>JAKSZU010000006.1:67147311-68432936 GCA_026018925.1 Tupaia tana | reverse complement strand
CATCCCCCCGGGGGGTGATTTCTTGCTTTCTGTCTCCATGTCTCTCTCTGTCTTTCTGGCGAGCACTCACGCCCTATAGCATAAACCTCTCCCAAAAAACAAATAAATAAATAAATAAAAGAAATTTGTTAATAAAACCTCATTTAGTCCAAGTAAGTTTCTAGTATTAATACTCTTGATTTCAAAGGAAGTGTGATTTACTTAAGGATTACAAGCAAATGGAAACTCTTATGTACTGTTTGTGGGACTATAGATTAGTGTAGGCAGTATTGAAAACAGTAAGGCAGTTCATCAAAAGATAAAAACTGGGGCTACCTTATGAGCCAGTAATCATACTCTTGGCTATAAACCCAAGGGAAGAAAAACCAGTTTGTGGAAAAGATATCTGTGCTCTTATGTTCACTGTGGCCCTATTCACAATAGGCGTGATAGGGGATCAACCTAAGTGCCCAACGACTTAGGAGGAGATGAAGAAAATGTAGTTCATATATATGTTGGAATATTGTTCATCCACAAAATAGAAATAAATTCCTGACATTTGATGCAACGTGGATAAACCTAGAGGAAATAATGCTAAGTAAAATAAACCAGGCACTGAAAGACAAATACTTTATATTCTCACTTATTAGTGGAAGCTAAAGAATTAAATTGCATGAAAGTGGAAAAAAGTAAAATGGTGGATACCGGAACCTAGGAGGTGAAGAAGGAGGATGGGGGACCAGCAGATGGCGTAATGGTTATATCACTGGACTCCTAAGCAGTTGACTGTGGTTCTCGTCCCACACCTGGTGACTTAAAACTCATGCTGGGCACATGTGCATGTGTACCCAAGATCCCAAGAGGAGAAGGGGTTGTGGCATGGCCATGCCCCCTGGAGGGTCACTTCTTGCTTTCTGGCTCTGTCTCTCTCTGTCTCTGTCTCTCTCTGTCTGGTGAGCATATACGCTCGATAGCAAAAATCTCTCTCAAAAAAAGAAGATGGAGAGAACTTGGTTAAACAGATAAAAGATTGCAGGTAGATAAATGGAATGGGCTCCAGAGTACTGTATCACAGTAGACTAACTGTAGTTAGTGACAATTCAATGTATACTCCAAAATATTTAGAAGAGAGGATTTTTGAATGTTCCTAACACAAAGTAATGGCAAATGTTTGAGATGGTGAATATGTTTAGTACCCTGATAGGATCATTAGACATTGTGTGCATGTCTTGAAAAACTACACCACACACCATAAATATGTACAATTATTATATATATGTCAATTAAAAATTGTAATAAAAGATATTGGTGTTACTTAAAATTTTAAAGTTGATTTCCAGTGTAAAAGAGAAACATTTAAAAACAGTCTTTTAAAAGCTAAACCAAAATAATTCTTCTTAGTTTCTTCTTGAGGAACCGCCATGCTTTTTGGTTTGATTTCTGCATTTGCTATGTAGTTGCTGGTGTTCTAATCTAGTATGTATTGTGAAAATACAACCTCAGAATAAGAAATGTTTAAGTCTAAAAATTTTTCTGTTTTTAGCAAGTCGATTTTAGATATTTAAGTACATTCTTATAAAAAATTGGCTTTTATTCTTATATGCTCAAGAATAAAATTTCAGTTACAGCAGTATGTTTATGAATATTTTCTTGATTATTTAAAATATATTCCTCTGCACACTCTCTGTAATTGAAGGAACACTGCAAACTGTAAGAGCTGTTTGAATTTTGAAGGGCACTGCCACTTTATCATGGCGGTGGTGGTGACAAAAGAGAGAAAAAGATAGTGGTCAGAGAGGAGGGATAGAAGTTTTAAAAAAATCCAAATAAATAGTATTTTTCATTGGGGGTAGAAGGAAAAGTTCTTAATTCTAAAGCCAGATTAATGAGGCTAGCTAATTTGGAAAATTTAATTCCCGGCTTTACTTAAGTCACTATTTTAGTTACTTGTTTTGCATTTATTAAGTAGTTATTAGTTTTCTAAATTACTGTATCTTGTAAAAATACATCCTCAGAATAAATAATTTTTAAATACAAAAACGATTTATTTCCTCAGGTTTACAAGTTGATTTTAGATATGTATGTGTATTCTTTCTTAAAGTTGGTTTATATTTACGAAGTGAGAAGCCATACACATGTGGAAGTGTCACTTATTTAGTAAATATTACATTTCATTTGGTAAATTTACTTTATGAATTTAATTTACATTAAAAAAATCCGACAGATCTTCATGTGAGTTAACTGTAACTAGGATTAATTTTCACTTCATCTGTAAGATATACATATTTCAATTTGAGATGATCATTTTTGGTGACATTTAATGGGAATGTGGCTGATGAATATGGCTCTTTATTTTAAGGGAATGACTAGTTGAATGAAATAGTGAGGCTTTCTGGATTCAATTAAAAATTAACTTAAATGGATTAAGTTAATTTCTTCTTTTGTGAAATTCATTTCTAGCTTTGTAACTGCCTAACTTTCCGACCAGTTTGGAGAAAAATGCCAAAACTTCTCTAACATGTTTTAAAGAACTTCATTTACAGTGAAGCCAAGGAAGACTAATGCAGTCTTGGAGTATTCATTGTGCAATGTATCTTAAATGATTCTATACAATATGCCTTATTTCTAAAATGGATGGAATGTTTTCTGGATTAAGTTTAGCAAATTAACTCTGATTTGGATAATATGTACTTTATGGAGAACAGTGACTAAGAGTACCGTTAGCCCATCATAGTACAAAAAAGATTCTTTATTATCTGGGTACCTGGAACCCTACCTTTTGGGTCTGGTTTGAAATTGACTCTCAACTCAGTGAAGTTGAACTCCATGGAGTGACAGAAGCATCTGTGCTCCTTACCTCAGGAACAAAAGAAATGAATGTAGCCCACTGACAAGCTGTGCAATTATTAACAGATTAACCTCCCCTTCTCCAGTTCTATAGATAGGCGACTTTAAAAGATATAGTAAACTATTTTTAGAACAGTTTTAGGTTCACAGCAAAACTGGGTGAAAAGTACGGAAAATTCCCGTACATCCTGTGTCTTTCCACATATGAAACCTTCCCCATTGTCCACATCCTGCAGCAGTGGTAGCTTTGTTAAAACCCATGAACCTACACTGAGACATCATGATCACACAGTTCATAGTTTATGTTAGGTTTCACTGTTGTACATTCTGTCAGTGTTGACAAATCTGTGATGATATATTAATCATTGTATTTAATGCGAAATAGTTCACTTCCCTGAACATACCTGCATTCTGTTTATCCCATCCTCTCCCTTATTCTCTGTAACCACTGATCTTTTCACTATATCCATAGTTTTGCCTTTCTAGAATATTATATATCAGAATCATGTAGTATGTAACCTGTTTTAGATTAGCATCTTTCACTTAGTAATAAGTATTTAAATTTCCTCCAGGTCTTTTCATGACTTGATGGTTTGTTTCGTAGAACCAAATAATATGCTACTGTCTAGATACACCTCCGTTTATTTCTCCATCGACCTACCTAGATTGAACTAGTCACAATTCTCCAGAGAGACTTTTGTTATTATTCAGTCAATTAGATAGTGAAGGCTTATGTGTGAGTTTCAGCAGTTTCAGACTTGTGGGTACAAGAAAGAAGATTCTTCCTCAGGGCACACATAGAAGCTCTTATACTATTTATACAGTGCCAGAGCCTGGAATTTGAACCCCGGAGCTCATCCTTTTCTTTTTTTAGAATGACTTTGCCCACTGACATTAGGAATAATCAACAAACATCATTATATTCCTTAGTTTTCCCCAAATGTTTGACAGTTTCATACTTGGAGTCACCAAGTTCTTCACCTCTTATAAGTGGTTGTTTAGGAATATCCAATACTGGTGTTTTTTTGTGTGTGTTTCTATAAACACTGCAAGCTATGGACTATCAGTGTTCTGTGTACTATTGAAAGTAGGAATTTTAGTCTAATAATATTTGAGAGCCAATTCAAGAAACCCTGAAACCAAGTGAGGAGACTTCCTTAAAGTTCTGTTCCTCTAGATCCTCATACCAAACTTTGTATTAATTGTTCTCCAGAGAAATGGAAAAGAAGGACATATAGAAGATATAAAAGGAGAGCTGGAGCCAGCAGGTGGCGTGGTGGTTAAGGCACCAGATTCCCACATGGCCAATTGCAGTTCAGTTCCTGGACCTGGCAGCTTGAATATCACACTGGGTGCATATGCGTGCATGCCCAGAATCCTGAAGGGAGAATGGAGGAGAAGGGACTGTGGCATGGCAATTTCCTCTCCTCCAGGGATGTGAATTTCCTTACTTTCCCTCTTGCTGTTTCTTTCTGGAGAGCACACATACCGTATGATCAGAAAAGAAAAAAAAAAAAAAAAACAAAGGAAAAAAGATATAAAAGGAGAGATTAATTAGAGGCTCACATGATTATGGAGGCTAGGAAGTTTCATGGTAGGCTTTCTGCAAGTTATAGGTTCGGGGCTGCCAACAGTGTGGCTTAGCCTAAGTCTGAAAGCCTCAGAATCAGGAAAGACAATGGCATAGCTGTCTGAGGCTGAAGGCTTGAGAGTCTGGAGGACTTATATAAATTCCAGAGTCCAAAGGCTGGAAAATCTGGAGTTCTGGTGTCCAAGAAGCATGTCCCCGCTCCGGGAGAAGAGTGCAGAGTGCAGGATGTCAAACTTATCTTGGTCAGGAACTTACTCTTATGACAGCAAAGCCACCCTTGAGATAGCAGCATTGATCCTTTCACAAGGGCAGTGTCCTGTGATCCCAAACACCTCCTAACCCTGCCACATTAGGGATCAAGTTTTCTGCATAAGAGCTTGGGGGACACATTCAAACCATAGCAGTCATCTTGGTTGTTTCCAAGTGTTGGCAATTCTGGATGAAGTTACTATATAAATCTGTGTGCAGATTTTTGTGTAGACACAAGTTTTCAGTTCTTTTGGGTAAATACCAGGAGACTGCTAGATCGTATGTTAAGAGTGTGTTTTGCCTCTTGGAAACTGCCAGACTTCAGAAACCTTCCAAAGTATATGTACCATTTTGAATTTCCACTAGCAGTGAATGAAAATCCCAGTTGTTCCACATCCTTGTCAGCATTTGGTGTTGTTAGTGTTTTAGATTTTTGCCATTCTAATGTTTATATAGTGGTATTTTGTTTTAATTTGAAATTCTCTAGTGACATGATGTTTAACATCCTTTCAGGTCCTTCTAGGCATCTGTATATCTTTGGTATTTAGGTGTTTTCTCCTATCTTTTTTTATCTGGTCCACTTTTTAAATGAGTTTTAAGAGTTCTTTGACTATTTCGGGTAGCAGTCCTATATCAGATGTTCTTTTTGCAAATATTTTCTCCCAGTCCGTGGTTTGTATTCTTACTCTCTTGATAGCATCTTTCACAGAGTAGAATTTTTGTTTTCTTTTCAGTTTTTTTTTTCTTTTCTTCTTTTTTTTTTTTGCTATCGGGCACATGAGCATGCCAAGAGAGAGACAGAGAGGGAAAGTTAAAAAATCACCCAGGGTGGCCACTGCACAGTTCCTTCTCCTCAACTCTCTTTAGGGTTTTGGGCACACACATATATATGCCTAGTGTGATTTTCAAGCTTTTGAATCTGAAACTCGAATCACAGAGTTGGCCGTGTGGTATCCAGCTGTCTTAACCTCCATGTCACAGGCTGACCCAGGTTTAGGTATTGGCCCCTATCCTGTAGGTATGGAGATTTACTGGTAACTGAGGAAGCAACTTTAAAAGCTTGATGCTTTTTTTTTTTTTTCTTTTTAAATTTATTTATTTTTTACATTAATTCACTATACATCACTACAGCATACAAATGAATTTTCCATCCAAAATACATTGTGTATTGGCTCAATCAAGCACATCAACATACATGTTTTCAGCAAATAATTTTCCAATTCTTATGTCTTGTATACTTTGTTTTTTGTTTTGCCATCCTTGATTCCTTATCCCTCACCCTCTGCCATGTCCTACCCTCCTCCCACATTGAGCTTGATGCTTTTATATGATCTTTTTACTTCACTGTGGAGAGAAGCAGATAGATATAGGAGAAAAGATAACCAATTCAAATACTACAAGTTCAATATCTTTTATCCAAAGTGCTTGGGACTAGAAATGTTTCTGGATTTAAGATTTTTTTTTTCAGATATTTGAATATTTGCATATACATAATGAACTATCTTGGGATGGGGACCAATGTCTAAACATGAAATTCACTTATGTTTCATACATACCTCATATACATAGCTTGAAGATAATTGTATACTATTTTTGTTTGCAGTGTTTTGACTGTGGCCCATCATATAAATTCAGGTGAAAAATTTTCCCCTTGTGGTATTGTGTTGACCTTCAAAAATATTCAGATTTCTAAGAATTAGGATTTTGGATTTTCACGCTAGGAATATTCAACCTGCATTACATTAACCTGGGAGAGTGTCTGTGAGGACATTGATAGAGAAGGTGGATGTGAGCCGGAGATGATAAAATCCAGAATACTTAGTGACTGCCTGGATATCGAGGAAGAGTCAGGAATTGAGGATAACCATCAGGCTTTTGGTTTGGGCAGCTGAACAGATATGATTTCACTAGAGGTGGAATAGGGAGCAATGTGGTGTTTTAAGTTGCCTGGGGAGATATGCAGGTGGATATACTCGGTAACCAGTTGAATAAACAGCTGTGGAACTTAGCAAACCGAGTTGGAGATAGAGGTTTGGTCGTAAAGTACAGTCTGTTTCCTGCTGACTGGCACAGTAGGTTTGAGGAAAATGTGTAGAGCAAGAGAACCAGGAAGTTACTTTGAGGAATGCCAACATTTTATTCAAGGAAGGAAGAAAAACACAGAGGGAAAAAAAAGGAATGATTTAAGATATGGGGGAGCAGAAGTAAAAAGAGATTTGATGTTTTAAGTCAGAGGGCCTTATCAGCAGAATCTACCGTAGTGAAGACTAGGATTGCCCAGTGACCACTTTAGGTAGAGCTGTGTAGAAGTAATATTACAGGAAGACTGAGAGTAAGCCTGAATATATCAGCACATATATTCATTGTAGGATTCGATTGGGTTGTATAGAACAGAATGTCTTAAATAGTTATAAGATTAAAATTGATTTATTCTTAAATAAAAGAGGTCTGAAGGTTTAGAATCTAGGGTCGAAATGACAGTTTCATAAAGTTGTTAGAGATCTATTTCCCTTTTGTGTTTTTATCCTGACAGCCCTAAAGTGGTTTTATTCTCATGGTCCAAGATGTAGGCTGGAAACGTAGTCACACACCTGCATTGTAGACTGGAAGCAGGATGAAGGAACATAGAAGGGTATACTCCCTAGTCTTAGCCTTCCAGCTTCAGTCTATTAATACATCTCTGGCAGAACTTCAGGCAGGTGAGCATACCTCAAGGAAGGAGAAATAAGGGAATGGTAACTTTTAGCTGGGGACATTGTATCTAGTTAAACACCTGCTCTTTTCTTACTCAGGAAAGAGACCCTGGAGACAACTAATAGCTTGTTAAAGAAGGGGTTAAAATTGTGTGTGTGTGTGTTCAGGGGAGGAGAATAGCTTATGAAGACTGTGTATTTGGTTAATCTGCTGTGTTGGAGCTTCCATGAATTTCTCCTGGACATTATTGTGGATAATCAAAAGGGAATTGTTTGAAAGAGGAATAGCTTGTGCATATAACAATGCTTTGATCTGCAATCCATTCTGCTTTTAAACATTTCGTTCTGCAGACAGGACAGTCAGTTAAGGAAGGCAGATCTTTGCTAAAATATTTAACCCACATTCTATAAATTTTTATATATATATATATATATATATATATATATTTTTTTTTTTTTTTCCTTTTTTTTGGAAAGGTTTTTGCTATAGGGTGCGTGTACTCGCCAGAAAGACAGAGAGAGACAGAAAGACAGAAAGCGAGAAATCACCCCCCTGGGGTGATGGCGACGCCGCGATCCCTTCTCCTCTATTCTCTTCTCCTCTATTCTCCTCTCAGGATCTTGGGCACGCATACACACATGCCTGGCATGAGTGTAAGCCGCCGGGTCCGGGACTTGAACCACGGTCGACTACATGGGAGTCCAGCGACATAGCCATTATGCTAACTACTGGTCCCTATAAATTATATTTTGAATACCAAGAAAACACTGAAATGGCATAGTAATTTGATTTAGTAAAAACCTATTATAAAACATTTTTAGAAGACTTTATAATTGTCACTGTAAGTATAATTTATCCCCTTCAACTATTTTGAAATATGTTTTTTAATTATAGGGTAAGTTACAAGAATTAAATTACTATAAGATGTAGAAATTATCTGTTCTTTGAAAAATTAACATCTGGGCTATCTATAAGGAGTAAATATGTTTGGAAATGACATATCCTTTCAGGTAAGAGTTTTTAGTGATGTTAATACTTCTTACCATTGTTGACTGGAATTTTGTTTGCTCCTAATTTACTTACTGAACCAACTGATGTGGAGTCAGTTGAATTATTTTTGATTGGTATGGTCAGGTATTTATCTTACCTTATTTTGGTTTGAAACCTTGGAATATTGGTCCACAGTACACTATGGGGAAGCACTCAAACTTACCTGAGTATTACGGAGAAACAGAGTTTATCTCCTTCGTGTCTGAGTGCAGAGACAAAGTGGTGGGAATGGTGGCATTAGTGCTAGGTGTTGCTTGGGTGCAGCTCTGAGCCTGTGATAGCAGTTGCCTGGCATTCCGCTTTGACAGGTGAGCTCACCCGTTGTCCGTCTTTCACTTGGTCAGAGTGATTTTCCTGGGTAATGTTTTTCTTCAAGAGAAGGTATTAAATCATGATGTTTTACAATATTTTTAGGATACTGTGGACTAAGCCTTTAGAGCCACACTGTCTAACCTTAACTCTTCTATCTAGTTCTGTTGATCTTGAAGTTACTCATTTCCTTGGGGCCATATTTTGGTAATATTAATAGAATTATATAATCTTATACTTAGGAGGTGTTTTAAAAGTCATCTGGTCCAAACTTTTATCCAGTGAATAAAGTTCTAGTATCTTCAGTTTCAACCTGTACCTCTACGTTTTCAGTGATTGGGCATACATTTCTGAACCCCCAAACGGTTCATTTCCAGCCTGTACCGTTTTTGCATAGTTCTAATGGTTTTTTGTTTGTTTGTTTTTAAAGTCTTAGGTATATTGGGTTCCTTTTTTTTTTTTTTTTAAGAGAGATTTTTGCTATAAGGTGCATACACTCACCAGAGAGACAGAAAGACGGAAGGGGAGAAATCATTCCCCAGTGGGATGGCCATGCCACAATTCCCTTTCCTCCGTTCTCCTCCTGGGATCTTGGGCATGCATGCACATGCGTCCAACATGAGTTTTTAGCCGCTGGGTCTGGGACTTGAACCATGGTCGATTACATGGGAGTCCAGTGATGTAGCCATTGTCATCTACTGGTGCCTATTGAGTTAATATTTTTCTTCCTATCATTTTAATCCACTGATTTAATTCTGCTGCCTCTAGCCATATGAAATATGGCTAAGAATAAACCCTCTGGTATTTGACAACCTATTAAGTATTTGAGCCTTTTCGTTTTGTAGGCTATGCATCATTGACATTTCAGCTGTTGTACTTGACTTGTCTTCTTTTCTCTGTCATCTTTCTAGGACTATCACCTCTTCTTTTCTATTCTAATAGTCTATTAATGCATTTTAAGATAAAATTAGCTCTTTGGCAGGGTAGTCAAATATACTATTAATTTATATTGAACTCGAAATCAACTGAAACCTGTCTTTTTTTTTTTTTTTTTTTTTTTTTTTTGCCATAGGACATGTGCACTTGGCAGAGAGAGACAGAAAAAGACAGTGAGAGAGAAAGTGAGAAATCAACTCCTGGGGGTGGGGGGATGACCATGCTACAATTCCATTCTCCTCCTGGAATTTTGGCAAGCATGCATTCATGCCTAGTGTGATTTTTAAAACTGCCAGGTCTGGGACTCGAACTATGGTCAACCATGTGGGAGTCCAGTGCCTTCACTACTACACCACCTGCTGATCTCAAAACCTGTCTTTCACATGGGCTATTAGTTTATATTTGTCATCCCATACAAGTTTTTTTTTTTTTTTATTCAAGCACACAATTTTACACTTCCGTTAAATTACTCTTATTATTATAGCTATAGTGCAGTGTTTCAGAGAGTCTTATTCTTTTTGGATGGTAATTTATGAATCTAAATATATTAGTCACTTCCTTAGTTTTATTAGATGATTATGCTGTGATTACTTATCTAAAAATTAAGTAGTTAGTCTCATTATTTCATTAGAACTTAGGGAAGTCAAGACCTCTTAGTTTACTCTCTTTTTATTGATTTATGGACCTACGTGTGTTAAATGCTTCTTAGTGTAATTGATTGAAAATTAAATATCTGGAGATTAATTTAGTAGAGATTTGGTTAATTTTGTTTTTTCCCCTTTGTCTGATTTTCTCTATTAGTTATTTTGGCTTCCTACGCAGAGATGCATTTTTTTTTTTTTTTTTGAGAGGTTTTTGCTATAGGGCGCGTGCGCTTGCCAGACAGACAGAGAGAGACATAGAGACAGAAGGCGAGAAATCACCCCCCAGGGGGGATGGTCACGCCGCAATCCCTTCTCCTCCATTCTCCTCTCGGGATCTTGGGCACGCACGCACATGCGCCCGGCGTGAGTTTTAAGCCACCGGGTCCGGGACGCGAACCGCGGTCAACTACGTGGGAGTCCAGCGACATAGCCATTACGCTAACTGCTGGTTCCCCGCAGAGATGCATTTTAAACATTTATTTTAGATACAGAAGTAACTGAGATTTGGGATAATTTTTATCCACATTTGAAAAATATAGACTCTTCTGGTATTTAAAAAAAATCCCTGAGTTTTTGCCTTTGCTTTTGGCTACTACCTAAGTTTCTGGGTTTCAAAGTTTTTCATGGTAAAACTAAATTAGTATATCCCATGTAGATGTAGAGTTTTTCAATTTCAAATACACATAATAAGTCTTATTTTAATATAAATAGAAAAATAATTAAAAGAATAATGCAGAAAAAATTCTGAATAAGATAATTATAAGCTGCTATTAAATAACTAATAAGATACTTTCATAATGAAAGTATTTTATAAGCTATAAAGCAGTATAAATATGTCATCATTATTATTTTATTATAATAATAATATAATAGAGTAAAATCTTTCTGTTGCATGTTGTCATATAGAAATCTGTTCTCAATATTAGGATACTTTATGAAACTGTTTAGTATTTTTAGGTACCTAGAGAATTTTATTTTGACACCATTCTTACATATAGTATAGGTAATTTTTCATGCTAGTACTCTTAAAAATCTTTTTTCCTTGCTTATCCCATTTTTCCTTAATGCCTGGCTTAAATATTATTTTCTCTGTTAAAATTCTTTTGTCAGCAATCTATTACTGTGGTCTCTTCCCAGCCTGAATTCTTGATGTTTTATTGCCTACATACACCTACATCATATGCTGCTTTGTATTATTGATCTTATTTTTAATTGTATATCTTACCTCATTAACAATTCTGAAAATTACTTTAAGTCAAGATTTGTTTCTTCATTTTTTATTTATTTTGTTTGTTTGTTTGTTATAGGGCATGTGCGTTCACCATTGAGACACAGAGAAAGAGGGAAAGAGGGAAAGAGGGAAAGTGAGAAATCACTCAAGGGTGTGGGGTGGGGGGTGATGGCCATGCCCCAGTCTCTTCTCTTCCGTTCTCCTCTCTGGATTTTGGGCACTCATGCACATGCACTGGGTGCGTTTTTCAAGATGTAGTCCAGACTCCAGCCACAGTCAGATATGTAGGATCAGCAGCTTCACCACCACACCATCCCCTGGCCCCATCACCTCTTTATTTTGTTTTTATGTAAGACCTAGAGTAGTAACAGGAGGTTACTAACTGTGGATAGTGATTAGGATAACAAGTGTATATTCCTAAAGTTTTTCAGAATGTTTGAAAATAGTTTCTATTTCTAACACTAGATGTTTGGAATTATCATAATGCTACTAATTTGCTAAACTCCTTGGGGTGAAGATGCATTCCCTGACCATGTTGCCACAAATTCTGCATAAGTGCATCCTAAATATGTCTCATTGATTCTCAGTACTTTATGTAAAGTAGATATTAATTATTGTTTAATGAAGAGATAAATAAGTGGCTTCAAAGAGTAAATGCTGTTTACATCTAAACCTATCAAACTAATGTGGGAGAATGGCTTATGCCCTGGGGGAGAAACCCCTGTGACTCTGATTATTTTATTTGGAGCTTTTAAAAATAGTTCTATATAATGATTTTAACAAAATAATTACCATATACTTATGTTCTGTGAAAATCAGAGGGAATAATTATCCTATTTTTCTTTCTTCTTTTAATAAATAATTATTTAATTTTATTCATCATTTTTTTTTTGTTTGTTTGTTTTAAAATGACCAGAGAGAGAGAAAAAGAGGGAGAATGAGAAAGCAAGTTGCCAGGTTCGGGACTTGAACCATAGTCGGCCATGGGGAAGTCCATTGCCTTAACCACCACACTACCTGCTGGCCCCTATCGTGTTTTTCTTGAGTCAGGATTTTCCATTGAATACCTGCTGGCTTCCTTCTGTGGTATTAGAGTTTTGGATTCTGTGACTACAGGTGTATTTTTCTTTCTTTTTTTAAAAGATTTATTTATTTATTATCATTTTTCAATTTGACCAAACATACATGCACAAACACACACACACACACACACACACACACACACACACACGGAGAGAAAAAGAGAGAGAGAGAATGAGAAAGCAAGCTGCCACATCTGGGACTTGAACTATGGTAAAACATGTGAATCCAGCTCCTTTAACCACTACACCACCTGCTGGCCCCATACAGGCGTACTGTTAAAAGCGTTTCTTTCCTGTTCTGCCTGTGTCCTAAACAGGGGTCCCCAACCCCTGGGCCATGGACCAGTAGGAGTCTCTTGCCTGGGCCACGTAGCAGGAGGTGAGTGGTAGGTGACGAGATGAAGCTTTGTCTGTGTTACTGCTCGCATTGCCCCCTGAGCTCTGTCTCCTGTCAGGGCAGCAGCAGCAGTGGTCTCTCATGGGAGTGTGAACCCTGTTGTGAACTGCGCATACAAGGGATCTAGGTTGCTTGCTCCTTATGAGAATACAATGCTTGGTGATCCGAGGTAGATCAGAGGCAGTGATGCTAGTGCTAGGGAGTGGCTGCAAATATGCATTATGGGGAGTCATCTAGTTATTTCATTATATATTGCAATGTGATCGTAGTAAAGTGCAGCATAAATGCAATGCGCTTGAATCATCCTGAAACCACTATCCTCCACCCGCTGCCGGGGAAAACTTGTCTTCCACAAAACTGGTCCCTGGTGCCAAAACGGCTGGGGACCACTGCCCTAACTAAAAAGTACTGGTCCAGGGCTAACTGGTGGCCTGCTGGTTAAGGTGCTGGACTCTCACAAGGCTGAACACAGTTTGTGTCCTGATGGCTTGAAAATCATGCTGGGCTTTTGTACATGCATGCCCAAAAGTCCCGGAGGAAAATGGAGGAGAAGGGATTGCATTTGGGCCATGCCTCCTATAGGTGATTTCTTGCTTTCCCTTTCTCTGTTTTTCTGTCTCTGTCAGAGTACACATGCCCTGTGACAAAAACCTTAAAAGAAAAAAAAATACTGATCAAAGACATTACTGGAATTTGTCATAGGAAAAACTTTCCCAGAATTCCTTGAGGGAAACTGGAAAAATGGATTATAAGCTCTAGCTTCTTTTAACACTTGGTGTGCATTACTTAAATATAATAATAGTAGATACAACTAGAGATGTCACTGAACATATCATAGCTACATGAGCATAGGATCGTGGCTAGGGTTTAGGAAGGAATGGGGGCAACATATGAAAGGAATGTACAAGAAAGAATAGTGAACCTAAAGTGAATGTGGAAGGAATGCAGATGCAAAGTAGAGTAGATCTAAATGCCAAAATGGCATTTGCAAAGATTAGAAAAAATTAATGGGAATAATTAAGAAAAAATGATAGTGCTAAAGCAAGAAGAAATCTGAGTAAGTTATTTTCGATGCTTAGTTGACAGAGATAAACATTAGAATACTTTAAAGCCGTTTCCACATTAATTGTTTTCTTGGAATAAGTAATTTACAATTGTCTAGAAAGTAGATACTTTTTAGGACCAGCAGATGGTGTAATGGTTATGTCATTGGACTCCCACATAGTCAACTGTGGTGTGAGTCCTAGACCCGGCAGTCTGAAACTCAGGCTGGGCGCGTGCGTGCCCAAAATCCTGAGAGGAGAACGAGAAGGGATTGCGGTGAGGCCATCCCCGTGGGGGGTGATTTCTCACATGTTGTCTCTCTGTCTTGCTCTGTCTCTCCAATGAGCACACATGCCCTATAGCAAAAATCTCTCTAAAAAAAAAAAAAGTAGATGCTTTTCGATTACAGTATATTGACATGTCTTACTATAAACTATTATTATTCATCTCTACCTGAGAAAAATTTTATATTTAGATAACAATTTACAGTAAACTTGGAGAAGGGTATATGAACTCATGACTAAGTTATAAAATAATTTAATGGAAAATTTGCAAAATACAGAAAGTATAGGGACATAAGTAAAAAGCACAATTACCTATTGTATTTTAGGTTTACAGCAAATTGAGGGGACAGTACAGAGATTTCCCATGTATACCCTTCAACAAATGCATAGCTTCCCCCAAACATTGCCAGCATCCTTAAGGAGAGGTGTAATTTGTTACAATTGGTGAACCTACATTGATACATCATTATCACCCAAAGACCATAGTTTACATTAAGGTTCACCCTTGGCAGTATACATTCTATGGGTTTAGACAAACTATAATGACATATTCACCATTGTAACAGCATACAGAATAGTTTTATTGTCCTAAAAATTCTATCCTGTACCTATTCATCCCTTCTTCTCCCTAACTCTAGCAACCACTGATGTTTTTATTATATGCATAGTTTTGTCATATAGTTGGAATCATGTATAATGTAGCCTTTTCTGATTGGATTTTTTCACTTAGTAATATCCATTCATGTTTTCTCCATGTCTTTTCATGGCTTGACTTCTTATTACTTTTTAGCACTGGATAATACTCCATTGTCTAGATGTTCTACAGTTCATTTTTCCATTCACCTGCTGACAGTCATTTGGTGCTTCCAAGTGTTAACATTTCCTATAAAAAATTTAGTATAATTTGACTGATTTTAGTCAAACTTGTGCCTTATTTTATCTGTTTTCTGATGGAAATACTGCTATGCAATTAATTTGAGATTTAAGTAATAACTGGTTAAAAGTAACCAAAATTCAGTCTTAAGAAATAGGAAAGCAATTGTTTATGAATTAATACATAAATTTCATATGTTAGTTTCAAAAGTAGAAATGATGCTTTACCATACGCTTACTTTTTTTTCTTTTTTAAAGGGAAATTTACTTTGGATTATAATAATTAGGCTGGATAAACCCTCATATAGCTTCATCATTTTTAAGCTACTTAAAAATATTTAGTTAGAGTCACTGCCTTGGTATTCACATTTGAATGCATGAAGAAATACTAATTATACATGAAATATTAATTTTGTTGTAAAACTGATAAATGAAAATTTACTTGAAAAAAGCTGCTGCTTTTTTTTTTTAAAAAAAAAAAAAAAAAAAAAAAAAAACTTCTATATAACCTCTATCTTTAGTCTGGGTCCGTTGGGTGATACTGAATGAAGCATTGCATTTATTGGCTTGTATTTAACTTCTAGAAAATTTATATCAGTATTAATTGTACCTTAATTAAATTTTTTAAAGTTATTAATTTTTTTTCACAAGAGAGAAAGACTGATACCCCTAACAGGGTCTCACTATGCCACTATCTTCTCCCCATCCTCCCATCCATCTTGTAGTCTGTGCCTAATATGTTTAGGTTCACCCAGGACCTGAACCTGGGCCTCCCATGTGGCTCCAGTATCACACACTGGCATTCTGCTGCCTTTGCCATTGTGGCTAGACGTACTTTAATTAAATCTTGATACCCATTGTGTCCTCCCAGAGCAAAGCAGTACTCATTTTCTCAATTTGAGAAAAGTAGTTTATTTACCATTTGTAGTAGTATTCTCTTAGGTTGGGAAAATTATATCTGTTTCATTGGCTCTGATTGTAACTACAGGTTGAGCGTCCCTAATCCAAACATCCGAAGTATTAAATGCTCCCAAATTGACAACTTTTTGAGAACTGACAGATGCTTGAAGTAGAAAATTCCTACACCTGACCTCATGTGATAGGTCACATTCAAAATGCCGCAATACAACAATGTTGTATAAAATTACTTTTAGGCTATATGTATAAGATGTATAAATGAAACAAATGGATTTCGTATTTAGTCTTGGATCCTATCTCCAAGGTATCTCATTATATATGTGCAAATATTTTAAAAAGTGAAAAAAATCTGAAATATAAAATACTTCTTGTTCCAAGCATTTAGGATATGGGATACTCAACCTGAACAGATATCTTTTAATTGATAAAGTATTAGAACTGTTACAGGACATTTCGCCATCAGTTGAATTTTTGTATGTGTTTGTGTATCATTTTTGTTCTTGTTTATACAGAGACACTGTGTCGTGAGCCTCCTACCTCAGCCTCGTGTGTAGCTAGGACTGTGGGTTCACCTCACCATGCCTGGCTCTTCAGGGTGGCTGGGAATCAACTGGCTTTTCCATGTGGCTTCAGCTTGCCAAGCAGCAGTGTCCAGTAGGTACCACTGTGGCTGGGCCAGTTGAGTTCATTACATGAACTCTTTTCTCTTTTACTGATCTCATTTCAAAGTTAGAGATGTAGTCTGCTAGAAAAACTGTGAACCTTAAGAATGTCACAGAATAGAAATGCTTAATATGAAAACAAGGCAACCAAATTTTTGACATTATTTTTTTTTTTTTACTTCATATTGTTCTTTCTGTAAAGATAACAATTCAATACAATTTTCATAATTTGGTCAAGTCTTTCATGTATTTAGAAATCATTTTAATGTCTTTGACTGCATACCTGGTATCACTTTTCTTTGGGGAGGGGGACTTTATTTAAAGCTGTCTCCCAGCCAAATTAATCTGGCTAACTTACATATTGTTAAAAGCATAGTTTGGTTTGTTAAAATTACCCATTAATGGCCTAGCTGCTGTGGTGTAGACTAGTAGACTCTGCAACTCAGCAGGCTGAGGCCAGCCACATGGGAGGTCTGGTTTGATTCCCAGTCCATCCTAAATACCAGACAAGGTGATGTGTGCCTGTAGCCTTAGCCCACTCAGGAGGCCAAGGCAGGAGAACCATGAGCTCCTGGCCAGTGTGGACAACCGGTGCCTAGTGAGGACTTGTCTGAAAGACTCAGGCATGATGGTGCGCACTTGTAGTTGCAGCTACTTGGGAGGCTGAGGCAGGATTGCAATGTTGCAAGATCTTGGTTAGGAAAAAAGAAAAAATAAATACTCAGTTATTAGGGTGTCTGCAGCTTATTCTTTAGGGCTAAGCCCTGCCTCTGAAGCTAGTGGATGTTCTTGGTGTTCATTGATGTCTTTTTACTCTAATCAATCAGTAATTTCATAGCCCTGTGTGAACAATAGTGTTTTCCTTCCACTTGGATTTTTGAAAGTGTTTTGTTGGAGATTTTTGTCTGTATCACTCCCTCCTCTCTGGTAAGAAGTCTCCCCTATAAATTCCAACGGCTTCAGTACTCTCCAAATTTCTTGTCATGATTTACTCAACTTAAGAGGTCTCTCTTCTGCATTCGGGGTTTTCGTTCCTGCACTATGTTCTGGAATGTGCCTTTAGGCAGAGAGATAGGATGATGATAGGACTCAACCCCGTTTCTACCCCTTTACTCAAAAGCATAGGCCTGTAGTGCCTGCTGTTCAGTCTGTGAGGACAGTTGTTTCCTGTAGTACATCCCATTTTCTAGTTGCTTCCTGTTGGAAGGCAAGTACACACCCACTTGCATCTTCATGGCATAAATAGAAGTCTGGTGTTGGTGTTATTTTCATGTTAAGACATTGACATGTCAACAAGTATCAGGAAGTTACTAGTTTATTTCTTAAATATAAATATAAATCTGTTTTCTGTGAAGGTAACACAAATAGACAGAAAATACACTATCAATTTGTGTCCATTAAGATTCCATAGGAGACTGGGAGCACAAGTGTGAAGTATAATCCTCAAGATGGATTGAAGTAGAGTAGGTACTGTTATCAACACCCTCCCCCCCCCTATTTCCAGGGCATACAGTTTAGCTAGCAGGTTGGGTGGGAAAAATTATTTTTTAAAGTTTTTGCTATAGGGCACGTGAGCTTGAGAGAGAGGGAGAGAGAAAGTGAGAAATCATCCTCCAGAGTGGGTGGCCACATCATAATTCCTTCTTTTCCATTCCCCTCTTTGGATTTTGGGCACAAAAACACACATGCTGGGCATGTTTTTCAAGCCGCCGTCTTTGGGACTCGAACTGCCCAGTTGGCTGGGTGAGATCCAGCTGCCTTCACCACCTCACCACTAGCTGACCCAGGGGTGGGAAAATTTTACTAAATTCTGTGAATAACTGAATTTCTACAGACTGTTGATTTAATTAGTTTCTAATTCATTTTCATCTTTATATCTTTGCCCTTCTCAGTTCTTAAAAGTTGATGGTAGTCATTCTAATTTTGAACTTGTCTGCCTAAAACAAGAGTTTTCTACTTCTGAGCACACCAAGCCATGGAATTCCCAAATGATACCCTCAACATTACTTATCTATACCATATGATATTGACAAAAAATAAACAAAGATAATGTTTTTTATGCCTGAATATCCATCTCATTGTTACAAGGAGGGACAATGGTGTCCCTCCTTTTGTTAACTGATGCAATGATTTCTTCCTAGAATGTTAATGCACAGTTTCATATATTTAATACTATATATATATATATATATATATATATATATATATTCACGATATGTACCAGTTTCTGTTTCTCTTAAAATGGATATTGAGAATATTAATAAAAAATAGATGTTGTGTTTATAACTAAGTCTGGGTCTTGATATTATTGTGTGGTTCCATAGATGGTTTATGATACTCTAAATATGTTTTTTAACTTAACTGTTAATGATGAACTTTAAAAAAGACAATGTTCGAGATAAATTTCTAATTCTTCACACCTTAACACCAGGCTATAAGTGCTGTTAGGAACTTGATCAGGCTGATCTGGTGTCACTGCTAATAACTACTTACAGTCCCATGAGCAGCCTCTCAGTGGTGCCAACTGCTCCTTGCTACTCCACCGAGCTGCGATCCAGCTAACTATTGGCATTTTATCACCGAGAAGCTGCATTTGGACGTGCTAGTTTTCTTTGGTTAACATTGCAATTAAACAGAGGCTTAGAAATAAGATCCAACGTGACTCTACAAGACTGTTAGGAGAACTTAATCTGTTCTAAGTTCCCTGTAGCTAAGCCTTCTTTGGTCACTGATATTGGGAATTAAGGGCAAAAGATGGGAAGTGAAGTCCAGGGTTTTGGATGCATACTATTCATTACTGCTCAATGGCGCAGCTAGACCATTCTTTGTAAGAAACCTCTCCCATAGCCCTCTACCCTCCTCTTATGTTCTATTCCCAAACCTTGCTTTATATCCTTTGAAAGAAAATAAGGAGAGAAGAGGTGGTACCTTTTGACATTCTTTTTTTGTTAACAATTACAAATCAAACGCCGAAATTCTACCAAACACAATTAAACAGGCCAATTTATTTATTTAAAAAAATTACTTTTTGGGGCCAAGTGGTGGCGTTTGTGGTTAAGACAACTGAATCCCACATGGCCAACTGTGTGGTTCAAGTCCCGGACTTGGTGGCTTGAAAAACATGTCAGGCACACGTGCACGTGTGCCTGAAATCCCAAAAAGAGAGATGGAGGCAAAAGGGTTTGTGGTTGACCGTCCCCCATGAGGGCGCTTTTCTTACTTTCTCTCTTTCTGTTTCTCTCTGTCTCTTTCTGGCAAGCAGATGCTCCCTCTAGCAAAATTAAGGAATGTTTTCAAGCAGTAAAACTTTATCAAAATTATAAGAAAAGAAACAAAAGTATCTGCAGAAAACATATTAGAGGTTTAATATTTTTATGTAGACAAATACCTTAGATTTTTGTTTAGTGTGAGTAGCACAAAGTTTAATCTTTTACTGGAGTCACAGAATTACCATTTTGATTGCTAATTGAAGACAGTGCTATAATAAGTGTTGTCCTCAGGCCTTTTGAGAAGGAAGGTAAGGGGTGTTTGTTCCTACTCTAAATTGGTTTTACTGCTTTATTTAGTTGTTTTTTTCCCCCTTCATCCATACTAGCTGGATTTCATCTACCACTTCTTATTTTTATTACTGTTTATATAAGTAGCAATAACTCGTATTTCCTTCTATTCTTCTTTGCACATTATATGTATTTTAGGACTTTAAATTTTTCACGAGGAGCCAGCAAGTAGCATGTTGATAAGGTGCTGGACTTCCATGTGGCTGAGCACGATTCAAGTCCAGACCTGGTGACTTGAAAATCATGCTGCAACCTGTATGTGCATGCCCCAAATCTCAGGAGAATGGAGGCGGCATTGTGATGTGACCATACCCTCTGAGGGTGATTTCTCATTTTTCCTTTCTCTCTCTCTGTTAAGCTAGTGCAGTGCACAGGCCCTATGACAAAACCTAAAAAAAAAGAAAAAAAATTTTTTCATAATGATTTATGAGGATTTCTTTATTTTATTTACACATTTAAGTTTTTTTCTCATCTGAGGCCGCAGGTAGGGTAGTGATTAGGGCTCTGGACTTCCCCATGGCTGACTGAAGTTCAAGTCGTAGACCTGGTGGCTTGAAACTCATGCTGGGCACATATGCCTGCATGCCCAAGATCCCAAGAGGAAAATGGAAGAGAAGGGAATGTGGCGAGGCCTTTTCACCTGGGTTGTGATGTCTCTCTTTTTTTTCTCTCTCTCTCTCTTTGTCTCTGGCAAGTGCACGCACCCTATAGCAAAAATCTCTCTTAAAAAAATTCTCATCACCTGTATATGTCATAATATAGTTATTTTTTTTATCAGATATTTAGTGTACCATCTATTAACTGCTGTAATTTTTTCACAGACGCTATTATAAATTGTTTAAATTTCCAAATAATTTTTTAGAATAGTATTTTAGAATAAAAATTACTGGGTCAAAGCAGAGATAAGGTTTATTTAATTTTCATATTGGCTTCTTTATAAATAGTAAGATAAGCTCAAGGGAGATCATCAAATGGTAGAAAAGTTATGGATTAAAAAAGCCTCCTTCTTATCCCAGGTCCCTAATCCCTAGGAAGAAGCGGGGTATGAAAGACACTGTTTGAACTCAGATGATTCCTCAGCAGCGGGGAGCACGGCAGTAAAGCTCGTGGTTCTGGTGCGTGACTGTGCTCAAGGTGCATAAAGTTGCTCTGGAAGAATAGACACGTGGGACTGATAGGAACATCCTGTGTTCGCTGTTCTACTCTTTTTCACTTATGCATTTGCCTTTCGCCTTTCATATGTTACCCTCATAGACATCGAACACTTTCATGTTTTTAACATCTTTGCTACCTTCATTACTGAAATTTTAAAATACTTTTTATGACCAGGAGGTTGAATATTTTTCCTTAGGGTTACTTACTGACTATATGTAACCATTGTTATTTGACTTTTCATTTTTATACCTTACTCTTTATTTGGAAATTAAGGTCTTTATATTCTTGCAGGTCATTTTATTTGTGCTCTTTATATATTAAGCATATTAACCTTTGTCATCCTATTGATTGAATATCCTATTTTCTTAGGTTTTATTGCTTCTTAATTTTATTTGATTTTCAGAAGGGCAGTCAGTGGATTAACACTTTTATGTATCTTTAATTCCCTTCTAATTGTGTGTTTTTTAAATTAATAAAATCTTTTGTTAGAAACACTTGAAAATTAAAAAGTAAGTAGACTCTTCCCACTCTTTTCCTTTAAAAAACAATAGATGAAAAGGTTAACCTGCCCCCATCAGATGATCAATTTTGAATTCATTAAGCTTATTGAAGGAGACTTGACTGTCAGAACTGGAGACTGATAGAACCTGATGTGTGGAATTTTATCACTTCTGGCTGATTTTTCCATTCTGTCTCCTGTGACAGTGTGAGTACCTATGTATGTGAGTGAAGGACAGTGAGTTTAGTGTGCAGTTGATAATGCACTGACTGTTCTGGGCAGCCCCAAGTTGGATGGGCATCGGCTCTTTTCTGTGTTCTTCCCATTTTAAGTGCTACTTTTGCTCTTACTTTTCAAGTTAGGCACCCCTCGTGACGAGGGAGTAAAGGCGCTGGGCTATATACAATATGTTTTGCATTTCTGTCTTTTATGGGCTCTCTAGGAATGTTATTCGTGATTTGCATAACTTACTCATTGATAACCAGTTTAAAGTTAGGATGATAACTTTAAATGATAAAAGATAAATGACCTATGAACCATTGATACGCTTTTTTATGACAGGGTCTACTTTGTGCAGTCAAGTCTTAGAGTACGATTGCTAACTTTTCCCACGTATTTAGATCACATCATAAGCTACTAGGTTACATAAGCACTGTCTGGGCCAGATGATGGCACAGTGCTGAAAGGCACTGCTCTGCCAGGCCAACTCACAAGGGAAGGTTCAAGAGTTGCTTCAGGAGACCTCCCTGAGTACACTGGGCACACTTGTGCCATAATCCAGGACTGGGCGAAGTTGGGCGTGGATCAGAGTGTCAGGACCTGACAGGGGTGCTCTCTGCTTGTCTCTCTGTTTCTCTGTCTCTCCTGCACATGAACGAAATTGAAAAACAAAATTTTTACATAACACTCTGTACTTTAGCAGAAGTACTTAAATTTCTCAAAGATCATAGAAAGGAAAAGAAGTAATAATTCAAAATTATGCACTATTTAAGTGCTTGTATATTAAATATTTGTCTTTAAATTTTTACTGTTTAGTAGAAATTGAATCCAAATAAAACGTTGCCTTCTTATGTTTGGTGATCTCATGTCACTGGGTAAAAGACTGTACTGTGATTTCCTGCATGGGTGATAAATGTCACTCTTCACTCTCCTGGCATTATAGTCCAACAGTATTTTTTATTGTAGGTTGCCCCCTCCCAGAACTTGCTATATTTTCTTTTTTGTTTGTTTTTTGTTTTGAGAGATTTTTGCTATAGGGCATGTGTGCTCACTAGAGAGACAGAAAGTGAGAAATCATTCCCTAGGAGGAATGGCCACACTGCAATCCCTTCTCCTCCATTTTCCTCTTAGGATTTTGGGCACACATGCACGTGTGCCCAGTGCAAGTTTCAAGCTGTTGGATTTGGGACTCAAACCCTGGTCAACCACACTGGGAGTTTGGAGCTTTAACCACTACGCCATCTGCTGGCCCCTACAAATGGGATTTGTTGAAGGATGCGCCAATAATAGTGATCTGACCTTGACTGTTCTGAAGTCTGTGCTCTTTGGAGGCCCATCATGGCAACGTTGCTGCACTCTGCCTCTCATATTCAAATTCCCCCAATTGGTAGAACATTCTTACTATGTGTCTAGTGTACAGTGCTGGTTTGGCTCCAGGCCCAAGGTTTTATAAGTCACAAGGAATTACTGGAGGCTATGGTTCTTCTCAGACGGTTGGGAGATATTGCCACCAGCAGGCAATTTCAAGGCTTCACAGTTAATCCTGGATGATTTTTCAAACATTCTTTAAAATTTGCCATCATGGTCAGTAAATCATGTGCTAGGGTTGGGAGTGGTTATTGGAGGGTCAGGAAATGGGGGCTATGGGTGTTTGAGGAATCTGTGATGAGAATCACCAGCAGGATTGCTTAGTGGAAACTACAGGGATACTCCAGTTCGTGTGTCCCTTACAATGTGCTTTGGAGATGAGCCATAGGGAGAGTCTGCTGCTGAAGAAACGTGCCATACTGCGCAAATATATTCAGATACAGAACAGGGAAGCACTGATCTAGGCAGTGTCGTTCAACTTGAAGAGGTTATGATATGTTTCTGAATTGCATTCATATACTCACTATCAGTAACATATTTTTTTAATCTGTGAGTAACTTTAATAGAGCTTTACTCTCTCATTCTTAGTATTTGGCAATTTTGGAATGGGAAAAGAATGAAATGAATAGAGCAACTGAGTGTGTACAGGTTTTCTCTTTTCATAACAGATATGTTTTCATGAAAATGAAGAAAATACTCATTTTTGCAAATGCCATCAGTCTTTAACAATGAAAAATTCGCTTGGCAAGAGAAGTGGTACAGCTATACAGAATTGTGGTTATTGTTACATTGTATTGTTTACTGTAAACCTGGTTCAATATTGGTAAATACAGTGTAGCAGAAACTGAACTGTTGTGAGCTATCTGGGCAGTGGTCCAAGATATCATTAAAAATACTGCCTCAGACTAATTTGGGTTTATGAATAATATTTTGTTAACAGCTCAACTGAAATTGAGCCACATGGTGTAGCTTAAAAATTCTGAATCCACACGATAATAAGAGTAGTATAAGTGTATACTTCACCCTCAGTGTTCTGTGTTACATCACATTATGTATAATTGTGCATTAACCTTTAATCCATAAGCACCCACATGTTTAATATAACCTATGTCTCTAAAGTTTACATAATTCTCTGGTTTGCTGTGAATTTCAATGCTTTATAAAGTAAAATATTAATTGGCTTACAATCATTGCCTGAAGTTTAAGGAGAGGTTACTGAACAAATATTAGAATGGGCATTTAATAAAGTTTTGGAATATGATCCTAAGAATAGATAGGGTTTACATAAACATACACTGAAAAGACTGAAGGACATAAAGTTGTTGGACAAGTTCAAGAACTTAATTCACTTATTTTACTAACGAAAGATAATTACAACCTTAAATATGATTTAGAAATGATTAATATTTGTTTTTAAATTGTTATAGAAAGTATAGCAAAAGAAATGAGGTTATAATAAGTGAGATAATTCAAGAAAAATATTCATATTTAGATATTTCTTGCCAAGAAAAAATATATTAATCTTTTTCTTCATGTGCTATTTTAATTACTTGAATTTTTTCTGAAAATACATGTAGACATTCCCAATAAAAGGGTATGGAAAGAGTTTATTTTCTGTCACTGTTAGGATGTAAAATACTTTTGCAATAGAAAAATATGTGCATTATTTAAAGAATGAATTTTAAATATTTCTCTTCTCAATAAATGTTTTATTCGTTTTCCAGGTTAGCACTCTATGTATATGAATATCTGCTCCATGTAGGAGCTCAGAAATCGGCCCAAACATTTTTATCAGAGGTATGTTTTATGTATTTTCTGCATTACATTCATTATATAAATGAATGGAAATATAGTGTAACAATTATTTGAAAAAATTGATTGTTATATATTATATAGTAAATGCTCAGTTACTAGTATGCACAATATAGTCTTCGTAGATTATGTGTGAGCATTTTTACTATATCCGAATGACATTTCTGTGACTTCTAGTCAACCTCTAGCCCTTTTCCCTCCTTACAAATGGAAAGTAATAGTAGCACGGCAGCAAGAGTCAAGAAAATTTATTAAAAAAAACCAAAACACAATATACTTAGTTCAAACAATATCTTATTTGGGCATTCACAATTTTGGAAAATGTGATTTTTGTTTGTTTTTATTTTGTATAAATAATAATATACTGATTTTTTTAAAAGAATTATTTTATTTAGCTTTTATTTTACTTATTTACATATTTTAATTTAACCAGAGAGGGACACAGTGAGAGAGCGAGAGAGAGAGATAGGCAATCAGGTCCAGGACCGGAACCGTGCTTGGCCATGTGGGAGTCCAGCACCCTTAGCCACCTGCTGGCCCCCTGATTGTTATTAGTTAGAAAACATCTTGATAATCTTATTCCAAGTACTTGGAAGAGAAGAGAGAGAGAGAGAGAGAGAGAGAGAGAGAGAGAGAGAGAGAGAGAGAGAGAGGAACCTCTAACAGTCTTAGCAAGCCAAGATCACATGTATGCCCGTGTTGTGCCCAGCATGTTCAGGTCAACCCAGGATCCAAACCCCAAGTCTTCCCATGTGGCTCCAGCATCACTTAGCACCTACTGCCTGTGGCACCATGGCTGGATCCACCAATCTTATTTGCAATTAATTATTATATGTGAACTATTGGGCCTATTTGCAAATAAGGTATTTTAGAGGTTTAGTCAGAAAACATAAGAAAATTGCTTTACGGGGACCAGCAGTTAGTGTAATGGCTATGTCTCTGAACTCCCATGTAGTCGACCGAGGTTCAAGTCCTGGATCCAGTGGCTTAAACTCATGCCAGGCACGGGTGCATGCATGCCCAAGATCCCAAGAAGAGAATGGAGAAGGGATTGCGGTGTAGCCATCCCCCCGGGGGGTGAATTCTCACTTTTTGTCTCTCTGTCTCTCTCTGTCTCTCTGGCAAGCGCATGCACCCTGTAGCAAAAACCACTAAAAAAAGAAAAAGAAAAAAAGAAAGAAAATTGCTTTACTGTAGAAGGACTGTATGCAGTGTAATGAAAATTTGATTTAAAAAGCTCATTCAGAGATCAGCAGTTAGTGTAATGGCTCTGTCGCTGGACTCCCATCTAGTCGACTATGGTTCAAGTCCCAGATCCGGTGGCTTAAAATGCCAGGTGTGTGTGTGTGCGAGCCCAAGATCCTGAGAGGAGAATGGAGGAAAACGGATTACAGCGTGGCCATCCCCCTTGAGGGGTGATTTCTCGCTTTCTGTCTCTCTGTCTCTCTCTTTCTGGCGAATGCATGCACCCTATAGCAAAAACCTCTCCAAAAAAAAAAAAAAGTATGGGACCAGCAGTTAGCGTAATGGCTATGTCGCTGAACTCCCATGTAATTGACTGCAGTTCGAGTTCCGGACCCGGTGGCTTAAAACTCACTCCGGGTGCGTGTGTGTGCGTGCCCAAGATCCCGGGAGGTTGATGGAGGAGAAGGGATTGTGGCATGGCCATCCCCCCGGGGGTGATTTCTCGCTTTCTATCTTTCTGGCAAGTGCACGCGCCCTATAGCAAAAACCTCTCCAAAAAAAAAAAAAAAAAAAAAAAAAAACAACTTATTCAAATCAAAAGTCTGGTGTATCTATGTTTCATTAGATCCTTAAGGAGAAGATGTTCGGCTCTAACCTTTCTAAGTGGCAGTCATTGTTTTGTATTATTACTGAGGAAGTGACTGAGATTTCCAAGAGGGATTTCCTTAATATTTATATTCTTAACCACTGCCAACTTAAAGAATACTGTAAAGAAAATGAAGCTGACTATAGAGATTTTTAATTTTATTTTAATGAAACTGAGAACTTGATGAAAGGATATACTGATCTCCTTCTCTCTGTTTTGAATTGGCTTAATTTGCTGATTCCTCAGGGGTTCCCAAGACTGTATTTTCTTCTCAGTATTCTAAGATATCACCAACAGTGGTTATTAAACTTCATTGAAAAAACAAAAATGCAGGCTAACCCTGGTGGTTAAAGGAACTGGATCCCACATGGCTAATCATGCAGTTCAAATCCTGGACCTTGCGGCCTGAAAAACACGTCAGGTGATGTGTATGTGCCCCAAATTCTAAAAGGATGAAGAGAGAGAGAACAGAAAGGATTGCCTTGTGGCCATGCTCCATGGGGGGTGCCTTCTCGCTCTCCTTCTCTCTGGTGAGCACACATGCTGCACCCTCCGGCATGTGAAATACAGACAGAGATGACACTAATTTACTAAAGAAGTTCAGGCTTTGGATTGAAATATGTTGTGCAGGTTGAGAAGTTAACTAGATAACTGCACTCATGAGCCCTGGACTCATGGAAAACGGATCTACAAAATTTCTAGGGCTATTTGCTAGAAATAAAATTAGAATTTCAGAGGAGATTCACATATTTTGACAAATATTTACTATGATTTTGTTTTCTCTGCCTGCATTTGGAATATAAATCTGAAGATTTCTCTGAATTATTAATCTGACTCAATTTCAAAAGAGGAATCAGTTAAACTGAAAAAGAAGTTGGTGAGCTTTACCATCAAGAAGACACGTGTCTCTGGATTTTGGAGATGAGCGTAGAACTACTTTTCACTTTCTAAATTGCCAAACTCTGAGTGGCACTGTGGAAATACATTCTCACAGTTAAATAATCAATGTAGGGGAATTGGCTAAATTACTGAGTGTAAGTTACATCTATTTGAATTTACATGGATTACCTTCCGAAACATTGTCTCATAAACAAAGGAAGCTGAAGTATGCCATTTATGTGGAAACCCTTGAACATAAAGCAATACTTTATATTTTTGTAGGTACATATTTATGAGCATAAAATATAAAAAATCAATGTACATGCCAGACTAATTGTTTCTGAGAGTGGGGGTGTTAAAGATATCAAAAAAGATTTTTTCCCCTTAGTTGTTGGACTTTTTATAAAACAAGGAATACACATTTTATTTGGATAGTTATTTTAAAATAAAAATAAAGAAAAGAAAATACATTCTATTACATTTTCTGAATTTAAAGATAGAAGCCTAGAGGTAGATTTGTAACAGACCATTACTAAGTGTACCCTATAGTTCTTGATAATTTCAACTGGTCAAACTTCAATAGCTTGCTTATTTCTCCCTCACATTTTAAGCTTCTACAGTATTTAACTACTTGGGTTTGCCTTATATACTATAGAGGCTTTTTTCTGAGCTTTACTCAATGGCATATTCCCTCTACCTAAATTCTCCTCTTTTTACTGCCTAATTAACTTTAAAAGTAGCTTTACCTAGGAAGGCTTTTCAGAGCATCACTTCTGTAAGCTGATAGTATATATTTTAGGGTTCCTTACATGAAGACCTTTTCATACTGTGCTAGGAGATTTGAATTTGGATTGGTTTTCTTGACAAAAGAAATCTTTTGAAGTTTTAAATAAACAAATAACATCATTAAGTCTGTACTCTGGCATCTATATGACCGTCCCACTAAACTGTGGCTTAAAACTCATGCTGGGTGCATGTGCATGCATGCCCAAAATCCTGAGAGGAGAATGGAGAAGGGATTGCTGTATGACCATGCCCTCTACAGGGCGATTTCTGCCAGCCATCCCCACAGTGCACAGTCCCTATAGCAAAAATCGCTCTTAAAAAAAAAAAAAAAGAAAAAGAAAAGGTGAGTGTAATATTTACAGCCTATTTTGTACCCTATTTAGGGTTGCTTTCTTTCTTTGTTTCACTTAGAGCATAGGGAGAATTTAAGGCTGCTGGCTGTGAATGACTTCTTACCTATCAATAGTCTGAATAGTAAAGAGCCTTCCTATCTAAATCCTCCCTAGTCTTCCCCACATTTTTACCTAATTCAGAACTGCTACACAGGAACTTAAACTGGGGAGAGCTACTTACTTGGCTGGTTATTACCATAAAAATGAAATGACTGAAATGGCACTATAGTTATTCAGATATCCAACGTTCTCACCCTGGTTCAAGGTAAAATAGAATAGTTTTTTCAATTTTTACATTCTCCCACAAGATAAATGTGGATATGAATGATGGTATTGAATCAAGCTTTTCCATGCTAGACACTTCTTTCAGTTGTATAGTCTTTTTCTTACATACGAAGATGTGAGAAGGTCACACTGGAGCTCCAGACAATCATCTGAAGGAACCCCTCTCCCACCTGGATGTAGCCTTTCTAAAGTGCCCTAAACCTGGGCCTTCAGGTGTTGAACTGCTTTTGACGGCTTTCATTATGGGTTAGAGGAGTGAAGGATATAATGATTTTTAGTCCACTTTTTTTTTTTTTCAATTAAATGAGAAAGCATTGGAAATCAAAACATTCTTCTAACTCTTATAGATTGTGCTAACTAGCTCTGTGCTATTTCTGATTCATGACAGATTTTAAATCTCTACCTGAATGGTATATATAGTTCATTTGAATATTCTATAGAAATATTATCAATAAAAGCCCTTCTGCTTTATCTTTTTTATCCTTCAGCATTCTATAATTACAAATAGCTAAGAAATATTTTCTATTCTATATCAGTTTCTATTACTTTGGATTCATTAGAAGCTATGTTTTTCCTACTTATATTGCTTCATTATATGGAGATCATTCCTGCTCATTTCTGAAGTTTTGCATGGTATTCATGCCTTAGAATGAGGCTTAATGTCCTTAACAAATACAATGAAAAATCGGAGTGGTAGAGAGATTCTAGACTTCTTCACCTTCTTAAAATTTTTGTATTTTTTATACTGTATGTGTCATACTATACTACTAGGCCTTATTTGTCATAAATTACCCAACACATTAGTCTGAAATAGAAGCTTAAAAACATGTTATGGATTGCTTCTTCAGATTCTATTCAGAATGCTAAGTTATTGACCACCATAGACTCTAAAGTTCTATTCTCTCTTTTACCTGTATGAAGTAAAGAGAAAAAATGATAGTTATTTTTTCCTATTATTTAATTTGGAGGCAATGTAGTATAGTAGGTAGGAGCACTTGTTTGGGCCAGAATACCTTTGAATTATGTTCACATTTATTTACTTACTTGTTTTTTTTTTTTTTTTTTTTTTGTTTTTCAATTATAGAGACACTAGTAATATTGGGTCATCAAGAAGGTCATGACACATTTTTGCTTAGAAAAACACAGAAAAATACGTCATGACTTTCCTGGTGACCTAGTATATATGAGTTGTGTTTAGGCTTAAATGAGTACACATAAATTGCTTGGAATGGTGCCTGGCATTTAGGGAATGCTTAAAAGTGTTATTAAAACTTTGAGGGGCTAGCCAGTGGCATGGGGTTAAGGAAGCTAGATCCCACATGGCTGACTGTGTGGTTCAAGTCTTGGACCTTGGACCTGGCAGTTTGAAAAACCTGCTGGGCACATATGTGTTTGTGCCCAAAATCCTGAAGGGAGAAATGGAGGAGAAGGGATTGCATGTAACCATCCTGGGGGGACAGGAGGGTGCATTTTAGTTTCTCTCTCTCTTTTTTGTTCTTTCACTCTCTTTCTCTCCCCCATGAGTGCATGTGCCCTCTAGTAAATTAAAGGAAAAAATTAAAAGTTAAAAAATTTTGACTGAGGTCAACATGTGGATAGTGGTTAGGGTATTGGACCCCACATGGCTGACTATGCATTTTGAGTCCCGGAACAGCAACTTGAAAAACACATCAGGCATGGGGCCAGCAGGTGGTGTGATAGTTAAGGCACTGGACACATGGCCAACTGCAGTTTGAGCCCCGAACCCAGTAGCTTGAGAATAATGTCAGATGCATGTGTATCCATGCCTAAAATCCTAAGAGGAGAATGAAGGAGAAGGCAATGTGGCATGGCCATCCTCCCCTGCGGGTTGTGAGTTCTTACTTAACCTTCCTCTGTCTCTCTCCAGTGAGCACATGTACCCTATGGCAAAAAAAAAAAAAAAAAACAAAAAACATTTTTTTTTTCTTTGACCAGCATTTTTTTCTGTCTTGTATAGCTGCTGCTGCTACTTCCTTCTTCCTTCTAATTTCTGTACATATATGAGCCATATGGACATATATGCTCTCAGTATCTGTCACTTGTGTGATTCATAGTCCTCCTCCACCTTTTGCCGTTACCCTGACCATCTAACGACTCCAACTCTGATCCGGCATGTTAGTAGGTTCTCTGGAGTCTTCTCCAGTATTTCTGAGCCTTGTTGGGATGCTCAGGGTTCTCTGCTGTAATTTCTTGCTCCTGTTGACTATTACAGCCCCACTCTTCTCCCTCTTATGTTGTATTCCTTTTTCTCTTCATGAAGTTTTTGGTTTCCCTCATAACTACACAAGGGCACTAACTCATTGCCCTTATAAATAAAAGAGTCCTCCTACTGATGATTAGGGGTGACTGAAAATATTAAGCATGTATAGTAAGGGCACCACATTTACTACTATTAAATACAGTGAAGCTCAAGTTCTTTGATCTTCTTGCCACAAGGAATTTTCCACTGTTTTTCATTTGCCTTCCATCTTGGTGACTCCTTGCAACCTCCCCCATGGTCTCTTTTTTCTGAATCTTCCAAATTCCCCCTCCCAAACTTTTTGAAAGATTATTTTTAACCTCCTAAATTCTCATTATATAGAATATCAAGTAGTTGTTTTCCTTTATGCTATCCTTTGCTTTTACACCATTCCTAGGGCTTCTGTTTTTTTTTTTTTTTTTCGGAGTCAAAAGTAATACAAACCAAAAATAATAAAAAGAAAAGATTTGTTAAGTTTCTCCAGTAAACGGTAGTCCTTTTTAAGAGAACTTCTTTCTTCCTTCTGTAGCAAACCACTGTCCAGTGAAATGTTGTGATTGTGGAAATGATCTCTCATCTGTACTGTCTCGTCAGGGCAGTGCTATTCACTGTGACTGTTGTCCACCTGAAATGTGACATGTGGCATGTGCAACTGAGGTGCGTTCAGTTCATTTTAAATTACATAGCCACATAGAAACACTGGATTTCTTGTTAACAGCACAGTTTTAGGCGATCTGCTTCATAGTGCAGTCAGATTTTGCAACAGCTAATGGCTTTCATTTTAAAAATTAAAATGTAAACATTTTTACCCAATTTAATTTTTTAAACATTTAGTTTAGTGTAAAGATATACCTATACTTTTACACCTGGAAAATTTTAAAGAATTATGGTGGATAGGAGGTTATAGCTAAAAAAATAAGAGGTTTCAGAAATTTTGTCTGTAAACAAACTTACATATACACGCTCTTAATACAGGGTCTAGTTTGATCATTTCATAGTATTAATTTTTAAAATTTTGCTAAAATTCAAAAAGTATGAGAGAATTTAGGAAGACTGAAAAATTTAGAATCCATAAGTCTTGTTGTTGTTGTTGTTAAGATTTTTGTCGCAGGGTGTGTGTGCTCTCTGGAGAGACAGGGAAAGTGAGAAATCATGCCCCCCAGAGGGGATGGTCACGCTGCATCCCTCTGCATCCTCCTCTTGAGATTTTGGGCATGCGTGCACAATCCTGGTGTGATTTTTTTAAGCCTTTAGTCCGGGACTAAAACTGCGGTCAGCCATGTGGGATCCAGCGCCTTAACCACTGTGCTACCTGCTGGCCCCAGAAACCCATGTCTTATTTTTTTTAAGAATTATTTAACTTTATTTATCATTATCATTATTATTATTATTATTTAATTACCAGAGAGAGACAGAGAGAGAGATAGACTGGGAAAGTGAAAAAGCAAACCTCCAGGTCTGGTATACAAACCACGGTCAGCCATTTCGGAACCCAGTGCCTAAGCCACGATACCACCTGCTGGCCCCTAAGAGCCCATAAGTCTTAAACCTGCTGCTGTGCTGTTGGAGTGCTGTTTATGTCGGTCTGGACCTGCCAAAGAGGTCTCACATGGACAAGGCTAGAATCTCTAGAAAGGTGTTGCTCATATTCACACTGCCTCACCTCTGCTGTTGCTGCTCCCCACTGCTCCCTGCTGTGCAGCAGCCAGCATTTGCTTTATTTTGAGAGCCAGAGGCAGGAAGCTTCTCTTCTCCCTGTTGCCTTTTGATCTCTCCTGCTAGTGTCTCCTCATGGCAGAACTTAACAGTAATTATGCCAGTGGATAAGGAGGCTAAGAATTTTCAGGATCTCAGCCCCAAGTGTAGAATAGAAAAGTTGATATGGGGCTGAGAGATAATTGGTAAGTGATCAGTATACCTTACCAGAAACAAATAACGATAAAAAATTAAGCAAGTGTAGGGACCAGCAGTTAGCGTAATGGCTATGTCGCTGGACTCATATGTAGTCGACCGCGGTTCGTGTCCCGGACCCGGTGGCTTAAACTCACGCCGGGCGCGTGTGCGTGCGTGCCCAAGATCCCGAGAGGAGAATGGAGGAGAAGGGATTGTGGCGTGGCCATCCCCCCTGGGGGGTGATTTCTCACTTTCTGTCTCTCTGTCTCTCTCTGCCTGTCTGGTGAGCGCACGCACCCTATAGCAAAAACCTCTCCAGAAAAAGAAAAAAAAAAAATTAAGCAAGTGTGTGTGTGTGTGTGTGTGTGTGTGTGTGTACCTACCTTTATATGTTCATGTGTGTGTGAGGGCATCATTTTTTATGTACGCAAATGTTAATTATTATACAAACTGTTCTGTGTTTGGAGTTTTGTTTCACTTGTAAGATTTTGGAATATTGGTTCACACAATGTCATGATTCCCTTTTAATACTCGTAGAGTATTTCATTCTGTGCAATGCGCCATAGTGAATTTCACCAGCCTTTCATGAAGGACATTAGGTTGTTTCCATCCTTTTTAAATAACAAATAGTATTTCAATGAAAATTGATTTTTATGTGTATATAATTTTGCATAAATTTCTAGAAGAAGAAGTGCTGTATCAGATAATTTGTGATTTATTATTATACCACAAGGCATATTTTACTTTTGTCAACATATCTTTTGTTCATGATTCAATGTTGGTTGTAGAAATTTTAAATTTTAAAATTAAAATTAAATTTAAAATTTAATTCAACTTTGTGTAGGAGTGCTGAAATGTTAGATTGTGTAATAGACACATAAAATCATAGACAGAGTCCTGGAATGTAGACTATGGCAGTAGGAATTGGCCTTGAAATTTACATGAAAGTTATATATAACTGGTCAAATGAAGGAAGAAAGAAGTGGATATTTAAATGGCAAAGAACCTTAGAATTAGGGGAGTACAAATTAGGGTTGAGATAATGGAAGAAGGATATACAGAATAAAGAGAAGTGTTATCATAGATGCCATCCTAGTACCTGAGGAATCCTGAAGCCTGTGAGACTCAGTAAAATAGAAAATACCTATTCATGGGACCAGCAGTTAGCGTAATGGCTATGTCGCTGGACTCCCACGTAGTCGACCGCGGTTCAAGTCCCGGACCCGGCGGCTTAAACTCACGCCGGCGCGTGTGCGTGCGTGCCCGAGATCCCGAGAGGAGAATGGAGGAGAAGGGATTGCGGCGTGGCCATCCCCCCTGGGGGGTGATTTCCTGCTTTCTATCTCTCTGTCTCTCTCTGTCTGTCTGGCGAGCGCACGCGCCCTATAGCAAAAACCTCTCCAAAAAAAGAAAAAAAAAAAAAAAAAAGAAAGAAATACCTATTCATAAACAGCAAAAAAATTGTTGCTAAAATGTGGACATTTAGGAGTATTTTCTGACCATTAATCAGCACTACCCATTCATAAATACTTGTTTACTTTTTAAAAAGTTACATAAAAGAACATAACTTTAAAATGAAAGTTCTTCTTTACCTTTTTCCAGATAATAGTTGTTAAGTTTGGTGTGGTTTCTTTAATATACACACACCCAAATGCATATACATTTATGCAAACTGTTTTCTTTTTCCAATAGAAAAGGTTTTATAATATACTTAACTGTTTTCTAACCATCTAAATCTCCACCTTGAAACACTAAGAACAGGATCTTATTTATCTATATAGATATAGATATATAGATATACATATCATCCTTTTAAATGATTGACACTTGTGTAGCATATAAGTGCCAGAATTATTTTATATTTAATATTAGTGAATGTTTCTCATATTATTTATAATTTTTCTTTTTTTTTTCTTTTTACAATGGTACAGTGACTATTGTTTAGTTTTCTGTATTACTTTTTTTGAGCATGCTTTCACTATGGAAACATATTTCTATGTAGAACTATCTCTTCTTTGGAACTACCTAAAGCATAGCTTTAAGTATTGCTCACTCAGGGGGACCAGCAGTTAGCGTAATGGCTATGTCGCTGGACTCCCATGTAGTCTACCGTGGTTCGAGTCCCGGACCCAGTGGCTTAAACTCACGCCGGGCGCATGTGCGTGCGTGCCCAAGATCCTGAGAGGAGAATGGAGGAGAAGGGATTGGCGGCGCGGCCATCCCCTCTGAGGGGTGATTTCTCGCTTTCTATCTCTCTGTCTCTCTCTGTCTGGCGAGCGCACGTGCCCTATAGCAAAAACCTCTTCAAAAAAATAAAATAAAATAAAAGTATTGCTCGCTCGGTAATGATAAAAGGATGGCTTCTGTGTTAACTTCAGTCTCATGGACTGAAGTTCCAGACGCTTAGACACAGACTTGCAATTTAAAGTGAGAAAGATGATCTCTATACACTATAGTAAAAAATATAATGACGATGAAAGTGATGGTGTTTGTAAGGCATTTTGAGTTTCTCCAAGAAATAAGAGCATGTAATTTTGTTTAAAATACAGGTGGGCCTAGCCACAGTAGTGTGTGTTGGACGCAGTTGGCAGGCTGAGGCCACGTTGCAGGCCTTGTTTGATTGCCAGCCAGCTCACCTCGAAAAACCTGGTGTTGTGGCTTACACCTATAGACCCAGTCACTCAGAAGTCTGTGTCAGGTGGACTGAGACAGAGTGAGACTCCCACAAACATGCACACGCAACACAAACACACACAAGCACCACAAAGTGAAATAAAATACAAACAGATTACCTTCGGACGTCCTTTCGTAAAAGCTGTATAGATAGTTTCTCAGTACTTTATCTACTATAATACCCAGTGATTGACTGTGGAGGTTATGGAAGTGCAAGGGAGACTGCTCGGTAACTGATGTGGTGTCGTGGCACTCATTAGACTGTGAGACTAATTCCACTTCCAGCACATCCTGGCACTGAGACCTAGTCATGCTGCTTTCACTCCTCCGTAAGTCATCTCTCATTTTTCTTCTTTTAACTGAAAATAGTACATGTCTCTGTTTTATTTCACGATCAAGTCATATAAAGCAAGATGAACTGAAATGAAATTTAAGGACACTACTTTGAAAAACTTGCTCTTCGTATGATTAGGTTGGTTCCAGTGGTTTAGGAATATTGGTGTGGCTGGGTCACGTTTGTGAAGGCCCGTTTTTATGGACTTGTAAGAAGACATCAACCAGTGGGCCAGAAAGTGATGTGGTGGTTATGGCAGCTGGATCCCACATGGCCAACTGTGAGTCCCAGACCTGGCGGCATAACCACCATGCCACTTGCATACCTCTGTGCTACTACTTAGAGGAGTTCTCATTAGAATCTAGTGTATATAACAAATTTGGGATTATTGTTTGTATTTAGTCTTTCTAACTTCAGGTTGATTAATTCCTGGAATTTCTCCTAGTTTTTCTTTTCTTTTTCTATTTTTTTGGAGAGTTTTTTGCTATAGGGCGCATGGGCTCACCAGAAAGAGAGAGAGAGACTGAGAGACAGAAAGTGAGAAATCACTCCCCAGGAGGGATGGCCATGCCGCAATCCCTTTTCCTCTCAGGATCTTGGGCACGCATGCACATGTACCTGGCATGAATTTAAGCCACTAGGTCCAAGACTCGAACAGTAGTCGACCACATGGGAGTCCAGTGACATAACCATTACGCCATCTGCTGGTCCCACTTTTTTTTTTTTTTTAAGTCCTATTAGGATAAGCATAACTAACTTCTATAGGAGATGATGGAAAGAATTTCTTTTGTTTTTCTGAAATCTATACATAATTATAGTTATTTCCTTCTTAATAATGTTAAAGGCCTATAAGCATATTTTGCTGATTAGAGTATTGTTAAATAATTTTTATAATTTAAACTAAAAAACTATGATATATACATAGAAATTATTTTTGAGACTTTTCTGGAATACCTTATTTATAACTGTAACTACAATGTTTTCCTGCTCTAACTCCCTTCACTGCTTTATTTTTCTCCATAACAACTGTCATCTTCTAATGCAAACATAATTTACTTCTTGTGTGTGTGCGTGTGTGTGTCTGTGTGTTTGTGTGTGTGTGTGTGGTGGGGGAGATTGCTTATGGTCTGTCTTGCCTACTAAAGTATAATCTCCCTGAAGAAAAGGCTTTTTACCTTTTATGTTTGCTGCTATCCAGTGCTTACCAAAGGAACCGTATAGAGGGCCAGATGTAGAAGAGGACACTGTGAGGCAATCCCGTGTGAGAAGGTTCCCTGTTAGGGTCAGAAACCTCCCTGAGTATGCCAGAAACACACTTGCCCATGATCCTGTGGGGCCTGTTGACTGGTTGACAAGACTATGTTGGGAATGATGTCTCTCTGTATGTGTCTGTCTCTCTTGCTCATGGACAAACTAAATAAACTTTAAAAAGAAAAAGACACCATATAAATACCTGCCAAGATTTCTGACATCTAAATTGACTTTATAAAAGGATTTATCAAAAATTTTTAATTTTGGGGACCAGCAGTTAGCGTAATGGCTATGTCGCTGGACTCCCACGTAGTCGACCGCAGTTTGCGTCCCGGACCCGGTGGCTTAAAACTCACGCTGGGCACGTGTGCGTGCGTGCCCAAGATCCCAAGAGGAGAATGGAGGAGAAGGGATTGCGGCATGGCCATCCCCCCTGGGGGGTGATTTCTCACTTTCTGTCTCTCTGTCTGTCTCTGTCTGTCTGGCGAGCGCACACACCCTGTAGCAAAAACCTCTCCAAAAAAAAAAAAAAAATTTTAATTTTTGAGAGATACTGACCTTGTTTTACATTTTTATTATAGTGAATCCTAACTCATCTAAATTATAAATTGGAAAGTTAATATCACCATCTTTTTTTTAGCACTTATTTTATGAAAGACACCCCCCTTCCCTCAAATCCTTCAAATAAAATAATTGAAATCATTCATTTAAAAATTCAATCTTTAAGGTAAATTTAGAGTCTGCAGGTTAAGCCCAACCTCTTGCAGATTTCTGGGTCATTGATGATAACTGATTTTTTAAAAAGGTTTAATTTTATTTATTATCATTATCATTATTATTATTTTTAAAGAACTTCTGAGGCGAGGCATTGCCTAACTGTGCTGCTGTTGCTGAGGACATGAAGAGACTGGGTCTGACGGTGTTGGAGGAAGCCAGAATGGGATGAGCAGCTGCTGTTGGGAATGACATGACAAGAACAAGCTAATAGGATGCCAGCCCAGTCCCCTCTTCCTACTTCCAGTCTCCCTTTAGAGTCTCTCTTAGCTTATGGGACCAAACAGGAAATCATTTAATGAAAGATAAGGGTAGTGTGCAGATCCCTAGCCTCAGCATCTTAAAAGAGCACAGAAAGATGGATTTAGAGCTAAGAGACAAGAGCTTAATAAAAGGCACAGTGGGAAGCAAATTCAGGATAATAATGGTGACATCTTCTCTCCTAGACTAATTCAGTCCATAAATCACTATGTAAAATGAATACTTGTAAAACATGAGTAAAGAATAATATGGAAATAATTAAAAATTAAATATTACCATAGTATTTTAAATAGAGAAATAGGCTTTATTTATAATATGTGTGGGAAAAAGTACTATTAGGAAAATACTTACTATTTCTTTTATTCATTTTAGATAAGATGGGAAAAAAATATCACGTTGGGAGAACCGCCAGGATTTTTACATTCATGGTGGTGGTAAGTATTTTTCTTATTACTAGATTAATAATGCATTCTTACAGGCCTGCCTTATACCTGTTTATGATTTCATGCTTCCCTTTTAACCTTTTTCATTTTTCAGATTGTTTTCTGAAAGGTAGTACTTAAAAATAAATTCCTCAAAACATGTCTTAGTGTTACTTAACCTATAGATACTACTATTGAGTCCAGCTGGAACTGGAACCAGTAAGTGGACTCTCCAACTGTGAGTACAATTCTGTATTAGTTGGATCAGGATACCATTAGAAAATACCACAACAGGGTGGTATAAACAAAACACATGAAAACACATTTGTTTTCTCATAGTCCTCGGGGAAGTTCAAGATCATGTTGCAACACTGTCAGTTTCTGGTGAGAGCTCTTAGCTGTGCTTGTGACAGTCACTTTTGTTTTTTTTTGAAAGTTTGATTTTTACCATAGAGCATGTACACTTGCTGAGAGACAGAGAAAGATAGAGGGAAAGTGAGAAATCATCCCCCGCTCTTCCAGGAGAATGGCCTAGCCACAATCCCTTCTCCTCTATTCTCTCCTCTTAGGATTTTAGGCACATAACCACATGCATTGTTGTAATTTTCAAGCCACCAGATCTGGGGTTCAAACTGTGGTCAGTCATGTGGGAGTCTAGTGCCTTCACCACCATGCCACCTGCTGGCCCCAAAAGTCACTTTCTTACTGTATCCTTATATGGCAGTGGGGAGAGAATGAGGAAACTTTGTGTTTCTCTTCTTATAAGAGCTCTAATCCCATCTTGAAGAACATACCCTCAGGACTTCATCATCTAAATCTAATTGTCTCTCAGAGGCCCCAGCTCTGAATGCTCTCACATTGGAGGTTAGGACATCACCATACAGATTTGGTAGGGAATGTCATTCCTTTCTCATCTTGCAGTGGCAAATGAGGCTGGCACTTTTACTTAGCTCTCTTGAGCTTTTTATGTCTTTATGTTTCTTTCTATTTCTGTCATATGTTAGAGGTGTCTTAAAGTTTCATTTACTTATGAGGCTCTGAGCATCTTTCTCTATGCAAACCTAGTGGACAGAATTTATTGCGTCTGACAACAAATACTGAGTGCCTAGTACTGGGTGTGCCAGTTGCTATGCTGAGGTACTATGGACATACCAATAAATTAAACAGATGCAAATCACTACCGTCTTGCTGATGACAATTTATTGGGGAAAACAACTAAATAAGCAGTGAGAAAAAGTGCTTTATGGAAGATATGTAGAGTATGATGTAGGCACATACCAAGTACAATCCATCTAGAGGAGCCGGTATTTAAGCCAGGACCTTAAGTATCTATTAGAGTTGGTTAGGGAGGCATGGAGAGACACGTGTGTGTTCTGGATAGATCATACCATGTGTGCATACCTAGTGTGAGAGGCAGAGGGAGAGAAAGAGTATGGCAAATAGGAAGAGTAGGAAGAATTTCAGTATGCTGGAAGTAAAGATGATAGAGTACGGATGAGGCTGAGTTAGTAAATTGGAAGCTTAAATTTAGTTCTAAAGACAATACAGTGCAGCTAACTTTTTATTTATTTTTATTTTCCCTTTTTTATTGTGTATTTTTTAGGATTTTGCCATAGGGCATGTGTGATCTCCAGAGAAAGACAGAGAGATGTAAAGTGAGAAATCACTGCCCCCCAGAGGGGAAGGTCACATTGCAGTCCCTTCTCTTCCATGCTCCTCTCAGAATTTTGGCCACACATACACACACATGCACCCAGAGTGATTTTCAAGCTGCCAGGTCCAGGACTCCAACCACGGTCGGCCATATGGGAGTCCACCACCTAAACCACCATGCCATCTGCTGGGCCCACAGCTAACTTTTTAAGTGGGGGAGTATTAATGTCAGTCTCCAGCTGAGCAATATCATCCTTGTAGCAAGTCATAATTGATAAAACAGGACTAAGCCCCAAGCAGAGAAGCACTTAGAAGACTGTCGCGATAAGGGGTAGAGAGAGACTGGTTACTTGAACTAGTGTATAATGAGTGGGCAGGCAGAGAAGTGGGAGGATTTGAAGGATGTAGGTCTTGAAGTAATTGTCAGGATTTGGTGAAGAGTTTAGCTTGTTAGGATGTTGAAACCGAGCTGCACACCATCCAAGTGGAAATGCTGGGGAGATGAGTGAATGGTGCGGCCCTTCACTTGTGTGAGGAGAGAATTACGCCTTACAGAACTTTGCAACATTCACATTTAAGAGATGAGGAGGGAAGAGGGGCTACAGAGGAGACAGAGACCATGCTGAAGAAATAGGAGGAATGTACAGTTCTCACAGAAACCAAGAATAAGGTAGAGTTTTGAGGAGGAGGAAGAAAGGTCAGTAGTATTGACTATGGCTGGAAGGTCAAGTGATAGAAATGAATATGTCCTTTGATGACTTTCATGAGCTGAGCAATGGGCTAGGAAGCAAGAATGTTCTGGATTGAGAAGTTACTGGGAATTTAGGAAATGGGAAATTATGGATATAGTCCATTTCTTTCAGAAAGTTCAGTTGTGATGAGTAGTAAGGAGTATTGTAGATTCGAGAGAAAATTTTCTCATTTTATATGGGAGAGAAATGGATGGGTTTCATGTTTACAAGGAGACAGTAGAAGGCAGAGGTTGAAGATACAGAGAGAGGGGATAATTAGTATATAAAACTCTCAAGAAAGCCCGGGAAATGGGGATCTAAAGCATGAGTGTTGGTAAGTCAGAGAGAAAAGACCGTCTTTGCCAGTGTGGTGAGAGGAGATGCAGGGATGTTTGTAGGTTTGATGGTAAGACATTCATTTCTTCTTTCGGTGCCTTTTGTTTTCTATGCTAAAGTAGGATATGAGGTCTTCTGCTGAGGGTATTTGAGGTAGTGGTGATGGTGGTAGTTAATTTTTAGAAAAATGAAGAATAATGTTAGAAATTTTTTGAGATAATTTTACATAGACCCAGAGAGAACTGACTAGGCATACACACAAAAATTCCCCTGTAGTTTAAGGCTTAGTTAATATTAGAGCTTACAAATTCACGTGTTACCAATATGTCCACGTATGGGACTTTGTAGCAGGAATTGGCAGTCCAGGTATTTGCACGGACAAGCTAGACATGCATACACACACACATATACATACACACATATACACACATACACATGTATATTTTGCATTTCTTCTCTTAGAAGCATTTCCTGTTTAGTGTCATGTATACTTACCTGTCAGCATCTTCTTTAAAAGAAAAATCAAAAGCTCTCTTCTAGTGCCATGCACATGGCTTCCTTGGTACGTTATTTAATGCTCTCCTCTTTTTAATCTCACTCCTGAATGCATGCCTTACTAGAAGTCCTGTGGTGAATGGAACCGCATTTGGTCAGTTGTGGTTGTGGGTTTCCCCTGTTTGTCTCCTGTATGTATGGCAGGAACAGGTGCAGAGCTTTGGTTCAGAGTTGTTCCTGTATTTGGAACAACGGTTCATTACAGTTAAGCACCAACCATCATTGTGCAGAGTGGTTTAAGACTGGTTTTTAAAATAATATAAAAGTAAAATTCTTTTCATATAGTTTGTATGTATGATACCTAGATCTAGACTATAAAAACCTCTTTTATGGATGTAATTGCGTCTCCTCAGCCGTTGATATCCTTACATTTGGTATGTTTTCTGCCAGCTTTACAGAGTGGCATAAGATCCTTTTAGGAGCCTTTCCCAATTGGATCAGTGGCTTAGCAAAGTTAGGAATTTAACAGTTTCTCATTGTAGCATTAATTTATTTTCTTGTACTTATTTCTCTTTCACTCTCTTTCTCATGAACTTAACCTATTCCCATACTGTAGATGGTTGACAGTAACTTAACTGAATTTAAAGCTTTTTGAGGCTGCTAGACTTCAGCTTTTCTTTCTAAACTATCAGAAGGTGCAGCTCTCAAATCTGCCATTGCTCTTCCCTTTTCTGTGCTCCTAATATTCAGGGGAGCCCTTCCTCTGTGGCTTTGGTATTTTAGGTAACTTGTACTTAGTTGGAGATAGCAAATACATTATAAATAATGGGCATATAGATGTTTTTAGACCTTATTTGTGTAAACTAATATGGAATATATTTAGGTAAAGTATTTTTAATGTTTATAGTTTTCTCCCCTAAAATTACTAACATACATTTTGAGATGCCTACTTCATATATGCTACTGATTCTTAACAATTTTGAAGTCATGGAGTTCTTTTGAGAACTGATGAAAGCTATGAATCCTCTTTTCCAGAAAAAATGCCCAGATCCTAAGCTTCCTAATCATTGTGTATATTATCAGTTACTGTGGACTTTAAATCTAGCAAATGCCTGTCCTTTTTGTCTTTAACTCTTTTGTACTAGGCTTTATCATCTATGCTCTAGGTTAGGGATTCAGGACTATAATAAAGTCATAATAACATAATAATACCTTCCTAAATTGACTAGAAAAACAATTGCTGCTATTAAGGTCTAGGTGATTACGATAACACATATCCCTCAAGCATTAACTGCTTGCTCACTTGATCAAACGAACAGTCCATGCTAGATAGACCAGTTATAATTTTATGACTTTTTACTTCTATTTTGTATAAATATTTGAAATTGGAGTTGTCTTGTTATTTAAGTCTCTCTACCAAATATTTACAAAGTGCAAAACTATGCTGTCTTCAAGGAAACCAGTAATAGGAGAGAGAAAAGTATTATAACCAGCATGTGTGGAATATAATCACACACTAACGCTAACGTGTGAGCATATTCAGCTTGGGAGAGTTATTTGAGTGAGAGAAAGGTATTTGGAGTGAGGAATATTTAGTATAAAATCTTGAAAGGGACCAGCAGTTAGCGTAATGGCTATGTTGATGGACTCCCATGTGGTCGACTGTGGTTTGCATCCCGAGCCCGGTGGCTCTAAACTCACGCCGGGCTCGTGTGCGTGCGTGCCCAAGATCCCGAGAGGAGAATGGAGGAGAAGGGATTGTGGCATGACCATCCCCCCTGGAGGGTGATTTCTCTCTTTCGGTCTCTCTCTTTCTGGTGAGCATACGCACCCTATAGCAAAAACCTCTTCCAAAAAAAGAAAAAAAAAATCTTGAAAGAGATTATCATGTATGCAAGGAATGACAGAAAGCTTGGGCCAGTTGATCTGGAGGTGCAGTACTAAGAAGTGATAGAATAACAAAAGCAAGGACCAGAATCTGGAGTCCTGATGAACATCAAAGATTTCAGATTATAGTCCCAAGATTTTAAACAAAGTGCAGGACACGATTAGATTTCTCCCTTTAGATACTCCCTGGCATCAACATATAGATGGAGCAGAGGGCTGAGAACAGAGGCAGTTACTAGACTATCGTTAATGTCCAGTTGAAAGATGCTAGGGTGAGAGATCCCAGATACCCATGTGTCAAACAGTTTGGAGGTGAATAAAGGAGGCTCCCAAGTTTTATATTTGGATGAGGGATGGACAATAATGTTATTGACTGAGACTGAAGAAATACAGAGAGTGCAGCAGACTTCAGAGAGAAAACCATGATTTACCTCGAATGCATTAAATTTTGAGATGCCGAATGGAAAGTCAGAGATCTGGGTCTGTCACTCTGAGATAGGAATGTAATGGTTTGGGATTTACCAGCACAGACCAAGCTGTGGGTGAGGAGTGTTTAGAGACAGAACTGCCCCGTGTAATGAGTAAAAGCAGGGCCTGGGTTTGGAGCCCTGGGGGAAATCAGTGTTTAAGCATGGGTAAATGAAGAGGAGCCTCAAAAGTAGCTGGACAGGAAGGAGAGTAACCAGGAGGGGAAAGTGTGTGAGCACCAGGAATGGCATTCACCTTAGAGAGCATTCAATAGTTCAATTCAAATTCCTCAGCAAGTGTAAGTTTAAAAAACAAAACAAAACAAAACCCTAAACTTCTCCTGTATTGGAAGTTAAGGTGGACTTTAGTGGTATTGGGGAGAACAGTTTCGAAAGAGTGGTGAGAGTGAAATTGAGAAGACCTGGGACCAGCAGTTAGTGTAATGGCTATGTCGCTGGACTCCCATGTAGTCGAAGGCGGTTCGAGTCCCGGACCTAATGGCTTAAACTCACGCTGGGTGTGTGTGTGTGTGTGCCCAAGATCCCAAGAGGAGAATGGAGGAGAAGGGATGGCGGCATGGCCGTCCCCCCTGGGCGGTGATTTCTCGCTTTCTGTCTTTCTGTCTCTCTCTGTCTGGAGAACGCACGTTCCCTATAGCAAAAAACAAAAACAAAAACAAAAAAAAACCTCTCCAAAAAAAAAAAAAAAAAAAAAGAAATTGAAAAGACCACTGTAACTCATTTTCCTGCTTAAGGGTTACTGAAGGAGTTGAAGTTTGTGAGGACGTATGTTGTCATTTGAAAATTAAACACAGAAAACTTTAACAGTTTTTGTTTTAAAAATAGAATCGATTTGAGCTTGTATATGTACTGAGGTGAAAATTTGGTAAGAAGAGTGGGAGAGATTGAAAGTGTATGAAAGTGATACGTGCACACATAAGCAGGGTACACTTCAGGAGAGATGAATGGTAAAAGGCTTTGGAAAGAAGGGTCTTTCAACCTTTGGTATGGAGTAGAGAAAAGTATGTGCTTTTACTTGCTGGAGCTTTTCCCTGGTGTCTCTATTGGGATCTCCCTGGTCTTCTCTTTTTTCTTTCTCAGTTTGCGCCATGCCTGGTGCTACATAGTATTTCCCATGCCCCAGTTTATTTATTGCTTTTACCTGGATCAAATTGCCTTTGAAAACTCACTTCTTGTTTCTATTCTTTAATACATGTTCCCAACTTTTCCATTAATTTCAGAAATAAAGATGCCAAGAAACTCTTCCTCTGAGGTTAATGTCCTTTCAACTTATACACTTTAAAAATACAGGCTTTTTAAAAACTTCCTAGTTAAAGTTTTACTTGGCTAGCCGTGGTAGTGCTTTAGTAACACAATGCTCTGTGATGCTGAAGCCAGTGGTAAGATGCTAGGTTTGTGCCCTGGAGTGTCTCTGTATGTGCTGGTTGTGTGCAAGGATCTGTATGATTTTGGCTGGCCAGGAGTGGGGGTGGATCATAATGTGAAAACCTTTTTCAGAATCTTCAAATCTGTCTTCTTTCTGTCTCTCTCTGATGGAAGCAAAACATAAATCTTTTTAAAATAGTATAAATTCAATTGCAGAAAACATGACTCTTTTTTTTTTTTTTTTTTGAGAGGTTTTTGCTATAGGGAACATGCGCTCGCCAGAGAGACAGAGAGAGACAGAGAGACAGAAAGTGAGAAATCACCCCCCGGGGGGGTGGACATGACGTAATCCCTTCTCCTCCATTATTCTCTCGGGATCTTGGCCACGCATGCACACGCGCCTGGTGTGAGTTTAAGCTACCAGGTCTGGGACTCAAACCGTGGTTGACTACATGGGAGTCCAGCGACATAGCCATTACGCTAACTGCTGGTCCCAACATGACTCATTTTAATATACTTATTATTTTTAAATTTTATTTTTTACTTAATTAAAGAGAAAGAGAGGGAAAGTGAGAACTTACTCCCTAGTGGGGTTGGCTACACCATAATCACTTTTCCTTTATTCCCCTCTCAAGATTTTGGGGACACATGCATATGTGTCTGGTGTGCTTTCAAGCTTTTAGGGACTTGAACCACACAGTTGGCTATGTGGGATCCAGCCACCTTAACCACCATGCAACTGGCTGGCCCTTATTTTTATTTAACAAAATAAAATTATAAAACCTTAAAAATAACTTGGGACACATATGCTTATATCCTGAAATTAAATATATATAACATTGTAGAGAAAATAAATGGATAGGTGATCATGAGAAGTCAGCTTCTTTCATCTGGTAGTAGGAATCAAATCTTGCAGTGCACTAGCACTCTGATGATTTTGAAATCTGACAGATGACATTAGTTATAGCCAAGAATAAGAAGGAAACAAATAGCATTGGAGTTAGTCAGCTGGCTCTCTAGAATGGTATCATATTTACAATTGGCTGATTGGTTCTTATTCTTCTTGTATAGCTTGCCTGTGATAGGTATTATATGATTTATTTGAATTGAGTTAAACTTAGCATCATATCAGTGTAGATGACAATTAGAATAGGAGTAGTAGGATCAAGATGAGAAGGGAAGAAAAGTATTCACAAGGGAAAGCAAAGAGCTGAGTTGGTTTGGCAATAGAGAAAAAGCAAACTAGTCTGGGAGGGGAAGAAGGGAATGTGGAGTAGAGAGGAAAATTTGGTGGGGAGAAAACATTGTAAGGATTGGAAAGGGAAGTGAGGCAAATTTAATTAATAAGAAAATGTTTTTCTGGCTGCATGATGTCTGTGAAACATTTTTAGAGTATATTTTTGTATTTAAATTTCTTTTATTTTGAGAGCTTTTTTTTTTTTTTTTTTTTTTTTTTTTTGCTATAGGGCGTGTGCACTCACCAGAAAGAGAAAGAGAGACAGAAATTGAGAAATCACCCCCCAGAGGGGATGGCCACGCCGCAATCCCTTCTCTTCCATTCTCCTCTTAGGATCTTGGGCATGCACGCACACGTGCCCGGCATGAGTTTAGCCACTGAGTCTGGGACTCGAACTGCAGTCGACTACATGGGAATCCAGCAACATAGCCTTTATGCCATCTGCTGGTCCCTCTTTAAACTTCTTTTAATAAATCTTTTGCATATATCATCTGATTGTGTCTGTATAAAACACTGTAAAATAGGTAATGGGTGATACTTTCTTTTTACATAAAGAAATTGAGGAACAAGAGCCCGTCAGGTGGCATGGTAGTTAAGGTGACTAAATTCTGCATGGCAGACTTCGAGTCTCAGACCCAGTGACTTGAAAAACACTGAGTGTAGGGCCAACAGGTAGAGTGGTGGGTAGGGCGCTGGACTCCCACATGGCTGACCATGGTTTGAATACTGGACCTGGTAGCTCATTCTCTCACTTTGCCCCTGTCTTTCTCTCTGCCTCTCTCAGGTAAGTGTACATGTGGTATAGAAAATTTAAAAATAATAATAATAATAAATTAAATAAATAACTCTAAAAAAACTTAAAAGAAAATCACTGAGTGCATATGTACACTTTCCCAAATATTACGAGGAGACTGGAGAAGAGATTATGGCATGGTCATCCCCTCTGGGGGGAGCTTTCTCTCTTTTCTTTTTCTCTGTTTTTCTCCAGCCAGTGCACATGCCCCATAACAAAGAAAAAAAGAAAAAGAAAAGAGAAGAAATTAAGGAACAAAACTATTTGCTCAAGGTCAAATTTAGAATTAGAATTGAAGTCCCTTGAATTATAATCAGTGCTTATCCCAGTAACATAATTTTTCTTAATCACAGAGCTGGATTCAGGGGCTCACTATTAATAAAACATTAATTACATTTCCTTTTTTGAGCATCAGGAGAGGCTAATTCCAGGAAGGATATATAAGTGGGACTCAGAAAAGTTTTCTCTTTTGAGTCCTGTCAATATTGAGGCATCCATGGGTGACTGGCAGCTGCATGTAGGGTGAGGGAGTGATTGCCATGGGATTCTCAGGTAATGAGTTGGAGTATAAGGGTCTAGGTAGGATAGCAAACTTCTTGCTACCTTATCGGGAACACGTAAGTCCCATACTCTTGTAAGAGTTGATGCTTCTCAGACTGCCAAAACGCTATAAATTTGCTTTATCAGAATAAGGAATCTTTAAAAATGAACTCTTCAATACCAGACTCAAACTAGAAGCAAAGTAATGTAATAATTTAAGTTTGAGCAGGCCTAAGGTTAAGCACTGTGCATTGGGAGCTGCATCCCACATGGCCAGCTGCTTCAAGTCCAGGCTCTGGCAGCTTGAAAAACATACTGAGTACATGTTCCTGTATGCCCGAAATCCTGACAGGATAGAGACATGGACGAAAAAGGATTGTGGTATAACCACACCCCTTTGGAGGCTGCTTTCTGTCTGTCTCTGGTGAGCACGTATCCCCTCTAACAACAACAACAAAATTCAAGCCACAGTCTCTCACTAACTGTGTGAGCTTAGGCAAATTATTTAACCTCTCAGTTAAATAATAAACCTTTCAATTTATTATCTATTTTTATCTATAAATGGACATAATAATTAGGAAAATTAAATGATGAGTACTTCATGCTTAGTACATAATGCTTGAATTTACTATACAATAACTGTTAATTATTTTCAGTGATACTTTAAGATAGGTCCTATTTATTACTAATCTTGTAGTATTGTGAGAATTATAGTGGGGAAAAAATTAATGCTTGAATTAAATAATATTAAGGAATAGTACATGTATGTGAAAGTTCTAATTTCATGTAAAACTTTCCTTGGTCTTACAAATTGATAGTTTTCTTCCTTAGAAATTATGAGTGACTAACATTCATTGATTTATATTTGGGCCAAAGAAAACTGACTTCCTTAGCTTTTTAGACTTGAACTTGTAATAACATGATTTGCTTCTCAGAAAAAAATGTTTTCCACAGGTTTTTATTGTTTTGTTTCAGATTTTTAAAATTTTTATTTTTCAGGTAGTCCTAGATTGGGCTAGTGGCATGAAGGTTATATAATTATGTTAGCATCCCATCTTCTGGGACACATTTGGTGTGTTTCCTCACTCTTACAGACTTATCTGACAACCACTTTGCTTTCTTTGTTCCCTTAAGATATTAACAGCCCCTGAAGTAATTTTGACTCCTATCTTTAGGAACAGAGGGAAAACAGTGTTTTGGTAAGATCCCTCAATTTGGAAATGTAATGTTTTTCCTTGATTTATGAAGGAAGAGTTTAGTAATAATAAGTTATTTGAGACCAAAGTTTTTGTTTGTTTTTATTTTAGAGAGTTTTTTTTTTTTTTTTTTTTTTTTTTTTTTTTTTTTTTTTTTTTGCTATAGTGTGCCTATGCTCACTGGAGAGACAGAGAGACAGAAAGTGAGAAATCACCCCCCGCCCCCAGGGGGATGGCCATGCTGCATCCCCATTTCCACTTTCCGCTTGGGATCTTGGGGGCACACACACACACACACACACACACACACACGTTCCCAGCATGAGGTTTTTTGTTTGTTTGTTTGTTTTTTTTAATGTTTCTTTCTTTTTTTCTTTTTTCTTTCTTTCTTTTTTTTTTTTTTTAAAAAAAAAGAGAGAGAACATGAGAAAGCAAGCCACCAGGTCCAGGACTTGAACCGTAGTCAGCCATTTGGGAGTCCAGCACCTTAACCACCACGCCACCTGCCGCCCCCCCCCCCCCCCAGCATGAGTTTTAACCCACTGCGTCCAGGACTCAAACCAGTTGACTATGTGGGAGTCCAGTGAGGTACCCATTATGCCATCTGCTGATCCCGAGACCAAAGATTTTAATATTTCTTAGTTAATTATCTCTATGCTTAGTTTCAGTTTTCTTTTGTAAAGTACGTATTTTAAATAGATTTATGGATTAGAGGAATTCAGAAGCTTCTTAATGGGGCCATCAGGTAGCATGGTGGTTAAGGCACTGGACTCCCACGTGTCTGACCTGGCAGCTTAAAAATCACACTGGGTGCCTGTGCCACCAGTCCCAGGAGGAGAATGAAGGAGAAGGGGTCATGGCAAGGCCATCCTCCCTAGGGGTGATTGGGTGATTTCTCTCTCACTCTTTGTCTTTAATCATGCACAGCTTATGGCAAAAAACTTTTTAGTCACTAGTATCTCAGGTTGTTGTTTGTGTTTCTGGTGGTCTAGAATTGTCTGCCCTTGGCCCCTGTGGGATTCAAGGAACAAGTGTAGTGAATACTAAAGTACATTAGTAAAATCCCTCCAAGGATAAAATATCACTATGAACCTGATCTGCTAATTCTTCATCTAGGAGTCAAGTTCACATTTTCATATGGTGATTGTAACATCCTCATAATATCAGCCAGAAGTATCTGTGAAGCGTATTTGTGAAATGTTAGTAAGATTTGAGATTTAACTACTATATTTAGGTGTTCTGGGCAATTGAGCTGTTTTCAGTTCAACTCTTCACTAGTTTTGGATACTATGTACCATTCATTATATACCTTTGCTTCCTTGGGCAGTATATGGCAATAGTGTATTGTATAGTGTATATTTGGAATATTGCTAGAATAAATATAATAATTTTTAATTTTAATAAATTCATAAAGCGGGACCAGCAGTTAGCGTAATGGCTATGTCGCTGGACTCCCACGTAGTCAACCGCGGTTCGAGTCCCGGACCCGGCGGCTTAAACTCACGCCGGGCGCGTGTGCGTGCGTGCCCAAGATCCCGAGAGGAGAATGGAGGAGAAGGGATTGAGGCGTGGCCATCCCCCCTGGGGGGTGATTTCCTGCTTTCTATCTCTCTGTCTCTGTCTGTCTGGCGAGCACACGCGCCCTATAGCAAAAACCTCTCCAAAAAAAGAAAAAAAAAATTCATAAAGCATTCCTAGAAGTCTTTTGGTTTTAATGTCATTTCTTTCTGTGTTACAAAAGAAGGCTATAAAAGTTATTTATCACCTAGCCCACATAGCCAAACACAGAATAATTGCAGAATGTGGAATAAGGTATGCATTTTGGTCTAACTACAGTTTTTGCTGCCGCTGTTATGATATGGTCTATCATTCCAAAATATTAGGTTAGTATTGTAGCAGTCACAGTCCTCTGTGGCTCATATTACTAGTGTAAAACATGATTGAACTTTCTAGAAAAAGAAAATATTGAGATATCTTTCTCAATATCTCAATATCTTTCTTAGAGGCAAGAGCATACAGATGCTTTTAAAATTAAGGGAGCATGTGTTAAAATATGAATATCACAGTACTAAAAATAAATATAGCCATATTTATTTTTTATTATTTTTTTACTTTATTTTTATAACATACATCTTAAGTTACTATAAACTTAATTATGAAACTCTCCTTTTTTAAAAATTGAAGATTTACCATATTTGTATCAGTATTTTTTATTTTTTATTACCTAATACCTTTCTGGTAGCCTACATAGTTTATGATCTTTGAAGTGATGGGATATAAATTGTGAATGTTCAGAAAAGAATACATTCTTGTCTTAGGAGGTATAAAATTGACCTAGACCATGGCTTACCATGGGTAAATGTTTTCAAAGGATATATTTCTTTATATTTATTAAAGGGAGATTATGTGTAAGTAGCATAAGATTCTTAGAAATATTACATATAAAATTACCCTTAGTTACTTGTTTTAGAATTTCTGAGCTTGATCATATAAACTTGTGATCTCACACTAAGTCCAAAAGGTAAACTTTAAAATAGAACAATGTTAATAGCCTAAGATAAATATTTAATTTAATTATGTATGTATAAATAATTTCTAATATTTAATAACTTTTAGGGAATACTCCAATAATAAATTATTTCCCCCAGTCCATTGTATAAGACAACCTTTAAATGTAATATATTGAAATATATTTTAGTAAAGTTCTATGGCACGTGCTAGGAAATTAGAGAAATTAGGAAACAAGAGATATTAATCTGTTGTCATAATTTTTGTTCTATTTATTAATTTATTAAGTCATGAGAATTATTCTATTCATTATTTTGACTTCATCTGATAAAACCGCTGAACACATTCAAGATACACTGTTAAATATTTTGTTGTCACCTTAAATTAGCAGTAGTCCTTTTTATGAAATTGCTTAAATTTAGAACCAGTGAGATTATTTTCTTAATATGTACTATTTTGTTCTGTAATTCTATTCATAGTTGCTTTTATCTGGGAATATGTGAAAACACATGTGCAGTAATATTATGAAAGCAACTTAAGTGTTATTTTTAATTAGGGAAATTAAGAAACAAGAAGAGATATTAAGCTGTTTGTCATCCTGTTGTGTTGTCAGAAAAGTCACGATGCATTTTTTGCATAGAAAAACAAAAAAATACATCCTGACTTTTCTGACAACTCAATATTAAATATAATCTATGATTAAACTAAATACAATCTAAAGACTATATACAAAATTTTGGTTTTGAGAGCTTTGAAGCTCCTTCGGAACATGAAAATAAGAGTAATTCACTATATGCTGTAATTCCTAACACCCCAGATCCTGGCATATCTATAGGTCTTATACTTTCTAATCCCAGTGGGACATTAGGGAGGCCAAGTGCAACTTCACCTGCTTTCGCTCTCCTAAAAACATTAAAATTTACTTAAATTATTTTCGTCTTTATTTTTTTTTTAATCTGTCTTTCATGATGTAGAAATTTAATAGGAAAGAAAATACTGGGTTTTCTTTCCATTTAATAGGAAAGGAAATAATAAATAAGGCATTGAAAGAAATAATGCCAGTACTCAACTTTTTATGTTTTTCACTTCTGAGGGCAATCTTAACTTACTGAATTAATTGTGAACTTATTTTGTGTTGTAATTCCTACAGAATATTTTCTCCTAGCTGAAGAGAAAGGCAGAGAGAGATCCAGATTAAATGAGTCTTTGATGAGTCCAGGTTCAATTTTCCAGGTTTTATTCTACCATTGCTACTTGTGCCCTCACCATGTAACATGCCTTAAAAATATCAATATATGGAGACCAGCAGATGGCATAATGGTCACATTGCTGGACTCTCATGTGACTGAACACTGTTCCAGTCCCGGACCCAGTAGGTTAAAATTCATGCTGTGTACGTGTACGTGCATGCCCAAAATCCCAGGAAGAGATTGAAGGAGAAGGGATTGTAGTGAGGCCATTTCCTCTGGGGGGTGATTTTTCTCTTTCTGTTTGTCTGTCTCTATAGAGATAAGCATACAGGCCCTACAGTAAAAATCTCTCTTTAAAAAAAAAAAGAACATATGATATATACATTTTTAAGTTTTTATGAAAGCTCATTTTAGTGTTGATTATATTATTAATAGTAGGCCTACTGTATGTTAGACACTGTGTTTATTACGTTATGGAGTCTCAAATAACCTCATTTCATAAAGGAGAAAATTGTTTCCCATAAGTTTGAGAAACTTGCTCAAGGACTATTGGCGGGACTGGTTCTGCCTTGGACACGTCCTCCTCTGTTAACTACTCGGCTTAGCTTGTTACCTGCCACTTCTACAGATGGGCAAATGTGGAATAAAAATACTTCTGTTGATCATCGTAACTGCCTTTATTTAAAGCTAATAATTTCACACATTTGCTTTCTGATTTTTTTTAAAATCTCTTGCTTGTGCTCATTATGAATTTCATAGATAGAAGAATGACCACAGCCATACTTTTTTTTTTTTTTTTTTTTTTTTAAGAGATTTTTGCGGGACCCGCAGTTAGCGCAATGGCTTTGTCGTTGGACTCCCACGTAGTTGACCGCAGTTCGAGTTCTGGACCCGGTGGCTTAAACTCACGCCGGGCGCGTGTGCGTGCGTGCCCAAGATCCCGAGAGGAGAAGGGATTGCGGTGTGGCCATCCCCCCGGGGGGTGATTTCCTGCTTTCTGTCTCTCTGTCTCTGTCTGTCTGGTGAGGGCACGCACCCTATAGCAAAAACCTCTCCAAAAAAAAAAAAAAAAAAAAAAAAAAGAGATTTTTGCTATAGGGCGCGTGTGCTCGCCAGACAGACACAGAGACAGAGAGACAGAAAGCGAGAAATCACCCCCCAGGGGGGACAGCTATGCCGCAATCCCTTCTCCTCCATTCTCCTCTTGAGATCCTGGGCACACATACACATGTACCTAGCATGAGTTTAAGCCGTTGGGTTGGAGACTCAAACCGCAGTCAACTACATGGAAGTCCAGTGACACAGACATTACACCAACTGCTGGTCCTGAGCCATACGCTTTATAAAAGCCTATTTTTTTCCCCTCAACTGGTCCATATTTTACTTTCCCATTGTTGTTGAATGAAAGGGGGTTAAAGGGGTAGAAGATTTAGAACACACTATCTTATTTTCAAAATTACTAACCTATTTTGGTAAATACAGAGGAAAACAAGGACATTTTAAGAAAATATATATATTTGACCAGTATAATTTAATGACCAGGGTATTGACCTACAAGTTGTACAACAAAATTGTCTTCAAAAAAATTAATGAACCACTCTATTCCTTACTGATTATAATAAAATAGGATATTATTTACTGTTTCTGTTCCTTAAGGGAATGTTATGCTAAGTATTATAATGATTTTAACCAGGTGTTTTGATATTAATAGCTAATGACAGAATGAAGTTTATTAAACTACTGTTTAAAATTATTTTAGCCTTTTAGATTTTAGAAAAAAATCTTACTAAGCATTTCTGAAAGATGGCTAGGTGGTACCCTTTTATTGGATGAAGAGCCTTGCCTGAATTTAAAATTTTCAAAGAAATATTTGTCCCAAATAAGAAAAATTTTGTATGAAGAATAATACTTGTCTTTTGCTATTGGAATTGTGATTTCTTATATTGGCATTATATGATTTTCTTCATATTATCATAATTACTTTTTAGTGTATTTTGGGATCTCTACTGTGCAGCTCCAGAGAGACGGGAAACATGTGAACACTCAAGCGAAGCAAAAGCGTTCCATGATTATGTAAGTTAACGCGTACTTTTTACAAGCTATATGGTCAGTTTTCTTGTTAACCCACTGCTCTTGAAAACTGTATGGAGTCATCTGTTCTTTTGTTTTGGTACTTAAGAAATTGGTTATTCTTTTTTTCATGAAAATAGGTTCATAACTTTAATAGTGAAATACAAAGGGAGGTTTGAGTCTTGTTGAAGCTTAGGATTGAGAGAGTAAGCCAAACTCCAAGCTATTAAGTGTATTTCTTATCCTCATGTGTGTCTGATTTATGAACTTTAAGAGTTATAAAATTTAAATAGCAATTCTTTATCCTGCAAAAAGGTTCATCATAAAATTTCTATAGACAGTAAGCTCCTCTTTTACACATAAGATTAAAAAAGTATAGAAATATTCTATTCTCTTTTTGTAACTTTTGGCTGTATTATATAAAGTTAAATATCCACTGAATTCACATCCCCAAATAAAATTTATTGGGGGTAAAAGGAAATACCAGATGAGACAGTAGATTTGGTGCAAGAATGAAAATGTGAGTTTTGTTTTGTTTTATTTCTTAAAGAAAGGAGGACAGTGGACTGCTGAGCATTTTCAGAAGAACTTCAAACATGATTTTAGAGAGCTGATAGTACAAGAAGTAGCACTGTTAGGAAAGAAAAAGAGAAAAAGGAAAAGAGGAAGAATTCTTTAGGGGAAAATTGCATGTAAGAATGGGAAGGTGGTACTATAAAAGGGCTGAGAAAATACTCTGGGACAGATCGAATTTGGGACGGAGAAAATCCACTTTCTCTGGTTGGGTGGAAGTGGAAGTGGGGCTGGAGCCTGAGGAACTATCTAACAGTAAGTGTCTGTAACTTTACCAGAGGGATACTTACCCGCTTGGTGGAGGGAGGCATCATTCTGTGCAAAGAACCCTAAACAACCAGAACCAAGGGGAAAAGAACTTGTTCTTCCAAAGGAAATAATTCATCCCTGGACTGCAGAGTAAAAGTGGCTAGAAGAGTCACAACCCCCAAATAGCATGAGGAAGAGTATGCAGACTTAAGAGAAGAGAAAATCTTGGGTACCTGGCAGAGACTGTGTAATTCTTTAAATGTGGACTAACCTGATTAAAGTGAGTCTGCATATGATGACCTCAAGTGAGACTGATGAAGCTTGATATGAACTAAGCACCATGATTCTTGCGGACAAGGTCCATAAGAGGGTCACTACTGCACATTAAAGGAAAAGTAGAAAAAGGAAAGATAAGACAGGGCCCAGGAAACAGTATTTATAGGAACAATCTTGTTTTCCTTTTTCTTCTGTTTTCAACCTTTAACTTTCACTGCTGATGTTAAACTTTTAGCCCATACATTTTGTTAATTACGCAAGTTACTTTAAAATTTTTCTAACCTGAATGTTCTCAAAACAAAACTTGGACATAATGCTATTAATATTTCCAAAGGGACCTTGGGTTTAGTCATCTTAAATTAGGGTTTCCTTACTGGGACCAGCAGTTAGCGTAATGGCTATGTCGCTGGATTCCCACGTAGTCGACCGCGGTTCGAGTCCCGGACCCGGCGGCTTAAACTCACGCCGGGCGCGTGTGCGTGCGTGCCCAAGATCCCAAGAGGAGAATGGAGGAGAAGGGATTGCGGCGTGGCCATCCCCCCTGGGGGGTGATTTCCTGCTTTCTATCTCTCTGTCTCTCTCTGTCTGTCTGGCGAGCGCACGCACCCTATAGCAAAAACCTCTCAAAAAAAAAAAAAAAAAAAATTAGGGTTTCCTTACTGAGTAAGGGTTTTTATTTTTATTTTTATTTTTTTATTTTCTTATTTAATCTGCTAGAGGGCATACGTGCTGGCCAGAGAGACAGAAAGAGAAAGTACTCCTTAAGGGAAATGGTAACTACAATCTTTCTCTTATTTCTCCCACCTTTTGGGATTTTTTTTTTTTTTCAGATTTCTTTCTTTTTTTAAATATTTTTATTTCATGAGAGTGAGAGACAGAGAGAAAGAAAGGCAAGCACCTTCAGTAGACTCCACACTGTGATCCTCTCCAACCCTTGCTCCCGGCCTAGACCTTTCAGCGAGCCAGGGTCATGGGTGCACACGCCTAACCCAGGTCCACAAGGTACTGAACCCATGTTCTCCTGCATGGATCTAGCTTCACTTGAGCAGCACATTACCAGTGTGCTACCGAGCCAGTCCATTTGTCTGCCGTCTTTTTTTTTTTTTTTTTTTTTTAATCATCAACAGTTTTCTAGAAACTTTGGTCTTAGGAATACTGTTGAGAGTTATTTTTTTCCTCCTGAAACATTTTTTTAAATTAATTTACATTCATCCCCTAGTTATTGTCATAGCATACAAAATGTAGTTTCCCATCCACAGTATACTGCATAGTGGCTTAATCATGCATGTTATCATCAATAATTTTCTAGTTTCATATATATATATATGTATATATATATATATATACACGTATATACATATATGTGTATATATATACACACACATGTATGTGTGTGTGTGTGTGTGTGTGCGTGTGTGTGTGTATATATATATATATATATATATATATAAATATTTACCCCTATGTCTGACCCTCTGTCCTTTCCCACCCGCTTCTCACACTATCTCTGGTGTCTACAGTTGTCTTCCATTCCTTTTCCTCCCACATTTTATTGATCACACAATTTCTTAAATAATCCATTTTCAGTAGCGAGTTCAGCTGGTAATTTCAAGAAAAGCAGTTTTGAATTGGTAAGGAAATTTGCTTAAAACTTAAAACCTGGAAACAGGTTAGTATTCTGTTCAAATAGTAGGTACATGAACCTATTGACAGCTCAAGACCAGAGTGTGTTTCAAGCATTTGAGTCTGGGACTTGAACTACATGGTCAGCCATGTGGGATCCAGTTCTCTTAACTACCAGGTCATGGGCCAGCCCTCCTTAGTTACTCTCAGGTGATTGTAGAAAGTAAGGGAGCGACACCACTATGACAAGTATGAAGAATTATATGCTTTTTCAGATTTCCATTGTGTAGAAAGATGCACCCCACTGTTCACTATGGAGATTGTATATGGTGAATACTGAACTAATTTAGCAGCTCTTTCTAAAAGAATTAGATAAATCGTCATCATAATCATAGTCATTTTCTTTGTCATTATTATCTTGCTTTCATAAGGAACTTTTAAAATTTCACAGAAAATTTAAAACTACCTTTAGAACTCTACCTAGATATATTGAAAAATTTTTTAAATGAGCATTGGCATTACCATGTAATTTGGTGCTAAGGCTGTGTAGTTTAGAAGTAACTCAGTATTTAGATTTTATAATTCATTATGAAATTAGCACATATTTTACCAGATGTTTTAGTTTTCAGTTAAATAATAGTTTTAAGAGATTTGTTTTATTCTTAGACAGCATTTTTATTACATTTCCAAAGTCAATTACTTTTTAGTGGTAATACATACCTATTTTTTGAAATTTAAAGGTTGGTGAAAAGATAAAGTTTGACTTAGATAATTTTATAATAAAATTAAATTAAAGATACATTTGTTTTTTGTAGTACACCTTATGGTAATTTTCATGAGTTAGAGTTCCTAAATTCTTAATAGTTTCTGAAAATGATCAACATAATTTGTAAATATGTAAATATGTAGGTTTGAGAGACTTGTGCATGAAAATGGGAAACACAAGAACAAACAATAAGATTTTGGTAAAATGTGGGACCAGCAGGTGGCGTGATGGTTAAGGTGCTAGATATTCCCACATGGCCAACCCTGGTTCAAGTCCTGGACTTGGTGGCTTGCTTTCTCACTTTCTCTCTCTCTGTGTGTCTCTCTGATCACAATTAAATAAGTAAATGAATAAATAAAATTAAAAGAAATTAAAAAAAAAGATTTTGGTAAAATGTAAGTGTTGTATTAGACTCCATTGTAGAATTGTCCTTGTGATAGTTAGTAGTATGTTTATCAACAGAATTCTTTTTTTGTCTTTTCTTTTTTTTTTCCCTGCTCTCCCTCAACAGAATTCTAAGACAATTCTCAAGAAAGCATTCCAAAAAATATTTTCAATTGTTTCATTTCTAGAGTTAAAAATTACTCATTTTCATGTAAAAATTATGTTATTTTTAAAAATTAGTTTTGTTATTTTATAGTTTTCTCTTATTTATAAGATTGAATGGGAACCAGCAGTTAGTGTAATGGCTATGTCGCTGGACTCCCACGTAGTCGACCGCGGTTCACGTCTCGGACCCGGTGGCTTACAACTCACGCCGGGCGCGTGTGCGTGCGTGCCCAAGATCCCGAGAGGAGAATGGAGGAGAAGGGATTGCGGCGTGACCATCCCCCCTGGGGGGTGATTTCTCGCTTTCTGTCTCTCTGTCTCTCTCTGTCTGTCTGGCGAGCGCACGCGCCCTATAGCAAAAAACCTCTCCAAAAAAAAAAAAAAAAAAAAAAAAAAAAAAAGAAAAAAAAAAGATTGAATAGATAATGACAGATAGGCTACTTTGCTAAAGAAATATTAGAGTCATAATGAGGCAAATAGTAAATAATTCTTTCAGTTAAAAAATAGAGTAAAATATTAGTGACTAACTTTTGATATTGGGATTATATATGACTTTTATTTTCACTACATATATTTTCTAAATATCTATAATAAATATTAATTTTATATTCATAAAAATTACTTTATGACTCATTAAATTTCACCTTTAGTGAGTTTTGATCTCTTTAAGCATTTATAATTTCTCATTAAAGAAATCTGTTGTTTTTATATATACACATATTGAGAGACATCTGTAGCCTGAATAGTTAAAATTTTAAGCCATTCTACAGCTTATTTTTAATCACTTTATTGAGGTATGATTGATATACAGAAAGCTGTAGTTATAAAATACATACATATAACTTGTGTTTGAAGATAAGTATACACTCAGGAAACCAGTTGATTGTGAAATCAGTGCCATAAACTTATCCACTACCTCGAAAGTTTCCTCCTCCCAGCCCATTTTTTTGGGGGGATAAGAGTACTTAATTTAAGATATATCCTTTTAGTAACATTAAAATTTTTTTTAGAATTATTTTATATAAGTTTATCTATTTATTATTATTTTTTTAATTTGACCTGGGGTAGGGGGAAGGAGAAAGAGAAAGTGAGAAAGCAAGCCGTCAGGCTTAACTGCAGTAGACCATGTGAGAGTTCAGCCCTTAACCACCATACCACCTGCTGGCCCTTCTCCTCTTAGCAACTTTTAAGTATATAGTATTGTTAATTATATGGCCTATGTTGTACAGTTAATCTTCAGAATTTATCATGCATGACTGAAACTTCATACGGTTTGATCATCATCTTGCCATTTCTCCCTTCCTTCAGACCCTGGCAACCACTGTTCTACTTTCTGTGAGTTGACTCCATTTTAGACTCCACATACACACATGCACATGATCTCCATGCAGTAATTGGCCTTCTCAGACTGGATTATTTCACCTAGCATGATGTCCTCCAGGTTCATCTATGTATACATGCACACACACACACACACACACACACACACACATTTTCTTTATCTATGTTTCCGTGAATGGATATATAGTTCAATTCCATATCTTGGCTATTACAGGAAATGCTGCAATGAACATGAGAATGCAGATATTTCATGGAGATAAATTTTTTTGGATATATTCTCTGTAATGGTGTTAAGTTTGATTTGGGAATGGTGGTGGAGTCAGAGGTGGCAAGGAGGAAAATACCAGAGTCAGGCCATGGGGTTTAATAAAACCAATATAATTTATTCTGCAAAAGCTCAGGTGAGGTCCCTCAGCCTGGTCAGAGGCCTAGGGAGTCACACCCAGGGTGGGTACTGCTCGTTCTTAAAGGGCCCTTGTCCAATAGGTGGTCACCACGGGTCCTTGTCAGGCCAATGAAGTTCGCTGTTTCTGTTCAACTTTGGCGGTCACACCAAATGCTGAAGGGTGGGAAAGTTGGTGATGGCAGGCGAGATGCGGAAAACAGGAAAGTTCCTGCTAGCAAGAATGTTTCCGCCATGTTTCTTTTCCCTTCCCCTAGACCTTACAGTGGAATTGCTAGATCAAATGATAATTATATTTTGAGAAAACTCTACACTGTCTTCCATGGTAATTGGACTAGTTTACAGTTCCCCTAACAATGTAAAAGGGTTCCCTTTCTCCACATCCTCACTAAAACCTGATGTTCTCATTCTGTAGTATTTAGTGGTTACTGATTACTTTTGGTAGATAATAGAATTAAGTTATGACTGGGATGGCCTCCTGGAAGGGGCTTCTGAGATGGGTGGAAATGGTTTTTCTCGACCATGTTGGTAGTTACAAGTGTGTTTGTTTATGAAATTTCATAATGCCACAAAGTTACTTTGTGTAGCTTCCTATATTTAAAAAAAATTAAAAATAACAAAATGTTAAAAGTATATATATAATTAACTTCTGAAAAAAATACACACAGTAGTGTCTAATATGTTTCCAGGCACTGGTTTATCTTTGAGATCCAGTGGCAGTAAATTTAGGGATGAGCTACCAACAAAACTAGGTTTGTTTCCTCTCTGCTATGCCACATATTATGAATTACTTGCTGATTTCCTAGAGCGGAGTGAAAATAAGATCAGAAATGCTGGAGGGAAATATTAGGTATGTATTTTATAAGAGAATATAGAAATTTTACTATTATTTATTGTTATTAATATTTTAAGAGCAATTTTTACTATAGTGTGTGTGTGCTTGCCGGAGAGACAGAAAGAAACAGAGACAGAAAGCAAGAAATCACCCCCCAGGGGTGACATAATCCCTTCTCCTCCATTTTTCCTCCCAAGATCTTGGGCACATATACACATGTGCCCAGTGTGAATTTTAAGCCACTGGGTCTGGGACTTGAACTGTGGTCAACTACATGGGAGTCCAGCAACATAACCATTATGCCATCTGCTGGTCCCTTAATTTTTTTTTTTTTTTTTAAAGAGACTTTGTTTGCTATAGAGTTCACACACTTGCTGGATAGACAGAGAGAGAGAAGAACAATACCCCCCACCACCATGCCAGGGAGATAGCCATGTTGTAATCCCTTCTCCTCCATTCTCCTGCTGGGATTTTGGGCACACATTCCAGATGTGTATCCAGCTGCCAGGACTGGGACATGAACCGGAGCACCTGAACCACTATGCCACCTGCTGGCCCCACTATTAAACATTTACATTGCCCCATAACTAGGGAAGATCTCACTTGGCCCTATTACTCTCATCATGCATTAAAACCAGGTTCATCTGAGCTACAAATGTATTATTATATATCATTATAATAAAAAAATTAATAATATCAAGTCAGGAATTAAAAATAATACTTATTAACTTGCAAAGTTTAGTGGATAACCTCTCATTTTCTCTTCATTAGTGTGCTTTTTTATTTTACTCTGAGATCACAAGCAGTGCTTATGTCTGGACTTAATGTTTTCTTCTGCCACAATTTAACATATAATTACTGTATTTAATAATTTATATATTATTTTATTTATCTCCAAAATATTTAGGAATATCAATACATTACTACTAAACTTTTAATAAAAAAGAAATATAGTAATTATAATTTTAGTTTTCTAAAATTAAAGAGTAGAAGAGAATTGAAGAGTCTTTGTTGTCCTAAAGTAAAGATAGAGCAAAATATGTTATTGCTTTAGTGTGATGGTAATGAAATCTGATTATTACAATGAATTTTTGTTTTAAGAGCAGAAAAGTAGACAGTTCTTCCTCATGGTCTGTCAGATAATGGATGTTCAATAAATATTAGCAGAATGTTCATGAGTTGGGAACTGGAATACAATAGACTTAAGTTCATGGTGTTGAAAGCCAGTGGCTAACTTTCATATTATTGCCTAAGAGAGTGTAACATGTTGCTTTTCAAAAATTAAATGTAACACTGTGGTATTATGTAAATACAATAATAGGATATGACTTTTCACAGACTTTTATGAAGATTTTCACAGATAATCTTGTATGCTTATGGAAAATGTCTATAGAAACTGTCGATATAGCTGCGCCTTTTATTATGCTCTTGTAACATCCTCTGCATATACCTTATATCATTGTCCCTGGATAGTAAGTATCTATGGAATATGTCCATAATGTCTCTGTATGTTAAGTTTTTGTAGTAAGATGTTTTCTCTAATGTAATAGGATGTTTCCCTAATAATTTGTGAGCTTCAGTGGGGATAGATTTTGTCTCATTTATATCTTTTTCATCCTTTATGGCTAACATGGTGCCTGACATGAAATGTTCAAATACATGTTTTGCATTTATATAAATGAATGATTAATTAAAACATCTTATAAGTGTTTGTAATTTATTTTAATATAATTTGATATGTAGTTGCAGGAAGTCATTTAATATTTTTATTCCCCCTCCTTTTTTTTTTTTTTTTTTTTAATTTGCCAGAGGACATGTGAGCCTGCTAGAGCAGCAGGAGAGAGAGAGAGAGAGAGAGAGAGAGAGAGAGCGCATCCCCCCAGTGGGGATGACCATGCTGCAGTCTGTTTTCCATTTCTCTAGACTGTTAGGATTTTGGGCACACACAAATCTGCCCAGCATGTTTTTTAAGCTGCTGGGTACAGGAATTTAATAGTGTGGTCAGCCATGTAGGATGCAGCTCCCTTAACCACTAGGCTATGGGGCTGACCTTCCCTGTATTTTAATACAAATTTAGATAATATTGCAGTTTGTAAAAATAGAACAAGTGAATCAAAATAGGTAGCAGAGGCTTTGTATCTTGAGAGGTGTAGAACTGGGGAATAGGGCAGTGAGCAAGATCAATATAATCCCTATTTCATGGGCTTATCATCTAGCAAGATACTTTTTCTCAAGAAGTTTAAAATATCAAATAGTAAAATATTTGTAAAGTTATAGTATAGTCTAACATTATTAGATCAGTCAAAATTTATAAATACATAAAAATACAAAGAAAGATCAAAAGTGTGTAAAACTTTTGATGTATGTTTAGATTTTGGCATATAGTGGGTGTTTAGGATGTGTTCAGATGAATGAATACTGTCATATTGGGCCATAATACTCCTAAACAGTCCTTGCAAACAAGAGTTCTTAACAGACTGAGAATAAATACATAAAGTTACATTTGGAAGATAAAAACTTTTGTAGGTCCATATTAACGCGTATCTGTCAATGTATACAGGCTAATTGTTCACCTTGGTAGGTAAGCACATTATGAGGTTAGTTTTTAGCTTCGTTCTTATCTGCTGTAAATTTCTACCCTTATTTTCATTTCCTGTAGGGTCTGGGTTATCTTCCTTTGTCATATATAAATGTTATAAGCCACATTATGTTTTTTTCTAGCATAAGGTAAGTCACTGTGTTTTTGTTTTGTTTTGGTGTAAGCCACGTTGATTTGAAGTATAGCCACCTGTAGTGTGTGTGTGTCTCTGTTCCTGGCTTGCCTTTTTGGCCTAAGATAGCTTTTAGGAGGTTCCTAAGTACCACCTACTGTGTCAGTAATTTTTCTTGTTTTTGTTTTTTTTTTTTGTCCTGAATTTTTTTTATAGGGCAGTTTACTATTTTAGTTGTTTGATGGGATGTGAATAAAAGAAAGTGACCAAAGAAACTATAATGTACTGTGGGAGAACTGCACTTTACTGGAGTCTTTTACAGCATAATTTATAGCATTATATAGACATTAATGAAATCTGTAAAGAGAATAAGTGAGGAAACTAGTATGGAAAAGAGATAAACAGAACTGGATGACTTTATTTATAATTTGTGTTATTGTAAAGAGTGATATATTTTGTCAAAGTATGTATTTTTAAAGACTATCATAAACCCCTTTCTTCTACTTAAATTTGTTTTTTTTTTTTTTTTTTTTTTCTGTAGAGGCTTTTCCTAGAGGGTGTGTGCACTCACCAGAAAGACAGAGAGAGACAGAAAGCAAGAAATCACCCCCTAGGGGGTATGGCCACACAATCCCTTCTCCATTCTCCTCTTGGGATCTTGGGCACACACGCACATGCACCCGGCATGAGTTTAAGCCTCCGGGTCCGGGACTCGAACCATAGTCGACTACATGGGAGTCCAGTGACATAGCCATTATGCTAACTGCTTGTCCCTTAAATTTGTTCTTTTTAAAATTAAAATCTAATTTATGGAGAATGTGAAAAGATTAATATAGAAAGACATATTCTTACTTTGTTTTGATGCTACTCTTGAACTACCCATGATTATGTTGCCAATAGCATCATAAAACATGTTTAAAATATACTATTTCAAAAATAGCATGCATTTCTAATTTAATATTAGAAATGTAAAATTCATAAATTTATAAATCTCCAAAAGTAATTATTTTAGATATTTTCAAAAAGGAAAAGAAGAAGTGTGCCTAAATGCCTTACATTTGTAGTCATTTCTATAGCCACTTTATTTACTTAACTGTTTATTTTTAGAGACATTTTTTTCTATAGGGCAAGGAGTAATAGGCTGGAAGAAACTAGGATTAAAGTCTAGAAGAAAATACAGTGCAGTAAAAGGTAAATACTTACCGTACTTCCTAGGGTAACTTGGTATAACCTATACTAACTGATACTTAGCATAACTGGTCTTACTCTCTTCAACCCAGTAAATTTCCCAAATCCGTTCACTCTTTAAAGGATGTTTCTAGCTTGAACTCTGTATCCCAGGGCAACTCATAACATTTGTTTGGTGTTAACATACTATTTTGCATTCCTGAAATATTCAAAAGCTGTTTTTGGTTGTTGAAGCAAGGCAAGATTCAAACCAGGTCAATGCCTGAATGATTTTTATAGGCCACACAATTTCATTTTAGAAAGCAGTCATGTATTGTATAGGGAGAAGGAGATTCAAATATAGAAGGAAAACTAAATGGACTTAAATGATCCATGGCTTCTTCCAGAAGTTTTTGAAACTTAGATTAATAGATAAGGAAATCTCTCAACATATTAGCCTTCTTTTCTTGTTGCAATTTTGTTTTGGCATCATGTATTGAATTGCCACTTCAGTAAAAAGCAGTGTAAAAATTCTGATACTTCATGGAGTGGTAAACATATTTAAAGACTCTAAAAATATGTCATGTTCAATTTGATAGCCTAATGATTTGTACTTAATTAGTACTCAATAAATAGTTGATGAAAGATGATTAAATGAAATAATACTATTTTTAAATTAAGTGCCCCAACTTTCATGTGAATATTGAGCCACTATAATGTGATTCATTCAATATTTCTTTTTAATTCCCATTGTCTATTATCTTGTCCAGTTTATTATCTTATCTTATCCTTTTCCTCATTATCCGACCTTTCCTAGCCTTAAGATATATATAAAAAGAGAAAATAAAGATCCTTTAAAGCTGAGAGATCATATTATAATTTTTACTATAGACAAAAACCCAAATACACAAAGCAAATGGAAAATCTATAGATATTACAAAATTACTTCTGTCTTCTTTATAATAGTACACCTTAATTTAATGTTTATATTAGGAATTGTGGGGCTGTCATATGCGCAGTATCATCATCATGAAACCATGTACACCATGCCCACTTCTTTCCTTTTGGCTTCGAAACGGAACGCCCTTGTGAATGAACATAGGGCATTTAACATAGGTTAAATCTGTGGACCTATTCCATCACCTATCCACATACCCTTATCTTTCCAGGGCATGAGTGTAACCTTTGATCAGCCCCCTTCTCCACACACACATACCCTGCAGAAAGATGATCATACCACAGTCTCTTTTCTTCCATTTTCCTTTTGGGATTTTGGGCACACACATACACACATTATTGTGTTTTCAAGCTACTGGATTCAAGACTTGAACCATGTAGTGAGCTATGTGGGATTTAGCCACCTTAACCACCACACCACCGGCTGGCCCATATCTAGGCTTTTACTTTTATTCACTACAGAGAAATACAGATGGCAACAAAAACAGTAGGAAGGCTGCAAAAATTGGGACTCTCAATAAGATTTTATGCTCAAAATATTTATGGAACTTACCTGTATTAGTCTCCACATCCACATTCCTGATTAGTTAGTTGGTTGATTGGTTATAACTAGAGTGGAGTGGGTGGGGTGTTTTCAGTCTTATTTAGAAATCAATCTCACTTAATTCGTACCTTGATTAGATGAGAATTCAAACATCTTTGAATTCAGACCAAGATAGGATTAAGCTGGAACTGCTGCTAGGTCTGATAAAACTTGTGGTGCCTTTGAAGACATCTCACCCTGGTTTTGCTATTTTATGTTGACCAGAGACAGAAAGAGAGAGAGAGAGAGAGAGACAAAATGAGATAACCCCTCCAGGGGTGTTGGCTACCACACAGTCCCTCTCCTCTTCTCCTCTTGGAATTTTAGGCACACATGCACACACGCCAATGTGATTTTCAAATTCCTGGGTCTTCAACTCAAATGGGATCCAGTGACCTTAACCTCTTTGTGGTCTACTGGTTCTGAGACCTCTCACCGTATAAGTGTTCTCTCTGGAGGCCAAAGGAGGACACCTCCCTAAGTGACCCTCACAGGTTCTCCTGGCTCTTCAGCTGCCTTCTGCTGCTTAGGTTTATCAGTTGGTGTACTTGCTGGGACTTTCAGGCTAATTCTACCTTGGAGAAAAAGGAAGCTTCTTGTTTTTAATGAATGTTTAGATTTAGTTTCTTCAATGTGTTTTTTCATTAAGACTGGGATTTTTTAATTTTTTTAAAATTTGTTATACGGCTTGGGGACCAGCAGATGGCGTAATGGTTACATTGTTAGACTTCCATGTAGTTGATCCTGGTTCAAGTCCCAGACTAGGCAGCTTAAAACTCAAATCTTGTACGTGTCTACATGTCCAAAATCCAAAGAGGAAAATCGAGAAGGGACTTTGGTGTGGTCATCACCCCGGAGGGGGCGGTGATTTCATGTTTTCTGTCTCTCTAGTGAGCGCACATACCCTATAGCAAAAATTTCTCTAAGAAAAAAAATTGCTATAGGGCTTCACACAGAAAGAGAGAGAGAGAGTGATAAAGTGAGAAAGTACCTCCTGGGAGTTGGAGGTGGTTGGCCATGCTTCAGTACTTTCTCCTCCATTTTCTTTTCAGGATTTTGGGCACACACATGAGCCCAAAATGTGTTTTTCCAAGCTGCCTGGTTTGGAACTTAAACTATGTAGTTGACTATGTGAGATTCAGCTACCTAACCACCAGAACACAGGTTGGCATGCTAATGATTTTTTTTTTTTTTTTTTGAGAGATTTTTACTATAGGGTGCTTGCACTCGCCAGAAAGACAGAGAGAGACAGAGAGACAGAAAGAGAGAAATCACCCCCCGGGGTGGGGATGGCCACACCTCAATCCCTTCTCCTCCGTTCTCCTCTCGGGATCTTGGGCACACATGCACACGCGCCCGGCGTGAGTTTAAGCCACGAGGTCCGGGACTCAAACCACGGTAGGCTACATGGGAGTCCAGTGACAGAGCCATTACGCTAACTGCTGGTCCCACCAATGATGTTTTAATAGCAGGCATTATTTAGGGAACTTTTCTGTCTTTTAATATCAGCTTCCTTCATTTACAGTTAGTCAGCTCCTAGAATTTCCTATTGAAGTTGTGCATCTGTTTGGATCATCTCCTGAGTTCCTTATTCTTCTTTGAGAGGTGCTCGTTTCCAGCACGAAAATTGTTGGTGGCCATGCTCAAGGACCTACCTGCTTGGATCAGTTTCCCTGATACTCTTTGAATCATTTTGCAGCCTCATTTTTTTTTTTATTTAAAATTTTATTTCTTTTTATTTATTATTTATTTATTTATTTATTTATTTTAGGTATAACAAAGGGGGAGTTTATTAGCAGAGTGGGGAATTCTACTATACAGCAATCAACTTGAACAGTTTCCATCAGAGGGAAAAGTTAGGCTTTCCTCCAATATCCCTGCTTCTGTCTTTGCAGGCTCTTCCACCATTCAGGGTAAAAAATCAGATTTGCCTCATAATGAGACTTTTCTAACTACTCCATTCTTCCTAAATATCCACTTAGTGGATTGAAAATGTGAGATTGACTTTACACATGATTTATTTTTCATTCCAACTACTAACTTAAAATGTTTTTTTCTTTTTTTAAAAAGAACTTTTACATTCATGGGAACCAGCAGTTAGCGTAATGGCTATGTCGCTAGACTCCCACGTAGTTGACCGCGGTTCACGTCCCGGACCTGGTGGCTTAAAACTCACGCCGGGCGCGTGTGCATGTGTGCCCAAGATCCCAAGAGGAGAATAGAGGAGAAGGGATTGCGGCGTGACCATCCCCCCTGGGGGGTGATTTTTCGCTTTCTGTCTCTATGTCTCTCTGTCTGTCTGGCGAGCGCACGCGCCCTATAGCGAAAAACCTCTCAAAAAAAAAAAAAAAAAAAAAAGAACTTTTACATTCATAAAGTAGTACAAGACTGAATTGAAACAAACAAAAAACTTGGACAGTAGGATTTCTTCCTCTCATTTTAGGAGGTCTGAGAAGTCATAATTATATGTAGTTTTCTGTAATTTGGTTGTGTATTTAGGTCTCATGGGCTATTAGTACCTGTCTGAACAAATGGAAACTATTCTTACTTTACTTCCATCAAAAGCCTAGACTAGCAATAAAGAAAAGTGCTTAGGGAATTAGGATTGATTTATTCTATTTAGGTTTAAAAAAATGAAAGTTAGGACTTTTAGTTGAACTGCAGGTTGAACTTTTTAGTTGAACTGCAGGTTCTATACAGTCTTTTTAAATTCCATTTTATTTTTTGTACTGATAATAGAAGTTAATTAGATATCTAAAGAAGGAACGATAGATTTTGTCATTAAGTATTGGTAGAGAAAAAAAAATTGTGTGCGATTTTCCTTGGAGTAAAGTTAGAGTAGTAGGTACTTACTTTGCTGTACTGATGCTATTAAGAAGATAAGAACTGTCTGTATTGGGAGGGAGTCAATAAATTGAATTAACATTGAAATAAATTCAGAAAGGTAACTCATAATTCTGCTTAGGGTTTTTGTTTGTTTTTAGTAAGAATATTTACAGAACTTTTATCACGAAAGAGGCACTTAAAAAAAAGAGACAGAAGCAATATATTAAAAGCTCCAAGGTGTAATGTTTTAGGCAGATGTTATTACTGTCTATAACTTTACCTCATTTAGTAAGTCAAAAACACTTCAAGCAGCTTCCAAGTTCACAAAGTTACAGTGAGATACAGAAGCCCAGCCAGGGTGGGACAGAATGTACTCCAAGGTAGGAGGGCACAGCATGGCTCCTCAATATCTCCCAGGAAGCACCGGCGCTCCACTGTAATGAAGGTTTTCTTCCTGCAAATCTGAATGTGACCTTTTAGATCCTTTGGCCGTGGCTGGTTCAATCTCCCGATTCTATTGGTGGGCTGCTTTGTTGCTTAGGAGGTTGGTCCAAACTTCTAGCTCCGCATTTTGTGTACCTCAAGTATAACATGTTGAGGCTCAGGAGAAGTGACCAATCTGGAGGTTGGGAGACCTTCCTGAAAGGAGGAACCACCATTCCAACATCAGCTGTCCTTAATCCTGCCACAGAAACTGTCTTATTCAGGGCATGGTAAGCTCTATATCATGGCCAAGATGTCCTGAGTGGCTTCCTCTCAGAGTTTACCTCCAAGAGGGAGCCATCTGGCCACTTGCCTTTTATTACTATTTCTATTTCCATAAAGGCTCCTGTAGAATCATTTACTGGACCATTACATAAGCTTTGCTGTTCTAGAAATTGGGTTCTTCTTTTTTCATCATCAGCTTTACCTTCAAGGCCTGTAACTCCTCCATCTGCTTTCTGGCTGTTTTGTTGAAAATCTTCAGCTCATCTTACAAATTTTCTTTATTCTTTTTTTTTTTTTTTGGAGAGGTTTTTGCTATAGGGCACGTGCGCTCGCCAAAAAGCCAGCGAGAGACAGAAAGCGAGAAATCACCCCCAGTGGGGATGGCCACGCCGCAATCCCTTCTCCTCCATCCTTCTCTCTGGATCTTGGGCACATACACATGCCCAGCATGAGTTTAAGCCACCAGTTCTGGGACTCGAACCACGATTGACTACATGGGAGTCCAGCGACGTAGCCATTACACCAACTGCTGGTCCCCATCTTGCAGAGTTTCTAACAGCAACATAGACTCTTGTGATCTGTAGTGGATTCATTGCTGTGATGTCCAAAACTGGGTTGAGGACCTTACTCCAAAACTGCCAAACAGTTGTTCTGAGACTTCTCTAGCATCTCCACCTTCGAGGTCAGGTCCTTCAGCTCTCCCTGAGTTCCAGTCAGCTTGTGGTGCAACTGCTTGTTGACAGCCTCTGAGCTGGCTCTTACCCATGAGCTCTTCCTCTGACTTCTGCTTTCTCCAGGTTTGCAGCTTTCTCACATCCCTCCTGTGGCTGTGTCTGCAGCTTTCACCTGCCCACCCTCTTATCTTGATTTGGCTGTCTTTGTAACATCGTTCTCAGCACCTCCTGAATGAAGATGTCTGAGAACATTGACGTCTTTAGTTGTAACAGGTAACAGATTCTTAGAATTGGCTGGAGTTTGTGTGTCTGCGGGCAGGTCACTGCTCAGCACAGAGGGGGCTGCAGGCTGTACACTGTCCTAACCATGCTGGTCGTCATGGCAAGGTGAACAGTGAGGCCCCAGGCTTCTGCACTCCTGCCTGTAGTCCTTGTTTTTCTGGTTCAAAAGATGCTCAGGTTAGGGATTTTATTTTTGTAGTTTTTATGTAGAAAGAGGGAGATTTTTTCCTTTTTTCCCTCCAATCATCCTGAGGATCTGATTTTTAAATTAAGAAGAAGAAAGATAAATTCTATTTAATACAATAATTTTTAAAATATTTGGTTTTCTGTAATGAACAATTAAGACAGGGTGGGAATCAGAGAAAAGACCTTGATATATGTGTGTGTGTGTGTGTATCTCCACACACATATATAAATAGACAGAAATATTTATATTATTATAGAAATACTATTTTATATTTATATATATAAATTATAGAAATATATATATATAGGTATATTTGTTTATTTCTTGAGAGATAGAAAGACAGGTACCCTCAACAGGTCACATGTCACGACCCCCCACCCCAGCCTCTCCTAGCCAGTTGGGATTGTGGCCACACATGCCTCATGTGTACAGGTGAACCCTGGAACTGAACCTTGATCTTTCATATGGCTTTTTTGCTGTAGCACATGTGCTCACCAGAAACAGAGAGAGAGAAAGTGAGAAATCACTCCCCAAGGGGGATAGCCATGCCACAATCCCTTCTTCTCTATTCTCCCCTCTGGGTTTTAGGCATGCATACACACATGCCTAGTGTGAGTTTCAAGCCACTGGGTCCAGGACTCAAACCGTAATCAATCATGTCCAGCGCCTTAACCACTCTGCCACCTGGTGGCCCCCCCATATGGCTTCTTGCATTGCACAGCATTGCATTACCATTGTGGTACCCCCAACTGGGCCAAGACATCGATATTTAGGAAAGTTCTGAAAGTCAACGATTAATATTAAACTAATGTTTTCATTAAGAAAAATGTAGCCCTTAAATTTAAATATAGGTAAACATTAATCATGTTTCAGGTGGCATGTTGGTTAAGGCACTGGACTCTTACATGGTTGACTGCTGTTCGAGTCCTGGACCTGGCAGCTTGAAAATCATGATGAACATGTGGGCATGCATGCCCAAAATTCCAGGAGGAGAAGAGATTGCAGTATGGCCATCCCCCTGGGGGTGGTTGGTTTCTCACTTCTCTCTCTCTCTCTCTCTCTCTCTCTCTCTCTCTCTGTCTGTCTCTGGTGAGCGCATGTGCCCTATGGGAAAAACTTTAAAAAAACATTTTAAGAAAGAAATTTTTCAGCTACTGTTTCCATTTTCAATTGGAAATACTGTGATGGTTAAGGGCTTTGGACTCCCACATGGCTGACCGTGGTTTGTGTCCTGAACCTGGCAGCTTGCTTTCTCACTTTACCTCTCTCTCTCTCTCTCTCTCTCTTTCTCTCTCTCACTCTGTCCCTATCTGGTCAAGGTGAAAGAAGAAAGAAAGAAAGAAAGAAAGAAAGAAAGAAAGAAAGAAAGAAAGAAAGAAAGAAAGAAAGAGAAATTTAAATAAAATAATTACTGAAAAAATGAAAATATACTATATCTTATGACATGTATCACAAGATCAGTGATGTCATGAAAAATAATCTGCTTCCATAGTGCTTATATGTATAAACACTTTGAACTTTCTGGTAATTAAGATTTTGTTTTACACTATAAATAGAAACATTTGTTTTTAAAGATCTTTGCTACCACTTTACCTGGACTTGAACTCATGGTAACCTTGTATGAAATCATGGTAGTCTGCTTATTTAAAATATAAGCAAGTGGTGTGGTGGTTAAGGTGCTGAACTCCCACATGGCCAACTATGTTTTGAGTCCTAGACTTGGCAGCTTACTTTCTCACTTTCCCTTTCTGTCTTTTGCTCTCTCTGATGAGGGCACATGCCCTATAGCAAATTTAAAAATAATAATAATGATAAATAAAAAATAATTATTTGGAAAGAAAAATCAAATACAAGAAAGGCTGTAGAAGCTGATGCACCATGTTTATATTTGAGAGAAATTCAGCTTACAGAGTTTAAATTGCTCTACCTCCTGCCTCCATGGTGGGGGTAGGAAAGATAGAAAAGATTTTTATTTCGGACCAGTTGACAATTTTTAGAATGAGAAACAATAATCTAGAATTGCTGATACTAATTATTTTTAATAATTCTAGAGTGTGTCCCTTTTTCCCTTTTCATATTAAAGCTGCTTTTCTTATGGGTTTCCCTGTCATTATATGGTCAGTACAAAGCACACTACATTTTGGCTAGCTTACTTGATGATGTGAGAAGAACAGATATAAAGAACAGATTTAAGAATTTATTCTCAGGTTACGTGTCAAGTGATTTGCCAAGAAAAATCTTGTTCTTTTTTTTCTGTATAAGCACTCCAAAAACAGAGAGATATCACATCATTTATATTCTTGGCCAGTTGAATCATAAAGATTTTACATGATATCATCTTTCCTGTTAAATCAGTGAGTACCATATTTCATAAATTTCAGGAAACACTTTTAAAAATACACGTATTTTTAAACATTTCTGAAGTTGGTATGTATTTATAATCAGTTATTAAGAAAGTTCATGCCATGGCCTAATTATTTGGTAGCATTTTACTCCGTTTCTGTTGTGAATAAAAGTGTATTTTAAGATCATTGGCATCTCAGAGTTGAAGTATAGTTACAGTAGATGTGTGTCCTTCTTAGGACTGAATAGAGTGGTAAATTATACTGTTATACTTCTTGCAATAGTAATACAGAGTTTAATGTAACTTTTTAGTTCTTTATGTGCAATGTAATAAATTATTTTGAATGACAGCATACACATCTTCATTATCAGGTTCAGATTTGCTTGTGTAAATTGTTTGGCAACACTCAGCTATTCAAGAGGGTATTCAGAACCTTATTCGTATATGCTTTTTTTTATTTTTCTGAATGATAGTATAATCTAGTAGAGGACATGGAACTATTTTTATTAAATTTAATAAACACACACTAAGGACTCAGATAATTTTTATCTCCATAAAAAGAGGGCCCAATAACAATAATTATAATTTTCTAATCTTTAAGTTTTTTTGAGAAATTATTTTAGTACATCATTTTTGTTTATATTATTGTTACTTCAGAATAGTTGTCATTAATTGAAGCCTCAGCTGTTTTCAACTTGAGCCTAATCAATCTTTTCATATCCACTGTGGGTTTTTTATTTTGTATCTTTATTGAAATACAATTCACATAGCATACAATTCATAAATTAAAACTATACAGTTCAGTAGTTTTTAGTATATTTAGTTTTCAACCATTACCATAATCAATTGTAGAATATTTCCATCAATCCAAGAAAAGGATTCCTGTACCTTTGCTATGACCCTGTAACTCCCTCATCACAGCCAGACCTATGCAGCCACTAACCTATTTTCTATCTCTGTAGATGTGCCTCGTCTGAACATTTCATATACATTGAATTATACATAGTGTGCGGTCTTTTGAGGCTTTGCATGTTTTCAGAGTTTGTCCGTGTTGTAACATGTATCGATACTTAATTTCCTTTTATGTACAAGTCATATTCGAATGTATGAATATACACACCACTTTTGAAATTCATTTAGTGAACATATACATTATTATAAGCGATGCCGCTATAAGCATTTGTGTACAGGTTTCTGTATAGACACATGTTTTCATTTCTCCTGGATGTATCCCTAAGAGTAAAATTGATGAGTCAAATAGCAACTCTAGGGAGTCCTATAACCTAGTGATTAAGGGAACCAGAACCCACCTGGCCAACTGTGGTTTGTATCCAAACCCCAGCAGCCCAAGGAACACAACAGGTGTGTGTGTGTGTGTGTGTGTGTGTGAACACAATAGGTGTGTGTGTGTGTGTGTGTGTGTGTGTATGCACGCACACATATGTCAAGGTCTCAACGAGATGAAGAGATGGAGAAGAGACTGTGGCATAAGCACACAACACCGGGAGATGCTGTATGACCTAGTTCCTAACAGGCCACAGACTGGTCTTGTCTGTGGCTCAAGGGTTGGGGACTCCTGCTTTAAAGGACATCATCAAAAAAAAAAGGGGGGACCAGCAGTTAGCGTAATGGCTATGTCACTGGACTCCCATGTAGTTGACTGCTGTTTGCGTTCCAGAGCCGGTGGCTTAAAACTCATGCTGGGCGCATGTGCATGCGTGTCCAAGGTCCCGAGAGGAGAACGGAGGAGAAGGGATTGTGGCGTGGCCATCCTCCCTGGGGGGTGATTTCTCGCTTTCTGTCTGTCTGTCTGTTTGGTGAGCGCACGTGCCACCCTATAGCAAAAACCTCTCCAAAAAAAAAAAAAAAAAAAAAAGAAAAAGAAAAAATGGAAAGGACCAGTCTTGTTGCCTAATGGTTAAGGGAGCTGAATCCTATATGGCTGACAGTGGTTTGAATGCCAGCTCTGAGGCTCGAGAAACATGCTAGGCACATGTGTGTTTATGCCCAAGGTCCTGACAGCATGGAGAGATGGAGAAGAGGGAACTGTGGCATGACTCCGTCCCACCGGAGAGTGCTTTCTCCCTTTCCTTCTTTCTCTGCCTGTCTCTGGTGAGTGTATACACCATTTGGCAAATATAAAAAAAAAAATGGAAAGACGACCCACATACTGGAAGAAAAAATTTGTAAATCATGTATCTGATAAAAGACTTATATCTAGACAATATAAAGAGCCCTTACAAATCAGTAATAAGAAGACATATAACCCAATTTAATCTTGGGCAAAGAACCTAAATTGACATATCTCAAAAGAAGATACAGACATGTCTAGCAAGCACTTTAACATCATTAGGCAGCAGGGAAATGCAAATGAGAATCAGTGAGATACTGCTTCACAACCATCAGGATGGCAATAATAAGAAAATATCAAATGTCTGAGATGTTGAGAAGTGAGAATCCTCATGTGTTGCTGGTGGGAATTTAAAATGGGACAGCAACTTTGAAAAAGAATAGCTGTTTATCAAATAGTTAAATATAGGTTTATTATTTTGTTTAGTTGCCAGCAGGTGTGTGCACATGCTTGAGACACAGAGAGCAACAAAGTATCTCCGCTGTGGTTTCTTTTACCTTTTCCAGGGAAGGCAATAACAGCTCTGCCATCTCACATGTTCTTCTGTAATGTGGCCTTGTCACTCTATTATCAAAGTTCAGTTTCCTTTCCTCTAAATCTAGGCTCACCTTAATGACTTGCCTGCAATTCAGTCAACAGAAAGGGGTTGAAGTGAAGCCATCTAGCTTCCTAGGCTAGGTCAGAAGCCTGGCAGCCTCTGCCTTGTTCTCTTGGCATACTTGCTCTTTGGCTGTTTCGTCTTGGAATGCACCCTCTTAAAACCTCGGCACCATTCTGTGATAGGCCCAGTTCCAAATTCACAATTTCAGTCTTCCAATAATAGGAGCCTAGCACCAGGCACGTGAATGAAGGAACCTCAGTTGTTGGCGTCTTCACAAATGAAGTCCAGAGGTTGTGGAATCTTTGGAGATAGCCATTGCCACCAAACTCAGAACCACCAGCCTAGTAAAGGGTTTTTGTTTTTTTTCTGCCACTAAGTTTGGGATGATTTTTTATGCAGCAGTAGATAATCAGAATAGAATTTAATATTGGAATTGAGGTGCTGCTGTAGCAAATACTAAAGTACATGGGACGAGTAGGTGGGTGGAAAAGACTATTTATGAAACCTGCAAGGGACTCATAAGAGACCGTTGGTGAGAACTTGAAAAAAAGTGATGACATTGTTATTTGAAACTGGCAATAAGAAGACCTTTGTTATCTAGTAGCAGGAAATTTAGCAAAACAGTCACCAAGGGTAAAATAGAAAATTCAAATGAATCAATGGATCTTTAACGAGTAATGGATCTGGAAAAAAAACATTTCCAGGTAGAATAGGATCTGGCAAAAGAGATTTTCAGATAGACTATCTAAAGTGTCAAGTATTTTAGCTGTTGGGTCATTGTAAAAGCCATGAGGTATTTTTCTATGCAAAAATGTGTTGTAACTTTTCTTACAACCCAATATATCTTATGAGATATGAATAGAAAGACATGTACTAAAAAGGTATTCTTGTTTTTAAGCCAAAAGTTATCGAAGTAAGAAAAAGCTTCAGAACAAACATCACATCAAGATCAAAATTAGGAAACTGTGATCTCAGGGCAAAGATGAAACAATAAAACTTTTGTTAAGAACTCAAAAAGACCGAGACCAACAGATAGTGTAATGGCTACGTCGCTGGACTCCCATGGAGTCGATTGCAGTTCAAGTCCCAGACCCGGTGGCTTACACTCATGCTGGGTGCAAGTGAGTGCATGCCCAAGATCCTGAGAGGAGAATGGAGGAGAAGGGACTGTGGTGTGACCATCCCTCCGGGGGGGTGATTCCTCGCTTTCTGTCTCTTGTCTTTCTGGTGAGTGCACGCGCCCTATAGCAAAACCTCTCCCAAAAAAAAAAAAAAAAAAAAAAAGAACTCAGAAAGACCTGTGATGCTTCACAGTTTCTTTCAGATACACAAAAAAGCCTTCCAGGCACCCTGTGGACCTGTCTCCTAGCTCCTCTCACATGGAGCTTCACAGGGAGTCCCTTAGAGGAGGACTTACTTCAGACAGATCTGTGGGAAGTGGTTTGTGCCTGAATGAGTAAATTTATAAAACGTATAAAGAGTTCTGTAAAGGTTTTAGAATAATTTTATCTGCCTGAACTGAGAGAGACTCAGACAACAGAAAATGATACGAGGCTTTTGGATCTCTGAACTTCTGTAGGCAAGAAACAAACTGAGAAAAGCACTCACTTGTGAATATCGGCTACTTTTTTATGGAAAAGGAAATGTGATTCAGATGGTAGAACTAAAAGTCTACATAGAAGACAGAACCCAGAACATAGAAAAGTACCCCCTGAGTTGGACTGGGCTGTGATCAAGGTACTAGTTACATACGTCCTTCTGGGTATGAAGAAGAATGGTATTCATTATTGCAGTATTCAAGAGCCTTATTTGCATATCAACCTGATTTAGCTGATTAGATACTAGTTTTTGAATTAATGCTATAATTAGGTAGAAACTGGGGACTGTGGGGAGAGGGTGAGCATATTTTCAATTGGGATGGATATGAATTGTGACCACAAGGCAGATTGTGCCAGATTGATTTTTTTAGCCAGACTTTTTATTTGGAGATAATTGTAGATTCACATGCAATTGTAAGAAAAAATAAAGAGAGATCCCATGCACCCGTTAGCTATTTTCCCCCCATGGTAACATTTTGCCACACTCTAGTTTGTTAACCAATACTGAGATATTGACCTGTATATAATCCATTGATTTCATTTATATTTCTCCAGGTTTACTTGTACTCATGTATGTGTACATGTGTGTGTGTGTATGTTGTGTAATTTAAAAAAAATCATGTATAGATTTCCAGATCTACCACTTCAGTCAAGATACAGAACCACAAGGATCCTTCCGGTTGTTCTTATATATCCACAACCCGTCTCCCTGATCTATTTATAACCCCTGCCAGATTGATTCTGATTGTGGCATTAGCTCACATTATAAATGTAGATATCATCCTTAGCAAAAAATAAGTTTATGTGTAAGATCATTTTATTAAATTAATCATAGAAATTACCAACAAAGTCCCCCATTTAGGGATATATAATGGTTGACATTTCCAAATTCAGAACTTACCTATTAATAAAGTAAGCAATATTATGTTGGTAAAGACTATTTTAATTTAGCTTACAATTTTTCAATGCTGTCCAGTGATGATTTAAAATACTGATGTAAGTATTTCCTTTGCATGTGGTCATTTTGTAAATAGATTGGAAAATAAAGGAATGCCCTTCGTGTCTGTGTTTAAGAAAAGTATGTCATACATGATGAGATTTTTATGCACTGTTGCTGTGTATATTAAGTCAAAGGTTACCAACTATGAAAAGTTATAAAGAAAGCATTCTTAAATGAAAGAATTATCTGTCTTTGCTACTGTAATATTTAATCTGTTTTATTATTTTGTTGTTAAGAGTAAGAAAAATAGGCAAAATAATCTGTAAAGTATTTACAGATCTACAAATTTAACAAATTAGTTTTCCTTTTAAATTTTTTGATTACCAAATTCTTTCTGATACCTCCCTCCCTTTTCCTGTTTCTCTTTTGTTTTTGGTTGGTCCTTACCATCTTTTCCTGGATTCTGAATTTGTTATCACGATGCCAGAATTATAGAACACTGATTTAAATGTTGCTTTCTAACTAAGATGTGTGCAGGCACTTTAGCTTTGTAGTACTCTAGTGTATTATATGCATTACTGTGATCCACGCAGATAGAAATTATTATGTGTGCCTGATAGTATTTATCCTACTTAATCTGTGTATTCTGTTATTTTTGACAAGCAGTTATACTATATCAAACCACTTCTTTTTTATCTTGCTCTTTAGTTAAAAATACATTTATTGACCTTGCCAGGCAAAAGCCTAGGTGCTGAAGAGATAGAAATAAGACAGAGTCTCAGCCCTTAAGGAACTTCTGTCTGATAGGGAAGACAAGTCATTAGGTGATTACAGTAATATATGCTCTGACATAAATAAGAATAGCATATTATAGAAACGTTTGGCAGGGGGGCAAGCTTTAAACTTAGATTGCAGAGGTGAGGGATTCAGGAGATGTTTAGGAGGAGTTTAGAATTTGTTAAATTTTATGAGTGCAGAAAAATTGAGGCCATATTCTTTTCTGCAGCGCTACTATTTGCTGTAGTACCCAGAGCACAGTGGGCCTTCAGTACATGTTTAATAATTGTTGAAGAAACAGAGATGTCTGAGCTGAATTTTGAAGGAAGATCTTGGAATCCTTTGAGTGAATATGTAAACGAAGGTTATTGTAGACATAGAGTGAGTAGCATGTACAAAGGTACATATCCTTGGTTTTAAAAAACAAAAAACAAAACAAAACAAAAACCATCCTACTACACATTCAGAGATCCTTGGACTTTACCAAGGATAATCAATCAATCAAAATAATCCCTCATTGGCTCATTCCCTCCCTTTCTTTTCTCTCTCTCTGTCATATTAGGTCATTGGAAAAGTGATGACATATTTTTTCTATGCAAAAATGCATCATGACTTTCCCAATGGCCAGTATATTAGTAGACTGTGACTGTTATCTCTAAGCAAATTATTGCAAGATCTCTGTGACCCCTCCCAGAAGTTCGACGATAAATATGTAATATTTTTTAAATGCCTGTATATTTTCAAAAGGCCCCCTTGGTCTAAAAATGAAGCTTTTTTTTTGGTAAAAAGGCATTTTCATTGAGGAATAGGTGGAAAAAATAGAAACCTGCTCCTTTCAGAGCTGAAAAACACAGGATTGATGTAAATTGGGCAGTAACACAATGCTACCCGGGCAGATTTGCTTCTATAGACTTCCTTGAATGCACAGGGTATGTGCACGCCTATGATCCAGGTCTAGCCGAATCTGGGAGTGGATCACAGGGTCAAGACTCTGTTGGAGACGACTGTCTCTCCCTGTCTTTTGCTCAAGAAAGGAAGTAAGGGGGAAGATAAAGAAAAGGAAAGGGAAAACCTTTATAAAATATTCAGAAAAAAATGAATGATGTAATTTGATTTACCGTGGAACCTTAACTTTGATGTAAGGATATGTCATTGACTAACATCCTCAGCCTACAATTCCTGGCCTGGGAAGAAAGAGTTGACATTCCTCATTCTTCCCAGCAGTCCTGCTGGCAGAGGCTGACCTTCAGTTATCAGGCACTCCTTTGCCAGTCCATCCCACTGTGAAGTTCTGACTCTTTAGGTGACTTGAGACTGTCGTCCTCCTCAGAAGAGTAAGAGTGGTGGTGATAGCACATTATTCCATAGTACCACACTGGAGAATAAAGGCAGAGTTAGATTTTTCTGCATTTTTCCCAAAGGAGGGGTTACAGTTTTTGTAATAAGAATCAAAGTAGGGTCTGGTCCTGAGGGAAACATCTCTAATTTTGGTAAATTATGAACCAGGACAGAAGTAAGACTAAGTATGGCAGATGCAAGAGATTTCTTGTGGCTTGATATGACTAGAACAAAAGGGGTGAGGGAGAATGCTGAAGGTAAGACCGAATGAGTAAGCAGGCACTGGATCCAAGAGGATTTAAGACCCAATTAAAAAGTTTGAATTTTCTCTGAGAGCAGTTGAAGCTGATAGGGATTTGACTTGACAGCGAAAGTGACTTAATTTGATTTGTGTTTTGAAAGCATCTACTTAGGTATCAATATGAAAAGTGGGTTGGGATTAGAGGTAGGGATTTGTAGACCATTGTTATACTTACCATTTCTGCGTGACAAATGATCCTCAAAACAGTAACGGTGTAATTCATTTATTACGTTGATGGGATTTCTTCCTTGGTCCAGGAAGTCAGATGGGGTGCAGACAGCTTGTGTGCTTTGTCATATTTAGTACCTCTGTATGTCTTTTGTGTTTTTGAAAGATGTTTTCCCTGAGCATAAACTTAGTTTACCATGTTTTTGTTTTCTTTTAGCACTTTAAAGCTTTATTATTTCTTTATGGCAAATTTTGTGATGAAAAGTTTGTTAAAATTTCTATCGTTGTTCCTCTGTGTATAATATTATTTTTATTTTTTCTTTTCTGGATGCTTACAAGATTTTCTTTTTGTCTTGAGATTTGAGTATGATGTGTCTAGGTGTGAATTTTTTTTTTCTGCTTGATATTTTCTGAGTAGGTTGGATTTGTGATTTGTTGTATTTTATAAAGGAAATCTCTCAGTTACTGAGTCTTCAGATGTTTTTCTGTCCTCTTTGTTCTCTCTCCTTTAGATGTTGTGTTTGAAAGTATGTCAGTGTCTTAGTTCATTTTTGTGTTACTGACAGGAATGTCTGAGACTGAGTGACTTATAAGAAGAAACAGAGGTTTATTGACTCACAATTCCAATGGCTGAAATGTCCAAAGGCATAGGAGTTATACAACATGGCTGTATGTAGCGTATTATATGACATGGCTGATGGAAATACAGAAGATGGTGGACACATGCACAGAGAAAGTAAGCTGTGGGCAACTTTCTGTTGATAACAACCCATGATTTTAAGAACTAACCCCTGGTCATGAGAGCTAGAACTCTCATGAGACTACATTAATCCATTCACAAGGCCAGGGCCACCATGCTCTTGTTAGTACCTAGTAGCACCAAATTGCAAAGCATGAACCTTTGGGAGACAAACTCTTATCCAGACCATAGCAGTTAGACTGTTTGATATTGTCCCATAACTCTTGGATAACCTGTTCTGTTCTGTTCTGTCCTGTCCTGTCCTGTCCTGTCCTGTCCTTTTCTTTTCTTTTCTTCTCTTTTCTTTTCTTTTCTTTTTTTCCTCTTTTTTTCTGTATATTTCAGTTTGTATTGACCTATTTTTAGGTTCACTGATGTTTTCTTCACTGTGTTGAATTTACTGATGAGCTTTTCAAGGGCAGTTTTCATCTCTGTTAACAATGTTTTTTTTTTATTTTGAGTATTTCAATTTGATTTTCTTTCACAGTTTCCATTTCTCTACAAAAGTTTCTCATTTGTTCTTGCATTGGCCAACCCTTTCTGCCAGAAACTTTATCAGATTAGTCATAGATGTTTTAAGGTCTCTGTCTGATAGTTCCAATAACTTGATCATATCAGTGTTTATCTTTTTTGGGGGGGTCTGTCAACAATATGTGGGTTTTTTTAAATATCTTGTACTTTTTGGTTGAAAGCTGAACGTCTTATATAGGACAGTAGAAACCAAGGTAAATTTTATTTCTGCCCAGAAATTAACATGGCATTCTTTTTGTAGTTCTTTGATGCATGGGGAGAGTTCAGTTAACGTAGTTAGGGGTTAGTTGGATTTGTGTTTTGCTGTTGCTTTGCTATCAATGTGGGCCTCAAATGTTTCAGCACTCCCTTCTGGATGGAGGATGGTTTGTTGGTAGGTTTACTCAATGTCTTGTCTGCCTTTAGCTTCAAATCTTTGATTTGTCTCTGAGCCTTAGAGAGGGTCTCTTTTCATTATCTTATAACTCCCCCAGGAGTTGAATGCTTTACTCTTTATGGGGTGCTTACTAGTTGGTAATGTATGTGGGTCAGGGGGTGACATTCTCTGTTGTTCTGGTTGAGCCTCAGTCTCAGCAGGGTTTGGTTCTCTGGACTTCAAGGGTGTCAAGTTCTCAGTAATCTTGTCCTTTCCTAGTTATATGAGAGGTCTTGTTTTCTTATCTATCTTCCAGGGTTGGAGGGCTTTGTTTTCTATTCTCCTCCCAACACCTCCCTCCCCCCCACCCCAGCCATAATGTGTTTTAACCTGTACTCTTAGGGCTCTCAGGATTTTTGCTCTTCCCTCAGTGGCTTAAAGTATTTTGCTCCTTAGGGGAGAAGGGACTGGATGGAGATTTGTGGTTTTCTTCTTGTCTTCTCTCCTAGGCCTGCTGTGGAAGGGAGGATTTCTCCAGTCCCTTACTCCCCTCTAGTTCTTCTTGAGACCTTTTGAGGTATGTAGGAAAAAAGCCTGTGAATTGGATGAGCATTCTCTGTGTTTCTGTCTCCAAGACAGTCTATATTCTTACACTGGTTCATACTCAGCCTTTAGCAATTTTTTATACATTTTAGCTGAGTTCTATCAGTTTGTGTTCTCTCTGGCATTTGCTTCAGATAATCAAGTGCTCATGTATTGTTTTTCCTTGGAGGTTTCTGTTCTTTCTTAGATGACTTCTCTTAGATGGATCTTTTAGATTAAATTCCTTTTTTTGTAGTTGTTGTAAGGTTGAGAGTGACTCTGTATGTAACTTTCTGCATCTTATATGGAGTGTGTAAGCAGGTCTCTCATTATGTAATCACACAATACATTAGATACTTATCAGGCTATATACCTTTGACCTGAGGGGCTCACAGTGCCTACTTAGATTTTCTTTCTGATAGAGTATTTGAAATCTCTGATGATTCTACTTTCCAGTGCCTCCCTCTCCACCTTAAATATATCTTTAAGGTAAATTTTGAGAAACACGGTTTGAAATATATTGGTGGTGAAATGGAATTTCATTTTTAAGAATTAGGAAAATCTAGGTTCTGGTGTCAGTTCTACTTTTATTCTGTGTCAAACACTTATCTAGCTGAACCTCCTTTTTCTCCCTTCCAATTTTTAAAAATGTTTTTAAGTACTTCTTCCATGAGCTAGAGATAGATGGAAGGAGAGACAGAGAGAGATGAAGAGACAGCACCTCCAGCAGGGTTTTGATGCTGCAGTCCAGTCCAGCCTTACCTGGTTCTGGATCATGGGAGCTTCCAGATGTGAACCCAGAACCTTCCCATGTGGGTCAGCCTTGCAGAGTGTTGGGTTTTACCACTCTACCACCTTCTGACCCTTCATCGTCCCATGTTTTAAAAAGGGGATTTTAAGACCTTCACTCTTACAAGGCTTTTGCAGGAGTTTTTGCAAGATTTGGATGAGATGATCTTTGACAAATATAAACTTCTATACAAATTGTGACTTTTTACCCCTATATAATAGTTTCGCCCATGAGTACATTTATTTTTACCAAGATTAAATGGACCAGTTAGAATCAATCTGACTTCCTGTTTTTTGATTTATTTAAAGAACTTTTTATTATTGGTTTAAAATATCTTGGTAAGCTCTTGAATTGTTTTTTTGGTTTACCTAACTTCTAATTTGAACCTCTCATACTCTACTTCTTAGACTTCCCTGTTTTTCTCTTGTGGTCAGAATTTTTTTTCTCAAAATATGTTTCTTTAACCTTAATTTTTTTCCCTTTTCTTAATTAATTGGCCATGTAAAAGTTTATTTGTTATTAAATGGGTTATTTGAAATCCTAATTTTTTAATATGTAACCTTAATTTTTCGTTTGTTTGTTTCTGATAAGGTTGTCATAAAGATTTTTTTGGGGGGGAGAGAGGTTTTTTTTTTTTTTTTCTATAGGGCATGTGCGCTTGCCAGACAGACAGAGACAGAGAGATAGAAAGCAAGAAATCACCCCCCAGGGGGGATGGCCATGCTGCAATCCCTTCTCTTCCATTCTCCTCTCGGGATCTTGGGCACGCATGTACACATGCCCAGTGTGAATTTAAGCCACCAGGTCTGGGACTTGAACCACAGTCAACTATATGGGAGTTCAACAACATAGACATTACGTTAACTGCTGGTCCCTCATAAAGTGGTCAAACCTCTTTTTCAAAAAAAAAAAAAAATTACATATTTAATTCTATTTGTTGTTATTATTTATTTTACCAGAGAGGGACAGAGAGTGAGAGAGAGAGGGAAACTGAGAAAGCAAGCCTCCAGGTCCAGGACTTGAATCGTGGCTAGCCATGTGGGAATCCAGCGCCTTTAACCATCACTCCACTTGCCAGCCCCCGAGTTTTCAAACCTCTTATCATTATCATTTTTAAAACATTTTTCTCCAAAAAGAACATCTTATTTGCTAACTTTTTTTTTAGATTTTGCTTTATACTTGCTAGAGATAGAGACATAGAGAGAGAGAGAATAAAAGTGAAAAATATGACAAAATTTATAGCACATTTTCTTATGTAAAATTGTATCCTGCCTTTCAAACAATTGATTTGCAAATGAAATTTTAGACTCAAACCTAAATTTTATATTATTTTATATTTGTATAGAGAGAAGGAAGAAATGAGAATAGATGGGATTCATTAGGAAAGGCTGTCAGGAGGAAACAAATTGCGCTGAAGATGGGTAGTGTAAGGAGAAACAGGGAAAAGGACAAAGAATGTGCCAGGGCAACAGAATAGCATACTAACGGGAGGACGGAGTGGGGGACAGTTTGGAGGGGAGATATAATTACATATTATTATTCCGAAGCAAATTTAAACTCTCAATCACTTTTATTTTTTTGCACCAGTGCTATTAAGACTCAGCTGTCTGACCCATATATTTTCTGTTTTTGTGAATCTAAAACTATTTATAAGAACTGTTTTTTTTAATTTAATAGTTGATGTCAGGAATAATATATTCTGTATCTTTCCTAAGTATTCTATAGTTTTCCTTTGTGTTTCTTCATGTTAAACTTTTTAACTCAAGGTTGTTGTAAAGATTAAGTGGGATAATATATGTGAAAAATTACAGTCTTGATTTAAAAAAATTATAACTGGCTCAAATTATTGAGTCATATTAGACATACACTTCACATATAATTTCTATTTGGAATTTCTGCACATAGCAATATTACATAGCTGTCTCAGTTTGTTCTTACCTGTTCTCCCACCACCCTACTGAGTATTTATAAGAGAATGTCCTGTTGCTGGGCAAATTATAGATCTTCTGTTTTATAATTTAGACTTCTAGTATTTATATCTGTGCTAGTTTTAGTTTTCTCATTCCCTTCATATCACGTAAGTTTTTCGTTTGGCCTTTTTTTCTTTGGCATAGCCCTCAAATATTTGGAGCACAACTTTTCTAAGAATGAATGCTGTACTTGTTTTTAAAAGGTTAACATAAAATTTGAAGGGCTGTCATGTCCAGGATAGCAAAACTATGTAACGAAAGTGTTCTTTTGTATTAATAGAGGTAGAAACTATTTCATTAGTGTAGTGCCAGCCTAAAGATGCACAGTATATTGTAGATATGCATACATTTTTGTCTTAATGTGAAAATTTAAGTATATTCTCTAATTCTTTTAAATATAAAGTATGTTGTACAATTAGATATTCAGCTAGATCATCATCTAATTATAGAACAAAGTCTTTGTAAACATCTAGATGATGTACTAAAAATTTTTAAACCAAATATTTGATTATTTACAGATCAATAAAAAGAAAAAACCTGCCTGTGAATGAATAGCTTGGTAATTGGCTAATTTATTCTTTTCTCCCCAGAGTTATGATGTACGTAGAAACATCACATCACTGTTACATTTGAAAGTAGTCACCTGTATTAAACTAGTTTTTAAGTATAGAAACTGCAGTAATATAGTTACTGTAGTTAATGAGGTAATAAGTATGTTAAATAGCTTCATTTAGCCATTTTAGGATTTCTACATATATCAAACCATTTACCATAAACATATAGTTTAAGCTAGTCAATAAAAAATAAATAAACTTCTATTGAGAGCATTTTTCTATAAAGACATCTCATAGAAGATAAAAAATATGATAACAGGAAATTAATGTTGGGTAAGAATAGAGCACATTTTATTTTTCACATACTAAACTCCTTAATGATGAGGGTTTGGTACCAGTCTTATCAATGGACAAAATACAAAACTATCAGGCTGAGGGGTAAGCGAGGGGTCATAATCCAATATTCTCTGAAATGTAGCCTACTTTTTTTTGTAAATCAAGAAGATATTTCTTTCTAGGAAGATATTGCAGATCTGGGAGTGATATTAGACATGACAATAAAGTGCTTTCTCTGAGTTTCAACAAGAACAACAAAAATTCAAGGATATTAGCTGTTGTATTTTATATCTGGTGTATTATTAACACTAAGTTAGTTGGAAAACCGCATTTGATGAAGGTGAGTTTGAAATAAGAAAGGCTAGAAAATAACTGTGGGTGGACCTTTTTGAAAAAACGTGGACAGTTTGTAAATATGAACAAAAATACCATGTCTATCTTAAATCCATGAAATAATTTATTTAAAATCAATCACTGGTAATCTAATGTATTCTAGTTGGGTAACTAGTAGGTAGCAATGGAAGCCACATTTTAGAGAAAAATGTGTCAAAGTGGCTCCTTTTTAAAATGAAGGAGAGACAGGTGGGTAGCACCTATTTTTGAGCTTGGTGTAGTATTTAGAATAGTTCTTATATTTGCTATATTTTAAAAAGCTGTATATTAAAAGAGAATAATAATCTCTGTATGTTTATTATCAAATTTCCATGATCATTATAGTATTTTTCTTCAAAGTTTTATCATTTATGTATCTTTTATAAATAATAAATATGATAGAATATAGGTTTTACTGTATAATATAAACCTGCTATAAAAATTGAGTACATATGCAGTAAATTCAGTATAAACTTTTTATAAAAATGGTTTCTTTTTATGAAATTCTGAGAATACTTATTGAACTAGTTAACTTTTAAAAATTACTAAGATGAGAAAGTGTCATTTTTTGTATCTTGAATTTTTTAAAGCATCAATTTCATAAAAATAAAGAAAACTTAATATTGGTAACTATTTTATTGTTATTATTTTTTTCAAGTTTGTTAAAGGGAAGAAGAATAGCAGCTCATAGTCATCAAACCCAAACAAAAAACGACTACTTTTATTTTGTGAAGATGTGTTTTTTAAAGACAAAACAACCAAAGGTTTAATCTAATTCTTAGACAAACTGAGCTTATATACCAAGGGAAAAACTATTTACTTTGAGACTCAGTTTATTCAGAACCCTTTTGAAAAGCTGAGTAAAAGCAGAGACCTGAGTTGAGATTCAACTTGATTACTCTTTTTTAAAATTTTTTAAGAGAGATTTTTGCCATAGGGCGTATGTGCTTGCCGGAGAGACAGAGAGACAGAAAGAGAGAAATCACCCCCTGGGGAGATGGCCACGCCATAATCCTTTCTTCTCTATTTTCCTCTCTGGATTTTGGGCATGAACACACATGCACCTGGCAAGAGTTTTAAGCTTCTAAGTCTGGGACTCAAACTGCAGTTGACTGTATGGGAGTCCAGTGACGTAACCATCATGCCATCTGCTGGTCCTGAGCTTGATTACTCTTGAGAAGAACATTTCTATATTTTAAATCTAGCAGGCTTTACCTTTAAATTTCTTAATTGTTTTTACATTTTTAGTACAATTACAGTTAGAATATATAGGAAGAATGAAGTTTAAAGTTATCAATACATCTGGTTTTGAAACAAATGAATATATGACCTCCTCATGTTTTAGACTGTTTTTCTGCACATACCCTTACATAAAGAGTCAAGTGGGAAATATTGCAGAGACAGGATACAGAGACTCCATCATGATAATAAGACTATTCTTAGCTTTTTCTATAGAATGTAAAACATACTTTATCTCCTAAACTCATAGTCTTTAAACATTCATTGCACTGTGTTGAATTTTAGGCAATAAGGAGCTACAAGTGATAGTTTCTGTCAGAAAAACACTTTTCTATCTTTTATGGAGAAAAGTTATCATTTTTTTTCTTTTTACTGTTTTTAAAAGGTCAAAATTGAATTTCCAACCTGTTAGAATTTCCAACCCTTGTTCATATTGAATCTCTCCTCTTGGCTCTGCAGGTTTCTGCTAAAACAACATAGCCTCTATAAAATTTTAAAGGTATAAAAGGACAGATTTTTAGAGCTAAAAGTGACTTTTCTGATCATCTAGTCAAACACCACCCCCATTTCACATTTAACCCAGATGTCAGCTCAAGTCGTCTCTCCATTCTTTGGCCTCCTGAGTATTGCTACATATCCTCAGGGATTGTACTCGCATAGTTACTTTCAGCTTCACATTTCTGACCCTTGGGCACTCTGGATTTCACTTACACCTACCCTGCCGCTCTTCCTTTCCTCTGTGTTCTTTATAGACATAGGCAATGAAAACTGGAATTGTAATAAATGTGTATCCATCAGGTACTAGTCTATGGACAGCCTATTAGAACCAAAATAGCGTAAAGTATATTTAACCTATAAAATCAGTGTTTTTTAAACTTAACTGTCTCTCGAATTACTTGGTAGTATAGATAGAAAAGTAGAATATTTTGTCTATATTTGTTCCTTTGTTTTACATATGTAATATTAAGTACCTAAATAATGAACATAATTATATTCGAGATTATTTTAAATCATTTTATGTTTTTAAAAGTACAGCACTGAGATAAGAGTGAAACCAGAAGCTGAGCATTATGAAATCGGCATTTGGTGGTAACATATGGTGTCATTGCATGTCCTTGCCTTCTATTAGCAAAGCATTTTTTTCCCCTCAGGTACACTTGGGATTTTTTTTAGGATCCCTGTTAAAATGTTTTCTCTCATAAGTACCTTGACATTGAGCAGATATATATCTAATGTGTACTGAGACTGTTCTTCAACTGAAAGTAAGATAGGTCTTTTCCACCCAGAAACAACATAGTATGGTTATAGAATTTTCTTAACACAAGGCAAATGAAAGCAATACAACTTTAATTTAAAAAATGAAAAAATAAAGAGTTGGGAGACTAGGCACAGCGATGCTCTTTTCCCAATCAAAAATTAAGAATTAGAGTTTAAAATTGGAACATAGAAAACATATATATTTTTATTTTGCATTGGGTATTTTTTGGTTGAACTGCCAGCCTCTTTGTCTTCTTTTAGGTCTTACTTGGTAGGTACTCAGTAAATGTTCTTGAGCTTTAGTAGAATTTGGAATTAATCTGGTCCTCACTGTTTCTCTGCCCACTATAACAACCCATTTTGTTCTCAAGCAAGAAAATCCCATCTAATTGCTGTATAGTTAGATGCTTTTCTCTCAAGTTTAACAATAGTAAATAATTTTTGTAATTCTGCTTTACTATCTTATAGAGACCATGATTTAATAAAAATATAAGAATTTTTATGATTGAGAAAAGTTTCTTTTCCCAACCTCATGCCACCTTCCTCTTCCCCCACAATTTAAATTTCCCAAGTGGAAACCAAGACATAATTTTTGTTTGTTTTATAGAACCTTTCTGCCAGGCCCATTGCAATAGTACACTTCCTTAATACATTAAATATTATTTATAGAACATTAACTCCTTAAATGAAAGTCTAAAGGGCAGATAAACAGAAAACTGAATTGTTGAGTTACTGCCAAATTAAGAACAATCATAAGTAAAGCTTCTCTTAAATTTAAAAATTATGTTTATTGTAACTTTTCATGATTATGTCTGTGGTGCAAAAGACAAATTTGCAAAGCATGTTAACTGACTATCACAACGTTAGGTATGAATTTAATGAACATATGTTTTAATTAATTTGAAAATTATTGCTGGCAGTTGGTCTGGACAGGAACTGGCAAAACTGTTCATTCACTGCATATTATCTAGGGGCTGTTTGACAGCCTTGGTTCCCCATTGTGAAAGCTCTTATCTGATTACATAATGTGGGTGTGTATATGTGTGTGGGTGTGTGTGTGTGTGTGTGTGTGTGTGTACGCGGCGCATGCTTGAACCAAGGGGCTGAGTGCTGTTTGTACTGTCAATCATTGGAAGTTTTACGTGGAAATCATAGCTTTCATAACCAGACTGTTTCCACTCCTGTTTCTATAATGGATACAGACAGAAGCAGCTAAGACTCAAATTAAAAACATAATAAAGTAACTTATCTTTAAAGAATCTTAAATGAGGACTATACATTTTAATATGATGTGATCTGACCTTTGTCTTTTGTTAATCCTCTTGTTAACACTTAACACTCAGAATTGCCACTTTGCTGTTTTTCTCTTTTGCCCTCATAACTCATCCGATCACCCTTATTGAGACAACTCCCCAATCTGTCTCAACCTTTTGCCTTCCTTCTCAGTTGGTATGTTGAGATTTATTCTTGGATGTCGTTCTGCTACTTTAAATTAAATGTTTTAAAATAGTGAACATCACTCTGCCCTGATCAAATATAAACAGATAAACTTTATGAGAAAACAGTGAATAACTTGTTTTCTTCTCCTGACTTTCTTCTATTCCTGGTATAACTTTTCTTCCATTCGGTCATGGCAGGAAACTTTGATGTTTGACTCTTCTTTTTCTTTCTCTGCCAATATCCCCCGAACTGTCTTTCCCTCTTGCCACCTTCCCTGCTGCCAGACTAATAGTCTCTAAATACTCTTGTAAAGTAATGCCTCTATTTAGGAATACTTAAAATTTCTCAATATTTTCAGAAAGAAATTCAGCTTTCTTTCCCTGCATTCAGTTTCATGATTAGCTGCTGCCATCCTCTGTATTTGTTTAGTTTCTACTCCTAACTACTTTTGCCAAGTATGCCTGCCTCCTTAGTGTCCTGTGAACATACATTAGAGCCGCACTCAAACCCATTTCTTTTTAAGTCTGCCCAATTCTTTCTCAGTCATATGGCTTTAGAAATAAATGTTTTCCTGGAGTTTTCTAATGATCTGTTCTTCTCTCTACTTGTCAAAGTATATACTTTTAGATGGGGATTACCTTCCATCTCCTCACATATAGAAATAGTTATTAACAAAAATAAACTAATTATTGGTATAATTCATTACCTCCAGGGGTCAATGGTCATGTTTTTTTTTTTTTTTTCATAGCACCCAGTTTAATGCCTAGTACATTTCATATGGACATTTAATGAATATGGTATGATTGATTATGTGCTTATTTTGACTGAAAGACTGTGTAGTCTAATCACCAAGGGCAGATGATGTCTTTGGAATCAGGCAAATGAGTAGATCTGCCATTTATATGTCACATAACCATGTCATATGACCAATATGGTAATGAACCTCTTTGAGGTTAACTTTCTACTTAATTAGCCTCACAGTGCACAGATATTGTACTTAATTTATAAATCAAATTTTGTCATAGGTGTGTATGTAAAAAACATAGCATATGTAGAGTTTAGTACCCCCATAGTTTCTAACATCCACTGGTGGTTTTGGGACATATTCTCTGTGCACAGGAGGGGACCACTAAAGTGCCTCACTTTACATTAGTACAGGGTTTCTGACACTGTCTCAGTTCACAGAGCCCTTCATGTCTTAGTTATTTTTTTTTTCATGGGACCCTTGGTGGAAAAAAGTAAACAAACAAAGCCCAAACAGTACTTTTTATTAAGTAGTTATATCCAGACAACTTTATAAGTATCCATGATCTAACAATTTAATAGCTGCTTGGAAAAATAATGCACATTGGAGGAGTCCAACCCAGTGGGGCTCTAGGACCCCTCTGAGTCCTTTGATCTTTGAGCATCGCTTTTGGTTGGTTTAGTATGTTGGCAAGGCCACTACTGTGCGTCCCCCAACCTTGGAACAAGCTTGGATCAATTAGCATATTGGCAAGGCCGTTTGCTATTCGCTCCGGGAAATGTAGTAGCCTTGCTGAGAAGTGACCCCCCTCTGACTCCCCAATATACTACTATAAAAGAATTACATAGCTTCCTCATACATCTTAAGTGTGTGGTAAGATTTTTCAAAAGTTTCCCGACCGTTTTTCTTTATCTTGACCACCTACTGTTAATTACAATGTTTTATCTTGTGATCATAATGGAGGGTGTGCTGAAGTTTCATCTAGGCAGAAGTCATCTTGACTTTTGGAAGGCCCTTTAAGACACATTTAATATAAATAATCTTTTTACATACAATAGGACTAGGCCAAAACTGGCCCAGAACACTCTCGTCCCATGGTAACTAAAGTTTTAGCAAAATACACAACAGTGGTGCCATGGGCTATACAAGTAAATCCACAACACCATAAACCCATTTTAAAGTTTTTTATTAACTTATTAGTCACTTTATCACCAGTTAAAAAGGCTGTCCCCACCCTCATCAAGTGAACAGTAACTTTACTCCTTTAGGATAGGCAAATATATTGGGATTCCTTAAATTTTAGATCCCTATAAAATTATATAAGTATCATTTTTTATAAAAATCTATAAAAACTAATGTCTATGCTTGAGATTTTCTCTTAGTAATCATAAAAAGCCTGTTACTGAACATTGGCTGATAATTAACTCTACCTGCTGAAATTGTTTTCTGAAACCGCACCGCTTGAAGTTACCAAAAACCTGCTTTCATCAATCAAACAATTGTTGAACTGTATTGATGATTAATAGACCTGCCCTTAATCAAACCCTGAATGGTCTCTATTGTTAAAACTTTATGAATTGATAATTAGAACACGTAGCCCCTCTCCCGTTCACTTGCATGTATCACATTTTCAATAAAAAGGCACGATGATTTCTAGCAGTTGTCACTCCTCAGAGAGCGATCTCTGGGAAGTGTCCGACTGAGAGGATGTGCATGAAAAGGCACCGAGACCTCAGTCTTCCTTTCCTTCGCCGCCTCCGTCGAGTTAACCCACCCCCGCCGAGGCTGGCCCCCGGCAGCACATAAGTTAAAGAGAAGCATAATTTCTTTTTTAAATAATTATAATTACTTATAGGATATGAGCACTTGTTGGACACTGTACAACTGCTCAAATCTGGGAATTGAATTGGGCACCATGACCCTCATTTCCTGTTTTACATTGATTTTCATGTTATCTAAAGTAAAAACTGTGGACTACCTTGAGCTAGTACTTCACAGTATTCAACATATATTGAATATTTATGTGTTTGCCTCAACTGAAGGTATCCTGCAGCACACAGTTTGTAGATTATGTATTAACACATTTATCATTAGACAGGCTTGTAGGTTTGAGAAAGTCCCTTAGATCTCAGATTTTGGGGCCTCTCAGGATGGCTGCTTTATTGTTCAGATGAGAATCCAAGTTCACAAGTATTGATGAAGTATTCAGTCTAAGTAAGTTTTTTGTAAGGGAATCAAATGTTAAAATATTGGAAAGGATACTATAAAAAAAATGAATTGGGGCCAGGAGGTGGTGTAGTGGTTAAAGCACTAGATTCCCACATGTCCGACTCTGGTTCAAGTCCTGGACCCAGTGGCTTGAAAGTCACACCAGTCACTTTGAGAAGTATTTCGTGTTAGGTAAATTTTGTTTACAAGACAAATGATGTATTGTGATTGAATGTTTAAAAAAAAATGAGAATTTAAAAACTTAATAATAATCTGAAAATAAACCCTGAAAAGCTATTTGCTGCTGCTGATGTGTATAGTAATGTTTTCGTCTTGACTGATATGCATGGTAATCGTGCTGGAAAAGGAAATGTTATACACTGTAAAATATATATATCTGACTAAATGTAATATAAAACAAAAACATAAAATGAGACCCAGTACTTTTACAGAATCTAGTTACACAGCACATAGTGGTACTTGTATTCCACTTAGAGGTTGAAACTGTTCACATATTTCTTATATTGTAGGTAATATATTGTGAGTTAAGAATGCTTAATAAATGCTAAATAATATAATAAAAAAAAGAAAATTGTACCAGTCGCATGTGCATGCATGTCCCAAATCTGGAGAGAACAGAAAAGAGATTACAGTTTGGCCATCTTCTCCAGGGGATGATTTCTCACTTTCCCTCTCTCTGTCTTTGTCTCTCTCTGGTAAGTTCACAAGCCCTGTGGCAAAAACCTAAAACAAAACAAAAAATACATAAAAAATAATTTTTGGATAATCTTTTGTATATGTATTTTTATTTCATTTTCTTTTATACATCAATCGCATTATTTAGCTTATTACAAAGTGAATATTTCAACATGTGAACATTTCTCCCTAGTCCAGATAAAACTATAAAATTATCTTCAACAGATAATACTACATTTCTTTGTCCCATTAATGCTTTGCCTCTCTATTTTTCTTCCAAATGTCCTTCCTCAGACTCTGCTCTTTCACACGCACTATATCTGGTATTCACATCCATTTATTGTGTTTCTGTATCCTTTAGTCAATCAGTTTCAGTCATAGAGTGTGGACACTCAGTATATATTAAGTGGGGACATACAATGTCTCTCCTTCATAGCCTGGCTTGCTTCATTCGGCAGTAAATCTTCCATATTCTTCCACTTTCTGTCAAAACCCAGGGGTTTCTTTTTTTTTTTCTTTTTCTTTTTTTTTTTTTTTTTAATGGCTGAATAGTATTTCATAGAGTATATGTGCCATCGTTTTTCAATTCATTCATCTGTTCGTGGGCATTTGGGTTGGTTCTATGTCTTAGCAATTGTGAATAGTGCCGCGATAAACATTGATGTGCTAACACTTTTCTGATTAAGAATTCTTCTGTCCTTTGGGTAGATATCAAGGAGTAGGATTGCTGGATCATATGGTAGTTCTATTTGTAGATTTTTGGGGAATCTCCAAATTGCTCTCCACAGTGGCTGGACAAATTTACATTCCCACTGGCAGTGTAAGAAAGTTCCCCTTTCACCGCACCCCACCAGCACTTATCATTTTTTGTTTTTTTAATCTTAGTCATTCTGACTGGGGTTAGATGGTATCTCATTTGTTGTTTTGATCTGCATTTCCCTTACAATGTGGGATGTTGAGCATTTTTTTTTTATATGCCTTTTGGCTATTCGTATGTCATCCTTAGAAAGTGTGTTTTTCAACTTATTCTCCCATCTTTTAGTAGGGTTGATCATCTAATAACGGATAATCTTAATAGCCTCTATTGCATTTGTTTACATCTTCCTGGGGATGCTGAGTGAAGGAGTTTCTTTGGCTACTTAGAGCAGCCAGTTACATGTATATGAGGTAGATGTCCATGAAGTATAATACAATACTTCTTAAAAAACTTCAGTGATTAAATGATTTATCTCTTGTAGTATCTCTTACTATCTTAAGTCTGATGGACATAGATTGGGTTGCCCAGTCATTGAAGTGACAATGAAGGTGGCAATATTGCCTTCTTGCATTGAAATAGCAATTATGTGGCACAGTTATGGGTATGGCGTTGTCTTGTTAGGGTGGTGTTTTATAAATGCTAGAGTTGAAGTAAGTTACAAGAGTTAAAGTGCTAAAGTCAAGTTTTCTGTTTATGGCTATGCTCGTGGACAAACCACTACCTCTGTAAAATGAAGGTTTTCATTTATTTATTCTTTTCAATATACCACCAATACAATCTCTAAAGTTCCTTTTTTTATCTCCAAAATATATTGCTCTTTTTGTTTACCTAAAGCCTTTGCTATATTTTTAATACCAATAGGCCATTCCTCTACTGCTAGAATTTATTTGCAGATTTGTAAATCTAACGTAAATAACTTCTTAATGACCAGTTAAGTCTTCCCTCTGGATTTATCCATGGAGCAATAATGTTTATTGACATGCCTTCCTGTGATGTAGTCCTTAAATGGGAAGAACATCTTATAAGAGAATTATTGTCTCCAAATAGGATAATTCCTGTGGTTAAGAGTTGCCACAAAAGAATTCACTGGAATTAGAAAACAAAACTGATTTATTTCTCAATACTTGTCCCAAAGGCTCTAAAATGTTTCTATAAACTCAGGACATTCCTATAGTTACCCAGATTTATTTTCAGGTTAATTAGTTATTCACTATTTTCTTAGAAACCCATTAATTCATATCCTTTAGAAAGTATATAATATGTATTGGGCCATCAAATTCATGTGCAAAATAAAATGCCCTTTTTGTCTGGTTTGGTGCTATGCTTAGAGACTTGTAGTTGATTTCCGAAATTGATTTGCGATTTCTTGGAACTCTTAAATTTAAAAACATTATAAAAAACCTTTTTTAAAAAATTATGCAACTAATCAATTTCATTTGCAGTGTGGAGTGGCAATGGCCAGTGGTTAATTCTGATGTGAAGATTTCTGTCTAAGGTCTTTCCCTGGTAGTTCAACATTGAGCTGCTTTAACAATGAACAATGTAATCTTTCCGTCAAATTTTCCATAATATTTTACACTTCCTGGGATGACACTGTGGGATCATGACTGAACTAGTGAAGTGGGTTCAATTCTAGGCTTCTCTACTTTCTCAGCCGGGTGCTTTTGTGGGAGAATGATGTGCGTACTATGAACAACCGCACGCAGATTCTCTGTTTGGTGGTCGATGTACTTAGCACGTCTCTCCAGATTGAGTTCAGATGTGAGGTGATCTTATTATGTATTTCTCATTGTTCATTTTGTTATGGCAATAATAGAAAAATTAAACACAAATAAATATTATTACTCAGAGTTCTTTCCTCTGAATAAAATAAAGCTACTTTTCACAAAAGTTCTGAAAGTTACTTGATTTCCAATACCTTAAAAAGTTTAAGAACTCGGGACCAGCAGTTAGTGTAATGGCTATGTCGCTGGACTCCCACGTAGTCGACCGCGGTTCGAGTCCCGGACCCGGTGGCTTAAACTCACGCTGGGCGCGTGTGCGTGCGTGCCCAAGATCCCGAGAGGAGGATAGAGGAGAAGGGATTGCGGCGTGGCCATCCCCCCTGGGGGGTGATTTCCTGCTTTCTGTCTCTCTGTCTCTCTCTGTCTGTCTGGCAAGCGCACGCGCCCTATAGCAAGAAAAAAAAAAAAAAAAAAAAAAACCTCTCCAAAAAAAAAAAAAGAAAAAAAAAAGTTTAGGAACTCTGGCATTTATCAATTTGAACTGTATGTTTGATTATAGCATTTCTTACACCAGTTATAATATTGATATTACAGGTAGCTACGGGGACTTTCTTCGCCTCCATATATGTATGTAAGGGGATGTGTGTGTAGGGGTGTGTGTGTGTGTATATAAATATATATTTATAAATACTTAATGGCCTTTCATTGTTTTTGAGTAAAACTATAGTTAGTACCTAGATTCTGAAAAGAAATTCACATTGCCCTGTTCTTCTGCTAAACATGTAGTGTGTTATTTACATATGCAGGTTTATTGTTAATTTATTGTTCATTCCTAGGATGTCTTTTTCTGAAATTGAAGTTTTAAACATTGTTGAATCATTATTGTTTTAAAGTAAAATTTGAAACTAGCCAGTCAAGGATGTTGTAATTGAAATTAATTCTGAAGACTCAGACTTTAGGTTTTCCTAAACCACTTTACATTGCCATGATTATTACCATAACAAGCTTTAATTTGGTGTCACTTTGAATTTAGGCCATGATATCAAACTGTGCTAAAAGAAATTCTCCAGTGACTAAAACTATTCAGCAACAGCTGTTGCTCTACCTGTGAGAAGATAAAAAAAAAAAAAAAAAAAAAAAAAACCTGCCAGCAAAAAGCAGTCCGATATGCCTTTTAAATAATTGCTGCATTAGTTGCTGTTCATGTAAAGATTGAGTTTAGTTGTGGCTTTTTAAAAAGATGTTACTGATTTAATTCTGTGGAACAAAGTAGATTTGGCATGACCCATGGAGGCTCAGTATAGGAGGGCAATCAGGTGTTTAGAGAAAATTGTAAGTCTGATTCTCTATTTTGTTGTTTTTTAATATCATGGGGGGATGTAGAATTTCTCTCTCCCCCTTCTCCCTCCACGTAGGTATGGTATGTATTATTCTTGATATACATATAATATGTATTAATATATAGCACACATGTATACATGCAGTGATATGTATGCATGCATATACCCTCGAAAAAAATGATTTTTTTTTTTTAAGGTTTTTGCCGTAGGGCACATGTTGTTGCCCAAGAGAAACAGTGAGAAGGAAAGAGAAATCACCTCCCAGGGGTGGGGGGGGGGGGGGGGGATGACCATGCTGCAATCCCTTCTCCGCATTCTCTTCCTGGGATTGTTGGCATGCACACATACACGCCCAGCATGATTTAAGCCTCCATATCCAGGACTCAAACTGCAGTTAGCCATGTGGAAGTCCAGTGCCTTAACCACTATACTACCTGTTGGACCCTAAATGATTTTTAATAACTTACTTAAATTTAGTTAACATTCCCTCTCCCCTAGTTTCCCAGGCTACCTTTGTTAAACTGTTTCATTAACCCAAAGATAACTAAGTTTGATGTCAAAGTTTATAATAAGACTCAGAATGCAAAAGAACAGCATGAGGGAATTTTGAGGTGTTAGAACTCCTTTTTTTAAAATGTGTATTTCTTTTTTTCATCATATTTACCTAAAGTGTTTGTTGTGAGATAAGCTATTTTGTAGGTGCAAAGGACCCCAAGATAAAGGAAATGGTCTATGAGAAGATAAACAGCTATAAAATAAATTAAGAAATTTACAACAGAAGTATATACACAATGTCATGGAAAAACTGTTAAGCAAACTTACGGCTTATGGTAGATTTATATTACAGAAAACAGTTTTAAATTACTGAGAAGTCGGACCAGCAGTTAGCGTAATGGCTATGTCGCTGGACTCCCACATAGTCAACTGCGGTTTGGGTCCCGGACCCGGCGGCTTAAAACTCACGCTGGGCACATGTGCGTGCATGCCCAAGATCCCGAGAGGAGAATGGAGGAGAAGGGATTGCGGCATGGCCATCCCCCCTAGGGGGTGATTTCCTGCTTTCTGTCTCTCTGTCTCTGTCTGTCTGGCGAGTGCACACGCCCTATAGCAAAAACCTCTCCAAAATAAATAAATAAATAAATAAATAAATAAATACATAAATAAATAACTGAGAAGTGACACATAGTATTTTTGTATTTTGCACTTCAGAAATCCTTGTGAGAATTTTCAAAAACTTTTAATTTTTTAACTTATTTTCATTTAATTATTGTACATCTTTATGGCATACAGTATGGTTCTTCAAAGCAGGAAGGTGATATGTTCTAATCAAGTCAAGGTTACTATGTACATCATTTTCACACACAAAAAACTTAAATTCCTGTGTCTGTTATTTCTTTTCCCCCGAGCCCCTCCTACCCATCCTCTACCCTCCACCTTCCTTTCATACAGTCTCTGCCCTTTCCATTATTATATCTTGCCCTCTCCATTATTCTATCTTCAAATCTTTTAATTTCTATTATAGAATACAGGCATTCAGTTGAATGGACGTACATAATGTTTGTCTTTCATAGTCTGACTTACTGCGCTTAGCATTAAATCTTCTATGTTCAATCACTTTGAATCAAATGATAGTCTCACTATTCTTCGTGACTGAGTAGTATTCCATTGTGTGTATGTGCCACATTTTTAAATCCACTTGTCACCTGTTGGTCACTTTGGTTGATTCCATGTCTTAGCAATTATGAATAATGCTGCAATAAACAACAAATGTGGAAGTATCTTTCTGTTTTTCTGTTCTTTCAGTAAGTGCCAAGAAGTAGGATTACTGAGTTATTCAGTAGTTCTATTTGTAGGTTTTTGAGGGACATCCATATTGTTTTCCACAGTGGCTGTACTAGTTTACATTCACACCAACAGAGTAGGAGGGTTCCCTTTTCACCATAGCCTTGCCAGAATTTGTCATTCTTTATTTTTTTTTTATCATAGCCATTCTGACTAGGATATCTCATTGTTGTTTTGATTTTCATTTTCCATATGATAAGAGGCATTGGACATTTTTTCATAAAAAAGCATGGCTATCCATATGTCTTCCTTAGTTGTATTTTAGCTCATTTGTCCGCTTTTTCTTTTCTTTTTTGGAGAGGATTTTGCTATAGGGCACATGCACTTGCCAGAAAGACAGAGAGAGAAAGAGAGACAGAAAGTCAGAAATCACTCCCCAGGATGGATGATCACACAGCAATAATGTCTCCTCCATTCTCCTCTAGGGATCTTGGGCACACCCTCACACACACACACACACGGCATGAGTTTAAGCCACCAGGACTATGACTTAAACCACAGTTGACTACATGGAAGTCCAGCAACATAGTCATAGCTATTATGCCATCTGCTGGTGCCAACCCATTTTTTAATTGGATTCTCTTTTTTCCCCCAGATAGCTGCTTGAGTTCTCAATATATTCTGGTTATAAGTCCATTATCTGAAGAATAGCTTGAAAATATTTTCTCCCATTCCATGGGTTTTCTCTTCACTTTATGTATTGTTTTATTAACTGCAGAAATTCTTTAGCATGATAAAATCCCTCTTGTCTAGTTTTGGGATTGTTCCCTGCATTTTAGAGATCTTATTTAAGAAACTTTGCCTACTCCATGTCTTTAAGTATTTCCCTTGTGTTTTCTACCAGTAGTTTTATATTCTGAAGCTTTACATTTAGATTTTGGATCCATTTCAGTTGACTTTTGTTAATGGTAAGAGATAGAGGTCTAGTTTCATTTTTCTACAGGTGAATATCCAGGTCTTCTAGCATCAGTTTATGAAAAGACTTTCTTTTCTCTGCTGGATTGCCTTGTGTCTTTTATCAGAAGTCAGTTAGCTTTATGTTTTGGGGTTTTCTGGATTCTCTATTCTATTCCCGTGGTCTATATGTCTGTTTTTGTGTCAGTGATATGCCATTTTGATTATCACAGCTTTGTATTGCATTTTAAGATTGGGTAGTGAGATGTCTCTTACTTTATTCTTTTTGCACAATATTGCCTTGGCAATATGGGATCTTATATGATTCCAGGCAAGTTCTATGATTGTTTTTTCTATTTCTGTGAAGAATGTCACTGGTAATTTGATTGGAATGTCACTGAATTTGTAAATTAATTTAGATAGAATTGGCACTTTGGTTTTATTGATTCTTCCAATTCAAGAACAAGTGATGTTTCCCCATTTTTTGTATCATATTCATTTATTTTTTCAGTCTTTCATTTTATTCCTTAAAAAAGTCTTCCAGTTTTTGATTAAATTTATTCCTAGGTATTTTGTCTGTGTGTATGTGGCTATTATAAATGGAACTGCTTTTTTCAACTCTGCCTCAGTCTGCTCATTATTGGTATATAAAAATGCATATTTTTTGTATATTGATTTTGTATCCTGCCATTTTACTGAATTCATTTATCACTTCTAGCAGTTTTTGTGTATATGTTTGTAGATTTTTTTGGATTTTTTTTATGTATATAATCAGGTCATCTGCAAATAGGGATGATTTCACTTCTTCCTTTCCTGTTTGAATGCCTTTTATTTCCCTCTCTTGTCTTTGACTTTTGCCAATTTGCCTATGATGTACCTTGAAGGGGATCTTCTTACATTGAATCTATTTGGTATTCTTTGTATTTCCTTGATTGAATGTCTGTATGTCTCTATAGATTAAGAAGTTTTTCAGATATTATTTCATGCGAGATTTTGTATACTTTTACCCATCTCTTCACTCTGGAATACCCATTTTGCGACTATTCACCTGCTTAATGATGTCTAGAATTTCTCGTATGTTGTCCTTTGTTTTGTTGTTGTTGTTTGTTTTTTGTTGTTGTTTGTTTTTTTTTTGCTATAGGATGTGTGTGTTTGCCAGATAGAGGCAGAGAGAGAGAGAGAAAGTGAAAAATCAGTCTTCAGGTGGGACAGCCATGCCATAATCCCTTCTCCTCCACTCTCCTCTCAGGATTTTGGGCAGGTATGCACATGTGCCCATCTTTTTCTTTCTTTCTTTCTTTCTTTTTTTTTTTTTAAGGTTTTAGTTATAGGGCACATGTGTTCACAAGAGAAGACAGAGAGAGACAAATCATCCTTCAGGGGGGATGGCCATGCCATAATTCCTTTTCCTCTATTCTCCTCCTGGGATTTTCGGCACACACACAGGTACAAACAGCATATTTTAAAGCTTCCAGGGCCAGGACTTGAACCATGGTCAGCTCTATGGGAATTCAGCACTTTAACCATTATACCACCTGCTGGTCCCCACCCAACATGTTTATCAAGTTGTGGGTGGGGATCCATTGCGAGAAAATGGAGTTTGAAGTTTCAAAGGAGAGTTTCTCTTTTTCTCTAGTCTCAGGACTAGAACCACAGTCAGCCATGTGGGATCCAGCCTCTTTACTCTCCATACTATCTGCAGGCCCCATTTCCTGTGTCTTACCCATTGTTTGTGAGGAATTAATGTGTCCCTTTTCAGGGGGTGGGGGATGGCTCCTTGTTTTTTTCATATTTCTTGTGTCTCTGTGTTTATTTTTAGATATCTGGCAGACTACTGACTTCTTCCTAATTTTTGGAGTAGATTTTGTGATACTGAGATTGAGGGGAACAAGTGTGCCCCAGACAAAGTGGTTCACAAGGTACTGTAAGCCAGCTAGATCTTCCAGATCAGGACAGGTCTTGCATAACTTGTGCATGAGGCCTAGAGGCATGGCAACTCCACTTCAAGGCTTGGCAAGTGGTCTAGAAGGGGGATAGAGGCAAGCCTATCTTTGAGACTGAAGATACACGGGACCTGAGAAACCTTCATGTAACACTAGAGCAGTGCCTTTCTCAAGGCCTGAATATGGCAGTTGGGGAGAGGGGAAAAGGGCAACCCTCAGGCCCTGGATGTGCCCTGGCAAGGTGTTCTAGCAGGAGCATAGAGCCAGTTGTGCCTTTCAGATCCAACCCTCACTACCTGAATTCAGCCCTAGCTAGGTCATCCAGAAGGGGCCAGAGTTTCTGTGAGATGGTAGAAAATGGCCCTGTATGGAATGCCCAGAGCCAGAATGACCCTCCATGCCTGGATACAACCCTGGACAGTTTGTCAATGAAGGTGAAAGGCAAACCTGTCTATGAGGCCCTCACCCCAGACTACAACCTATAATGTTTGGAGGTCCAAGAAGACTGCTTAGTTCTGAAGAGATTCTCACTAGGAGTTAATTGGCCAGATCGTGCACTCGAGGATCAGGAGGTGGTCTAGAGTACTACCCTTGTGTTTTCCACTCTGACCCAAAGGAGTCATCTCTGGTACCCTTCCCTCTATCCATTGTCCCTCTCCTTTCCTTTGCCCGCACTTACAGTTCACGGAGGTCGAGAAGAGCTGTGCTGTGGGTGGCATCAATTGGGGCAGGTAGCCATTCCCTTTGGCTTGAGCTTGATGATAGTGTGGGTCTGCCCTGCCTGCCATGCAGAGTAGTGACCAAATTCCTCCGTGTCTGTTGGGGTAGGGGTGCTCTCTTTTGTGTCCTCTGCTCCCTCGAGGCTATGGAGTCTTGATCCTAGAGTTCCACCCACTGGTTAGCCCGTAAGATGGTATATCTCTTGCTGACTTGGAGTGAGGATGGGGTGGGAGCTCTGATCATTTCTTTCTGAATCTGTATGCTCATGCATGATATATGTTAGCGTCATTCCAGGTTCCTTGTTTCTGTGGGTGGGGATCTATTGCGAGAAAATGGAGTTTGAAGTTTCAAAGGAGAGTTTCTCTTTTTCTCTTTTAGAGGAGAAATGGGGGAAAAGTCCTTTGGAGCCTCACCGGTTTCAGTCAGTTAACACCTCTTTATACTTCAAGTGGATATTTATGTGAACCAGAAGTTCTTGCTGACTTTTTCTTACACTTTGCCAGTCCTACCTTACTTTTCTTTGTGACTGCTGCACACAGGCATTGGCCACAGCCCAGGTATCTGTGGGCTGCAGTGGCCAAGTTGATGGGCACACATGTATATGCCTAGCATGTTTCAGGGCCACCTGACAACTGAACCCTCATCTTCCCTATGGCTCCAACACTGCAGGGTGACATGCTGCTCCCTGTACTAAGGCTGAACCTTTATTTATTACTTTTTCCTTTATTTTTATGATAGAAAGCATGAGCGCATGAGAGAGAGAAAGCATACACTTGGTAAGTTATTGTCATGTGATCCCCTCTCTCCAGTCCTACAGCTCCTTAGGGTTCTGGGTGCCTGTGTGCTTACACCTAGCATGTTTCCAAGCCAACTTGGGATCCTAGCTATGGTCACCATGTGCTTCCAGCACTACAAGGTGTTAGAGTTACAGTTGCACCACAGCAGCTGGACCTATTTATTCTGATATATCATCTGTATATATAATAGAGACCCAGAGTTTTTACTTTATTATTACAAGTGCTCTTTTGTCTACTAAATAGTAGAATATTGCCTTATAATTGTAAGATCTTGAACAGCATCAAGGACTAGCTTGGAATTTGATTAGGTCTTCAACCTATATTATTAATCAAACAGTGTAGCATTGAATATTTCTCATTGCCTGCGTATGGACCCCTCTTTTTATATTAATCTATAATCTAGGTACAGTAAAATTGATCCAACTTAGAGTACATTTCTGAGAGTTTTAACAAACACAGAGTCATGCAGCCACCACCACAATGAAGATATAGAACAATTGCATAGAATTTTTAAAAAATATTTGCTATAGGGTATGTGCAGAGTAGTCCCATTTATGTCATGGAGCTTTTCTACTCTTTTATTTTAGTAGCTTTAAAGGTCTTATATTTAAGTTTTAAATCCATAGAATTGATTTTTGCATATGGTATAGGACAGTGTCCAACTGCATTCTCTTCGCATGTGGATATCCAGTTTTGCCAGCACCATTTGTAGAAGAGATTATCCTTCTCCCATGGTATATTCTTGGTACCCTTGCTAAAGATCAGATAAAAGTAGGGAACCAGCAGTTAGTGTAATGGCTATGTCTCTGGACTCCCACATAGTCGACCGTGGTTCGCGTCCCGGACCCAGTGGCTTAAAACTCAAGCTGGGCGCGTGTGCGTGCATGCCCAAGATCCCGAGAGGAGAATGGAGGAGAAAGGATTGCGGCATGGCCATCCCCCCTGGGGGGTGATTTCTCGCTTTCTGTCTCTATGTCCCTCTCTGTCTGTCTGGTGAGCGCACGCCCCCTATAGTGAAAACCTCTCTAAAAAAAAAAAAGAAAGATCAGATAAAAGTATATGTATGGATTTATTTCTGGGCTCTTTATTCTGTTCCACTGGTTTATACATCTGTTCTTATTGGAGTTCCACACTATTTTCATTAGAGTTCATTCAAAGAACAGAAGTTACTCCTTTTGAAGAAATTCAATTTCTCTGTTTTGTTGTTGTTTGTTTGTTTTTCCTTTGTTGATGTATCTAAGGAGCCCTTGTCTGAATCAAAGTCAAAGATTTTTTTCTTTTTTTTCCACCTATACTTTTTTTTTGTTTTTTAAAGATATTTCCTGTAGAGTATGTGCATTCTCTGGAGAGAGACACTAAGAAGGAAAATGAGAAACCACACCCTGAGGGGATGGCCATACCACAATCCCTTCTCCATTCTCGTCCTAGGATTTGGGGCACAGACGCACATGCACCTGGTATGATTTTTAAGCCGCCAGATCTGGTGTGGTTTACTTGGTTTCTGTTTGGTTGTTTCCTGATGTCAAGACTTGAACTGTGGTCAGCCGTGTGGCAGTCCAACACCTTAACCAGCATGCCATCTGCTGGCCATTTCCAAAACATTTTATAGTTTATTTATACTTTTTGTTCTATGATCTACTATATATAGATATATAGATAGATAGATAGATAGATAGATATAGATATGGATAGATAGATATATAGATATGTATATGTATATATATGTATGTATATATGCATATATATTTGTATGTATGTATATGGTGCATTATTTGAATTAGGGTTTTGTTTTGGTTTGGTTTGCATTTTTTACTTGGATATCCAATTATGCAAGCACTACTTGTTGAAAAGACTCTCTGTTCTCCTTTAAAGTATATTTTCATCTTTGCCAAAAATCACACATGTTTATCCCTTTTCTATCCCAGTGTCATCTCCTATATACACTTCCACGTTGTCTTGATTGCTGTGCTTTATAACAAGTCTTGAAACCAAGTAATATGAAAGTTCCAACTTTGCTCTCCTTTTTCAGAATTGTTTGGACAATTCTAATTCCTCTCCATGTCTAGGTTTTGAGTTCTGTAAAACAATCCTGTTGGGATATTGATTGGAATTGGGTTGAATCTGTAGATAGTTTCAGGAGAATTTGAAATTGTAAAAATATTGAGTCTTCTTCATGATCTCTATATATCTCTCCATTTACTTTAATCTATCCTTTTTCCTCTCTTCCTCCCTCCCTCCTTTCTTTCCTTCCTTTGGCAAGATGGTGCCCACCCCCTACACACACACACACACACACACACACACACACACATACAAGAGTTTGGGGGCAGGGGAAGCATCCCTCTCTAGGACCTGGTCAGATAACAATCCTTTTTTCTCCAGTTCTTCATCCAATCAGGATCCTGAGCATGCACTTAGACACCTAGAATGGTTTTCAAACTGCTAGGGCTGGTATTCAAACCCTGGTTAGCAATGTTGAATCCCAGCTTCCTTTGTGTATGTAAACTGTGGGACTGGCCCTAATTTCTTTTATTAGCGATGTGTAGTTTTCAGACCACAGATTAGGCACTCATTTGTGAGACCTATACCAACATATTTTAATGGTTTTCTGTTACAGTAAATGGTTCTTTTAAAATGTCAGTATATAGAAAAGTATTATTTTTTTATTTTGTTAAACTGAGTTTTAAGTTCTACTAGCATTTTTGCAAAGTTTTTTGAGTTTATTTATTTATTTATTTATTTCCATGAGTGAGAGGCAGAGAGACTGGCACTCTAAACAGGGTCAACGTGTCACCGGTATAGCCAGCTCGAATCACAGGCAGGCTCACTCAGCCTGCAAAGGGCATTTCCAGGACTTGAACACTTACAGGTCCAGTGCAACCACTGCACCACTGCCTGAACTCTTCTGGGTTTAAATATAGACGATAGGATTCTGGAAAAGAATACACTTTGTTTTGTTTTATCCACATGTTCCTTAGGACATGAATTGCTTGTTTTACAAATGTTTCATAGAGGTAAATGGTTCTTATGGTTTATTTGGTTTCTGTTTGGTTGTTTCCTGATGTCAGTAATTTGACATCAGAAACAAAGTTAATTAAGTTAATTATCTTGTTTATCATGGCATATTCTTGCATGAGAAATAATACATAGGGAAGGGAATGTTTCTTACACAAAGGGTCTCCAAAAAGTTAACGGAAACTGTGTATCATAAAAAAAACTATGCATAGGGACCAGCAGTTAGCGTAATGGCTATGTCGCTGGACTCCTATGTAGTCGACTACAGTTCGCGTCCCGGACCCAGTGGCTTAAAACTCACGCCAGGCGCGTGTGCGTGCGTGATCCCAAGAGGAGAATGGAGGAGAAGGGATTGCGGTGTGGCCATTCCCCCTGGGGGGTGATTTCTCACTTTGTGTCTCTCTGTCTGTCTGTCTGGTGAGCGCACGTGCCCTATAGCAAAAACCTCTCAAAAAAAAAAAAAAAAAAACTATGCATAGATTTCAAAAACTTTCTATTTATGCTTACCAGAGAGACAGAGAGTGGGAAAGCGAGAAATCACCCCCAGGAGGCATAGTCATACCACAGTTCCTCTCCATTTTCTTGAGATTTTGGGCACATATACACACACGCAGCGAGTGTTTTTTAAGCTGCCAGGTCCAGAACTCAGACTGTGGAGTCAGCTACGTGGGATCCAGTGCCTCAACCACCACACCACCGGCTGGTCCTTAAAAACTTTTTTACACCAAATGAAGTCATACTTTAATTTGATTTTTCTACAGACTAATTCAGCTCCCCTGCTTGTCCTGTTAATGATATTTGAGAGAATGTGTATCTTAGCATGGTAGGGAACCAAGAGAAATAATATTTTTTTAAAAATACCCTTTTCTAGAATTGTACTTCTCTTTGCACTGCTTAGTCACTGTTGTTCTGTCAGTATAAAAGGGTCTAAGCATTTTAATCATATTCAAATGCCTTCATATTTTATGTGATTTTTAAAAAGTCGTGACAGTGCTTTAGTGAGTTCTCAAGACCTTAAAAAATGGATCTTTAATTTCAGCAGATTATGATGAATGAGAGACATTTACAGTATACAGTTGCTATCTAGATGCAATTCTGCTGTGTAGTGCTTTATTGATTTCTTTCCTTCTGCATTGCCACACCTCAGGGTTTCTTCTCAGTAATACAGGATCTCTGAAAACGAAACACAGTTCATTCTAGTCTTTTTTTCCCCCCTTTTTGGTCTCAATTCCCCAATTTTTATGCATTGAGTATTTAGTAGAAGAGATATCTCTAATAGTTTTGCTTGCCTACTTAAGACAACATTTGTCTGTGGGATATATAACCATCTAAGGCTACCGGTTTATATTAGACGTCACTAAATAAAATTACTTTTTTGGACTGGTAAATGGGAAAGCATGGGCTGTTTTTTCTTTCTCAGATTCTGCATTGCCACCTCTTTCTTGAACAAGAAGACAAGATTTTTACAGAAACTTAATTGCCATATTTTAGAGATAATACTCGTTGTTGTTCTCTAGATTTTAAAAGACCATTGGCAAAATTTCTACTTCCTTTTTCTATTTTCAGTCTCTTCAGCTGTTATTTCCTTGTTCAGTATCATAGGAGGTTTCCATTGTAAGACATAAAAGAAATATTCTTGAGGATTTACCAGGGGATTATGTTATTTGGTGTGATATGTTACTCTAGTCCTTTTAGACATTTATTTACACAAGTAAACGAGAAAAGTAATTTCTGAAAACATTAATTACAGAATAAGATTCTGGGACTAGGAGGAATTTCTTTGATCATAGGATAGTAGAAAAGTCTGAGGATTGGGACAAGAAGGCTTTTTTCTTAGTCCTGCAGCGATTATGATGGTGTTCATAGTCCTGTACTTACTTAAACAGGAATAACATAGTTAGTAATACTGAATCGTACAAGGGTACTTTAAGATAGTCATGGAAAAATGGAATTAAATTATGAGTGTACTTTGGTGTAAAAATTATGAAATTGATGCCTAGTTTTTTCACAGTACGCAATTTTTATGAACTTTTCGAACACCTCATATATTTGAAATTTGCTAGGAGAGTAGGTGTTAAATGTTCTCACTACAAAAGACAGGCGATTATGTGAGGTCCGATGGGCATGTTAAGTAGTTTGATATTGATAATTACATCATAATGCATATGTGTGTCACATTGTATACCTTAAGCACACAAAACTTGTATTTGTTATTATACCGCATTGAAACTGGAAAAAATATCATTAGCCATCAGAATACTTAATGAAATTAGAAGTTACTTACGAAACACAATTTTACATTCCAGTCTGTTAATATGTACTTTCATGAAAATCTACAAATAATTAGAGTAAGGCTTAGGCATTCCGATGCTGTTTTTCTTTGGATGGAGTGTGAGGTAGAAAGGGTAGAGGAGAGCAGAGACAGAGACATACGCACTCTGGTGGCCTTCGGTTTTACTTAGCTGGGATAAAACTGCCACCTACATTGTGATGGCACTGCTTTCCCTACAAACTGAGTCTTGAGTTTTTTTTTCAGAGATAATTTTCTTTTGTTTTGGCAGAAAAGCTTAAGCTCTGTATTTTTTTTTTTTTTTTTTTTCTTTTTTCGTTCCCCTGCAACCCTTTGGCAGTACTGAATTTATAGCCACAGCTCAGTTCCTGTCTACATAAGAAAGAAGAGCAGTAATATAAAGAAGATTTCTGATTGTTAGTGTGGAGGACTTGATTATTTTAAGACCCATGAAAAGTATCTGTTCTTTTAAAATTCTAACATCTGCCTCCCCATGGGAAATGAACAAGACTTTATAGCAGCACAACTCTCTTTTTTTCTCACCAAATCGGAAGCATTTCATAATTAACCTTGGTACATCATGAAAGGCTCCCTGGATCCAGCCAGTGGCACAGCAGTAACACGGCACTTGGTAGTCCTGTCCCACATGAGAAGACCCCGGGTTTGCATCCCGAGGTCTTCTTGTGAATTCCAGGCCCCATGAGCATGCGCCTGTGATCCTGCTGGCTGAGGCTGGGTGTTAATTGTGACATCCAACGCCTCCTACCCCTACCCCTCTCTGTCTCTGTCTCTATCTCTCCCATGGAAGAAATAGATGGGTAGACGTTTTACAAAGGCTGATGGTCTATTATATTCTGTTATTTAGTATAGTTTATTAAAGTCTTATTTCTTAGGGAAAACAACCTTTTTAAATGAACTGATTATGGGGATTATATTATACAAGTTGAAATCACAAAACAGTTGAAGGAAATTGAATATTAGTTTATTCAAGATACTTTTTCTTCTTTAATAATTAAATTAAAAGCTTATTTAATAATGTTAGATTAGTTATGCTAGATAGAATCTTATATCTTATAAAAGAGTCTGAAAGACTAGATTTTTTTGTTAAATTGTTTTTTTTTTTTTACAGTCTTTTGTTTGAGGTTTACCTTAAAACTGACAATTGCTTGGGAGAAAGACATTTTTACTGATGTAGTGACTTGAATATATGAAAGGCTAAATGATCACTATGGTATCATGCACTAAAATGAATGATACACTTTATAAATGTGTTAAGTGAAATTTAAATAAGGCAAATTAATCATAATGTTCCATAATTCATGGAATTTAAGGTAGAAATCTATTACTAGTTTGTAGTTCATTTCCATTATTTTTTTCTTAAAACATTACAAATACATTTTAAAAACATCTTCCTAAGCATGATGCATTTCTCAGTCTTCTCATAATTTATTATCATTGTATGTTTAAGAGACCACATATTCTGACAAATGACAGTAAATATAGATAACACTACCACTCTCTAAAATAAAACTTTCTGTTTTGACTGTTAGTTTGGTTAAGAGCCCTATGTCAAAGATACCGGAAGGGAAGTATCTTTACGTGACGCCATGCAGGTGGTGCTGATTTCTTAAGGAAGGAAGGTACACCACTATGTTTAGAAAATCACGTGAGTTATAAAAGAGATAACTGAATCTTTTTTTTTTTTTAAGTTTTTACTGTAGGGGGCATGTGCTCACCAGAAAGAGAGGGGGTGTGGTGTGTGTAGCCATGGCTCACTCCCTCCTTTTCCAGGCTCCTCAAGAATTTGGGGCACACACGCACATGTACCTGATGTAATTTTCAAGCCACCAGGTCTGGAATTTGAACTGTGAACTTGACCATGTGGGATCCAATGCCTTAACCTCCACAATGACATGGGTAATTGAAACTTAAACCATGGGTTTCTGATATAAATTTGGTTTAAATATGCACAATTCTAAATGGTGCCAACAAGAACTTATGAATATTTATATTTATTCAAGTGACACCCACTGTGCCTGCACTGTACAGGTGTTAGAAATACAACTCTACATTGCTAAGGTATGAACTTAGTATAGTGCTGTGGACTAAATGCTTCCATCTCCTCAAATTCACAGGTTGAAATCCTGATCCCTAATGTTAAAGTAGCTGGAAATGGGGCCATTGGGAGGTAATTTGAGGTAGATGAGGCCATGAGGGTGAGAGTCTCACAATAAGGTTAATGTTTGATATAGAAGAGAAATGGGGTCTCTCTCTGCCATGTGAGGATGCAATGAGGAAGAACCTTCAAACCAAGGAGAATGACCTTGCCTGATCCCCATCCTGCCAACAGGGAGCCTTGACCTTGGACTCCCCAGCTTTCAGAACTGTGAGAAATAAATAAACGTTCATTGTTTATCCACCCATTTTTGGTGATTTGTGTGGCAGCTCACACAAATAGAGAAAGAACTGAATTCTGAGAAAACAACCAGGTAAGCAATTTCAATGAACTATAAAAGGTACTTTATTTAGGGAAAATATGAGGTGTTATACAAGTAAAGGGCAGAAAGAATGCAAAACTCCAGGCTGGTTCTGTTGCCTAGTGGTTAAGGGAGCCCCATTCCATTTGACCACTGTACAGCTTTAATTCAGGCCCTAGTGGCTTGGAAACACACCAGGCGTGTACACATGTGTGCCTAATATCCCAATAGAATGGAGCAGTGGAGGAGGAGTGCAGTGTGACCCATGGCCCATTAGGGGTGCTTGCTGCCTCTTTCTCTTTGTCTATTTCTGGCAAGCACATGTGCCTTCAGACATAAATAAATAAATAAATAAGGCAAAAACAAAACAAAACAAAACAAAAACACAAAACCTCCTAACTCCCAGGACTGAGTAGTATGCTGAGCAGTATATCTAAGAGGACCTTGATACAGAAATGAGGAATAATTATTCTTAGACTATATGCTACTCTAGTACCATCTAAGATATTTTAAAAGCAGAGACCAAAAGGATCAAACCATTTCCAAATAACTGTCCCAGAACAAACCTCAAGAACATTTATAAAAAATACAGAAATATCCAGCCTCTAACAAAGTAAGATTCCTACTGTCTGGCTTTCAGTCAGGTCATGCCAGGCAATACAAAGCAGCAGAATCTGACCCATAATGAGAAGACAAAACAATCAAAGCCAATCTATAACTGACATAGATATTCAAACTAGCAGACAAGAACTTTAATATAGTTGTTATAATGTTCTATATATTTAAAACTTTAGAGGGAAGATGGAACATGTTAGGTAGAATATGGAATATGTAGAAAGCAAATCAAACTTCTAAGAGATGAAAAATATAGTAGATGGAATTAATGGCCGATTAGTTAGCACAGAGGCAAAGATTATTAAACTTGAAGACATAGCAATAGAAACCACCCAGAATGAAACAGAGAGGAAAACAAACTAAACTAAACTAAAAAAAAATTTTTTTAAAGAGGAAGAAGGGTGAGGAGGGTAGCAGTGAGTTCTGGGACATCTTCAAATGTCTTAGTGTGAGGAGATTCAAAAAATTCAAGGAAAATGGAATTAAAGTCTGAGTTTATTTTAGCGCAAAAATTGAAATCCTTGCATAGTTTTTCTACAATAGGCATTTTTCATTAACTTTTTGAAGGCTACCCCCCTACACTCACTTTATATACTTGGTATCACCAAAAGAGAAGAAAAAGTTGTGGAGGACAGAAAAAATATTTAAAGAAATCATTGCCAGAAAGTTTCTGAATTTGATGAAAACTATAAACTTAGAGATCAAAGAATAACCAAGGGTCCAGCCAGTGACATGATGGTTAAGGTGGTTGAATCTCAAATGATCAGTCGCATGGTTTGAATCCTTTACCAGTGACCTAAGAAACATGCTGGGCACCAGTGTCTGTGTGCCCAAAATTCCAAAAGAAGAGCAAAATGGTGGAGAAGGGATTGTGGTGTGACCATGTCCATAAAGAGTGCTTTCTCACTTTTTCTTTCCCCTGTCTCTCTCTCTCTCCCCCTCTTTTTCTCTCTCTGGTGAGCATACAAGCAAATTTTAAAAAGAAAATTAATTAAAGAACTCAAGCATAAAGAAACATATTCCAGTGCACAGGACACTCAAGTTGTTTGCAAACAGTGACAGATGACATCTTAGAAATAGCTCATAGAAAAAAATCACAATATATCACAATATATTATACATAGAAAGGAAGATAAGGATTTCAATAAATTTCTTCTCAAAAGTAATGTAAATAAAAAGACAAGGGACCAACATCTTTAAAGTACTGAGAGAATAAGTAATCAACTTAAAATTCTGGAGAGAGATGTAGGGATCAGGCCATGAAAGCTCTTTTTAGCCACATTAAGGAGTGCTGGAATTGTATAAACCAGGTTATAAAGAGAGAGGAACATGAATTTGAAACTAGGAAGGATGAAAGAGAGGAGGAAAAAAAAAAAACAGAGAATGTGTTATCATTGCATTTTTATTGAGCTTTTATGTGTAGAACTAAGTGTGGACCTCACACTGACATAAGTTGTTTTTGTTAAGTTTATTCATTTATTTCATCTATCAGGGAGAGTCTGGCCAACATGGTCTTCACACTACAGTCCACCCTCAAGCCTCGGCCAGTCCTGATCTCAGACGTGCATGCATGTCGTTAGTGTACAAGGTGGTTCTAGGTCAAGAACCATGGACTTTCCCTTGTAGGTTCAGCTGCAGTGCCACTGTACCACCATCTGTCCCCTAGTTTATGTGGTTTTGCATGTACTAATTAGCTTAATGTTCAAAACAGTCCTTAGGTATTATATCGCAGTTTTGCCAATGAGAAAAACGAGATACGGAGAGATTGTTGCTTGCCCAATGTGTAGCTTGTAAGTGACAGAATCAGGACTTGAGCTCATGCAGTTTCACTAGAGAATTTGTACTCTTGACCAACACACCATACTACTTTTTAAGCAAGATAAAGGATGAAAGTGATGTTTAGATTTAACAATAAGGATCTCATTGATAACTTTAGTCAGTTTTAGTGGCTCAGCGGGGTCAAAATCTGACTGGAGCAAATGAAGGATAAATGAGAAAGAAGTGTAGGCAATTCTGTCATGAAATATGGTCATGAAAAGTACGAGTAGGAGCAGTAGAATAGTACTATGAGGGATTTAGGGAAGGCTTTCTTAAAGTGGGCAAGTCCTAAATAAATTTAGATTCTGATGGAGCAAGAAAGTAAAGAGAGAAGTTGAGGAGACATGAGAGTGGGGGAGGGGGAATAAAGGCATAGCTTTTGAACCACGATGAAAAGACAGTAGCAAATAGGATCCATAGCAAAAGTAAATTAAGGGGCCCTAAGAGGTGGAAGAATTCTTTATCACATTGTGGAAGTCAGAGAACATGGATGTGGATACAGGTAAACATATAGGTTTCCTGCTATCCCAACTTCTCCATCTCAATTTCTCTCTCTCTCATAGATTGGAAACAGATAAAAAATTTGTGTCAACAAGTTATTGCTCACTTAATTTGGACTTCTCTTAGCTAAAGAGAAGAGGGAAAAATCTTTATACTTTGGTATTGAAATATAGGTTTCTAAGACAGACTGAGCTGACAGTCTTTCTAGGCCACTTCTAGCAAAGAGGATTTTCTGCCATTTTTGAAGATTCACATTTGCAATTAGAACTGAACATACTTCTTGGTATAGCACGTGGGGTTTAAATCTGTATTGATAGGAAAATCCATTATATATAGCTAATATATGAAGTCTTCAGGTAGAAGTGATTATAATCTTAATATTCAGTATCTCTATAAGTGATTGTCTAGAATGTGGGTCAGCAAACTACAGACCACTTCTTTTTTTGTGTGAATAAAATTTTACTTGGAATTTCATTGGAACATAGCCACATTCATTGTTTTTTTTTATTTTTTTGGAGAGGTTTTTGCTATAGGGTGTGTATGCTCACCAGAAAGACAGACAGACAGACAGAAAGTGAGAAATCACACTCAAGGGGAGATGGCCACACCACAATCCCTTCTCCTTCATTCTCCTCTTGGGATCTTGGGCACGCATGCACATGTGCCTGGCATGAGTTTAAGTTAACAGTAGTAGTTTTGAAAGGTGAGATTATACTTGATTATTAATTTCTTATTGGTTCTTAATGTTTTGGGTTTTTATACAATGTGTTACTGTTATATTAATTGAGAACAACTAGTAGTAGGCCAGGATGAGAACATAGAAACCAATGCTAATTAGAATGTGAACAGAGGGCCAACAGGTGGCATAGTGGCTAAGGCACTGGACTCCCTCCCACATGGCTGACCATGGTTCAAGTCCTGGACCTGGCAGCTTGAAAAATCACACCAGGTGTGGGTGTACGTGTCCCCAAAATCCTAAGAGGAGAATGGAGGAGAAGGGATTGCGGAGTGACCATACCTGCAGGGGGTGATTTCTTACTTTCTCTCTTACTGTGTTTCTCTGAAGAGCTCACATACCCTATGGCAAAACCTTTAAAAAATAATGATAATGTGAACAGAATTTGGCAAGGTGAGGCAAAAATGAGGCATCTTGGAAGATGCTTAAGGAAAATGCTTGTAGTTAGTTATTAAAGAAGTTGGAGAAATTTTTTTATAATACTGGTAATACTTTGAGGTTCTTTAATTTCTTATATTTAACCAGAATTTGCAAGAGTTGGTATATGAGATATCTACAGGAACATGCTTTTCTGGAAAGAACAACAACAAAAATAAAGTTTTATAAATTACATTTAGGAACATTTGGAAATTTTCCTCATTTCCCAAGATAAAGATTTTTAAAAAATTCTAATTTATGGGAATATTCTTAATTTTGTGACTTATAGATAATTCTTTATATTAGTGATTTATTTCAAATTAGAAAAATTGAATTTAGTTACTTTGCTGTGAATAAGTCATACACTTTAATATAGAAGCAGAGGGCTTTGTTTTGTAGAAGTCAGTTGTGCCTTAAAAAAAGGCAAACATTTTATTTGGGCAAAAATAAGTCAGAAATTACAGAAAGCAGTCTTTTCAATGAAGTCCTATTCTTAACCAGATGAAACTTGAAGTACTTTCACTTTAGCTTTCTATTCCAGTATCTGCACTGTGACACTTCCCAGATGCTCACTGAGAAGTTCAGTGGATCCCGGCAAGCATTAAGTTGATTTCAGTGGCTGTACTATGCTAAGAGCCATTGAAACAGAACAGAAATCAGTTTTTACCAAATTTCATCTCCTAAGTCAACATATTTTTATTTAGATTATCATCAGGAATGGTATTTATTATCTCTGTAATGGCCAAATCACTTGGTGAAAGCGTTCTCAAATTTGAAGCATAGTACAGTATACAAACTACCAGCTCCCCTATGAATTGTTATGCAACTCAAGCAAACAGAAAGCCTAAGCAAAAGCAATTTTTAAAAATTTTATTGTTCTTTAAATATAAGTTGAGTTCATTTACTATAATTAAAATATAACTTATATGAGGAATTATTATGTAACATTGTGAAATGAGAAATCAATAGAGAAGGAACCTCAGAACCCGAATCTATGTGGAAATACATTGTGCTTTTCATGTAAAATGTAAAATGTGAGACTCTGTGTCAATTAAATATATAAATAATAATTTTATAAAATTAAATATTTTAAGTCATACACACATAAATGTGTGTGTGCGTGCACAATTTTATCCATTCATTCCACTGCTTAGTATGACCACAAATAATGGAAGATTGTGAATGAAAAACTTCAGACAGAATTATATTTTCAAAAAATATTATGCTAGTGAAATCTATTATGTTATAGAATTATTTTAAAGGGAAATGATAGATGTTCCACTTATTATTGTTTAACAATTCACTAAAACATTTACACCTTGTTAAGCACAAACTTCATTGGCCATAGATGTGCAAAATGTCCTAATAGATATTACCCATATTTGATGTTTATTTCTGTACTTGATTTTTAATCAGAACATAAACCAGAATCTGTTTTTGTTGCTTATGTGAACACTGTCCATCTCTTTTTAAATTAATGCATTTCTTGCTCATTCAGGAAGTTTCTAATGGCATTGGGGGAGGGGAAGCTTATTAGCTTCCTTCCTGAGTAATGCAGTTTTTATTTCTTGTTGAAACTGGTCTCAGCCAAAAACCAGTGCTGGACAGAAGGCATAATGAAGGAGAATGGGAGGAAAGGAGAGACAAAGGCAGAAAAAGATGGAGGGAGGGAAGTGTGATAAAAAAATAAAGAGGAAAAGGAAAACTAATTATACAAACATTTAGCCCACTTGGATAAAAATAAACAAATCGTGAAACATTTTGCTAAAACAGCAAGGTCCTGTCATTGCCTCACTTCTACTCCCTGCTGCCCTGATGATAATATTTTATTTATTTTAGATACATATATGGTTTTGATGATAATGTTTTTATTACTGAATTTCTAAGTAATTGAAACATAAAGGAGTTATTCTAGTTGTAAATTTGGGGTTTTTATTTGACTACTAGAAAATAACCATTTCTGCAAGTTTCTAAGTGTACTACAGTAATGAGAATAAAGGAAATTACCTGTCCATCTGGCATTTGGGGGATGGCTTGTGTGTTGGTGTATGGAAAGGAGCAGAGGGTGTGTGTCAAGAGAGCTCACATGGGGCCAGCAGGTGGCATGGTGGTTAAGGGTGCTGAATCCCACATAGCCAACTCCATTGTTCAAGTTCTGGACCAGCAACTTGAAAATCACACCAGGTGCATATGCATGCATGCCCAAAATCTGGAAGAAAATGTAGGAAAAAGGATTATGTGTGGCCATTCCTCCTGGAGATGCTTTCTCACTGTCCCATCCCCCCCATCTCTCCTATGAGCCCCCTTGCCCTTTGGCAAAAATCTAAAAAAAAAAAGAGAGAGAGCTCAGAGGTTGAAAATACATGTTTGAAATTACTGTTTTTGTATTAAAACTAATAAGAAGTAAAATTCAACAAAATCTTGGCTTACAGGGACATCAAAGGTTACAGTGAAAAGGTCACGTAGGCCTCAGATAAATTTTAAAAGGCCAAAAACTCTATGAAGTAGTAATAGGACTTTTCAAATCAGTCTTAGAGTTTTGAAAAATACGAATATGAGTAGTCTTTCCAAACTAGTAAAATGTTACAAGTGGGACCAGCACATGGTATAATGGTTACATCGCTGGACTCCCACATGGCCAACCATAGTTTGAGTCCCAGACCCAGCAGCTTGAAACTCACTCTGGGCATATATATGTGCATGCTTAAAAGTCCTGAGAGGAGAATGGAAAAAGGATTGTGGAGTGGCCATCCCATCTGGGAGTGATTTCTCATTTTCTGCCTCTCTGTCTCTCTAACGAGCACATGCGACCTATATCAAAAAAATCTCTCTAAAAAAATAATACGAGACCGGCAGTTGGCCTAATGGTTACATTGCTGGACTACCACATAGTCGGCCATGTTTGAGTCCTGACCTGACGACTTAAAACTCATGTCAGGCGCGTGTGCATGTGAGTCCAAAATCCCGAGAGGAGAAGGGAGAGGGAATTTTGGTGTGGCCATCCCCCCTGGTGGGGGGGGGGGGGAGTTATTTCTCACTTTCTGTCTCTCTGTCTCTCTGGCAAGTGCACGCACCCTATAGCGAAAATCTCCCTAAAAAATAATAATGAAATAAAATGGCACAAGCATTAGGTTGAGTCTACATTGCATGGTCCATTTTCACAACTTTGCTCTCAAATTTTGTTCTACATGAAGTGAAGGAAGAGTATGACCAGTGTTTTAGAAGCTACTCCCTCCCTACTGCTCCTTCCCCTTTCCCTTCTAAAATAAACCCTTTTTCTGAAAGATTCTTCTATTTTTAGAATTAATCTCTCAGCCTTTGTGATTTATGTAAATATCCAAGTTGTTTTAGAGTAAATAAAAGGTACAGAGGTTTTCTTAGCTGCAGTGTCACTTTCTGCAGTTTCAGTTACCTGTATTCAACCATAGCATGAAAATATTATATGGAACATTCCAGAAATAAACATTTTGTAAGTTTTGAATTGCAGACTAGAGTCATGAATGAATGACTCTTACATGCCCATTTCTTCATGGCTCTAAATGACCTTTTGTAAGTGAGGAAAGTAAACTTAATATTGCTGTAATCAAATCACTGAGTTTATGTGTCTCACCTAAGGCCACACAGGTAATGGGCAACAGAGTTGGCATGGAAACTCATCCTCCTTTTCTGAGTCAGCAGTCCTGTAAACTCAATACCATTGTTTCTTTTTTTCTTTTTTGTTTGTTGGTTTGTTTTTTAGTTTTGCTGTAGGGCATGTGTGCTCACTGGAGAGATACAGAGGGAGGGTGAGAAAAAGTGAGAAATCACACCCTCAGGGGGATGGTCACAATGCAAGCCCTTCTCCTCCATTCTCCTCTTGGGATTTTGGGCATGCCCACACATGCTTCCTGTTTGTTTTTCAAGCCATTGGTTCTGGGACTTGAACCATGCGGGATCCAGCCACGTTAACCTCTGTGCCACCTGCTGGCCCTATCATCATTTTTCAAATTGCTCCTGTGCTGATAGACTCCCTCTAGAAGTGTTCAGAAGCTGTGGGGATACAATACCGTTTTTGATGTCTTTTCAGATGAAGAGATAATATTGATACGTGACATGTTTTTATACATTGCTGTGCAAATGGATGCAGAAAAATTTAAATTCTGAACTTATGTGGCATTTCCATTGCACTGTACGATTTCTAATAGTAAGGTTAAAGATTCAGCTATCCAAAACTGTAGTTTTGTCCTTCTACCTCCTCCTCTGTGCACGCACATCTTTCCATTACTTTCTGTACATCTCATTCTACTTTGTTTTGACTTTGTAAATTTTGTCTTAACACAGTTTCTGATTACACTTAAATACTAGGATTATACTATTTCTTAAGTATAGATGTTTATTCTGAATATATACTACATAAGCCCAACTATGTCATATGAATTTGAGAACTAATGTTGAACATACTTTATAGATTCTTGTTTGCTTATATATATATATATATATTTTTTTTTTTTTTTGGAGAGGTTTTTGCTATAGGGCACGTGCGCTCGCCAGACAGACAGAGACAGACAGAGAGATAGAAAGCGAGAAATCATCCCCCAGAGGGGATGGCCACGCCGCAATCCCTTCTCCTCCATTCTCCTCTCGGGATCTTGGGCACGCACGCACACGCGCCCGGCTTGAGTTTAAGCCACCGGGTCCGGGACGCGAACCGCGGTCGACTACGTGGGAGTCCAGCGACATAGCCATTACGCTAACTGCTGGTCCCATATATTTTGTACAAGAGTTAAAACTAATAGTCACATGTTCACTTACCCAGCTAATGTTAATAGCTTCATTCTATAAAACAAATAAAGGTATATCCAAATTTTTCCTAATCTCAAATGAGTGTAACTGGAAAAGAATGTGAGCGAAATTACAAATATTTGCAGTAGGCAGTCAGTGAAATGTACTTTTCTATCCTTTTACTACTCAGTTTATTGTTTTCTGAAAATAGCCTGCATCAACTACTGAGATATTCCTTGAGGGGCCAGCAGATGGCACGTTGTTTAAGGCACTGGACTCCCACATGGCAAATTGTGGTTTGATTCATGGATCTGGTGGCTTGAAATTCACACCAGTCATGTATGCATGCATGACCAAAATCCCAAGAGAAGAATGGAAGAAAAGGGATTTTGGTGTGGTTATCCCCCCTGGGGAGGGGGGTGATTTCTCATTTTCCCTCTTTCTGTATCTCTCTCTCTTTCTCCTCTCTGGTGAGCAGATGTGCCCTGTGACAAAAACATTTTAAAAAGAAAAAATTCCTTGAAATATATAACTAGTATCAAAAGTATAATTTCTATAATTTTTTTAAGAGATTTTTGCGGGAACCAGCAGTTAGCGTAATGTCTATGTCGCTGGACTCCCACATAGTCCACCGCGGTTCGCGTCCCGGACCCGGTGGCTTAAAACTCACGCCGGGCGCATGTGCGTGCATGCCCAAGATCCCGAGAGGAGAATGGAGGAGAAGGGATTGCGGCGTGACCATCCCCCCTGGGGGGTGATTTCTCGCTTTCTGTCTCTATGTCTCTTTCTGTCTGTCTGGCGAGCACACGCGCCCTATAGCGAAAACCTCTCCAAAAAAAAGAGAGATTTTTGCTATAGGGCACATGAGCTCACCAGCAACAGAGACAGAGAGACAGAAAGCAAGAAATCTCACCCCAGGGGGGATGGCCAAACCGCAGTCTCTTCTTCTCCATTCTCCTCTCAGGATTTTGGGTGTCCATGCACATGCACTGGCGTGTTTCAAGCTGCTGGGTCTGGGACTCAAACCATGGTTTGTCACATGGGAGTCCAGTGCCTTAACCACTATGCCACCTGCTGGTCCCTATATCTTTTTAAAATTTGCTATAGGGTGTGTGCACATGCCAGAGAGACACAGAGATGGAATGAAAGAGTGGCCATGCCTCAATCTCCCCTCCTCCATTCTCCCCTCTGGATTTTGGGCACCCAGGCACATGTGCTCAGCATGGTCCTCAAGCTGCTGGGCCAGGGATGGAACCACACAGTTGACTATGTGGGATCTAGCAGCCTTAATCAGCTACCACCTGGCTGGCCCCATACAGTATACATTTTTAAATTCTAGAAAACTTAAATTTTAATTTTCAGTACTGAAACATAACTACTAAATCCTTTACTTGCAAGATGACCAAACTAAAATTTTAGCAAAATTTAACTTGAGAGCTTTACAGGAGAAAAAGCTGTTATATTCCTTTGTATGAATAACTATTTTATGTAAATAAATAATAAATATTTTAATTTTATTCAAACTATTAAATAATAGCATTTTAAGTGGAAAATTTCCTCAGAGAATCATTTGTAGTTCTAGCTTTCCTTTTGAAAAAGACTGATTCTACACTGCCAGAATTTTATAGGTTAAATATAAGCACTTGCACTTCTATAAGTTTTAAAATCAAAATTCCAAAGGGGATACCTAAGTTGGTTCACTTGAAATACCGTTAATTAGGAAACCGGTGCGTATGCATATTGTTAAACATCTTCTGAATATAAAATCAAATTTATTTCTATGAAGCAGATACATATACTTAGGAAAACTAAAGTTTTCTTTTTCTAATTCCTGAAACCAAATGTATTTTTAATATTATAAGCTAATATGGGAGAAAAATCTTAGAGGCTAGATAATTAGTCATTTTAATAGTAATAGGAATTAGGTTCCTAGTTAACTATAATAATAATGTGAGTTTTCTTTTTTCTGTGATTACTGAACTTCTTTTATAGTAAAATATAATGCCTGTGTTTGGGGAACTCAGAATTAGCTTGGTAAGTTTTTGAACATCCCATGGAATATAAATAAGAAGACAGATCTTGAAATTATATTACATGATTAAGTCAAATAGAGATTTGCTGATCCTGTTGTGATTTATGTAGAGAATCAAATTGTTCCATTACTCCCAGTTAAAATCACCTAAGGATTATTTTGAGGTTTTATACCATTTATGCAAAATTAAAATAAACATCAGGGAATAGATGAGTATGATTTTTCACACACCCTCTTTTAAAAATCTATAAACCGTTGCTTTTTATTTTCTCATAATAAAGTTACTTTGATACAGAAATTGGGGGTAATTTAATATGACATTTTTATGACATTGCTTATTTGGCATCTAGCTATTAAGTTTAAAGTGCTGAATGAAGTTTTGTTAAATAATACAAAAATGTGAGACATAATAATTGTAGTCCAAAAGGAATTTGCAATTTAAATAGAAAGGCAAAACCCAAACACGTGGGGGGGCCAGCAGGTGACATGATAGGAAGGCACTCGATTCCCACGTGACTAGTCAGAGTTCAAGTCATAGACCTTGCGGCTTGAAAATCAAGCTGGGTGTGTGTGCCCAAAATCCCAAGAGGAGAATGGATGAGAAGGGATTGCGATGTGGCCACCTCCCAGCCCCGGGGTGGGGGGCGATTTCTCACTTTACCTCTCACAGTCTCTCTCTCTCTCTGTCCTCTAGCAAGTGCACATACCCTACGGCAAAAACCTAACAAACAAACAAACAAAGAAGTCCCAAGTACATGAGAAGTTCAACAAACAAAAATTAATGCTACACAATATCAGAGATTAGAATAATATCAGAAGCATAGGTATGCTTTTCAAATGTCAGAAAGCAAATTTGAGTCTATATAGATAATACTGTTTATGTTCATATATAGCAACCTAGGCTAAAATTAATTTACATTTAAGTTCATCGGCAAGCAGGAGTAAATACATCAGAGTACTCTTTTATTTCTTTGAGCAGTGACTCTGGGCGTGTGTCTTTAAGAAGGGGATGGAACTCAGCCCCTGTGGCATAGTCCACAATTATTGAAATGCAGTACAGGAAGCCACATGGTCAACTGTGAACTGCAGGCCACGTACAACGCCGAGATGCTCATGTGCTGGAGGGCTGGGGAAAGGGAGCTCCAGCACGACCAGGCCCTCCCTCGTCAGGCCTTTTGTCTCTTCTGCTTTCATTCTCTCCCTTCTTCGCTCTCTCCTACACACATATCATGCACACATTCTAGCATGAATGAACATAAAGAAATAAAAGCTGGAGAATGGGAAGGGCAGTACTGGGAAGTATAACACAGAAAAGGAGAGGAGATAAGACAGCCTTTCAAGAAAAGATTGCCATCTGGAAAAAAACAGTATAAAAGAAGAGAACAAATACACTGAAATCCAATTTTCCTTAAAATTATGCCTTAAGGTACTTGGTAAAAAGCTGTACCAACAGGCAGTCAATAAATGATCAGTAATTACAGCCTTCATGATGAATTCACGGGAGTATACTTACTCTTAAACACATAGAGCTGTATGCATTAAATATGTACATCTTTTTATATGTCAGTTATATTAAATGGTTTAAAAAATAAATGATCAGTAAAATTACTGCTGTCAAATTTGAGTCAGTTATTTTTTAAAATTATTTAGTTTTATTTATTCATTCATTTATCTTAATTTGACCAGACACACACAAAGAGAGAGAAAGAGAAAGAGAGAAAATAAGCCACCAGGTCCAGGACTGGAACTGTAGTCAGCCATGTGGGAGTGACCAGCACCCTACCCACCATGCCACCTGCTGGTCCCTAGTCATTTATTTTTTAAACAGATACTATTGTATATGGAGGATTATTTAGGAGGCATGTTCTCCTTTCCAAAGGTCTTACAGTTTCAGTTTGGGAAAGCAGAAGCCTGTAAGATAACACAGAGTATAACAAGAGGCCCAGGTGCTCTGCTGCACAGTGCTGGAGCCACATGGGAGACCTGGGTTTGGATCCAGGTCAAGTGAAACTGTCCAGTTGCAGAGGCATGCACTTGTGAACCTGGCTGACTGAAAGACTGCGGGAAGATCATGGCGTGCCGAGACCCTGCCAAGGGTATTCCTTCCATTACCCCATGCTTCAAGAAAGGAAGACAGAAACTTTAAAAACAAAAAGCAAAAGGCAATTTTAATGGGAAAAAAGAAAACAAACGAATCCCTGTAAGAAAATCTAGGATATGTGTAAGAAAGTAGTAGAAATAATGCTTAGAAACCCAGTTTAGAGTCATAGCACAGAGGGACTTACTACAAGATTAAGATATGTAGAATTAGTTTAGATAAATGGTATTTATGGTAGGATGAGAATGATCAGTGCTGTCTTTATAAGAGTGCTATTGGACAGAGTGATGAAACACAGAGCAGAAGGAGGGGTTCTTAACGAAGAGAAAGATAAAGGCAAGATGATAAATCAAAGGTTATGTATTTCAGTGTTATAGTTAAGGTGAGACAGTAGCAGCTAGGGCATCAACATTATGGATGAAAAGAAGGAGAAAGATAATTTTGAAAAATGTGGAAATAGAACATTTTTGGAAATGAAGCTAGGTAATAGCCACTGGGTCCAGGACTCTAACCATAGTCTACTCCATGGGAGCCCAGCGACATAGCCGTTACGCCAACTGCTCGTCCCTATAACTGCTTTTCTAATATACATTTTTAAACATTTCATAGCCCATATTAGTAAATTCACCAGAAGAAAAGACCAAAAGAATTATTTTTTTATTTATTTTATTTTAATTCATACAAATATCAAGAAGTACTGTTTAGGTATAAGTAACATAAGTTAGACCTATAATAGAACATTTTGTCTTTATCCATGGTAGGGCACATGCGTACACATATGAGAGAGACAGAGATAGAGACATGAGCTCTGTCTACAGGACAGGATCTAGCCATGCCATGATCCCTTTCCTGCAGTCCTCCTGTTGGATCTTGGGCACCCATGGTGAACATGACGTGTTTCAGGCTGACTAACCCAGGAACTTGAACCTCAGTCACGTTATGGGATCCAGCTTCATCTAAACAGTGTACGACCCCCTGTGCCACAGAGCCAGCCCCAAGAACATTTTTTAAAGAACTCTAAACCTGATGCAATGCTGTTTAAATATTAATTTCTCTCTTTTTAATAGACTTTATTTTTTTAAGAGCAGTTTTAGAGGAGTTTACAGCAAAATTTAGTAGAAGGTTCAGAAATTTCTAGTGTACTTCCTGCCCCCCCAATATAATACAACTTCCCTCATCGACATCTCCCATCAGAACGGTGCATTTGTTATAGTTGATGATTTTACTTAGACACATCATTATCACCAAGGGCCATCGTTTACATTAGGGCTCACTCTTGGTGTTGTATAGTCCATGGATTTGGACCAATATATATGTATTTTTATATGTGTTTTTATCACCATTGTAAGACCATACAGAATAGTTGCCCTGAAATCTTCTCCCTTGTGCATATTCTTCCCTCCCTCGCCCCAGTCCCTGGCAACCACTGATCTTTTTATTGTTTCCTTTTGCCTTTTCTAGAATGTCATATAGTTATAATTACATATTAATAGTATGTGGCCTTTCAGATTGAGTTTTTTTCACCTAATAGTACAGCTTGAGCATCCATTCTCCAAAACACTTGGACTAGAGTGTTTGAGATTTTTAATTTCTTTAGATTTTGGAATATTGATATTAATATAATTCAGATATCTTGGGGATGGGACCCAAACCTAAACACAACACTTATTTATGTTTTGTATACACTATGTGCATGTAGCCTGAAGGTAATTTTATACAATATTTTTATATTGTAACATTGTGACTGTGATCTGCCAATGGGGGCAGGTATGGAATTTTTCACTTGTGGCATCATGTTGGCATTTAGAAAGTTTAAGACTTTGGAGCATTTTGGATTTCAGATCAGGGATACTCAACCTGTATACATTTAAGTTTTCTTCATGTCTTTTTATGGCTTAAAAGTATAGTTCCTTTCAGTACTGAATAATATTCCATTATTTGGATGCAACAATTTATTTCTCCACTTATCTACTGAAGAACATCTTGGTTACTACCAAGTATTGGCAGTTATGAATAAAGTTAGAAATATTCATGTGCAGCTTTTTTGTTTGAGTATAAGCTTTCAGCTCCTCTGGGTAGGTACCAAGGAGAATAATCCTGAATCATTTGGTAAGAGAACGTTTCGTTCTGGGGCAACAGGTGGTGTGGTGGTTAAGGTACTGGACTCTCACATGGCTGACCATGGTTTGGGTTCAAACCTGGTGGCTTGAAAACCATGCCAGGTGTGTGTGCGTGCATGCCTGCCAAAAATCCCTGGAGGAGAAGGGAGGAGAAGGGATTGCAGTGTAGCCATTCCTGTTGGGGATGATTGCTCACTTTCCTTCTCTTTCTCTCTTTCTCTCTCTCTCTCTCTCTCTCTCTCTCTCTCTCTCTCTCTCTCTCTCTCTCTCTCCAGCAAGCATATGCACCCCATGGCAAAAACCTAAAAAATAATAATAATAAAAAAGAGAGAGTATGTGTAGTTTTGTAAGAAATGCCCAAACTGTCTTTCAAAGTGAGTGTACCATTTTGCAAGTCCACTAGCAATGTGTGAGATTTCCTGTTTGTATACACTCTCACCAGCATTTTACACTGTGTCCTGGATTTTGGCCCAAACATATATTTCTTGAGAGCCCTTTTATTTTTCATTTTTGCCATGATTTACTCTTTTCTTCAGAAGCTCAAACTGAGTCATGATTAGTCTAGGTGAGAATTCTTCACAATTGTCATTCTACTAAAATAAGAAAATGCTCTATGAGTGATTTCTTTTTTTGAGAAAATGTGTGTATTAGGGTTCTATGAAACATATTGTGACATTTTGATTTAGTGTTCAAAAGATAGACTTTGTGTTAGGCAAATTTCTTTTGAGAAATTATTTTTTTATAGAAATAATTGGTCAATAAACCTACTTTTTTACTTCTCCAGTAGTCTGTCCAACAGTTACCATGGGTGCATATTTTACTAAAATCAACAGAGAACAAAATTGGAAATATTTGTTTGAAAAAAAAGGCCTTTTAAATAAAAACTAGAAGTTTTATCTTTAGGTACATATGAAGAATTCTTCTAATGAACACATTTTTCTCTTACACTTCATAATATAACTTAAACCTAAAAATGAAAGTTAAGTACAAGAAACAGAGGTAGTACTCACACATCTATGGTAGTGGCATTAATTTCCATTTAGTTTTCTGACACAGAAGGAAAAAACCTTCTGACACTTCACCTAAAAATTCACTTTTGTGTCAAGTGTAACTTAAGCTATTGATATATAACATGGGTTAAAGACTTAATTAGATTGAAGTTGAGAATAATCTGTCGAAAAGGGATCACCGGGCAGTGTACTTTAGCATCAAGAACACAAGCTTCAGAATTGGAAGTGAATTTAAAATTTAGATTTTGCTGTTTCATAACATATGACCTTGGATAAGCTATATATAAAGTATTTCTGTGCTCAATGAATGGTAGCCATTTTTTTTCTTTTAATAAAATCAATCAGGCTTGTACTTAAATATTCCCTTTAAAACTATTAAATAGAAAGGAAAGTGAAGGGAATTTCATCTGCCTAGCTTTCCTAGAATGGAGTGGACCTTAGATTCTGGTAGCATAGGCTCATGACAAAGAAATTTAAAATAAAATACTCTTTCTGCCTTTTTACAACTCTTTCTGTCCTTATGCCACTTCTGTAACAACTTTTATGTTGTCAGAATGAAAGATTTTTAAAAAATTAGAGATTTTGTGTCGACATTATTTTCCCTTCTAATTTGGCATGTATTGCTTTTGCATTAGGTAAGGGTTAACACTTGTCTGAACCACCCTGCCTTGTCCCTGGAAACCCAGCACATGACTTGTTCAATGTTCTGTATCCCAGAATACATCATACCTAATCTGTATTCCATAGGTGAATTTCATGAATCTCAGTTGGTAGAATATTGTGCCTGAGAATCAGATGTGTTTGGTTGTTTATTAACTTATATTCAATTATACTAAGAGGTGATATTTTCAGACTTCATTTACAAGCCTAATTATTTCTTTCATTATTATTAAGATTACTAGTGTTTATTATTTCTTTATAATATTTATAAAGTTTATTACTGTTCCTTAAAATCATACCTTTGTGTTTTTTATTAGTCAGGGTAAGCAAGTGGTTATGGAAATAATATCAAAATAAACAAAGTTTATCTTTCACTTTTGTAACTGTCTACTGGGGGTAGGATTATCAGATAAAAAATACAAGATGCCCAGGTAATGTGAATTTCAAATAAGCAATGAACAATTTTTCTACAATAAGTATGTTTTGTTTTGTTTTGTTTTGTTTTAGAATATTTTGTGTGTGTGGCTATAGGGCACATGCGCTTGCTGGAGAGACAGAGAAACAGCAAGCAATCATCCTCCCCCACTGAGGGGATGACATGCTGCAATCCCTTCCCCTCCGTTCTCCTCTCAGGATTCTGGGCACACACACGCATGCACCTGGCGTGAGTGTCAAGCCCCCAGGTCCAGGACTCAAACCACAGTCAGCCACATGGAAGTCCAGTGACGTAACCATTGCACCATCTGCTGGTCCCACAATAAGTATGTCTTAAATGTTGCATGGACATATACATTGACTTTAATATTATATCAGGCATACTTATACTAGAAAGTTATTTGTTTATCTGAAATTCAAGTTAATTGAAGCATCTTCTATATTTATTTATTAAATATGGCAACCCTAATGTGTAGGTGAGTGATAAAGGGTAGAAGACGTGGATGAATGTGCTTTACACAGTCATTGGGAGTCCCATACTTGTTTTCTAATAATCCCCAGCCATATTCTTTTGCTTTATTCCTCCTCTATAATCAGTCAGTATGTGGATAACAATTGAATACGTACAGGATATTGTGTGGGAGGTTTTATGGGCACTTTTGGAGTTGAAGTACTTCACTAACAGTCACCAGCATTCTATTTGCAAGGGCTTAGCCATGTGACCTCTGCTGTCATAAGGAAGGCTGGGAAAGGTGGTCTGGCTGTGTCCTAGAAGAAACAGGTTGGTGAGCATCCAGTCTTTACCGCATTCCTTTGTTTTTTCACTCAATCAGTGATGTTATTATTGTTTCTATTTCGCAGTTTTTTCCTTAGAACAAGTAGGATATTGGCACATTTACTCTTAGTTTTGTCCCATAGTACTTAAGGTGTTGGACTCCCACATGGCCGACTGCTATTTGTGTCCCAGACCTAGAGGCTTGAAACTCATACCAGGCGTGTGTCCAAAATCCCAGGAGGAGAATCGAGGAGAAGATATTATGGCATGGCCATTCCCCAGGGGGTGATTTCCCACTTTCTCTCTGTGTGTCTCTGGTGAGCCTATGTCCCCTATAGCAAAACTCTCTTTAAAAAAAAAAAAATACACACACACACGTGTGTGTGTGTGTGTGTGTGTGTGTGTGTGTGATTGGAGGATAGAATATATATATGTATCATTGGAGCTATAAATGAGTGTCCATAATCATTGTGAAAGCAACTATTATACTTAACCCTTAATATTGAAAGGATTCATTCTCTATGTCCTGCTTTTTGAATGATATTTGTAGTGTTGAGGGTTTTTTTAAATTCCCGAACAGTCTATTTTCTTATTCTCATGATAGCCATCGGCATTTTAAAATTCTGTGTAAGGGCTAGGCAGTGGCACAAGTGGGCCCACATGGGTGGGGTCCCAGGTTAGTGTTCCAGGGCATCCCTGGGCATGCTGGGTATACACATGAGTGCCATGATCTGGCTAACTGGGACTAGGGGTAGATGGCAGCATGGAGCTCTGTTGCAGGTATGCCTCTCTCTCCCCCTCCCCCATTTCTCTCCTCCACCGCTGCAAATAAATAAATGAGCTATTTAAGAAGTTAAAAATGTTTGCTTAGAGCTAAGTATGCCACCTGTGACCTTGTTGATAATAGATTGATTCATATGAGGATTGCCTCTTGCATCCCTTCGGCATTTTCTTCTTTCCAACTAACCACAACCTCAGTAAGAAGAAAAATATGTTGATAGTGAAAAAGGTTTTTTTTTGTAAATTAAATTTTTTATTTATTTATCTTTTTTAAGATAAATTTTTGCTGTATGGCGCGTGCTCTCACTGGAAAGAGAGAGAGACAGAGAGACAGAGAGACAGAAAGAGAGGAATCACCCCCCCCCCCAGGGGGGATGGCCACGCCACAATCTCTTGTCCATTCTCCTCTCGGGACTTTGGGCACACATGCACACGTGCCCAGTGTGAGTTTTAAGCTGCTGGGTCTGGGACTCAAACAGAGGCCAACTATGTGGGAGTCCAGCAACGGTGATCATTAGGCCATTTGCTGCTCCCTGGTAAATTAATTTTGTATCAATCATAGAAATTGTATAATAACAATGTGGTATTTTACTAAACAGCATAGCCAGACAAGCCCAATGAAACTAGAGCATATTAAGGATATTAATCAGAACCTGCTATTTGAAGAAAGTTGAAAAGTAGAACTTTAAAATGTTTCAAAATTCTTTCCAAATGTGAATCTAATCTTGCCCAGAATGAAGGGGGATTCTAATTTAATTTCAATCAAATGCTACGATACAAGGGGGTCAAATCAAAAAGTTAATGAAAAAAAATATATTATGAAAAAACTATACATCTATTTTAAAATTTTTGCAATAAAATAAACTTGTACTTTAATTTCATTTTCCGTGAATTTTTGAAGTCCCTTGTACTGTAAGATAGAGTTATACAATAATATTCCAGTACCGCAATGTCTGAAAATAAGGTAGTTTTTCCCACCCTGTATTATGAACTAAGCACATAGATGAAATTGGAAAAAAAAATTTGGTTGCTTCCAGGTGTTGACAATTATGAATAAAGCTGCTACAAACACCTGTGTGCAGGTGATTGTGTAGACATAAGTTTTTAGCTTCTTTGGGTAAATACCAAGGATAGTGATTGCTGTATTGTATGATTAAAATATGTTTAGTTTTGTAATGAGTTAAAAAAAACTGTCTTCCAAAGTGGCTCTACCATTTTGCATCCCCATAGGCAAAGAATGAGAGTTTTGGTTGCTCCACATACTTGTCAGCATTTTATGTTATCAGTGTTCTGGATTTTGGCCATTTTAATGTGTGTGTGTGTGTGTGTAATGGAATCTTGTTTTAATTTGCATTACCCTAGTAACATGCTATGTGAAGCATCTTTTCCTATGCTTATTTATTATCTGTCTATCTTGTTTGTGAAAAGCAAGCCACCAGATCTGGGACTCAAACCGTGGTTGGCTATGTGGGAGTCCATTGTCTTTAACTACCATGCCACCTGCACTGGCCCCCATTTTTTATCTTCTAAGTGAATTGTCTCCTTTCCTGACTTCTAAACCTTTTTAGCCTATTCATTCAACACTTTTTCTTTTTAAACATTTTGCAAATGTTTGCTAGGCACCATAGAATTGTGATTTTGTGAACACATTCTACCAGTGAACACATCTTTAACCCATAGTGCACCTAGGCACAAGAGATTAAATTATTAATAAGGCAAAGCTGCTTAATTGAGAACTTTGCCTTGAGGGAGAGAAAAGCACTTAAAAGATTATAATTACATGTACTCTACACTATTCTGAGTAGTTTGTGCTTTTGCCTATAAGAAGTGATGTATCTTCATTTGTTTTCACTTGAAGAGTAATATGAACATATTTGTGTTTATAAGAAGATAACTGTTCGCAGCCTAAAACATAGACTGAAGATGAAAAAACAGAGGAGGAAGAGGGAGCTGTTGTAACAATCTGTATATAAAAAGTGTTGAAAAACTTGACTTATGACAGTGACAATGGGGTGAGGATGGCAAAATATCAAATATATTTACCCAGCATTGTCCTTTTATCCATATTTCAGTTGTATGTTTCCCACTGGACTCTCAAACCCTCTAATTGTATATCAGCTTAAATTTGACATGAATAATGATGACAATAATAGTTAATATTTATTGATCCCTTACTTTTTGCCAGACATGGTTGCAATTGCTTTATGTAAATTAACTTCTTTAATCTTCCAACAACTCTATAAGCTAAGTGCTATCACAGTAGTAGCCACATTTTCTGAGGAAGGATCCAGCGTATAGAGTTTCAAAAACTGACCCATGCCGTACATGATTCTCCTCCTCCTCCTCCTCCTCCTCCTCCTTCTTCTTCTTCTTCTTCTTTTCTTCTCCTCCTCCTCCTCCTCCCCCTCCTCCTCCTCCTCCTCTTCTTCTTCTTCTTCTTTTCTTTTTCTTCTTCTTCCTTTTTTTACTTAACCCTAATGCTATATGGTCTGAAACTGGAAACCAGATCATTTCTCTCTTACCTTCTCTCCTAATTGCTTTCATTTCTCTGCAGCACTGTTTCTGCCATCCACATTTCCAGCTTGACAACCTGGCTCATTTGAAAATACTCATGCCTCTGCTTTCAGTTTTTCCTCATTCTTCTTTTCTCTTTTTGCTGCTAGGGAAATAATTATTTTACTTGTTGATTCATGTCTTGGAGACATGTAATACTGTCTATCACTCAGTGAGTCGAATATTATTTTCATATTCAAGAATTCCTAGTAACTGGTCTTTTCTCATGTATATAGTTTCCCACCCATGACCAGGAGAGACTAGTTTCCTTCCTTCTGTAGTTCCAAAGTCATTTTGTATTTATGTTCCTCTGAGTTTTTACCATTCCATCCCTTTAACTTTCCTTTAAGATTTAGCTTAACCAAGATAGTCTTCCATGAAGTTCAGCCAGTGTTTAGTTGTTTTCCCTGAACTGAGTATTCTCATAGCACTAACAAAACCTGTCTTCTGCAAAATGTGTGTCTTTGGTAGTGTACTGGTCTCCTGGGTATTGTGGAGAGAGTTGAGCCTGCTCTGGGGACCACCTTATTTGGGTTGCACCAAAGAGTTACTTTATGGAAAATAGTGGCATTGCCTCTGCATAGGTATAATTACTGAAGTTCTCACAAGCATATAAAAAACTATAATTTTTTCCTAGGCAATATAATATGTACACTACAGATTGTACTAACTTCTCCTCCAATTGTAATATTGTTTATTTCCTTCTGAGATATTTCTCTTTATTTTCCACTTCAATAAAATTAAAGGAGACAAAAAGCAGAGTGTATGGTTAGTTTTACCCTGTAGGCAGAGTTTTGCCATGCTGTATTATACTTGATTTTGTGTGTGTGGGTGTTAATTTCTCACTCAGTTATGATCCTCCTGTCTCAGCGTTCCAGTACCTGGGACTAATAGCACACCACTGTATTTCTCTCTTTCAAACAGGGTCTCAATCTGTTGACATGGCCATGAGCTTGGGCACCTCCTGCCTCAGCCTCCCCAGTAGCTGGGACTATGAGTCTGTGTCACTGGGCCTGGATCTTTAGGGTGGGTTGGGAATGAACCCCAGCCTCCCACATGGCCTCAGGTTACTGAGCAGCAGTGTCCAGCACACACTGCCTTGGCTGGGCCTTGTTTCGCTTTTTTTTCTCTTCTGTCAGAAACTTAAGAATAGAACCTTAGATTCCGTTACATTTGACTTGGCAAGTGCCAAGGTGGAAAGACTGCTTAAAAAGAATGTATATCTTCTATTTGTGGATACAAGGTTTTATAAGTGTCCATTAAATCAAGTTTGTTCATTGTGGTCAAATGTAATTTTTAATCTACCTACATATCAGTTTCTAGGATGTCCCTTACACTCTCTCTGTGATTAGGGATTTGCTCATTTCTATTGGTAATTTTTTCAGCCTTTCTGTATGTATTTTGAAGTTATGCTGTTAGATGTAGTAATAATTATTGTAACTTGCTTGTGAATTAGTCCTTTTATTATTGAGTAAAGATCTACTGATGCTCTTTGCCTTAAATTTTTTGTTAAAGCATCTAATCTTATCTAATTGAGTACTCCCAGTAGTGATTTCAAAATGAAAGGAATGATGATTTTATGGTTCTGTTTTCAAAACTGTTTTTAAACCATGTTAACATAATGGTTATGTGTGATTGGAAACCATACCCTAGAACTTGTTCTTGAAAATTAATTGTGTGTTATCTTACAGTAATAAATTTAGTATTCAGATGAAATGATACTAAAAATCAGTTGACATTTTATATAGAATTTCACCATTGATTCATGTTCATCACCTACAGTGAATGCTAACATAATTGTATAATTTATTCCACTACAGTATCCTTTAAAACTATCCAAGTCTATTTTGAAAATAGAAAAGCAAATACCAGCTACATTGACTTCTGTCAGTTTGTCTTCTAGGAACTCGATATGCTTACTTGACATAGAATAGCACAGGCTACTTTAACTTTAACATACTTATTCTAAAAATGACATAACATTTATTTTTACTGGAAACAAAACATGTCATCCTAATATCTCAGGTTCAGTTCAGCCAACTCTTACTGACCTCCTGCCAGACACTGTTAAGCACTGTATATACAAAGGAAGAGAAAGGCCTTTTCCTTTAGGGCTATTTTCAGACTGAGACAGAAATTCTCAATATAATGTGGTAGGCACTACAATAGAAATTAATATTTTGTTGTTGTGGTTAGAGGGCATGTGTACTCACTGGAGAGAGTCAGCTAGAGAGAGGAAGCACCCCCAGTAGGAGATGGTCATGCCACAATCCCTTCTCCTCCATTTCTCCTCTTGGGATTTGGGGCATGCACATACATGCACCCGGTGTATTTTTTCAAGCTGTCCGTTTGGGACTCAAACTATGCCCTTGGCTAGGTGGCATCCAACCACCTAGCTGGCCCAATAATAGAATTTATGCAAGAACTATAAGTCTTACTCATTATTTGCTGGTGGTGATGTTATCATTATATAGCTAAGGTAGTGTTCAGTTGTTTTCTCTGTAATATAAGAAAAATATAAAAGAAGGACTTAAAAAAATAAAAAACTGAGTTCAAGACCATCTGGTGGTGTGGTGGATCTCATGACTGACTACGGTTAGAGTCCTGGGTCTGGGAGCTTGAAAAACAATCTGGGCATGTGTGTGTGTGCCCAAAATCCTGAGAAGAGACTAGAGAAGAAGGGGTTATGGGGTGGCCATCCTCCTGGGGGGGATATTTTCTCACTCCCTACACCCTCACCCCACTGTGTCTCTTTTTGGCAATTGCATGTGTCCTATAGCAAATTTCAAAATAAAAAAAATAAATTTAACATACAATGCCAATAAGATTATTAAACAAATAAAGTATGGAACTTCCTTGTTGGCTTTCTTACACATTCTAAATCAAACTTTGTTTCTCCCTTCTCTTCCATTCTTTCCCTTAAATTAGTTGTACATTCAGTGTTATCTGTCTCATTACATCATTGTAGTGCATGGAGTCTGGTAGTCACCCATGATGTGTCCTCCTTCCTTAATTTTTTGTTAAATCCTGGCAGGTTTCATTTGCTTGTTTTGAAAGATTTCTTTGCTATAGGGTGCATGTGCTTGCTGGAAAGACAGAGAGAGACAGAGACAGAAAACGAGAAATCACCCCCATACAGAGGATGGCCACACTGCAGTCCCATCTCCTCCAGGGGCATGCACACACATGCCCCTGGCGTGAGTTTTAAGTCACCAGGTTTGGGACTCTAATTGCAGTTGACTCCATGGGAATCCAGTGATGGAACAGTTACACAATCTGCTGGTCCCAATCCTGGCAGTTTTTAACTTTGAAATATATTCTGAATCCATCCACATTTCTTTTCTGCTGCTGCCCAGGGTGTTCATGTCACTTGTGCTACTCTGGAAGGAATCTTCTCTTGCCATAGCTCTTGTCTGTTTCAAGATAAAAGCACTACCAGAGTAACCTGCTTAAAATCATAGATCTGATGATTATGTGCTTAGTCTCTCAAAATTCTTTGATGGCTTCTTAGTGATCCTATGATAAAATCATCTCATGCCACACAATGGAATCATTATGATTCATCTATGTTGACCTTCCTTGTATTCTGTCATTCCCCTGCCCACCTGAACTTTTTTTTTTTTTTTTTTTTTGAGAGGTTTTTGCCATAGGGCTCATGTGCTCGCCAGAGAGACAGAGAGACAGAAAGCAAGAAATCACTCCCCATGGGAGATGGCCACGCCACAATCCCTTCTCCTCCATTCTCCTCTCGGGATCTTGGGCACGCATGTACACATGCCCGACATGAGTTTTAAGCCACTGGGTCCAGGACTCGAACCGCAGTTGACTACATGGGAGTCCAGCAACATAGCCTTTATGCTAACTGCTGGTCTCATCCCACCTGAACTTTTTAATTATCTCACTTTGTAAAACTTTAATTCTGTTGACTTATTTTTTAATTCTGTGTTTCCACCTTATCACCAACTCTTTCTTCAGATCTCAGCTTAAATAGTACTTCTAGGAAGCTTTCAGTGACCCTCTAAAATAGCAGTCCCCAACCTTTGTGGCACCAGGGACCAGTTTCATGGAAGACAATTATTCAGCAGACTGCAGTGGGGAATGGGAGTAGAAGATGGTTTGCGAACGATTCAAATGTATTACATTTATTGTGCACTTTATTTCTATTACATTGTTATATATAATGAAATAATCATAGAACTCATCATAATGTATTTTTTGCAGCCACTTCCATGGTATAGCCACTCTAGCACCACTGTCTCTGCTCCATCCCAGATCATAAGGCATTAGACTGGCATAAGGAGTATGCAGCCTAGATCACTCCTATGTACAGTTCACAGTAGGGTTTGTATTCCTATAGGAATCTAATACCCCCACTGATATGGCAGGAGGTGGTGCTCAGGTGGTAATGCAAGTGATGGGTACAACTGTAAATACACTCTCTCACCTGTCACTCACCTCATGCTATGCCACCAGGGTCTCCCTGTCCCCCGGTTTCTTCTACTTCATTCTGGCCTTTGGCTAGGAGAAAGGCTGGTTATAAGAAAGCATTATGGAAAAAGACAAGAAAAAAACGCTTGAGGGAATTCATGATGTGCAGTAAAACCCAGAGTAAATTCTTAGATAAAATGACAGTCTTTCTGAAAGAGGCGAAACTGTTATGTTGATAATCCTTACCAGAAGCACTGTAATCAGACAGACCTGAAAGTGTAGATCCAAAGTTTCACAATTTCCCAGTTACTGAATATGTATCTTTGTGTATATGATGTCTTTAAAAATGAGTAAGTATAAAACTTTGTGTAAGTTGTGCCAATTGATATGTTAATGTATAATACCAACATTACGCTTATGAAAGTTTTAACACTTAATAGATTAAACATTCCCAAATTTAAGGTTTTTTCCCTCCTCTCAGTTGTTAGCATGAATCTGAAACACTTGTGAATTTATACCAGAGAAAAATTAAATAAATAAAACCCACTGGCGGAATTAAGCTGTTTTGTGTTAACAAAAAAGACTTAGCTGGTTCAGTGGCTTTGCTATGTCCAGTTTAGAGCAATGTAAACAAGTATTTTGATTTATGATCTTATTCTTTTCATTTTGTGCCTTTTAAAAGCCATCTGATATGTCTCTTTAGGGAAACAGTAACATGTTTAAAAACTTAGCAGTAGTATTTCTGCTCAAGTTACTTTCAAGTCCTCTTTTACATGTTTTAGAAACTTTTTTTGGAATATAAAGTGTTCTAACTAGTTTAATAACTGAAGATGATTAAATTTTAAGTAATAAAAATTACTCACTGATGGGGCTGGCCAGTGGAGTGGTGGTTCAGCAGGCTAGATCTCACCTGGCTAACTGTTTGATTCCAGTTCCAGACCCAGTGGCTTGAAAAACATGCTGGGTACATGTGCACGAATGCCCAAAATCCCAAAAGGAGGAAGAAATGGAAGAGAAGGGATTGAGGCATGACCATCCTCTATGGGCAGGTGTGGGGGAGGTGCTTTCTCACTTCTCCTATCTCTCTTCAGGGAACACATACACCTTCTGGCAAAATTACAAATACTGACAGAAATCATCTTAAAATATTGTGGTATCAAAATGTCTGTATTAAAACCTATAAGAATTTCTGCTTAGCCATATTTAACAATTTCTTCTGAGTAAAATTTAACAACTTCTAGGAATATGTTATGTAAAATTCATAAGCGTTTCAGATTCATGCTAACAATTAAGGGGGAAAAAGCCCTCACGATTGACCTTACATTTCTTCCTACGAATTCAGTTCTGTAAATTTCAAAAGAAAAATAAATGATAGTTTGGAGGAAATGTACCTTTTTGCATAAACTTTTTACTGACATAAAAGGGATATATTTTTAAAAGATGAGTATATAATGATTACCTTCTCCCTGGAAAAATCAAACACACAAAAATTATGATGATTCATGCTATTAATGTAGACCTGTACCTCCATGATTGTCATCTGTATTGTGACAAGGACTTTAAAAAGATGTTTTGAAATAGACGTGCTGTGGTAGTGCAACCAGAACAAGCACACCTTGGATTCTAAGACCAAGTCCTTCTAGGATGACAGAGTAAGCCATCAAGAGAGGTTCGACAGCAGCTCATTGACAGCAAGTAGATCTGTCTTCCTTGGAGGTCCTGTAGACTGGGAGCAGGCAACAGGCAGAGGTTTGTGTGTGCAGTGTCATCATTAGGATGGTATGGAATGAGCAGTAGAAATGCTCTGTAGGGGGAAATTATACACTGGGGGTCATGGCAAGAAAGAGTGAGTGGTGATCTAGGCAGGGGAAGTATTGGCATCGTGGGTAACGGGGACTCAGCTGTAGAAACGAAAGTCCAGTGGCAGCAGTACTTACCCAGGATTACTACTGGGTAAGTAGAGAGAACTCTACAGTGTTAACTCCACTCTGAGACATTCAGATACCAGTTGGGCAGCGTATGAGGCAGAGAATCTAACAAATGGAAGCAAGAAAGGTACCCTTTTTGACATAAGGCTTAAGGCTGAATCCAAACTATCTTCATTAGTGTACACAGTCAAAATAGGGGTCATCAGAAAGTTGACATGATGGTGAATCCTAAAGATTATGGTTTTCATTCTACATATATTTCCCCCATTCTATTTCTTTTGTATCCCATCCTAGGTATGAGCTTGGCTAGAATCCAGATGGGTTGGTGGAACCTTCAGTGAACAGTGAAGGAGCCCTTCCTTTGTGGCTAAGAGGAAGGCAGAGTGTGAGGCCTCGCTGGCAGTTGTAACAGAAGGGATGCTGTGTGTGCCTTTCTTCACTTTCTAGTGCTTCTCCACCGCTGACTGTGGAAGGGAACAAACAGATTCACACAACGCATGATTTAAAGCCACTCAAAGAACTATGAGACGGGGAAACGCTAAGCTTTGTTAAACCTGAAATTAAATTTTGTTTGCTTATTTTTTTTATTCATTTATTTATTTTAGGGAGAGATTTTTGCTATAAGGCGTGTATACTTGCCAGAGAGACAGAAATCACCCCTCAGGGGGCATGGCTACACCACAGTCCTTTCTCCTCCATTCTCCTTTCAGGATTATGAGTATACATGCACATGCATCCAGTGTAAGTTTTAAGCCACCAGCTCAGGGACTTGAACTGCAGTTGACTACATGGGAGTCCAACAACATAACCAGTACTCTATTTGCTGGTCCCTGTTTGCTTATTTTTAACCAGAAATATAACTGATATGATCATAATTATAGAATTAGCAAATACATATCCTGTAGCAGGCTAAGTATGATAACTTCTCAGGACCCATAGAATTCCTTGGCTTTTAGATGCCCCATAAAAAATAGTCTTTGGGCCAGCAGGTGGCATGGTGGTTAAGGGTGCTGGACTCCCACATGGCTGACCATGGTTCGAGTCCCAGACCTGGCAGCTTGCTTTCTCACTTTCTGTCTGTCTGTCTGTCTCTCTCTCTGTCTCACTCTCTCTCATTCTGTCCCCCTCTGGTCAAATTAAAATAAATAAAAAAGAGAAATAAATAAATTTAAAAAATAGTCTTCAAAGTGAAATAGTCATTTGAGGTTGAATGTGTGTTCTGTTCTTGCTGTAACAAATTAATATAAATTTAGCAGCTGAAAATAACACAAATTTATTATGTCACAGTCCTGTAGGTCAGAAGTCTAGGTTGGCTGGGCTGATTTCTCTGCTTTGGGTTTCATAGGTTGAAATTGGTGAGTGGCATAGCTAGGCTCTTATCGGAAGACTCTGGGAAGTATTCACCTTCAAGTTTATTTATTTTGTTGGCCGAATTCAGTTCTTTGTGGTGGTTGGAATCAGTTTGGCTTCTAGAGGCTGCCACATTTACAGGCCCCAGGGGTTTGGCAGTTGTGCCTACACAGAGGGAAAAAGAATCACAAGAGGTCCAATTATCCAATTTCTCTTACAAGGTGCTAATAAGAATAGTTAAGAGACCTAGACTCTCAAACAAATACAAGCCCTAAGATTTTTACACTGAGTCAAATAGTTTAATGAGAAAACACAAAGGTTTCTATCTTTGAGGTCAAACAGAAAAATGTAGGTCAATGACAGGAATATATAACAGTTAAAAATTTGTGAGAGTACAGCATTAATATTTCTAATACCTTTTCCTTGTGTTTCTCCATAATCCATGTTAACTTTTTTTTAAGTGTTTGACTAAAGTATTATTTGTCTTTGTTTGGGGGGGTAGAGTGCATTTAATGGAAAAGCTCATATATAGGCCTCTAGTTTGGCCATATGGCCATTAGGTAGACTTATTACTCTAGTAACAATCTACCCAAGCTCTACAATTCATGCAAAGATAATAGGTATTTCTTCATGGCTGAACTTATAAATAGATCATGAATGTTAAAAAAGGTAGTATAACAAAGATTCCTCCGTTTCATTTTGTCATAGGGCAGGCACCACCACGCCCTCATTCCATTTGATTTTTAAACAGAAAAATGTTTATGCTATTTAACTTTCTTAATAAATCATGATTATCATTTTGAAGGATAGTCAAACTAAGTTCAAAATTTTGTGTGATCAAAATGAATCTGTACATCTTAGAAAGCTCCAGGCGTGGGGAGGCACCTAATGTTTGGGCATGAATGTACAGATGTGGAAATATCAGCAAGCAGTTATTGCCTTGAAATAAATCCCTTATATCAGCCCTTTTTCTTGTAATCTAACTTTTCTGATTAAGCTAAATACAGAATGCAAGGAACCTGAATCCTGAACCATGAAACTTCAATGCTGTTCTGAAAATAAACACCTAAGTCAAAGGTCACCTAGTAAAATATTTTCATACTTGTAATGAAATTATTGTGTTTATTAGGGCCTTATTATATTTCTCTTGCATATAATTTTTTTTAATGAGCGTAACTTGCTAAAACTCTGTTGTCTATCATCCTTTTCATACTTCTTGGGTTGCATATGAAAAAATTAGTGTTTCAAAGAAATAAAAAATCAGAGTAATCTTTTTTTTTTATTATTAGAGAGATATTTGCTATAGGGTGCATGCGCTCACCAGAAAGATAGAGATAGAGGGACAAAAAGCGAAAAATCCCCAAGGGGGGATGGCCACACCGCCATCCCTTCTTCTCCATTTTCTTCTCTGGATTTCACGCGCGCGCACACACACACGTCCGCCTTGAGTTTTAAACCACCGGGTCTGGGATTCAAACTGTCGTTGACCATATAAGAGTACAGCAATGTAACCATTATGCCATCTGTGGGTCCCTCTTTTTTTCTCATTCATGAGAAACTTCAGCTGTAATATTTAGATTTTCAAATCTGTAACACTTCATATGTTCTCAGGTACTCAGGGGTTATTTTCTCACCGACATTTTATTTTTGTTTATTTGATTTTTTTTTTCTTTTTTTTTTGGAGAGATTTTTGCTATAGGGTGTGTGAGCTCACCAGACAGACAGAGAGAAACAGAGAGACAGAAAGCGTGAAATCACTCCCCATGGGGGATGGCCACACCACAATCCCTTCTCCTCCATTCTCCTCTCAGGATCTTGGGCACACACACACACACACCTGGCGTGAGTTTAAGCCACCAGGTCCAGGACTCGAACCACAGTCGACTACGTGGGAGTCCAGCGACATAGCCATTACACTAACTGCTGGTCCCTTGATTTTGTTTTTAATGTTATTTTGGGTCTGTAGTTCTTTTGGAAGCCTAAGACGTTGTAATGGGGATCAGCAGATGGCATGGTGGTTAAGGCACTGGACACTCCCATATGGCTGACCACAGTTTAAGTCCCAGACCTGGCAGCTTGCTTTCTCACTTTCTCTCTTTCTCTCTGGTCAAATTAAAATAAATTAATGAATAATTTTTTTTTTTTCAAAAAAAAGTTGTATTCTGAAAAGGGATCAGCTAGGTGGCATGGTGGTTAAGATGGCCGGATCCCACATAGCTGGCTACACAGTTCAAGTGCCAGACCTAGCAGCTTGTAAAGCCAGCCAGGTGTGTGTATATGTGTACCCCAGATCCTGAGAGGAGAATGAAGGAGAAGGTATTACAGCATGATCATTTCCCTGGCAGTACTTTCTCAATTCCTCTCTGTCTGGCAAGCTCATGTGCTCTATAGGGGAAAAAAAAATGCTAGAAAACCACTTGTCTAATTATATAGCAGAAAATCAAGATACTAGTCTATAGTTTGTGGAACAGAGAAAACACTTAAGTACATGGAAAATTGTGAATGTAAGAATAGAGGACCAATATAGTGATAAGATTATTAGAAATTGGAAGGGGGATTGAAGGGAGGGGTGAGTAGGAAGAGACTGGTTAGGAGGTTATTGATTTTCATTATTAGGCCATCCATACTATTTTTAAGCAGCTAGTGTTTGAATGTGTCCCTTCCAAAATTTAGGTGTTATGTTACCAATGCAATAGTATTAAGAGGTGGGCCCTCGAAGGAATGTTTAAACCATGTGGGCTTCTACCTTGTGAATGGGATTAAATGTCTTTATAAAAGGTTTTGACAAAGGGCAGTTTCAAAGAAATTGAGAATAAGAAAAGATACCTTTTTACCTTTGATTGGTATTATTTGATTTTTCTTTTGAAAAGTATGATATAAGCAAATTTACATTGATAGTTTTTTAAAACTAGAACTATCATTGTATTACTTAGATAAATCATCTTAATGATCATGTGTGATCCTTTTAATTGGCTACTGAATTATAAAGATGTTTGCTAATATTTTATTTAGGACTTTTGTATCTATATTCTACATGAGACAATTCTCTTTGCTGTATTTTTTTTTCAAACTTGAGTATCATGATTATTCTTTTTCAAAATAAACTGATGACAAATTGTTTTTTTATAATGCTCTGAAGAGTTTATCTATTACGGTGTTCATATGCTCACTGAAATTTAAAAAAATGCAGCAGTAAAACTGCCTGCATGAAAAGGGAATTTTGGAAAGAATTATGGTCTTTATTCTTTTTATTTTTCCCACTTCTATTTGCTTCAATTTTGTTCACTTAAATTTTTCCAGAATACTTCATTTTGTTGAAATACTTAGTTTTATCCATATACATACTATTTTCACATAATTTAAAAGTAGCAGCTGTGGGGAACAGCAGTTGGCATAATGGCTATGTCGCTGGACTCCCATGTATTCAACCGCGGTTTGAGTCCCGGACCCGGTGGCTTAAACTCATGTCAGGCACATGTGTGTGCGTGCCCAAAGTCCTGAGAGGACAATGGAGGAGAAGGGATTTGACATGGCTGTCCCTCTGGGGGATGATTTCTTGCTTTCTGATTCTTGTCTCTCTGTCTTTCTGGCAAGTGCATGTGCCCTATAGAAAAAGCCTCTCAAAAAAATAAAAATTAAAAAAAAAAAAAGGCAGCTGTGGGCTGGCTCCATGGCCTCATGATTAAGGCAGTCAGAATTCCACATGACCAACCTCACAGTTTGAGTCCTGGACCTAATGGCTTGAAAAACATGTTTGGCCATGTTCATACGTGGCCAAAATCCTGAAAGGAGGGAGATATGGAGAAGGGATTGTGGCTGGTGTGGTCATTTCCCATGGGGGTGCTTTCTCTTCTCTCTCTCTCTCTCTCTCTCTCTCTCTAACTTTCTGTCTGTCTCTGGTGAGCACATGCACTCTTTAGCGAATAAATAAATAAATAAATAAATAAATAAATAAATAAAAATAAAAATAAAACAAGAAGGAAGGAAAGAAAGAAAGAAAAAGAAAGAAAAGAAAAAAGTAGCAGCTGTGAGAGAGAATGCCATTTCTCAATGTCCCTTGTTCTCCCTAAGAGTCAAGTTTTCACTAATGGGCTGTGAAGAACAGTGCAGGTGTCATTTCTAGGACTTGGTCTTAAAGGTTAGAAATTATGAATTTTATATATATATGGTTTATATATACATACACATAATTTATACACACACACACACACATACATACTTAACACTTTATACACACCACTCAGGCAATAGACAAAGCACATCTTCCAGCTTCAACATCGCGTGCCTTTGTAGGGAGTCTGGCTGCGGCCCTAGCTGCCTTTCAGAGCTGATGGCCCTGACACAGATGCTGATTAGTTTTTCCCCTCTTCTAAGCTGAACTAGCGTTTTCATCATTACCCTTGTCAGGAATTAGTCTATCACTTTACTTGTTCTGTTTTATGAATCTGTACTTCTTTTTCACAAATTATCTGTATTTCCATCCCCTTACTTTTAAAGTTTTATTGTTTACGTTCAAACTTCTAATTAAATTAGTAGCTAATTTTTTTCTCAGGCTGTTGATATCATGAAAAACTGGTACACTTGTAGAAAGCACTTCACATGTGTATATTACATGCTGTAAAAATATGCATAGATTTTGACCAAGTTTCTCTTCTTTTCAGAGACTGTATATTCTAAGCTATAAGAAAAACAGTATACATGAATATTTTCACTGTAATAGCTTATAGTAAGAAACATCTAAAGGAACCCCCAAATTCAGCAATAATGTCATGCTTAAATCCTAGTACAGCTGAGGGATAGAGCATGACTTAACCATTAAAAATAATAGTTATAAATGAGATTATTTAAGGAATGTGGAAGCTTGTTTATAATCTAATGCTATATGAAACATACTAAATATAGAACTGAGCATAATATGATGAGAATTATGTAAATGGTTAAAAGTAATCTATAATACAATATTAACTCATTAGAGTAATATAACAATGATTTTTTTTAATTAATTTTATTTAGTATTATAAGTTTTTAATTTGCTATAGGCCTTTGGCATGCGCATGCCTGAGAGAAAGTGAGAAAGCAAGTGGCCAGGTACAGGACTTGAACCATGTTTTGCCATGTGGGGGTCCAGCACCATAATTTTTACAAACTTTTTGGAATGCCTTACTTCTATTTACAAAGTTAGTAAAAATTATGATAGGTTACACATACAAAGTAAGTTTTGTTGATAGCTATAAAATATGACCAAATGCCAACTTTACTTAAGATAAACCTAATCCCTCAAATTTAAGCTTAAATAAAATGTATTTCTAACTTAAAACAAGTCCTTTCAATGAAGGAAGATATTTTAATTTTCATATTATGAAGACCAAGTTTTTCTATTTTGGAAAATTGGGTCTTAGGAGTAGCCTAGAAACCATTTACATTGCTCCTACACATTTGTTTGTGTTAGGGACACAGTTTATCTTTAACACAATATAGTCTACCCGAGTCCAGCCCACTCAGTCACCCACTCACAGTCTGGACAGTCAGTATCAATGACTGTTGTGCTCCTTTTCTGGTCACAAAAATATTTTACATGTTACTTTCACAAAACCTTAATTATCCACAGACTTTATTTTTTTAATTTGCTATAGGGCACATGCGCTCAGCAGAGAAAGACAGACTCTAAGAGAAAGAGGGAAATGATGCTGGACATGTGAACAAGGGAAAAAAACAAGTAACACAAGGAAAGGAGTATATAGGTTTATTCATGCCTTCTCAGAAAGTAGAATGATATTAATACATAAAGTCCCAGAGAAGAAAATGACCATACAGACTTCCAAAAAAAAGGTAAATACATGAAGAAAGATTTCATGTTAACTCCTTCAGTTCATTTTAATACGTTTTGGGGAAAGCAAATGATTGTTCCATAATTTAGTTGATTTTTAAACACCAAATTTAAAATACTGGATTTATAAAAAAAAAAAAAAATGGGAAAAATTATACTAGTGGTTTGGGAAAATGTTAAAAAAAAAAAAAAGCAAAATTGGGGACCAGCAGATGGTATAATGGTTACATTGTTGGGCTTCTATGTAGTAACTGTGGTTCAAGTCCTGGACCCAGCAGCTTAAAACTCGCACCAGGCACATGACACGTACATGCCCAGAATCCTAAGAGGAGACTAGAAAAGAAGGGATTGGCAGCATGGCCATCTCCCTAGGGGATAATTTCTCACTTTCTGTCTGTCTCTCCGGCAAGCCCACATGCCCTGTAGAAAAAAAAACTCTCTTTCTTAAAAAGAAAAGCAAAATTGTTATTTGCAAAAAATTTTTGAATTTTAAGTCAGATGACAAAGTAAATGATTTAAGAGTAGTTTGAAAATATATATGTGAAAGTATATTGTATATTGTAAAAGCATACAAATTAACCCAGTAAAAGAGACAAAGCATTTTTAATGTGAATTAATATTTTTATATCTCCACTGAAATCAGTTCAGTTAGAAGAAATATTTTAAAGTCACATTATTTGTGAGGTTTATTTTGTATGCGAGCTATAATAAAAAGTCACTTAAAATAATCATAAATTACATAAGAAAGGATATTGCATGGTAGTCTAGTGGGAATTCACATAAATCCAGTGACGCTAACAGCTTTTTGTAGTTCTTAATATAATTAAACTATCTGCTGTCCTGTTGTGAGTTAGTCTCAACACCACAGAACAAACCAACTTTTAAAATTTGGGGCTCAACAGCAACTTCCTGGGGATCCACAGATCATGGATAAGTTTGTCTTTTAAGCTATAAATAAACTTGAAACAAATCTCAGGTATTCCAGGGATGAAACCCAAAAAATGGTATACTTTTTCCTTCTGCATAAAACCCTAATCCCTGAACTTATTTAGACATTTAGAACTGATGGAGAAATTTCTTTGATGTATACTAAGTTACAGTATTCAGTGAATTCTGTTTTGTTCCTGTTCATGATCAACGTTACAGTATACATTTCTACAAAAGGGTAGGTGAGTGTAATTTCCAAGCCTTTCTTCTTTCATGTCTTTATTGTGAAACAGTTTTCTATCTACAATTAATTAGAACAATAGTGATATCCTGTGTTCAGCGTTTAGTGCTAAGAGCAGTTGCTACATGATAGGTAGGAATTGGCAGGCTTAAGTCTGTAGGTCAGATCCTCCTTCCACTGGCTGGAATCACATAAATTTAAAAGAGCGTAAACATTAGATGATAATGTTTCCTCTTACTACAATATTATTGTTAAAATTTTACAATAGCTAAAATGAAAAAAAAAAGATTTTGCCTCTCACTTTCAAAAACATCAATATTGCTATATAAAGCAAAATAACTGGCAAAGTAGGTATTCGATTAATGTACACTAGATGAATTTGCATTTTCCCTTAGAATAGTAGAGTTTGTTTCATCTTAATATATAAGAAATGCTACTTTTCATTTTATACTCATATGCTTTATCAGAAGTTTAAAATTTTGGCATTCATAGGTAAGCAGCATTTCAGATAACCACATTTAATTGTAGACTTCTCGGGAAATACTAAAATCATTGGTCTTAATTAGTAACAACTGCCACTACTATTTTTTTAAATATGTAGTTAATTTTATAATACCCTTTGAGAAAATTAAGAATGCAAGAGTTAAGAACTAGAGTTGGAAGGCAGTGCAAGAATTAATGATTAATGTACTATGCTGGGTTTTTTGGTATCTATTTGTATATCAGGAAATGTGTGCTACAAATATACAGAGAGTTTATATCTTCTAATGGAATATTAATGCACAAACGGATACATTGATACGTAGGTGAGGAAGTACAACAGATATAATAGATATAGGATTTGTTTTTATTTCGTTTCATATTTGAACTGTTAGACTGAAACTACTGTCTTCAGCATATTTCTGGCCTCTTCTTGGCTGTTTTTAGTATTTTTAATTTTTAAAAAGGTTGAGGAGTGAACAGTTGCATGTATAACTGCCCTTCGTAAGTATAGAATCCATAACCTTGATTTGATTACAGAGTCTAACCTAAAGATGCAAATGAGGTAGACTTTGAATTTTTTATTCTGATTTTTTCCACAATTTGTGTGAGACTCTACCTAATTTCTCTTATTCAGTCTCCTACTTAACATTTTGATCTTCACTATCTTATAATCATATTTGGGCTACCAATTATATCAGAAAATGAATAATGTGAGTATTACCACCTATAGGCAGAAAATTCATCATACTCGTTTATGAAATAGAAAAGCATAATCTAAAAAAAAGTTCTTTTTCTACCTCCTACATCCATCATCATCAAAATTTTTACCTAAATACTGACTGATTTGTTATTTAATATTGACATTTCAGATGCCTATACCTTAAAATAAAACATTTATTTAAACTTTTATCATTTTGTCATATTACTATTTACATTTAATATATTATTCAAAGATGCCATTTATTAAAATTCTTAGATTTCATAAAGAGACCTGTTAAAGCCAACCAACTTAGTCCTATAATAATCTAACTGTTGTATCTTAGTTTACCTCTGGAGTGGGGAAATTTACCAATGTTTGTTCCCAGGAATGAAAAAGCATCCCTTTACAGTCTATTATCATCAGTCTTTGGTTCTGTGCCTTCTCTGTAATGACACAGGTCTGTTTCTCCTTTATTCTTTGCAGAGTGCTGCTGCAGCTCCCAGCCCAGTGCTAGGAAACATTCCCCCAGGAGATGGCATGCCAGTAGGTCCTGTACCACCAGGGTTCTTTCAGGTACTCAGAGAAACTCGGGCTAGGAATGTTAAGGCAAGGAACTCCTGTTGGATTTTATCTAAAGAGATGGAGAATGAGGCTTTTGTAATTCGTGAGGTAAACAGAGTGCCATGCAGCCAAATCTTGATTATTCAGTCCAAGTGTCAGTTATCGCCCTTCACTCCTGTGTCTGATTTATTGTTAAATTATTTGTTGATTTGGCTATTTCAGTATCCACTTAAGAAACAAAAGGAGTGAAATGCATATTATCCCACTGAATTAACGGTGATAAATATTTTGTGGGAGAAGAGATGTGAGATGAGGTGAATTTTTAACTATCCAATTCTCAATGATCTAAAAATAATCAAGACTTGGCTACACTTTCAAAATATAGCCAAATCATATTCTTTTCATTCATTAATAATTATATGCTATATTAAAATTTTTAAAAGAATCATCTTTATGATTTTAAATGAAACTTTTATTCATATCATTACATAACTTCAAAATCAGATTTTCAAATATATGATAGTATTTAAAATTTCAGAAAGACCTTATTTTAGCAATGATATATCAGTTTTAAAATTACAACACATCACTTTAATTTTATGGCATCCACATCTTAAATCTGCTAGCTTTCTAAATGAAGCCAACATAGATATGAAATTTATTTTTTTAATATGTAGTTAGTTTTATAATACCCTTTGAGAATATTAAGAACGTATGAGTTAAGGACTAGAGTTGGAAGGCATTCCAAGAATTACTGATTAATGTATTATGCTATATTGTTAGTAAATTAATTACATTAGGTAATTTTAAGCTAACGTGTCACTTCAGGTTATGTATTTCAAAGTTCTTGATAATCATTTTTGTTAGTTAATTTATACTGTCATGGCAGTGTAGATCAATGTACTCATAAATGTGAAATGAGGAAATAAAACTAAACATAATTTTCCAAAATACATCAATTGAATAAAAAGGCCTTAATTAAAACCTAGTACCAACTCTAGTGTTTTAGTTTCTAAAGTTTAGGACATAGTTCTTTGCGCTGTAATCATGTCCAAGGAGTCTAGAATATTCAGAAGTCTTCTTGGAGTGCACGGTCTCTGAAGGGAGCCCTTTCTTGGAATGTAGGAACAGCTTATAACTCTTCACTATTAATTAACCACTATTTAAGGTATGATAATAGCTAACAAGTAATAATTGCTTACTATGTGCTATGTTTCATTCTCAATGCTTTACACATATAACCTCTTAATCTTCACAATAACCTGAGATATAAAGTATGTATTGTTTTTATTGCCACTGTATATATGGAGAAACTAAGGCATCGAGAGATAAGTGATTTGCACAAAGGCAGAAAGTGACAGTACTGGAATTCTTATCAAGCAGTCTAAACTTTTGCTATTGAATTTACCTTTTAAAGTGCATAGTTGATTGTCATTCTTGAAGATATTTCTACCTTATTTTTTCCTCATGCTCTTCTTTCCATTGTCAAAGATAGATTGGAGTTATGGAATAAATCAGAAGAGTTTATCTATCTGAGAGTTAGTAGAAGCTCTCTAAGTGACACTTTAAAAGAGGGGGTAAGGGACCCGCAGATGGCATAATGGTTATGTGGCTGGACTAGCACATGGCTGGCTGCAGTTCAAGGCCCAGCCCCGGTGGTTTGAAACTCACTCTGCGTACATGTGCATGTGTGCCCAAGACCCAGAGAGGAGAAGGGAGAAGGGATTGCAGCATGGCCATCCCCCCACGCAGTGATTTCTCACTTTTTCTTTCTCTGTCTCTCCTCTAAGCACATGCTCCCTATAGCAAAAATATCTTTTAAGAAAAGGGGTGGGGGATAGGTTAAGCTGAATATATATCCATACTTTTAAAATATATTTTATAGATTGACCTATTTTCCCTTTACTATCTTAACGTTTCAGTCTTAAGAGAAGTTAACCAAGAGTTAACGTGGCTTTAATTATTCCAGTGTGCTGAATATTTGCTTATTACTAGAGGCCAGGCACTGTGGTATCTAAAAATGAGCTGTTCCATGTGTACCTTCTGAAGCTCAATGTCTAGCAGTGAGGCATTATTAAATATAACCATAATATAGCAAGATAAAGGCTGTAACAGAGTAAAGTATAAATTTCTGTAGTGACCTAGAAGAGAGAGTTATTGTATCTGCCTGAATTAGAGATAAGAGTGGATAGGAATAGTTGTTCAGCAAAACAAGAAGAGGAATGATGTTATAGAAAGGGCTAGAAATGACATTCCAGAATAGTATAAGCAAAAGGGGAACAGCATCAAAGTAACCTGTGTAGAATATAGAGAAGGTAGTCAGGGGAGCAGGAGTTTCTGGACATGAAACTAGAAAGATACGCTCTAGTCTGTTGAGAAGGGCCTTATATGTCATGTGTAAGAACTTGAGTCCTCATTAAATAGGCATATAGGAGCCCTCAGAGGTCTTAAGGGCAGTAACTGAATTTATACTATACAGTGGACTTGGGTTTTTTAGGTCCTTGTCGGACAGGCATATACAAAAATCTCTGCCCTCAAAAAGCCTACCGGGAGAAGAGAGAGAAGAAGCCATGAGAATAAAGAAGAAAATTTTCCATATTAAATGGGTGGTGTATGCCCTTAAATCAGGCAACCACCAAACCCAGTCTTGGGAGAGGCACAGTCAAAATAGTAAGTGAAATCCAGATTGGTATCTACAGATGAGTTAGGAGTTAGGCAGAGGAATCAGGGTAAGAGGGGAAGAACATTCCAGGAAGACAGAAAATAATTCACAAAGTCACTGAGGAGAAAGGAGGGAGAAACCAAGTATTTCAGGGAACCTGGGGCTTAATTAGCTAAAGGGAGAGTAGCTTGTAACATCTTGAGAAGAAGCTTAAGAGGCCTTGTAGGTTAATGAAGAGTTTGAAATTGATCTTTAGGGCAGTAACAAGCTATTGAAGGATTTTTAAGTAGGTGAGAGTCATGTTTATATTTTCATTTTTAGAAGAATCACTCTAGCTATAGAGTAGCCAGATTGCAGAGAAACAAGTCCGGAGGTAGGAAGACTATTTAGGAGGCTCTCACGGTAATCCAGGGAGATTTAATGGTGGCCTTAACTAAGATAGTGGCTATGAGTGTGAAGAAAATGAACAGATCTGAGAGACAGAAATAAATGCGGGCATGTGAATAAAATAATTCAAGGAGAATATCCTGGTTTCTGGCTCTAATCTGGGCAGATGAGGGTACCATTTTCTGAAATAAAGGCCATAAAATGAGGAATAGGTGTGAGGTGGGGCAGATGACGTTTTCATTGGCCCTCTAGTTAGAGGTTAAACTGAGGGGCCCATAGGTTTGAAGCCTAGAAATTATCTAAACTGGAGATTTAAAAATGTCCGTGTCATCATCACATTAGGACACTTGACTCCACAGGGATGGATTAATTGTCCAGGGAGAAAGCCCAGAATGACGGTAGGAAGAAATGTATCAGAGCCACCAAAAAATACTGACATTTGAAAAAGGAACAAAAGGAACAGAACCCATTACAGACACCAGATATAGGTAGGCCTTTATAGTAGCCGAAGGATGTCCACTCTCCCTAGAAATGCCTCTCTGAAATACTGAAAGACTAAAACAGTTAAAGTATGTTATTGTCTTTTGGCACAGGTCATGATGGGATTAGATGACTCAAGTATTTCATAAATATCAGCATGTGTTTCCTGCAGAGATTAGTATATACTTTAGCATGATACTAGCCCAAATGTTAATGAAGAGTAGCTGCCTTTTATGAGTAGATATAGCAGCAGTCATTCATCAATTCCAAAGAGATACTGACCTCCAAGAATGACTCAAATCTGGAGAAGAAAGTATGGGGTATCATTTCTGAGTTTGTAACTGTAATAACTAAGATCAGACATAAAAGTGGTTATTAGCTAAATGCAAGGCAAGGGGGAGTGGAAGCAGCTGGAAAAGAGCTGGCTATGCTTTCTCTAAGTGGCCACATCCAAAGCCTAGCTAGTATTGAGGCTTAGGCTCTCCAAAAAAATCCAGTGTCTTGCATCTCTAAGAATCCCTGGTTCAAAAGACTTAGTCAAAAGAGTACTAAACAGTTTTCAGCCTCTCAGCTTTGTTGCAGCTGCTAAGTTCTGAAGAGTAGTTACCTCCCATGGCCTTTGGCGTTTAGATAGAGTATGAGAATACTTTGTATTTATATCTTATTGAATAAATGCAGAGCTTATTCACAGACAGCTAGTGGGATCAGACCTAAAAAAGGACTGAAACTATTAGTATTAAGTAAATCAATTAAAGAATAATAATTTAGGGCTAGCCCTATACTCAGTGGTTATGCACTGTGCAAGAGGAGCCAAATCTCCTGTAACTGGCAGTTATCACTTGAAAAACACACTGGGTGTGCACGCCCAATCCTGATGGGATGGAAGAAAAGGATTGCAGCATGACTACACCCCACTGAGGGGTGTTTTCTCTTTCTCTCTTTCCTCCCTCTTGCAAACATATGCAACTAAAAAAACTTGAAAAAATAAAAATAATTTATAATTATATCAAACACCAGCTTAAGTAATTTTGAGCTCTACTCAGTTGGTGATCACAATATAAGAAGTGCATTAAGGGACCAGCAGTTGGTGTAATGGCTATGTTGTTGGACTCCCATGGAGTTGACCACCGTTCGAGTCCCAGACCTAGTGGCTTAAACTCACGCCAGGCATGTGTGTGTGTGCGTGTCCAAGATCCTGAGAGGATAATGGAGCAAAAGGAATTGTGGCATGGCCATCCCCACTGGGGGTGGTGATTTCTCGCTTTCTGTGTCTCTGTCTCTCTCTCTTTCTGGTGAGCGCATGTGCCCTATAGCAAAAACTTCTCAAAAAAAAGTGCATTGAAACATTTCTCCCAAATAAACAAATACACACCTTTATTTCCTGTTAGCATTGTACTATAAGCCCTCTTTTTCTATAAATGTAGATTAAATTCTTTACCAAGTAGAATTATCACAAACTAAATTTGTGAATTCATAACAACTACATTTGAATAATAGCAATTAAACTCTAAGATAAATAATTACACTGTATACATATATTAAATAAGTATATTCTGGAAAGCAGTCTTGAGTATCTTTCTATTTGTGACATTGTTCATACTTAAACTTTGATGTTTTCATTGAAATGAGGGAGGTTTTACTGCTGAGTAGGAGACCAAGTAAGTAAAATCTATGAACCTAGTTAGATATACAGAAGGGGAGTATCATAAATTTAGTGAAATAAAAACACTTTTCAACAGTGGTGTGCACCACTAAGATGCTGTACTGGATGGGCTAACACCACATGAAGACCAGGATTTGATCCCACCCCGTCCTAAAAGCAGGGCAAGGTGGCTTGCAGCTGTAGGCCCAGCTACTCAGGAGGCTATGGCAGGAGAATATTGACATAGTGAGATCCTGTTTTAAACACACACATACACACACACACACACACACACACACACACAGAGAGAGAGAGAGAGTGAGAGAGAGAGAGATCTAGATTGAAGTAAAGACTTCTAAATAGATATTGCATACAAGATAATAGCTATCTATATAGATATATAGGATGAAAGAGCCACTTAAAGTAAGACACATGGGGCCAGCAGATGCCATGGTGGTTAAGGTGCTGAGCTCCCACATTACTGACTGCAGTTAAGAGTTCCAGATCAGGCAATTTTGCTTTCTCATTTTTTCTCTCTCTCTATTTCTTTCCTCTCTCTCCGGTGAGTATACATGCCCTATATTAAATTTAAAAAAATAATAATAATTGTTAATAAAATTAAATAATTCTTTAAAAAGTAATACATTTATTTATTTATTTGAAGTCATATCAAAGGAGTAATTTTTATAAGAAACCCTATACATTCTCAAAGTGACACCTATCATGGAAGTAGTAGTTTATTTTAGAGCCACTTTCTTAAAATGGGAAATCTCCCTGCTTGAATCAGAGGTTAAGACGGTAGATGGCCACTGATCTAACTAGACTTTGGCAGTTTTAGTAGAGTGAAATTCAATACTATGATATGGTATGTGTATGTATTGTAGGCTCCGAGGATGAGTCTGGACTCTTAACTTTCTTGTCTCTAAGCTACAGTCTTATTCAAAAGTTTAATTGTGTGCTAAGAAACTTGAACTTCAGTTATAAGCATCAATCTGGTAATTATTCATTCTCCTAACATTTATACAGAAAAACAAACAGGCAAAGGGCTTTGATTCCTGCAATTGTATTAGCATTCTTTAGATCAATTAGATTTTCTTCTCACTTATCAAAATAATATAGTAAAATGTAATACATAAAACAAAGAAAAAATACTCATTCTCTTGTGTTCATAAAAAATTAGGCTATTAACTGGTACCTTACAATGTTCTGTAACTTTAAGAATAAGTAACAAAAAACCTTGTCTTGTGAATTTAGTTTAACTTGTAGACTATTACAGCCATGGACATTTCTTAGTTCTTCGGTTTTTAATTGTCATAGGGTGCACACACTTACCAGAGAGAGACAGAGAGGGAGAAAGTACCCCCATTGGGATGTGGTCACGCTGCATTTCCTTTTCCTCCCATTTCTCCACCTGGTCAGGATGTTTGCACACAGATGAGCCCTGAATGTTTTTCAAGCTACAGGGGCCAGTATTCAAACCATGGTCAGCCACGTGGGATCAGGATTCCCTTAATCAGTGAAGCTACAGGGCAGTCCCCCCAAATTTTCTGGTTTCAACCAAAACATTTTTGAGAGAGGTGAAAATGCATTTCCTCTTTGTTTTATACCACAAGAAAGATAAATTTATGTATTTAGCTAGCTAGAGGTCATGTTCATGCACACTAGAGAGAGAGAAGAAACTCTTGCCATGGAGCCTGGTCACACCACAGTCCTTTTTCCTTCCATTTCTCCATTCCATCAGGATCATGGACACACATGCATGGGCCTGGTATGTTTTTCAAGCTGTGAGGCTGGGATTCACACTGCAGTGAGCCATGTGGGATTCACCTTCCTTGACACAGCGTTTAACTGCTGTGTGATGGGGCTGGCCCTGCAAGAGAACGTTCAAGAAGGAAACCATATCTCGTTTATGACTCAGTACTAAGTACATTCCTATCTTTTCTATAAACACATAATGTAATCTTTTAATAGGTCCTAATGTAAATAAATACTTTGAATCTATAACTAATTGAGGATATACCTGTAAATTTCAAACTCTGTATTGGCTTTTTAAAAATTTTTCCATGTATTATATTTTGTTTTGATTTTTATCTTGATACATGACTCTATTTTAGTCACTAAATCTTTCATTTTCTTAACTGAGATCATTTATACGACTGATGTTGAGTTATAATTTTAAGACTTTGACATGAATAAGATTATAAATGCATGTTGAAGATAAAGTATACCAAGTAATTTAGTTCCAGACCAAGGTGGTCATCCATATTTTAACATCTAAATTGATCAAAACTCGGATATAGTAGGAACTCCTTTAGGGCAGATTTGTTAGTCACATTTGTTGGCAGGCCTAGCTTCGGCAACGGTAAAGCTGCTTTGCCATCTAGTGGTGGATTGCAGATGTCTCCACCTGTGCAGGGGCTGTTTTCCAGAGTCTATTTTTAGCCAGACTGCACACTGTAGCAGGCTGACCTAATGCTTTGACATAGTAATAACGCAATAGGAAGAAAAAAAGAAGTAAGAAATTTCCCTCCTCCATAGTGCTGTTATTGACTAGGAAAGGTTCAGTATGAGTAATACTCATAAAGCAACAAAGGCAAAAACAAAACTCAGAGTAATACAGCATTTTAAAAGTAAAGAAATCAAAATGCATCAAAAATGAGAAAAATAATCATTTAATCTAACATGGGAAACTGAATTTAAAAAAAAACACAAAACAAGAGTTTTTGCAAGCTTTTGGTTAAATGTTTTTGGGTGGTAGATATTTACTTAATTAATTTTTGCTAGTAAGTTCTACATTTTGAAGATTCCTTAAGATGTGTATTCATCTGTGCTGCTATTCCTGTTCAGGCTTCTCGACTCTTAACTATTTTATTACCAGTAGCGCTTGCTTTACCCTATTATCTGTACATGTAGTTAAACAGTCTACATGCCTTCTCACTTCCCTCTTATTATTAACCTGGATATTGTCTTCAATCCCAGCTGTTTGCCTTTTATCATTCCTGACTTTTATATTTCCTGTTTCAAAAATTATTGGGTCATCAGAAAAGTCATAACGTTTATATGTTTTTCTGTGCAAAAATGTATCATGACTTTTCCGTTTACCGGATTGTCTAAGTATTCTTAACTAGAAGAAACTTTCTTTCCTTCTCCCCACTAGTTGTGGATATCTTAGATCTTAGATAATTAAAAAAAAACATCAAAAATAGTTACTATGCCTCCTTTTTGAATGTGTAGCGTACTGAAACTCTCAAGTAGAATTAACATACAATAAAATTGTAATGTGTTAACATTCTTTCTCTGTATAGTTTCCTAAGTTATGGCATAAGAAACAGTTACTTCTCAGAAATAGATACACCAGAATTTGGAGGTGGAAGTAGAGAAGTTCGCTTATTTATCAAAGCTCAAGAAATAAAAATTAAGTTTAATTTTCTTAAAAATGTAATTTTTAACTTTAAAGAACAGAGATTCTAAATGTTGAAAATAGAGCAAGCCATTCCCTAGTATAAAGATAAAAGCAACTAAAAAATTAAAGATGCCTGACAGCTGCTGGCTTTGATAATGCCATCCCGCAGTTGTGGTAATAGTTTTCCTGGTCTCAACTATTAAAACAAATTAAAACTGCTCAGCTTGAGTAACTAAGCTTTTTTAAAAATTGCAGTTCAGAAACTTAAAGGCCTTACAGCAAGGTTAGATGGACAGTGAGCAAAGAAGGGAATGTGAGGTGTTGAGAATCTTCACTGGGGTTTTCCAACTAGAATAGAGTGAGATTCTTTCCTGTCAGAAACCCAGTTTTTCTTGTTGTTGTTCATTTGTCAACGTGAGTATTTAGGAAAAAGTTAGGTTGGCCATTTTAGATCAGTATTTGGTTTTCCTTTCACTTTCGTGATGCTCAGGCAAGCTAAAAGTGTCTGAACATTTAAGTATGAAACAATACACTGTCATATTTTACAACCACATCTGTGATAAAAGCTTAGCTATTTCGCAGGTAATTTGAAATTATAGTTTTTGTTTTGAAAGCATCTTATTAAATATTCTTCTCAGAGTGCTGCAGTTCTATTAAAGCCCCTTGATAAAAAATTTATGTAGAGCAAATTGCAAGTATGCAAAGGCTATTTGTAACACAATTTTACTTTTTCATTTAACGTTGTTTACCAAAACGAATGGTCAACATTCTTTAGGGAACTAAAGATAAGGGGTGATTATTAAATATATTATTAGTTCCCCATATATGTGGGATATCTGTCTTCAATATACTTTAGAAGCCTTCAGGTTTTTTAAAAATAACATCACTAGGTGGCATTCAGGAATAATTTGCCTTATGTTCAATATCAGAGGTTGACAAACTTTTTCCATAGAGGTCTTAATAGTAAATATTCTAGTCTCTGTCACAACCACTAATTCTGTTGTTGTACCATAAAAACAGACATAGACACATTTGTAAATCAATGAGCATGGGCCTGGTCCAGGAAAGTTTTATTTACAAAAACAGGTGGTGGCCCACATGTGGCTTGTGATCCTTGATTTGTCCTGTGATCCTGTTTGCCCACTCGTGCTCTACATGGATATGGTGTAAGAGCCAGCCCGTAAGAGATCCAAAGTGTAAGGACCAGTGTTTCTCTAAGTCTGCTCTGCAGACTGTTAGCATGAGTCCTGGGAGTCCACTCTCACTATGTCAGAATATGAAGCTAGAAACCCTTTAATCTTTGTTGTAATTATTATGCTTTGTTTCAGATGTGATTTTTACAAACTCAAATTTGAGAACCACTAGCTAAAATTGCCAAGATATTTGTCAACACTATTTATTGCAGTGTGTCCCTTCTCCCCCTCCCCCCAGTGCCAGAGTTACCACAGTGAGCAAGAGAAATAGAAATCCTTTCCTTCATAGGACTCAGAGTCTAGTAAGATGAACCATCAATGAACAAAATAGATCATTGTTTTAAAATATATGATATATTAGATAGTGATAAGGGGTGGGGAGAAAAATGAAATGGAAAAGAAAAACAGAATGTATTGTAGAAGTTTGGTCTATGGTGCCCAGAGAATGACTGGGCACCCTAGATGTCATTTGGAGCCAGCAGGTGGCATAGTGGTTAAGGCACTGGACTCCCACATGGCCGATGGCAGTTCAAGTCCCGGACCTGGCATCTTAAAAATCACACTGGGTTCAGGTGTGTTCATGCCCAAAATCCCAGGAGGAGATTAGAAGAGAAGGGGAAGAGAAGGGATTGTAGTGTGGCCATCCCCTCTGGGGGACAGTGATTTCTCATTTTCCCTCTCTCTCTTTGGTATGCTCACACACCCTATGACAAAAACCTAAAAACAAACAAACAAAAAAAGATATCATTTGGGGAAAGATTTGAAGGAAGTAAGAGAACAAACCGTGTTCTAGGCTGAGGAGCAAACAAGTGCAAAGGCCTGAACTTTAAGCATTGAGAACAAGGAGGTTTGGGTAGCTAAAGTGGAGTGTCAGTGGGGGAGAGTCATTAGATGTGAAATTATAGATAACAGAGAACCAGATCAAATAGAACTTGGTAGATTGTTGTAGGTACTGTAGGTACTTTGCAGGAACTTGGAGTAAACTCTTAGTGGAGGATTTTAACAGAGTCATTCTGGCTGCCTGTTGCGATTCATCTGTACGGAGAATGTATGGGAACAAGGAGACTAGTTTGGAGTCATTGCAAAACTTTGGCAAGACATTATTTTGCTGCCAAGGTGGTAGGGTTATAGGGAGTGATTGGATTCTCTACATTCTGAAACTGGAACCAACAGATTTTGGTAGTGGTTTGGGTTTGTGTGGTTGAGAGAAAGACAAGTTAAAGATGACTGTAAGGCTTTTGGCCTATTTAGCTGGAAGAATGGAGTTGACACTTACTAATATAGGTCAACTTAACCTTGAGGTTAACAATTTTAATTGTTTGAAGTTCAAGTGATGTTGAGTAAGGAACAAGACATCAGTATCTGGACTTTTATGGCTGAGGCTCAGGCCAGAGATGTATCTTTGAGGGTCAGAAGTATATGAATTAGATTTAAAGGTGTGAGCCTGATGACATCACCAAGATAGTATAGATGGAGACCAGAAGCTGCGCAATTCCAAATCAGATCATTATAATGTTAAGAAGTCAGAGAGATGAAGAGGAGCCAGCCAAGAGGAGTAAGAAGCAGCAGCTCATGAGGTAGGAAGAAAACCAGGCAATGTGGTATGCCAGAAGCCAAAGGAAGAAAAAGTCTCAAGGAGAAGAACGATCAGCTGTGTCAAATGTGGCTGACAGTAAATCAGCCGAGGATGACTGTTACTGCCCATTGGGTTTCATAAAGAGGTCATTGATGGCCTTGGTCAATGTAGTATGGGAGTTAAAGTCTTGTATAAAAGTGGTCTTATGATAAACTGGGAAGAGAGAAATTGGAGGCCAAATTTTTGAAGGAGTTTTGCTCTAAAGTAAAGTGAGAAATGAGGCAGTAGTTGAAGGGAGAAGTTTATATGTGTGTGTGTGTGCGGGGGGCAGTCGTTATCAGAGATATGCTATTATAAACTGTTCATTCCTGCCAAGGAAAGAACGCTGCTGCCAACTGAGTGGGAAGGGAGTACCTGCTGCCAGGTATAATCCATTCTTCCCGGCAGTCAGATACCATCTTGGGTATAAGAAATAATGCCAAGTAATAGGTCCATCAGATACCCTTTGTGCACAATAGGATGCTTAGGAAAAAAGAGTAAAATAGAAATAATTATATATTTAGAATGCCTGCAAATAGGAATACTACTTGTTTTTTGTCTTTTTGTATTGTACAAGTAATCTCTGACATTACGAATCCTTTGGACATCAGTAAATATTTTTCCATTTGAATTTAGTTTTTAACTTTTTATTTATTTTTAGATAGGACCTTGCAACGTTGCCCAGCCCAGGCCAGCCCTGGGCTCATAATCCTCCTGCCTTAGCCTGTGAATCACTGGGGTTATAGGCACGCTCAGCCATGCCTGGCCTTCAGGTTGGACTAGGAATTGAACCCAGGACATCCATGTAGTCCTAAACTGCAGAGCGCAGCATCTTAGCAGTGTGTGCCATCATGGCTGGGCCAACATTTGAATTTTTCTTATCAATTATTGTATACATAAATCTATTTAAGAACATGTATTCCAAAATGCATATTTTAAATGGGAAAGCCAAAATAACTTCAAAATGTGCAGTTTGAATTCTCATTTCACTATTATTTATACTTTTTAAAAATTAGTATGCTTCATTTTCAAAATATACATTTTAATACATAGTAATTTCTATAAAAATCTGTTCTATAGAAAGACATGTAATAGTTCAGATAAAAGTTGAACAGCTTTAGTATAGACTTCATGCTTATAGGGAAGAACCCAAATAAATACGAGAGGATTATTTTATTCCTAAGGAAAATAAAAGCATATAGAATCAGCCAGGTATATCAGAAGACCAAGCCCATAGACCAGTATCCTTAACAAATATTATCTCTATGTAAGAATTTGAAGGAACTGCTGCTTAATCAGTAGAAATTCTGCAGCAAATCAAAGTATCAGAAGAGTAAGAACGAAGTAGTCTGCTTTTAGTAGTGGTATATTTAAGTAAACTGAAGTGCTTATCTTCCACACTGTCATCTAGAACAAGTTTACATGGAAGTATGATGTAAAATAGCTGAAAAGGAAGAAAGGGGAATACTTCTGTATTCTTTAATGAAAAGTGAAATGGTTTTTTGAAATTATTTTCCATTTTAGCTTCCTTTTTGATTGAGTCAGCCTTTTTTCCTATTATGAATCTTAAATACCTTTTTCCTATTCAGACTGTGATTTTTTGAAATGTGGATTGATTGGTCATTGCCACTTCAGTAGTAGGAGGCAGCACAGGATCCAGATCTTGCTTATAAGGACTCTAGATACCTGTCTCATAGACACCATAAGATGTGTATGTCTAAATATAAATTGGTTTAAACAAATTATTAAAGTTTGCTTTTGTTTTTAAGCTTTTTTTAATGATAGGACAAGTGGGCTCTCCAAAGAGAGAGAGAGAAGGAAAGTGAGAAACCACCCCTTGGAGGAATGGCCACACCCGAATCCCTGCTCCATTAGGGATTTGGGACATGTGCACACACATACCTGGCATGTTTTTCAGCCTCTTGGTCCGGGACTCAAACCACGCAGTCAGCCATATGAGACCCAGCCACCTTAACCACCATGCCACTGGCTGGCCCAATTATTAAAGTTTTATACACTGTTATTCAAGCTTTTATAATTTGTTAGGCTATCGGATAGCATAGGCCTGTTCACAATCCAGAAGTCTGTTTCCACACATCTATATTCAATGAATATATGGGAATGAGGCTTGAGAAATAATCTAACCTTCTTGGAAGGGCCCAGAATATAAGTGATTAATTTTGACGCCTAGACTAAATTCATATCAGAAGAGTCAATCTGCTTGTAACTCTCTGCTATGTTGGGTTAGCCTTGCCAAAATAACATCAAGAAAACTGGATCTGTTACTACTTTATAGTTATTTTATGTGAGTTATTTTAATTAAGTGTTGATGATGATAGAATATCTAAGATGTGTGAGAGATAAACTACATACATATGCTTATCAGCAGAATATGCCAGCACAAGTATGTCATTTGTGAGCTAAATTAGTTTAGTCCTAGTTGGAATTAAAATGTGTTAATCAAGAGTGTCTTATCCACTGGGATGTCAGTAATGTCTGATGGAGATGTTCAAGAGAAACAGAAAAGAAACTAAACAAATTAAGATATATGAATTATAAAATGACTGACAAAATTCATTTGATTTATAATTTATGCATCATTACTTTTCTACAGAAAACTCAAGAAACATCTCATACAATTCTAAAAATAAAAGTATGTGAACATTCCTATGTGAAAAATAGCTGAAATGAAAAAGGAAGTCATAATACTCTGTAGTGATTTTTCAAAATAGTATTTTAATATCAGTTATTATTGATAGCATATAAGTTCAAGGAAGATAATACATTATAAGAAAAATAAAGATTTACTTGTAACAAAAAATAAAGATTTATTTGTAAGGAAAATATAGAAAGATACATATAGAATTGGAATCTCTGTGGAGAAAATCGTATAAAAATTAAATTAACTTAAAGATTAGATACAATGAATAAAAAGTAATATTTAGTTTTTAAAAGAATGTTCATACTTTTGATTAAACTTTGTAGTAAATATTTATTACCTTCCCAGGACTATGAATAGTTCTACCCTGTTGTATTTATTATTTTCTAAAATTACATTTTATAGAGTCTAAAATAATTTTTTGAGATATTTTACTATAGGCAGCGTGTGCGCACCAGAGGCAAAAAGCAAGAAATAGTAAGAGAAACCTGAAAGCAGTAGGAGACAATAAAAGGCCTTGTTAGTCATCTCAATTAAAATTCTCTTATGTGTCATCAATATGGATATTGTAATTCTTCTTGGGGTTCCTGACTGTTCTTTACTTACTCTTACTAAGTCCTCCAGAAGATATAATTTATCCTATCTAAGTAAGCAAGAATTGCCTTTCTAGATACATTTTATAAGAATTTTTCAGAAGACAGACAGATGAGCTATACCAATAATGTGATTTTCTCTTTACCATATCAACAGGTACTACCTACCTATTTTTTAGGTTTATTCATTTATTATTTCATGAGCAAGAGAGACAGAAAAAGATATCACCCCAACGTGGTCTCAAGACCATGATCCAACCCCAGCTCTAGATCATGGGTGTGCCTTGCTTAGGGAGGCCCATAGACTTGATGTAGGAACATCCCTTACAGAGCATTGTGTTTTACTCCTGCACCACTGTCTGGCCCCAAGGTCTCACCGATTTTTAACAAGAGAGATCATTTGGTCAGTTGAGATTATATATGAGGCCAAACTTTATTACATATTTTGCTGGTTTTGGAAATCACTCATCAATGTTCATCACTGAGTGATGATGAACAGCTCCACAAGCCAGTTACTGAACCAACCAGATATGTGTTGAATGCTTGCTCTATACATTTTTCTTTTAGAATGTTCGAGTTTCCTCCTTCTTTTCCTGGTGAACCTTATTATAAGTAATCACATTATAATGATGATACTCTTCTAGTAATACTATATCCACTTGTCACCATTCATCACCCATCTTCTGCTATTCCCTGACGGTATTTAACCTAAAGCCCAAATCAACGGACTGAAGACATCTTTTATCAAAACTACCAAAAATGTTCAAGAACAATGAGGTAGAGCTTATGAACTTTATTTTAGTTGTTACATTTCTTTTAATCTGGCAAATCAAGAGCCTATGCTAATTAGTGCTTCATATGCAAATTAACTTGTTTACTTGTCATACCTGCCTTTTCAGCTTTTCCTGTTTGAGTGGTAGCAAGGGTAAAGATTCTACATTAAGAGAATGGTTGCATAGTTGCAGTGGGCCTGAGAGGAAGTGCTGAGTCAGGCAATTTATTTATGGTTAGTTGGTCGTAAGAATGAAGTGTGTGTACCTGCCATTATTCTATAAAGGTATTCCTGTAGCAGGGTGTTACAGAAGTAAGAACACCAAAAAGTCAGTTAATAAATGTGGTCTCTGGTTTTCTTTTACATAAAATAAGATTGATCTAGTAAACTCCAGAAAAGTAAAACTTCCTGCTTTAAAATACATTAAAAAGCATATTCAGATAAAATTGCACAAGTCATGCTTTTTTATTAAGGTATAAAGTAAAACTTGCAAACTTGTAAAACTTTGAGTGATTTTTGTGAAGTGAGAAATTATATGTGAATAGTCACTTGTTAAATTCTTTTGTAAGTTTCATATTTTCTTAACCTTGTTAACTATGTATTTTTTTCATTTAAAAAGATAATTTTTTCAAACTTAGAAGCAACATTGTATGAAGAATGTTGGCATCAAAAAAGTCCAAAGCTGCTTTAAATAAGTTCTGTGTAATTGTGTCTTTTCAGATCTACATCAGACATCCAAGTTTTCTGAAGTTTAAACTGTCCTAAATGTTACATTTGTCTATTTAAGATTTAGTGTTGGGACCAGTAGATAGCATAATGCTTACATCGCTGGACTCACGTAGTCAACCGCGGTTCGTGTCCTGGACCCAGTCACTTAAAATTCATGCCAGGCGCGTGTGCATGCATGTCCAAAATCCCAAGAGAAGAATGGAGGAAAAGGGATTGCAGTGTGGCCAGTCCCCAATGGGGCATGATTTCTAGCTTTCTGTCTCTCTGGCGAGCACATGTACCCTATAGCAAAAATTTCTCTTTTTTTTTTTTTTTTTTTTTTTTTAGAGAGGTTTTCGCTATAGGGCACGTGTGCTGCCAGACAGACGGAGACATAGAGACAGAAAGCGAGAAATCACCCCCCAAGGGGGATGGTCACGCCGCAATCCCTTCTCCTCCATTCTCCTCTTGGGATCTTGGGCACGCACGCACATGCACCCGGCGTGAGTTTTAAGCCACTGGGTCCGGGACGCTAACCGCGGTCAACTACGTGGGAGTCCAGCGACATAGCCATTACGCTAACTACTGGTTCTCTCAAAAATCTCTCTTAAAAAAAATTTTTTAAAGAACATTAGTATTATTCTTCTCTTCAACACTGACTTGTTCTAAATTGTGCTCATAAAATGTAGAAAATATTTAAAATTATTGATATTTTGAAGATTTTGTTTTCTTTTGTTTTTTATTTTGTAATGGTTTTAAATAGTCCTTATTATCAACCTGTACTTTAAGACTAAGGTTTAAGGAAATTCTAAAGTCAAGCTAAAATATAGTATAAGGTGATATATAAGTTGCTATATCTGTTTTAGGAATTCTTAGAAATACTAGCTTTGTTTTATGGATTAATTACCTTGATATCACCTGTAATTTCAATATTGGTAAATTATTTATAAAAAGGTCCATTGAGGTGTTTGGGACTTTCAGAGAAGGAAAAAATTGGACTGAGCCATCTACTTTCCACTAAAGAAAGTGGAAGTAGAAAAAGCTTCTCCTTTTCATTCTTATTTATTTATTTATTTATTTCATTTTGGTTTGTTATAGATGTGAGCATGATTGCTGGAGAGAGAGAGAGAGAGGGAAAGTGAGAAATCACACTCGAGAGGGTGGCCAAGCCACAGTTCCTTCTCTTCTATTCTACTCTTGACAGATTGTGGGCACACACGCACATGCACCCAGCATGATTTTCAAGGTGGTGGGTCAGAAAGTCAAACTGTTCAGTTGGCAGCCATATGTAATCCAGCCACCTTCATCTTTAGCTAGCCCATTAGCTTGTCCTTTTCATTCTTAGAGAAATGAGATAAAACACTAAGGGTTTATGAAAGATGAACTATAAGAAGGATGTTACTATTTTCTAATAGCAGCAATGGCAAGGGATGAAGGAAAAGCTCTCTTTCAGGAAAGCAAAAGTTTAAAATTGAATAACTTTTTAATAAAGAAAAAAAATGTTTAAAGGACCAGCAAATGGCATAGTGGTTATGTCACTGAACTCCCATGCAGTCAACCTCGGTTCGAGTCCCAGACCCGGCAGCTTAAAACTTGTGCCAGGTCCGTGTGTGTGCGTGCCCAAAATCCTGAGAGGACAATGGAGAAGGGATTGCAGTGTGGCCATTCCCCCTGGGGGATGATTTCTCACTTCCTGTTTCTCTGTTTCTCTCTGTCTCTCTAGTGAGTACACACCCTATAGCAAAAACCTCTCTTTAAAAAATTGATCAAAATATAATGACCGTCATTCCAAAATAAATTATAATTCTAAGTGGTGTGATTTAGTTCTCTAAAAGAGCACTTGGTGGAATTGAACTGGATTCTTGGTTTATATTTTTACTAGAGTATTTTTTTCTTTCATTTTGTTTATTTATTTTTCTGCCTTTTATGTATATTTTTATTCCTTCTACTTTGAGTTGTCTCATTCTTTCAGGCTGTCTTAGTCAGATGAGGTACTAACAGAAATACTTTAAGTCTGAGTGGCTTAAACACAGAAATGTATTACTCTGAATTCTGAAGGCTGAGAAGTCCCATGTCTGGGTACCAGCTGATTTAGTTCCTGGTGAGGATCCTCTCCTGGCTTACAGATGGCCACATATTCACATGGCAGAGAGACCATCTTGCCTGTGCCTTTTTTTTTTTTTTTTTTTTTTTTTTTTTTTTTTAAATAAAGGCTAATCTTAGGAAGACTCTACCATCATGACCTAATTACTTCCCTAGTGCCTCACCTCCAAATACCATCGAATTGGAGATTAGGCTTTCAACACGTGAGTTCTGTGAGGACATAAACACTTAGCCCATTGCAGACGCAGATAACTGAAATGTATAGAAAAAGAATTGATACCTAAAAATGTAGTTTCTATATGTCAGAGTACTAGCAGGGGGTCTTCAAAAGTTTCATGGAATATATGTATTATGAAAAAAATCTATGCATGTATTTCCCTTTTTTTTTGTACCAAAATAACCTTGCCCTTTAGTTCTGTGTTTCTATAAACTTTTTGAAGTCCCCTATAAGGGGGACTAATTTATATTATACTATATATATATATATGCTACCTAATTTATATTATACTATAAAAAAGCTTACCTTATGAGTTTTGCCTAGTTTGGGAACTTTTCTTAAAAAACATAAGCTTGACTTTTCAGGCATTCTTAGCACTGCATGTTCTATCAAGTAGGAATGATATAATATGACTTCTGAGAGAAGGCACCAGATTGAAATATTATTTATTTTAGGTTTTCCTTGGTACTTGCCATTTAGTGAAGAGAGCATTCTATTTATCCCAAATTGGTGGATCGATGTAGAAAACAATTTTTCCATAAAATTGTTTCTTCTATTAATTATGGGACTGTGAACCTCGAAAAATCCTAAGCAGAGGGCAATACTGTGTATAGGCTTTGTTTGATATATCTAAAACCTGGAACAGTGACTTTGTGATTGTTTAATGAATATTTGTTGAATGACTTATTCTCTATGTATCATACCTTCTAGTTGACAACTATAGCTTTTTTATTCTCCCAGTTGTTTTTAAATCTGATAAAGAGCGTCTTTGTTGGAATATTTCTTTTTCAACTAGATTTTGCCTTTTCTCTGGAAAGCATGATAATACTCTACAGCTCCTTGATCCAGAGCTTTGTGCCTTAGAGATATAAGCTTTTATCCTCTTACCCCGATGCCAACCTCAAACTCACATGATTAACATATGTACAGCTGTCTACAGTATACTCCTCTTTATATTTGTCTTTTTGGGGGGAGGTTTTTGCTATAGGGTGCGTGTACTCATTAGAAAGACAGAGAGAGACTGAGAGACAGAAAGTGAGAAATCACCCCCCAGGAGGGATGGCCACACCGCAATCCCTTCTCCTCCATTCTCCTCTCGGGATCTTGGACACATACACACGCATCCAGTGTGAGTTTAAGCCACCAGCTCTGGGGCTCAAACTGTAGTCAACTATATGGGAGTCCAGTGACGTAGCCATTATGCCAACTGCTGGTCCTGCCTCTTTATATTTAAGAGTACTACTGAAAATAATTAACATGGAGTCATAGACCCTTATTTTATAAGGTACTTTCTTTAAATCATCTCATGAGCATCTAATTTTTTTCATTTTGAGATTGAAAGAAACTAAAGCTGTGAAAAGTTATTAGCTTGAAGCCACTCTGCTAATTAGTGGTGGTATAAAAACTAGAATCCAGGCCTTTGACTCCCCAAGTAGTTTTTCTGTAACACACGGTATCAATAACTTTCAGGGAGAAGACATTTCCTAATTAAAACACTGATTCGCCATCATGATACCTTTAGGCAAATATTACATGTCCAAATTATCTTGAAAGAAAAGAATGTTGCCCCAAATATGAAGACTAAGATCACAAAGACCCTTCAAGAACTCTTCTTCTACAGAACTCTTCTTCTACTCCCTACTAAGGCAGGGAGCACTGACGTGTGTGTCAATACAATGTAGTTTATATTACCAGTAGGTAATTATCAGACAAATATCTTTCCATAAAGAAATTCAAATTTGTTTCACTATCTTAAATTATACCAAATTGACATCTGAAGAGTAAAGTGTAGATACAGCACAGACTATTTTTAGTATGCACACTCTTTTGAGTTCTGTTTCAGTTGTTTACACAACTAATTTTTTGACAGTTGAGGTCTTGGGTAATTAGATAATTTAAGGTAAGAATCAATCTGAATATTAAGACTATATAATAGCAGGCTAATTTTATGTTAAAAATACATTAACCATAGCAGTTTTGATATTTTTGGTGAGAGTAGTAGTTTTATCATTTTATACTTTAATTGTATAAAGTTTATAAGTAGTCTCTTTTTTTTTTTTTTTTTTTTCCAAAAGCAACCCAACAACAAAAGCTAAATGTGAACTTCTTAGAGGAGGACAATTGTAAAAGGAAACAAATTGACTAAGAACAGAATTTGTTTTCCTCCCAATCTTATATTGTAGGGCCCTATAGGTCCCCAACAACCACACACACTAACCTTCCTTCAGAGCAGTTCCTTTGTACAGTTGGACACTCAGGCAGGAAGGTACAGACAATCCATTGAAATTCATAATGCCATCCATTAGAGAAAAAAGTGCTTTCAGATATTCCACTAAAATAGCACTATATCACCATTGTAAGTTCAGATGAACATGTAAACTACAATGTTCTATTTCAGATAAGCTACTTCTCAATATTTATCTCAACATTTGTTATTTAGTAGCATTTCTTACATAATTTTAACCTTATATTTCATTTCAAACTAATTTTATTACAGTCAAGAATTATTAGTAACTATTTTTATTTCTCCATTTTTCAAAATGTAAATTAGTATTATACTTTGGATTATTGAATATGTCATAAAATACCAATTTATAAAAGAAAATGGTACCATCTGTTACAAAACCAATGGTACAACATTTAATAATTAAATTTTCAATATGAATCCAGAATTTATCATAAGTGAAATTAGGTAGTTTAGAAAGAAAAGGGAAAATAACAGAGATAGTGCAAATACTAGAATAAGATCTTGGTTGGAAAAAGAAAAAAAAGATCTTGGTTGGAAATAGTTAACTTGATCCAATTTAGAGTTCCAAAAATGGTGAGATATACTTTGATCAAATATGTGAAAGTAAACGCTTTTAAGATCAACTTTATTACAACTGGAAAATCTACTTATGTTTTATGTGTTGGAAATGACAATAACTACCTGAATAATCCACTGTTTCTGTAAAAAATGAGCTTCTGAGGACACATTAACATACAAAAACATAGTGAATAAAATGCCAAATTACTTGCTTAATTGTAAAGTTTCTTTTCTTGGTTTGTTAGACCTGCAAAAGATATCATAGCAAAAAATTTATTTAACATAAATGTTTTAGGATTTTATTTTTCAGAGGCTACTTTATATATATATACATATACATATATACACACACACATATAATGTGTGTATATATATATATGTATATGTGTGTGTGTGTGTTTGTGTATATATATATATAAATTTGGTAGAGGTTTTTTCCTTAAGCACATGCTCTGGAAAGAGAGAGAAGCAGTGATAGGAAAAGTGAGTGAGAAATCACCCCTTAGGTGAGATCACCACACAGCAATCCATTTTCCATTCTCTTCTTAGTATCTTGGGCACACACACACACCCGTCATGAGTTTCAAGCCACCAGGTCCAGGATTCAAACCACAGTTGGCCATGTGAGAGTCTAGCGACATAACCACTATACCATCTGCAGAGGCCACTTTTAAAACAGCCCGGAAAATATGTGTAGATATAAACCATAGGCCTACTTTTGCAGAATATTTAGAGAAAATATATTACAGGGGGCCAGCAGCTGGTATAGTGGTTAAGGCACTGGACTACCACATGAACAACCATAGTTTGAGTCCTGAACCTGGTAGCTTACTTTTTTTTTCTCTTTCTCTCTCTCTCTCTGTCTCTCCCTCTCTCTCTCTCTCTGTGTGTGTCTGTCTCTGGTGAGTGCATGTGCCTTGTAGCAAATTTTGAAAAATAATAATGATAAATAAAATAAATAATTCTTAAAAATAAAAAATACATTACAAATGTAGTATTTAATTCTCTAATGTTTTATAAATTTATCTTGCTCAAAGTTTTTTGTTTTGTCTTGTTTTTGTCTACTTGCTATATGTTAAATTTATTCTTAATCTGTATCAATCCATTCTGTGCTCACCAGGTAGAGATAGACAAAGTAAGAGGGGGAGAGAGAAAGTCCCCCACCCACAGAACAGGGTCACATTTCTAGCCATTCTCCTCATTTTTCCAACCTATCTGGATTTGGGGTACATGTGCCCAGTGTGTTTTTCAGGCCACTAGGACTGGGATTTGAACTGCAGTCAGCTGTGTGGGATCAACTGCCCTAAACACTAGGCCATGGGGTTAACCCAATATATTAATATAGTCTTCATACTTTACTTAAATAATTTTCAATCCTTTAGCATTGATGATTTGCCTACATTACACAAAAGGAATAGTCTGACATTTAAGTAATTGTGTACTGAGATATAATTAAACAATTATAATCATAGGTTGTTTTCTGGAAAAATTAATAAAAATGGAATTTCGAATAATTTAATAAGCTTCTAAAATCTTGGTCCCCAAATTTGAATGAGCAAAAATATTCTCCCTCCATCCAACATTAGACAGTCATAGAGTCAACACAGTTTAGGTCTTCTGACTCATCTAACATCAATTAACATGACCTTTAATAAAAGACAGTTGTTTTCCTCTGTTAAAAGTATGCATGTCATGGGACCAGAAAATGGAGTAATGTTTATGTTGCTGGACTCCCACATAGTTGACCATAGTTTGAGTCCTGGACCTGGTGGCTTAAAACTCACACCAGGTGCATGTACATGCATGCCCAAACTCCAGAGAGGAAAATGGAGGAGAAGGGATTGTAGCATGGCCATCCCCCCTGGTAGGTTATTTCTTGCTTTCTGTCTCTTGGGCAAACACATGCACCCTATAGGAAAAATCTCTCTTTCAAAAAACTAAAAGGTATACATGTCATAATCTGCTTGTATAAAAATTTGCAAAATAATTTAAATTTTATAAACATTTTCATTTTTAATCACATCAAAGTTTTTTTCTCTCTTTTTTTTTTTTTTTTAAGTTTTTGCTTTAGTGCACGTGTGTTGCCAGGGAGAGACAAAGGGGGTGAGAGAGAGAGAAAATGAGAAAACACCCCCCAGAGGGCTTGGCCACACCACAGTTCCATCTCCTCCATTCCTTTTGGGATTTTGAGCATGCACTTACATGCATCCAATGTGATTCTCAAGCCCCCGGGTTACAAACTGCCACGTTGGCTAGCACCTTCATCTCCACATCACCTGCTGTCCCACCTTTCCCGTTTTTAACAGAGTTACATTTTTTAAAAGGTGAAATTTAGGAAACTTAAAATTATTAAAAGAAATTGATCACCAAACTCAACAATTCAATCAAAAGTATGTATTTGGAAACTAATTTATGTAATAATGCAGACAGTAAGTCTCCTTTTGATGTCTTCATTGAGCTTCAGTTATCTTTTTTTATTATTATTTCATTTCTTGATTAAGAAAAACAGGTACGCTTGACAACGTCTTGTAGTGCGCGATCCTCTACCTGGCCCAGGTCTCAGGCGCTGGTAGGCATGCCCTGTGCTCAGGTGGGCCGGGTTCCGCCTCCCGAGTGTCTGCGGCATTGGGCAGTGGTGCCTGCTGCCTGACAACTGCAGCTGAGCCAGTACCGGTTTCATAATCTTAGTTTTTGCCAGTTAGATAAAATTATCATAATAAACATCTCTTGTTTAAAAATTTTGCTACACTTTAGTCACCTTTAATGTTTTTACATTTTCTTTAGGAAATTTTCCAAATACTATGTAAAATAGAAAAAAAAAAAAGAATGGTAATTTTCCTTAAAAGCATTTATTCTACTGAAAGCAGCCACATAGGAAAGTAAATTGATTTATGTTTTATATAACTCTAAAGTTTGTTGAAAGTAGTTGATTTTCAGATCTGTATTTTACAGTGTGTTGTTTTTATTTTGTTTATTTGTTTGTTTTACTTTAATAGCCTTTTATGTCACCTCGGTACCCCGGCGGTCCAAGGCCCCCATTGAGGATACCTAATCAGGTAAGATTTGTGTGTTACTTAAGTTTTTTCATGAATCAATAAGGTCTTGAAAATGTCACAGATATTTCCCTATCCCATTTAATAATACTTCTAGTAATAAATAATCTTCAAGGGTTGGCAAACTACTTCCCAGCAGCTGCCTATTTTTGTAAGTAAAGCTTTATTGAAACACAGTCACATGGATATTATGTATTGTCCAAGGCGGCTTTTATTCTATAGTACAGATCCAAGTGTCATTATAGACACCATGTCTGGCTTACAACTGTAAAAATTTTTCCTGTCTAAATCTTTACAGAGAAAAGTTTGCCAGTCCTTGGAGCCTGCTTTAAACTTTAAATCTGATTTTAAAAGTTTCCATCATTTTGGTAAATGCTGATTATCCTCTCATTTAATAGATGGCAATAAAATATCCTAGGACCATACCTTGGTTTACTTTCATATCATTTTAGTTTCAATATCATGGCTCTAATGGTCACATGCACTTCATCCAACTGTGAATGTCTCATCAGGCAAATAATCAGCTGCTTTTAGAAGGGCTATATCTATTAATAAATAAATATTCAATAAATTTTCCAACATTTTTTCATCTGTGAGGACTCTGAAATTTCATAACTTTCTGTTCTCAATTAGTTTTTGTTCCCAAATTAATGCATGTTTGTTTACTAATGAGAATGAAACACAATTTTCACTTACAGAGAGTTTACAGCTTTGTTTTAGGATATAGGCAAAATACATGTATATAACACAAGAAGAAATTGAATGCTTAACAGTATGAAATATTTTTATCAATATAATTATCTTGTCACTTTTCTCTAATTCTGTTACTTGAATACTTTTGATTATCCCAGATCTAAAAAGTCAGTCCTCTTATCACATTACATTTTGTTTTCCATTCTTACTCTGTTTCCACTTTCTTCCATATGGAAAATGGCACAAGAAAGTTGTAGTTACAAATTTACTTGATAGCAGCAGAATTCTCCTTCTCCTCTCCTAACTCTTGTTGAAATTATGCTGTGTTTTATAAGTGTCCCACTTTGTCGGTGCTCTGCTTATTGTGCATAGCAGGGAGCGCCTGTACCACTCACCTCCAGGGGAGAACTTGGAGCAGGAAGCAGAGCTGGGTCATCTGTGACTACAGTGCTTGGCAGTCCTCACATTAGCAGCTGAACCAGTTTTCTCCTAAGGACCAAATCTGCATTCAGTGTGTAGGACCAGGGGACAGGGCATGAAGTAGGAAAGCAAAGTGCACAGGCGCCAAGCATATAGAGTTCCAGCATATGGAGTTGTATTTTCTCTCTGGGCGACCCTGTATATGTTGACTGTGGGATCCACTCCACAGGTGCCTGAGTCTTTTCACTTTTCATATACTGAAACTCACATCTTTTATTGGAATCGTCATGGTTTTTCAGATATCCTAGCCATAGTTTTTTATATATATTACATAGGTATAGGAGATTCCCCAAAAATCTGAGTTAGGAAAATGTAAATTTCTTGTGTAGAGTGTTAATTAAAAGTTTTTTATTCCATTCCATAACGATGATGAAAATGTGATAGAATTATGGGAATTGCATTTATTTGAAGTTTATGAAATGTCTGACATACATAAGATACTGCTATCCTAGGTTCCTTACCTATAGCAACCAACAAAATCTAACACATGCTTTTAGGAAGGAAGAGGTCTGTAGTCAGGATGTGAATAATTGTTCATCTGAATTTTTCGAAATTTCTTGAAAACAAGTATGTAACTTTTCAGATTTTTAAAACAGTCAATTAAAGTTAAAGATAATTAAGAGTTTTTATGTAGGCTCTCTTTCCTCAAGAAGTTTAAAATCTTTATCTAAGTGTATTTTTGAATAATTTTATTCTTCTGTGAATGGCACTTTTTTGTCAATACCCCATCACACATATACACATACGTTTAAATTTATTCATTCAGATGTCTATCATCCAAGCTAATAATTTACATATATACTATTTTTTAAGAATTCTGTTAATAATATAAATAATATTGTTTGGGACCAGCAGATGGCATAATGGTTACATTGTTGTGCTCCCTCACAGTTGACCGCGATTCAAGTCCTAGACCCAGCAGCTTAGGACCCGATAGCTTAAAACTGACATTGGGCATGTGTGTGTATTCCCAGTCTCCCAAGAGGAGAATGGTGGAGAAGAAGAGATTGCAGTATAGCAATCCCCCCTGAGGGGTGATTTCTCACTTTCTGTCTCTCTGGTGAGCGAACGTGCCCTATAGCAAAAATCTCTCTTAAAAAAATAATAATATTGTTTTAGGAAATGATTTACCTACTTAGGCACATGCCATTTTCAAGCATAAACATGTTTCTTTAATTTTATTATGTAGTCATTAACGTAGAAATGACAAAATTGTTTAATTGGAATGATATGTACAAAAAGACAAATGTATATGAATGTTTTAATTTAATTTTCATTTAAATTAATCATAATCTATTGCAATTTTGTTTTATTAATAGGTCATATCAGAAAATAGAAAGTGAAATATTAATCTTTTCAGTAGTGTTGACTAGTGATTTTGAATATGTGAAAGACATCTCTTTAATAAAAAAGATCCTTCCCAATTTTTATTACTAATGATTAGACTGTAAGTTTTAATTTAAGTTCTGAAATGGTTTTTATGGTTCTGGACTAAATTTCTAATGGCTTATACTATTTATATATTTATAGGAGTGGGTGTTGAGAATGTGGTGTATGTCACTGTACTTTAGGAAGGAGTAATAGTGTCTAAAAGGATAAGAGGACAGTCAAATTACAAATATTTTTAATAAGGCAGAGAATAAATATATATGAGGAAACATGTGAAGCCTAAGTTCACAAAACATGTTTGATTATTCAGTTTTACACTGGAATCAACTCAACTCTCATAAGAGGTTATTGGTAATGAAGGATTCATTGGCTGGAGCTCTTTATGCTTCTCATGGATAAAATGTATAATCAGAAAAATTCGGAGTATTCATTAAATACTGTGTTGAAGAAATCAAGGCAGCCAGAAATACGGGCTAATAATAAGAGTTATTAAACTATTGATTGATTGATCCTATAAAATTTCAAGAATTTATATTCTTAAGTCTTAACATTTCTGAAACACTGTCTACAGATACAGGAATTGAGTAAGCACCCACAGGAGAGGTAGCCACACCGCAAACCCTCCTCTTCCATCTCTCCTGTTGGGATTTGGGCACTCACATATATGCTCTGGAGTGTCTTTCAAGCACTGGGTCAAGTACTCTAACCTCCCAGTTGACCATGTGGGATCCAGCCATCTTAACCACCATGCCACTGACTGGCCCTAGTTCTGTATTTTTAAAGTTTTCATTAAGTAAAATATGGCATTTGTGATTAGAAAACTGTATTAATTAATTATATATAGAGAGAAATGAAAGTACAGATGTTTTACTCTTCTGGTAACTTGATATACAGGACCATCCGTTGTTAATATTGAATGTGCATGGGTACTGGAAAAAGATAATGGAGAATAGACTTAAAGTATGGGTTTATTTTGGAACAAAAAAAGTAAATTCACGCATAACTTTTTCATAATGTACATATTTCATGAATTTCTGGAGAACCACTCATAAAGATCTTACATGGTAAGAGGGAAAACAATGGATGCTAAGGGTAAGCATCAAGGCTTTTTATGTAAGGAAAAATATCAGCATGCATTTAAGCTGAAAAAAGTTGTTGAGACATTTACTTGTATTTATGAAGATAAATTTACTATAGTCCCATATAACCAAGGTAGTAATATTTCAAATAAACTTAATTAAATTAAATAAATTTAAATAAAATTAAACTTATTTACTCTTTCTCATATATTTTGTTATCCAGGATAAATATTAGATAATGTATCCTTTACCAATTATTTTATATCTTTCTAAAATTGTTTGCATGTAGAGTTTGAATATTATTTAATGATATCAGTATGAAAATATAAGAAAGACTTCAGCTGTATAAAAAGAAATATGTTCTGCATTGAGTATGTAATATTTTTGTATAGTTGAAATGGTAAGGAAGAAGACTTCTCTGAATCTTCAACTTTAAAAATTAAAATTAAGCATGTCGGAACTGGCTGCGAGGCCTGTTCCATGGTTAAGGCAGCTGAGTCCCACATGGCTGACTGTGGTTCAATTCCCAGCATCTTGAGAAATATGCCAGGAGCATGTGCATGTGTGTGTGCCCCAAATCCCAAAAGGATGAAAAAGTGGAGAAGGGATTACAGCATGACCATTCCTCATTGGGGGTGCTTCTTCCTATCCTTCTTTTGTCTCTCTGGCAAACACACACAACCCTTCTGGCAATTTTTTATTATCTTAAGTTTGTTTTGTTTTGTTTTGTTTTGTTTTGTTTTTTGACATAGAGCAAGTGTGCTTACCAGAGAGAGACAGAAACAGAGTAAGAGGAAAAGTGAGAAATGTGTGGCCATTCCACACTCCCTTCTCCTCCATTCTCCTCTCAGGATTTAGGGCATGCACACACAGACACCTAGCATGTTTTTCAAACTGCTGGGTCCAGGACTTGAACAGTGCTATAAGCCATGTGAGATCCAGTACCTTAACCACCATGACACTTGCTAGTCCCTGGCAATTTTATTTTTAAACTTAAATATGATTTATTCTTTGACTGTAACAGTGGTTATGATGAAAAATAGCTTATTTTACCAGTTCAAAATAACTTTTTCTATCATTGGGATCTCATTTTTTGTCATTATTATACTTACACTATTAATATATTTAAGTTATTATTTGAACTCCAGTGAGAGAGAATTAAAAACATCATTTCTTTATGATTTTGAATGTTGAATTTATAGCTGTCTTTTTCCAATTAATTTCTACTTTGTAAGGCAATAAAAGTTAACAAATTTAATGTCTGACAATTTTTTTTCTCCTTCCTTAACCTAGAGAGGTTTCCATAGTGAATCCTATACAGTTTTATCCAATTTGTTATAAAGTTATATGAAAATTTTTAATCAGGTGTTTACTGCTTTGCCAAAAGGTATCTTATAGTATTTTTATCATAATTTTATCATGCCCCTTTTAGATACAAAGAATGCATTGCCACATCACATTTGATTAGAAACTTCATGGGGCTATGCGAAATCTCTCTCAAAAATATTCTGTCATTCAGCAGATACTTATTAAGGCTTACTGCGTGCCGGGCAGTCAACACGTGGAGAGGTATCAGTTCACCAGCTAGTGAAAATCCCTCTGGCAATGGCATTCTAGTGTAGCACTGGCCAGTAGCCTTTCTGGGTGATGGAAATATTCAGTATCTACACTGTCTCACACAGTAGCTTTGGTACTTTGAGCACTTGAAGTGTGAATAGTGTGACTAAGGAAGTAACATTAACTTTATTCATTTTAATTGATTTATATTTAAATCACTGTATTGTGGCAAATCGCTGTTATAGAACAATGGGAGATCAAAATTATTCATAGAATTATATCTTAAAAGAAGTGTACATTTCTTGGCACAAATGTACCAGTTGACAAGTATATATTATCATTTAGAGTATGTTTGTTATTAAGTGCCCTCATCATTAGTGTTTTTTTCCCCTGTCAGAGTGAGGATCTTTAATAGAGCAAGAAAAGTTGTTCCAAATTTGTGAGTATTTAAATGAGTCTGGGGACCAGTAGATGGCGTAATGGTTACCTTGCTGGACTTTCATGTAGTCGACTGTGGTTTGAGTACTGGACACTGGGCACATGTTTAAACAATGCAGACTATGCCCCTCTTCGCTGAATAAAGCCATCATCTGGTCATCTCAGGAATGATAAAAATGTTGTATCTATTTTTCTTTTAATTTGCCAGAGAACAAGTGTACTTGCTGGAGACAGGGAGAGGGAAGGAAAGTGGGGGGGGGGGGGGGGAACCCTGTGGGGATTGGTCACACTACAGTCCCTTCTCTATTGCTTCCTCCCTGCGGGATCTTGGGCACACACACACATGTACATGCAACACACTCCTGGTGTGTTTCTCAAACCACTGGGTCTGGGACTTGAACCACACAGTCAGCCATGTGAGCTCCAGCCACCTTAACTACCCCACTGCAAGCTAGCCCAAACATGTTTTAAAAGTTAGAGGTGTGCTGGGACCAGCAGATGGCATAATGGTTACATCTCTGGACTTCAATGTAGTTGATCACAGTTCAAGTCCTAGACCCGGTGGCTTAAAACACACCAGGCATGTGTGCATGTGTGCCCAAGTCCCGAGAGGAGAATTGAGAAGAAGGGATTGCAGCACGGCCATCCCTTCTCCCCCCCACCCCTCCGGTGACTGCATGCACACTACAGCAAAAATCTCTCTTAAAAGAAAAAAAAGTTAGAGATGTGGGGCAGAAGATGTTATGGTGGTTAAATCACTGGACTCCCACATGGTTGACAGAAGTTTGAGTCCCAGACCTGGCAGCTTGCTTTTTCACTTTCCCTATCTCACTCTCTGTGTGTGTGTCTCTCTCTAGTGAGTGCACACGTCCTATAGCAAATTAAATTAAATAATTGATTAATTAAATAGTTTTTTTTTTTAAGTTAGAGATGCAATGTACTCTAAAAGACAAAAACACTGATGACTAAAGACTGAAATTTCTATATTCATTTTGAAGGATGACATGACATAGATAAAGATTTTCATAAGATTATGCTGTATTTTTTAATTTTTTAAATATTTGTTTATTTAATTCCATTTGTTTTTTTTTTTTTTTTTTTTAATTTGACCAGAGAAAAAGGGAAAGCAAGAAAGCAAGCTGCCAGGTCCAAAACTCAAACCACAGTCAGCCATGTGGGAATCCAGTGCCTTTAATCATCACACCACAAGATTATGGCTGGCCCCAAAATTATGCTGTATTTTTAAGTGCTGAATAGAGAAAATAAAAGGGGGGGAGGGTACTTGTCAATTGTTCTGATATTCTAAGACAAACTAGGAAAGTAGAATTTTGAAGAAAATGGTTACTAGTGATAAAACATACTAGTTACAAGGAGACTTAGAAATTAAGTATCAAAGTCCAGTGTGTGTGTGTGTGTGTGTGTGTGTGTGTGTGTGTGTAAAACTTTAATCATTTGGAGACTGTAAAAAAGCAAAAATCGACTTGACTGACACACAATGCATGTATGCTTTGAAAAGCCATATTGTATGTGGTAAAGATGTACATTGAGTAAAAGTGAAATAAAGTGAAATAATAAGCAAGAACTTCAATTTACTATTGAAGACAATGTTTTTAATCCTCCTATTGCATCTCTTTATAGACAGGGTTGGCCACTTTATCCTTCTTGAAACTCTCTGTGTGCATGCTGAAACTTGGGTTCTGGTCCCCATCCTAATTTTATGCCTGTTCAGATTCAGTTTCCTTTTCTACTTCTTCTTGGTACTTTCAAAGAATTTAATCTTGTATCTATTTTTCTTCTCATTATTTGAAGTCCATTCTGTTCATTTAACTTTATCCCTAATGATTCCTAGAACTGTCCAGTCTAAACCCTAGTCCTCTCATTCCTTCAAGAAATATTTATTACTCTGTGTCAGTAAGTGTAGACAGTCAGTACTCCTGCAGAGCTTATACTCTGGAGATACTCGAGAAGAAAACAAGCCAGGACAGTATTTAAGTTCTATGAAAGTGAAGTATAAGGTCCTGTAAAAACACATGCAAAGCCCTTTCCTTCCCTTCATACCGGGAAATTCAGGAAGTAGAGAGGAGCCACATAGAGATGGCAGTGTGATTAAGAGGTTGGACATATCAAGCAAATAAATGCACTGATTGAATAAATAAGTAAATATACTAAGGATCATGAGAGCCAGGTTTCTCATTGTTGAAAGAAATATTTACAAGCCTAGAAAGGAAGATGGCTAGAAATAACCCTGAGCTGTCAGGTTGGAGTTGGAGGTGTTAAATTGGTGCTGGAGAGTATGTATGCCATATGTGCACAAACACATATACAATTAGTCATAGATTGTGTGTGTGTGTGTGTGTGTGTGTGTGAGTATTAGTCCATTATTGCATTGCAAACAGAAATACCTGAGACTAGGTGGTCTATAAAGAAATAGAGATTTATCGACTCACAGTTCTGGCAGCTACAAAGTCCAAAGGCTGGCTTGATGGAAGCATAGAAGATGGCGGGTACATGCAGAAAGAGAGCAAACTGCAGACTGCTCTGTTTTAGAACAACCAGCTCTCACAAGAACTAACTCCATCTCATTAGAGTTAGAACTCACTGGGTCTCTGGAGACAGCATTAATTTATTCATGACGATGGTGCCTCCATGATCCACTCACCATGATCCAATCACCACCTACTAGGCAGCACCACCTCCCAACAAGAAATTGTGAAACATGACACTTTGGGAACAAGCCATTATCTAGACCTTTAGCAGTGTATGTACATAGGTTCACGTATACATATATAGATTTTCAAGCTCAGTGCTTACCGATAGGACCTTAAAGTGATGCAGCCAACTAATAAGAACACTCTGAGAACCCAGGTCTTGATGTCTAAATGCTGTCCCCCACTAAAAGGAATCAGGGTCCTTTGGAGAAAGGACTGATTCCAAGGCTTGGCCATAAAAGTAAGAGATAATCCTGGAACATCTTATGTCAAAAAATAAGTAATGCTTCAGAAATGATAAGGATATGTCAAAAGACACAAGAGAAACTTGAAAGGCCCCCCACTAGCCAAATCTGGGATAATTTGAATATTGAAATAAGTGATAGTAGTAAGTTATAACCCATGGACTAAAATAGGAATTCATAAGTAAGTAAATTTGTTATTTAAAAAAATTCCTTCATAAAGTGAAGTGCCAACTAATAAACATAGAAAGAAAGACAGATGTGGAAGATCTCCACTTGGCCACCATTGTAGTAACTGGGAGTTGTTAGTGGAGGCTGTGGCTGGTGACTGGATAAAGGATGAGGGACGGGGTACTATCAATCAGAGAATTGTTATACTACAAAATGTATAAATCACAAAGGGAACAACAGTAACTTTATGGTGTAGAGACTGGCAGACACCGTCACTGAGATGGAAGAGCATAGCTTCAGTTCAGTGGAATGCCTGGTGAGAAAATATGATTGGAGTCTAGGTCATGAAGAAATGTCAGAGAGTCATCTTACAGAACCTAAGGCCTGTACTCTTTATAACTACTGAGGGCATGATAGATAGGGATGGACGAAGATTGGAATAATAGACATTGTTCTTTTTTACAAAAGTATGAAGTGACATGACAACTAAATGCAGCCTGTGTTCCACCACATCCTAGTACCCAAAAAAACAAAAGAAAAAAAAAAGAAAAAGTAAAAAAAAAAGACTCATTATCAAGACAAACAATAAGATATAAAATGAAATCTGTGGACTTGAATGATAGTATCGTTATCAGTGTTGATTTCTCAACTTAAAAGGTTGTGTAGTGATCCTGTTGGAGAATATTCTTGCTTTGGAAACTATACTTTGCAGTATTTAGAGGTGATGAGGTATCTGTCTCTGCCTTGTTCTTAAGAAGTTCTGAAAAAGGGACCAGCAATTGGCATAATGGCTATGTTGCTGGACTCCCATGTAGTTGACTGTAGTTCAAATCCCAGACCTGGTGGCTTAAACACACCGGGCACATGTGTGTGCGTGCCCAAGATCCTGAGAAGAAAACGGAGGAGAAAGGATTGCAACATGGCCATCCCCCCTAGGAGATGATTTCTCACTTTCTGTCTCTCTGTCTTTCTGGTGAGTGCACATGCCCTATAGCAAAAACCTCTCAAAAAAAAAAAAAAAAAAAGTTGTTCTGAAAAAGATTTATGGTAATAGGTATATAAATACACAGAATGGTTGATGGGGAAAATGTGGTGAAATGTTAGCGATTAAATATATGTCAAGTATACAGAAATCCTTTGTATGGTTTGTGCAGTTTTTGTCTAAGTTCAAATTATTAAAATTTATATATATATAATCAAATAGCAGAAAAATGTATCCCAGACTGTGGCTATAGGGGAAAATTTTATTAGGAAGTGATCCCTAAACTGAGCTTTAAAATATGTTGTCAGTAGCTACTTACTATCTTCCTCCTCTATGAAAGGAGAGGGGCAGAGAGAGATGGAGATTAAGGGAAAGTGATAAATCACAACCCCCCTTCTCCCACCCCAGGAGGCATGGCCATGCTGCAATTCCTTCTCCTACACTGTTTCCTCAGGATTTTGGGCACACACACACATGCACTGGGTATGCACCAAGTAAGGACTCAAATCACGGAATCAGCCATGCAGGATCTAGCACCTTAACCACCATGCCACCTTCTGGAACCTATCTTATATCCCTATTTCATTTTGTTTTTAATGGTTGGCATTTTAGCTATTATTGACTGAATGCATAGGTAGAAAAAACATGAAAGACTTTTGGGATGGCTGAAAGTTAGAATGTAGCATGGCAGTGGCAAGGGGTTAGGATGCAGAGGGAAGCAGGAAACGATGTAAATATGTATTGGATGCTTATAGTAAAAAACATGAGAGGAATATAATAATGACTGATGAAATGGCAGCTGTCGCCTCTATCTCATATGGTAACAATTGAGATAACAGTTCTGACCTATATAGATATATAAATTCCGTAATAAGTTTCTTGGGAAATATTTGAATATTTTCACTAGTTAGGTATGATTTTCCTGTTTTAAGTCACATTGGTGAATTTTTATAGGAATTCTCCTGAATTGTCAGAATTTTTTATGTATGTGTATATATTGTATGTATGTACTACTAGGACCAACAGATCTAAATCATGTGTAGCTTAATGCAGCTCTAAGTACTGCTCAGAAAACTATTAGAAATTTGTGATTCATTATCTATCTCAGCACAAGATAAATCCTGTCAGTTTTATATCCCAGCATAAAATTCTGTTATTATCAATCTTTTTCAGTTCTAGTTTTCTTTTCCATATAACCACATTGTTTGAACTTAACCAAAGTATCTAAATAGCTCATGCGGGAAAACGTGACTACTAAAAATTATTCATTACCCCTCTGCATTTGCTGTTATTGTAATCCCAAATGAGTAAAATATTCTGTAGGAGTAGCTTATTTTAAGAAGCAAAATTAGTTGTTTCAATACCCTTAGTAGATTAATTTTTAGAAAAAGCATTATTCCTTTCAGAAGGAAATAGGACAGTTTTTGCATACACTTTTCTTCCCCTAGAATATCTATTTTGTTTTTACAAAACTGGGCCAAGTAGAAAATTATTTTAGAATTAAGAACGCATACTAGGTGTACAGATCTGTCATGTTTATAAATTATGTGAAATACAAGATATTCTTAAAAATACTCAAAGGCATTCTGTAATTATGAGTCTTTGGAAGGTAATTATTAAAGTGCTTATTTTATAAATATTTACAACATTGCTCTTTATTTTGTTTTATTAAATTGCTAGGCACTTGGAGGTGTCCCAGGAAGTCAGCCATTACTCCCCAGTGGAATGGACCCAACTCGACAACAAGGTGACTAAAATGAAATTGATGTGCAGAACCACTGAAGAAATCCTTTTTATTTTTTTTTTCAAGGAAAATTTTCTTTGTATAAATCTTCCATAATTACATCAGTTGCATTTCTGCAGGGAACATGACCAAATAATTTTAGCTACCTATTAATTTTTGCATGATAATGAAGGTGATGATAACACAAGAAACAGAATACATGAATATGCCAGAATTCAAATTTTAACTAATAACTTCTCAAACCTTTTATGTAACTTTGAACAAGTAAGAAGCTAAGTGATTTTATCACTTATGATTCTTCTGTCTTTTGAATAGAGGGGTTAGTCCACCCAAAAAATGAGCAGAAGGAAAGAGAGTGCTAAGCAATGGGTGACTTGACGAGCTTAGCAATCCCAGTAATCAGGTCATTCTGTAGAGATACTTAGGTACCATAGATATGTAACTCTGTTGTACTGTTTGAAGGAAAGAGAGGCAATTCAACACCAAGTAAGAGGAAAACTTCAGCCCACGTTAATGGGGTGTGTGAGTAGCTAGTCGTAAGAGGTGCAAAAGCAGCTAAGGAAGCTGAATAAAGTGGTGTCAGTCATGCGAACGCTTGGTCGATACTGCATTGTAACACCCACAGGGAGGAGGATCCTCGTCTCTGACATGGTGCTCAAACTTAGTACATTGCTAACACCTTCATATTCTTGTTTCAGGACATCCAAATATGGGTGGGCCAATGCAGAGAATGACTCCTCCAAGAGGAATGGTGCCCTTAGGACCTCAGGTAAGTAATCAGAGCAGAAAGCTGGATGCTGGACTTTCACTTTCACCTTACATAAACACACCATCTTATTTGAGGACTTTCAATGTATGCACAAAGTCTTGATGTAACTTAGTTGTTAGGCTTGAGGATATAATACTTGTGACATGTCAAAATTGATGCAACAGCAAAACATATTTTAACAGGATCCTATCATATATGCCTTTATTTAAATAAATATATTGTATAGAAATATATTTTAGTAATTATTATTAAAAAAAGAAAACTATTTCCCTTTTGTTAGTCAAGGAAAATAAATAAAACCCAGTTGATAGAAAATGTTAAATAGAATAAACCTAAAATATATTTCTATAATACCATTGACAATTTATTTTATACAACCATATTTCTTTACAGAATAGGAAAACAATAGAAAATGATTGAGAAATAAACATTAAGATGGGTCTTACTGAACAAGCATAGTGCTATCATTATACATCAAACATTAGCCGACTTCTCTACCAAAATGTCTGAGATGTATGCACTGAGTTTAACTGTCCTATCTCTTGGTGACATTTTAAGCATGCTGGTCTAGACTATGATTGATTTTAGTTAAAACATCCTTTTGTCTTTCTTAGGAAAATTACTTGGAGTAGAAATTAGTCTTATAATTTGATATTGTAAAAAACTTACCAAATTCCAGAATTTTTCATTTCTGCCTCAGAAGTTAGCATATCATAAAAGCTGGTTAAAAGATGGAATGTAGTATTTTTCCCTTCCAACAACAGCATTATAATGGTTTTAGGAACTTGTTTCACGTATCTTTGTTTAAAATTTTTTGCTATAGGGCATGTGCACTTGCTGGAAAGAGACAGAGAGAGAGGTGAGGAAGCACCCCCCAGGGGAGATGGCCAAGGCACAGTCACTTCTCCATTCTCCTTTCAGGATTTTGGACACGCATACACACGTGTCCAGCATGTTTTTCAAGCTGCTGGGTCCAGGACAAAACACACAGTCGGCCATGTGGGATCCAGCCACCTTAACTACCACACTACCAGCTGGTCCTTGCATATTTATTTTTAAAAAATTAAATTGGTGTTTGTTATGCCTCCAGAAAATTTAAAGAATTAAGAGCCCAACACCCCAGGAAGGATGATCACACCGCAATCCCTTCTCCTCTCCAGATTTTTGGGCACACATACTACCTTGGCATGATTTTCAAGCCTCCAGATCTGGGGCTTGAACCATGGGGAGTCCAGCACCTTAACCACCACACCACCTGCTGGCCCTAGACCTAGAAATTTTTAGCCAACACAATAGTAAGAAGAAATAGTATTAACTATATTGAAACATGAAGCTCAAATAACCAGATTTTTTTCAGAAATGTCATATTATATGAAAAACTTAGTATATAAAAATATATGGCAGCTCCAAAGCCGGAAGAAACCAATTTCTTTTATTTAGTCTCAGTTCTTTACTATGTCTTTTATAAGAAACTTATAAGAAAAGACATAAAGAGTTTTCTTATAAAACTCATATTTAGACATGTACATTATTTCTCCCTATTTCTAATCAGAGGATTTGTGTTAATAGCCATCATCAACATATTAATAGTAGTTAGAATTTCTAAGATCTATAGGATATTGCATTGACTAAATATATATTTAGTCTTTGATAAACTAAGCCAACCAATTTGGATATGCAGAACTTAAAGGTTTTCTTTTTTTTCAAAATATTTTCTTAATAGATACACTTTAAATGTACATTAAAAATTTATGTCTATAATTTAACATTTTTCATTCAGTTCAATTATTTTTCAACTAGCTGCTTTTAAGCTTTTGTCATTTCCAAATTATTTACAGTATTAGTTTTTAAAACTGTAAAAACTGGTCTGGCTAGCATGGTAGGGCATGCTTATAATCCCAGCTTCTGGAGAGCTGAGGCCCAAGATAGTGAGTTCAAGGATAGCCTGAGCAACATAGGAGGACACTGTCTCTTAGAAAATAAATAAATTATAAAAAGAAAAAAAAAAAAAGCTGTCCTGGCTTAAAAGTCAGTTAAAAGTCAGTGTTGCAGTATTTGAAAAAGTGTACCAATGCTTCTCTAGCCTATACAGACACTTAGATCTCATTTGAAAATGCAGAATTAAAAGCATACTGGTCTTCATGTTTTATGTTATAGCTGTATGTTTACATGTTTTATATTGTAAGTAAATTACAAGAGAAAATAAGAAAACTTCTGTTTTTGGTGAGTAATCTCTTACTGATGAGTTTTAGTAACTAAATTTATTATGTAAGCATGAATTCTTGCTTTGCATTTTAAAAATCAAAATGGAGTTTATTTCTTCCATTTGGATTAGCAATGTCACTTCTGTTTATTTCTTTGTAGAATGAAGGACATAAAAGATTTTGAGATGAGTTTACCTCAGAAACCAGAAATAGCTACAATAATTTTATAAAATATAGTATACAAAGTAAAAGGGGTTAAAGGAAATTATGCATTTAAATGAAAATAAGAGTCATGTGCATGTGAATTGCAGAACAGGACAAAAAAGGGTAAAATCATTTGGAGTCGGCAGGGGGGAGACACTTGTGTATTTACTTTATAACTCCTGATGTATAAAACATATGCTTTATAGATTGTGAAATTTATAATAAAGTTTAGCTGTGTTTCTTAGACAACGGAAAAGCAATTCTCATAACAGACATTCAATCATACAAATGCCACCCAAGAGCAGAATTTATCTGCCTTTTTTAGTTGCACTTTAGAAGCAGGGTCCAGAATGTCGTCTCTAGCATTAGACACAAACAGCATACACATCTCTTTTTGTATTAAAGATATTACTTCCATCGTTTTTTAAATTTAATATCAATACAGTAAAGGAAACAGTATTCATCTATTAGAACAATTGAATCCTAAAACAGATACATATAATGATCTTGAATAATATTGATTTAGGCAAAGTGCACATATAGAACATAATAAATAAGTACAAGTAGGAACATATGATTTCCTAATCAGGTGCTTGGAATGGAGGAATGGTTTATGAAAATGTGTTGGGCTCTCATGTAAAGAGAGAGTAAACTGATTTTGTCTTTTCAAATCTGAGAAGAGTAATAAAATTCACTTCAGTACAGGGAAAAATTTCCTACAAATTAAAACTGCCCAGCACAGAATGACTTCTTAGAAACTTCCCAAGCAGAATCTGAATAGCCATTCTGTCAGGAACATTGCATTGGGAGAAAGATTAGACAGATGGAACTGTATGGTCGCCATCGGCTGTAAAACCCATTGAGTCTAAATTAGCTCTTCCCATTCTGCCTTTGTTGATACCACTTGGAAAGCCAGTTGTTATTCTTTCTTATCATCTTGATGTCTTTTGCTTTAGATTATTCACAAAATGAAAACATGTTGTAAATCTAACAAGTACATATTAAATAATTTCTCACTTATTTCCTGTAACAACTCATTTTCATTAGCCCAGCATTTATTGAAAAGCCTACTATGTGCCAGACTGGGTTATACCAAGACAAATAACATAATCTGCCTTTAAGATGCTTACTATTTAGCAGGACATATAGATACATAAAGGAAAATAAATTTGTAATAATGGAAAAGGTCTAGAAGAGATAACATAATCTGTGTAAATATTCAGGGAGTCATTACATAAACAAGTCATTCTGTTAGGGTTGAGAGCTCCTGGGAAACTATTGAAAAGAGGACTCATTTAAGTTGGTCCTTTATTAATAGTGGTAAGAAAAAGCACCAGATATAATGCTTTTAATTTAATAAGCATTATGATGAGTTCTTTATATTTCATTTTATCCTCCAACAAGTCTGTTAGAGAGAGAATATTATCACCAAGAACGAAATTAAAGTTGGGAGATCATAGGAAACATCATTGCCCCAAATCACCATATAGTAAGGGGGCAAAGGAAATGGGACAGTGGCAACAGAGATTCAGAAGAATGTCTGTGTCCAGAGCTCTAAGGACAATCGATGTTTTGTTTGATAAAATAAAGCCCAGATGAGAAGAGACTTTCTGAAACATTTCTAGTGTATTTTACCATTCAGATTTTGTTTCCAGTGTATGACTTTTATCTCATTAAAGAAAAACAAACAATGAAAATAGCAAAATCATTTCATTTATCAACTACAGCTTACTTTGTTAATTTAAGAGACCACCTTTTCTCATTTATTTTTTGTCACTTTAGTACCTACTACTCAAAAGGCCAAGGAAGATGAGAATAAAAATGTATAATGTTTCTGAACTTTGAGAAATCTACTAGGCTAGAGGATATGTAAGGGAGAAAGGGATAAGCATGAGAATTATAGGAAATGAGGAGAGGAAAGTTAGGGTGGGCTGAGCTGTGAATAAATTTCATAGAACCATGCTCAAGAGCTTAGACTGCCTCAGTAGGCAGTGTGGGCCATCACAGCTTTTAAGTGACATGAAAAGGTCTGAGTGTGAGAAGGACAGCTCCTGATGCGATATGGAGAATAGATTGAGAGGGGAAAGGGACTGTGTCAGAGAGATCATTGAAGACAGAACAGGAATCTCAGTGAATGACAAAGATTAGTCGTATGATGAAGGACAATGTATTTGTTTCAAGAGCTGTTTCACAGGTAGAATCAATAAATGTTGCTAACTGACTGAATTTGGGAATTGAAGTAAGAGGAAGAAATATTATGAAGCCCCAAGAAATTCTTAGCCCTGACTCTTACACAGAAGATGACACCACAGAACTGACCTAGGAAGGTAGTATGAAAAGCTCGTAGTGTTGAGTTTGCTTTTACATATGTTGAGCACGAGGTGGTATCCACATGAAAACAACCCCTATGAAGTTCAACATGTGTGTGATTGGGAGCTTCAGCGATGTCTGATTCCTAACATATCAATAGTTGTTAAAAGAATGGAAGCACAATAAGATTATGCATAAGTATGTATATATTGAAAAGAGTGGTATAGCTAGGATTTAGAGGAAAAAATTTTTTAAAAATTCTTTATTTGTTTTTTTTATTTATTATTTTCATTTGCTTTAGGGCATGTGTGTTCATCAGAGAAAGATGTGTGAGAGAGAGAGAAAGTGAGAAAGCAAACAACCAGGTCTGGGATTCAAAGTGTGGTCAGCCATGTGGGAGTGAGTCCAGTGCCTTAATCACCACACTACCTGCTGGCCCCAGGAAAACAACATTTAAAGAGTTAGCAAAGTAAAAGGCGCCAGCGAAAGAAATAGAAAAAGAGTACTCAGAAAAACTGGAGCAAGGATGGTGTTAGAAAACCCAGCACGGGACCTGGTAATTAAGGTGGCTGGATCCCACACGGTCAACTGGGTGGTTGGAGTCCTGGACCTGGCGGCTTGAAAAGCACACCAGGTGCATGTGCATGCATGCCCAAATCCCAAAAGAAATAGAGATGGGATCGTGATATGGCCATCCCCCCTGTGGGAGGGTGGTTTCTCATTTTCACTCTCTGTCCTTCTGGTGAGTGCATTTACCCTCTAGCAAATTTTTAAAAAGAAAAAGGAAAAGGAAACCTAGCATGAAAATCTGTTGATAGTGTCAGTATATTAACACGGTCATGGTAAAATTAACCTTATGGCAATTAAATTATGATAGTATGATATATATATTAAAATGTTTTTATTCTTTGAATGCACATAATATATATTAACAGAAATGTATAGAATCACATCATTCATGCATATAAGAATATACCTTAGTTTCATATATTTTTGTGATTTATTATTTTGTGAACACGAGTTTACATTCAACTTCCTTTTGTTAGATTCACCTGTTTTTGTTTTCATTTTCAGATTTTAAGTAATTGTCCTAGATCTGATGATTGCAAATGCATTGAAAAAATATTTTCTTAAAAAACATAATTATGGAATAATGAAATATTTTATTTTTAAAAGTTTACTATTGTACACTTTGAGGAAATTAATAAAAATGTATTTAATATTGCAATTGCAGCCACACCTTAATAATTCAATATTCCCAGTGAGCTTACATATTCACATAGTGTTTAAAAAAAAACCAAAGTAATTGTTAAAATAAAAGAAGCTAAAGTACAAGAGTGGACCCTTCAGAGAATGAATTACACAGGCCTTTTCCAATCTGGAGTTGTGTAGGGAAATCATTAACCTGCTCTCCTTTCTTTCCCCCCTCCTCTTTGGTTTCGTTTTTTTGTTTTGTGGTAGTCTGACCCTTGGTTATCATTACAGAACTATGGAGGTGCAATGAGACCCCCACTGAATGCTTTAGGTGGCCCTGGAATGCCTGGAATGAACATGTAAGCAAAATGCTGCCTTATTCTGCTTAGTAAAGTTTTTCTATTTTCTGTCTTCTAAGATGACTTTAATTTGCAAAACTATTTGAGCACTTCAGTCTCTTTGTGGGATAATAGAATGAACTGTACATGGCTGTAGTGTTAACTTTACTTTCATCATGTAATCTCACGTTTTTCTTCCTTCCCTTGCAACTTTTAAAATTTTTCTTCCATTTTCAGGTGTCATAAATAACAACTTTTAGCCTGTTTCTTTTTGATAAATGCATCGTCCTTATGTAGAATCGTGTAAGCAATATAAAGGGATGCTGACATGAGGACCATGACTTAACACTACTGAAGTAGAGAATCGAATACTGTTAACCTCATTTTTAAAGATAGGTAGAGCTTCCAAAGAGTGGAGGTTTTTAACTCTTAGAAAAATATATGATTCTTTACTTTCGCATTGTTGGTACCACTGTCTACACAGGAATAATTTTCTCTGGTAGTATCTTCCATATTAACAAACTTGCCATAGAAAGGATGAATTTTCTCTTGAAAATTCAAGATGTTCTTAGGTAAGAAGTAAACTGAAGGGTTTGTTTGTTCAATTGTTTTGTTCTGCTTTTTACTAGAAAGGCCTTAACCCAAAAAGAGTGATTTATTTCTGTCAGCCAATGCAATATGATTTGTTAAAGAATTTTTATTTCTTTCCTATTATCCAACTTGCTCTCACAGTCCATACACACCAGGTACTTGTTACCGGTTTCATTGATTTGCCAGAGGATCAGTTCCATGATCTGTCCTAAAGAGATCTTACCAGAAATAATGAAAATGTTCTGTGGAGGTTGGTGTGTGTCTCCTCAAGTATTTTTTTTTTTTTTAATCTGTTCATATCTTGGTAACTTACACATCAAATTGTACAACTCTGGCATCATTTAATGGCATTGAAGTTATACTGTGAAATAAGCTCTTTTGATGTATGTAGGGATTTTTTTTTAAGTTCTGAAACCATTTTCATGGAAAGCAGTTTTGCCTAAAATAGAAAATAGGTTAATTGGTGGGTACCAGGCAGACTCAAAACTAAGAGAATAGGGAGAAAAAGTAGGTCAGATTTTTCCTATCACGTCTTTTCACTTTTAAAATAAAAATGGATAGACTCGAAGTCTGACTCTTTAAATTCCACAAACCTTAGCCTTTTATCAATGGTTGGTGCAAAAAAGAATGAGGGATATTGTGTTCTTATGTCAAAAACTGATACTCTTACCAATAGGATAGAGGTAAATATAAATTTCACCTACCTGAGATTCTCACTTAAAATGCAGTTATTTTTGAGGAGTATAATTTTGAATACTTAATATTTTACTGTTTATAAAATTTCTAGTTGTTAATGAACTTTTAAGCCTTAAAGACCTGATTTCCATTATTTGTAACTATTTTCTTTCATTTGGGGTCTTACAGTGTTTTTGGTTTTCTATAAATTTGGATTCCTTCAAGGTCAATAAGATTCCCATAATAAGTAAACATCAAATAGGAAAGAGCCAACGAGAGAGAATAATTATTGTATTGATAGTGTTCTCAACAAAGCAAAAGTAAGTTTAAAGAGATATTTAAAAAATAAGGCATATATTTATTGCACTCAATAGAGTAAGCTTTATTGAAATTCACTTTATAATTTATTATTTCTAATACAAAGTCTTAACTGTATGAAGGCAAAGAAACATTTCTAACCAATATTCGTGGCTTTCTTCACGTCATTTCTTTTTCATGTTGACCTACTTAAAAATGAAAGGAGGGACCAGTAGATGGCGTAATGGTTACATCGCTGGATTCCCACATGGTCGACCACGGTTCAAGTCCCAGACCTGACAGCTTAAAACTCATGCCAGGCTTCTGTGCATATTTACCCAAAATCCCAAGAGGTGAATGGAGGAGAAGGGATTGCGATGTGACCATCCCCTTGGGGGATTGGTTTCTCGCTTTCTGTCTCTCTGACAAGTGCATGCACCCTATCATAAAAATCTCTCCAAAAGAAGGAAAGGAAAAAGCATTGGAATTGTCTAATGCCTTAAGCTATGTCTTTCATTATTAAACTATTTACCTAACTAAAATATTTGTGTGTTGGGCCCTGCCCAAGAATGCTATCTAGATTATTTTTCTTTAGCATGCGATTTTTTTTCTCATTTACCTTGAGAATATAATAATGATGAAAAATAACCCAGTCCTGGTCACAAAGTAATTAAATACTGTATTCTAATTGTTACTATATCCTTTTATTGTAGAATAAACCATGTGAAGCAAAATTTTGATAACTTAATTGCTAAAAAAAAATTTGGCCACTTCCAAAGAAAATTATTGCTCTGATATAATCTTTACATTTCCCTATGTTGTACTCAGGACACATTATACAAAATTTCATTTAAAATTAAAATAAAAGCTTATTTCAGTGTTCCTACTGTATAAATAATAACAATACATCTTTTAAAAAGTAAAAAGCTTAATATTAATTTTAGTAATATAAAGCAAAATTTACAAACTATGACCATAATATAACTATGGCTGTAATATAAATGTTTTCAAATGCATTATAGATTAATGTTAAAAGGAAACTTAAATAGGGATATTTCTTTTTTTAATTTTTTTAAAGAATTATTTTATTTAACTTTATTTATTTATTTAAGTTTAACCAGAGAGGGACAGAGTGAGAGAGGGAAAGAAGGAAAGTGAAAAAGCAAGCCACCAGGTCCAGTACTCAAACTGTAGTCGACCTGTGGGAGTCAAGCACCTTTAACTAACATGCCACTGGCCAGCCCCAGGGATATATTTCTAAATTAACTACATTTGTACAAATTTCCAAAGCAATTATTATTTACTATTAAAGCATTTCTGATCCAACTTTGTATACCTTGCTGTTATACAGAAACTAAGAATACAAAAGCATTTCAAAGGATCTTTTTTGTTCTATTTCATATTTTATAGAATTGTGACATTTGTGTAGTTATCTTAAAATGTGAATTATAGAAGGAAAAAAATTTCCTTCCTTTGGTAGTCATGGTTGCTTTGATTTCTTTACCAAAAAATTACAGGCATCTTTTAAATACCATTTCTCTCTGTTTTAGATCACCTGATTCTACTTCAAATTATACTTATATGAAAATTTTCATTCAAAATAATTTTTCTGAAGTTATAGTTTGTAGATTACTTTCATAATACTAATGGCCTCAAAAGGCATTGAATTACTGAACTTAAGTAGTTGCTTTAATAGAATTATTCAGTACTATATAACCTCTACTTTATTTAGCACTGTTTGTAAAACTTAAAATGTTTTCAAACACAATGGTAACAATGGGGGAAACTTAGCTTATCCATTTGAATTATTAATATTTGGTCTTTTATAATAGTAAAATAAAATTTAATATGAAATATGTAGTATTTAGGGAGTAGGTTATTTTATCAAACAAATGAAATACATAAAAGGTATTTTATATTATTTATAGCATAAATTTAGCATTTAATGTTATTTTTTAATTATTTAATTTTATTTGTTATTATCATCATTTATCCAATTTGACCAGAGAGAGACAGAGAAAGAAAGGGAAAGTGAGAAAGCAAGCTGCCAGGTCCAGGACTTGAACCGTGGTCAACCATGTGGGAGTCTAGCACCCCAATCACTATGCCACCTGCCGGCCCCATGTAACTATTTTAACATTTAATTTAAATAGTATCATAATTTTACATTAGACAATTTAAAAATATTGCAATTAACACATCTTATTTATACAGCACTTGTTGAATCATAATATTTCAAAATGATGAGCTTCTTCTTATCAGCTTAATGTCATTGTATGAAATCTTTTGCCATGATTTTGATATAGTTTGTTTTTATTTATACAGCAGTTGTTGAATCATAGTATTTCAAAATTATGAGCTTCTTATCAGCTTAATGTCACTGTATGAAATCTTTTGCCATGATTTTGATATAGTTTGTTTTTTATGTTGTCATAAGATAAATATGCCCCAGTTTCTTTACTGGGATATGTTTAGCATCAAACAAATCATGTGGGTCTTACTACCCAAACGTTTTACTTGATCATCACATATCCTTGTTTTATCTTAGTTGCTGCCCATTAAGAATCCTACATCTAAAATCATCTTCTAAAGCATTCAAGTAATTGTGAAATCATCAAAATCATCGCCTTAGAAAGGCAGCGATTTCCAGAGACAATATAAGGGCCTCTCACTTTCCTCCCTATTCACAAAACTTTATATCTCTTCTATTCTTCAACCTTAATTGGGAAAAAATTCTACTTGAGCAGCTCTAAAACAGCCCAAGGATAGGAGTTAAGTCCTTGTCTGCTCCATACACCCCTATGGAATCACATAACAAAACTAAAATCAGTTTTACATATTCCAACCAAACACAGGCAATATAATAACTGACTGGGACCAGTAGGTGGTGTAATGGTTACGTCGCTGGACTCCCACCTGGCTCTTCAAGTCATGGACACAGAGGCTTGAAACACACTGGGCATGTGTGTGTGTGCCCAAAATTCTGAGAGGTGAATGAAGAAGGGATTATACATGGCCATTCCCTTGGGGGTTATTTCTCCCTTTCTGTCTCTCTGTCTTTCTCTGTCTCTCTGGCAGGTGCACATGCTCTCTAGCAAAAATCTTGCCAAAAAAAAAATTAAAATAAAAAAACGATTAACCAAGACAGCCTTTTGATCTAACATTTAGGACTTTAGGTTTAAAGACCCTAAGACCAAAGGACATATTTTGTTGTTGATATTAATGTTCTGTTTTTTAAAAAATTTTTGTTGTCCTGGTAATGAGAGGGAAAGGAATTTCTAATGACCCTAATTACAAAGGACCAACTGACAGTAGACTATTTTCATAAGACAGTATCTATTCAGGTATACATAGCAATATAGCTTGAGGACATGAAACCTTTTTGATTTAATTATTTGGACGTTAATTTTGTATTAAAAGCTTTAGGTCTTTACAAGCTATGAAACACAAAACATTCTCTTCCACTCTAAAATAAAGTAGTACATTGGCAAACATTAGCATAGATTACGCCCTATATTTTTCAAAATTTACGCTAGCGTCTCTCTTGAACTAAAATTATGTAGACAAGAAATGGAATTCCTTATTTAATAGTAACTAAGTCATCAGTAGCACTTTAAGATAGATCATATAGATAGACAAAGTAACATGATACTCATTGTGTTTCTTTCAAAAGAAAACAACTTAGTGGCCTTTTATGTATATTTATTTATTTGTAACTTAATAAGAGCAATTGCTTTATAAATACTAATTCACACGTAATTTTATTTTTGATGAGACACAGGTGGCACTGCATATTGATACCACAAGATTACATTTATTTTATAATTCTAACTTTTTACTACAAAAGTATGTTTTTATATATGACTAGACATTTACTGATATAGATAGTTATCATTTTTAATTCATTATAGTAGGTATTTAATATTAAAATTAAACTGGGCTTACAAAAAGTAGTTTGACTTAGGAAGAAAACAGTTCATGGAATGATAATTTTTTTTTTTTTATTTAAGAAATTAAAAAGCTATTTATATATGGGGATGGCAGGTGGAGCAGTGGTTGAGGTGCCAGACTCTCACATGGCTGACTGTGGTTTGAGTCCTGGACCTGGCGGCTTGCTTTCTTACTCTCTCTCTCTCTCTTTCTCTCTCTCCCTCCCTCCCTCCCTCCCTCTATCTCTATCTCTCTCTGATCAAATTTAAAATAATAATGAATGAAGTGAAATAAATAATTATTTTTTATAAAACAGCTATTAAATACAAAGAGACTAAGTTTAGCCCTGGAATTAAACTACATAGTTAATTGAATGTAAATGTTACTAGTTTATAGTTTCTTACTGTAGCATTCAAAGCATAGGTTAAAATTTCATTTATCATATTTTTTCCTAGGGGTCCAGGTGGTGGTAGACCTTGGCCAAACCCAACAAATGCCAATTCAGTGAGTATATATAATTTTTATAAATTTCTTTGCACTTTGTAACATTTAACAAAAACAATAAAATTCCATTGCTTTTAAAAGCCTTACAATTGATTCTCTTCTTTTTGAAAAGTAATCATTAAAAATATTTTCTTATATTTTTAGAAAAATATGCATAATTTCTGAAATAATGTCATTTTTTTCACTCCCAACTGTAATATAAGCATACGTCCTATATCAGCAGACTTTAAAAAGTAAAGGTAGAAATGTGATTTAAGTATATCATAGTTGCCCACATAGTGCCCTATATTTATCATAAAATGTTCTGATCTTCTAAACTAACCATAATAATCACTATGTTGGAAGATACACTCAGCCTCTATTAGATGAAACCAAATTATTATTGATCACACATGTGTTTGCTCTTTTGCTGCCCCAGGAAACAAGTGCACATCTGCCTTGTGCTTCTTAGCTAAGCTGTCCTCCCTGCACATCTCTCTATGTGCCTTCCGTCCTGGGGATTCTCTTTATGTCTCTGTGGCAGTAATTTGATTGCAATATTTTTCTCTCTATTAGTAATGTCCCATAAACATATGTACATGTTAAATAGTAAGCTATTGGGGTCAGCAGGTGGTGAGGTGGTTAAGGATCTGGATTCCCATATGGAGTCCTAGTTCGAGTCCTGGACCTAGGGCTTTGAAAATAACAACAAGCACATGTGCTTGTGTGCCCAAAATCCTGAGAGGAAAATGGAGAAGGGATGGCAGCATGGCCATCCCCCTAGGGGTTAATTTCTCACTTTTTCTTTCTCTGTCTCTTTCCAATGAGCACATATGCCCTATTGCAAAAGAAAGAAAATTAAGCTATGAATCTTAAAATTAATATGATTTTAATCTCATAACCCTGGAGCTGATTTTCGTGACTTGGAAACCTTGAGTTCTTCAGGGTGTGAGCAAGATCTGCCCTGTACATTGGTGTCCATACTACACAAAAAAGCCTGGGTCGAGTGGGTCAGTATGGGGCTGAAATTCAACCTATGTTCTACTGGCAAAGTCTATGGGCATCTACCCAGAAGGGATATCCTTTGCTGATATGTGCAAAGTGACCTTCAGTAATTAACAGTGGCCTTAATGGTAAACAAACATGAAGCCAATCCAGTATTTAAGATTAATTTAAACTTCAAGACAGTCAAAAATGAGCTATGTGTGGTATAGAAAGAGTCATCCTAAAACCATTGTTAATCTAAAGCAGAAATACTTTCTTCTCAGGTAAATACCTGTCTTGGTTTTAGGAAAAATTTTAACTTATTTTACCTACTTTTCTGTTAGATTTAACCGCTATTAACATTTGCCGGTTAAATGAAATTATTTCATGTAGAAAGAATGACATTACTTTCAGTTGGTCTTTGGTGGACTTTTTTTTTATTTTTTATTATCATAATCTTGTTTATATTACATTGAATCACATATAACTTTACAGTGTATTACCTTTCTTTTTCCAGAAGGAATACCATGCATATCAGTCAATACAAAGACATTAAAATCCCCATCGTCATCATCATCAAATAGCTTTTCATTATTTTTTTCCAGATTATTATTATTATTATTTTAAACATTAAATCACTATTTATCATTTTGCTTGTAAAAAGACTTTACTTGGGACCAGCAGTTAGCATAATAGCTATGTCGCTGGACTCCCATGTAGTTGACCACGGTTTGCGTCCCAGACCCGGTGGCTTAAATTCACGCCAGGCGTGTGTGCGTGCGTGCCCAAGATCCCAAGAGGAGAATGGAGGAGAAGGGATTGTGGCGTGGCCATCCCCCCTGGGGGGTGATTTCTCGCTTTCTGTCTCTCTGTCTCTCTGTCTGGCGAGCACACGAGCCCTATAGCAAAACAAAACAAAAAAATAAAAAACCTCTCCAAAAAAAAAAAAAAGACTTTACTTAACCTGAAATACTTCTCAGACCAGTCCAGTTGAGAATACTATACACGTCATTATCATGGTGGACTATTTAATTTTATCAAATCTTCTTCTAAGATAGTATTTTGCCAAATCATATTCTAATGTGAATACCTTTATGTCTTCAAAATTCTTTTAGTTTGCTTGTATGCTTTAGAAGAACGTGCATTTTTGTTTGCGTCATGCTATTTGTCATAACTGATTCATGTACAATGGTATCTGGCTAGCAGCTCAAGAAACACTTCTTTGAACTTCTTATTAAAATGTGCATAATGGAGCTAGCCCTATAGCTTAGTGATTAAGAGAACTGGCTCCCACATGGCTAACTATGGTTTGAATCCTGGCCATGACCTTTGTGAAACATGCTAGGTACACAAGTGCAGCAACCCAAAATCCTGACAGGATGGAGAAATGGAGGAGAAAGGATTAAGATCTGGTCATGTCCTATTGAGGGGTGTTATCTCCCTCTTTTTCTCTCTGTGTCTATGTAGCGAGTGCACATGCCCTCTTGCAATTAAAAAAGATAAGTGCCCATGACAATACAGAAAATGCCATTTTATTTCTACTACTAAAAACTGACAATCTTCATAGTACCAAAATCTGGAAAAAATTTTCACTATCTGTATGTCTGATGACACTGGATTGAAAAGCACAACCAGGCCCAGCTTCAGTGGTGCAGAGAGCGATGTACTGATCCACGGTGCTTGAAGCCACATATCCAGTCCTGAATTTGGACCCTAAGTCAACCTGATAAACACCAGAAGCATATGCACACCCAGGAGCCTGAGTAACTGGAGGACTGAGGGAAGGAATTGCAGTATGATGAGGCCTCTTGAGGATGCCTGTCTGTCCATGTCTCTGTCTGTCTATCTCTCTTTTTCTCTCTCTCTCTCTCTCTCTCATCAAAGAAATAAAATAAGTAAACTTAAAAGTACAACTCATGTTCCATCTTAATCATGTAAGCCTTTCCTTCTAGAAGCAAGAAGAACCTACTCTTCCTTCCTCATTGTCAGCTCAATCAACCATTTTTCTACAGCCTATTATTGGCAACCAGAGTACAGTTCACACCCATCAGTACCCATAGCCATCAATACTTCCTTTTATAGACATATCCAGACATGCTGTTTCCCAAAAGCAACTTTAGAAGGTAGCAGGGTTTAGGGGTTGATATTGAGGATGGTGTATTATATCTAAGGGGTATATTATTCAAATAAAGAGTGTTACATAGAAACAAAGAAGAGGAGAAACCTCTGTATTCTGATGATTTTAGTTTTTCAGGTACTCCATCTTTTCAGAATTTAATAGAGCAGGGCACTATGAGTAGGAGAATGTATGATAGCATGTTAGCAGCTCTGCGCCATTTCCGACCCTGAGAAACACAGGGGTTAGGGTAGAAGCTGTGCACATTGCACTGACGCCCAGAGGCCTGTCTGAAATGGACAATGGACCAGCACATCTGTAGGAAAATAGATAGAGCCAATAGCCGTCCCCTCAATATAAGCCAGGCAGAGACATCTGCCCTCACTCACAGTGTGTAAATAGTGAAAAGGCGTGGGGGAGGCCTGTGGCTTTCTCTCCAGAAATTGTTCATTACCCTGAGCATGCAAGGAAAAGCATTCCTCTGAAAATGACTTACTATGAAAACAAAAGTCATAGAAAACGTATGACTTTCTCACAAAAAATATCGAGCTTTCTCTGTAAAGCAGGGGCAAAATGTATCAAGGAAAGATTTTATTCCTCACATACCGTTGATTATTCTGTACTGACAATTTCTCTGTATTATTTCAAATTCCAAGTTCCACAGACTTCCTGAAAGACTTCTTAGTTTCTATCAATTTGGTAAGGCTCTGAATCTTCAGGGCAGCCTATTAAAGTGATTGTTTTTGTTTTTGTAGTTTTAAGGTATGTTTTATTTATTTTTTCCTTTAAATGTTTATTTTGAAGTAACTGCAAATTTACAGAAAAGTTGCAAGAATAGTACATAGAATTCCCGTAAGCCTTTCACCCAGATTCCCAAGTGTTATTAATGTTTTACTACATTTGCTTTATGAGTTTTTCTATATATAAACATATTTTTTCCTGAAGCATTTAAATTTCCTGAGACTTTATTCTCAAATACTTTAGTGTGTTTTCTAAAAACAAAAGCATTATGTTCCATAACCCCATATAAAGATCAAAATAAGGAAATTAACATGATGGAATGCTCTTTTCTAGTCTATAAACCTCGTTTAGATTTTATCAGTTGTCCCAATAGTATCTTTTATATCAAAAAAAATCCCAGTTTACTTGTTGGATTTATCTGTCATGCTTTTTTGGTTTGTTTGCTTCTTTTAGTTTATCTCAATCTTACATTTTGTTGAATGCAAACCAGTTACTATTTAAAATATTCTATAATATGGATTTGTCTGATTTTTTTTTTTTTTTTGAGAGGTTTTCGCTATAGGGCACGTGCGCTCGCCAGACAGAGAGAGAGAGACATAGAGACAGAAAGCGAGAAATCACCCCCCAAGGGGGATGGTCACGCCGCAATCCCTTCTCCTCCATTCTCCTCTCAGGATCTTGGGCACGCACACACACGCGCCCGGCGTGAGTTTTAAGCCACCGGGTCAGGGACATGAACCGCGGTCAACTACATGGGAGTCCAGCGACATAGCCATTACACTAACTGCTGGTTCCCAGTCTGATATTTTTTTATGGTTAGATTTAGGATATACGTATTTGTCATGGTTCTCTACTATAAAATTATTTTTCCCTTTGTAATTATTAACTTGGAGACATACCTTGAAACTAGAGAAAATACCTTTTTCCTCCTTATACTTTCAACTGCTATTTTTGGCATTTATTAATAATTCTTGCCTGAACCAGTTTTTACTTTCTTGGTTGCTAAATCGATGTTTCTAATTCTGTCTTTACTTCTACATTTATTAGTTAGATTTCTACTGTAACAAAGAGTTGTTCTTTCATATGTATCAAATGAACTCATTGGTTATTGTATTCAGTTAATTTAAGAGACTAAAATTGTCTCAAATTTGGCCAATGAGAACCTCTGCAAGCTGGGTCATTTGTCCTTTTAGCATGTCTCAATTATTCTCTGAGCACTTTGAAGCTCATCTTATATTTTTCCAGTCTTAGCTTTGAAAATAGCCATTTTTCCAAAAAGTATTGGGTTGGTCATTTAAAAATGAAGAAATGGAAGTCCTTTAGTTATTTCTCTGCCCCATGCCATAGTACCAGAATCATGGTTAGTAGGACTCAGAATACTGTCACAACTCTTGAATTATCTAATTAGACAATATATCTATCCCTTAATTTTCTTGGTCAAATACAGGGTGAGTATCAATAATCTGAAAGGCCCAATTTCAAAATCTTTCAAAGTAATGAAACATTTTGGGGTCAACATGATGCTACAAGTGGAAAATTCTATAGCTGATCTCATATGATATCACAGTCAAAATGATGCAATTAAAAATATTGTATAGAGCCAGCTCCTTGGCCTAGTGGTTATGGGAGCTTGATCCCACTTGACCCAATTGCAGTTCAAGTCTCTGCCATGGTGGCTTGAAAAACACGCTGGGCACATGTACATACATACTCAAAACCTGACAAGAAGGAGAAATGGAAGAGAAGAGAGCAACGGGACCATGTCCCATTAGGGGAGTACTTTATCCCTCTCCCTCTCTCTTTCTGTCTCTCATGCAAGTGCATGTACCCACTGGCAAATTAAAAAAATATACATTGGATAAAATTACCTTAAGGCTATGTGTATAAGGTGGATGAAACATAAATGGATTTTGTATTTAGACTTGAGTCTCCTCTCTCAGATATCTCATGTATATGCAAATATTCCAAAATCTGAAATCCAAAACACCTCTGTTCCCACACATTTTGGATAAGGGATACTCAAACTGTAGTCGATTCTTTCAGTTCTGTAATTCTGACCTTGTAGTCCCCTGAATTTGCTTATTTTCTATGTCTTACTTTTTATCATTCATTTTATCTAATGTATTTTGAGCAAAGCATGGGCTCAGAGGAAGGATTTAGGGATAAGGAGAAGGAAAACATTGATCATTTCAGACTTTCAAATCTAGGTACCTGGAAGAATGGGAATAATATAGCTATGCTAGGAACACAGGAAAAGAAGCAAATTTAGAGGGTAGACACTGAATTTTGTTTTATTTTTTTGAATGTTAAATATGAAGTATCTGTAGAATACCTTTGGTTCTGCCACAGTACCAAATGCATATTTCTAAAATTGTTAGAAAAAAATTAAACTTTCTTCAATTTTACTCTTCCCATCCAATATATAATCACACCTTAGGTCCTCTTTTTTTCCTCTTGCCTCAACAATAGAAATATTTCTTCTTTTCAGTGCCCACCCTTCCCTTCTCTTATTCCTCCTCTTGTAGCTTCCCTGTAGCTCTTGTTCATTCACTCTTCCAAATGAGTCTTCAGTCTATCCCTTTCCATTGGTGGGAACTTTCCTCAAATGTTGTTAGTGAACAAAATCCCAAGACAACCTTACATCGTAGTCCTCCATTCCTCCCATTGGAAGGGGATAGCTAATAGAAAACTCCTCTCAATTTTTCCTCGGTCTCCTACCATCTCATGCCTCTCACTTCCAGTCCCTAACCACATGTCTACTAAATAAGGAATTCCTTGGGCTTCCTGTCTCATTCCTCACTGTATTACAGTGCAGTACCTGAAACATAGCAGGTGATGAATGAAGGTTTATTGAATGAACTTTTCAACTGATTTCAATTCTCGTGAAAGTCCCGTACTAAGGTTATTGGTGATCTCTTACTTACCAAGCTAACACAACAGCTTATTCTCTGTCCTCATTATAGCTGAAATATTTGATCCCTTAACCTTGTTTTAAATGTTTTTCTTTTCATTTCAATAATGTTTCCTTATGTTTCTACATTTTAATAAAGTACTTTTTTATTATTCCAAGCATACCACAGAAAGGTTAAAGGCTTGATCCTGACGGTGTTGAGGAATAAGCCCAGATTAGACATTTCCTAGCCAACCTGCACCTACTCCCTGCCTCTGAAAAGAGGCTTGCTTGACTTTTTATAATTTTTTTAATGTTTTCATGTGATTCAACTGTCATGGTATCTAGTCAAATCTTAAATCAAGTATGTGTCCAGCAAAAATTGAAATTTATTCAATTGAAGCTGTATTTTTAGTCCCTATCTCTAGTAAGTTTTAGATCTATATTTCTAAATATTTGTTAATCAGATCTATCTCAACGTCTACTAGTACCTTCATATGCAGCATGTCAGACATATCACCAATCCTGCCCTACTTCCATGAATTCTTTATATATAAATGACTAGCACAACGACCCGCTCAGTCACCAAATTGGAAACCTAAAAATTACCTTAATTTCTTCCTTCTCTTTATCTGCCACACTTTGTCACTGAGCCCTGCCGAAGTGTTTGTGATATAACTACCAAATTCTCCTTTTCTGCCTATCTTAATTATCACTCACTACAACTCTGTTTATACTCTCTTGCCTAGACTCTTTGCAATGGTCTTCTAAGTTATGTTCACATCATGATGACTTTAGAGTTATTGTACTAAAGCATAATTTTTTTTGAAGAAGTTTTTGCTATAGGGTGCATGTGCTAGCCAAATAGACAGAGAGAAACAGAGAGACAGAAAGCGAGAAATCACCCCCCAGAGGGGGATGGCCACGCCGCAATCCCTTCTCCTCCATTCTCCTCTTGGGATCTTGGGCACGCACGCACACGCACCCGGCATGAGTGTAAGCCACCGGGTCCGGGACGCAAACCGCAGTCAACTACATGGGAGTCCAGCAACATAGCCATTATGCTAACAGCTGGTCCCAAGCATATTTTTTTAAGCTTATTCTTTTATTTCTTCCATGAACAAGAGAGCCTGACAGATAAATAGCATCCCCAATAGGGCTCTGATGCCAAAAACTACACACAGCCTTCAGCCAGCCCTGGATCATGGGCACATGTGAGCCAGGTGTACTCAGGGAGATCTTTGGACTTGAACTAGAAGTCTTCTCATGTGGGATGGCCTCACTGAGCACCACGCCTTACTGTTGTGCCATTGTGTAGCCTCAGCTAAAACATAAATTTGAACACCTCTCTCTCAAACCTGCAGCTCCTTATTTCCTATAGTGTAAATTTAATCTTAGTCTTATCTTGCAGCCTCATTACTTACCGTAACTGCATAGAAGTCACACATCATGTGTAATTTTGTACAGTAACAGCCATACAAAAAGTAGCTAGCTCCTGCTATGTGAAGTTCATACCATTTCCCAAATAGACTATGTAATTCCACTTTCTTCCTTTCTTTCTACCTTTCTTTTTTCTTTCTAACTAAATGTTAGTTTTTCCCCTTGTCTTCTTGGTGGGCTTCTACTCAAGTCCCAGCTGCCCAGCTCAGATACATATTCTGTACCCACATAGTACCGCTGCCTGTACTGTTACACATCTCGTGTCAGGGCCTGTAGGCAGCTTTCAGGAGTGTAGGTTCAGTATATTACTAGGCGTAGGAACCTAAATGCTGAACTTGAATGAAATCATTGAAGAATATGAGGTAGAAGCAGTATAAGCCACAATTAAAAAGCCTGGTGGGGCATGGGGCAGCAGGTGGCGTGGTGGTTAAGGCACTGGACAATCTCACATGGCAGACCATGGTTTGAGTCCTGGACTTGATGACTTGTTTTCTCACTTTCTTTCTCTCTTTCTCTCTCTCTCTCTCTCCCTCCCTCCCTCCCTCTCCCTCTCTCTCTCTTTCTCTCTTGTCAAATTTAAAAAGGAAATGAATAAGTAAATTAAATCATTTGAAAAAAAGCCTGACATGGAAAATGGAAAGAAATTTAACAACTAAGTGAGGTGACAGATTTTTAAAAAGTATTGTTATAAGACATTTATTATACTTAACTATGTTTGAAGAAGTCATGGAGAAAAACTTAAAAATATAAAAGGAGCAAAGACTTAGAAGAATTAAAAGAGGTTAGGAGGGGGCCGGCAGGTGGCATGATGGTTGAGGTGCTGGACTCCCACATGGCTGACCATGGTTCAAGTCCCAGACCTGGTGGTTTGCTTTCTCACTTCTCTCTCTCTCTCTCTCTCTCTCTCTCTCTCTCTCTCTGTCTTTCTCTTTCTCTCTCTCTCCAGTCAAAACTGGAAAATGATAATAATAAACAAAATTAAATAAATATTTTTTTAAAAAAGAGGTTAGGAGGAGCTAGGTTTGAAAACATGGAGTTTTTTTTTTCCTACCTGGGATGAATAAATGATGTTTTTTTCCTTATTGCCAGAGGGCATGTGGGCTTGCCACAGAGACAAGAGAAATCACGTTCCAAAAACAAATGGTCATGCCACAATCCTTTTCCCTTCCCTTCTTCTTCCTGTCAGGATTTTTGTCTCACCTGCTATCACACATGTTTTCAAACCTCTGGGACTGGGACTTGAACTATAATCAACCATATGGGATCTAGCTCCCTATACACAGCACTTAACCACTGTGCTATAGGGCTGCCCATAGATGAAATTTTAAGTCCATAAACAAGGGGAGGTTGAGATGGAATTGAAGGCATAACAAGAATTAGGTGGCTTCAATATATGACAGGGGGGCAAAATATCATGCCTCAGCATGCTGTAATTACCATAAGGGCCAGCTCAAAAGAGTCACTGTTAAATATTTGGGAACTTAAAAAGCTATGGGAATATTTACACCACAGAAATGGGCAAGTGCTACAGATTGTGACTCTTCCTACCCCCAAAGTTTACCTAGTTTACCAGCACTTACTAGTACGCTTCAGAACTTCCATGAAGGCTTAGCCAAAATGCTTCCTGATCTTAGTGAAGACCAGGTACAAATTAGAGAGCATGATTATATTTTGAACTTTGTGTTTCTGTCCAGGAAATTTCTGCTATAAAACAGAATAGTTGGCTAGGGAGTGATCCAACAGATGGAAATGAACAAAGTAGACATTAGAATAATGATTTTAAGACATTTTAGAGAAAAATAAAGTGCTGACTGTGCCATGGGAAAGGGATAGAGACGATTTAGTTGTAAACTAATAGAGAAATAATGCACTAAGCAAAATGGAACAATTTTGATGGAAAGATGATTCTGGTTGGAATATGGAGTAATTGTCATGAGAAATAAAAAAGATAATAGGCAAAGGAGTTGTTCAGAACTCTGTGTAAAGAGTTCTACAATGTGCTCATACTTATAAATAGAAAACAGGGTGGGCCAGCTGGTGGTGTGGTGTTAAGACACTTGAATCCCACATGACTAATAGCATGATTCGAGTTCTGGATCCAACAGATTGAAAAGCATACTGGGTACACATGTGTGCATGCCCAAAATCCTGAGAGGAGAAATGGAGGAGATAGGATTGTGGCACAACTACCCCCCATGGCAGGGTCTGGGGAGGGGGTGCTTTCTCACTTTCTCTCTTTCCTCCAGTGCGTACATGCACACTCCAGGAAATTAAAAGAGAGAAGTATACTGTAAAGGAAGGCAATAAACTGTACACCTCAAATATCTAACGGGTAGTTAGATTTTCAGTTGATTAAGAACAATATAGGTGATATGATGTGGCAGAAGAACATGAGCCAATGCAGACGAAACAAGGAGATGAAGATGGTGGTAGGATCCAGCAGATACACTGGTGATATGGTGAGGGCAGATGCACATGTTTAAAATAATGAGAAACAGAGGGTAGGTGGTAGTTTATACACTGAAAGGAGCCCAGGAGAGCAAAATTGTACTCATTTACTGAGTCCAGTAAAATCGATGACTGCCATAAGAATTTCAGTACTCATAGCGGAAGTGATCCTCATTACTAGTGAGGCTGGACACTCATAATGGCTAGCTGCAGTGCCGAGTTACCCAGAGGCAGCCCAGAGAGGGCCTCAGGGACATGTGGTCTATGCTTAAGGCACAGCAAGGACACCAAACAATGAAGAGAAAAAGCTTTTTAAATAGCTTAATATGAAGTATTTCCAAAAATGCACCAAAGACATATTCATGAAAGGTAAATCATAGCATTGTTTTACTTCCTTATACTTACTTCATGGGTTTTATATTATTTTATGTTTAATTATATGGCACGTGTTGGGTTGGAGGGGAGTGCTTAGAGTATAAGCATTATAACCTTTTATCTACTCTAAAGGCCCTATTTGGCCCTGGCTGTCTTCAAAGTAGATAGTAATTTGTTGACTTTTTTCAGAATAAGGCAAAAATACCTCTTCTGAATATAAGAATCTTCATGCAAGTGAGCTTTTGTCAAAAAGAAAATATTTGAGGACTAGTGGTTAAGGGAGTTTGGATCCCACATGGCTGACTGCAGTTTGAGTCTCAGTCCTGGTGTCTTGAAAAACATGCTGGATACATGCATGTCATTGCTAAAAGTCCTGACAAGCTGGAAAAATGAAGAAGAGACCAGGGGGTGATGCTTTGTACTGTTTCCTCTCTCTCTGTCTCTCTCTGGTGAGCATATCCACCCTCTGTGGGGGTGGCAGGGAAATAAACACAGCAAAACTGGATTTAACTTTCCCTGTTAATACACGCATTCAAGGACTGGTTTTTAGATTAAAATTTTTTCCAGTATTCCTTTTTCTAGCTTTTTGGAGTTTTGTTTTTGTTTTTGTTTTCCAGAGGGTGCATAGGTGTGTGGGGCAGGGTAGGGAGGAAAGGAGAGAAAGAGAGAGAGATAGAGAAAAAGTACTCTTTTATGGGGCCAGATCATGCTACAATTCTTTTTCTCCAAGTCTCTCTCCTATCAGGATCCTGAGCACACTCACATGCCTGCCATGTAGATCACTACTAGGGCCATGACTTGAACCCTGATCTGTAGTATTGGAAGGCCTAGCCAACACAATCAGACCAGAGAGGGAAACAAAATGCATTTGAATAGGAAAGGAAGAAGTGAAATCGTCCCTATTTGCAGATGACATAATTATATATATAAAAAATCCAAAAGAATCCGTGAAAATACTCTTGGAAGTGACAAATGAAGTCAGATAAGGTTGTGTGATACAAGATCAATATACAAAATTCTATAGCATTTCTATACACCAGTAATGAACAGACTGGGGCAGAATTGAAGAAATTAATCCCATTTACAATAGCCACAAAAAAATTAAAAATACCTAGGAATAAACCTAGCCAAAGAGGTGAAAGACCTCTCTAAGGAAAACTGAAAAAATAAATTGAACATGATACAAAAGAAAGTGGAAAGATAATCCTTGTTCTTGGATTGAAGAGTCGATATAATTAAAATGTCAGTTCTATCCAAATTAACTTACAAATTCAACTTGATTCCAATCAAACTACCAGTGGCTTTCTTCAGAGGAATAGAAAAAATAACTAAAATTTCTCTGGAATTGTAGAAGACCCATATTGCCAAGACAGTACTATGCAAAAAGAATAAAATAGGAGTCACTTCACTGCCTGACCTCAAAATATATTTCAGAGCTAGCCAAAACAGCCTGGTACTGGCACAAAAGCAGGCTCGCGGATTCTGATCAGCCATATCGAACCCTGGCTTCCTTTGCACTGCCTTTAACTGTTCTACTACAAGGCTAGCCTTTGTTTTTATTTCTTAAATTATCAGAGCAATGTGTGTGTGTGTGTGTGTGTGTGTGTGTGTGTGTGTGTGTGTGTTTGAGGTTTTTGCTATAGGGCGTGTGTGTTTGACAAAGAGACAGAGAGAGACAGAGACAGAAAGTGAGAAATCACCCCCCAGGAGTGATGGCCATGCCACAGTCCCTTCTCCTGCATTCTCCTCTCAGGATCTTGGGCACACACGCACACGCGCCTGGCATGTGTTTAAGCCACCGGGTCTAGGACTCGAACCATAGTCTACTACATGGGAGTCCAGCGACATAGCCATTACACTAACTGCTGGGCCTGTAATGTGGTATTAATACCATCCAATCTCTAGAAAAGAGCTTGGTTAAGAGCTTGATTTAAAGAGAAAGAGGGAATTTGTTATCCATATCTGATCCCTCAACAAATTAGTAGTCCTTGGAGAGTCATATCAACAAACCGTTTCATATTTATTATTTGCTGGTAGCTAATTAGAAAGGCAAGATCTATCTCTTAAGTATTGACCAGCACTACATGAATGCAGTAGCCTGAAACCTATCTTACCAACAGCAGAAGAAAGGCACATAGCTTTGAAGTTGTATCTATAAAGTCTGCTAATTTTAAAAATTCTGGCTCTATTTTTAGCTGTACAAATACATATCTTTTTACTTACAAAATAAGTCATTAGTGTCAAGCAGTGTTTACAACTTCCTGAAACCAATACAACTTGCAGCTGTAATTCTGTCTAAACTCCTCTAGACTCTAATTCACTTTGTCTTATATAAACCCAAGAGAATATTGTACTTACTGTTTTCTAGCCCTAAACAGATATGTATGTTTTTATCTTCTACTATTTTTTTGTGGTATATTTGAAAAGGTCAAGAAATAGAATCATTTTAGGTCAGTCTACATATTTCCACATGAATCAAAAAAAAATCTTTTTGTCCTGTTCATGTTCTAGATACCATACTCCTCAGCATCTCCTGGGAATTATGTAGTAAGTACATTTGGTTTTGTTTGCTCATAAGAATTGATGTTACGTTTTATTTGGGCAATGAAATAGTTGTCCAGATGTTAAGAAGAGCCCCTGTGTATTGGCCAAGAAATGAACATCTTGAGTTGTTTCATCTGCCAACCTCAGTACATATGTTGATGTTCATTAGTGAAACAGTTATCAATCTGGCCAGAATTGCCCTGTGTACTGTGTTTTATTTCAGCATATGTTTCCAGAAACCAGTACAATACACTATTCAATCATGGAGAGAGCCATCCCCAGTTACACAGGGATATGCTTGAATTTGCAGTCCTCCAAGAAAATAATCGACTCTCCCTCTCCAGCCCTAACCGCCACAAACTAAGTCGTTCAACTTTCTCCCGATTATGCAGTGAATTAGATAGCAAAGTAATGACTAGTCATTTGGCGAGGCCTTTTAGTTTTGTCTTTCTTAGAAGTGAGAACACTTATTTTTCTTATTGTTTAGTACATGTTAAAATTTTCCAATCATTTTTGTAGATGTGAAATTGAATTAATCTTAAAAATGACCTTTTAATCATCATCACATTATGATCCTTGCTACATCTCAAGGGCACTATAGAAGAAAGTTTATTACAATATTTAGGAAAGAAATGCCTAGCAGAAAATCAAGGAAAAAGAGTAAAAAGAAGAATCTTTCCTGAAAACATTTTTAGAGGTGCTGGTGGCTAACTGAAGTGAGAAAAGACTGCATAAGAATAAAATCATAGAGTATTTTTCTATCTGTGAAAATATTGTTTTATTAACATGGTGAAAGGTACACACAGCTTTGGACCTGTGGACTTAGTAGTGTTCAGTGTTCCTGTAATCTATACAAGCTAAGAAAGTCTAACTTTCTTCCCATTTTCTATGAAACAAAAATGAAAGTAAGAAAATTTTGATGAAACCTATTTTTTTCTTCAAGTCACTTAAAAGTAAGCCTGAGATGTATTTTCATGAAATTATAGACCTGTATTTGAAAGAAATTTAAGTTGTTTAATAAGTAGCAAGTACATATGTTACTGGAAATAATTAATAGACTGTATCTACATACTTAGAATGAAGTACAGATTTGGCCACTTAAGAGTTAATTTGGGCCAGTAGTGGTGTAGAGGTCAGGGCGGCTGTATCCCACAAGTCTGAGTATGTGGTTCAAGTCCAGGGACCCAGCATCTTGAAAATCATTCTGGGCACATGTGTATATGTGCCCAAAATCCTGAGAGAAGAATGAAGGAGAAGGAATTGCAGAGTGGTAATTCCCCCTGGGAGGTGATTTCTCACTTTCCTTGTCTCTCCTTTCATGAGCACCCATGGCCTATAGCGAAAAAAAAAAAAAAAGAGAGAGAGAGAGAGAGAGAGAAAGAGAGAGAGTTAATTTGATCACTCTATATACAGCATTTCAAAACTTCTAAATCCCATTGCCTGAATTATGCACTTGAGGTGTTGGAAATTAACTTTAAAATGATTTAATCTCTATTTCCATTTGATTATGTAGTCACAACCTTAGTAATCCACAACATTTAGTCAGCATTGCTTCTCACTTCTAACTGACCTAATAGCTGAAGCTAGAGAGCTCTGAAAGTGTTGCAATTGATACTGACAGAAGAAAGAAATCACATGAAAGAATTTTTGAAAAATACAAATCTCTAATTTATTTAGATTATCTTTTGGTTTTTAGTTTCCTCTAAAAGCCAATAATAAAAAGTAAGAAATTTAAACTAAGTAACAAATACACATGAATTATTTCTATTTTATAGATTTGTAATAGCCCTATTAAATGGTTTCTCTTTAACCTCATTATACCTGATGTGATTAAGTCATGAATAATAAATCAGTGTCACAGACTCATTGTTTTTGGAAACTTGTCAAAACAAGCTCAACATATTTAAGCTAAATTATGTTTTGCATAATACTGAAACGATTATGCATTCAATGATAATAAGTGATGGAGAAAATTTTTTTCTGTTGTATTCAAATTGGATTATTATTGAGATAAGTCTAACTTTTCTTCTGTTTTCTTTATATTGTTTAGTGAAATGCCTTATTTTTACTGAAATTTTGTATAATTATTTAGGGTCCTCCAGGAGGTGGAGGGCCACCAGGAACACCCATCATGCCTAGTCCAGCAGGTATTGTAATCAAACTAGCCACATGGGCATTTGATTATTAGAATAAAATCACTAAATATTACATTGTTTATGAAAAAAAGGTTAGTAGTATTAATTATCTCATGATGGTTCCAGAATAGAGTACCAGTTAGGAAAAAGTAATGTTCTTAAACTACTGTTATCCAATTGCTTAAATATTCAGAAAATTCCTGTTGTGTGGGTAACAGATGTAATAAGGATGAAAACTGTGTAAATCTTTATGAATTGCCCAATAAATTACCAAATTTAAAGATTCCTTGTGAATAAGAAAAAGGTCCAGATCTTACAGCCTAAAAATTCCACATAAGTAAAATGTGAACTAGTTGATCTATAGGTTTAAAATCGCAAATCAGACCCACCACATTTACTGTCTTAGTAAGATGTATTTACAGTCATAATTACCCTGCGTGTCTATAGGTATTTATTAATTAGTTAATAAGTTTACTGTGTAGTGGGAAAGCTTTTTCTTTAATTTTCTAAACTAAAATATACTCCAGGATTTTCATAATCTTTATATAATTATTTTAGTTAGCTTTATTCTTTCTTTTTTAGATTACTACAGACTATATATATAGACAATTAAATGTGTTATATAGTAGGGACTCTAATGGCAGGAGCTTAAATTGGCATAGTCCTCCCAAAAAGTGCTCTGGTATGTTGTATCAAGAAGTATGAAAAAGTTTATGCCATTTGACTCTTTAATCCTAATAACAGAAATTATTAGAGGTAGAATCTAAAATTTGTGTAGAAGAATTTCCATTTGTTATATTCAGTAATGAAATAGTAGACACAATTGTCCTACCTACTTACATTTTAGTGAAATTATTACATTTTATGGTATATGATGGAATATAATGTTGCTATTAAAATTATTTTCAGAATTTTTAATAACATGGGAAAATAAATGTTGTAATTTAATACAAAATGACCATGATTTTATTTTAAAAGGTATATAACACAAAAATTTAGAAAGTAGAAAAAATAATAGGCTAAAACTTTAACAGTGATTACTTCTGGATAATTAAATAGATGGAAAATTTTTAAAATTAGAAATCATTTTTAATATGTTTCACTGCTAAATTCATATGTTCTTAAGGTCTGCTGAAATCAAAGCTATATGGAAGCTTGAAATTAAGTATTATATTAATCATATCAATAAATAATGGTTTCAAAATTTTGAACCTTTTTAACTTAGAAAATGCATAAACTTATAATTAATATACAGTTTTACTTTGCTTCAAAAACTCTTTGGAATATATTTATAAATGTTTCATAATTTTTGTCCTCAAAGCATCTTCATTGGAAATGAAACAATTTGTTGAGGACAGAATTATAGAAATGATCATCTTACCCACATTTATATTCTTATATGGTGAGGTTGATGTTTAATTTATGATGATAGCATGCAATTAATAAACACTACAAGATGAAGAAAAAAATTTTAGGAACACTAAACATTGCAGATAACTAATCTTATCATCTTTTCTTTTTAAGCCAGAAATTACCAGAAAATTATATTTTCTTAGTCTATTGTAGACTCTTAGTACCAATCCCGTATAATGGTTATTCCTGTGATATTAAGACCACCACCCCTCAGTAAAAAAGGTGTCAGAGATTGACTTTATTGTAAAATTTTTCTGTACATAAGAAGTCCAGTCATTTCCTAGAAAATGCTTACTTAGTCCACTCCATGTTTTTTTCCTTCAAATGAAGTTATATTCTAGAATGGTCTTAAAATAATAATTTCATTATTTCTGCATATATAAAATATATAGCCCACTTTCCTTTGATCAAGAGTAAAGTTAATACTGTTGAAAAACCATTTGATGGTTTGCATATTTAAAAAATAATCCAAGATTTCTGAAAGATAACTTTGTGTATTTATTTTTATATGTATTTAGAGTTTATTCCATTGCTTAAATCTAAGTTAGAAAATATTTGTTGTGTAGTACACAAGATAAGTAAGTTAGACATGGTCACCTTACCTTTCTCATAGAGATTATTATTAGGTCATCAAGAAAGTCATGATGTATATGTCTATTTTTTTCTATGCAAAAATGCATCATGACTTTCCTGACAACCCAATATATCCTAGTTGGAAGCAGGAGGGAAGAAAAAAAAAAAAACAAATCAAATATGAACTATAATGCAAGGTGGAATTAGGGACAGAGGGGCACTCATGCACGTGGAAACATAAGGAAAAGAAACTTCATAGAAGAGGTAGCAATGGAAACAGGCCCCAACAGTGAGCAGAATTTTGATAGGGAGAAGGTACTTGAAGAAAGAAAGAACAAAAATATGAAGGTCGGTTATGTTCAGGAAAGAAAAAGTAGCCTTGATTCGTAGGAGTAGAGAATACATGAAGATGTGAAAAGAATTAAGACCACAAAAGCATGTGGGGACCTTATTTAGCATGAACAAATAGGCATCAGCCTGAGGTGGGCAATCCAACTTTTCAACATTATGCTGTATTCATTCAAAAGTATCTACATTGATAGATCTCTGTAGTCAACTAAAACATCACATCATAGCACCTACTGTATAACTGGTACATACTAACATAATAATCTTATTAATATCTAATAGTAATCACACAGCAAGAGGAAAAATAATGCCCCATTTCCCATTCTGGGATTGCAGTCATGAGAAAACAAATTATTTTCTTTCCTTCTGTCTTGAATCAGTACAAAATTTTGAAACATATCATTTTTCAAAATAGTCCGGCTACATTATGTTTAAGAAAACTATAATTGTGGAAAAATAGAAAACCATAGTTGCTAGTTGGTATTTCCTCAATATAAAATATTTGATCTCTCAATAGGTTTTATATTATAAAAATGATACTTAATTAGAATTAGCTAATACATATAAAATACAAATGTTTAAAATGTACTATAAAATATTATATATATTTATATGGATATATATCACAATTATTTTTATTATAACAAATATAAAATAAGTGAAAAAATTTTAGTAAATGTTATGCTGGAAAAAGAAAGTTATGCTGGAAGAAGCTGGCTTTTACTTTAATCAAAAGAATTTTTTATTCCAATTGTATACCTCTTGTTCTAATCTTTCAGAAAGAGCAAGCTTTTACTAATTATGAGCTAAAAAAACTTTTTAATATTTGTCTATGGGAAACCTAGGAAAAGAATGAAAACTGAAAAGCTACTGAATCTGAATGTTATGAGATCTTTCTTATATGTATACATATATATTTATATGTATTTATAATATATATTTTTTCTTTTAAAAAAGAAAAACTACTATATGTTTTTAGATTTTTAAAGTATTGTTCCTTTGACCTCAATTACTGAAGTGATTATGCCCTTATATATCTAATTTATGACCTCAGCATGATGATTTTTTGGAGCCAGATAATGACTGCCAGGTATTTGTGACCATTGGTATGACAGCCTCCATGACTGAGTAGCATCAGCAGGTCATGTATATATGCAGGTCATTTTTGAGTATTATGTTATACCTATTGGGTATTGCCTGTAAAGCTATATATTAATTAAGTAATTTTTTTTCAGATTCAACCAACTCTGGAGATAATATGTATACTTTAATGAATGCAGTACCTCCTGGACCTAATAGACCTAATGTAAGTATTCTTTTTATTTTATGTTTTTATTTCTTTTGGAATGTTTTTGAAGACCTCCCAACTCCAAAGTACCCACCATTCCTAGATATTGTCTAAACTTTTTACTTTATTATCCAAGAACTTATTGGATATCTGAAAAATCAAAAATTTTGCAAGCTCTAGGTTGACAAAAAATATAAAATATATATAAAACATTTTATATCAGTACAACTTAAATGTAAAACTGAACCTGATCAATTATAAAATACCAATGTCTCATTGTATCTTAAATAATTAATAATATATACTATTTGGAAATGACAGATTATCTGTAATTACGTATGTTAACTTAATTTTTAATTTGCTTCTATGTGATTTTTTTTAATGCTAATAAACTTGAAAATAAGTTAGGAAGTTGGATATGCTTTTTTTCTTCCAGTTACAAAACATAAGGCTTAAATATGGAACTGAGGCAGTTCTATGGGAAGAATTTGTATACTTTTAAAGTATGGTCTGATTTTCCACAAAAGCTCACAGGAAAATATTAATTTATGATATTAGGCCTACTTGTTAGCAAAATGTTTATACCAGATTATAATCAATACATGTGTACACATACATTAATATATTAGTACATATTAATATATTAGCATAATATAAATTAATATAGTGGTAAATATTTTAATACGAAATTGGTATACAAAATTGGTATATCTTTAGTATCTAAAATTAAAGAAAAATTAGGTCATATATATGTTATAGGCTAAACTGAGCAAACATACATGCCTATAGTCTTAATGTCTTTTACAACATTGTGGAGGACCAGATAAAATTAAGTTCAGACCAAATTAAATTCACAGCCTATTGGGCTTACCAGCACCAGTTTCTTAGCCCAGATGGACCCTAGGCTTTCGATAGCTGAGTAACAACAGTAAGTGCAAAGTCAATCTCTTTGACTTATCAGTGAGAATATATTTGTATTTTCTAAGTTGTTTACTGAAAATCAATCCATGTACTTTTAGATACTCAACTTTAGCAGCAGAATTGGCATTCTGCTGGAAAATTTGTAAGCATGCCATTTGTATGCCCACAGTGATAGAAAACCATCTTATTCTCACACAGAGGAGGTGGTATGTAGGTTGTATGCTATGAGCAATATTTTACCACTTTTAAAAGCTTTCACTTCCACCCCATCTACACACACACACACACACACACACACACACACACACAACATTCAGTGTTCTATGCCATACAGCATAAAAGAAATGCTTTTTGTGGGAAATTTCAAGACAGTGTTTTCAGGAGACTGTCTCAACTATAAATGTTAGGTAATTATAGACAAGTTGTCTTCAAACTGGGCTCCAGTTTGTTTCCTCAGAAATATTCAAGGAGATGGGAACCAGCAGTTAGCGTAATGGCTATGTCGCTGGACTCCCATGTAGTCGACCGCGGTTCGCGTCTCGGACCCGGTGGCTTACAACTCACGCCGGGCGCGTGTGCATGCGTGCCCAAGATCCCGAGAGGAGAATGGAGGAGAAGGGATTGCGGTGTGACCATCCCCCCTGGGGGGGTGATTTCTCGCTTTCTGTCTCTATGTCTCTCTCTGTCTGTCTGGCGAGCGCACGCGCCCTATAGCGAAAAACCTCTCCAAAAAAAAAAAAAAAAAGAAATATTCAAGGAGATGAGGAGAAGATGGAGGAGGCAAGACATGAACTCTTCATCCCAGCCCTACATCTGTACACATATGTTTTGTACTGGGCTTCTAACCTAAAATTCCACTTGGAAAGAAAAGAAAAAAAGAATTCCATTGCTTTAAAAAGTGTCATATAGAATCACCATAGAATGTCTTATCATTGAACTGACAGAGTTGAGACTGCCAAGAAGAATTAGCTATATTCAGCTATCTCTGGGGAACTAAATGTATTTAACCCGTAAAATGAAATTATTTATTATGTTCATTTGAACAAAGATAGATTGTCTGCTAAGAAAAAATGTTAGTGATGGCATAATGGTGTTGAATTATTCTTATTAATAAGCCAATACCTTTAGCAGCTTATTAAGAATCATCTTTGGTTCACAATAAAAAATTTATCACTATCATAGAAGAGAATGTTTATCTTCTCATTTGCTCTGGAATGTGTGTACTTTGTAGTTGAGGATATCTGAAGGAAAAAAACCGGGACATGAATGAGGATTAGCCTGAACATTCAGAACACAGAGAGGGTAAGATGAGAGAGGTGGAGCGGTTCAGTTAGAGAACTCACAGCTGAAAAACATTGAGTAAAAAAGTCTCCATAACTTGAAAATGAAAGTAAGATGTGGCAATGTCTTGTAATGTTAAAGACAGATTTTGTAACTTTGAGATAGACAACTGTTTTCAGTGGGATCACAGGCATTTTCTTCATCTTTTAAATAGTTTCCAATGGGCCCCGGATCAGATGGCCCCATGGGTGGATTAGGAGGGATGGAGTCACATCACATGAATGGCTCTTTAGGTAAGGATTTTAAATTTGATGTTGAGAATAAATTCAAAATGAAACCTTAGTTCTACATAATGAATATTATGGTTTTTAAAGTTCTTCCATATCCAGTTACTCATTTTGAAATGCTTCAACTTTTACTTCAAACTGATAGTTTAATCTAAAGTACATTGGTTACGATTACCAGAGATCATTTGAAAACAAGAAGCATGAGAGTTGCTCTAACCTAGTTATATCACAGGTATTTACTTTCACCATCAAAATCTGAGTATTTCATGATAAAAGGAGACATCACTGCTTTGGGCATAGATCCTGCTTGTCTCCACTAGAGAACTCCAGTGTTCTCCCAGCTGGTTTGTTTGTCTCCAGAAGCCTGTGGATACATTCTCAGGGAAACTTCAGTTCTCTGCAAGAGCTTCTTAATTTTGTTTTTATATTTTAGTATTTGTCTCCTTTTAAAAATAAAATTAGGAGTCCTATTTGGACAATTCCTACACTGTCTTCATGAAGAAGCTTATTTCAATTCTGTGACTAAAGGTTAAATCTTCATAAATGATGCCTTCTTACCAAATGAATCCAGATATCTGCAAGATGAATAGAAAGTTTTACAATTGTGGAAAATAGAGACTGTTACAAAATTGGCTAAGTCATACAGTACACTACATGTTTAAGTAGCTAATAAACTAATTAACTAATTCAAAAGTTGACAATAGGAGGTATATATGGATTTTACTCCCTCACTCTAGGTCAGAAAATACCTCCCTCTGATACTTTGAAAATCTATATAACTTCAATAATCAAAAAGTTATTTACAAATTATTTGCAGCACAATAATCAACTTTCGTGCTTTTTAAGGATATATATATATTTTTTACCTAGATTTCAGTCTTGATTTTTATTACTGTCTAATTGCAGTAGCCACTAGCCAATTTTATTTTTAAATTAAATAAGATTTAAAATTCAGTTCAGTTGCACTGCCACGTGGCAAGTGTACATGTAGCTAACAGCTATGTTACTAGACATGTTAGACAAACATTTCCTTTGTCGCACAAAGCTCTACTGGACAGCATCATTCTAGGTTTTATTTTCCAATTTATTGTAAAATAATTCAGTTTCTAATCCGTTTATTTGTAAAATTATTCACAAAAAGATGATGTTTGGTCATAGGTGGAAGGCTCTCAGTTTTAGTGTTTACTTGACTAGAATTTTCAGAAGAGTTTCAAATATGCTTGCATCTGGCTCATTACTTTCTATAATGAACATTATTGTACATGTTTATATTAGACATGATTGCATATATGCACTCTGTATTTAACAATTTGTTATGCCTGTTTATTTACAAATTAATCATGTTAATAAGCCTAGCATTACTTGTGATGTTGACTGAATGCTATGCTATTAAAATGTGCCAAGAAAATGAATTGTTTAAAACAGTTTAAAGCTAATATTGTGGCAAAGTTCTGATTATTGTTTTTATTACCTAATGTATGATTTAGTTTCTTACATAGCAAAATAAATTAATATTGATTATTCACTTCTCCAAGGATCAAAATAGAAATATAAGGTTATACTTTGAAGACATTTTTAGTCTTAATGGATTACCACAAATATTGATTGCTGTCAGTTTTTTAATATCATTAAGAATACTTGGCTTTTGGCTATTACAATACAGTATGGCTCAGAATATTGTCACATATTGTTGTATATATCTGTTTTATATTTTTATCTCCTATAGCATCATTTTCAGAAAATACATAGTAAGATCTACAGCAATGTATGTTACATATACTTTTTAAATTTTTTTCACTTGACCAGGATATATAAATGATCTCTAGTATTTCAGTGTCAGAAATCTCTAAACAATGATTTTCTTCATTCTGTCATTTTAAAAAAATGATTGGGAACTAGAGGTAGGATTCCATGCATTGCCATCAGATGGTACTGATCACCATACAATATCAAAGAAAAAGGAATTTATTAAAATTCAAAACCTGGAGAGATATACACTAGAAATGCATATAGTATACTGCATTTCCTTAAAAGAGTATTTAGCATATAAATGGAATCTTACCTAATAAAGTCTTTCCTTTCATATTTTGCTTCAGGCTCAGGAGATATGGACAGTATTTCCAAGGTGAGCATTGTGTATTATCTGTGTTGGTTTTTACCTATATTTTATTTCACAAAGAACTCTCATTAAAATTATTAGAGTAGTCTTATGGGTTTTGTTCTCTAACATTAATTTTAAAATAGTAGGGTAGGTATACTTAAATGGACAATAAAGATGTTAATGTATAGGGCGACGCTGTAGCACAGTAGCTAAGCACTGTGCTTCAGAAGCCAGATCCCACACAGCTGGCCACAGTGTGAGCATTGGCTCCAGCAGCTTGAAAAACAGGCCTGCCACATGTGCATGCATGCTCAAAGCTATGACAGGAGGGAGAAATGGGATGAAAAGGATTGTGGCATGACCACGCCCCACTTGAGGGTGCTTTTGTTCCTCTCTTTTGCTCGCTTTCTCTCTCTCAGTCACTCTCTGCTGAACACATATACCCTCTGGCACATTTCTATTTATTTACATTTATATTTATATACACATTTGCATTTATATATATATTTATTTATATACATATGAATATAATCTGTGATAAAGGATAAAATGAGTCTTTTAAGAGTATTTCTGGGGGCCAGCAGATGGCATAGCAGTTACATCCCACATGACTGACAGCGATTCAAGTCCTGGACCCAAGGCTTGAAAATCACACCAGGTGTGTGTGTCCAAGATTCCAGGAGGAGGATGGAGAAGAAGGGACTGTGGCATGGCCATCCCCCTGGGGGGTTATGTCTATTTTCCTTCTCATTGTTTCTGTCTCTCTCTCTGGCGAGCACACACTCCCTAAGGCAAAAGCCTATAAAAAAAAAAAAAAGTATTTCTGGGACCTGCAGGTGGCATGGTGGTTGGGGCACTGGACTTCCACATGACTGACTGCAGTTCCAGTCCCAGACCTGGTAGTTTACTTTCTCACTCACTCCCCCCATCTGTCTCTGGTCAAATTTAATAATAATAATAAATTACCACAATTTTTATTAAACAAGTATTTCTAAACATGCTAAGGTTGCTAATTAATCACATTTTGATGTTACATATTCATAAAGCAAATTAACAGTTTAGATCTCTTTTTTTTTTTTTTTTTTTTTTTTTTTTTTAGAGAGAGAGATATTTTCTATAGAGCACGCATGCTCACAGGAGAGATAGAAAGTGAGAAATCACTCCCTGGGGGATAGCCATGCCACAATGTCTTCTCCTCCATTCTCCTCTTGGGACCTTGGACATGCATGCACATGCACCTGGTGTGTCTGGGACTCTAACCATAGGTAAAAAGCCCTCAGCTTTGGTGTCTACTTGACTAAAATTTTCAGAAGAGTTACGAATATGCTTGCATATGGCTCATTACTCTCTATAATGAGCTCCCACGTCAACCACGTGGGAGTCCAACAACAGAACCATTATGCCATCTGCTGGTCCCAAGTTTAAATATTTTTTTAAAAATGTGACGATGTCTACAACAATGTAAGAAGAGGTAAATTTGCAAACATAGTCATCGTATGTCATAAGACCATTGTGTTTATACATTCAGTTGGTCTTTTGAACCTTCATTAGATAATGTTGGTATCTGCAATCATTATTCCAGTTCCCAAAATAGAGGTAGAATGTGATTAAAAGAAAAGTATATTAGTTCAAGTAGGAAAGTGAGCCTTCCTGCATTATTCCTCTAGGAATATGAGCATCTAAAATTAGTTCTTTGCTAAAATGCCTTATATTTTTTGAAGACTAATACCTAAATTACACTTTTTTAGGTCACAATGAATTTAAAACAGTTCTCTGTGGGTCTAATATATTTAGAATGGATGATAAGAATTCATTAGTAGCCACCACTTGAATGATTCTTAGAAGTCTGCTTTGTATTAGTAAATAGAGAATTCATTAAAGGGTGACTTTGTTTTTAATTTTATTTCTAATTTATATTCATGTTTAGTAATGTAAAATTCCCGATGCCAAGGAAATAAAATAAGATTGATTAAGCTATGAAACATTTCAAATTAAAACTTCAAGCTTAAAAAAAGTTTAATTGGAATTTTTACATTATACCTATAGTATCTTGGTTGCCTGGCCTCACAAGTTCTATAGGTACTTTGAATGTCTGTGGTTAGGGAAAAATCAGAGAGGTTTTTTTACTTTCTTGTTTTGATAGAGTTTTTTGCTGTAGGGTGCATGCGTTATCAGAGAGACAGAGAAAGCAAGAAATCACGCCCTTGGGTGGATGGCCACACTGCCATCCCTTCTCCATTCTCCTCTCAGGACTCTCTGCATGCACGCGCATGTGCCCAGCATGAGTTTTAAGCTGCTGGGTCCGGCACTCAAACCGCAGTCAACTACATGGTGAGAGTCCAATGACATAACTATTATACCATCTGCTGGTCCCAGTCTTTTTCTTTGTATAAATCAACAAATATTTATAATGGGCAGTAGCTTACCTCTGTGAGAACTAGAGTTCATAAAGTGTTTGCCAAGTATGGTTCCTGGGCCAGCTCAGAGGTATGGCGGTGACGTGCTGCTCGAGTCTTGCTGGATCCACGTGGGAGATCACTGGCTTGGCTCCCCTGGTTTACCTGTATGTGCCTAGTCCACTCCGTGATCCTGGCTGACTGAGAAGTCTGGGGTGGGCAGGAGCTGCAGTGTACTCATCTACCCCCACTCCCCATCCTCTTGAGCACACTCTCTCACAAAGGAAATAAACTAAAAAAAAAATGAGATTGTATAATTGTATTAGTGCCTTCTTTCTGGGAGGTGCCTTGCATATTACAGAGCCATGAAAGTTTTAGCTCTCTCAGGTAATTCTAACAAATGAGTGAAGCTGTACTGTGCTCAGTGAAATTTCTAATGTCATGCTTGAGAAGCATTTTCTTATGTCTAGAGATGACTCTTAATCTTACAAAAGTGGAATCACTATGCCTTCTTTCTAAAAGTTCCACTAACAGCTGATAGCCGTTTATATTAGATAAATACAAACAAAAATCTCTATAGGAAAGCCCTTCGTAATTTATACAGCACTCTAAAATCTTTAAATGCAGTCATAATGATAAATGTCGATCTGCTAATCTGCCCTCATCAGATCTATTGCATTCTTTCTGTGCTTGTTTTCCATTCCTACTCTTGGATATAAGTTTTTTCCACTATACTGTGCCCACTGCTGATAACATTCTCTTACCTAATGATGTATTCCTTATTTGCTAAGGATTAGTTGATCACCTGTTATGTACTTTGGTATACTGTGTATGCCTTTTGTGCTATGGAGAGATATAAAAGATATGTTCAAGCACAAACAATTGTGAATAAATGTCCTCAAGTGATCTATAGTTAGAAGTTTCTCGTTCAATGCTAATGCACCCGGGTGTTATGCTGAGCGCTGAAAATCCAGAGGTACCTAGGATATGGTCTCTGCCCTCAGGAAGCTCAGTGTAACTAAGGACACCAAACAAAAATAATAAGGAAAAACATTTACAAAGTAAAGTTTATATACTTTTAAATTAATGTGGGGATTATCCCCTAAGTAATAAATACACTACTTAATGAGGGAGGAGGGTCTTTAAAAAGGTCATGGAAGATGCATGTTATGGAAAAGCTATGCAAAAAAATTGTTTGCACCCAAAACTGTCTTACACAGTAACCCCATCTTCCATGAACTTTTTGAAACCCCCTATACTGGAAATGACTTGTTGTATCTCCTAAGCAGCCCACTTGCATACCGCCTCGTCTCTGGGTTCACCAACTGCAGCTCTAACCCAGCTGCCCTACTGGCAACTGTCACACTGTAGAAATGGTTCCTCTTAGAAGCAGCGTTATGCATGTTACATGCGGGCACTTCAGAGAGTTTGTGGGAGATGAGATTACATGTTTATTTTAGTGCAAATGGTTTTTTTTTAATTCATGCATAGTTTTCTCATAATGTACATTTTCCATGAACTCTTTGAAGACCCCACTCACAGATCTCTTTCCCCAAATCCTTTTTCTCCCAACCTCTTTTACTCAGAGCCCATTTTTTTCAGGCTTTTACTCTGAAATATGCACAGTCACTAGCTCCACTTTTCCCAGCTATCTCAAGATAATTTCTTGGGCCGGACCCATAGCACTGCAGTTAGCACTGTGCATAGGGCACCAGTTCCCACATGGCCAACCATGGTTCAAATCCTGCCCTGGTGGCTTAAAGAACATGCCAGGTGCATATGCCTGTGTGCCCCGAATCCTGATGGGATAGAGGAATGAAGAGAAATGGGTGCATCATGACCACATCCCAATGGGGGGTGCTCTATCTCTCTCCATCTCTCTATCTCTGGTAAGCATACACGCCCTTTGGCAATTAAGAAAAAAAGATGTTTTACCTCCCTTTTCTCTCTTTTCTTAGGCTCATTCACTTCAATCCTACTTTTCTAATCATTCTTCTTTATGAATCAAAAGACAATCTTCACCATTAGTAATTTTGCTCAAAATCTCTCTTAGGTCTGTAGCTACATCTTCCTAGTTCTCCAGTTAAAATTTGCATTTTGTCAAACACTGGGGTTGAATAATTTTTAGAAAAACTTCTGAGTCCATTTTCAAGCATTACGTATTAGTGCTACTTAACTTATTTTTCTACTTTTTTAGTGTGTGTGTGTGTGTGTGTGTGTGTGTGTGTGTGTGTTTACTTATGTATTATCTATCTTATATGGAAGATAAAGAGTACCAAATTGAGAATCAGAAAACCTGATTCCTTTACTGCAAGTCATGGGAATGTGTCACTTCATTTCTTATGAATTTCCTTAGCTGTAAGTTGAGCTTGTAGCTTAGTCCCTGGCTACTTCATAAAGTTGTTGAGAATCAAGTGCGAACATATGCCAAGGGCTGCTAAGTGCTGTGCAGATGCTCTTTATAAATCTCTTCCTCTCGTTAGCTATACAATCTCGGGTGGACAAAGCTAGGAGCCCACACCATCAGCTACACTTAACACCGTTTCAGTGACAAAATGAGTTCAAAGCTTCAAATGAAGAGTTTCAAAGGTTTTTCTTGTTGCATTAAGGATTACATAGTAAAAATTCATATGTATCTTTCTCAAAGTGCAGAATTCATCTTTAATTTAGAAGACTCTTTTTTTAAAGAATTACTTTATTTGACATTACTTATTTGTTTATTTTAATTTGACCAGAGAGGGACAAAGTGAGAGAGGGAGAGGTAAAGTGAAAAAGCAAGCCGCCAAGTCCCAGATTCGAACCGCAGTTGGCCATGTGGGAGTCCAGCGTCCTTAATTGCCATGCCACCTGCTGGCCCCTAGACTTTTTTTTAATAAAATGTAAAATCATTTTTATCCTTTCTGCAACAGAAAAGTCAGCCATTTAACCAAAGGAATACTATATCCTCTTGGAGTTGTTTTAGGAGTTAGGGTGGAGAGAAGCACATGATGCGTTTTCTTGGAAGGAAAGCACCTAATGAAATTCTACAGTTCACATCTACACTACACATTTATATTTTGAGTTTGGAAAAATATTGTATGAAAAGACAAGATCTGGTCATATCATGTTTCCTAAGTCATCAAAGGAGGACTCTCTCAGTGGGTAGTACACTGCTGCAGTGATGCTGGGTCCATACGGAAGATCTTGGGCTCTGTTCCCCGGTCAGCCTGTCAACACTGGGTGCATACACCCATGATCTTGGCTGACTGGGAAGGCCGACAGGGGATTACGGCATGAGACCCTGACGAGTGTGCTTTCTTTCCCTCAGTTTGTATCTCTGTCTCTAATGCTCATAAAAGAAATGCATTTTAAAGATTAAAATAAATTATCAGAGGAGTCCTTTCAATCGATAGCTTTCTGAACTCAAGAATCTTGGGTCCGGGACCAGCAGTTAGCATAATGGCTATGTCGCTGGACTCCCTTGTAGCCGACCACGGTTCGAGTCCTGGACCCAGTGGCTTAAACTCATGCCAGGCGCATGTGCATGCGTGCCCAAGATCCCGAGAGGAGAATGGAGGAGAAGGGATTGTGGTGTGGCCATCCCCCCCAGGGGGTGATTTCTCACTTTTTGTTTCTCTGTCTCTCTCTGTCTTTCTGGCGAGTGCACATGCCCTATAGCAAAAACCTCTCAAAAAAAAAAAAAAAAAAAAAAGAATCTTGGTTCCACTTAGAGATCCCACATCACAACTGACAACTATAGATCTCCTCACCATCATCCCAGGTGTGCTGGCCAGAATTCCAGCTCAGTTGAAGCCATTGAGAGAACTAGCAGAGTTAAAACAACATTTTATAAACTCGTTACCAGCAGCTTGTGAGAAATTAATTCAAAATTCACTTCCAAAGGGCTTAGAATAATTTCGGTATTGTTTTATTCTACTTACAGGTAGAGCCATGATTTCTAAAGTGTTCACTTTTATTATTTGAATATTAAAATTTTCTGAATTTAAAATAGTCTGAGGGCCAACCAGTAGCATGGTGATTAAGGCATTGGATCCCACACAGCTGACTGTGTGGTTCAAGTCCTGAACCTGGTGGCTGATCCAATACACCAGGACACATTTGCATGTGTTCCCCAAATCCCAAAGGAGAATGAAGAAGGGATTGTGGCATGGCCATCCCCCAAGGCGGTGCTTTCTCTCTGTATATATTTCTGTCTCTCTCCAGCAAGCATACGTGTCCTATAAAAACTTAAAAAAAAGATTTGAAACAATTTTTGAGGATGAAAGAAGGGTTAATAACTTACTAACTATGAGACAATATGGAAGAATAATTGCAAGATGAAATTAGAGTTCAGAGAGTCTAAGAGCACTAACTGTGGCAGCCAGTGGAAATTATGTGTGTGGTGTAGTGTGTGCGTGTGTATGTGCGTGCTTATACCATTCATGTATGACATAGCTTAAAAGAAAGTTCCCTGCCTATTGTAATAAAATCCCTTAAAGATGGAATCAGTATAATCCTAACTATATTTTTCTCAAGCTAAATTCTTAGAGTATAAGTAGGGACTAACAGTACACAGTAACAGAAATGAGAAGTGTAACCAACATGCTTAATGTAACCAAAAGTAATCTTCACTTTTATTCTTTTGTTCTCCCTGTTCCCTGCTTACATGCTCAAGTAATCGAGTGCCTTTTCAACCAGCCTAAATCCTTTTTGTGTATCATCTTTGTGCCTTAATGATGAAATCTGCTGGAGGCACTGCGTACCAATGCAGCTGCAGTCCTCCCCTGCCCCGGGCTGGGTTTGGGTACCACGGTCTCAGCTGTTCCTGGGTGCCAACACTAAGTGCACTCTTCAGCCTGTATCTTCATCATGTCACTCGTAATCACAGACAGCACCGCAGTTTCCTTAAAACTCCCATTGAGGAAATGTATCATTTTTTTTAATAATTATTTTATTTTATTTATTCATTCATTTATTTTTTAATTTGACCAGAAAGAGACAGACGTTGAGAGTGAGAGAGAGAGGAAGCGAGAAAGCAAGCCACCAGATTCAGGACTCGAACCCTGGTCGGCCATGTGGGAGTGTCCAGCACCTTAACCACCACGCCACCTGCTGGCCCCAGGAAATGTATCATTTTTACAATATTTTGAACAGATTATTTCAGGTAAAAAATAAATATTTTGTTCCATCACTTCATACTTTTCAAATACAGTTCAGTGAGCTGGATAGGAGTAGGTTTCGGAGATCTGATATTATTCTTTTTATGTGCTAAACTAAATGTGTCATCCTTTTTTTTTTTTTTTTTTTTTTAAGTGAGAGAGGTTTTTGTTTTTGGCTATAGGGAGTGTGCACTCTCCAGAGAGACAGAAAGAGAGAAATCACTGCCCAGGAGGACAGCCACACCACAATCTCTTCTCCTCCATTTTCCTCTCAAGATTTTGGTCATGTACATACATGCGCTCAGATGAGTTTTAAGCCACTGGGTCCAGGACTTGAGCTGCAGTCAACTATGTAGGAGTCCAGTGACGTAACCATTACGCCTTCTGCTGGTCCCAAATGTGTCCTTTTACTATTCCTCTCAACATCCTTATATACCCCGAAAACATATAATGCTGAGACACATTTTCTTCATAAAAAATAATGCATGGAAAACAGAAATAATAACCCTGGCAGGATTTTGAAAGTATTTAGATCTTAATTAAATCTTTCTTTAAATTCTAAATATTTTACACTTTGAATTAGAATCATATTTGAAGTTAGCTTAAGTTTCAAAATTATAAATCAAGAAATGCTATATGGCAAAAGCATAGCAGAGACTGAAAGCAACCCATCTAAATGAGACATGCACCACGCTCTTGAGGCACCTCATGCCCTGCTGAGGGTGTAAGGTTGCGTCAGGATGCACAGGACTCATTTCACACACTTCCTTGACTGTCAGAATGTGCCACTTCCAAATGCACCCCTGAATTTCCTCTCATATATGTTAGATTATCTTTTATCCCCAAATTACCAGTTTCTCCATTATGTATAAAGTGACAGAAGTCTGCCACTACCGAAAGGACTTAGCAATTTGGGGTAAATCTTAACGATGTTTTCATTAATTTAGTTTCCTTTTTGAGCTAAATCAACATGATCATTTGTTTTTAAACGTTTACTTTTAATTAATAACCTTAGTAATTAATGATTTCTAAAATAATGCACGTTAGTTAAATTTTACTTAACATAGTTTTCAGGATATGAAATTATCCATTTTCATTTCAAAGTACAGTTGCTTTTCTTTATACTTAGGTAACTAACATTTTCAGAGAAAAAATTATAAAAAAAAAAAAAAAAAAAAAAGAATCCCCTTGATGGTTCCCGAGCCCTCGGGGTTCATTGGCCTATAGAGCTCCTATGGACTTCAGAGAAGCCGTGTTCTCAGAGCCTCCCTGTGGGGTGCACAGCAGACAAGATACAAGCTGTATTCCACCACCTCATCCACCTGTCTCTGCTTTACAGTTTAACCATATTCTAAAAAAGCACATATTCTTGTGGGAATAACTCATCCATGAAATTTTAATGTTTATGATATAACTTGTTTTAGTTAAGTCAAAATCCTTAGAGCAATTTTCTTTTAAAAATCCTAAAACTTATTCTGAAACAGAATATAAAATGCCAATGGCTTAGGAAAAAGAAACTAAAATCTTTCTTCGATTTGCAATAATAAATAAAAAGGTTTAACCCCGAAGTTTGTTTTGTTTTGTTTTGTTAACAAGTCAGTAAATTGGGCCTTGAAAGAGTTCCCTCAGTCTGTTATAATACTGTACAAACACATTTTATATGCTGGTCCCATTCTACATTTTCTGCTGGTACTGAGTATCAGATATCTGGGCATGTCTAGAATTGCACAATAATATTGAAATGAGCACATTTGAATAGAATGTGATATGATGCATTGTTAAGTTAGTGTTTGATTAGATTGTTACTAGCAGGACCAGCAGCTGGCGTAATGGCTATGTTGCTGGACTCCCATGTAGTTGACCACGGTTCGAGTCCCAGACCTCGTGGTTTAAACTCACGCCCGGTATGTGTGCGTTCGTGCCTAGGATCCCGAGAAGAAAATGGAGGAGAAGGGACTGCGGTGTGGCCATCCCCCCTGGGGAGAGATTTCTCGCTTTCTGTCTCTCTGTCTCTTTCTGGCAAGCGCACACACCCTATAGCAAAAACCTCTCCAGAAAAAAAAGATTGTTACTAGCAACCATTTTATCTTAAGGAAAGTTTCAAAGTAACTGCTGTTAAACTAATGACAGGAAAAGGTTCCAAAGCAGTTTACTTTTCAGCTTCTTTTCTTCTAAAAATACATAATGAATTATCAAGTCCCGAGGTGTCTTTCTTGTTCTTAACTATAATTGTTAACTTCCCTTCCTCCTGATGGTTCATATAAAAAAATAGTTTAAGTAGTGTTATCGGTAAAGTACATGTAGAATTAAAGGGAAATGTTGATTAAAGCAGTGACCTTTAAAAGTTTGATTAGTAAAATTGCTAAGGAAGTTATGGTTCCATGTGCCTTATCAGTGGGGAGTCTCTCTTCATCACACCCCTGCTGGGAATGTTTTTTAAACTCTCCAGAGTTCTAGGAACTCTATAAACTAAGAGTGGGAGATTGAATAAATATTGATTGTGAGACTAAGAAAATAATTGTGGTAGGTTATTTGGGGTTTTTTAGCTTGTTTTCATGTTTTCATTTGGGACAGCATTAGTACTTGTCAAGGTGCAAAAAAATGAGCCAGGATACATGGAGGAAGTCTAACATTAAAATCATGTCAGCCTTGTCCTTAGAGATGCTGCTATAGATTCAATTTCTGAAGCAATACAGTGCAAGAGGGAAATTAAATGTTTCAACAATGCTTTGTTTTCTAAATCTTGTTTACAGAATTCTCCCAATAATATGAGCCTGAGTAATCAGCCGGGCACTCCAAGGGATGATGGCGAAATGGGGGGAAATTTCTTAAATCCTTTTCAGAGTGAGAGTGTAAGTATTCACTTGACTATATTATTATATACAGATTTTATTGCTATACTCTTTAACTTGAATAAATGCATATAGGCATTATGATTGTTGTTCATTTAAAGTTCAATAGGTTGATCTTTTAAAAGTTAGAAAAATCTTTAAGTGGAATGTTTCTTTTTATTTTATTTATTTTATTTATTTTTTTTTTTGAGAGATTTTCACTATAGGGCACGTGCGCTCGCAGACAGACAGAGAGAGACATTAGAGACAGAAAGCAAGAAATCACCCCCGAGGGGGGATGGTCACGCCACAGTCCCTTCTCCTCCATTCTCTTCTCCGGGATCTTGGGTACGCACGCACACGCGCCCGGCATGAGTTTTAAGCCACCGGGTCCGGGACGCGAACTGCGGTCGACTACGTGGGAGTCCAGCGACATAGCCATTACGCTAACTGCTGGTTCCCTAAGTGGAATGTTTTTTAAAAAGAATTTTAACAAGCTCTTTTTCTATTATGTATACATAGTTACAAAAACCATAATACCAATTTTGTCATGGAGAATATTCACTTTAAAAGAACAACTGGAAAGAGCCCAGCAGTTAGCGTAATGGCTATGTCGCTGGACTCCCACGTAGTCGACCGCGGTTCAAGTCCCGGACCCGGTGGCTTAAACACCGGGCGTGTGTGCTTACGTGCCCAAGATCCTAGGAGGAGAATGGAGGAGAAGGGATTGCGGCGTGGCCATCCCCCCTGGGGGGTGATTTCTCGCTTTCTATCTCTCTGTCTCTCTCTGTCCGTCTGGCGAGCGCACGCGCCCTATAGCAAAAACCTCTCCAAAAAAAAAAAAAAAGAACAACTAGAAAGAGGTTGCCTATTTGATACTTTTTAAGTGTTCATGTAACTAAGATGTCTCAGGTAACCACCAAATCAGGTCTGTCCTCCACGCTATCTATCCTTAAGACTAAATGTGATCCATAAATATGTCCTTACTTAAATCAGAGTTGAAGGTCATGCTGGTGGTCTGTTAACTTGAGCTGGATACCAGGTCATTTTTTTTAGTGTGATTGTAGTGTTAAGCAAAAACAATATCAACTCCATATCTCCATAGAAGTAGGACCAAAAAGAAAAGCAATAAAATACATTTGTTTATTTCACAATCACTGAGCACTTACCATGTCCAAGGCATAATAGCTGGACACCAGAGACACAAAAAGACAAAATGGTACCTGTTTCACAAGGACTTATCACATAATGCATTGGTTTTATAACTATTATTTTATATGTTTTGTATTACAAACACCTACAGAATTTTAAAAATAGTTTCCCAGAGTCTTCCCTAGACCTCGTGAATTTTCAGAATTTGCAGGGGTAGAGCTGTAAATACTTGAATGTGAAAAGGCTCCGTTAGTGATGCTGAGACACATTCTCTGCTGAAAACCACTAAATTGAGATACAGAGTAAAAGATTTCAAAACCCAAATTAATTTCATCTTCATAGTACTCACAGCTTCACACATGTATTGCCATCATTAAAATTTATCCTGGAGGAAATATCAAACTACAAATAGAATCAGAGAGAAAACTGCCGCCCTTTTACCTAACTCAGCCTTTACCAGGGGCGATCACATGAGTTTGACGCAGTGACTCACAGCATGGACACCTCTGTGTAGACTGGCTGCTTCCCAGTGTGCAGCTCAAGACCGAGTGTTCCTTCCTACTGTCCAGCCTGGGCCTTTGCATGGGACTACGCTTCCCTCGTTTTTCACCTTTATTTCTGTTAATAGTAGAAGCAAAATTACACTGATTTATAGTTTATTTTCTTTGCAGGAAATATGTGCTTAGTGAAGACAAAGATACATACAAAAATTCATATTAAAAAAGTCAAAAGCTAAGTCTGTCTAATATGGAAACAGGAAAAACATAAGGAACTGTGAAGTTTGTCATAATGCTTAGGATTACGGGAGTTATTTTTTAGATCTGGTTCTTTCACGGTTTGCTTCAAGACTGAACAAATTAATTTTCCTATGTTCATTTTCTGTAATTAGAGATGTTTATGTTCTTCTCTGGTAGTTCTTCCGGACATAAAATGTTATAATTCAGTGGCTGGCAGATGGCAGGGTGGTTAAGGCGCTGAATTTGTACACGACCAACCACAGCTCGAATCCCAGATCCGGCAGCTTGAAAATCATGGTGGGCACATGAGTGTGCATACCCAGGATCCCAAGAGGAGAATGGAGAAGGGGTTGTGTTGTGGCCATTCCCACTAAGGGAAGTGGTTACGCACTTCCCTTCTCTCTCTGGCAAGCACACACACTCTGTGGCAAAAACTTACAAAAAAAGAAATTATAATTCAGTGAGATGTAATTCAGTGCTATGCAGTACTTATTAAGCCTGCTGTATCCAGAGCTCTAGGTTAAGGGCAGGATATTCTGAGATAAATATTAATAGAATACATTCCTACTTTCAAATAATGCAGTCCAAAGGAAAAAAAGTTTATATCACTAATCCAATGCCAGATTAACAAGTGCCGTAATAGTTATAGCCAAATGTTTTAAATTATTTTTTAATGATTAATTTGGCATTGGAAAAGAAAAAGTTTTGAAAGAGTTCCACATAACTTTAACATTCATGAGCAGGGATGAAAAGAACACTCCCCGTCCCTTCTTCCAGATTTGTCATTGTCGGATGCTCTGATTAACAGTCTGAAGAAGGGTCCCAATTCAAAATAGTCCTCAGAAATCTCTTCCTGAAGAGCAAAGAATCAGATATAGCAGGAATCAAAGAACATCTTTGTACAGAAGCACCAGCCTCACCCTTTAAACCCAGCTGGACTATGCAATGCAAAACAGCAGATCCTTTTTGAGTAGGAGCATTTAGAAGAGAGAGCTGTGCCCCTCCCACTCCTGGCTCCTCCCACTCCTGGCTCCTCCCACTCCTGGCTCCTGCTGAGCTGCACTGTTATTCAGAATCAGAAGGTTCCATGCCAGACAACTGGTAAAGTTGGCAGAAGGCAGAAGCTTCCTGCCTCTTTCTTCTCCTTCCCTCTCTTCTGTCCCTGCCACCTCTCCCCCCCCCCCCCAATAAAAAGAAAGAAAAAGCCACAAAAAGAAAAATCATTGGTTGGTGAACTGAGAAACTGTACCCAGACTGTGGAGGGTAGTGCAGCCTTGGAAGCAGCTGTTCATTTTGTCTAGTGAGCAGAGCAGGCTTGCTAGAGTCACGTCACTGCTGTGGCTTTCTCTACCATGTTATTCCACCACACATGTTCAGACCTCCTCAATGATCAAACGATGACAGGAGAAAGGAAGAAAGATAGGAGATGTCATGCTGAGAAATGTAAGGCTCTAAACAAGTAAATAAGCGGGATGTTTCCAATAAGTTAGCTTTACTATAAGCAAGAAAAAGCAGAACTATTTAGTGAATTCAAAAAGAAAACATTTGCCAATAAATAAACAAATTCTAGTATCTTTAGTGCACATAATTCTTTGGTTAAGAATTATTTATTAAACTTCATTTGTTTATTATTATTCTTCAGTTTGGCCAGAGAGAGTGAGGGAGAATGAGAAAGCAAGCCTCCAGGTCCAGGACTCAAACTGTGGCCAGCCATGTGGGAGTCCAGCACCTTAACCATCATGCCACTTGCCAGCCCCCTAGTGCACATAATTCTAAAAGGCACATTTTTTGAACTGCCTGCCTTTGAGGATTTAGCAGTCTTTTTCTCAAAGCTAAACCTGAGAAGCCTGGAAAGGGAGCAAACACCTATGGAGTGCTTATTACGTACCAGGTATTATCCTAGTCCTTTCTTCTCTGTACCCTGTTGTTTTACTGGATTTCCTCCCTGGGCAAACCCAGTCACACGTGCTATTTTGCTTAATTGACATAGAAACAAAAATGTGCAACCCAAAGGTATAAACATTTCAGTGCCAAGATGCTTGACAGAGCAAACTGTGAATCCTAAAATGTTTTACTCCTCATCCTGTTTTATTTATTTTTTGTATCACAAGCAGCTCCCTTTATTTCAAGAGACAAATATGCCCCCTAGTGTTCAAACTCTGTAAAATGTTTGTTTTTGAAAGCACAGAACATAAACTCTTAGTTCAAAAAGTAGTTTTTCACATTTCTCAGGTGAAGAAAGCAGTTGGTCTTACTTCCTGAATTAATTTAGCAAAATATTTCCTCCATGACGCAGAATTATAACCAGGTGAGTAAATGAGATATTTAAAGCATAGTATTAAATAGGAATTACGAACAAGGTGGCAGGTCATCCCCTATTGCCCTTACTCCTTTTGTCATTTTCTGCTATTGTAAAGAAATAATGTAAGTCAAAGTATTTTTTTATGTAGTCACATGAATGGTAAACTTATCTAGCTCAGAATAACAGAACTATTTTTTGCTTCTCATTAAGAGAATAAAATATTATATAATTGCTTAGACATAGGCTGTAGTGAAATCTAAAGTGCTCCTGAAGTATATAGACAGGGATTGGTGCACATTGTTCAGACATGTCGTGAATGGGTTCTATGGTACATGAGCCGAGCATAACAAGGGAAAAATCACAAGCCCATACTGAGGTACGCCATCTCAAAATACATTTTACATAAAAAAGTAAAATAAGTTGTATATGTTTCAAATAATATCCTTAGGCTTTACTTTTTTTGCTAACACAAACAACAATGCTATCAGGAGCTTTGTTAGAGCCATTTTATCATCTGGTGGAGGAGAACCAATCTCACAGGACAGTTCTGAGACAGGACAACCTGCTACAAGAGCATTTTAGGACAGACGTTACAACATGTCACGGATGTCAACACAACAGTAGGACAGGAGCATGGAAGGGGGCTCAGTATGTGCACCATGAATATTTTATGTCTCTAAATATGATACTCCGTCTAACACCTCTACTCTTCCTTCGCTTTGGGGAAGTGTAAGCCGCTACTTTAAAGAACTGTAATCAATAGCAAAATTCTTTCTTGCTTACAGATTCTGTGAGTTTTTCTAGAAGAAATTTTGTGATTTTTCCTTTGTTTCATTTAGTTGAAAAGTTTCAATAAAGACAGCTGAAGATAGCAGTTTACAGCCTTACACGTGCAAATAACGTGCTGCTTCTATAGATACTCCAGTATCAGTGCAGCCTATTTCACTGTACCACATACAGTTACCACATAATTTTATTGAGAGGTTTTGGCTATAGGGTGCGTGCACTCGCCAGAAAGACAGAGAAGACAGAGAGACAGAAAGTGAAAAATCACCCCCAGTGGGGATTGCCACGCTGCAATCCCTTCTCCTCCATTCTCTTCTTGGGATCTTGGGCACGCATGCACATGCGCCCGGCGTGAGTTTAAGTCACCAGGTCCGGGACTCAAACCATAGCCATTACACCAACTGCTGGTTCCTTTTTTTTTTTTTTTTTTAATTTAATTTAATTAACTACAGCTAACATTTCAGTTCCTAGTTTGCACTAGCTACCTTTCCAGAGTATAGTAGCTCCATGTGGCTGGTGACCATCGTACTGGACAGCATAGTGTGGAGCCTCTCTATCATCACAGGAAGCCCTACTGGACACCACTGATTAGATCACCAGTTCTTACCACAAATCACAGTAGCTATAGAAGACATTAAAGTTTCCTGTGCCCATTTTGCCATAGTTGCAGATTTTTTTCTACTTCTAATAAAACGTTGAGTCAACTTATTGTCTTGATGTTTATTCTTGCTCCTAAAAGTCAAATACCAAAATATAATCCTGTGTAGTCAAAGGCTGTGGATAGTTCACTGACGCTTGCTGTTACTGTTCGTAATGTGCGACCTTCCGTGATACCCTGTGATGTAATGGTGTGCATTCCCATTTGGGCACGGTCCTGGCAGGCTCCATTCTGTCAGCCTTTGTCTATGATTCTTCTGTGATTCGGGTTTGATTTTGCTTTGCTTTGCTGTTTTGTCACCTTTATCAAGGCAAAAGGGGGAAAGTTCGTCAGACTGAGTCCACTTTCTCTTTGGCTGTCTCCCCTTTTCTCACCCTCTACTCTTTCTAGTCCAACGTAGAGTCAGTTCAAACATGCAACTTAGCTCTCCTGTACTGAAATGAAACTTTGGGTACTGGGCGACTAACAAGTAGATCTTACTTGATGTGACCCATGTTTAAAGGATTACCAATTCTCCTCCTCAGGTCCAGTGACTCTTTTTCCGGGTTTAATCATCCACTCTTACTCAATAACAGTGTGGTTTTTTTGCTTTGAGCCCTGATGACTCTGGCCCAGACATCTGCCTGCTCAGCCATTGTCTCCCATGTTCTTCCCTGGGGAAGGACCTAATCCACCCTTCCCTCAGAACACACCTGACACCGCTTTTATGGGTTCTGCAGTTGGTCTCAGTTTGTGTAGAATTCACTCCCAGTACTCTTTCTGCTGCCTTTCTAAAAAGTTCCTGCACCCTGGAGCCAATCTCTTTCTCTTTATCCACCTCCTTATGTGAGACCCTTACGAACATGGTGAAAGGAATGCCTTTTGTGATTTCCTGGTCCTCACAGGCTTCCAATAAAACATTTGAAATATTTCCAGGTCCACATTTACGTTTTAATTTAGAAACCGTCTTTTTTTTTCCCCAACAAAAACTTTTTTCAGTTCATTGAGAAAGCATTGGCAAAATAAATTGCAGTTGCAATTTCACATGTATCAAAAATACAAGTGTTATTTATAACAATAACTTACAGATATAAATTAATGATAAGCTTCAGTTTTATGGAAGATTGTAAACATTTTGCAGACTAGTCAGTCCTCTTTTTTAGGCAAAGTGCTCTTTTGATGACAGATACACACTATTGTAAACTATTTCAGACAATACCAAAAAAAGGTTTTGATTTGTTTTTCTCTTATAAACAAAAGTTCATCATTTTTCATCCTTTTTTTTTTTCACTATAGAATCTATCTTTGTCTAGAAACTATTACCATTTGGGAGCACATAGCTCAAGGGATCTGGAACTGTGTTGTTCAAGATGGCCCTCCCATGTAGCCACTAGCTACATGTAGATATTCATATTTAAATAAGTTAAAATCAAATAACACTAAAAATTAGTTTCTTGGGGCCAGCAGGTGGCGTAATGGCTGTGTCACTGGATTCCCATGTAGTTGACTGCAATTCAAGTCCTGGATCTGGTGGCTTAAACTCACACTGGGCTCATGTGCGTGCGTGCCCAAGATCCCAAGAAGAGAACAAAGGAGAAGGGATTGCGACGTGGCCATCCCCCCTGGGGGGGTGATTTCTTGCTTTCTGTCTCTTTGTCTCTCTTTCAGTCTGGCAAGTGCATGCGTCCTATAGCAAAAAAAAAAAAAAAAAAAAAAAAAAAAATCTGTTTTTTGTTTGCACAACCATGTGTCATGAGCTCAGGAGTTTCATGTGGCTGGCAGGTTCTATATCAGACAGCACAGATATTGACAGGTCTGTCACTGGAAAAAGTCCTATTGGACAGCACTACCGTAGGACTTTCTGTCCCAGTCTGTTCCCCAAGCATATGAGGTTAGATTGGCACAGTTATCAAAATAATTGTTTTTCGTTCCTCTCTAAATCATTTTTGAAGCCACTTTTTTCCAAATTCTCAAAAGCCTCACCATTTATCATTTGTCATTTTCATCAAATTGAACAAGTTACCATGTAATAACATGTCCCTTCTCCCACTCGAAATGATTATGGAGTAAGATTGGAGTCACAAAGTGCAGCTCAGATTCTTAAGTGTTTTAAATGCTTTAATTAGAACTTCTCAGAACCAACTAGGAGTTATTTGGTTTTGTTTTCCTACACTATTAAACTGACATTTACAAAGCACTTTCTGTGTGTTCCCTTAATATATAGTCTTAAAGACTTAATATTTAATCCATCTAATACCCTATTAAGAGAGATACTACTACAATTAAAACCATTTTGCAAGTGAAGAAACAAGTTGAGAGAGGTTAGGTAACCTCCCCGGTTTATATAGCGAAGGCTGGTCTTACACTGAGTTAGGACAAGTTAGCCTCAGAGTGAGTACTCGAATTGTTCCAAGCACCTGCAAAACCTAAGTCTGGCTGGAAGAAGAAGCTGAGGGCCTGGGTAATTATCAGCCTCCTAAGTTTAGGGAGAGGATCAGACCAGTTGCTTTCCAGAGGAAATAGTAAACATTTCAGGATTAAGTTCATGACGTCTATATAAATTTGCTCTTTTTATACTTTGTTATCTTTATGTTGTATAAGGTCGAAATGCTGTAAATGATCATAGGAAATTTAAATTCACCGTTTCTGTTGACTTAGTGGTCTGTAAAAGAATCGTTGTGAAAATATGGATTCTTCTTTCCTTCTAGTACTCCCCCAGCATGACAATGAGTGTGTGATCCATTACCAAGTCTCCTCATGAAAACCACAGTGAGTCGGCCCTTCACAGAACTACTACGGAAGAAAATTACTCATCGCAGTGTACAGTTCAACAAAGGAATCCCAGTCACACCAAACCAACCTTTTGATTTCCTGCTCTCTCCCCTATTTTGTGAAGAAAGCGGGTCCAAACGTGATTCAAACAACTGTACGGAGTGGCATATTAGGATTGCCCTAAACTGAACTGCAAATAATTATCTGTGTATGTATATGTGTGGGAAAGAGAATGTATTGTATATGTGTATGTTATATGGACATATGCACATACATGCATTGACCCACAGGACATTGTAAAATATTATCACATGACATCTTAAGTAGAAATAAGTAGGGACTTTTATTCCATCCTTTTTTTTTTTCACGTTTACATTTTAATTATTAAAAGTTGCTCCTGCCCCCTCCCTGAACTATTTTGTGCTGTGTATATCACTGCTTTATATAAGTTATTTTTTAAGGTGAACTCAGATGTTATGGTTTTGTAAATGTCTGCAATCATGGATAGGAATAAAATCGCTTATTTGAGAGCTTTCATTAAATTGCGTCTGATGCAAGTTATCCTGTGAATCACAAAGTATACTGTCTCAAAAAATAGAAGAGTGTGTCTTCATCTTTATGTCAAATATTTCTCAATTACCTTCAGTGAGAAGTATTTTTGTACTTTTTATTTGAGAAAAACACTTCAACAGAAGCTTACCTGGGGCCTCACACAGTATATTCTGCAATAACCGCTTTTAGTGGAGTTCTTGATTTGTCCATCTTAGGTGATCAGAAATCGTTAATTAGTCCAAATTACTTAGATCATAGCAGTAAAGTGACAGGGGTTGTCATATTTTTAGCAACATGTTTTCAATGGGAACTGGGAACAAAACCATTGACTTGAATTTGTCACTTCTCACCAGTAATAGAAAAGGTAAAACTTTGATAACGTGTTCATGTGAACGGTATCTGATCTTCATTCAGGCTTCCCATAAATATATCTACGTAGATATTGCAAGCAGTTACGTTGGGCTGATTCAGACTTTCAGCATGGGGGAGGAAAAAGTGGTCACAGTAACCTCGAGGGCCTCTGAGGTGCTGCCTCTCTGCACAGCGCCCTGCATGCTTGCAGAATTGATGGGTGTTCGTCCCTCCTGTAAACACCTTCTCCCAGACAGCAGAATGCCCAGTCTGTCCTTGCAGTGTAGGGCTTTTATTCACCAGAAAATCTTCTGCAGTAAGTTTGCCTCATCTGGCCATTGACTTCAGTAGCTAAATTAACATTATATAATTTGACTGTTCAGAAAAGAGTAAGTAAATTTTTTTTTAGAAACATGCACTTCCCTTATGAAAGCACCTTGCTCTATGGCACTTTCCAGATATTTTGGGGTTTTGTCATTAATTATATTCAAACACGAAAATCATAATAGTAAAGTATGAAGATTTTATTTTAGACTGTAAAAAGTAGCTTGGTGAGCCTTCATGTTAAAATTGCAAAACAAATAACCATTGATGAACACCAACTCTATATTCAAGCTCCAGAGACTTCAAAAAGCATTGTTTAATCTCAGGTAAGAAGCATATTGTCTTTCCTTTAGGCTCATGGTCTCTAAAGTAAATATTTGGCAGTCTGTGTGTTAGTTCCTAGTCCCAGATGACTGACTTCCCTCAAATCCATAATGATTTATTCCTTCTGAAAATAAAGATTTTTGCCTATTCATGACAGGGATACTGTGCAGAGCTGTTGGGGGGGGGGGGGGCAGCAGGGAGGGAGGGGATATAAATTTAGGTTGTAAATTTAAACTCATAAAACTAGTCACATTCCTACTCAGTGTTCAGGAGTCTAGAGCCACATGTTAGGAGCCTCATGCTCCCAAACTGCAGAGAACCCTCATGAAAAATTCAGATTAGAGGTCTTTATCTCAAGCCAAGTCAAGAGGATATTTCGTACAGGCACCTGGATTTACCAAGAATTTTTAATTTTACCTTTTATGAGAGTTGTACAAAAATTGACAGTTAGTAAGCTTAATCCTATAATGCTAGAATTTTCAACATTTTTTTTTAGAGGTTTTTGCTATAGGGCGCGTGTGCTTGCCAGACAGACAGAGAGAGACAGAGAGACAGAAACCAGGAAATCACCCCCCAGGGGGGATGGCCATGCCGCAATCCCTTCTCCTCCATTCTCCTCTCGGGATCTTGGGCACGCACGCACACGCACCCGGCGTGAGTTTAAGCCACTGGGTCCGGGACTCGAACCGCGGTAGACTACATGGGAGTCCAGTGACATAGCCATTACGCTAACTGCTGGTCCCAGAATTTTCAACATTTTGTTGACTCAGTTCTCCATTGTTACTGATCTTGAATTTCATTTATTTGTCTTCTAAGAAGATATTGTTTCTTTTCACAAAGAATCATAAACCTGATTTTACTTCAAGTCCTGAACCCTGTGGCATGAAAAATCACAACAAATAAATAAATATTTTTAAAATAATAACTATTCGCATAAAAAATGTACTGAAATAGTTGAAAAAAATTGTACACAGAAATTGTCCTAAAGAGAGCCAAAATATTAAGAATTCTTCATTTGTATATTCAAATACTTTTCTCATGTACTGAACTGAGCATAGCATATTGATATATTAATTTTTAAGTTTTAACTCATTTAAACCTTATCCTTTCTTCTTGTAATAAGACTATTTCTTTCTTTCCTTTTTTTTTTTTTTTGTTTGTTTTTTTTCTTTTTTTTCTTTAAAGGTTTTTGCCATAGGGCATGTGCACTCGCTGGAGAGAGACAGAAAGAGACAGTGACAGGAAAAGTGAGAAATCACCACTCGGGGGCGGGGGGAGGCTGTGGCCACACCACAGTCCCTTCTCCTCCACTCTCCTCCCAGGATTTCAGGCATGCACACACACACACCCAGTGTGATTCTCAAGCCTCCAGGTCTAGGACTCGAACTGTGGTCGGCCATGTGGGAGTCCAGCACCTTCACCACTCTGCCACCTGCTGGCCCCTCACCTTTTTCTTTTATATTTCCCATCTTCATCAATGCAATTGTGTTGATCTTGCTAACTACTACCTGCTGCTAGAGTTATTTTTATAGATTTCATATCACAGTAATAATATTGGCAGTTCTTACCTACACTGAACATATGAAATACACATCAAAAATGCAAAAATAAGTAATAAATGAAAACATTGCTTTTGGTACCCTGCTTTGCATTCTAACTCAGTACAGTTGAAAAGGCATGTCAGATTATTTCTAAGATATATACGATTCTTAATCAGCCATCTTACAACAAAGGTGACCATGGGAACAAAGGTTATGGGATGCTATTGATCAAATAATAACACAATATATTTGATGAGTGATTCTTGGCATTCCTTTAAAAATGCTTCAATTTGGTCTCAGTTGCTAATTATTAGGAATTTTACAGCTAGGAATCTGAGGTTAGATTTTAGTTATTGGCAGAAGATTAAGAAACCAATTCTGCTATCCCAGTCATGTAAAGTGCGCTAAATACCTCTTTCCCTCCAGGAATAAACTAGAGAAAATTCAGTTCACTTCTATTTTTATGATTCTGTAAGATACCTGAACTCGGGACCAGCAGTTAGCATAATGGCTATGTTGCTGGACCCCCCCATAGTCAACTGCAGTTCACGTCCCGGACCCGGTGGCTTAAAACTCATGCCGGGCACGTGTGTGTGCGTACCCAAGATCCCGAGAGGAGAATGGAGGAGAAGGGATTGCGGCGTGGCCATCCCCCCTGGGGGGTGATTCCTTGCTTTCTATCTCTCTGTCTCTCTCTGTCTGGTGAGCGCACGTGCCCTAAAGCAAAACAACAACAACAACAACAAAAAAAAAAAAAAAAAAAAAAAAAAAAAACTCTCCAAAAGACAGTAAATGAAAATAAGCTCAGTTTGGGGCACAGAAGAAGGCCAATGTCTGTCTACACTTCATTGCATCATTCTGGGAATGCGCAACAAAGCATTCAGAACTCCTTCAGAGGGGAACTTTCCCACAGTCCTTAACACCTGTTAATTAGAAGCAGGGCCACACATCATAGCTACTTTGGAATGCATTATAGTATCTTGACACTGGTTTTCTCTCTTTTTTTATGTTTTGTACACTATAATTCTTTTTCCTTGAAAACACTCATTGATACGAGTAACCCATGAGCATATAATGTGTGAGAGAGAAATCCAACGTAGGGGGAGAAACGTTACCACATGTTTTTCATAAAGCAGATTAATCTTGTGTTTTTTTCCTCTGGTGGAATAAGTTTCTTGTTTGCTATGAAGATCAGGAATCCACATTTGCTTAAAGCAGTGGTACCCAATCTTAAACATGGGTAAGAATCTCCCGGGATCTGTGAACCACACCTTAAGAAATACTGGGAAAGTGAATGATGAACCACCGATAACACTTCCACTTCGTAACTTGCCCGTGGACCTGTACGTTGGGGATGGTAGTATGAAGTTTGCTCACAGAACACTCTGATACTCTTTATTTTTGGCAAAGCTGACAAAAAATTACTGATGAAAGTGATTTGGGATGGGAAGGGAAAATTAAAACATGTAAGCCCATGGAATCGCGTGTTCAGATTTAGCCTGGCCGTGTTAGCCTGTCTGCATAGGGTCCTCTTATGAAGGCGCTGTATCTAAAGCTACGTACGAAGTGATCATTTCATCCCTGGTTACTTCACTCATACTGCCAAGAACAGTGCAGTAGGTATGGGTTTTGATGATGTAGATGTTTATAAGAAACTGAATTGGCATTATTTATTTCACCGAAGTGTTAACTTCTTCACCTGTGAACTGTAATTCAGATAGAAACTGATGACCTACAGATAAAAAACACACCTGTGACCTCTTTAATTATTTTTCCCAACCATATCCTAAAGAGAAATCCTCAGTTGAATGAGTCTTCCAAGGAGAATTTCCTTTGTTAAGTTCCCCCTGTTAGTATAATTGGTTTTCTTGAATAGAAGAAAAAAATTTCTGAGAGGAGTTTAAATGTGATGATTTTTGCTGTCTACATCTCTCAAAATGAAATGCAGAATTAGATGTAGATATTATAAATTTCAAAGTGGGACTAGGTGTTTTTATATATACAGTTATACAAATATTTCTTCCCTCTTTGCAAATTTACTGGCTATCTAGATAAACGTTGAACTCATTTTGATTATCCCAGTAATTGAAGCATTATGAGCTCTTCCTAAAATTTTTAGCATTTTATTTTTAAAAAGTGAGATGTATCGCTAACATTAAGGCAAGTGTTAGCATTCCTAGAAAAATATGAATTTATTCCCAGTTGACATTAAAACTTTATCCTGCTTTCTCGCACCTTGCTAAGAGAGTGAAATTTGGATTCCTCATAATAGTCTCAGAACATAATGCAATATATTGTCAGCTAAATTTCCATCATATCCTGATAAAATTGCTCAATTAAAGGTAATTAACCATCTACTTATTAGGAAAAAAAACCTGAATAATTTGTCCAGTTTACATATTTGACAACCAATCTGTAAACTTGGCAAATATTTTTAAATTTTTCTTAATATAAACTACCAATTGAAATGTGTGTATGGCTTTCTCTAAGATCATATTTCAAAATGTTTACTTTCTTTTTATTAATATAATTAAAAGCTTAACACAAACTTAAGTTGGAATGAATACTTTGAAGGACATGCTGTTGATTTAAACATGAAAAGTGGACAAATAGAAGTCCTTATTCGTGATAGCCATCAGCTTATTGGATTCATTTATGTAATTGTGATTTTAAGAATTTGAGGTGTTTTCCTATTCCATGTGTTATGTTGTTACCTATGATGTCTTCCTGGAAACACTGAATTATTTGTAAGGTTTTTTTAACAAATGTACAATTTATGTATAAATACAATTGGAATCTGGGTTAACTCTTAGTAATCTACTATTCTTAATTCAACCATGGCCACCAGCTACCGAAGACATTTTGTCAATTTAGTATCTGTGCGTTTGTGTATTTACGTGTGTGCGTGTGTTTATGTGTGCACCGCGTGCACCCTATTACATTTATTCTCAAATGGATTTATTACCATGTTCTGGTCTTTTTTAGACAGGGTCTCATCATGTCATGATCTTCCCACCTCAGCCTCCCGAGTAGCTGGGACCACAGGTGCACACCACCACGCCCAGCTCTTCCATACAGGATCTTACTGTGTTGTCCATACTGTCCGTGAACTTGTGATCCTCCCGCCTCAGCCTCCCAAGCAGCTGGCATTAGAGGTGTGCACACCACACTTGGCTTTTACGGTAGGCTAGGAGTTGAAACTGGCCTCCGCCTGCCAAGTAGCTGCGTCAACCAGCACACAGCCACAGCTGGGCTGTAGCACTGAATGTTTTTGTGTGAGTACTTGAGCTATTCATGAAATGGGAAAAGTTGCCATAAGATGTGGATAAATGCCCCTTAATTTGGCACATTTTTACATTTAAAATTTTTAAATACAGCTTTTCATTGACAGTTTCTACCCGTTCATTTCCACTCTTTACTTCACTACTTATTGAATAAAGGAAATTGCTCATGTGAAGCCAGTATAAATGTTTTCTGAATGACGAATCAGAATATAACTAATGTAGACATCTGTGCTTATAATCGAATTAGGCATTTTGCTTATATAAACTCCAGGAGTCTATTAGCAAAAGACTTACATGTGTTTAAGAAAAGGCTGTCATGGGACCAGCAGATGGCATAATGGTTACATCACTGGACTGCTGGACTCCCACATAGTCAACCACAGTTCGAGTCCTGTACCCAGGGGTTTAAGATTCCCACCAGGCACGTGTGCATATGTGCCCAAGATCCCAAGAGGAGAATAGAGGAGAAGGGATTGTGGCGTGGCCATCCCTCCTGGAGGACGATTTCTTGCTTTCTGTCTCTCTGTCCCTTCAGTGAGTGCATGCACCCTATAGAAAAAAATCGCTCTTAAAACAAAGAAAGAAAAGGCTGTCATGAGTGGTTGGCTTTATATAGTCAGAAAATTAAACTTTGAATGCTAGAAAATAACTAACATTACTAGCAAGTAGATATCTGTTAATAAATACAATCTTGATATTTTATTCCAAGTAAGATTTCACATAATATGGAAATTTGAAGCAGTTATGCAGAATAATTCATGCAAAACTATGCTTCTGCTCAGTTACATCCTCTTTCATCATGATGAACTATACATGTAGTTGCTCCAGTTCACCAACATTTGCCCAAATAAAGATTGAAATAGAGGGACCAGCAGTTAGCGTAATGGCTATGTCGCTGGACTCCTACGTAGTCGACCGCAGTTCGCGTCCTGGACCCGGTGGCTTAAAGTCACGCCGGACGCGTGTGCCCAAGATCCCGAGAGGAGAATGGAGGAGAAGGGACTGCAGCGTGGCCATCCCCCCTGGGGGGTGATTTCTCGCTTTCTGTCTCTCTGTCTCTCTCTGTCTGTCTGGCAAGCGCACATGCCCTATAGCAAAAACCTCTCCAAAAAAAAAAAAAAAAAGAGTTTAAGTTTTGGGACCAGCAGTTAGCGTAAAGGCTATGTCGCTGGACTCCCACGTAGTCGACCGCGGTTCGCTTCCCGGACCCGGTGGCTTAAAACTCATGCCGGGCGCATATGCGTGCGTGCCCAAGATCCCAAGAGGAGAATGGAGGAGAAGGGATTGCGGTGTGGCCATCCCCCCTAGGGGGTGATTTCTCGCTTTCTGTCTCTCTGTCTCTCTCTGTCTGTCTGGCGAATGCACGCACCCTATAGCAAAAACCTCTCAAAAAAAAAAAAAAAAAAAGATTGAAATAGATACTACATACGACTGTAGATAAATAATAATATAGGAGGATGAAGGTCTGTAATTGAAGTTAAGGATTTATCCCTAGGTATTAGTGGAAATATATAAATCTTTCCATAAATTCTTAAATACTGGTTTTACATTATTTATAATGACTGATTCAAATGGAAATTTCTAGTTTGGAGATGCAGCACATTTATACAAAATGATTAGAAAAGAAAATGTTAAAATAAAAAAGAAAGAAAGAAAGAGAAACAAAAAGAAAAAGAAAAAAATGTTATAAACTCTATTGGTCAGACGGTTTGAGCCAAAGGTTACCTCAAGTGATTTGTCAGGTGATTTTAGCAAGGTGCCTAGATTCCTAGGGGGTTGAGGATAAATAGAAAGACAACTGATGGGCCCCTGATAAAAATAGCATATAACATAAGAACTTTTCTGGAAGTTGTTAATTAAACTACTTCTAATTGTGCAAATTGCTTATTATTGGTAATGACATTATATAGGTTCAGGGCATAAGTCGCACAGATAAATGAAAGCCAGCAGAATTGGTTTCATTTCCCCTCAGCATCGCTCGGAGAATGAGGTAACATGAGTGAAACAGTCCAAAACGGAAGGAGAGCGGAATGAGAGTGTCTGTGTACCCAGTTCACAAGCAATCTGAGTCATCAAGTGTTTGTTCTCATAACCCAGTGTATCCTTAAAAATAAAGAAACCCTTTACATCAAAATAGGCATAAAGATTAGATAAAGAAAATTCTAAGGCCAGCAGGTGGCATGGTGATTAAGGTGCTGGACTCTGACATGGCTGACCACAGTTTGAGACCTGGACCTGGCAGTTTGTTTTCTCTCTCTCTTTCTCTCTCTCTCTATCTCTCTCTCTCTCTCTGGTGAATGCATATGCAATTAAAAAAAATGAATAATAACTCTTTTGAAATAATTCTAGAAGTTGTATTCCCACACAGTTGCCTGATGAGAATACGGTGTCATTAGGAAATTCTGTAGCCAGTAGACGCTGTACATATGAATGTTTAGCTGACTCATTCTGTTTGCAAACTTCCCTTGAGGTAAGTGGTGGGCTCTGCTTGACTCTAGCTTTGTTTCTTCATCAACAGTGACCTTGCATTTTCCTCACCAAATTGCATTTGCATCTTTCTGTCCACAATTCTGAATAGTAATAGGGATGAAACTCTTGATATCTAGACAGGCCATATAAAAAATTGCTTTTAAATGTGTTCTTAATAAGATATTAGTAATGACATGTTGTGTGAAATTGATATCAGTTATATAAAGAAATTCAGCATTGCTTACTTATGTAAATTGATTTAAAGAAACAGCTTATGTATTGAAAATTAATTGTATTCTGTATATAGTCTTATGTTACAGTGTTCACTGTTTTGTCATCAAGGTAGCCGCTATTCACTTATGGCTAAAAGCATATGACACATAATTAATGAGCTCAATTTGCTTTAACCAAGCAGATGTATCAATCTTTGAAGGCTGATACTAATTTTGAGAACTTGGCATGCTTTTACAACATGCAGTTACCACCCACATTTTCATATATTTACTTCATCTTTATTTGAGAAGGACTTACCTAGAAACATTCTTTGATTCAGTGAAAAACTCTGAGAGCTGGACTTAAATGCACTAGAAAAAAAGGTAATCCAGTTAACACTTTAAAAAGCCATATACGAAAGTATTAAATGAAAACAGGAACAAATTCTTATTTTGCAGACAAAACTAGCAATTGCAAGACATTCATCTCCTTATAAAAATTGTCAAATTAATGCCCAAATTCAAATTTTAAATGCTCAGGATAATAGTTATTGATAAGAAACTTACTGAACCAAATAAATAACTAAATGAAAACCAACATAGGAGCCATATCTAACTTGCACCAAAGGTGGATTAGTAAACCCAGTGCGAGCATCTCTAAGACATTTATCTCCTCCAAATCAGACTGTATTCAAATTCTCATTATTTAGTCATCAGAGTTTAAAATTCAATCCATTTAACAAAAATACCACTTAAAATAGGCAGTAGTATAATCTCAGGGCTCTTTGAATTTGTAATCTTGCTGAAAGATATCTGCTTGCAAAATTACATGGTCCAGTGAAGCCATGTAAAACATTCGTGGTCCAAATCTCTGTAGAGTTGGTATCTCCTGAGTATCTCTGAAATGAGTCTCTTAAATCACTTCAGAGGAGAAATGGTCTGGGGGTGAAGAGAAGTCTGACAGGCTGTCTCTAGTTACTTTACTTCCTGGATTAATTCAAACCTTGTTTGGAAAGGTAGTTACTACTGTACTTGCAAGTTCTAGAAAGCTTTGCATAATATTTCCTGTGTAAAAGTTACTGAAGTGTGCATTTGCAAAAATGAATAACAAATATCAAAATTTTCCTTCAAGTCACCAGAAATATTTTGCTGTTTTACTCTGGCAGAAGGTGCTTCAGAAAACATGAAATACATCTTGCAAAAATGTATATTCCAGAAAACTTTCTTGTGCGTTTGAAATGTGTTTCAAATAAAATGTCTTTCCAGTTTACTTAGCAGTATTGATTCCATCATTTGCCATGACTCGAGCTCTTACATTGGGCCTCAAAAATTAAGGTTTTTAGACCAGCAGATGACGTAATGGTTATGTCGCTGGACTCCCACATGGCCGACTACAGTTTGAGTCCCAGACCCTGTGGCTTGAAACACACCAGGTGCACGAGTATACATGCCCAAGATCCCAGAAGAGATTGCGGTGTGGCCATCCTCCCTTTGAGGTGGGGGCGCGGGGGGAGGGAGCTGATTTCTTGCTCTCTGTGCCTCTGCAAGCACACACACTCTATAGCAAAAATCTCTCTAAAAAAAAATAATGATAAGATTCTGTGCACCCCACCTGAATAAATGAAAGTGACTATGCTTATCTAACTAAATAGGAGTCTGGATGCAAATGAGATATCAAATCAGAAATCTTTTCTACTGAGCTGCAAAAATGTAAGGGGACTTCAAAAGGTTCGTGGAAAATGGAGTTGAATTATGAGATTAATTTGGTACCAAAATGTTTGAAATCCATGCACATATTTTTTAATAATATGTATTTTCCATGAACTTTTGAAGACCCCCCCCCCCTCATAGATATTCTTACTCCTAAGGAAAAGAAAAATTGGCATTTACCAAGATTAATGATTAATCAGTAAAGGACCACTTAAATCCCCAGTGTAGGAGTTATATACATACACTTAACTCCTAGCCTATTTTGGAGGATTTCTTCCTGCTGAGGATGAAAATTTACAATGGAGGTTTATCCTTTGGATCCCTTTGTGGAGATCTTGATTCTGCTTGCCAAAAACAAACTGTGTGATTCTCACTATTTTCAGATACCAATGTCAACAATTAAAACATTTTGTATCTATCTGGCAGGAAAAAGCCTATACACAAAAGATATACAGAGCTGCAAAAGTGGAGACTTAACCAAAAGAGAGTTGCAAATAATAAGTTTGGAAGAAGGTATATATGTGCAGTGATTTATTAATATATTTCAGTTTTCAAACTCTGTAGAGTAACTGCTTTCTTATTTCATAAATTGAATTTATATTTCCCCATTTATTTTTTGTTTTGGTGTGTGTGTGTGTTGTTTTGTTTTGTTTTGTTTTTGAGAAATGTTTGCCTTAGGGCACATACACTCGCCAGAGAGAGACAGTGAGAGGGAAAGTGAGAAATCACCCCTGGGGGATGGCCACCCCACAATCCTTTGTCCTCCTCCGTTCTCCTACCGGAGTCTTGGGCACACAGGCACATGCGCTCGGCATGATTTTGAAGCCTCCAGATCTGAGACATGAACCTCCATCGGCCATGTGGGAGTCCAGTGATGTAACCACTATGCCATCTGCTGCTCTCTATTTTTCCCATTTGTTTAAAAGATGATAATCAACTTAAATATTCAGAATGGGCTTAGAGTTCAGGGTACTCATTACTTAGTTACTTGGCTATAGATTCTTATTCAGGGTGGTTTGTTGAAAGATTATATCTTTAATATTTTCATAATTATAAGACAAATCAATCAAAATATGATTCCACTGATTTCTGAGCATGTTTGTGTGTTTCAGCTGCACAATTCTGAAATGCAAACACAGAATTATAAAATCGGTTTCCCATTAGGATATCTCTGTGTTCCTGAGACATTTAACTAGGCCACCGAGATGGGAACATGGCTATGCCATGTTCCCTTTGACCTTTGCATTCCCGAAAGGATGAGGTCTGAGGAGAAGTCTTGATGTAAAGGGCCAGGAGCATAATAATTTATTTGCAAATCTGACTCCTCTGTATTCTTTTGAAATAATTCTATTTTCTACGCAGCCTGTGCATAATACTCTTCTTCTATAGCTGAAAGTCTGATAGCCTGCATCACAAGGGCTCATTTCTCAGCCATGTTTAAGGCAAAAGAGGTTGAGTTCATGTGAGTGGGTGGGATGGAAACTTCCAATAAGGGACAAAAAAGCCCATTTCCCTTTCGCAATGAGAAATGTACATAGGAAATACTCTTACTACTTTAGCTATCCAATCATGCATTATCTTGATTAATTGAAATCTAACTTGATCAATAACAAATTCACGTAATTTTCATGGGTGCAAGTTCTTTCTTCTCTCCCTCCTATCAGAGCCCTGCTTCCTCTAGAGCTTATAGTTAGTGTTTGTAGTTAAGGTACCACATAGAGTTACAGAAAGAATTCACCTTCCTAAGTCACTATTAGTGTAAAAGAATTAATGTGGCTTTTGAAACACCTACTTTTTTTTTTTTTTTTTTTTTTTTTTTTGGAGAGGTTTTCGCTATGGGGCGCGTGCGCTCACCAGAAAGACAGGAGAGACAGAAAGTGAGAAATCCCCCAAGGGGGATGGCCACACCGCAATCCCTTCTCCTCCATTCTCCTCTTGGGATCTTGGGCACGCACATGCGCCCGGCGTGAGTTTAAGCCACCAGGTCTGAGACTCAAACTGCGATTGACTACATGGGAGTCCAGCGACATAGCCATTACGCTAACTGCTGGTCCCTGAAACACCTACTTCTTAAGGAATAACTTGGGCACTGAAAAGGATAAAGTTCAACCTTTTTTGGAATATGATTAAGACCAAAACAAGACTCCATGAAAATACAGCGAACTAAACATCAAGTCGATACAGACCCTAAACTTCTGTGACAAATGGTCATTACTGCTTGTCATCTGATGATGACAATGATTACATTTGACAAAAATAATTCCATTTCTCGGGACCAGCAGTTAGCGTAATGGCTATGTCGCTGGACTGCCACGTAGTCGACTGCGGTTCGAGTCCCGGACCCGGGGACTCACGCCAGGCACGTGTGCGTGCGTGCCCAAGATCCCGAGAGGAGAATGGAGGAGAAGGGATTGCGGCGTGGCCATCACCCCTGGGGGGGGGGGGGTGATTTCTCGCTTTCTGGCTATCTGTCTCTGTCTTTCTTGCAAGCACGCGTGCTCTATAGCAAAAACCTCTTAAAAAAAAAAAAGAAAGAAAAAATAATAATTCCATTTCTCCATTAAACAACCTTTGCAGATGTTTTGCGTTGGAGCTAACCATACTCCTCATCTCTATGGAAGACCTGTTGTTTGCATCGTTGCCGGTAGACCACGACCTTCTCAGAATGTTTCTATGGCTCTCTCCTTACTGGGACCTGGAGTCTTGCTATAGGAGCAACGTTGGTAAGCACAGCACTGAACAGGCAGCAGGTGGCTCCTCCTGCAGCAGCACACGTTAGCAGCTCCTTAGAACGACCGATGACCACCATGTGCCTCCTCTGCACCAGTCCCATCTCTTGGTTCCTAAAGATACCCATGAAACCTTGAGCTGTTGTAAATTATATTCCCAACTTCTAATTCTTTATCAACATATTATTAGGAATTTTATCATTTGTGCTGTCAAACAAATTTTTTAATGTACTTGTCTACCTAGGTTTCAGCAGTTTTAAAAACAAAGTGATCTGAAGATAATTCGACCGACCAGGAGCTGGTTTATTTTTGTTAAACACGGTATAACTGCTTTCTCCTGATGAGCATTAGGCATGTCATGTTAGGTAGGCATGTGATTCTTGGAGATCCTGAGTTTGGCCTTTCGATGGCACACCATAACACTGAGATATGCATTAATATTTCATGTATTAGCTTTAATGGAATATTGTAAATGCATAGTAACATTTCTAGTCAAATACTTTTCGATATTTAATGTTTTGAAACAATAAGGAAGAGGAGAAGAAGAAGAGCTCACATTCCTTCATCCTTAATCATGTGTCCTTCACGGGTAAAAGGTGACCTGATTGGTTTTTGGGCCACTCTTAAATCAACAGTTCTTAAATACAGTTCATAGTAAATATATCTACATCTCTAAGACTTCTAAAAGTCTTTAAACATAAGTAATATAAATCTTCTTTAGCTTGCATGCTCATTTCATCTATGAATGACTTCTGTGAACCTAATTTATCTAAACACGCCAGTGCAGTAGCTTTTTGTCCTAACACAGTCAGTTCCACATCTGGTGGGGCTGGGGAGGTCGGGAGTCCATGGGAAGACATCAGTTATAACGGATTAGTTATATGACTTTCAAAAATTAAAACAGTAATCAGGTACTTAAGGAAAATAATTAAATCATAGTCCAACATATTTCTGAAATCTGTTATTTGATGATTGCTTACGACAGTTAAAGCTTACATCCCAGAAATAAGACTTGCTCTTCGTACTGAGATAAGTAAAATTAAGCAGTGAGTATACAGATTACAACACTGTGATTTTCCTTGGTGTGCCACATGGCTCGTACAGATACTGAAAGAGAAAGGGGGGTGGAAGGTAAGGTGGAGGACTACCCCAAGATAGTCCCCCTAGCCGGGTTGGTGGGCCCGGTTGCTGGGGGGGGGGGGGGGGGGGGAGAATGCACAGCCTTCTCCAGAGCAAGTTCTTCCCGGAACCCAAAGAGTGTGTGTGAGTGAGCCTAAAGGTCTCCGGAAACCTCAGCACCAGTACATGCCCAGTGGATTCTCAGCATCAGCACCAATAGAGCAGCATTCTTAATATTTTAAAGCACATATATTTAGCCTTTATGCCATACCATACCTTTATCCATCCTTTTATATGCAAAAACATGAAATGAAACAAAAATTAGACTCCCCTCAAGCAAAAATATGGAGCTATCAGGTCATCAGGAAAGTCGTGACGTGTTTTTCTACAAAAGTACACGGTGACTTTCCTAATGATCCACTATATTTCTAAGAAGTCATGGATGTAACTTCTGGCAGAACAAAGACGATATTGGCATTCAAGATTCTATTATTTTTGCTTATGATATATTTGTACTTTTGAAAAAAATTAAGAAATAAAAGAGCTGCTACTGGAAGCAGTGGAGTGTTGCAGTGACAAGCTACAGATCAGCAGACGGAAACAGTGGGTTCGGATTTTCCTGTCACTGCCTGACTCTGGGCAGGTTATTAGGTCCTATCGAAGCCTCAATTTGTTCAGCTCTAAAGTAACAATACTGATTTGAAAAAATAAATCTGTAAGCAACAAGAACTTCTCAAGGAAATAGCATGATAAAATACTTCTTCTGAATGCATTTTAGATCAGCCCATGGGCCTAGTGGTGGAGGGAACTGAATCCCACATGGCCAACCAGGCAGTTCTAGTCCCAGCCCCAGCAGCTTAAAAAGCATGCCAGTCGCTGGTTGTGTGTGCACACGCCCAAAATCCTGGCAAGAGGGAGAAATGGGGGAGATGGGATTACAACATGACCATGCTCCACTGAAAGTGATTTCTCCCTCTCCTGCTCTCTGTCTGTCTGTCTCTCTCTAGGGAACGTGTGCAAAAGGAAAATAATGCTAGCTTTTTTCTTTTTTTTTTTTTTTTTTTTTTTTTTTTTTGAGAGGTTTTTGCTACAGGGTGTGCTCGCCAGAGAGAGACAGACAGACAGAAAGCGAGAAATCACCCCTCCTGGGGGGATGTCCATGCACAATCCCTTCTCCTCCATTCTCCTCTCAGGATCTTGGGCATGCACGGACACACGCTCCGTGTGAGTTTAAGCCACCGGGTCCAGGACTTGAACTGTGGTCGACAACATGGGAGTTCAGCGACCTAGCCATTATGCTAACTGCTGGTCCCAGCATATTTTGACATAGTAAAGATAATGCTATACTTGTTTTTGTATTTGAATTCAGATTTGTTTAATTTTGTATTTGAATCCAGCTACTTTTTGGGGGAATTATGCAGAGCCAATATATATAATTTATTAATGGAAGCTTCTTAGGAAGGTTCAAATTAATTCTTCATGTTTCACTATTCTCTATATACACATCACATTTTTTTTCTATTTCAATAAAACTTGTGCCTTGCAATTTTTAAACAATTTAGAATAGTTTCATTTTACAAAAAATATTTTACGAATTAGGCAGAATTATTGTTGTGTTTTGGGGGGATATAAAGCACGAGAGAAAGAGAGAGAGAGAGAGAGAGAGGGAGGGAGGGAGAATGAGAAAGCACCCCCCAGGGAATTGTTGCATTTAATTTTACCCAAAAAGAACTCTTAAGGATGAAATTTCAGATTAATTTTTGAAAACAGAAATAATAAATAAAGTAGTACAAATATCTAGAAAATTATTGTCATAATTTCAAGCATTGGGTTGACTCTCAATTCAGATTGTCCAAGATCAGTTCCTGGCTTCGCTTCCTACTGTGTGACGTTAGTCAAGATACTTAACTATTTTGCTCTTACTTTCTTAGATTTAACATAAAAATTATTGGGGCCAGATAATGGCCCAATGGTAAAATGTGATGCTGTGTGACATACTCCTATATGGGAAGGTTTCAGTTCAAGTCCAGAGACCTCCCTGAGTATGCCAGACCTGTTCGCTCCTGTGATCCAAAGCTAGCTGAAGCTGGGGAGAAATTGCAGCTCTGGGACCCACTGGGAATACTAATCTCTCTCTTCCTCATTCACAGGGAAAAATAATAAAAAAAATAAGCGAATAGGAATTATTATGAGTAACCCATACCTATCCAAGCAGGTTATTGTGACACTTAGATGAAATGATGCATGTAAGTCACCTTGTATTCAGTCTAGTGCAATAAATGCTGCTGTAATCAATAATAACAAGTAAAACCTAATGATTATTTTTTATAATTGGAAAAAAGTGAAAGGAAAAATTTTAGATTGATTCTATTACATGAAACATACTTAGGGCTTACAAAAAACTTCCAAATTATGTACACATATTACCCTTTAGTAAATTTATTTTTTGTAAAGTGAGAAAATTAAGGTTTTGCCCTGTACCTCCATGAGATACAGTGGCTGACTACGAACTTCCAGCTTCAGGGATTCTCCTATTAAAAACCCATGACACGTACAAGGATTGGATATACATTTTCTAAGAACTGCATTCTGTGTAGCTTTAGCTTTTACAAAACATGTCTAGTTAAATTAAGTCTTTCATATTAAAATCAGCTATTGGAAAATGTTAATTCATTAGAAGTCTCCAAGATTTTTAAATTTTTTATTACTTCACTGCTGTTAAAGAAAACGAACCAGAAGACTAGCTGTTATAAAAATTCTGGTAAAACAAGGCATTTTGTGTGGCATACTCTGAATTCAGGTCAGATTCAACCTAATCACAACATATTCTACATCTGTATTCTGCGCACTGATCATCAAGGGGCTGCGAGATCCAGAAATGTGGAGGACTGTGTTTTGTTTTATTAATTAACATATTTATATTTTTGCTCTAGGACACATGCACTCAGTGGAAAGAGACAGAGAGAGGGAAAGTGAGAAATCACACACACACACACACACACACACACACACCCTGCCATCAGGGGGTATGGCCACACTGCAATCCCTTCTCTTCCATTCTCCTCTTGGGATTTTGGGCACAAATGCCCATGCACCCAGCGTGAGTTTCAAGCTGCCAGGTCTGGGACTCCAACCACTGTCGGCCATGTGAGAGTCCAGTACCTTACCCACTATGCCATCTGCTGGCCCCAAGAGTTTATATTTTTTAATACACTTTTGACTATATCAAGAAAGCAGGCCTGGGCCAACCAAGTGACATGGCTGGACCCCACATGGCCGACAGTGAGGTTCAAATCCCAGACCCAGCAGCTTAAAAACCATGCTAGGTGCACGTGCATGTGTGCCCAAAATCCCGACGGGAACAGAGGAGAAAGGATTGCCATGGTCCCCATCCTGGGGGTTGCTTTCTCACTTTCTTTTTTTGGCAAACACACGTGCCCTGTTGTAAATTAATTTAAAAAAAAAAATTTTTAAAGAAAAATAGAAAATAAAATAAAAGTGGGCCAAAGTACTCAAGAGAGAGTTTAATCAAGCTGAAGTTTAAAAAGTGGTTTAGGTTGCATAATGGTTGAGGTGCTGGTCTCCCACGTAGTCAACCTCAGTTTGAGTTCTAGACACAGAGGCTTGAAACTCATGCTGGGTGCATGTGCATGCGTGCCAAAACTCACAGGAGGAAAATGGAGAAGAAGGGATTGTGGAATGGCCATCCCCCCAGAGGGGTGATTTCTCTCTTTCTCTCTCTCTCTCTCTCTCTCTCTCTTTCTCTCTCTCCGAGTACACATGTCTCATAGCAAAAATCTCTCTCTCTAAAAAAAAAAGTGAATTGGTTTAACTCTACCATCAGGAATCCAGCTAACCTGTCCGGTGTTTGCATTATTGATGTCTACTCTTCATCTGGACCTCAGCCCAATGTCACCTCCCCAGAGACTCTTCACTGATCCCCTTGGCTGATGTCACACCCTGCTGCCTCATTTCATGCTTTTTTTCTTCAGAGCACTTATTGCTATGTTAAATTCTTACTCACTGATATATGTGTTTATCTTTGGTCTTCTCCCATGGAATGTGAGTCTTGTGAGAGCAGAAGCTGCATCTGCCCTGCTCACTACTGTCCTAGAGCAGCATCTGGCACGTGGGAATGAATGAGTGAGTGAATGAACGAAAGTAAAGTCTGAATGCAAATCATATAAACAGGTGTGCAGCTTTGTCCCTATTCTGTATTGTTGGGGACTTGGGAGTTAGAGGTGATAGACCTCACATAGTTAGATTCCCATTGTTGTCTCCCAGACATTTGTCCCTATTTATGAAACAATGAAGTGACAATGCCTTAAAAGAAAAAGGGACTCCTGTCCTTGGTCCTCTGTTTTAGAGAGCCCTGTGTATCACGAACACACTTACCGGGTTCATTAAACTACTCACTACACACTCCTTCTGTCAGGTAGGGAGGGCACTTAGCACTGAAATGCACCATCTTTAACCCAAAATATCCACTCTATGGGTGACACTGTCCAGGTCACGGGGAAATGCCTCTCCACCCTGCTTGCCTTCTGTCCTCAATCAACAGGGAACAGCATCTGATTTTAATAAAAGTTTGGTTTGTCAGTGTCAAAGACAAACACTACTTTGAAGTGTAAGGAGGATTTGAGTGAAAGAAGCCCTCGGGTGAGGTAGCAGGTGGTACGGAGGTTAGGGGAGCTGACTCCCATATGGCTGACTGCACAGTCTGAGTCCCGGACCCAGAGTCTTGAAAGTCATGCTGGGCACATGTGCGTGCTTGCCCAAAATCTTGAGAGAAGGGATTGCTACATGGCCATCCTCCTGGGGAATGATTTACCTTTCTCCCACTCTCTCTCTCTTTCTCTCTCTGTCTCTCTCTGGTGAGTGCATGCACTCTATAGCAAAAACTCTCAGGAAAGTGAAAAAAAGAAATGAAGTAATTAGGCAAAATCTTTGCCATGGCATCGTTACATATGCCGTGGGCTCTTCCACAGATACCTAAGTATTTCCCAGTAGTGTTGAGTGTCTTTTCTTTCTTTTCTTTCCCCCATGTTCCAATTCCTGGCTCAGGAAACACTCGGGGACTGGGGCAGTATTTGCCGCGGGGCACACATTGGATCTGTAACTGTCTGCAGCATGAATACATCCAAACATGACCCGCCCTTCGGCAGACATGTGTAATAGTGACTGAAGTGTGTTCTCTATTTTGCCTACTTTCTACTTTGTCATCATGAATGTATATTTTTAAGATGAGAGAATAACATGTTTTATTTAACGGTTTGCTCATTTGACTTATAATTGTAAATATATAAACATAAGCTATGTGGGCCTTTATTTGGAGTCTCGCTTTAGGGGCCACAGTGTTTAGGGACAGGCCTACAATAAAAGCATGTGTCCATCCTTGGATCCCTGCTCTGGTTACTACTACTGTGTAACAGAGTGCCCCAGAACTCAGTCATGTGCAGCAAACATTTTAGTATGATACTAATTTTCTGCATGAGGGATAGCAGAACTGGTGGCTGGGCGGTTCTCACGCCAGGCTCTCAGGCATCTGCAGACAGGCCTGCTGAGCTGCAGTCACTCCCAAGGCTCAGCTGGGCTGGCTATCTACCAAGGTGCTCAGGGCTTCGGCCATTGAAGGGACTTGACCAGGGGCCCTCCACAGCATGGGGGGCTCAGGGAAGAGGCAAAGGTCTAAGACAACCAGTCCAGGACAACGGGGCAGAAACTTACAGCCTTTTAGGGCCAAGGCTTCCAAGTCACTTGGTATTACTTTCTATTGTTGAGAGCAGCCACAGGTCTGCCTAGGTTTAAAGGGAATATGCACAGATCCTACTTTTCAATTGGAGGAAGAATGTAAAGAATTACAAGCATGTGTTCTTTTTTTTTTAGGTTTTCGATGTAGGGCAGGTGTGCTTGCCAGAGACAGACAGTGAGAAGGAAAGTGCAAAATCACTCCCCAGGATGGATGGCTGTGCTGAAATCCCATTCTCCTCTCAGGATGTTAGACATGCATGCACATGTGCCCAGTATGACTTTCAAGTCACTGGTTTGGAAGCATCATCAACCATGTGGGAGTACAACGCCTTAGCCACCGTACCACCTGCTAGCCCCTAACCAATATGTTTCTAACCTACCAATTACTATCTAATGTTAAATTCTTTTAAAGTAAGTAGAAATAGTTAAAAAATGTTAAGAGAAATACTTAGTAGAAAGTGATCTTTAAAACATTAAAACCGCACCAGCCACAGTCACAGCAGAGCACACCTCTCGTGAGTGAGCTATTGACAGCAAGGAGTGGTCACCTAATCCCAAGGGCTGTGACTGGGGTTAGGTGTCTCTCACACTTCCTCCTTCTCCATCCTCTGCATATGATAAAACCAGAGGGGGGAAAACTTAACAAATCCAAAATGCCAATATCCTCTTCATAGAAAATATTTTCTTTTCAAATGCTTTATGATGATATTAGGATACTATATATATATATATATATATATATATATATATATATATATATTAAAAAACTTACCTAAATATTATTGCAAAAGTGGGTTGTGAGTACTTTGGGCATATCAGTCAAGCACAATTACTAGAAAATTTGGATTTGATCACTAATTAGGTGAATTTTAATTTTCTCATTTAAAACTTGCAAAGGCCCAGGCTTGATGATGCAGGTGGCAGTGCTGAAAGCCACCCAGCTGACCACAGGGTCAGATCCTGAGTCGACCTGAAATGTGCCGGGTGCGTGTGTGCCCAAGATCCTGACTAGCCGGAGGGCGAGGGAGAGAGGTCATGGTGTGATGAGATGCTGTTGACATGTCTCTCAAGTGTGCTTTCTTATGAAAGAGATAAAATATATTTTAAAAAAAGGAAAAGAAAAGTTGTAATAATGACTAACCCTATGCAGAATCTCTTGTGAGTTAATGAATCATTCTGAAGTCCCTTAGGTCAATGTGACACTGCAAACTTCAGTTGTATGTTTTCAGCCTCCCGTAAGATAGGGCTGACCCAGATCATGTTAGTTTTTTGTTTTGTTTTTTTTTTGTTTGTTTGTTTTTGCTATGGGCCACATGCACTTGCCGGAGACACAGAGAGAGACAGAGACAGAAAGCAGTAAATCACCCACCAGGGGGATGGCCACACTGCAATCTCTTTTCTATTCACCTCTCAGGATTTGGGGCATGCACATACCTGGCATGAGTTTCAAGGCACCAGGTCTGAGACTGAGACCATGGTCAGTCACGTGGGAATCCAATGCTTTAACCACTACACCACCTGCTGGCCTCCACACCATATTTGATGCAGTTTTCCCCACAGCACCCATGAAGGACTTGGTGGTGGCTGACCACCCTGCCTGATTTAAGGACACAATGATGAATAGGTTTCTGTATGACTGAAAAACCGACTTCAAAATTGCTGTTCACAAATATATACATGTTTATTTCCAGTGTAATGCTATCTTTGCTTATTAGGATAAAGAGTACATCCAGATAGTATTATAAAAGTATACCACCTATCTGAGAGAAATAATTTAAAAGTGTAATAGTATGGGGCCAGCAGGTGCATGGTGGTTGAGGTTCTGGACTCCCACATGGTTGACAGCGGTTCAAGTCACAGACCCAGTGGCTTGAAATTCATGCCAGGTGTATGTGCATGCGTGCCCAAGCCCCAAGAGGAGAATGGAGGAGAAGGGATTGTGGTGTGGCCATCTCCCCTGGGGTAGGGGTAGTGGTCATTTCTCACTTTCGCTCTCTCTGTCTCTGTCTTGCTTGCTCTCTTTGTCTCTGTCTCTCTCGCTCTCTATCTCTGGCAAGTGTACACATCCTATGGCAAAAAGTCCTTTTAAAAAAAAGTGTGATATTATGAGCTGGATCAGTCATCTAATCTGAGCTATTAATGAGCAGCATGAATGTCACTCAGAGATTTAAAATGAATAATTTCATAGGAAAAATTTTAATGACTGCTGCAATTTTGTAAGAGTATAATGAGGGAATATAGTTAAAATATAGTTAAAAATATTTTGGTTAGACATGACAGGCAACAAAACTCAAACGGGCTTAGCGTACAAAAGCAAGACAGGGACCCACAGGGGAGATTAATTTAATCATGTGACTGGAAAGTTCTAGAGCCAAGGTCTTGTGGATTCAGATAAGGCTTGATCCAGCAGTTCAACACTCTTTCCAGGGATTTGCCTTTACCCATATTCTTTCCCATATCTGAGCATCCTTGTAAGTCATTGGTAATTAAGCTTTTTAGTCTAGCATTCATTCTTCAGTGCTAATCAGGGCTCACATTCTTTTTAGAGAATAATGTCTCCCTCACTGTGTTTAATCTTAGTAAGAAGCAGTTATTCCTGACACCTGTCTAATTTCTGCTGGCACTGAGAGAAGCAGATTTCCACTCTCCCTGTGCATGCCCAGCCATAGGGTCATGAGCCGACAGATGACTGAAGCTTGGTCAGGCAGATGCTCCTCTCCTGGAACTTCAGATCTGGACGATGTTTCACAAGGATGGCAAGAGCAGGGCAAGGCCGTCCTGAAGTCTTTCTGACATAGCCCTTGCTGCGCTTCTCAGCCCTGCAGCTGAGCCTTTGCTCCTGCCCCTGTTGGGCCGGGTTCTCCCTCTCTAGTGAATTCTGGGAATCCTAAAAGCATTCCCATCGTCGCTTAGTCCTGCTGTTGACTGACTGAGATGAAGCCTTTCTGGAGAAGCCCAGAGGAGAGCTTTCACGCCTTGCCTCATTGCACTGTGGACCGTGGCTTTGCTGGGCCCTTACCTGTAAACACGACTGAGTCATCCAACTGTGTACCCCAACCCCTGAGAGTTCCCTTATGCTCAGCCTGCTGTCTGGTTGATACTATTTTTAAAGCTCTGTGTTGGGCCAGCCCCATGGCATGGGGCTGGGTGCTGTGCATTTGTTTGAATCCCGTGCAGGCGGCTTGAGGGACACGCCAGGCATGGGTGCCGATGTGAGTGAATGTGTGCCCATGTCCTGAGCGGATCTAGAAATGGAGGAGGGGATTGCAGTTTGACCACATCTGTTGGGGGTGCTTTCTCTGTCTCTGTCTCTCTCTGGTGAGCACATGCACCTTCTGAAATTTTTTTGTTTTCTTGAGAGATTTTTTTCTGTAAGGTGTGTGAATTCACTGGAGAAACAGAGAGACAGAGAGAAAGTGAGAAATCACCCCCCAGGAGAGATGGCCACACCTTAATCCCTTCCCCTCCATTCTCCTCTTGGAATCTTGGGCATGCACCCACTCACTCTCACCTCAGTTTCAGGCCACCAGGTCCACCCATGGTAGGCCATGTGGCAGTCCCCCACCTTAACCACTATGCCACATGCTGGCTCCTGGAATTTTTTTTTTTTTTTAATCTGTATTTGGGACCAGTAGGTGGCTTAGTGCTTACGGCGCTGGACTCCCATGTGGCTAACCATGGTTGGAATCCCAGAGCCCCAGCTTGAAAATCACACCAGGCATGTGCGTGTTCATGCCCCAATTCCAGGAGGGGAATAGTAGAGAAGGGGTTGAGTTGCGGTCATCCCCCCTGGGGTGTGATTTCTCACTTTCCCTCTCACTGTCTCTTCATCCCTCTCCGGCCAGCACCCACACCCTATGGCAAAAACTTTTTGAAGACTGTGTTAAATGAGTGCATAGAATGTCTTTGGAGTGAAGAGAGAGGTTTGTATTAAATTATCTTAAATGTGAGGTAGTATATTATCATGCACAAATAATAAAGGCTCTTTCGAAAGTGTGAAAGGGCTATAAGAACTATTTTTAGGCTGTCTATTAAGAGTTATTGCAGGTTCTTTGAGGATCTGTGTACCTGTCAGGGCTCATCTTGTTTCATCCCTGGAACTTATCCAAGGCTTCTGGGCAGATTGATCCCTACCTAACAGGGGATACATGTTATCCATTTTGCCAGCAGGCATCGCCTCTGACGTCCAGGCGATGTCCTGGGAGAACTGAAGTCCGGGCGCTGCAGGCCCCGCAGTCTGGGCCGCACTCCCGCCCTCCAGGCACTGGCCAAGGCGAAGGCGCTCAGTGCGGGAAGCGCCCGCCTGCCTGTGGCCTGAGGCCTGAGGCCGGGCTTACCTGGGAGCACGCAGGCTGCTCAGGCAGGAGGTGAGCAGGATGGGGCTTAGGGGGGCACAGGACCAGGACGGGACTTCTCCCTCTACTCTTCCTCCTCTTCCGAGCACTGCAGGTCTGGGGTCTCAGGTGGCTCAAGGGAGGCACCGGGTGTTGGGAGGAGTAGGGTGGAGAAGGAAGGGGTGAGGAGGGGAGAGATGCTTTGAAGGGTGTGGAGGGGATCCCTCCGGCACAAGAGAGGCAAAGGAGTCACACGGCGGACTGGTCAAGTAAGTCAAGCTGTTGGCCGTAATGGAAGCCAGGCTTGTCGTCGGACATCGGGTGGGCAACGAGAGGGAGGCGGCCAAAAGGAGCCTGCAGGTGTCTCTGGAGCTCAGGGTCCAGGACTCAAACTGCTCAGTCTACTGTATAAGATCTAGACACCTCGACCACCAGGACACGGACTGGCCTAACGCTTTTTTTTTTTTTTTTTTTTTTCCGTATATGGTAATAGCCATATATTCTGGGGATTAAGACATGGACGTATCTTTTGGGACCATTTTTCAATCTACTACAGATACACACACACACACCCCTCCTGGCTCTCTCCACCATGAGGGCTCGGGAGCAATGACACTCAAATAGCAAGAAGCACAACTTACACCGAAGTCTGGCTTCAAACTACTGCTTTCCTCTAAAATGAACAAAGGATGCTTGAAGAAATGCCTGGTTCTGGGACCAAGGGAGGGAAAAACACAAGATGAGAATAGCTGGTTGCACTGGAAAATGAGGGCTCTCTAAAAGAAAAATAGGGACACGTTAAAAGGATACAGAAACCAACACGAGGGGGCTTTAGGGACGATTTGAGCATCAAGATAAATAGTGATGATAACAGAATATATCCCACTTAATAAAATAGAAAACTATGAGTCCATACTGAAATAAATAATGTATAAATTAAAAGTTTAATGAAGAATGTGACATTCGCATAGTTTCAAAGTATAGTACCTCCCCACAAAATGCTTACTAATTACAAAGAGAAAAGGAACTTTTTCTGGAGAAAAGCCTAGAAGACAGCACCTTAATCAAATGACCAATATGAACACCATCAATAATGGGATGGGTTGATAAGATCCATTAAGAATGAATCATATCTTCTTGATATTCCTGTCAGGGATGCACAACGTTCATCTACTTATGAAGGAACATTCATGAACCCAAACTGAGAGTCCTTCTATAAAATAACTGGCCTGTAAACTTCAAAGGGGTGAAGATTGTGAAGATTAGGAGAAGATGGAGGAGTTGTTCCAGACAGTGAATAAAGAGGAGAACTGAATGTAAAGCAAGAGATCATTGCGACAATCGGTGAGACACACATGGGGAGTGAGGAGTCGATGGTAGTAGTGCATTCACGTTATGTTTATCTCCCTCTGATAGCGTAGTATGATGAAGTAGGAGAATGTCCTGTTCTTAGAAGATTTATGCTAAAGTACTTGGGGGTATTGGGTCAGCAGGTTGGCAACCTACTTACAAGTAGTTCAGAGAAAAATAAGTTCTTTGTATAGTACTTCCAGCTTTTCTGTAAATTTGCAATTGTTTGAAAAATGCACACACAAATCAAGACTGACCTTAAGTCTAGTAGATGGTCAAAGGCGGGCTGTAAATTAGGAACTGTGCTCGGTCATCGGTCAGTTTCCAAACAGGTTTCCCTTTCATCCTCATTAGAATAATTTTCACTATTTTCACAACACTTTCACTTGCATCCTCCTTAAACTACACGCTCTACAAAGGCAAGGTCCACATCTGTTTTACTCACTAGCATTTATGCAAGGCCTAGAACAGTCCCTAGGGCAAAGTAGGCATTCAGAAAATATGCGCTGCTTGAATGAATGAATGAGGGCAGCTTGGAAGCGAAGCAGTGGCATGCCCTGGGAGCTGGAGCTGGGCACCACTCCCATCTCTCACTTTCTGTCTCTGTCCTCTGGACCACACTCATCAACTTTTCAGTCAAGCTGGAGCAATAGGCAGCCTCACTGGGGTTAAACCCTGACTTTCTAGTTGTGGGTCTTGGGCTAGTTGTTTCAATTTACTCATCTTTAAAATGGAAATTTTAGTAGTCGTTAGACTTCATCAGGATGTGTGGCATGTTATCAATTTTTTAATTGGCTTTGATTTCTCAATTTCTAAAAGAGATTATTACTTACAGGGTTGTAAGAGTTATTAGTAACAGGCCCTCAGTAGTGTTTATCATAATTACATTTGATGATAATATTTTCTACGATTTAATTACAAACTTAAAAAGTAGGAAAAAGCATCTATTTTATTACAAAAACAAGCCTAAAGAGGCTGCAATCAGCTGAGTGGTATATTCAGGGTCAACACTAGCAAGGAGACGGTCCAACTCCCACAAACATCTCTCCAGACCCAAGACTATGGCTCTTCCTCTCATGTCACTCATTCCTTTACTGATTTTTTTGGGTAAGAATTACTTAATTGTATTTTTTATTATTATTATTTTTATTTGCTACAGGGCTCATGCACTCACCAGAGAAAGGCAGAGGGGGAAAAAGTGAGAAAGCAAGCCGCTAGTCTGGGACTTGAACCAAGGTCAACCAAGTGCTGCCTCAACCACCACACTACCCACTGGCCTCTTTACTGATCTTAAAAGGCCCCCTGTTAAACTGAAGATATTTTGGGAAAAGAATGCAATGTCAGCTTTAGCCCCTGAATGAAAGACAACTTATAGCAGTAGGGCTCAAACATTAGTGTACAACAGAAGTCCATGAAAGGTTTGTTAAAACTACTCGTTGTCCCCACCCCCAGTTTCAGTAAGTCTAGGAAGTGCCAGAGAATCCTGAAAACCACTGCCCTAGAGTAGAGTAGGTGAGGGACCAGCAGTTAGCGTAATGGTTATGTCTTTGGACTCCTGTGTAGTCAACCGCAGTTCAAGTCCCAACCCAGTGACTTAAAACTCATGCCGGGCGTGTGTGCTTGTGTGCCCAAGATCCCGAGAGGAGAATGGAGAAGGGATTGTGGCATGGCCATCCCTCCTGGAGGGTGATTTCTCACTTTCTGTCTCTGTCTCTCTCTGTCTGTCTAGTGAGCACATGTGCCCTATAGCAAAAACCTCTCCAAAAAAAAAAGAGTAAAGTAGGTGAGAGTCAGTTTAGAAAGCCAGGACTTGCTGTGGGCCAGAGACTGGACGAATCTGGAGAAGCCCAGAGAGACAGGAAAGGATGGCTTTTTAGGGTCAAGCAGGGATGAAAGGGCCCTGCCAGCAAATTGAAAGCCTCAGACCTGCCTTTAATGGACTAATTCCTCCAAAAACAGAAACTACTGCAACTCACACTAGGTAAAATGGATAATTTGATTAGTCCTATAACTATTTTTTAAAATGAGTTTGCAATTTTAAAACTTCCCCCAAAGAATAATAATAATCCTCAGAGCTCAGATGGTTTCACTGGAAAATTCTACCAAATGTTTAAAGGACTTCAAATTCATACAATCTCTTCCAGAATATGGAGGCAAACATTTCCCAATTTATTTTACGAACCCTTATACTAAAATCAAATACAGTTAAAAAAAGAAGAAGAAGAAGAAAATAAAACTGCAGACCAATATCTCTCAAAAATGTAAATATAAAAATCCTTAACAAAATATTAGCGTATAGGACCAGCAGACGGCGTAATGGTTACATCAGTGAATTCCTACGTAGTTGACTGTGGATTGTGGTTTGAGTCCCGGATCCAGTGGCTTAAATCTCATGCCAGGAGGAGAAGGGACTGCAGCATGACCATCCACCCTGAGGGGTGATTTCTCACTTTTCTGTCTTTCTGTCTCTCTCCAGCAAGCACATGTGCCCTATAGCAAAAATTTCTCTTACCAAAAAAAAAAAAAAAAAAATATATATATATATGTGTGTGTGTGTGTGTGTGTGTGTGTGTGTAAGCATACAGAAATTAGCAACATACATAAAGAATTGTATACCATGACCAAGTAGAGTTCAATATTTGAAAGCAATCAACGTATTCCCATATACAAGGGATTTCTTCAAAAAGTATATGGAAAATGCCTACTATGAAAAAACTATGCATGGATTACACTTTTTTTGGTACCAAAATAAACTCATATTTTAATTATATTTTCCCATGAGGTTTTTCGAGTCCCGTCGTATTGACAGTCAGTGATGCTGGCAGCCAGGTGACTCCGGTGAGCAGTGGCCAAGGGCCCAGCATGAAGGAAGAGCCCAGTGAATCCAGGGAAGTGACATCGGATACAACGTGAGTGGCTTTTCTTCCCCATCAAAATCAGGTGCTCTATCCCGTAACCTACTGCTTCATGACAGAGCTGAGGCCCCTGGAAGTCCAGGGACAGACAGGAAAAAGCTGACTTGTGACTCTCAGTGTTAAGTGGGACAGTCTGAGCAGAACCACATTCCTCGTGGTCAGAGTGGTCCCTCTAGTAGGTCCAGGGACAGAAAAGAGCAGGAGGAGACCCTCCAGTAAAGAAGTTGGCAGGCAAAACATGAGGAGAGCCGTTCTGGGATTTTTGCTTAGGCGCTCTGTGTTGTTTTTCAACAACTCAGGAAATCAACTCAGGATTTCTGAGTCAAATCCTTAGAAATGTGTGTTTAAATTTTAAAACACTGACCCCTGGCACCTTTATATACAAAAGATGGAGACAAAGTCTGATGGCTAACCAAGTTCACCCCAAATGAAACCCTTTTAACTCGAGGCAGCCCCAGAGGCCTCATGGTGAAAGGAGCCTGATCTCGCGTGACCAGCTGCACACTTGGAACCCTGGTGCAGGCGCACGAGGAGCACACAGGGTGCGTGTGTGCACGTGGGGTGTGGGTTGCAGTGTGAACACGCTCCTTTGGGAGATGCTGCTTCTTTGTCTCTCTAGCAAGGACACAAGTCCTTTGGCAGGAAAGAAAAGAACGAAAAGAAAGGAAGGAAGGAAAAGGGAAGGGAGGAAGGAAGAGAGCAGGAGGAAGGAAGAGAGCGAGAGGATGGAAGAAAGGAAAAAGAAGGAAGGAAAGAAAGAGAGAAAGAAAGAAACGAGGGGGGAAGGGAGGGAGGGAAGAAGAAAAGAAAGAGAAAGGAAGGAGGAGGAAGAGGAAAAGGAAAAGGCGGAAAGGAGAAAAGGACTGAACTACTAAACCCTCCTCTGATTCATCGTCTACAATGAAAAGGCTCCTCCTGGCTGCAGCTTGTGGCCAGGACAGCGTGCAGTTCACCTCTCTGCCCGGCTCGCACTCTAGCTCTCAGCGGCCCAGGCCCCAAGTACATCGGTGTCCTGTCCCACGAGGAGGAAGTTCCATCTTGCCTAGAGTCAGCAGAAGTCCTTAAGGATTCATGCTTCCAGTAGTAGCCCTTGGTCAGGAAAGGATGTGAGTCAGATAAAAACCTCACCTTCCAGGCCTCAGGGAGGGACAGCTGGGGGTGTTCTTTACAACTTTAATGTGCCTATGAACTCTGGGAATCAGGACAATTCAGATTCTGATTCAGTAGGTCTGTGTTGGGCCTGAGATTCTGCATTTTAAAAAAATTTTTGAAAGAGAGAGTGAGAAGTCACTCCCCACCCCATGAAGGATGGTCACATCATAATTCCTTCTCCATTTCTCTCTCCTTTCGGGATCTGGGGCATGCATGCACGTGTGCCCAGTGTGTTTTTCAAGCCACTGAGTCTAGGACTCAATCCATGCAGTTGGCCATGTGGGAACCAGCCACCTTAACCACACCACTAGCTGGCCACCCCTTTTTTTCTTCTTTCAAGTGTATTTATCTCTTCCAGGACAAGAGAGACAGAGAGAGACAGCACCTCAACAGGGTCTTGATGCTGTGATCCACCCAGCCTTAGGCAGCCCCAGATAGGCACGCAGGAACCCAGAATGTTCTTGTATCATGTAGGTCAGCTGACACGCCCTCACATTTTACTACTGTGCACTTTCTCCCTTCCTCCCTCCTCCAAGGTCCTGCATTTCCCACCCCCCTTTCTTCACCCTGGTGCTAGCTGAATTCACATTTTTCAAAGCCATATCAGCCAACCTGCAGACTGCACCACTGTGATGGGGATTGCTTGTTATGTAGCAGTAACTGATAGTTACATGAGTGACCTTTATCATTATTTAGGAAATGGATTAAATGACTAGAAATGAAGTATGTGTTTACTTTCACAACCAGACTGTATTATTTTGGTTAAAAAGCAGTAACTAAAGTAATATTCAATTATATGTATGTTGGTATACTTGGTTTCTTGTAAATTTCAGAAATTGTTTAAGCAGAGGTGTAAGGGAGTAGTTCGCCAAAGCGATTATCTGGAAGGGGACCACATGTGTTTGTATATGTACTTGATCAGAAAGAGACACTATATACAAACTCACTATTACATTTTCTTTATTATTTTGTATTTAGATGTCTTTTGATTATAATTTCATATCCTTTGTTGGTTTCACACTGATTTTCATTTCAAAAGCCTCTGCCTGAAACTACTACTCTTCTGTTTTTCTGAATGGTCCCTTTCTTCTTTCCACAATAGAAACTATCTGCATGTGTGAACATTTGCTATCTCTATTCTCTCTGATGTCAAGGGTTTTTGCTATTATGTTTGAAGAAAAGACCTTCCTTTTCCATTCATGTTTAGGGACATCTTTTGTAGATGAGCAGAATGTGAAGCCAGCCTGATTTTAAAAGGTCATACATAAGAGCAGAGAAGCTGTTCAGGAACGGTGCAGAAAGTTCCGTAATTTCTAGAATAATGAGAAAATCTTTAGGAACTTAAGGTGGGAAGGGATATTGGACAGTTTGACCCCCTCATTCTAGAGATGTGGAAATGGTGTTCGCTCTGGGTCACATGTTAAGTTAATGGTTGGGCTTTGGAAAAACTGAGAACAAGGGGGACAAAACATAAAAAGAGAGACAGAAAAACGCCTTCCTTAGAAACAGATCCTCCAACAAGAATCTGAGAGCAAAGTTTTTTCAGGAAGAAACTGCAGAAAGCACTGGTAAGAGTGTCAAAGGGCGGCACCCAGATGAGCATCATCGCATCACTCAGCACTCATTAGAAGGTGATGTGGTGGTTAGGATGCTGGACTCCCAAATGGTCAATCATGGTTTTAATCCTGGATCTGGTGGCTTGAAAATCATGCCATGTGTATGTGTGGCCAAAATCCCAGGAGAAGAATGGAGGAGAAGAGATTGTGGCCTGGCCATATTCCCCTCCCCCAGGAGGGGGCGATTTCTGACCTTCCCACTTACTGTCTCTATTTCCAATGAACACGTGCATCCTAATGCAAAAACCCAACTATTGGGTTGTTGGAAAAGTCAAGATATATTTTTCTATGCAAAAATGCATCATGACTTTTCCAATGACCCAATAGTTGGGCATGTAATCTTCTCATGGCAGAAGTCAGATGTTCCTGAGAACAGAAACATGTGATCCCTCTTAGGGGAAGACTTGGAACTGGTACATGGCTTTCTCCCTTCATTCCCTTCCAAGGCAACTCTCTTAAGTCCATCATCGAGAAATTCCTCTTACAGAGTTAGCAATAGATGAAGTGAATATTGTCAAACAATACATCTAAAACTGTGATGATTTGCCAATACAGAAGGCATTAAGAACTCTAGAGGTACGTTTTAAAGAAGAGTGCCCAAAGGGATGTAATAACACTGTCATTGAAATAAGTGTATAACTCCGTAAAGAGACCCTCTTGGATATACAAGTTTTAATTTGTTTGAAAAAGTTGGGACCAGCAGTTGGCGTAGTGGCTATATCACTGGACTCCCATGTAGTCTACCGTGGTTCAAGTCCTGGACCCAGTGGCCTAAACTCATGCCAGGCGCTTGTGCATGCGTTCCCAAGATCCTGAGAGGAGAATGGAGGAGAAGGGATTGCGGCGTGGCCATCCCCCTGGGGGGTGATTTCTCGCATTCTGTCTCTCTGTCTCTCTGTGTCTTTCTGGCAAGTGCCTGTGCCCTATAGCAAAAACTTCTCAAAAAAAAAGTCATGTTTTTATACTTTTTATAAAAGTCACACTTCACGCTTGTGTAACTGAATACACCTGATCCCTACGTATGCATATATGAGCCAGTAACTTATCCACAGAGGATTCTAAAAGCTGTCAAGTCAATGTTTCCTTATTCCCCTCTTAAAAAAAAAAAAAAAATCTTTAAAAAGGAAATAAAATTACCAGAATCTCCATTTTGATGTCTCCATGGGTCCTGGCAGGCTAGAGAATTAAAGATGAAAAGCACTACCAATTCTTTGGAAGTTACTAGGTTTCTTGGCAAGCTATTCTGGCCGGTTAGAAGCCCTGTGTTAGGACAGGTGGTCCTACCCCTTGGTTGCTCCAGTCACTTCAGCGGCTCATCCACACGTGTGTCACCTATCCAAGTGTGCTTAGCTCTGGCCATAAAGGTCCTCCCTGGTGCAGCCTGTGTTAATAGTAAGACACCTGTAAAGCTGTCAGGTGTTGGATGTTTTCTAGTATCGTGGTTTCTCTAGTGAGGACTGTTTGTAAAGTCACTGATTTAAGCTCTAGAAAGTGTAACAGCTTTTATGCTGTGGTAAAGGTTGGGTATGAAATCTCTCAATGCTGCAGATTGTCTCCCATAAAGAAGAGAGTCTCAGGCCAACAGGTGGCATGGAGGTTAAGGTGGCTGGATCCCACATGGCTGATTGCTCAGTTAAGTCCTGAACTGGAGGCTTAAAAACATGCCATGGGGGCCAGCAGGTGGCATGGTGGTTAGGACACTAGACTCCCACATGGTCAACTACAGTTTGAGTCCCGGACTTGGCGGCTTGCCTTCTTACTCTTTCTTGCTTTCTCTCTCTGTCTCTCTCTGGTCAAATTAAAGAATAATAAATAAAATAAAATAAATAATTATTTTTTTAAAAACATGCCATGTACATATGTTTGTGTTCTCGAAATCCCTAATGGAGAATGGAGGAGAAGGGATTGACTCCTGGGGGACTGTCTTTCTCTCTCTCACCCTCCAGCAAAGCACATGGACCCTGTAGCAAAACCAAACCAAAACAAACAAACGAAACTTTGAAAAGAAGACATTTTCTTGGGATTTGTGGGAACTCTTATAGCTATGGTCTGAATGCATCCCCTGAACATTTTTTTTTTTTGAGAGATTTTTGCTATAGGGCGCGTGCGCTCGCCAGACAGACAGAGAGAGACAGAGAGACAGAAAGCGAGAAATCACCCCCCAGGGGGGATGGCCACGCCGCAATCCCTTCTCCTCCATTCTCCTCTCGTGATCTTGGGCACGCACGCACATGCGCCCAGTGTGAGTTTTAAGCCACCCGGTTCGGGACGTGAACCACAGTTGACTACGTGGGAGTCCAGCGACATAGCCATTACGCTAACTGCTGGTTCCCTCCCCTGAACATTTTTGTGTTGAGATTTTGTGAGCCATTGTAACAGGGCTGAGAGAATAGAGAATTTGCGTATGGTTTTGGAAAGTGGGGGCTTTTAAGAGGTGATGGGGATTTAGATGAGGTCATCAGGGCGGGACACCCATTTCTGATTCCTATAGCTTTGTAAGAGACACAGAGACAGATATAGCCACGCACAGTCTTGCTCCGCCTCACCATAGGATGTCCCGCACAGCCCCAGGCTCTGCAGAGATCCCACCAACCAGAAGGTGCCCACAAGATGTGGCCCTTTGACCTTGAGCCTCCAAAGCCAGGAGCTAAATAAGCCCCTCTACTTTATATTAACAAACTACCCGGCTGGGGGATGGACTACAACACTTAGTAAGGAGATGATAGCTTGTCGTCCTAAGTTCTCTAGATAAGCCAGGAATGTTATCTTCTCTTGTTGGGTGCCTCTGATATGCACGTAGGTACATGAGCCTTTTTTTTTTTCCTTTTTAGTTGTGTTTAGTAACGGGAGCGATTGCGATTTCGCAACAAAATGATCTTTGTAGCCTTTATAATATGCTAAAAGTCAGAAGGTGGATTTTGAACTGGTCTTGCGCAGCGCGTGGCTACTGTGCCCGGCAAGTCAATGACCAGGAAAACAGTAGCAAGCAGAAGTCAGGTAACTAAATCAGTTTCCAGAGCAAACGCTTTCCATGGTCTGGAGAGCATTAATCGATTCCTCGCTCTCTTGCCAAGTTCTGCGGAAGGACGATGACTGTATTTATTCCCTTAGCAAATCCTGGATCCCGCAGGCAGTCCACGCTGTCCCCCTACACCATCTCAGTTAATTCCCCGCTTGGTCCGTAAGGACGCGTCGCCCTGTGGTCCCGGTACTGAAGAGGGATCGGGCTCTTCCCAGACAGAAGTGCCTTCGCTGTCCTCGCGCTTGGCCCAGGCGGCCCCGCGGGCGCTCACCTCTCACCTCTCACCTGGCAGCGCACCTGGCGGCCAGAGGGCGCGGACCGCGGCCGGCGCAGGGGCGCCCTCGCCGCAGGGGCGGGCCCGGCAGACCCGGCGTGCCCGGCGCCGGGACCCGGACTGCGATCTCGCGAGGTGGCATGGAGCGGGCGCCCGGCGAGGTGCACATGAGCCAGGCCATCCAGCCGGCGCACGCCAACGCCGGCGGCGAGCTGAGTGCAGGCCAGCTGCTCAAGTGGATCGACACCACCGCCTGCCTGGCGGGTAGGGACGCGGGACCCGCCGGCGCGGGGTCTGGGGGGTGCGGTGTGCGGGGGATCCCGGAGCGCTGGGGCTCGGCTGCACCCGGGCGTGGGGAGCGCGAGCGGCTGGGGCCGGGAAGGACCGCTGACAGCCCTGCTCCGGGGTCTCCCAGACCCGGGGTTCGCCAACGGCTTGGTCTTGGAGCTCTTCATCCCGGAAAGAAGTGAAGACCCAGGGAGCTAGTCCATAGTTACCATTGCCCGTCTTAAATGAAGAAGGTCCGTTCCATGTTAAATAATATTTTTATTGAAAAATTTGAAGCCTACACATTTTCTTTTCTTTTTCTTCTTTTTGAGTTTTTTGCTATAAGGCTCGTGCGCTCGCCAGAAAGAGACAGAGAGACAGAAAGTGAGAAATCACCCCCAGGGTGGAGGGCCATGCCACAATCCCTTCTCCTCCCTTCTCCTCTCTGGATCTTGGGCACGCACGCACACGCGCCTGGCGTGAGTTTAAGCCGCCAGGTCTGGGACTCGAACCACAGTCGACTACATGGGAGTTCAGTGACATAGCCATTATGCTAACTGCTGGTCCCGAAGCCCACACATCTTCAACAGTAACAACGATGTACTTAGAGGAGTGGTAATAGTTTCCACGCTGGCAAATCTCTTTACTGTCTGGGTTTGTAGAGGACTGCTCGCTTCCATCTGCTTCTATGTTCACTTTGTGGCTCTCTGTCTACTGCATTCCGGAGAGAAGCGGAGTAAAAATGGCGAAGAACTGCGTGGCAGAGGTGGTGCCTCCTCGCTGGGTTCATGTGCCAGAGCGCTAACCCCCAGCATGGCCCTATTTGGAGTAAGGAATTAAGAGTAAATGAGGCTGTAAGGACAGAGGCCTGGTCCCACAGGATTAATGTCCATAAGAACTGACACCTGGGAACTTGGACTCCCAGCCTTGAGAGGCCACAGCAAAAAGGCAGCTCTACTCACAGGGAGAGGGATGTCCTCACAGACCTAAGTCATCGGTCACCTTGATCTTGGCCTTCCTGCCTCCAGCACTGTGGGGACATGAATGTCTGTTGTTTAAGCCGCCCAGTCCATGCATTTTGGTATGGCAGCCCAAGCCCACAAAGTCGGTATTTTACTATTACTCTGAAAATAGTTTTGACCTCGAGCTCCCTTCCAGGTCACTGAAAACATTATTAGACTGTGACGGGATGGAGGCTCTGCTTTTGAAAACAACGGGTTCTAAATGAAAGTGTGGGCGGGCATGCCTTGTGAGAAATGGGTCTCCAGGCCCCAGGCCTACTCTCTTCTTCAGATCAGTGATGAAAACAATCTCTGATACCAGCAAGTCTCACTGTCCCTCCCCATTCTCTGCACAGAGGGAACACTGTGAGCTTTCCACACGCAAGTCCCATCCCACACACGGCTTAGCGCCCCTCCCTGCCTTCCCATCACACTCCGCGGTTCCTCCTGCTTGGACTTACAGGGTCCTGCTCTCTGAGGGGGCGGCCAGGTAACTGCAAACGTAGGTGAATTGGAGGTCAGCTTCGAACCTCAGGGAGCAGCATTTTTCTGGTACACCACAGGGTGCCCCGCAAAGAGACATTGACAGTAACAAAAATATAAAATCATGCTGCCCAGACATGGTACCTGGGCCAGGCCGTGGGTACAGTTCCCGGCTCCCCTCGGTCTGGGGCCGCACTCCTGGTCACACGCTCTAGCAGTACCATTTGCTGTTTCCCAGAACAGGCCAAGCTCCTGCTCAGGACTGTGCACCTGCTCTTCCCTGCTTCACACTAAGTTCCCAGCCCGTCGTGCCCTACACCCCAGCCTGCCTGTCCTCTCCTCAGAGAAGTCTTTCCTGACCGCTGTTCACATCGCCCCCTCTGCACTTTGATCACAACGCCCTTTCCAACCCCATTTGTTTTACCTAGCACAATCTGTAAATTTTTTATATTCATCTGTTCACCTCTTTATTTTCTGCCTTTCAATTAGCATAAAAGCTAAAGCTAGTGCTCTAGTGCCTGGGAAGACTAAATAAAAACCTCCTGATCATATGGAGGGATGGATGGATGGATAGAAGGGCCCAGAATTTGAAATCCCATTTCCAAAATGAAGCCAGACTTCACATAAGGCACTTAATAGACCCCTCAAATATATATTTTAAAGTAAAATATGTTAGGATAAAATATTAGAGCCGGAGGGGCTTTAAAGATCACGAAGACAAGAGCCAGCTGGCAGCATGGTAGTTAAGGCACACGGCTGACTGCAATTTGAGTTCTGGACTCAGCATCCTGGAAACACTCGCCTGCAGTTTGAGTCCGGGACCCAGTGGCTTAAATCTCAGGGTGGGCACATGTGTGTTTGTACCCAAAATCCTGAGGGGAGAATGGAGAAGAGATTGCAAAGTGGCCATTCCCCCTGAGGAGTGCTTTTTCACTTCCCCTCTCACTGTCTCTCTCCAGTGAGTGCACGCACCCAATAACAAAATGTTTACAATCACAAGTTCTAGGACCTGTGTTTTTTGGATGACAAAAGTAATGCTCACATGTTTATAAAAGCTGGCTTTTCTCAATACGTGTTAATAGAGTTTCTAATCCCCTGTGTATCAGCCACCTGCAAAATTCAATTGCATATTTAAAGCCAATGTGTTTATTTTCTGTTTGTTAATAGATCTGTTTGTTTTATGTCTTAGTGGGGTTTTTTTAAACACTATTTAAGGTTGGTTATAATAACATAATAATGAGAACATGAATATAAAATTAAACCACATGCAGGAAAAAGAGACAAGTATAGAAGCCATTGAAGTTGCTAATAATAATGATGCCCATTTCCAAGGCAACTGAATGGATTACATGACTACTGAATATTGAAGTGATTTTTTTCCCTAGAGGATTTGTGTACTCACCAGAGTGAAACAAGGAGAGGGGAAGAGAAGAAAGTATCCCTTGGGGAATGGTCAAACCACAATCCCTTCTCTTCCACCTCTCTCCTTTTGGGATTTTGGGCATGTACATACATGCACCCGGTGTGTTTCTGAAGCTGCCGAGTGTAAGACTCGAGCCACTTGGTGAGACATATGGGGTCCCAGGTACCGTAAGCACCATGCCATGGAGCTGGCTTCCAACCTGAGCTTTGCACTAGCCTGACACTTCCATGCTCTTCCAACTAGTAAAACTAGAATGTCCAATTTTCTGCAAAATTAAATCATAGAAAGGGATATATTAAATATGTCCTCAGGCATATCGTCTCTCCTCTTTACCTGGGACTGTCAGTTCATATATATTGCAGTTATGGTAATCCATTACACATAAGGAATACAAATTCAACGTAAATCACTGTCTCTCTTCTTCATAAAGTGGTGCCAGGAGCAAGTGAAGTCTCCATGATTAATGTGGGGTTAAAAGTTCTTAAAAAGTCGATACAATCTGTTTGGGTTTTAGTTTCTGAAAAATCACAACTCACAAAAACACATGTCAAACTATTTCCCAAGGAGAGTAAATTCTGATATTTTATATTAACCAAAACCAACAATGAAAAATACAGTTGGAACCAATTACATGTAGATGGAACATGAAAATAATCAGAGCTCCGCGCCAATCTCTGTCCTCCCTACGCAGTACTCTCCTCAACGTAATGAGTGGCTGGTGAGTTCCTTGTCAATTTGGTAACAATAAATAATAAATATGGACTACAGACCTATGGATGTTCCTGTCTATCTTTCCCCGATGCCCAGAGTTCCTCTCTAATTTGATTCAGGGCCTCCCATACTGCTCAGTGCTTATAGCGGTTTATCGGTTTAAATATATTTAACTGTTGGTATGTGGAAAAGTAGATTCACTGTTGAAGTTTTAAGACAAAAGAAGGCCAAATATTTAAGTTGGCACCAACTTACCAAAATTGCTATTAAAATCAATAGATGTGTGGGGTGTCAATAATGAACTTCAAGTGGAAGATCATGTATGTTAAAATTTAGCAGGAAGTAGAGCAATTACCACGTGGTAGAAACAAACGCACCTTCGAGAGCAAAGGAACTTCTATCCAGTCACGTGATCCAGAGAGTGGTGCTATCATGAGCGAGGGGATGAGTTATTAAAAGAAATTCACTTACGTGTTATTCTTTTTCCCTCATGCTGAAATATTGAAACATAACTCCTAACACAGCACATTTTTTACCTGTGTTTTGAAGCTGAAAAGCATGCGGGAGTTTCCTGTGTCACAGCTTCAGTGGATGACATCCAGTTCCAGGAGACAGCCAGGTGAGCGGCATCACCCCAGCCCTCCGTCCTCCGGGGTTTCCTGGTTCATTTGTGTCAAGTCTATGTAGCACCTGAGCTTACTCATTTGGCCTCAGTAATTTGGTTTGTTAATAAAATAAAAAAACATTTGACCCAAGGTAAATCAGTGAGAGAATAATCATAGGGCCAGGAAACACTGGAAATGTAAATTTACAGTCTTCATTTTGCTGAGAAATAGCTCTTGGCCCCAGATGCGTTGTGGCAGGAGGCATAGCAAGGTTCTCTAAGCTGGGTCTCAATGGCTCCTTCCTCTACTCGAAGAAGTCTGTGATAATGTTTGTTTACAAGGGTGACCGTCATCATTAGGTTGTTGAGTAAACACCTTCTCATCGGAGATAGTAAATTATGAAAACCGTTTCACGTGTGGGAGTGCTTGTGCTTTTCTATCTCTCATTGTAGAAAATGTCAAGATACAGGGAACCAGCAGTTAGCGTAATGGCTATGTCGCTGGACTCCCACGTAGTGGACCGCAGTTCGTGTCCTGGTCCTGGTGGCTTAAAACTCACACTGGGCGCGTGTGCGTGCGTGCCCAAGATCCCAAGAGGAGAATGGAGAAGGGATTGTGGCTTGGCCATCTCCCCAGGGGGTGATTTCTCGCTTTCTGTCTCTATGTCTCTCTCTGTCTGTCTGGCGAGCGCACGCGCTCTATAGCGAAAAACCTCGCAAAAAAAAAAAAAAAAAATATATATATATATATACACATAAACATTTCGAGTGGATGTGGAAGTAGAGAGAATAGCACAGCGTGTCCCAAAGCCTCACCACCTAGCTACAACTACCCTCAACTCAGAGACACTTACATTTCATCGGTACTCCTCTACACTCCCCCACGCACCTGGAATATTTTGAAGTCAGTACTTCAGTATTTATTTCTAAAAGATCAGGACTCTTGAAAAACATAAGAACATCACCAGAACACCATTAACAGTGGTGTTAAGAAGTTTTCATTCTTAGTGATGTCAAAAAACATTTTTTTTTGTTTAAACAAGCATTCCTGCTTTGCTACTTTTTTCTTTTAGAATTATTTTTATTTAAGTTTATTAATTTATTTTTATTTTAGTTTGACCAGAGAGGGACAGGAGGGAGGAGGAATGAGAAAGCAAGCTGCCAGTTCTGGGACTCGAACCACAGTCGGCTATGTGGGAATCCAGGGCCCTTGAACACCATGCCACCTTCTGCCCCCCCCCCCCAATTTTTTAAAAAATTTAAACAGTTTATTGAATAAGGATCTAGTATGGTTGCTATGCCTCATAAGTGAGACATATATAATTTTAATATAATTTGACGTAATTTTTAATATAATTCCCCCTTCTTTTTGCTCACAATTTATTTTTAAAAGAAACCAGGTCACTTGCCCTATAGAACTTAACCACATTTTATGTTTATGCATTGTACATTTGTTTAACATGTTCTCCTGTCCTTTGTATTTCTTAGAATCTGATAGTTACATCTTAAAACTGATTTGACAAAGGTTCATATTTTGATTAAACTATCTCCTGCCCAGAACACCTAATATCTAAATGATCATCACCTTGAACCATTACATCATTAGGTACTGGTAATATGCAAATTCTATCAATTCTTCTATATTTATTTTCTGAACTACTTCTATAGAAAGAAACTTTCTTTCATTAATGATTTGATTATCCTGAGGCAAAGCTTGTCCAGTATGACAGGCCTAATTCTTTCCCTTTGTTTATATCATTATGAACCCATAGGTTTTAACATAATCGATGCATTTCTATTTGGACCATTATTCTTTTTTTTTTTTTTTTGGAGAGGTTTTTGCTATAGGGCACATGCGCTCACCAGAAAGACAGAGAGAGACAGAGAGACAGAAAGCAAGAAATCATACCCCAGGGGGGATGGCCACGCCGCAATCCCTTCTCCTCCATTCTTCTCTTGGGAACTTGGGCACGCACGCACACGTGCCCAGCGTGAGTTTAAGCCACCAGGTCCGGGACACGAACCGTGGTTGGCTACATGGGAGTCCAGGAACATAGCCATTACGCTAACTGCTGGTCCCAGCACCATTATTCTTACAGCTGCTCACACTGCCCCATCAATGAGCGGTGAAAGCGTCTTCATTTATGGTTCCTAAGTCCTTTGACTTTGTGCTAAAGTCCTTTGACCATAACCCCAAACTTAGTAGTCCTTAATGACTCCTTCTGATACAGATGTTGCAGACTCATCGTCCACATTTCCTCACACGAGCTTGGAATCGATTATTTCTTCAAGGAGTCCTGGTTCCTTGCCGCAGAAATGACAGCAGAGATCACAATCAGCGCAGGGAAGGTGCTCCCTGATCAGGGCTGCTCGTTATCCCTAGGTCTTTCAGCGGCCAGAATTAGGAACCATACATTTTTTAAGAGTTTATACTAACATCTGTAATAATTTAGGATTATATGGCTTTATCTAATTTCTTTGATTTTATGTTTATATCTCTTTATTTTTATTTTTATTTATTTATTTCTATTGTAAGACACTGAATTTAATAGAAAACATCACACTGTAAGCAAGTCAATCTATTAGCTTAAAACATAATGACAACACAGTCACATACACAGACGAAACGCTGGTACCAAAGATAGAACTTAAAGAAAGGCCTGAAAGATCTTTCCCAGAAATAGAGGCAGCAGTAGCTTCAAACAGGCACAGACGCAGGGAGGTGGCCCTTCCACAAAGGCTGAAGAGAGTACGAGGAAGGTGGACCAACAGCCCATCTTGGGTGTGGGAGATGGAGGACAACAGACACGGGCTTGTATTCGGGTGTTCTGAGAACACCAGACCACCGCATGTGCCTGAGAGGGTTAGGAAAGTCGGGTCCTGTGAGTGGAGTGTAGTACTAACTCATTCAGGGTGTCGTGGTGGCCATCAACTCTCAAGGAAGTGGGACAGCATGGCACTTGTGTGTTGCAGCTAAACTCAACAACCGAACTTGTGCCCAGATGTCACCTTGCTGACCACAACACTGGAGTCACGGCAGGGTCTCTTACCCCCACCCTCTGAATTACTGTGTGCAAAAGAGAGGAACCCTGAAAACACAGGGTTCCAATGGAACAGGGTTTCTGCTTTTCCACTCTTGGTGCTGGAGGGTGCCTGGGGACGAGAAGCCTGATGTGGCTGGGCCCCTTGAGCCTCTGGATGTATCATCAAAAGCCATCTCCTTAGTCCCACCTACCCAAATCCTCCCCAGAAGAATTATCCTAGTTCATGAAAAGGATGGCAGAGAGAGCAGAGAAAACACAGTGTGTGTGTTGGGGGGGGGGGGAGGTGGGGGGGGGTTAAGGATGGTTTTCTTTCCATGGCACTTGTAAGTAACTATTAGAGAAACTACTTTATTGTACTTAGTTTAGATACTGATGAGTCTGTTCCTTAAACCAGGAATAATAATTCTAAAATAAGGGGCAGGTCTGTTCAAGAGGGGTTCTTGAGACTCTCCAAAGATGTTGTGTCCAATATATACGAGCCCTAATTCCCTCCCACATAGGAATTAGTGTACATAAGGGGATAGAGATTCCTGATGGGAGTGTTCTGCACATGTGAACAGTGGCAGGGGGAAAACACAAAGTTAAAAACTCCTAATCTGGGTGTGGCAGACATCAAAATGATGGAGTGCCTTTTTCAGAGATTGTTTTCTGATTTAGTTACAAACAAGTCATTCTTCCTAGAGCTAGACTCCATGACAAGGCCCCTAGCCTCACAGCCAAGAAGAGTAAGTTCACCCATTTACCTGGAGTAGCCATACTGGAGTAAGAAATACAGTTCCGTCCTCCTCAAGACAATTTCCAGGAAGACCTGCCTGTCTCTATGAGGTCCTTGGTATTCAGTCCCAGCACGGACTAGTCACTGCATGCTTTCTTAGAAGACTGGCTTTTCTCAATTTCTTTCTCTTTGATACTGTAAAAGAGATCTACCAACTTGTTAGGAACAAGTGTTAAACCTTTGAGATACTTGACGGTCTTCACTTTCAGCTCCAACATGGCATCCTTGTCACATACAAACACAGTACTGGGAGGCTGCTAGAAGGCAACACGGTCCGTATGTGGCTCCTGCCTCCCCAGTGCCCTTTACAGAGCGAATGCCTTGTGAGCACCTCTAATAAGGTGCCCATGCCCACTGTCAGGCCACGGCGGGCACCTTGGCCAGATCTCCAGCAAAGAACCTGGTATTGGCCAGGATGGTGTCCATGGCCAGTGTCTTTATGCGGGTCCTGGACACAAGACTGGAGCCTGGTTCATTGAAGGCAATGTGTTCATCGGGGCCAGTGGCTCCAGCGAAATGCTTGATTTCGCCGGTGGCCTTGATCCTCTCTCCAAAGGCATCAACTCAGCCTGTAGGTTGGCTGCATTCCCATCCAGGATGGATGTTAATGTGCTTGAAGAAGTGGTTCCACACGGAGTGGTAAGTCTCCAGGCTGTCTTGAGGAAGACCCACATACTCATCCATATGGAAGGTCTTCACATACTTAAAGGACAGGTCCCATTGTGGTAGTACTCAATCAGCTTCTTTTTTTTAAGAGAGAGAGATATTTTTGCTATAGGACATGTGCACTTGACGGAGACACAGAGAGGCAGAAAGCGAAAATTCACCCCCCATGGGTTGTGATTTGGGTTGTGATTGTGTCCATGCCTTCTCGAAGCTCCACTCTCCTCTCAAGATTTTGGACATGCATGCACATGCTTCCAGCGTGAGTATCAAGTCACTGGGTCCAGGACTCAAACCACAGCCAATCATGTGGGAGTCCAGCGACATAACCATTAGGCCATCTGCTGGTTCCCCAATCAGCTTCCTATAGCCAAGAGGAGTGCTCCCAGTGGGCAGCCCCGGGTGAAGCACTCGTCTGGCCCTGAGTTGAACTGGGTGATGTGGTTCCTAATGTATTTGGCCGCCCACTCACTGGCCTGAGAACAGTGGTCGAGGATGATAAGTTTCATCTTGCCTCAGAGGCCACCTGCGGAGGCTGCAGCGCCTGCTTTTAACCTGTTTTTTATCTTTTAATGCTAAATATTTTCATCCCTAAAGATATTAACTTCACTTACTTAATTTGGATTAATATATATGCATATATGTATACACATATATTATATGATGTATTTTTCTATGCAAAAATGCATCATGACTTCCCCAACAATCTAATATATACACACACTTAATTGTATACTAGGTAGTTTTAGAATAACCAGACTAATATTATAATTAACAACATGATTATAAAAGTAGTTTAAGATTAATTTTGCACTTTTTCTCTTTCTTGAACTCTACCTTTCATGTATAAACAAATCACTTATTATGAAGTCACTTAACATAATTCTCTTCCGGGGCTTAAGCTACCAACTTAACACATAGTTAAGTTCATTTGTTTCATTTGCTTTTTCTTTTAGGGATTACTTTTTATTTTCTTTTAATTCTATTTTATAATTTAAAACATTTACAAATACCAGAGTCAAGTATGGAAAATAAGTACCTTTGACTCTGGGAAATTTAACTCCAACCAGCTTTCAAGCAAGCCCCTCCCTTTTTCAATAAGTAACCATTTTATTTATTTTATGACTTGTCCTATTTTTGAAAATATAGGCAAATATTTATATATATTTATGGCCTTTAAAAATAAATTTCAAGGGGCTAGCAGTCAGCGTAATGGCTATGTCGCTGGACTCCCATGTAGCTGACTGCGGTTCGAGTCCTGGACCTGGTGGCTTAAACTCACGCCGGGCACATGTGCATGCATGCCCAAGATCCTGAGAGGAGATTGGAAGAGAAGGGATTGCGGCATGGCCATCCCCCCTGGGGTGTGATTTCTCACTTTCTATCTCTCTGTCTCTCTTTGTCTTTCTGGCGAGCGCACGTGCCCTATAGCAAAAACCTCTCCAAAAATATTTTTTCAACACCTATATATATTTTCTCAGCCTCATTTTTTAACTTAATATTATACCTAGAAAATCACTCTATAGTTATGTAAATAGATATTCATCATTCCATTTCCTATTATTTTTTTTTCCTTTTTAGAGAGTTATTTTTGGGTGTATGCGTTCACTGGAGAGACAGAGAGACAGAAAACGAGAAATCATCCCCTCTGGGGGAATGGCCATGCTGCAATCCCTTCTCCTCTATTCTCCACTTAAGATTTTGAGCATGCATGCACAGGTGCCCAGTGCGAGTTTCAAGTCACTGGATCTGGGACTTAAACTGCAGTTGGCCATGTGGGAGTCTAGAGGTTTAACCACTACACTACCAGATAGCCTATATATATATATATGAGAGAGTGCAGAAAGGAAGAGAATAATAGATTTTTTTTTTAGTTGTTTTTTATTTTTATTTTTTGTACTATAGGATGCGTGCACTCATCAGAGAGACAGAAAGAGAGAGTCAGAGGGGAAAAGTGAGACATCACCCCCCAGGGGAGTTACCATACTGCAGCCCCTTCTCTGTCAGTCTCCTCTCAGGATTTAAGGCACACACACACATGCCCGGTCCTGGCATGGGTTTCCAAGCTGCTGGGTTTGGGACTTGAACTGCACAGTTGGCTGTATGGGATCTAGTGCCTTAACTTCTATGTAACCTCCTGGCCCAAGATGAATATTTTTGACAGGATGTCACCACAGTGGGATCCTTCCTGCCCTAGCCTCCTTGTTAGCCTGAACCACAAGTGGCACTGGGCCCAGACTGCCTAAGTCAGATAGGAACCAAACTCTGGCCTCCCCTACAATCTCAACCTTTGAGTAGCAGCACCCTCCCACCTACACCACCATAGTTGGCCTCATTTCATCTAAGGTATTATGTAGCTATTAGAGTTATATAGTAACCATTGTATAGATGTCTTTGTCTATTCCACTGGTCCTCTAATGATAAACATTTGAATTGTTTCTACTCCTTTGCTATGGCACATATTTCAATATATAGTCTTTCGCAGATGTATGCTCATATTTTTGCCAGTATAATTTTGGGTGAATTCCTAGAAATAGAACTACACAGTCAAAGGGCAAATACACACAGTTTATTCAACATTGTCAAATTCCTGTCCATGACAGCTATTATGTGGGTCTTATCAGTTTCTTTTTTTCTTTTTTTTTTTTAAATTTGTTTGCCATATGCACACCAGAAAGAGAGAAAGAGAAAGGACTCCCCAGTGGGGCATAGTCATGATGCAATTCCTTCTCTTTCATTCATCCATCATGTCAGGATTCAGGGCCCCCCTGCATACTTACCCAATGTGTTTTTTAAACCACTGGGCCTGGGATTCAAACCACAGTTGGCCATGTGCAATCTGACTCCCTTAATCATTAGGCTATGGGGCCAGTTGAGGATTTTATCGCTTGTGAAACTAGCAAAATTTGACTAAGGATTAATAAAACTGTGCCAAAAATAGAAATTTGTTCAGATTTCTGACACAGGGATTAATTGCTTAAGTTAATACACTTCTGTGTGTATGTTGTGCGTATCTTTTTACTTTCAGTTCAAAATGCCAATGATTACAGAGTAATAAAGGAACAATATATGCACAAAGACACTGACCAGAGGTGGCTGCTTTTCTAAGGTCAGCCGATTGGTCTTGTAAACTGCCTTTAATATACCTGGACAAGCCTCTGTGCTGTGATTAAAATAGTATTAATTGCTATTCTTCCCTAAGCACCTGAGTACAATAGTGTTGTCAAGGCTTTGGAGCCAGATAAGAGGAGGGTTGGAACTGCTGGTTATTTCACCTTCCAAGCCCATTTCCTGGCCGGGGTAACATGAGAATGATCATGCCTACCACACGGGTTATTGCTCAGTGAGTGGCAAGTTGTTAAATTGTAATTCGAAGCATTGAGTTTGGTGCCTGATTTACACATGGCACTCAGTCAAGGGTAGTCACTGTTACTAGCCCGGCCACCCCAAAAATAGTACTCCCTTTAATGAATGATAAAGGCTTTTATTGTTGATGAATTGCCAATGATTCTTTTATTATCTTTTGGATGTCCTGTGTTTCCATCCTAGTACTCCAGATAGAGACTGGTCTCCTTGAAGTCAGCAACCTTGTCTCACTCATCACTGCACCTTTCGACCTTAGAGTAAAGTCAGGGCTAGCATCAGAATGCAGTACATTTATTAAAGGGAGGAGTTAGAAAAATAAACTGTTTGAATAGTAAGAAAACTCCTGAGATAGACTTGAAAGAGACTTTTAGGAAGGAGAAGTTTTGAACATTTGCATAGACTGAGGCAGAGATTGAAAGTCAAAAGCAGGCAGAGCCGACTAAGCCAGGTGAAGGTGGAGGAGGAAAGGGCAAGGAGGGATGGGCTTAGGAGCGCAGGGAAAGAAAGATTAGGTCCTTAAGACTTTATAGAAGAGCGAGAAGGAGGATACCGAGAATAGAGTTCAGGTTTGAACTAAAGAAGACAAATCAAGAGGGCTTCTAATGGACAGACTCTTCCATTCTGCTAAGGCAAAGGGATCAGAGGTGATGGAAGGGCCTGAAAGCAAACTGGAAGAACTTCCAGTTACTGGTCAGAGTTCCAGTAACAACAGGGAGTGAATGAGTGGACTAGCAGCAGTGAGGGGCCATGTACACTCTGTGAGCCTTATCAGTTTGCTTGCTCGCTTGATTATATGTTTCTTTATTCATTTATGTGTTAACTAATACTTAATAAATATAAATTGTGTATGTTTGCTTGTGTTTGTCTTAACTTCCCTTGAGGAAGCAGCTGCTATGTAGCCGAAGTCTGTGCAGATTTGCAGAGGCCCTTTTCTGTGTAAATAGAGGTAGTCAGTTAGCATGGTCAGCATGGTTTACAGTGATTGACATCGGTTTTTGAGCACTGTTCTTTTCTGTTATCATTAACCTGAGTTTCCATGCATGAGGGTTATCAGCATGATAAAGTGAAATTGCTTTATGGCACGTGCATTTAAGTAAAATCTTCAGGCTGATATAAACGTACTAAGAATTACTGAGGCTTTCTTTCCTTTTTTTTTTTTATATACTAGAGTTGGACAAGTAATAACCATCAAAGCAAAAGTTACTAGAGCATTCAGCACAAGCATGGAGGTAAGAGGCGCCTTTCCTTCCTCCTACTCTGCTTAGTCTGTCTTAGTTCATTTGTGCTGCTGTAACAGAACAGAATACCTGAGGCTAGGTAACTTGCCAAGAACAGAGATTTATTTCTTAGGGTTATGGAGGTTGGGAAGTCTGAGATTGAAAGGCCAGCGTCTTCTTGCTCCATCATAACATACTGGAATGCAGAAGAGCAAGAGAGGATGAGAGAAAGAGAGAGAGAGAGAGCAAGAGAGACCTGAAACTGCTTTTATAACAACCTACCTCTGCAATAAGGGCAGAGCCCTCCTGATCTCATCAGCTCTTAAAGGTCCTACTTCTCAATGATAGTGCAGTGGGTATTATGTTTCCAGCACACACAGTCTTTGGGAGACACATTTAAAGCATAAAAGCATGGTAACTGGTCTTAAGTAAGAAGGTAAGTTCAAAATAAATTTTCTTGGGACCAGCAGGTTGCGTAGTAGTTAAGGCGCTGGACTCCCATGTAGGTGACTGCAGTTCCAGTCCCAGACCCAGCAGCTTTAAACTCACCCAGGGCGCATGTGCTTGCATGCCCAAAATCTGAGAGGAGAATAAAAGAGAAGGGATTGTGGCATGACCATCACCCCCCCGGGGGGGGTGGTGTGATTTTTTGCTTTCTGTCTCTCTACTTCTCTGTCTCTCCAGTGAGCACATGCACCCTATAGCAAAAATCTCTCATCAAAAAAAAAGAATTTTCTCCTGCACCTACTTGGTTTTCTTTTCTTTTATAGAGAATTATTTTATTGTAACTTTATTTATTTATTTATTTTAATCTGACCAGAGAGAGGTGCAGAGAGGGGGGCGGGGGGAGAGAACACCACTAGGTCCGAGACTCAAACCATGGTCAGCCATGTGGGAGTCTAGCACCTTTAACCACCACACCACCTTCTGGCCCTGGTTTTCTTTTCTTTGCCATTGTGAATTCAACATTCTCAGGCACTTCTGAGATCTCTGTCCAGGTTAAATTACCAAGAAAGGAGTTGCTGGCTTTCACTCTAATTTCTACTTTGGTTAACTAGAGCGTCTTTGATCTCTGGGTACAAAAAAAGTGGAGGAAACTTGTGTCCATTTTCTAGAGTTTATATTCATTTTCTAGGATTGCCCTAATAAGTGCCGCAGACTGGGTAGCTGAAACCATGGAAATTTGTTGTCTGACAGTTATGGTGGCTAGAACTCCCAAAGCAAGATGCCAGCAGGGTTGGTTCCTTCTGAAGGCTGTGTAGGATAATCTGCTTCATGCCTCTCTTTCTGCAGCTTTTGGCACTTCTTGGCTTTTGCTGTATCTCCCAGATCTGTGCCTTCATATTCACATACGTTCTCTTTGTGAATGTGTCTGTGCCCAAATTTCCCCTATTTATAAGGATGTCAGACATACTGGCTTAGGAGCACACCCCACGGCAGAGTGGACTCATCTTAACTCATTACATCTGCAATGAAATATCCAAATAAGGTCTCATTCTGAGGTCCTAGGGGTTAGGGCTTCAACATTAGAATTTGGAAGAGACAGTTCGACCAGTAACCAGGCTATTTTGGTCATCACCATCCCTAAGGCAATGCTTCACCCTGATTTACTCTCTTTTTCCCATTAACCAAGTAAACAGAATAACACGTGAAATTGGAAAGGAAGTACTTGTGGAAAAAACTGACTCTGTTAGTGATAATAGTGAAGGTGCTTCTGGACTCTGGTTTCTCAGCTGGAAGCTCTTGACCTTTTGCTACACAGTAGTCCCTGGGCTGGGCTGTCTCTTGAGGGACAGGCACTCTCCTTATGAGTCAGCCCAAACATAAATAAATTTCCTTTTCTTTTTACCTTTGCCTTCTATTCCCTGAGACAGGCTAGAAATTTTAAAGAAAGTTTTCTAAAACATGGTTTACAGTTACTGGACTAATTTTTAGTCATCCCTCTTATCTTCACTCTTGGTGGTTTATTTGTCTTTGGTTTTTTAGTGTATTTTTAGTGTTTGTTTCAGGGTATATGATATGCATACTTATCTGAGTCTAACTTTAAGTAGTATCATACCCCTCTAAGTATAATGTAATACTTTCACAATAAAATATACACTTTCTTTACCAGCTTTAGACTTTACAGTATTGTTGTCACATCTTTTATCTCCACATATTATAAAACCAATACATTCTTATAATATTCTTGCTGTAGAGAGTTAATCATCTTTTATAGGGATTCAAAAGAAAAAAATTACATCTAAACACATATTTGCCATTTATGGTGCTCTTCATACCTTTGTGTATCTTCAGATTTTCCTTCTGCCTGAGGATATTCTTTTAACATTTCTTATGGTATATTAGGTTGTTGGAAAAGTCATGATGTATTTTTCTGGGGGCCAGCAGGTGGTATGGTGGTTGGGGCCTAGACTCCCACATGGCCAACCATGGGTCGAGTCCTGGACCTAGTGGCTTGCTTTTTCTTTCTCTCTCTCTCTGTCTCTCTGGTGAGCACACATGTCCTGTGTCAAATTAAAAATAATAATAATAATAATAAATAAACCAAAATAAATAATTCTTTAAAAGTAAATAAATAAAACTCCAAGACTGATGTTAGAAAAGTTATGGTAATCTCTTTGATGGGCTATAAGACAGTCATTAATATCTTGTTTTCAAAAGTATATTTACTAAAATTAGAATTAGAAATATTTATCACATAATACAAACTTTTAAAGATTAGAATACAGAAGCATAAATACAGTATGACAACTTTATATATATGTATACATGTACATATATAAATACATGTGTATATATGTATATATATACATATATACACACATACATATATATACATTTCATGTACATATGAGAGTACTTTAAAAAATTGTGGAAAATGGAATTAAAATATAAGTTTTTCCTAGTACAAAAATCATTTTGAAATCTGCATAGTTTTCTTTACAGTATTCATTTTCCATGAACTTTTTGAGAATCTCTAATATGTATAAAACTGGAAGAAAATGTACTTAAATGTTTAATAATGATTATCTCTAGATGATGAGACTACTGGTAATATTTATTCTGGATAATCAGATTTCATAAATTTTCCATGGTGAATACATATTTTCTATAATTAGAAATAAGTGATTTGTCCAATGGAATACCACTGAAATAGTATTGCTTAAAAAGGAAATGCTTATTTCATTTTTAAAAATAAAAGAAAATAATGATGATATGCATATAACTAAATTTTCTTGTTATTTTTTTAATTGCCAGAGGGAACACGTGCTCACCAGAGAGAGACAGGGAGAGAAAGGAAGAGGGTAAAGGCACTCCCCACTAGGGCATGGTCGTGCTGCAATCGCTTCTCCATTTCTCCATCCTATCAGGATTTGGGGCATGCATCCACATGTACTTGGTGTGTTTTTCAAGTGAGCAGGGCCAGGATTGGAACCAAGATGTCAGCCACATGGGATCTAACTCCTTTAACCACTAGGCCATGGGGCTAGCCCCACTTAACCTAATTTTCAATACTGTGATATAAGCTGTTATCTGGATGGCTGGAGGTTTATTTATTTTTCTTTTTCTTTCAGATCAGTATCAAGGTTATGGTACAGGACATGTTCACTGGCATTGAGAAGCTCATTAGTGTTGCTTTCTCTACTTTTGTAGCCAAACCAGCTGGAAAGGAAAAGGTAAATTTTCTGTGTGAAGCTGTATCTAGTATGTAACTCAGGGACATAAAAGCAATTGTATCAGAATATTATGGAAGAACATTTCTTCTTACCATGAGGTATACTCTCCTAAGATTTGTTATTCACCAATATTTATTGCAAAGGTTATCACACTGTGGTCACATCATAGGATTAAGTACCTTAGAGAAAAGGAGATGTAGCCACTTTGAGAAAACAAAAAAAGTTGTGTTTTACATGATCTAAAGGTCATATTAGTTTCTCAAAAATATTGTTTACTGCTTTGATTCTTTTCTTTTGTGGTTATATAACTAAAAATTGAGTTAAAATAACATGTTTTTTAAGAAGCAGGAACAATTTAGCAAGCAGTTGTGTGTTACAGCCCAATCATTTTTTTACACCTAAAGGAAAAATGTCAAAGTTGCTGAGTTATTGAAGTTTAAAAATAGCATCAAGACACCTGGGGTAGGAAACAAAAAAAAAGAAAAATCCTTAAAAGCAATGTGTTAGCCTGACGTGTAGGTCTGGCTGGCCAGCCTGGCCACTCGCCCAGACCTGAACTTCTGTGGGATACTGCAGATTTACTTATTATCATTTTTTGACATTTCTTTTTAGGGTCAGGGGGATGCCTGGGGAGAGCCTTCATTTAGTTTAAGCATTTTGAAAATGAAATAATTTAATTTAGAATTCACATTTTTCACTCCAAAAATTACACCGGAAGTGGGCACCATGGCTTCTCCCAGCTCCACTTTGAAGCACTGAGGAGAACTCACTCTGCCAGTGTTCTTCCTCTGACTGCCTGCCTCTACTGTCTCTCAGAGCCGGCTGGGACAGAGCAGTCCTCACTGTACCCAGCAGAGGTGGCTACAGAGCTGCACTTACCCACTGCTCCTCACCTGAGCCAGGGGCTGCAAGGACAGCTGGGACTGAGTTAGCCCACCCTGGTGCCAAAGTGGCAGGAGTCCCCTCAGAGTTTTGTACTCTAGAGTGCTTCTCCCACTCTAGGCCCAGCGTTAAACATGCTGCAAGGCGATTCATATTGCCCAACAGTGTTGCTTTTCAAGCTCAAGTTTATGTCTCTAATTATGAAAAATGTAGCTTTGTGGGCTGTATCTCAGATCTGCTGAATTAGGATCACCAGCATAGAAACTCAGACCTGCACTTTGACAGAGCATCCCAGGCATCCCCTCTTCATTAAAATCTGAGACACTGGGATAGGCCTGGCCCATTATTCTGCTTCTTGCATGTCCAGACACCTGGGAATGAGAATATAAGGGTACATGCAGCGTTCTATATCTGGAAAGAAGTGACAGGAAGGAGCACACCTCATCATCCATTCTTTCACTTGTAGGAGAGAAGAAGGGCACCCTTCAGCCTCGGGCTTCTCACTCTGTCTTCAGGGACAAGGGTTGGAGAGGTCTTCATAAAGTTCTTGGAAAATGCATATATTATAAAATAACCAAAATGCTTAAACTAAATGAAGGCTCTCCCCAGGCATTCCCCTGACCCAAAAAATTTTTACATGAAAATAAACTCATGCTTTAATTCCATGTTTTCAAAGCCTTTTTGAAGTCCACTCATAGTCATACTTCACTCCATTTGCTGTTAAGCATAAAGAATTGGTTTCCAGGACCAGTAGTTAGCGTGATGGCTATGTCGCTGGACTCCCACGTAGTCGACCGCGGTTCGCATCCCGGACCCAGTGGCTTAAAACTCACGCCGGGTGCGTGTGTGTGCATGCCCAAGATCCCGAGAGGAGAATGGAGGAGAAGGGATTGCGGCGTGGTCATCCCCCCTGGGGGGTGATTTCTCGCTTTCTGTCTCTCTGTCTGTCTGGCAAGCACACGCGCCCTATAGCAAAAACCTCTCAAAAAAAAAAGAATTGGTTTTCAAAAGTATTTGGGGAAGTCAGGGACACTGTAGTGCTACCTCAGATAACTTTAACTGTAAAGCATGGTTCCCAGACTAAGATACTGTCCAGTTGTTGTAACATTCTTGTTCAGTAGCGCATCATGAAGAAGACCATGGAAAATCAGCTGTTTATTTGAAACAGCAGGGCTGCCTGGATCTCTGTCCAAAACCAGTTTATTCCAGAACGAAGCTGGCAATGATTAAATAGATTTTGGTACAATAATTGCCCAGATTGGGGCATTGAAAGGGCTTGCAAGACTCCTAGGACACACTCACACAAGGCCTCACTAAGAACATGCAACAGCAGGAGGAAGAAAACACAGGCCACAGTCAGAGAGGCTCAAGATTTCCAGACCTGGCCCTCAGGGGCCTCTTAAGCCACATAGATGTACTTTGTAGATTATTAATCACCGAGATACATAGATGCAAAGGTGTCTGGATTTCAGGAAAGCCAAAGCACACATTTACCAAGTGGTCTTTAATACCTGGGTGGTCATACGACTAAAACGAGGCTGTGTGAAGAGGTAAACTAGAGCAAGTCATCCAATCTACACACATTCCTGACGAAGGCAGATGAGGTAGGCCAGGGAATTTGGACTTTGTGCAGGGAATTTTAAGTACTACCTTATTTTATCATTACATTGGCCAAGAGTCAGTATCAGACTTGATGTCACCTGGACATAAGCATGGCGCTGTCGCAGCCCAGCAAGGTGACTTTTCCTTACATACTGGAAATTTTGGGAAGGGCTTGAGCTCTTGGTCCTATTGCATCATATTTCCAAGTTTTTGGAGGTCAGTTAAAGCTTTATTCTGACATATTGATTCTTTCAGTTTGTTTAGTAGATAATGTTTTCACCATGTGATGAAGTCTCCAAATTGAAAATCTCCCTCGGTTTAAGATAGCTTTCTCTAAAACATCTTTATTCCCTCCCTTTGGTATCCTTTTTATTATTTTTGAGAGAGAGATTTTTGCTATAGGGTGCGTGCACTCACTGGAGAGAAAGACAGAAAGCGAGAGATGACTATCCCCCACTGGGGCTGGCCATGCTGCAATCCCTTCTCCATTCTCCTCTTGGGATCTTGGGCACACATACACACATGTACCCCACATAAGTTTTAAGCTGGTCCCAGGACTCGAACTGGGGTCAACTACATGGGAGTCCAACAATGTAACCATTATGCCATCTGCTGGTCCTTCTCTCTGGTATCTTAATTTTAGAAAATATGAAAAACTTTTCAGTGAGGTCAAAGTTCCTCTCTTTGTTCATCCATTTGAAAATTTTCTTATTTGTAGCTCTCTTGGAAATTTTTCAAATCATGGAAAATTAATAAGGAAAACTTTTCAAAGTGCATATATTACTTGTATGAAGAAATGATTAAATCTATATTGATTTTTGTAGTTAAAAAGTATTTTAAGAAAAAAAAAATGATTAAACTGTTTATTGAAAACCCCCATAAATGCTCTAGGTACTTAGTTAGAAAAACCACCGGAGCATATCATTTGTTTCTGTAAAATTCATGTCGTGCTTTTATAATTTAACAAGGCAATGTAATGAAGTGGTTTCCTTTCTCTAGATTCATTTGAAACCAGTCACACTTCTAACAGAACAAGATCACGTCGAACATAACCTGGCTTCTGAGAGAAGGAAGGTTCGATTACAGCACGAAGATACCTTTAACAACTTAATGAAGGAAAGTAGCAAGTTTGATGGTCAGTACATCTACTTAGAGGAATTTATATGATGTGGCTGTGAAGGGCTCTTGTCTTTTTATTTTTTTTTTTTTACCTTTCCATTGTCTTATTACTTTGTAAAATACAGGGATATAGTTTTGCAAAAGAGTCAAACACATCAGTAAGTACGCATTAGTGAGTAGAGGAAATGGTAAAAGTAACCTTGGATCCCAAGCTACTGAAGGGCTCCTTTCTTAGAGCACACTTATTTTCACGCTACTGCGGTGAAAATATGATGATGCGAGTTGTCTGTTTTAATAAAACCTGTAGCTGGAGAAGAAAGGGACTGTCCCTTTAGAAAGCAACTCTGACACCTATGGCCTCTTTAAACTGGAGGGTCTTCTGGGAGTGAGTGGGAAATAAGGGACCAGGTAGTTGTTACTCTAAACGTGTATCAGTAATGGCCTAGGGGGACCAGCAGTTGGCGTAATGGCTATGTCGCTGGACTCCCACGTAGTCGACCGCGGTTTGTGTCCCAGACCCGGTGGCTTAAAACTCACGCCGGGCGTGTGTGCATGTGTGCCCAAGATCCCGAGAGGAGAATGGAGGAGAAGGGATTGCGGCGTGGCCATCCCCCCTGGGGGGTGATTTCTCGCTTTCTGTCTCTCTGTCTCTCTCTGTCTGGCGAGCGCACGTGCCCTATGGCAAAAACCTCTCCAAAAAAAAAAAAAAAAGTAATGGTCCATTACTGGAGGGATGATGATAATACCATGCGATGACAGCGGCTTCACAGTTCCCCAGACAGCTTCTCAGCCCTCACTTCATAGGGGCTGCACGTGATGTCAGCAGAAGAGAAGACTGAATCTCTGAGTAGGGAAGAAACTTGCAAAAAAAACACACAGTGTGTGAACAGACGTGATGAGAATTTGCTCCTTTTTTCTGGCACTTTCCCAAAACCCCTGTGTTGTGTGAGTCAGAGTTTCTTAGTTCTCTGATAGTGATTTCCCAGGCTCTTTGATTGACAGGGTAAGGCAGGCCCCTCCCCTTCCTTTTTGTCTGACCCTTTTTCCAAAACTCTCTGGGGAGATGGCAGACGAGGACATGGAGCCAGCGTATGGAAGCAGAGTCAGCCAGCCGGGGGGGGGGGGGGGGGGGGGGGCAAGGAGGCTCAGGAAGCTCTGCCTTCCACTGGCTCCCAAGGACAGCCCTGGAAGAGGAGGAAGGAAAGGAGAGAACAAGAATGGGTCAGAGGGAGAGGAAAGAGGAAGAGTACACACAAAAGCCAAAGGAGGAGGGGAGGGAGAAGCTAGGAGGTACAAGTAGAAAGGCTTATTCTACTCCAGGTCACATCCTTATGGTCCTAGGACAAGCCCACGGAAGACCTATGAAGTGGAAAAGAGCTTTTCAAAGACTTCTACTTATTGTTGACCATTTAAAGGACAATATCCACTACCAAGTTATTTTTAAGGGAATGAAGATGTCATCATTAAATGACTATGTTAACAAGACTGAGACTCTTTTGAAAGATGGTCTTGGTACCAAAATATATTTTAAATGCATTTTGTTCAAATAATGAAATTGCTAAACCATGAAAACAACCCTGAGGCAGACTAGAAAACCATCAATTAAAAAACAAAACCAGAGAGGCAATCAACCTCAAATATATCCTGCAGTCTCCTCACCTTTAAAAGTCCAGGGAAAAAAATGAAATATTATAGATAAAACACTTGCTAATGGTTAAATACATACTGTTTAACAAGTATATCTCTAAGGGTATCTGGAAAACTCAAGCATTTAACATGGTTCTAAGTAAGTAGGTGTGATTAGCCTGATTTCACGGGTCTTTCTGTTTGTACAATTATATACTTTTTTTTAAAGAATCATTTAACTTATGTTTTATTTATTTATTCATTCATTTTATTTTAGTTTGACCAGAGAGAGAGAGACAGAAAGAGAGAGAGAAAATGAAAAAGCAAGCCACCAGGTCCGGGACTTGAACCATGGTCAGTCATGTGGGAGTGTCCAGCTCCTTAACCACACCATACTATCTGTTGGTCCTCTGTACAATGATATCTTTTGAAAAGATTTCTGTTCTCATTGAAATTCAAATACCTGAGTTTGTAAGGATAAAGTTCACATAAACAATCAGAAGTCTGGTTGGTACTGTCAGTTATTTTGAAGTCTATGCATATTCTTCCAGAGATCTTGCAAGAATTTGCTTCTACTCCTATAAGTCACCTCTTATTAGAATCACATCTCTAAGATTATTTTAAGTTTTTGTTTATGTTTATTTCTTCTATGAGAGAGAGAGAGACAGAAAGAGATCCCCAACTGGAGGTTCACACCTTGCCTCCAGCCTCAGGCATCCCCAATCACGAGTATACCTAGCATATACAAGGAGACTCCAGGACGCAGATCTGGGACCATACCACGTTGACTGAGAAGTGTTACAAGGTGTCGAGTTATTGTTGTGCCACTGCAGCTGACCCTATTCTCCAGCCTCTTAATCTGGAACTCTCTAGAACAAGCTGCTGCCACTGAGAAAATGGTGACCCTTTGCTGAGTGAGGTGTGGGTCAGGCTAATCCTGTGCTTCAAGGTTAGATGAAGTGTATTTGTGATTGTGTTTAAGGTCATTTATAGCCATAGAGATGGATGGGCCCCTTCTCCCTCAGGAGAGAGAAAGGAAGGACTACCACACCAACTGCTTAGTTCCAGCCAATAGATATGTTTAAAATGCCCACCATGTGCCAGGGATGTGCTTGGCACTAGAAGTACAAAGATGAAAAGTGCAGGGTCTTTGCTCTTGAAAATTTATAGTGCAGTGCTGGAGACAGACACATTAGTAGTTTGAAAAGAAGGGGGCCAACAAATGTCATAAGGTTATACCCTTGGACTCCTGGTGGCTTGAAAATTATACTGGGCGCATGTGCATGTGTGCTCAAAATTCCGGTAGGAAAATGGAGGAGAAGGGATCACAGCACGGCCATGTCCCTGGGGAGTGATTTCTCACTTTCTCTCTCAGTGTCTCTTTCTCTCTCTCTTTTTTTATTTTTTATTCATTTTTTTGGGAGAGGTTTTTGCTATAGGGCGCGTGCACTCGCCAGACAGACAGAGACAGACAGAGAGACAGAAAGCGAGAAATCACCCCCCCAGAGGGGATGGCCACGCTGCAATCCCTTCTCCTCCATTCTCCTCTTGGGATCTTGGGCACGCACGCACACATGCCCGGCATGAGTTTTAAGCCACCGGGTCCGGGACGCGAACCGTGGTCGACTACGTGGGAGTCCAGCGACATAGCCAATACGCTAACTGCTGGTCCCTCTCTCTCTTTTTATGACAAGTGCATGTGGCCTAAGGCAAAAACTTCTAAAAAAAAAAAAAAAGAAAGAAAAGAAAGAAAATAAATGGAGAGTACATAGGGAAGTGTACCCCGAATTATTGTGGGAGCCCAGAGAAGGAGCCCTTAGGCGTTCAGGAAAGAGCCACTGGAGGAAGAACTATGAGAAGAAAGTTAGAAAGGGAAGGCAAAGCAAGCAACAGCATGAGTAAGACATGGCGGCATAAGCCAGCATGCTGTGTGCTAGGAAACCACACTGTAGCAAGATTTCCAGAGAGAAAATTCCAGATGGATGGAGGCAGGAGATGAAAAGATAGGACTGTGCTTGACTTTTCTTTTGTCCTTAATGGAAGCCTTTGAAAGAGTTTGTGCAGGGTTGAGGCATGGTTAGGTTTGCACTTGAATATGGTCACTCTAGGTAGAGGAGAGAGACCGGGAAAAAGGTGAGGAATTCCTGAACACGATAGTGACAGTGGGGAGAGAGAGGCGGGAAATGTTTACAGGAGGTAAAATCAGGAGAGTAAGGTCTAGCTGGAGGAGGGGAGCTGGATGAGGAAGAAGGAATAACAGGGTAACTCTGAGGTTTCTGGTTTGAGCAGCGGGGTAATGATGACATCATAGGCTGAGACAGAGGGACAAGGGAGGGATGAGGTGGATGGTGAATTCAGATTTAGACTTTTGGAGTCTGCCATGCCTCTGGAACATCCCGAAGGCAGAGGCCAGGACTGAGGAGAAGTTTGAGAGACAACAGTTTACAGATGGTAGTCACGTGAAGCTAGTAAGCATGGTCACCTAGAGAGAATGCAGGGAGACAAGGGGGTGGACTAAGAGTGGAACCTGAGAAACACAGGCATCTAAGAGGTGTTCAGGGAAGGTGGGATTCACAGAGGAGACTGGGAGGGACTAGTCAGAGGGACACACAGAGGACTAAAGAGAGTAGGGCCCCAGCCAAGGGAGTAAGGTGACGAGAAAAAATGTGTGGTTACCTGTGCTCCAGGAAGGGCACATTACAAACTGTCCACGGGGAGACCGCAAGTGGTAAAGTGGTATGGAGGTTAAAGCAGCTGGCTCCCACATGGCCAACTGAGAGGTTCAAGTCCTGGACCCAGTGGCTTGAAAAACACACTGGGCATGTGTGCATGTGTGCATGTTTGTCAAAAACCCCAAAAGGAGAAAGAAGAAGAAGGGACTGCAGTGTGGCCATTCCCCCTAGAGTGTGATTTCTCACCATCCTCCCCACCCCCACCCCACACCCCTGTCCATCTCTCTCTCATGAGCACACTTGCCCTATAGCAAAAGCAAAAACAAAAAAAAAGTCTGTCCACTGGATTGGGACTAGGGAAGTCATTACTGACGTTGGTGAGAGTGGAGTTTGTGCAAGCATGAGGGCAGTAATTGGGGTACGAAAAGGGAGACATTTGAATGGTCCCTATTAGAGGAATAAAGAGGATGGAAAACAGCTCTCCAAAACCTCTGTGTCACAGTCACATGCCAAACTGAACCCTCTCCACACTAGGCTCTTTGGAAGCACACGTCAGGATAGAGCAGCTGGCAAAGAAAACCCCCAGCCTCCAAGCCCTGGCAGCCCAAGTGTCCTCTGCACTGCAGATGGGCCATGAGGGTACAGTGGCCCTCACAGCTTGTAGGACAGTTTGGCTATTTCAGAGCCTCTGCTTTTGGGGCAATGGAAGTGTTGAACTATATCTTAAAATGTCCACACTAGTGGGAAGTATCCTACGGCAGTGCTGACATTTGACAGGAACGCAGTTCCCTCACAGTCTTTTCATGGACCTGCGTCATCAGAGGTGGGGGGCACCTACTTCCCTCTGATTTCTGGACCCAGCCCCATGGGAAACAGGGGCCTTTCTTCAGCCTCCTCACACCTAAGCTACTCACACCAGACACAGCTGCTTCTTCATGTGGCTTATTTACTCCAAAGGCCAGGTTATTAGCAACTGGGCCTCCTCACTGGCTCATGTACGTCCTCCTGAAGTTAGTGGCTACTGGCCAGCAGATTACTCTTTTTTCTTTTCTTACTTACTGTCTATAACTAAGACCTCTGCCTTTGTTTTTCTCAGATCGCTGAGCTAAGATAAAAACAAAAAAAAGCATAATAAGAACTGTAAAATAGGAACAATAAAGTACTTATGCAAGAGGTTTGTGTAGTAAATGAGTTAATATAAATTGGCCTCTTAGAACAGTGTTGGGCATGCAGAAAGCGATGTCATAACTGTTGTTAATTGAGAGGTCCCCATTCACAGAAGAAACGGAAGACTTTACTTTGAAGGAACTTGGCTCTGGAGGATGAAAGAAACAGCCTTGACCTTCAAGGTCAAAGGGCATTGTTCTTCAGGACAAGAAAAACTTGGTCGTGGTTCCATGCTGATCGAGATGATTGATAAAAATCATTGCTTAGGAGGAGGTTGCTTATAAAAGAAAGAGATGATTTGCATCCAATCTGTACTTTGATCACTTGAAAACTGTTATTTGTCTTGGGAGGAAATTATAGCAACTCTGCTGCTGACTTCTCTCCCAAGGGCTAGTCTGTTGGGAAGGGTTCTAGGACGGAGGATTCAAGCCTCCTCATTCCGCACTCGGGTAACATGAGCCCAGTGAACTCGGGTGGCTTCATGGGCTTCTGGTGTTGTACAAGTTGTACTAATAAACAAAATCAGCAGCAGAGTCTTTGTCTCTACAGGATCAAAGTACTTCGTGTACTAGAGACATTAAATTAATTAATAACAGGCACATGCTGAGGTCATCCCAGTGCAGAGATAAAATGCTTAATTGACTTTAGTTTCAGTTTGTTAGGAAGATGATACAAACGAAGGCATCAGATCTATATGTTGGGTTCAGTTTAGAATTACAGACTTTATACAGCCTGCTTCGTTTTTATCATCTTTCTCACTTAACCCACACCAAAATAGATTATCTACATTTCTTTGCACAGTACAACTCTTAACCCTAATCCATTGATTTGATCTTCCCTTTGGAAATTTTACTAACATCTATGCCACCAAAAATACCATAACACTTAAAATTGATTCCTCTGAAAAAAATGTAAGAGCCAGTCCTTGACCCTTAAAGTTTCTGTAGACCAAGTGGCTTGTTTCCTGGCTGTAACAACAGTCAGATTGTAACAACAGACGTAAAAGCTTAAAATCCTTTTCAAGATATTGTATGATAGAAACAAGTATTGTTAGAACAATGAGAAAGTTGAATCCAGATTATATGCTTTGAGAGGAAAAGAGAGGGAAAAAGTGAGATTTGATTTTGTAAAAGAAAAGGCTTTTTTGAGCCTGTCCTGTAGCTCAGTGGTTAGGTGTTGTGTGGAGGAAGCTGGATTCCACTGGCATCCCAGATTGGAAAAACAGACAGGCACACACATGCCCAGGATCCTGACAGGATGGAAAATTGGAGGGAGAAGGATCATAGCATGGCTAGGCCCCATTGGGGGTGCTTTCTCTCTCATTATCTCTCTCTCTTCTCTCTCTTTCTCTCATGCATGCACAGGCTTCCTGGCCTACTGTTTAAAAAGGGCTTTTTTAGAAATTGCTCCTGTATCCCTGTGTAATGTTTAGAAGCCTGGCATATAGAGTGAAAAAATCTGAAATATTTTTATTATAATTTTCCAGTAAGAACTCAGATCTTAAGAGTGTTATCCTGGTTGATCCTTTTGCATAGGACCAGAATAACCTCAATTTAGGTCAAAGTTTCTGACCTAAAAATGCAGATGATGACATAATCCTTTAAAAACATTCAAAGTACAAGTATTGAACCTGATCACTCAAAGCCTATGGAGAGAAGGATGTCTGTTTACTGTACTTACCCCAAGCCAGAATGTGTGCCTGAATTGCCCTCTGAACCTGGGAACACTCTGTTTTTTTCATGGTTGTCAATTCCCTGTAAATAAGTATACTTCTGCATCAGTCTGCTCTGCTATTTATCTATTATATTATATGGGTACATATCATAGACAATGCTTGTACATAAATCACCTGACCTAGTACCTTCCCTTGTGAGTCCCAGTGTATGCCATATAGGTTTTCACAGGAAGTGAGTGGATTTTTTTTCTTTAAAGATATCCCTGAGAAAAGAAGGAGCAGCCTTGTACTTGAGTTTTTGCAGTGCCTCTCATATTATAAAACCTTCTGTAAATTTTTAATTTTATAATTATTTAAAAATTATTTGAAACAGATAGTACATGCACAGAATAAAAAACTCAAAAGGTACCAAAAGGCATATAATTAAAAAGTAAATCTTCCTACCAGCTCTGTCACCCAGTTACCCAGGTCCAGCCCTCAGAGACAAGTGTTACACACACACACGCTCGTGTGCATACGCTCACACAAACAGCACATACTTTTGATTCTTTTTATTTAACAGTATACATGATTTCTTTTCATTTAACAATATATTGTAAAGATGGCTTGTATTAACTTATTTTAAACAGAAAAATCCCATTGAGTAAACAGTATTAATCTGAAAATAAAATAATCTCAATTGACACTAGTTTGGGATGTTTATACAACATTGTCTAATAATATCTATAATAAAAGAGAGAGGAGTTGAAAGGGGTTAAGAGTTTATATACCTTTCAAAGCTCACTTTAGAAAGCAATTCAATTTTGATTACAGCAGCATGGTAGACCAGATGTCTGGAAAAAAACTATAATTTTTAGATCAATATTTACAAATATCTTTACAAATACATCTCAGCAGTAAGAAAAATGAGAGAAAATCCTGAAGTCCAGAATGGTTAGAGAGCCCCAGTGCAGCAGTGTTAGAATGCACTGGAGCTGGTCTTTGCTCTAGAGGACCCTGTGGGTGCCCAAAGCCATAGAACTTGCATTTAACAGACCTGGTGGGCTCAAGAGACAAGTAAGGGGTTTGTGGAAGGTAGAAGGTTGGATCAGGGAGCCTTACATGGAGCTCTAGCCCCCAGAAAATGATACCCTCAGAGTCAACTGCAAAGATTCTACCCTTAAGAGAACTCTAGGAGAGATGCTTTTCTGTCTCAGCTTTAGCCATAGGAAGAATGAAGAGAAAATGTTTCTCTTTGAGAATTCAGTTCCAAGTGCTTCCTCATGCAGATCTGGTGTTAGAATTCATATGACCTACTTGGGTAGAAACAGATAAAGTGAGCTTACCTGTAAAGTGGCACTGTGTCATTGTATCCATAGCTAATCTTCGGCAGCAACTGCCAATCCTTTGTGAAAAAATGACTTCCAACCTGGCTCTCAAGAATTTCCACAGAAAAGATCCAAGCAATACGAGATCCTAGTCAAAACTAATGAACAACAAAAAAAAACATGGTGCTAAGACCCACCAGTGACAAAGTCTGAATGAGATCCACAAAGACTGCAGATATCTAATATATTATGTAAAGAATATGAAATAAGAATGTTAGCATGTTTTGGGAAGTAAGAGAGTATCACAAGTATGATACAGGTCCCAAAGATGGCTTAGAGGGCATGACGAACAAAGAGAGTATCTACAGACAAAGAATAGATAGGGGCCAGATAGTAGCACAGCAGCAATGCTACTAGAGCCAGTGGGAAGGCCTGGGATTTCAGGTTGGAGCCTCCTTTGTATGCCAGGTGCATGTGCATGCTCGTGATCTGGGCTAGCTAACCCTGGGTATAGGTTGCAGAATGAGGACTCTTTTGGGGTGTCTCTCTCTCTCTCTCTCTTTCTCATGGAAGACATAAATAAATAAACTTTAAAGAATATATAATAATTTAAAATTAAAACTCAACAGATGAATTAGGCGCTAAGAAAGTGAACTGGAAGACAGATCTGAAGGAGTTACCTATTAATAGATACCACCAGGAACTATGGAATGGGAACTATGAGGAGAAGTTAGGAGACTGAGAAGGTAGTAAGAAGTCGGACAGGATCTAATCAAAGTTCCAGAAGTGGGCAAGACATAATATTTGAAGCAAATCACACAAAGAGGGCTGGCCATGTAGCACAGAGGTTAGGTGCTGTGCACTGGGAGCTGGATCCCACTTGGGCCAACTGCTGTTTGAGTCCCAGCACTGACATCTTGGAAAACATGCCAAGCACACACTCATGTGTGTGTGTGTGTGTGTGTGTGTGTGTGTGTATGCCCCAAATCCTGATGAGATGGAGAAATGGAGAAAAAAAAGAATTGCAGTATAAGCATGCTCCATTAAAGGAGTGGGGAGATGCTTTCTTTCTCTCTTTCTCTAGCAGGTGCATGTGCCCTTTAGCAATAATTTTAAAAATGAAGCAGAGAAACATCACTAAGAGGTAACAAGAATGTTCAATATAGAGATGCAAACATGTTGTACTTTATTAATAATCAGAGAAATAAATGTGGGACCAGCAGATGGCATCAGGGTTATGTCTCTGGGCTCCCACATAGTCGACTGAGGTTCAAGTCCCTGACCTGGCAGCTTAAAACTCACTCCAGGTGTGTGTGTATGTGTGCCCAAAATCCCGAGGAGAGAATAGAGGAGAAGGGATTATGGCGTGGCCATCCCCCTGGAAGGTGATTTCTCGCTTTCTTTCTCTCTGTCTCTTTGGCAAGTGCACACGCCCTGTAGCAAAAACTTCTCTAAAAAGAAAAAAAAGAAAAGAAAAGAAAAGAAATGGAAATTATACCAACATCAGAAACTATTTCACATCCACTAAACTGGAAAAAAAATTGAGCAACTTGTCATACTGTTTAAGTAAAAATGGGGAGCAGTGGAGATTTCATAAGCAGCAGACAGCAGTGTAAGGTAGAATAATCAATTTGTTACCTAAAATATTCTTTTAGAGTAAGGGCTTGGAATATGAAGTACATCAGCAAAGTTCGTTCATGCATTCATTGATTCATTTAACAAATTTCGTATTGAGCACTTAAGTTCAGGAATTATATTAGCATAAAAAAAGTCATAGATTCTGCCCCTACGAGCTCTGGAGCTAGTGAATCAGATAATAAACAATTGCAGGAACATAAAACTGTTTTTTTTAATATTTTTTTAGAATTATTTATTTAGTTTTATTTACTCATTCATTTATTTTAATTTGAACAGAGAGACACACACACACACACCGAGAGGGAAAGTGAGAAAACAAGCCACCAGGTCTGGGACTCGAACCATGGTAGGCCATGTGGGAGTGTCCAGCACCTTAACTACCATGCCACCTGCTGGTCCCGGACATAAACTGTTTTCACAAAAGGAAGGTATATACAGGACCTCAGAATAGTGGGCTTAGCTGTGATGTCAGGAAAGGCTCTCCTGAAGAAGTGGCTAAGATGGGCTATGACAAATTGCAAGTCAGGAGAGGAGTGAAGCGGAAGAGAGTGGTGATGTTGGCTGGGGGGATTGCTGTGGAGAGAGAGAAGATGTGCAAATGCCCCTGACATTAATGACAAACGCTTCCCTGGAGGAACTGAAAGACCAGTGTGGCTGGAACAAGGGAGAAAGCGAGCAAGCAAGAATAGGCGGGGGAGGGGCCAGCAGTTAGCGTAATGGCTATGTCGCTGGACTCCCACGTAGTCGACCGCGGTTCGCATCCCGGACCCGGTGGCTTACACTCATGCCGGGCGCGTGTGCGTGCGTGCCCAAGATCCCGAAAGGAGAATGGAGGAGAAGGGATTGCGGTGTGGCCATCCCCTCTGGGGGGTGATTTCTCGCTTTCTGTCTCTCTGTCTCTCTCTGTCTGGCGAGTGCACGCACCCTATAGCAAAAACCTCTAAAAAAATAAAGCTAAAACAATAGGCGGGGGAGTGGATAGATTCATGGTAATCAGACCTGCTGGTGCAGGAGAGGGAGGCAGACCAGACCATGATGAAGGGCTTGGAGGGAAGGACTAGGGGTTTTATAATAGTGGGAAGGACTAGGAGTTTTATATTAGAATTATGTGAAGTTACTAACAAGTTTTAAACCAGGCACTAAAATGATTGATGGAGACATGAGAAAAAATACAAGCAAAAGACCATCAGTTAATTATAAATCTAAAAATCCCATTAGGAAATAGTTAAAGTTCTCTGTAGCCACATTTCCTGACCACCTAATATGACTGTTCACAAAGAGCCCGTTTCCTCTTACAGCAGCCAGGCGTACTTCGCTCTGCTGTCGCCAGCTCGGCTGTGCATCTCAGTACAGCCAGGATGGTCTCCCTGCCTTGTAACCCACCCCCAATTCTCCAACAGTGACAGCACACGAGGTTTCAGCTGGCTGGTGATTTCTTGGTGAGGCAGGAAGCATAATGGAGTCCACATTACTGCCTTGTAGCCAGAGTAGATGACTTCTCCCTGTTGAGGGTAAAAACCAATTTGTCAGTAAATGAAGCAGATATGATAGAAGAAAAGAAGTAGATGGACTTTAGGAAGTACAGTGTATTGTGTCTCTTCTGTTCCTAACTGTTTTCATTCTAAGACGGTTGCTGCAGGAGGCCATGTCTCCACTTCGAAGTGTATGGTGTTCCAGACTGCTCAGTGTCTGAGTCCTTCAAAGCTCAACTCCTTTATTTTCAGCAACTTTATTGGAACGTAATTGACATACAATGAATGGCGTGTATTTAAAGCATAGTATCTAATAAGTTTGACATGAGTCTACACCTGGGGAACCAGCACCACCACTGAGAACATAATTTAACCCTCATCCCCTGAGTTTCTACCCCTTCTGGTCCTGATCTACCCTTCTCCCACCCCAAACTATTCAAGTTGACATGTAACCATTTTTTGTTTTGTTTTCAGTTTGTTTATTTATTTCTCCTATATGGGGGAGAGGAGGTACTCTGTTCACCTTAAAAGGTAAACTGAGTCAAAATATGTAAAGCAAAAGTTTAAGTGAGCATAAACACGAAGACTGCGGTGGTGTTGTAGCCTGTATAAACCCTAAAAATGCTCACCAACGTCTTAAAATCCTCAGACAGGTTTTAAAGGCAAAAACCACAAGTCGGGGTGGGAGAAAATTACACTATTGTTTTTGGGATAATTATCCTCAGCTACCAAGATCAATAAGAAGAGTGGAGTCGGTCCAAGTCTGGACAGGCAGTTCCTCTGCAAATGTCCTTGATGAAGTCGTCAGTTCACAGTGGTCTTTGTGCAATGTGTGGTCTGGCAGAATCTCATTCCCAGGCAGAGAAAATACCTCCCGGTCTTCCCAGCTTGGTTGAGTCAGGGCTGACAGAAAGGATTACAATTTGATTCTGATAAACTCATGACCCCCAACAGAGCCTCCATGCTGCAACCCTTCCCCAGTCTCAACCAGCCAGGATCGCGGGTATGCGAGCACACCCAGCACGTACAGGCAGACCTACTGTGCGAACCTGCAAGCTTCCCACGTGGCTTCAGTATCACTAAGCATTGCGTTCCTGCTGCATCACCGCAGCTGGCCAGTAACCATTCTTTTAATCAAAATTCCGGTGGCCTTAGTAGACAGATTGGAATACAATTCCTAATAGCCCCTTCCTGATCTGTACCTTAACCCAATTCAGTAAGCCAGCTATTTTTAAAATATTCACCATTCAGATGAAAGCTCCTCTGTAGAGCCTGTTTACTTCCTCAGTTGAAAGTTTTTGAGAGTCATTTAATTTTTCTAACAATCCCAGCATTGAGTGTGCTGTTGGGAAGGAAAACCCATAGCCCCAGGTCTCACAGTTGACCCCACCCGCTCCTGCAAAACTAATGTTTCCATCCGTCTTTCAGATCCCGTTTGTGAAGAAGAGGAAGGAACAGTCTCCACAAGGGGCACCGCTGTCCAGAGCATTGAACTCGTCCTCCCACCTCATGCAAACCATCATGGAAATACCTTTGGTGGCCAGATCATGGCTTGGATGGAGACAGTGGCCACTATTTCAGCCAGGTTCTGGGTTTTCAGCTTTGGCATGTGATTGTGGGAGAAGTGGGAGGAAATAGAAAGGGTCTGAGACCTAACTATGGTCTGGTCCAGGAGCCACGGGAAGGACAGAGGCCTAAATCTAAGTGGACAAGCAAAACTAGAAATAATTGACTTACTTGCCTTATGGTTAGCCTTCCCTTTTGTTTAAAGATGCATGGTTAAATTTCTTGGTTCAGAAATAAAAATGAAGTGATAGTTTTCAAGCTTTATTTTAAAATACGAACATTGATCCTGTGACCTTGCAACTTGTTGTGACAATAGTTTTTGGCAAAGAAGGTACAGAATAAAAATAGAAGACAGCATTTAGACTCAAAAATAGTCTCGTTGTAAGCCTTTTAAAAGACAATTTACAATTAGATCTGACCTTTGAAGGTGCTGGCTAAAATCATTATAGCCAAAGAATTAACTGAAAAAGAAAGAAGAGAAAGAGGGCAATACTTGGAAGAATATGTTAAATGAACTCACATGCAAAATGGTTATTTCATTCTTTCTTACTGGAACCACGTAGGTAATTGGATAGCTTTAAAATGCATTTGAATAGGATCTGTCCTTCTGACAATTTTTGTATTTGCCAAAAATTGTTAAGGTTTTATTTTCCCAAATAAAAAATATTATTAATATGTCTATAATTATGACTATAGTTAGAAACTTGAGGTTATCCTTCCTATAAATTATGCACAAATAAGACAGCTTGTTTTTTAAAGAACATTGTCATTTTTAATGACAGTGAAGCATTTGAACATTTTCTATTATGTAAAGGCTAACAATATAATGAACAATGGCAGAGACTTTCACTTAGTGTTGGCGCCATTCTTTAGTGTAATTGAATAACAGTAGGAATAGAAAATGTAGAAAATTATGGAAGTAACTTTCTAAAATGTACTATTCTTTGTAATTATTTCAAAATTTCATACACATAAAAATTGTAAAAGCCTTCTCAGGCTTTGTGCAGTGATCCCGGTTAACTCTTCTGTGGGCCGAGATTTGTCTGTTGATCTGTGTGGACATTCGGGGTGTCCGTGGCACCAGGTCTTCTCTTGCATCCTGGTGCCAGCTGGGAGATACAGCTTTCTGGGACTGTCAGGATGAATAGCAACCTCAACTTAGAACAAAAGCCATTGGTTTTTGTTTTGTTTTGTTTTGTTTTTGGCGTGCCTTCCCTAGGGAACAAGAGCAAACATCTTGGTAAAGACCCCATTGCTCACAGACCTGGTATTTTCCTAGATATTTGCAGGTATTATACAGAACCATTCTCAACACACAATATCCAGTTATTTATTTTACTCGAGGTAAAAGGGATATTTATTTAGAAAACAGGTTGAGTACTTTTCCATCACATCCATTCAATAAATCAGTAGTTCATGAAAACATTTTGGAAGATGATAGCTTTCTTCTCTTTCCTTCCCTTTATTTCTTCAGCCGCCTGTGTCGGGCACATCCCTTTCTGAAGTCTGTGGATATGTTCAAGTTTCGGGGACCATCTACAGTTGGGGACCGTCTTGTCTTCAATGCCATTGTCAACAATACATTTCAGACCTGGTAAAGTGTGCTGTTAGGCTGCTAAAAACCAGCTTAATCATATATATGTGTTTGTATATATATAATTTTTAGGGGGAAAGGTGTTTTGCTATAGAGTATGTGCACTCACCAGAAAGACAGAGAGACAGAAAGCGAGAAATCACCCCCCAGGAGGATGGTCACACTGCAATCCCTCCTTCTCCATTCTCCTCTCGGGATCTTGGGCACGCAGCACATGTACCTGGTGTGAGTTTAAGCCACCGGGTCTGGGACTTGAACCACAGTCGACTACATGGGAATCCAGTGACATAGACATTATGCCAACTGCTGGTCCCTATAATTTTTTTTTAATTTGCCAGAGGGTGTATGTATTCACCAGAAAGAGATACAGAAGGAAAGTGAGAAAGTACCCCCCGGCGGTGCATGGTCATGCCACAATCTCTTCTCCGTTTTTCCCTCCTTTTGAGATTTTGGGCATGCACACACCACGCTGCCATGCTTTTCAAGCCACCAGATCTGGTACTGAATCTGTGTAGTTAGCTATGTGGAATCCAGCCACATTAATCACCATGTCTCCAGCTGGCCACACATATATGATTTTTAATTTTTATTTCAATCTGAGGGTAAGTGTAGGGACTGCAGTACTTGAAAATAACCAAGTTCCTTCTAACTGTTTTAAACAACATTTAATCTTCAAAAATCCATGGACATAAATTTTAACCCTTCATTCTGCTTAGGGTCTCCTCATGCCATGTAAATTATGATGGTTTATTTTTGTCTCATGAGGTTGGTTGCATGTTCCAGTTGGCCCAAGGTCCTGGTTTGTACCTGTCACCCTGGTGTCATTATTATCTATTTCTTTTACTCTCCAAAGTGTTTCAGTGATTATATATAACTCACAATGAATCTGTTACTTACCACCATGAAGTCTAAACCACATTGTGATTATTTTAATTATTCTTCATACAGAATGAAATGACTTAATGATTTAGTGTTTTTTATTTTTTAAAAGTAAAAAAAAAAAAAAAAAGATTCTATTTCCTATCTATTTTCAGTGTTTGATTCTTTTTAATTATAGAACTATTGATTTTAGAGAAGAAAATTTGACTTTGGCACAATTTAATCCCTCCCCCATTAACAAAACATATTCATGAATGCACATAAAGCCCCGAGTGGCCTTTATCTCACTTGGAAGTGGAAACACTCTCAGAGGCTTGTACAAATTGACTGGAAAATGGATTTTAATAAATGCAAAGATTTGCTAATGACAAAGAAGAGAGACTAGAACTCTCCTACTCCTGCTGCCTGGTGGGGTAGTGGTGGGTGGCAGGGGAGGCCTACTGAGCCTTGGCTCTCTGCCCACGGCCCGCATCTCCCCTGCAGTGTCGAAGTTGGAGTGCGTGTGGAGGCCTTTGACTGCCAGGAATGGTCCAAGGGACAAGGCCGGCACATCAACAGTGCTTTCCTGATTTATAACGCCGTCGATGATAAGGGAGAACTCATCACGTTTCCCAGAATCAAACCCATTTCAAAGGTCAGTTATTATTAAAGAAGGTCCAGTGATCAGACCTGTCAGTAAAAAGCTCTATCCAGCATCTCCTCCCAGCAACGCCCTCTACAGCTATTTCGTTATTTCCCTTTCATTTTGTTTTCTACGTGACAAGTAAAATGGTGGTTTTTTTTTTTTTTTTTTTTTTTTTTTTTTTTTTTTTTTTTTGGTCTACTTTTCTCAAATCACTTTAATCATTTATTGAAATGATGGCGGTCCTAAAGGCGTCATCTTTACTCAGCCCCATGATGCTGCGGGTGGCATACCACCGTCCACACTCCTTTCTGAATCTCTTCTCTTCCTCACATCCGGTTCTCTACCCTGTGCCACATTTATTGGAACCTTGTCCTTCCCTTGTCCTGGAATTGCTTTATTACCAACATTCAAACTCCGTAGTGAGACTAATGTATAAATCTGGTGTCAGAAATGATCCTAATCTCCACTTTACGAAAGGAAAGAAATAGCGGTAAAGGTTGCACTGTCCTGCAACTGCTCTTTGTGGATTCAACACAGAGGCTCTGATTGATGAGGAGTTCACACAGAGGTTCTGGATCCCAGCTAGCCTTTTTGACTGCCTTAGGAGAAGGATGCTTAAAGATGCAACACTAAAATATTAGACGTTTATTGACTTTCCTTTCTTGTTAAAGGATGAATATAGACGCTATTGGGGAGCTGTTGCACGCAAGAGAATTCGCTTAGGCAGGTAAGAGACCTCAGGGGTGAGGAGTTTATGGACTCTTCTCTTACCTAACACATTGTATAATGAAGAGCCCTCTCTGGGTCGGTTTTCACTTAATGTAAGAAGAGAAGGTCAGACATTTCCTGACGCTGAAAGATGACTAATGACTTATGAAAATGGTTGCTCCTATTGGTCTACCAGTAAAAGCAGCTTTAAAAATTAATTTCAGTTCAAGAAAATATCATGGTTATTGTTGCGTGCAAAATTCAGGGAAGGAAACTGACATTTCACATTTTTCTTTCCAGAAAATATGTTATTTCCCACAAAGAAGAGGTTCCACTTCTCATACACTGGGATATAAGCAAGCAGGTGACACTTCTGTGATTTGGAGCTCTTTGTATATAATTAACATAATTACAACAGAAAAACCTGTATTTAACCGATTCTGGTTGTGCTCTCCCGGTTAGATAAAAAGGCAAATTATAGCAACTAGTCATGTCAAAATGAAGCAAAAGCAAGTTCTGAGAAATTGCTCAGCAGCCATGTGCTTCAGTGTCCTATTAGGCTTCTGTGTCCAGTTCTTGAACTAGGAACTCAGGGCGCCCTGACACTCGATGGATGTGCACAGCCTGGTACATTGGCGGCTGGTATCTTACCATGATTTGTGCTGAATGGCAGGCCCACTGGCTTGTGTTTTTAGGAAATAGCAACAAAATATTGGGTCATCGGGAAAGTCAGGATGCATATTTGCATAAAACATAGAAAAATACATCTTGACTTTCCCAACAGCCCAATAGTAGCTATTTGAATGTCATAGGCATAAAACGATCAAGGGAAATCCAAGTTTACTCATTAGACATTGACCATAAGTCATACCCGAGGATACTCTGTCTGGTCAGGACACCAGTTAAAAAAATGCTGCTTGGGTTGGCCCATGGTGTGGTAATTACTGCAGCCAGATCCCACCAAAATCTAAAGAAGAGGGGGAAATGGAGAAAGAGGGATGCAATGTGACCTTCTCCCCTGGGAGATGCTTTCTCACTCCCCTCCTCTCTCTGTTTCTCTCTGGGGAGTGCACGTGCCTTCTGGCAATATTAAAAAAGAGAAATGATGTGCACTTTCTAAGCCAAGGTTTACCTGATCTGAATTCTAAAGGTAATTAGAAACTACGTAATTTCCAATTATATACTTAGATGTTGGTTGTGCTGAGTTACAAGCTCAACATTGTCACTTTGGTGTGGCATATACTTCCTCCAACAGTGCCCATTTTCTAAGCAGAAAAGATTTGAATACATATCTACACATTAAACGCACAACTTTAAAAACATGTCTTTTAGGCATCCCTGAGTAATGGCAACGTGGAGGCTCTCAAAAAGTTGGCGGCCAAAAAGGGTTGGGAGATGACCAGCACTGTGGAAAAGGTAGGAGGTGGCGCCAGCAGGTGGCATGGTAGTTAAGGTGCTAGACTCATACGTGGCCAACTGTGGTTCAAGTCCCAGACCCAGAGGCTTGAAACTCACGCTGGGGGTGTGTGCATGCGTACACAAAATCCCAAGAGGAGAATGTAGGAGAAGGCAGTCCCCGTAGGGAGTGATTTCTCACTTTATCTCTCTATCTCTCTGGGGAACATATGTGCCCTTTAGCAAAAATCTCTCTAAAAATAGAAAAGGTAGGAGGTGGCCAGGTATTTGCCCAACCATTTTCCATTGCAGATGAAAGTTGTCATGGTGGCAGTGGGGTGGGGGTTCTGCTATGTCTACTGCTGCTTTTAAGAAGATAAAAAAATATTTGGGGAACTGTTTCTAAGATGCAAGAATCTTTCAACCCTGTCTTTTCAGGCTGCACTGATATTCCTGTCTCTGAGCTCAGGTTCTCACATCACATTTCTCCTGCTTCTCCATCTACCCGAATCTGACCTGGCCTTCAAGACTCAAGACAGACGCTTCTCCATAAAGCCACTATCAGCCCCAACTTAATGAACTTCTCCCTCTAGCAACTCCTTTAGTCATGATTTTTCTACTAGTAACTTGTCAACTAATTATGCACTGTCTTGAGTCATTTTTTCCACATCTACCTCAAACTGATGTTTAAGCCTTACATAGAAATTTAACTTTTTATGTTAGTCTTTTTTTCTCTAACTATATCCTAAACTTCTTTAGAAAGAAGGCTTGTCTTGACTTCTTCATATTTCTCTTAGCATTTGGATTTTAATTTGTCCTAATTTCAGAGGCTTTAAGAGACCCTATGAAGCTGATGCACACACTGACTCTCCTGTAAGTTTTCTGTGGGCCATTGGTTCCCACTACATGCCAGACCCTAGGACCGTCTGTGTCCTACAGATGCTCAGTAATGGCGGCTCCTTGGCTGGGTTCACAGTTCAGTGTGCTCCGGTCTTCATCATCAGTGAAGTGGTAGCCTCTAGAATATCATTATTGTAGGTCCTGATTCTCCCGGAACGGTCCTGGTTTACACTGCTGCCCCACTGTAATTACTGACAGTGCCTCCATGTTCTAGTTTGTAGGATAAATTATAGAGTCACTTCATCCTGAAACCTAAGTGTATTCAGATGCTGCTTCACTGATTCTCGTCAGCTCCGACTTTGTCCTCCTCTGGTGTCTTGGTTTTTGTTGTCTTCTCTTATTATGTTCCCATCCTCATTGTTGAATCCTGTCAATCCTTTTCTTTCTTACCCCAGTTAGATTTTCCTCTTTGCTTGGTTCAGTGATGTAGAAACAGAGGTTTAACACATCAAAGTGTTTGTTTCTCTTTATTTCTCATAAGAGGAACTAAATCATCCTATAAGAGATGCTTCAATGCTTTATTTTCATTTACTAATATGAAATCTGCTTCTTACACCCTTGCTGGTATCTGAACACAGTGGAGAGAACAAATGTATGTCCAAAAGGAAGCAAAAGTAGATATTTGGTGAAGCTCTATATTAAACTTCCCTTTATTAGGAGGCTGTGGAGAGAAATGAACTCAAACTAATAAATTTGCTAGTGTGTATAGGGAAGCCATCAAATGATTAATTCTTAATTTTTGTGTAGATAATTAGTAGAGAGTATTGTATGATCAAAGAAACATTCTTGGGTTATTGCTATTGAATTTGAATCTCTCCCTTTTAAGATTATATTTATGGGGCCAGCAGGTGGCATGGTGGTTAAGGTGCTGAACTCCCAAAATGACCAACCATGGTTTGAGTCCCAGACCTGGCAGCTTCCTTTCTTATTTTCCCTCCCTCTCTCTACCTCGCTCTCTGTCTCTTTCTGGTGAGTACATGTGCCCTATCACAAATTAATAATAATAATAAATAAATAAAGTTGAATAAATAAATGATTTTTCAAAAAAAGGTTATATCTACGATAAACTGATATTTAAAAATCTGATAAGCTTTCTTTTCTTTTGAGTTATTTTATTCTTCCCTCCCACTTGGTATAGCTTTTATATGTTTTTAATTTTAAAATATGGCTCTCTTATTTTCTTCTGTCACTTTTTAATTGAGTAATTTTTATACTGTCTGTTAAGAATTGTACTTATTTCAGGTTTTAAAATTGATACTTCTTTTCTTTTCTTTTTTTTTCTTTCTTTTTTTTTTTTTTTTTTGGAGAGGTTTTCGCTATAGGGTGCGTGCGCTCTCCAGAAAGACAGAGAGAGACAGAGATAGAAAGTGAGAAATCACACCCCCAGGGGGGATGGCCACGCCGCAATCTCTTCTCCTCCATTCTCCTCTTGGGATCTTGGGCAAGCATGCGCACGTGCCTGGTGTGAGTTTAAGCCGCCAGGTCTGGGACTTGAACCGCGGTCGACCACTTGGGAGTCCAGCTACATAGCCATTACGCTAACTGCTGATCTCCGATACTTATTTTCTACATATTTAGAGGAGCTATGGTTTGGATATGGTTTGTCCCCCAAAGATTCATTTGCTGAAAGATTGAACTCCAATGTGTTAAAAGGAAATGAGACCTTTAGGAGGTGGGACCTAGTAGTGGTGTTGGACCAATAGGACACCATCTTCATGAATAGATGAATGCCGTTTCTCAGGGGAATGTGTTCTCACTATTATGGAAGTGGATGTAGCCTTTAAAATAGTATAACCATATGTCCTGATTCTCCTGGTACAGCCAGGAGAATCAGAAAAGGCTGTTATAGAAGTAAGATGGCTGCCCACAGGTCACCCTCTCTGCATGTGCCTGCTGACCCTTCTGCTTCTCTCCATCATGTTATGATGCCAAAGAGGATAGACAGGTGCCTACGCCATGCCTTTGCAATGCTCCAGCCACCAGAATCATGAGCCAAATCAACTTCTGTTCTTATTAAATCTCTCATCCTCAGGTTTTGTTTAGCAATACAATAATGAACTAAGATAGATGGTAAAAGTCCGAGGTTTCTATTGTTTGTAATAAAATTGAACATTGTTTATGGTTTTAACTCATATTTCATTTTTTTATCTGTAATGATGGGATTAAATATGATAGTGATACAAGGAGCAAGAGATGTATTTTAGAAATACCATGCACAAATGGAATGGCTGGAGAATAATTAGCAGGTAATTCATAAATAAGTGAGAGACTGTAGTGTTGAAACAAAGGTCAGCTCTTAGGCAATTCAAAGCCAGGGAAGTCAGATACATAGAGAGAACTTCAAAGAGGAGATAATTCTTACCTCCTTGAAGACAGTGTAAGCAACTGCAGTGGCTAGTTTGAGCCAAGACCTTATGGTGGAAATTAGCTGGCATAGGAGACTGGCCTGACAGAAGTAACTTTTTCTTTAAAAAGTAGCTAAGAATGTGCTGGAAAAATTATGGTGGAAGCCTGGATGATATGGACTGCCTGAAGAAGACAGAACCCCAGGATAGGAAGAGCCCAGAGGGGAGCTACTCTCATTAAAGCTGGGAGAGGGACTGGGCCCAGAGAGCTGCCTCTTCAACCACCCCACTTCTTTAGCCTTTGTGGTACTCCCCAGGTACCTCCAAAGAAAGCCAGGGTCTCCTATGCTTCTATAAAACTGGTTTTTCCCTTGTTCCCACAATGTAGCTCAACAACATGTTTGTTGACAGAAAGCACAAAAATTCTAAAACTTAATTATTTCCTCTTGTACTATTTGTTTAAGATATCCAAACCCAAATCCAGCTAGAATTGTATTAGAATGCAAAAGCGTTATGACTAATAAAATGTTAGCAAACTCCAGCAAATTTGGAGCCTACTTACTTTAAACTTCATTTCATAGAATAAAATTCTCAAACTGCCAAATAATAAAGAGAACATCTGAGTTTATTACAAATGGAATTTAAGCTCTATTTTCCCAAGCATAAAAAGAAACTCATTTTTCCAAGGATTTGTTCTTGGAGAATTTTTCCACTAAGCAAAAATTGTTTTTTCTTAGTAGGATTTATAGAAAGGAAAGTCAACCACCTCCTTTCCTTGTCCGTGTTGTTTGTGTCAATGTCCTTGATTTGGACAGCAGGCAATGAGTGAGAAGGACTTAGGCTGTTTTGCCTTCCAGGGGAAGGGTCAAAACTGCACTTACTCAGCCAGTGCTGTGCCTGGCATGGATAAGCCTGGAGAGCCTAGCACAAGCCGTCACGTTATGAGGGCAGAAGGTAACGGTGGCTCCATGGCTTGATGTTTGCTCTGGTTCCAGGACAGGAAGCAGCAGTCTGAGTCTGCAACCTGGGAGCTGCTCTTGGGCTGGACCTAGGAATTGGCTTCCTAGGACTGCCGTGACAGAGTACCGCAAACGGAGGAACTTACGGAATAGAAACTCATTGTCTCACAGTTCTGAAAGTTAGTCTGAGATCAAGGCAGCAGCAGGGGCGGCTCCTCTGGAGAAATGAGGGAGAATCTGTTCCACACTTCTCTCCTAGCTTCGAGTAGTTTCCTGGCAATCTTTGATGTTCCTTGGCTTGTAGACGCATCACCTGATCTCTGCCTTCATGGTCACGTGGTGTCCTGCCTGTGTGCATAGCTATATCCAGTTTCCCTGTCTTTTATTAACGGTGGCAGCCATGTTCGATTAGGGGTTCAGGCTACTCAGCATGACTTTGCCTTAACTGGTTATGTCTGCAATGACCCTATTCCATATAAGGCCACGTTCTGAGAGAAAGGAAGTTAGGACTCCAGCTTATGAATTTGTCGGGGGAAGAGGAGGATGGGAGAACACAATTGAACTCTTTACAAGACTCAGCCATGCCTCTTCACCCTGGTTCCACCACAGTAGAGCATGGCTCTTCCATGGCCAGCATATGGCTGGGGTTATGAAGTTCACCCGGCCACTGGCCCTCAGCTTCTCTGAGATTGCAGTGCCAGTAAAATGGCCAAAGTGCGGAGCCATTTGTGCACTTCCTTGTGAAAGCACTTTTAGGAAAGAACCCTGCTCAGTCAATTCAGCAAGAACCCTTCATTCTTGCTATCTGATCAGGTTCCTCATCCTTTATCATTCTTCAAGTGATGTCTGATCACCCTCACCCTGAGCTGTCTTCAGCAAGAATCCTGTTAAGCTGGTTTAGCCAGAATCTCTCTTCCCAGTGATGCCCCCCCTCCCCACCCCTGCTCTTTGTCTATAAAACCTTACTGGCTCAGGACATATTCAGAGTTGAGCCTCTTCTCTCTCTTGACTGCCATACCCCAGTGTAGTAGTCTTTGTCTTTACCATGATGGTCCCAAATAAAGTTTTCCTTACTGTGCTTTAACAAATATCATTGAATAATTGTTTCTTTAACCCTCAATGAGCTTTGATAAGGTTGCTTCTTTCTAGCTTTATACCAATGGGCCTCTTTCTACTCTCCCTGTGCTGAGGACAAAGGTAGGCACACCGGTGCCCAGTAGGGTGAGTCTCAGCAACCAGCCAGAGTTCCACTCATGGTTTCCTTTGTGTCTGAGAAGTGCCCACAGCAGAGGTCATGCCTGCCTTTGCAATCTGGGTTCCAGGCCAACTGGAGAGGCAAGATGGTATAAGCAAATAACCATTTATTTCCTTTCTCAGCTGTTCTTAGTTAATTTCTCATTTCTTCATTCTCTTATTGATGATATTTTTGTTTAAATCAAAATTTCCCTTCACAGTCTGGTTTTTACATCTGCTTGATTCGTACAGTGAAGATCTAACCCCAGGTTTGTTTGTTGTGTCACAGCTGTTGCCAGGGGAATGATTACAAGATAGCAAATTTCAACACTAACTTCAAAGCACCCTAAAAGAAATGAAGAAAATGGACAAGATAGAAATGTGCTCTTAGCTGAACACAGATCTCTGATTATTGTCAAAAGCACAGTAGAAGACAATCTCAGAGTAACAGGGGTTGCATTAATGGTTAAGTATATGTCAAATGGGTCTCCGAGATAGGCTTCCTCTTCTCTAAAAAATAATATGCATTAGAAACCCAGCAAAATGAGCCTTTGAGATTCAGAAAGGAAAGAATGTGGGTCCCAAGTGGTAGACTCATATGGGAAAGGTCCTAGGTTCATATTCTGGGACTTCCCTGAACACACCATGTATACGTGCTTATGATCCGAGCCACCTTTTAAAGTTTATACAGCACAGAATACTATGTCAGATGATACAGAGACATGCAAAGCAAAAATTGTTATACTCACTTATTACGCTGATTATTTATATTGAGTTGGCATGTTTTACCCACATCTATTATAATTCCACCAATAACTTCAAGGTTACTATTGTTCCCTTTTAGCAAAAGAGAGGTTCTGAGGTTTCCCAGATTACACAGGCAGTGAAGTGGTGGAATCTGAATTGGAAGCCAGTGCTGTCAGACTTGATTTCACTCTCATGCTTTAATACACAGCCCCATTGGTCTTAAGGAAGGTATCGCCCAATTGCCCTTACCACTCTTGAGTAGTAAGGGACTGGACTCTTGAGTGGACTGTCACATGAACATTTGTTAAAGGGTGACTTTCTGCCTGTCTGCCTATGCCTTTCTCTCTTTCTGTCTCTTCCTGACTCTATTTCTCTCTCTCTCTTATGGAAGAAATAATTAATTTGTTTTTTCTTAAAAGAAAGAAATAAAAGAATGCTCAGTGTTGAAGGTAATGCTGAAGAAATATGGTGCTTTGGGGTTCCCTGCGGAGAGACTGAGTTGGTTCTGTCGTGTTTAGCCCAGCTAAAATGTAGGACCTGTAGAAACACGAGCGAGATAAAGCACGTGAGACAGCCAGGGATCTTTAATGGGGAGGTCGGGGGGCTCGCAGTTTTAGAAGAGTATGGCTCAGACTGGCTGATTTTTTGTATATTTATTGAAAAAGAAAGTGCCAGAAAGATGGCAAGTATTGTTAGATTTTTTTGTGTGTGTGTAGCTGTTGAGATAACAGGAGACTGTGAGGCATGTTTAGGGAACATGTGAAACTCTCAATTAGGCCAATATGGTCACATGGTTTTGTTTTTTGGACAGAACAGATTCTGTGTTTCCTCACTGTGGTGTGCACACATTAACCATCTTAAGATCTGACTGTCCCCTGCAACCATTCTAGAGGTGTCTGGCTTGCTTCCTGGGTCCCCTGTGCTCACTTGAAGACAGATCTGACGTTCTAGGAAATGTCCTTAGCTATAGTCCTGGCTCCAAAGACTCTTGGGAGGATGAGACCCTGGCCTGCTTCACAATCCGGTGACATTTTCTGTTGCTCCTGGGTAGAGGCAGAGAAACATAATAAAGAGAGAAAGAAATGCTTGTTTATTTTTCATGAGAAAAACGGAAGCATGATAATTAACCCACCCTCAAGTCACGTATTGTTTAGAGGACATGAGACTGTAGCATCCTGGTCAGACTTCTAGAAATCTAAGTATTTGAAGTGAAATTGTCATTGTTGGCCTTCGTTTAAATCCAGCTAACAGAATGCCTTCACTAGTGCAATCAGTTTATAGGTATTTATGTGATGCACAGTTTTTAAGTAAAGACATACATTTTTCTTTTGTATTTTAATTTTTCCTGTTATTATCTTTTAGATAAAAATATATACTCTGGAAGAACATGATGTTGTATCGGTTTGGGTTGAAAAGCATGTGGAAAGTCCAGCACACTTGGCTTATCACCTCTTGTCTGACTTTACAAAGCGACCTTTGTGGGACCCCCATTGCATGTAAGAACTAATTTAAAATTTTTCTTAATCAACCCTGACATGATGTAAAAGATGAGACAATCTCCACATTGCAATCTGTCTTCACTGCCCAACATATGACCCACTGCTTTTTTTAACAAAAAGCCACCTTTTAAAGTTTATACAGCACAGAATACTATGTCAGATGATATAGAGACATGCAAAGCAAAAATTGTTATACTCACTTATTATACTGATTATTTATATTGAGTTGGCATGCTTTACCCACATCTATTATAATTCCACCAATAACTTCATGGTTACTGTTGTTCCCTTTTAGCAAAAGAGAGGTTCTGAAGTTTCCCAGATTACACAGGCAGTGAAGTGGTGGAATCTGAATTGGAAGCCAGTGCTGTCAGACTCTGGATTTCACTCTCATGCTTTAATACACAGCCCCATTGGTCTTAAGGAGGGTATTGCCCAATTGCCCTTACCACTCTTGATATTTAATTGGCAGTTCCTTTGTGTGTGTGTGTGTGTGTGTGTGTGTGTGTGTGTGTGTGTTTAATATAGGATATGTGTACTCAATAAAGAGAGACAGAAAGTGGGAGAGAGAGAAATCACCCAAGGGGAGTGATTTCACACCACAATCCCTTCTCCTCCATTCTCCTCTTGGGACCTTGGGCATGCATGCATATATGCCTGGCATGTTTTCAAATCACTGGGTCCAGGACTCAAACCACTCAGTTGACCATGAAGGATCAAGCCACTATACCACCAGCTCATCCCAGTAGTTCTTTTTTATTCCTGTGAAGCAATCCAAACTGGTAAGAAGCCAGGAGAGCAGGCCATGTGAGTCCTGGTGAAAAGATTCCTTCCTGCTCTGCCTGTCTCATCGTGGCCTGCTCTTGTCAGCCTGCATCTCTTACTCCTCCATTCCATCTCCAGCATTCCTGAATCTTCCTTCTCTACTTTCCTCCCTTTCCTGGAAAACAGAGCTGTGTGCCTTGTCAACTGCACTGGCAATGACTGTACTCCGGCCCAACCCTGGGCCACAGCACCCCTGGGGCCACGCCAGCACCTTGACAGGGAGGGTTGGTGAGTGGGCTTCCTATTACATTAAGTGTTACTGCTTATTTTCTAATCTTGACAAGGTAGAGGTTCATCTTTAAAATTTGTAAAGCTCACTGTGATTAATACCATGTAATAGACAATTTAATACCATTAATGTGAAACATCTCTGGGGTCATATGTTATATTTGCATAGATGCCAGAATGATACATCATGGTAATACTGTCATAATAAAACATTCTGAGAGAAGAGGAAAGCCTTTTCGATTTTCTTGCATTAATATTTATAGATACTCTATAATTACAAAACTTTTAAGAAGAATAAGCAGGGACCAACAGATGGCATAAAGGTTATGTTGCTGGACTCCCATGTAGTCCACTGGAGTTCGAGTCTCGGACCTAGATGCTTAAAACTCATGCCAGATGCATGTGTGTGCGTGCCCAAAATCCCAAGAGGAGAATGGAAGAGAACAGATTGTGGGGTGTCCATCCTCTCTGGAGGATGATTTCTCACTTTCTGTCTGTCTGTTTCTCCAGTGAGCATATGCACTCTATAGCAAAACATCTCTCAAAAAAAAAGAGAAGTTTTGTATTAATTCTTTTAAAATGCTTCTACTGCTATTTTCTGTTTTACTTGACATTCCAGCTGAACCACACTTGAATGAACACAGGAATAAACAAGTTAATTCTAATTCAGCTAACTTTCCTTGTACACCTTCTGTGATTCAGGTACTAGGCCAGGTGTTTTTATTTAATCCTCACAATAACCCCGTAGGTGTTATTTACATTTTACAAAGGAAAAAAAAAAAATGACTTGCCTAACACATCATTCTTGTAAGTTACAAACAAAAGGCAGTAGTTTGACTCCACACTTAGTTCTCTTAGTTCTCTTTCCAATCCACCACATTTCTTTCTTTCTTTCTTTTTTCTTTTTTTTAGAGAGGTTTTTGCTACAGGGTGCATGTGCTTGCCAGAAAGACAGAGAGAGACAGAGAGACAAAAGGCGAGAAATCACCCCCCGGGGGGGATGGCCATGCTGTGATCCCTTCTTCTCCATACTCCTCTCAGGATCTTGGGCACGCACGCCCACAGTCAACTCCGTGGGAGTCCAGCGACATAGCCATTACGCCAACTTCTGGTCCCCCACCACATTTCTTTATCTAATAGTCTTCACTGGATGTATGATTCACCAGTCTTTTACTCGATGTTAGCCAACAATAATGTTGGGTGAAATAGTTCACACCTTTCTCAAAGTACTGAAGGAAATGAACATGGAATCAGGTTGTAGTCATCATATACAGAATAATTTCTTTGGACCAAATAGCTCATTCTAGATGTAGCAGTATGCTGACTTTGGGGGATGGTTAGATGGACTGAAGGGGTGAATGTGGATACCAATATTGAGATTATGCAAACAAATGGAGCAAGTGAATGCCTTATTATAGCAGGTAGAAAGTAATTTTTTTCTTTTTTTTTGTATTGCTTTATTTACATAGGTCCTGTGAAGTCATAGACTGGGTGAGTGAAGATGATCAGATATATTACATCACCTGTCCTACGGTGAATGGTGACAAGCCCAAAGACTTGGTAATACTTGTATCACGAAGAAAGCCTCTCAAAGATGGGTGAGTGTATGTGGTTCAAGTGTTATAGCAATATTTTCTAGTATAACATAGAAATAAAAGGTTGAAATGAAAATAAGGAAGTCAATATAGCATTTCTGATCTTGAATGATATTCATTTGAATTTTATTTTTAATTTGCCAGAGGGTACATGCACTCACCAGAGAAAGACAGACAAGAAGAAGGAGAAAGTACCTCCCAATGGAATATGGTCATGCTGCAGTCTCTTCCCCTCCATATCTCTATCTCATCATGATTTGGGGCATGCAGGCACACATGCCCAGCATGCTTTTCAAGCCACCATATCTGGAACTTGAACCACATGGTTGACCATGTGGGATCTAGCTCCCTTAACCACTGGGCACTGGGCTGGCCCTTATTTGAAATTTTTCTAGATGGTTCTTTAGCCATCACTAAAAAACGATGAACAAGTATATATTAAGTGCTACTGTGTGCAAAGCACCATGTAAGGATGATAAAATGGATCCTAAAGCAGTTCTCTTTTCCATTGCTTTAGGTGCACGTAAAACAGGTATTTGTAACCATTTGAAACATTCCCTTATCAGTAGAAATGCAGTGAAACCCAAATAAAGCACCAGGATTTGGTCTAGAATTCACAAAGGCTTGATTGTACTAGATATCCAACAGAGCTGGCTGTTGGCTGGGCTGGCAAATCAGAATGCCCATAGAAAGCTCCTCTGTGTGCATTGCACTGCTCAGAGGGGAAGTGTCATAAATAGCCCAACACATATATGAGCATTAATGTACACAGCTGTTCTATGTAGTATCACTTATGCCAAAAGATATTAGATGGCCCAATTGTGGTGGCATGGGCTGGTATCATGCTCCTGCTCTATTGGCTGGGACAACATGGGAGGCCTGGATTCCATTCTTGGCTCAATCTGAAGACCAGGTGAAGTAGCATACACCTGTAATCCCAGCAACTCAGGATACTGAGGCAGGAGGATTGCGAGTGCAAGGTGAGTGTGGGCAAGATAGTGGATCTGCATGAAAGAGCTGGACATGGTAATGCACACTTATAACCCCAGCTACTCAGAAGACTAAGGCAGGAGGATTACAACAGAGCAAGGCCTAGTCTTAATAAAAAGGCATTAGAAATAAACTAAAATATTAGAAATAAATTAAAGGTTCATTTCATAAGTTATGGGAGATTCATACAGTAGAATACTGTGCCATTATTTTAAAAGATGATGTAGGTATGGACACACTGGCACAGAAACACCTCCAAATATTGGTTAGGTAAAAAATCCAGGGCCAGATATTGGCACAATGGTGGAGCAGTGGTGGCACAACCTGAGAAAGTCCTTGGCCTCACCTGAGAAAGTCCTGGGTTGGTGTTCTGAGAGTCCATGGGCACATGCATGTGTGACCATAATCCAGGCTGGCTGAGGCTGAGAGTGGAACAAGATGGGAGGACCATTTTGGAGGTACCTGTCTCTCTCTCTCTCTCTTTCTCTCTCTCTCTCTCTCCCCCTGTCATGGGAGAAATAAATAAACACACTTAAAAAATCAAATTGTAGGAGACCAGCGGTTGGCATGGTGATTAAGGCACTGGACACTCTCACATGGCTGACAATGATTCAAGTCCTGGACCTGGTGGCTTGCTTTCTCACCTTCTCTCTCTCTCTCTCTGGTCAAATTAAAAATAAATAAATAAATAGAAAGTTAACAAGTTAAATAATTCTTTTTAAAAAAATCAAATTGTAGACCAATATTCGTCAAGTGATTATATGCGTGTACAAATCTACATGTGTACATGTACTTATAGAAATGTCATTATCATACATTTATCAAAAGATGTAGAGGGCTACATAACAAAATGTAAGGAAGAGAGTTCACCTTGAGGGTGGGGAATAGGATCAAAGCAAGAACGGACTAAAGGAAGACGTATATTTTTCCAGCCAATAGGATTCTCGGTTGTTTGAGGGTTATTTAAAACAATAGGTATTGTTGTTTTTAAGTTAAGAAGAGAGGAGACTGAAATCAGATCCCTGTAGGGCACAATAAAACTTCAGTTTGGTGGCTGAGCCAATTTCCAAAGCAAGTACGACTAATATAAAGCTCTATACGATTCCTAGAGAAAGCGTGTGTAATTCTTAGAGAAAACACCCGTGGCCCTTATTACTATTTCCTATGCTTGAATGTAGCCATAGAACATGTTTTCGGATGCAGACCACTCATCTAAAAGATCTGGGTCTTCTGAGGTTCGCTTCTACCTATGTAAATGAATTGCAGTATCTATAGGCATCTATCCTTCACCTCTCACGAGAAGTTAGGAACTGCCTGTTTGTCTTTCAGAAACACTTACACAGTGGCAGTGAAGTCAGTGACCCTGCCCTCAGTCCCACCATCTCCACAGTACATCAGAAGCGACATCGTCTGTGCTGGATTTCTCATCCGTCCTGTCGACAGCAGTTCGTGCACTGTACGTGTGATAAAGCATCTGCAGCCTAATTTGTTTCTACAGATAGAGAAAAATCTCTTAATTTACCCAGATTTCCTAATTCGTTGTCATCTTGAAATTCGTGTTCACACTAGGGAACTCCTAAAGTTGTCCTTTCACTTCCATTCCAGAAGATCCCCAGATGATTACAGTCATAGCTTCTCCTGCACCAGCAAAATTCAGATCTTTGCTTGAAAGAGCTCCAAATCAATGAGAAATTAAAATGTTGCATTTTCTTTTTGTCACAGGTATCTTACTTTAACCAGATTTCTGCTAGCATCCTTCCTTACTTTGCTGGAAATCTTGGTGGCTGGTCAAAATCCATCGAAGAAGCAGCAGCCTCCTGTATACGATTCATAGAGAGTACTACCATGGATGGGTTTGCAAGCACATTTTAACGGTCAGCTATCAACTCTCTAGAATTTAATGTCCCATTTTTAATTCCAAGAACTCTTGTCCTGGATACTTGGCAAACTTTGGGGCCATAAAGTAATTTAATATCAGCCTAAGCAAAATGGAGTTCAGAAGTTAAAAAAATATATATATATATCAGCCAGCCCATGGCCTGGTAGTTAAGGGGGCTGAATCCCATTCCATGGCCAACTGCACGGCTCAAGTCTCCAACCCAGTGGCTTGAAATATAGGCCAGGTACATGCACGAGGATGCTCAAAATGTTGAGAGGAGGAAGACAGAGAAGGGACTGCAGCATCACTGTGCCCCACAGTGGGGGTGGGGGGTTGCTTTCTTGCTTTCCTTGTCTGACTCCCTCTCTGGACATGCACCTCTGGCAAATTAAAAAAAAAAAAAAAAATTGTTTTTAAAACCATCTGCTATGGTTTGGCTAATGGTATGTCCTCCAAAGCTTCATATTTCATGTTTGGGGATTTGGTCCCAATGTAATGGCACTGGGAGATGGTAAGACCTTTAAGAGGTGAGGCCTAGTGGGTGGCCTCATGGGAACACTAATTTCATGAATGAATGAATGCTGTGTCTCCCAACAGGGGTGAGTTCTCACACTCATGAGAAGGCCCTAATTTCTACCAGAATGGGTTCTAAAAGTAAGAGCTGCCCAGAGGTTGTGCTCTCTGTCTGTTCACCTGCACCTTCTTTCTTGCTTCTGTTGACCATGTCATGATACAGGACCAGAGGCCGGCCAGATGCCAAACCCATGTTCTTGTACTTAGCAGCCACCAGAATCATGGGCCAAATAAGCCTCTATTCTTTATAAATCACCCAGTCTCGGGTACCTCTTTTTAGCAATACAATAATGGACTGAGACAATATCTCAAGTCAAACACCAGAAATCTGGATTTGCATGGAAAGAACTGTAAAACTCAGTTTTAGATCTTCAGTGGCTCTGCTTCTTCTAGGGACACAGATAATGGGAAATTGCCAGGGTACTATATCACATGTTTTGTAAAATGGTACAAATGCAGTTAAAATGATCACAAGCAGTTTTAGGTTACAGAGGTGAGACATATGTCCTGTTAGAAATGTTATATGAGTTTATAAAATCTAAAATGATGATTTGCTAGAAGGTGACTGGTTGATTAATGTATGGCATTGTTCCACGTGCAGCAGGTGCCTGCATGGCAGGAGCATCTGACAAGATGTATTACATGTTTTAGAGCTTTAAATTAGGGAGACATTAAACCATAATGGAGCCCAATCAATTTTAGTAATAAGAACTACTTTACTAGTGTCATTTAACATATATTCAAGGTGGCTGACCAATTTAGTATCTATTGCTATATATACACACAAAGTACCTGCAAAATGTGATATTGCGGGGAAAGAATATTTCCTGAGCTCTTCTTTCATAACCATCACATTAGCACTTCATCCCCTGGACTTCAACATTCATTATTCGCCTCTGTCTGTGATTTGTCTTAACTCATAAGACAAACCAGAATATGTCAAATTCGCCTCCTCTACAGGACAACTTTGAAAAGTCAGAAGAGTTCTGCATTTGAACTTAGAACACCGACCACGCTAGATCCGTCCTGCTGTTAGTTTGCCAGCTCTCTGCTGCCGCTGCCTCTGCCCACCTCCCACCCATCCAAGTCGTAATTATTTTTATTTTTCTATGCCAGCATATCTTCATTTACATTAACTTTGAACTGTGCTGTAATTTTAGGAATTAATATTTATATACAATAGAAGAGTGGATATGATATATAGGTTAAGATAATTGTACATTACATTCCAGAAGTAGAAAGATTTTTGGGGAATACTTTTACATTTTAAAAAAGGTGGAAAAATTAATAATAAAGAGGTTATATTACGCTGAAACTGTATTATGCAAATTTCATGCTTCTCCTACAATGGAAACACTTCTAAACACTAACTGCATAACCAAAGTCTTTGAATATGTGTTTTTTTGAAGCTTTTTTCTCAACAGGAATAGAAATATTGTGAGACTGAAAGAGTAGAGTGACTTTATCAGGATCACTGCAGACATAAAGACATTGCCCACTCTAATTTGTAACACAGGCATAGTCTATAAATTCGGTAGTCACTAGCCACATGTGTTATTTAAATGAAAATTAAATACATTCCATTTTATTATTATTATTTTTTAATTTGCTATAGGGTGCATGTGCTCACCAGAGAAACGGAGAGAGAAAGTGAGAAAGCACCGCCCCCCCCCCCCCCCCCCCCCCCCCCGGAAGAGGAATGGCCATGCTGCAATTCCTTTTCCTCCACTCTTCTATCAGGATTTTGGACACACACACACACACACACACACACAGGCATTCTATATGCCTAGAATGTTTTTCAAGCTGTAATGTTTGGGACTCAAACTGCTCATCAACCATGTGGGATCCAAATTAAATCAACTTTAAAAAATTCGTTCTTGGGACCAGCAGTTGGTGTAGTGGCCATTTTGCTGAACTCCCACGTAGTCTACCTCGGTTCAAATACCGGACCCGGTGGCTTAAATTCACACTGGGCACGTGTGTGTGTGCCAAAGATCCCGAGAGGAGAATAGAAGAGAAGGCATTGTGGTGTGGCCATCCCCCTTGGGGGGTGATTTCTCACTTTCTATCTCTGTCTTTCTGGTGAGTGCATGTGCCCTATAGCAAAAACCTCTCCAAAAATTAAAAAATTAAAAAAAATTTAAATAATCAGTTCTTGGGACAAGCAGATGGTATAGCAGTTACATTACTGGACTCCCACATGGCTGATCATGGTTTGGGTCCCAGACCCGGTGGCTTGAAACTCATGCCAGTCATGTGTGTGTGAGTACCCAAGATCCTAGGAGGACAATGGAGAAGGGATTGTAGCATGGCCATCCACTCTGAAGGATGATTTCTCACTTTTCCTCTCACTATCTCTCTTTCTCTCTCTCTCTGGCAAGTGCACACATCCTAAGGCAAAAACATCTTTAAAAAATGAATAAATAAAAATCGGTTCTTAACCATACTAGCCCCATTTCAAGTAGCATTACTCTGATGTGGTTAGTGACTACCTATTGGACAGTACAGATACAAAACATTTCTGTCATTACAGAAGATTCTTAAATGGTGTTTGTGTATTCAGTTTGCCCCAGTCATTTTTTTTTTTTCATTCTTCCTGTCATGACAGCAAGAGAGGTGAAGAGAGAAACCCCTGACGGCATTGCCACGCCACAATTCTCTCCTCAGCCTTTCAGCAGCTGGGATCATGGATGTGCCTACAGGTGCACCTTGCCTATTCGGGTGGACCCAACATTAGGACTCAGAACCTTCTATATGACTCCAGCACTGCACAGGCACCCTACTGCCTGGGCCACCAAGGGCTGTTCCAGTCTTGTAATGAAGCAAGTTCTGTCGTTTTTCCATTTTTACCTTTCTTCGTACCCCCAAAAAACCCCTTCTACCCTTTCTAAAAGTTTTTGCTTTCAGGCCCAGTCACAGTGGTGCAGTGGGGGGGGGGGGGGGGGGGGGGGGGGCACTGCTTCACAGTGACTAAGGCCACATGGGAGGCCTGAGTTCCAGTCTTCACTGGGTGCAGTGGTGTGTACCTGTGGTCCTAGCTAGCTGGGAATCTAGGGCAGGAGAATAGTGATATGGTGAGACCCAGTGAAAAATATTCCCCATCCCCCCTGTTCTCCCTCACATTAAAAAAAAGAAAAAAGAAAAAGAATGAAAGATTTCACTTTTGATTTTATGCCTCTGAACAAAGACACAAAACTCATCCACTTGGCTCCTTCTCAGATAATTGGCAAAGCCTAAATTGAAGTTCCCACATTTAGGATTACTGAACTTTAGAGACTTTTTCAAAGTATGGCAGAGAAAATAATAGCAATGCATCAGGCTCTACTTAGAGCATTTCAAAAGTTTGAAATCTATTGTTTGAATGGACAATGCAATCCCTTCTCCATTCTCCTCTCAGGACTTTGGGCACACAGGCACACATGCCCAGTGCAAGTTTCAAGCCTCTGAATATGGGGACTCAAACTGCTGTCAGCCATATCGGAGTCCAACACCTTACCCACCACGCCACCTGCTGGCCCCTGCAGTTCCTTTTTATAGAGGCCCAGTTCCATCTGCAACCCCCTGGCCAGTCAGGGAAACTGAGGCAGAGCCTTTCACTGGCTCTGGCCCCAGCTCCAGCTCCTCAGGTCCCAGTTCAATTCTCCCAAGCTCAGAGCCCCACACTCCCAGAATGGTAGGTACCACTGCTTTTTTTTTCTTCTTCTTTCTTTTGTTAATTTGCTACTTTTCCTCACCCCTTAGGGCAGCCCCCAGCTCTCCAGCAGAGTCCATTTCCACCTGCAGCTCCCCCTCGTGAAATCACTTACCAGCACGACTTTTTCTTTCTCTTTCTTTCTCTTTTTTTCTTTCTTTTCTTTCTTTCTTTTTCTTTCTTTCTTCTTTCTTTCTTTTTTTCTTTCTTTCTTTTTCTTTCTTTCTTTCATACTCTCATTCTTCCCTCTTATATTGTCATCTTCTCCTCCCACCTAGAGGGACTAGACAGGTCTAGAATTATAATTTTCAAATATCCTTGTATTGTGAGGGTCCCAGAGCCCTCCCTTTTACTGATCCATCTGTGAAAAAGGAAAAATTGCTCTTCAGACACCTGAATAGAAGGCTCCCCCTGTGTGCACCACGTTGATAAACATAACAAAGAGAGAGTTTGGCACACATCAATCTACAATAAAAGGGAAGCAAACTTGTTCCCAGTGCCCAGAAACATTCTCCAAAAAGGCATCCAAAAGTGAATACATAACCCAATGGCTAGAAGTAGAAGAAGAGCCTCAGGTATGAAGAAACCAGGAAATATGTCCCCATCAAAAGAAAACAATAATTCCTCTCCATCTCTTGAAAAAACAGAAGTTATCGAGATGTCAAAGAATTCAGAACATTCATAGTGACAAAACTCTATGAATTGGAACAGAAAAGAGACAATGAACTCCAGGTTATGAGGAAGTTCTTCCATGATTTGAAAGAAGAAATGGACACTATAAGATTCAGATGGAACTATTGGAGATGAAGTCTGTAATACAGGAAATCAAAAACTTTCTTGAAAGTATTAAAAGTCGATTAGACCATGCTGAAGATCAAATCTCTGATGTAGAAGATAAAGCCTCTGACCTAAAAGAAAACACCAAAAAGATAGAGAAAAATAACAACAACAAAAAAACCCATGAGGATAATATACGAGAAATACTAGACTACATAAGACGCCCAAATATCAGAATAATTGGAATCACAGAAGGTGAAGAAACTAATAACAGCATGGAAAATCTATTCCAAGAAATCCTGGAAGAAGACTTCCCAAGTCTAGAGAGGCATTCAAACATCCAGACCGAAGAAATACAAAGGACTCTAAATAGAATCAATCCAAAAGATCCTACCCAAGGCACATCTTAGCCCAACTGGCCAAAACCATAGATAAAGACAAGCTACTAAAACTGGCAAGAGAGAAACGACAAGTGACTTACAAAGGTCACCCCATCAGGCTAACACTGGACCTTTCAATGGAAACAATGCAAGCAAGGAAAGAATGGGAAGACATATTGAAAGTATTAAGAGAGAAACAATTTCAACAAAGATTATTATATTCAGTAAGATTAATCCTTCATATGTGAAAAAAAAAAATTAAAATCTTCTCAGACAAACAAAACCCGAAAGAATTTTCCAACACCAGACCAACCAGCTCTTCAAGAAACTCTGAAGAGAGTCTGATTCCAGGAAAACTAAAGAATGAACATCCAGAAATAAGGGAATTAAAAAAAAAAAAAAAACCAAGACAATTGCCAACTTAAAGATAGGGATTAGTCCAGAAATATCAATAATAACATTGAATGTTAATGAATTAAATTCTCCAATCAAGAGACATAGACTGGTTGAGTGGGGGGGGGAAAAAAAAAAAAAAAAAAAAAAAAAAAACAAGAAACCCTCTATCTGTTGCCTAAATGAAATCTAATGGATAAAGACATACATAGACTAAAAGTGAAGGGCTGGAAAAAGCAACCCCATGCAAATGGGAACCAAAAAATAACTAGAGTTGTGATAGTAATTTCTGACAAAATAAGCTTTAATATAAAATGTTTCAAAGAGACAAAGAAGGGCACTATATGGTAGTAAAAAGGCTAATCCGTCAAGAAGATATAACACTTATAAATATCTATGCACCTCACTCAGGGGCACCCAAATACATGAAGGAATGACTGTTAGATCTAAACAGAGAGATGCTTTCACCCCAAAACCACAAGATACACTTTTTTCTCACACGTGGAACCTTCTCAAAGACTGACCATATAATAGGACATAAAGCAAGGCTTTACAGATTCAAAGGCATAGAAACTATATCCAGCATCTTCTCCGACCATGATGGAATTAAACTTCATATTAATTTCAAGAAAAATCCTCTAAAATACACAAATAGGGACCAGCAGTTAGTGTAATGGCTATGTTGCTGGACTCCCACGTAGTCGACCACGGTTCAAGTCCCGGACCTGGTGTCTTAAAACTCACGCCGGGCATGTGTGCATGCGTGCCCAAGATCCCGAGAGGAGACTGGAGGAGAAGGGATTGCAGCGTGGCCATCCCCCCTGGGGGATGATTTCTCGCTTTCTGTCTCTCTGTCTCTCTCTCTCTGGTGAGCGCACGCGCCCTATAGTGAAAACCTCTCCAAAAAAAAAAAAAATACACAAATACATGGAAACCAAATAGCTTACTCCTGAATGACTTCACAACTACTGAAGAAATTAAGACTGAAATCAAAAAATTCATGGAAGCCAATGACAATGAAGATATAGGTTTCCACAATCTTTGGGACATAGCAAAAGCAGTCATAAGAGGGAAGTTCATAGCAATTGTTGCTCATAAGAAGATGGAAAGAAGGCAAATGCACCACCTAACATCATGCCTCAAATAACTGGAAATACAATAACAAAAAAAAAAATCCAAAAAACTCCAGGAGGAAAGAAATAATAAAGATCTGAGCAGAGATAAATGAAATAGAAAATAAATGAACTATACAGGAAATAATGAAAGTAAAAGCTGGTTCTTTGAAAAGATAAACAAAATCTATATATCACTAGCTAGACTAATTAAGAAGAGAGAAAGGAACTGGGTAAATCAAATTTCTGATGAAGCAGGCAATATAACAATAGACATAATAGCAATACAAAACATCACTAGAGGATACTGTAAACAACTATACGCTAACAAACAAGAAAATCTGGATGACAAGCACAAATTCTGGACACATATAATAAACTGAGATTGAGTCAGGAGGATGTAGAAACTCTGAATAAGCCCATAACAATCCAGGAGATTGAATTAGTAATAAATAATCTCCCAACAAAGAAAAGCTCTGGTCCTGATGGCTTCATCTCTGAATTCTACAAAACTTTTAAAGAAGAGTTAACTTCCATTCTGCTTAAGTTATTTCTAAAGATCCAAAAGGGTGGAGCTCTCCCGAATTCTTTCTATGAAGGCTTCATTACCCTTATCCTTAAGACAGACAAGGACAGGAGAAGGAAGGAAAAACTATAAACCAGTATCTCTGATGAATATAGATGCAAAAATTCTCAATAAGATACTAGCAAATTGTACCCAACAACATATAAAAAAGATTATACATCACGATCAGTTAGGCTTTATTCCAGGGATGCAAGGTTGCTTCAACATATGTAAAACCATAAATGTAATACACCATATTAGCAAAAAGAAAGATAAAAATCATATGATCATATTAATTAATGCAGAAAAAGCATTTGATAAGATACAATATCCATTCATGATCAAGACTCAGCAAAATCGATGTAGAAGGGTCATTTCTCAACACAATAAAAGATATCTGTGAAAAATTCATAGCTAATGTCATCCTGAATGGGGAAAAGCTGAAAGCCTTTCCGTTAAAAACTGGTACAAGACGGGACCAGCAGTTAGCGTAATGGCTATGTCACTGGACTCCCACGTAATCCACCACAGTTTGAGTCCCGGACCCAGTGGCTTAAAACATGCCGGGCGCGTGTGCGTGCGTGCCCAAGATCCCGAGAGAAGAATGGAGGAGAAGGGATTGCAGCGTGGCCATCCCCCTGGGGGGTGATTTCTTGCTTTCTCTCTCTCTGTCTGTCTCTGTCTGTTTGGCGAGCGCATGCGCCCTATAGCAGAAAAACCTCTCCAAAAAAAAAAAAAAAAAAAGAAAAAAACTGATACAAGACAAGGATGCTCACTTTCTCCACTCCTTTTCAATGTAGTACTGGAAGTCATCACCAACACAATCAGAAAAGAGAATAAAATAAAAGGCATTCAAATAGGAAAAGAAGAGGTAAAACTATCTATTTGCAGATGACATGACTGTATACATAGAAGACCCAATGGTATCCATGAAAAAAATACTGGAAGTAATAAATGAATACAGTAAAGTTGCAAGATACAAAATCAATATTCAGAAATCTATAGCATTTCTATATACAAACAGCAGGCAGGCTGAGATAGAACTGAAAAAAGTAATTCCATTTACCATAGCCACAAAAAGTATAAGATACCTAGGAATAAATCTAACCAAAGAAGTTAAATACCTCCACAAGGAAAACTATGAGACGCTAAAAAAAGAAATTGAAAATGATGCAAAAAAGTGGAAGCACATCCCATGTTTCTGGATTGGAAGAATTAATGTAATCAAAATGGCAATTCTACCCAAATTAATCTACATATTTAATGCAATCCCCCTTCAAGTGCCAGAGACATTCTTAACAGATCTAAAAAAGACAATCATACAATTTGTCTGGAATCATAAAAGACCTCATATTGCCAAAGCAATCCTGCACAAGAAAAGTAGAGTGGGCGGTATCTCACTCCCTGACCTGAAAATATACTACAAAGTTGTGATAATCAAAACAGTGTGGTATTGGCACAGAAACAGACAGGTGAACCAATGGAACAGAATAGAGACCACAGAAATAAACTCCTAAACATACAGCCAACTGATTTTTGACAAAGGGTACCAGTCACTCCAGTGAGAAAAGGAAAACCTCTTTAGCAAATGGTGCTAGAAAAACTGGATATTCACCTGCAGAAAGATGAATCTAAACCCCTACCTCTCACCATTGACAAAAAAATCAACTCAAAGTGGATCAAAGATCTAAACCTAAGACCTCAAACTATAAATTACTGCTGGAAAACACTGGGGAAACTCTGAGAGACATTGGGGTAGGCAAAGACTTCTTAAATAAGACCCCCAAAGCACAGTCAATAATCCCAAAAATATACAAATGGGATTACATCAAATTAAGAAATTTCTGCACTGCCAAGGACACAATAATCAGTGTGAACTGACAGCCCTCAGAAGGAAAAATATTTTTGTAAATTATGGGTCAGATAAGGGACTGATAACCAGAATATACAGGGAACTCAAGCATCTGTCCCCAAAAAAGATGATCAACCTTATTAAAAGATGGGAAAAAGAGTTGGAAAAACCACTCTCTAAGGAAGATATATGAATAGCCAAAAGGCATATGAAAAAATGCTCAATATCCATTATAAGGGAGATACAGATCAAAACCACAATGAGATACCACCTAACCCCAGTCAGAATAACTAAGATTAAAAAATAATAATAATAATGACAAGTGCTGGCAGGGGCATGGTGAGAAGGGAACTCTCCTACACTGCTGGTGGGAATGTAAATTGGTCCAGCCAATATGGAGAACAATATGGAGATTCCTCAAAGATCTACAAATAGAACTACCATATGATCCAGCAATCCTACTCCTTGGTATCTACTCAAAGGACAGACGAATCCTTAGTTAGAAAAGTACTTGCAGGGACCAGCAGTTAGTGTAATGGCTATGTCGCTGGACTCCCACGTGGTCGACCGTGGTTCGAGTCCCAGACCCAGTGGCTTAAACTCACGCCGGGCACATGTGTGTGCGTGCCCAAGATCCCGAGAGGAGAATGGAGGAGGAGGGATTGCGGGGTGGCCATCCCCCCTGGGGGGTGGTTTCTTGCTTTCTGTCTCTCTGTCTCTCTCTGGCTGGCTGGTGAGCGCACGCGCCCTATAGCAAAAATCTCTCCAAAAAAAAAAAAAAAAAAAAAAAAAAAAAAGCACTTGCACATCGATGTTTATTGCAGCATTATTCACAATTGCTAAGATGCTAAGACATGAAACTGACCCAAATGCCCAAGAGCAGATGAATGGATTGAAAAACTGTGGCACATATACTCTATGGAATACTACTCAGCCATAAAAAAAAAAACCAAGACCCTGGCTTTTGACAGAAAGTGGATGAATATGGAAGATTTCCTGCTGAGTGAAGCAAGTCAGGCTATGAAGGAAAGACATTGTATGTCTCCACTTGATATATACCAACTGTCTGCATTCGAAGGCTGAAACTGAATGACTAGAGGATATAGAAACATAGAAAATGGTTATAAATACCAGATACAGTGTGGGAAGAGGGTGGGTGGAGGAGGAGAGACTGAGGAGGGACATTGGGGAGAGAAATGGAGGGACGAGGAATTTGTGGGACAGAAAAATGGGTTATTATCTATTGAGGACAATATGTATAGTATTCCCAACTGGCTTGGTGAGAAATGTATACATGTTGGAATATTCACTTTGTAAGCTAAGTGACATATGTGATTGAATGAATGAAAGAAATTGAAATAAAATGTATTTTTAAAAACATTTACTGAGAGTTTACTTTGTGCCAAGCACTCCCAGGCACCATGGGTTCAACCAGAAACAGAAGTGTACTGATCACATCATGAATAAAATAAATATTTCAGAATATTAGAAGATGTGTTATACAGATAAACAATGCAGGGTAAAGAAGATGAATGCTGGGGAGGCATGGGATGTGGTTGCTGATGCTGTAGCTAAGACAGTCAGAGTTGGCTTCATTGAGAAAATTTGAGCAAAAACCTGAGGGCAGAAAGTGGACTATGCTCATGTCTGGATGTAGTATGCTTCCTGCAGAAGAACTGGGAAAAGCAGAAATGCTGGTGAGACTGCAGAGAGATAATTAAAAACAGCTGCAGTAAAGACTGCCTTCCCCTACTCTCTTAGGAGTCCAAACTTTAAGCCAAAGGCAATCAGGGCAAGATTAGGCAACTAATCTGGTTCATCAGCAGTCAACCCCCTGGAGACTAAGCCCAGAGAAAACTTAGAAGAATGTAGTCACACTTACTTTTTCCTTTGGGGTAACAAAGAATCTTCAAGAAACACGTAAGATTTCATGCATTATTTTATGGTAAGGGTTTTCAAGTGCTTCTAACAGGACTGAAAGCCTTTTTATTAAAAAGAAGCTCATTCCTATTAATTCTGTTTTGTTTTGTTTTGTTTTGTTGCTAGAGAGTGCATGCATTATCCAGAGAGATTTAGAGAGAGAAAAGGAAAGTGAGAAAACACCTTCTTTGGGGGCATGGCCATGCCACAATTTCTTCTCCTCCATCCTTTTCATGAGATTTTGGGCATGCACGGTACCAGCACATGATGTGTTTCTCAAGCTTCCAGGTCTAGATCTCAAACCACAGTCAGCCAAGTGAAATCCAATTTCTTCATCAACCATGCCACTGGCTGGCCTATTTCTTCCTGACTTTAATGCGACCAAGTTGTTGATATGCCCTTAGTTTTTCTATCATCTTTCTTTTAGAAAAAGATCTAGGGGGGAAAAAAGTGAACATTGATCAGAGTAGAGTTTATCCTTATACTCAGACACCTTTAGGAAATGATGAAAATTTGAATAAAAATGGAAAGAAATCAAAGTGTTTTTTTTTTTTTTTTTTTTTTTTTTTTTGAGAGGTTTTCGCTATAGGGCACGTGCGCTCGCCAGACAGACAGAGAGAGACATAGAAACAGGTGAGAAATCACCCCCCAGAGGGGGTGATCATGTCGCAATCCCTTCTCCTCCATTCTCCTCTCGGGATCGTGGGCACGCACGCACACGCGCCTGGCATGAGTTTTAAGCCACCGGGTCCGGGACATGAACTGTGGTCGACTACATGGGAGTCCAGCAACATAGCCATTACGCTAACTGCTGGTTCCCATCAAAGTATTTTTAAATAGGGACCAGCAGTTGGTGTAATGCTATGTTGCTGGACTCCTATGTAATTGACTGTAGCTCGAGTCCCAGACCCGGTGGCTTAAACTCATGCTGGGCACATGTGTATGCATGCCCAAGATCCCGAGAGGAGAATGGAGGAGAAGGTATTGCAACATGGCCATCACCCCGCCCCCCGGGGGGGGGGGGGTGATTTCTCACTTTCTGTCTTTCTGTCTCTCTCTGTCTTTCTGGCAAGTGCATGTGCCCTATAGCGAAAACCTCTCCATAAAAACAAAAACAAAAAACAAAGTGTTTTTATATAGACCATCATATAGTTTTGTTCATATTTCTCATGGCACATTTTTTGAGAAGTAAACTTGGAAATTTTATTGGCATAGTTAAAGGCATAGTTTTTAAACTACTGGTAAAAATTGAAAAGTTTTATCTGGAGGAGTAAGTTTGTGATTTAGAATAAATTATTGAGGCGAGCACTATTCAGTTTAATCTTGATTTACTTTCTCCATTTGAGAGTAATGTAACTACTGGGCAGGTAGCTCACCATGGGCCCTGAGCAGTCTTGCACACTCCTGCTGAGTTTGGCAGACTACAAGGCTTATCTGTCTCTGTGTGATGAGCAAGTTCTGTAACTAGTCCCATAGACAACTAAATCAGCCAAGATGACCTCCACATGACTTCAGCCTAACTACTCACTCTCTGGACAGACAGGGCCTGGCTTATTTGCTATTTGCTACCATGCTTGCTACTTGTTTAAAAAGTGTTGGGCCCAGGGTCCTCCAGTTGTGGTTCACATTCATTGTTTGCAGCACCCATCAATGCTAATATCACTCCTGTGAAACTTGTCAGGAAAGGAAGGAACACAAATATGCTGAAACTAATGCTGCTGGCAGTGTAATGATTAATATAGTCCTTAGTCTCTGAACTAGGAGTCTCGTGTCTTCTGTCAACATCCACAAAGCAGTAACAGGTTAACTTTAATACCTGTATTGGAAGTTTTTGAGCCTGTCAGGATGTGATATTCTTTACCTACCTGCCAGGCAGAACTGTTTATGGTACCAGGCAATCTTTCCGAGAGCTTCTGTTGGCTATCTTAAGATAAACCTTGGTTTCTTAGCCTTTTGGTCATATCCTCAGATATAACATTCAAGTCAAAGCACTGGCAATAACCAGTGTTTCTAATTTCTCATGTAAGGCAACAGATATTAATGAACTTATACAAATAGCCATACTGCCACAACATAAGAATACTCACAAATACTTTCCAATTTTGGAGAGATCAGGAAGGGAGAAAAGTTTGTTTCAATTCTTTTTACTAAACAAGTTTTGTTTTTTTTTGTTTTTTTTTTTTTAATAAATTGTTGGAGCAATCAATAGCTCTAAAGGGAACAAAAAAAATCCTTAAATCTGGAAAACAAAGCATAGAAAAAAGTCAGTAATTATTTTAGTCAAAAGTCATGAAATTCTATTTCACCAGTTCAGTCTCATGTAATTAATCTTTCTTCAGAGAGTCTGCAGTTTATTGTGGTAAAGTCTTTCAGTTTAAATTCTGGAAGTTCAGAAATATTATCTCAAAGCTATCAAAAACCTATACTCAAGAGTACTTATCAGAGTCTTTTTCATTAATTTTCTAAGAGAGGCAATTTTGAATTGTAGCCTATTATAAAATGTTTTAGAAAGAGATCTTCTCATCCTACCCAGAATGTTTGTTAACCTCTTTTTATACATTTTGATTTCCATGTTTCTCTGATATGTTTGAGATAATTTTTTTTAGATTTATCTTCCAAATCAAAGATTCTTTTCACCTTGTCACCTTTTAACTTAAAATTGAATTTTTATTTTAAATTTTGTGTTTTTAATTTTAGAAGTTTTAGTTGGTCTCTTTTTTTATGGAGGTTTTTGTCTTAGGGCACATGCACTTGCCAGAGAGAGAGAGACAGAGATAGAGGAAAAGTGAGAAATCACTCCTATTCCCAGAGCGGATAACCACACAACAATCTCTTCTCCTCCATTCTCCTCCTGAGATCTCGGGCACACTTGCACACCAGGTCTGGAACTTGAACCGTGGTTGGCCATGTGGGAGTCCAGCAATGTAACCCCTACACTATCTGCTGGCCCCTCATTGGTCATTTTTAATATGCTTGGTTGTTGTTGTTTTATAATGTTTTATAATAACCTACTGTTCCTTGTTCAATTTTAATATTGTTTCCTTGATTTCTTGAGATATATGAAGTACAATGGTCTTAATGTTTGTTTTCACTCCCAAAATTCATGTTTGAAATCCCAACCCCACACCCCCACCGTGATTGTATTACAGAGGTGAGGCCTTGGAGAGGTGATTTAATCATGAGGGCACAGCTCTCATGAATGAGATTAGTGCCATTATAAAAGGAGCCTGAGGAACATTGTTTGTTCCTTCCACCATGTGAGACCATAGTAAGAAAGAACTAGAGAGAGGGCCCTCACCAGGCTCCAAATCTGCTGGCATCTTCATTTTGCACTTCCCAGCCTCCAGAACAATAGTAAATAAACTTTTGTTGTGTATAAACCACCTACCTTGGGCTTGGCAGGTGCTGTGGTGGTTAAGGTGTTGGACTCTTACATGACTGACCGTGATTCGAGTTGTGGGCCTTGTGGGTTGCTTTCTCATTCTCCTTCTCTCTCTGTCTACTCAATGGAATAATAATAATTATTATAATAATTATAATTATAATTATGAATAAAATTAAATAATCATTTTTAAAAAATTATTATAAAAACAAAACCACCTACTTCATGTTATTTTGATATAGTGGGCCAAACAGAATAAGACAGGAGCGTACTTCCTTATATTTTGTGTTTGATAATTCTAAAATTAGAAAGTTTTGCAGGGTCATTTGTTGCTGCCAGCTGCTATTCATGATACCTTTTTTGCTTATATAGTTTTGTAGTCTTATCATGAAGTCAGTCTCTCAGTCTTCGTGTGAACTCTTTGAATCCTAGGTCAGAGTCAGGAGCTGCCAAAACGGACTATGATGTTTGCACCAGTCGCTGACAGAGCACTTTCAACTCAGAATGATTTTCAAATTATGATCTCAAGTTGAGGCCATTAGACCCTACAAACAGTAGGAATTAAGGTTGAAAACCCAGGTCTATGGTTTTAAGTTCTCAGGAGACAATTTTCTATTTTCTTCCTCTGCCACTCAATGCCATAGTGAGAGAGGCAACGGGTGGTTTTTTTTGTTTGTTTGTTTGTTTGTTTTTGTTTGTTTGTTTGTTTTTTTCCCTGTCTTCTTTGGAGCATGTTTATTTCTCATCCACTAGTACACAGAGGGCATAGCTCTTTCATCTCTGCTTTATGCGAAGATATGAATTACATTTCCCATATTAAATAGGTCCTAGGTTTTTAATTCTGTCCCCTATGTGAAGATATGAATTATATTTCCCATATTAAATAGGTCCTAGGTTTTTAATTCTGTCCCCTAGGCAGCGTAAGGTTTCTAGCGTTCAGCAGATACTATCAGCTTCATTGTGGGCTTATGTTCTAGAGCTCTTGCATTCACCTAATGTTTGGGCTCTGTAGATTCTGTACTTTCTTTTTAAACTCAGTGATTTTTTTTTTTTTTTTTTTTTTTTTTTTTTTTTTTGAGAGAGAGAGGTTTTTGCAATAGGGTGCATGCCTTACCAGAAAGACAGAGAGAGACAGAAAGCGAGAAATCACCCTCCCAGGGCGGATGGCCACGCCACAATCCTTTCTCCTCTATTCTCCTCCTGGGATCTCGGGCATGCATGCATGTGTGCCCGGCGTGAGTTTAAGCCACCGGGTCCAAGACTCGAACTGCGTTCCACTACATGGGAGTCCAGCAACATAGACATTACACCAACTGCTGGTTCCAAAACTCAGTCATTTTTTTAAAGGAGATTTAAAAATAAATTTATCTCATGGGGCCAGCAGGTAGCATGTTGGTTGGGGCACTGGACCCCACATGGCCTGCTCTGCAGTTCAAGTCCCAAACATGGCACCTTAAAAATCATGCCAGGCACGTGAGCATGCATGCCCAAAGTCCTGAGAGGGGAATGGAGGAGAAGGGATTGTGACATGGCCATCTTCCCTCAGGGGTAATTTTTCACTTTCCCTCTATCTTTCATCTCTTTCTCTGTCTCTCTCCAACAAGCACATGTGCCCTATGGGGAATTCTAAAAATAAATAATAAATAAATAAATTTATACTACCTTTTTGAGGTTATTTTTCACTAATATTAATTGGTGATTCATCTTTCTACCAGATTAAACTTTATGTCTCATTCTTTTTATATCCAACCCCACTTTCAACATCCTAGTCTAAGAGATCATTGTCTCTCACTGCAAGAGTTTTCTAACTTTTCTCTGTATCTTCACTCTTGTGTTCCTACAATTTACTCTCCAAATAGCAGCTAAACGATTAATTTTCAAATGCTTAATGTGTCACTTTTTTGCTTAAAACTTCTCAGTGATGAGAATAGGGAAAAATCTATAGTGAAAGAAAGTAGATTTGTGATTGCCTAGGGATGGGATGGGTAGGGTGTTTGTGGGGGCAAGGGGTGAGAAAGACAAGTGACTGCTAATGGCTATCAGGTTTCTTTTGGGGTGATGAAAATACTCTAAAATCGACTGTGGTTATGATTGCCCAGCACTGTAAATATACTATTGAATTGTACACTTTAAATCCTCAGTTGTATGGTATATGAATTATATCTCAATAAAGGTATGATTTTAAAAACACTATATCTATATCTATCTGTCTATATCTATCTATCTATATCTATACCTTTAGATATAGATATTAATTAGGTTTTTATCATCTATCTATCTATCTATAGTAATTAGGTTTTTACCATAGGGCACATGCACTTTCTGGAGAGAGACAGAGAAAGGGAAAGTAAGAAATCATCCCTCAGGGGCATAGCCATGCCACAATTCCTTCTCCTCCATTCTCCTCTTGGAATTTTGGGCACGCACACACACACAACCGGTGTGACTTTCAAGTTGCTGGAGTTGACATTCGAACTGCAGCCAGCCATGTGGGAGTCCAGCATTTAAACCACCACACCACCTGCTGGCCCCCTAAACAATGTAATTTTTAAAACAACAAAAACAGTTTTCCAATTGGGAGAAGCACTTCTAGAGTGCTGAACCAGGGACCTCTGGAAATTTGCTCTCCCATAAAAGTAACAAGGATATTAGCAAAAATGATCCAAATAATATTTTTCAGAACTCTGAAAGTTAATCAGGGGCTTGCAGCAAACAAGGAGTATTTATTCAAGAAAAATGACTGAATGGCAATAAAATCTTGCACTATACCCTATAAATATGTACAACTATTATGCATCGATTAAAAATTATCTAAAAAAATAGTCCCATACTAATCTCTCTCCCCACAAGCTCTTCAGTAGCCTTAAAAGTCAGCAGCCTTGCAATCACAGTAACTTGAAAAACAGCAATCTAGCAGCCACTAGAGGGGGCATAACAGGCTGAGAGTGTCCCTGAAGTCTCACTGCATTTTGCCTGGCAGCTCCTTGTGAAAACTTCTTTCCCAGGGTTTGTTCTGATTTCACCTGACTCTGAGCTTGCTTAGTGCAAATAGCCCCACCTCTAGAGTGTGCGTAGAAAACAATTAGCAGCAATTGTTTAACATCACAGCTACCTGACACAGTGATATGAGTTGAAGCAAATGGAAAGCTAGCCAAAATAAATAAATAAAAAGAAAAACAAGAATAATATGACATTCTTTGTTCATGGATCAGGAGATTTAATATTAAGATGGCAATACTTTCCCAATTTATTCAGATTCAATATAATCCATATTACAATGGCAGCTGGCTTGTTTTACATAAATGAATGAGCTAATCCTCATCATAAGTTCATATAAAAATATAAGGGGCCCAGAATAGACAAAACAATCTTGGGGAAAAAAAAAGAAAGATAGAGGCTTCATACTTCCTAATTTCAAAACCTACTTAAAATTAAGCAATTAATCATGACCTTGTAGTTTACGGAGCCAAATCCCACATAGCCAACTGAAGTCGGAATCCTGGCCCCAGTGGCTTTTAAAACATCTGGGTCCATGACATGCCAGGCTTATGCGGGTGCATAACCAAAATCACTATAGAATGGAGAAATGGAGGAGGAAGGATTGCAGCATGACCACCTCCCATTGGAACGTGTTTTCTTCCTCTCCCTCCCTCTCTGTCTCTGTTTCTCTGTCTCTCTCTGGTGAGCACATACACCCTCTAATAATTAAAAAAAAAAAAAAAAGCTGCAGTAAGAGAAACAGTGTGGTACTGGCAAAAGGATGCACATATAACTCTGTGGAGTACAACTGAGAGTCCATAAATACACTATTATATATTATGGTCAATTTATTTCAAAAGGGAAACCAAGACAATTCAATGGAGACAGAATGTCAAAATTTTTAACAAAAACAGTGGCAGGATAACTGAATATCTAAAGGCAAAGAATAATGCTGGATCCTTATCGCAAGTCACATACAACTAAGTAGTTAAAATTGAATTATGGATCTAACTACAAGAACTGAAAACATATAACTGAAAAGAAAACTTGGGAACCAGCAGTTAGCGTAATGGCCATGTCGCTGGACTCACACGTAGTCAACCGCGGTTCGCGTCCTGGACCCGGTGGCTTAAAACTCACGCCGGGCGCGTTGTGCGTGCGTGCCCAAGATCCCGAGAGGAGAATGGAGGAGAAGGGATTGCAGCGTGACCATCCCCTCTGGGGGGTGATTTCTCGCTTTCTGTCTCTATGTCTTTCTCTGTCTGTCTGGCGAGCACACGCGCCCTATAGCAAAAAAACCTCTCCAAAAAAAATATAAAAAAAAAACACTTGACCTTAGATTAGGCAATGATTTCTTAAGTAATAGGTCATCAGGAAAGTCACAACATATTTTTGTATGTTTTTCTATGCAAAAATGCATCATGACTTTCCCCACAACCCAATATAATGCCAAAAGCACAAGTATGAAAAGAAAAGCCAGATAAAATCAAAATTTAAATTTTTGTGTCTCAAAAGACACCATTAAGAAAGACAATCTACAGAATGAGAGAAAATATTTACAAATCATAAATCTCACAAAGGACTTAAATATTCATAACTCAGCAATAATAATACAACCCAATTTTAAAAATAAGAAAAGAATTAGGATATTTCTCTAGAGATAATAAACAAATGGCTAATAAGCACATGAAAACATGCTCAACATTATTAGTCATTAGGAAACACAAAACAAAACCACAATGAGATTCCACTTTACACCCATTAGGATGGCTAAAAGATAAAGAAAAGACAGCAACAAGTGTTGCCCAGATGTAGAAAAGTTGAAACTCTCACACATTGCTAGTGGGATTGTCCAATGGTGCAGCCACTCTGCAAAATTAGTTCATGGACTTTCCAAATATATATATATATTTGGAGATATACTCCTAGATATATACCTAAGATAAATGAAAACATATGTTCATACAAATTTACACAAATGTGCATATAACATTAACAACGATAACCAAAATGTGGAAACAACCCAAATCTCCATCAGCTAATAAATATAGATCTATATAATGGAATATTATGGATGAACCTTCAAACCATTATACTAAATGAAAGAAGCCAGTCACAGAAGACCACATATTGTATGATTCCACTATATATAAAGTGTCCAGAATAAGCAAATCCATATAAAATAAATTAATGGTTGCCTGTAGCTGGGAGGAGTTGGGAAAGTGACTGCTTATGGGTATGAGGTTTATTGTGGGTGCTAAAATGTCCTGAAATTAGATAGTAGTAATGGTTGCCCAATCTTGAAAATAGATACATTAAAGCCTGAGAGTCTACATTTTTTAAAAGTGAATTTTATGTGAGCTATACCTCAAAGTATTAGAGAAAAAACAATAAACTTCTAATGGCTTCCTGAATTTCCCATGTGATCTTACCCCTACCTCCTCTCTGACTTCACATTAGGTACAAAGGTACCTATTGTGGACCTACTGTGTACCAAGCACTGTTTTGAGCATTTGGAATATATCAGTGAACAAACAAAATCCCTGTTTCTGGTCAGCCACAGTGGCAAAGCAACGATACAGTGCCCTGTGTTGCTGAAGCCACATGGGAAAATACTGGGTTTGTGGACTTGGGCTGGGCCCTAAGGTCTCCCCGTACATGCCAGGCCCTGGGTCCTAAGGTCTCCCCGTACTCGCTGGACCTGGGTCCTAAGGTCTCCCCGTACACGCCGGGCCCTGGGTCCTAAGGTCTCCCCGTACATGCTAGGTCCTGGGTCCTAAGGTCTCCCCGTACACGCCGGGTCCTGGGTCCTAAGGTCTCCCCGTACATGTCAGGCACACACACATGCCTGTGATCTCAGCTGACTGAGGCTGGGGGTGGACTGTCCTACGTCCTAGTTGGTGAGACCTGAATATCTCTTTTCCTTGCAAAGAATAAATAAATGCATTTATTTTTAAGAGTTATTTTTGCTATAGGGTGCATGTGCTTGCTGGAGAGATACAGAGAGAGAGAGAGAGAGAAGAGAGAGAGAAAGTGAGAAATCACCCCCCAGAGGGGTGGCCACGCCACAATCCCTTTTTCTCCATTCTCATCTTGGGATCTTGGGCATGCACACGTATCTGCCCTGCCGAGGTCCAGCCTCGGCGGGGGTGGGTTGACTCGTGGGAAGCGGCGAAGGTGAACAGAAACAAAAATTAGACTAAGACCTCAATGCCTTTAACATGTTCTTAGCTGGCCACAGCCAGAGTTAGCTCCAGGCTGCTGCACTGGCAGCTTTCAAACACACGTATTTATTGAGGGATCTTACAGGAGTAGGAGGGGTGAGGGGGAAATAAAAGATTTACTCTATGAAACAGAGAATTCAAAGCACAGGAACAATGATCATAAAACATGATGTCTGTCTTGTTTGAACAGGTAAGCCAAACACAGTTCTCAGGACGAAGGAGTCTATTTGTCTGGTGCATTTTCTTCTTCAGTCTTGATTACCGGACAGGGTCTTTTGAAGAGGGGGCTTGGAGGAAGCTTGGTAATCTCAGTCCCAGACCAGGGCGGTAACATTGCTGGTAGCAAAGACCTAGATAGATATCTAAAGGTTATTGTGTACTTGGGACCCTCTACTTGCTGTTCTATACAATGGCTGTGGCTTGGGGAACAGCGATGTTCCCTTGTCCTGAGATCAAAGGTGGCTCATGGTCTTTGTTTGGGGTATCAGTGCCTCACTGATGAGTCCCTAAGCCTCCCCCAGCTACTGAGGTCGTTTCACCAGTTTAGTAGCTTTCTATTAACCCAAACCTTTCTAATGTTATCTATGTAATCCCCAGTAGGAGAGGTGACTGCAGCACTCTTTATTGACATTTTCCAGGCAGGTGGGGGGGGGACTTCAGGAGATAATTCCCATTTGCTGGCGTTAGGGATCCGCATTCCTTCAGTGTTATTGTAAAAATTATAGTAAGGCTGGGGGTGTTATTTTGCCCTTATGGGGTACCGTCAGTAAAGCTCATGGCAGAGAAATTAACTACAGGCCAGAAAAATGACACAAGGAGAGTTAGTAAACTGCTGGCTTTATCTTGCCGTTTCTTCCCAACCCAGGCCATGGGAGACAGCCTCTTTACCAACTTGTGTTGTCTGCATGGCCCCATCACTGCCCAGCATGAGTTTTATGCCTCCAGGTCCTGGACTCGAACCACAGTTGACTATGTGGGAGTCCAGCAACGTAATCATTTATGCCATCTAATAAATTCATTTTTAAAATCCCTCTGATGGCACTCATATTCTAGCAGGGTGATGGTACACCAACTATAATAAGTAAGGTAGAATATTAAAAGGTGATGCCACAGGAAAATATAAAGAAATACGAAAGCGTAGTGTGAGGTTGGGTGGCCAGATTCCGTTTGCAGTAGGGTGACCAGAATAGCTCTTACGAGGACCATTTTCTCAGTGTTTTGACCTTACTCATCTTTCCTGTCCCTCAAATATGACAATTTGGTTCCTTCTTTAAGGGCCTTTGTCCTCCCTGGATGCTCTTCCCAAATGATCTTCCAGACTGTTTCTTGTCATTCAGATTTCAACTTTAAAATCTTTCCCTGAGGGGTCAGCAGGTAGGATGATGATTAAGGGCACTGGACTCCCACATGGCTGACCACGGTTCAAGTCCCAGACCTGGTGGCTTAGTGACTTGCTTTCTCACTTTCCCTCTCTCACTTTGTCCCTCTCTGGTCAAATTTAAATAAATAAATAAAGTTAAATAAAACAATTCTTTAAAAAAATTAAAATCTTCCTCAAGACCTTTCCTCAGTTATCCAGTCTCAAGTAGCCACCTAGGGGCTGGACAGTGGCAGAACAGTAACACAATGCTCTGCGAGGCTGACCCACATGAGACAGTCCAGCCTCCCATCTGGAGACCTCCACCTCCCTGAACACATGGGGCATGCGTGCTCATGGTGCAGGCTGGTGGAGACCAGGGAGCTGGGGGGAAGGGTGTGGTATGAGTGCCCATTGGAGTGATGTCTCTCCATCTGGTCATTCAAAGAAGAGCGAAAGGTATGCCATAAAAGATGATTTTACAAAGGACTAAAGGAAGAAAAGAGTGCTAACAACTACATCTTAGGGGATTCAACAAAACATTTTAGAAACAGTAAAATATCCCTTTCTGGGGATAAATCGTGGCACAGCAGTAAAATATAAGGCCCCCACAAGGCTGACCCACACGGAAAGGTTCCAGTTTGCAGACACCTTCCAAAGTACACTGGGCACACGTGTGCCCATGACCTAGGGCTAGCTGTGGGGAAGGGGGGGAGGGACTGTGAGTCACAGCAAAACTGTTGGGGGTGCTGTCTCTTGCTCATAGAAGAAATGAATAAACTTTAAAAAACCTATTTTTCTGATATTTTTTCCAAGTCTCTCCATTCTTTAGCCTTATGGCCTTGTTTACTGCCATAACCCCTGACACTTCAAAGTACCAGGAACACAGTAGGTGCTTGGGAAACATATATCAATAAATGAGTAAGTTAAATGTTTGCTTTTTCCTTTAGCATTTTTAGCTAAGAAAAGAACCAGTATCCATTGTTCTTTCCAGAAATAGTCACTCAAGAGCTCTCAGAATCCTTGGCTCTGGTGCATTTTTCAGTGTTCACACACTTTTCAAATGTTGTATTCAATACCTACAATCTATTTCTAATTTTTCACTAATTTATAGATCATTAAAGAAGATAAAATAGACACCAGCAGCCCTGCACTGGACTGTACACAGAGCACTCAACCAAACTTGCAGCTGATGGGTTTTGTACCCAAGTGCAAAACCCTGGTCCACTCCTGAAAGGACCAGGGAAACCAACCTGGTGTGTTCAGACTGACTGACTAAGGTCGCAAGGCTGTCCTCCTCCAGCTGCAAGGGCCTGTACCGCCCCTTTAAGTGGCACTCACTTCCTTGGGCTCTGGGATGCTGAGCAGTATTTTGTCATATTTTCCTCACACTGAAAATCAAAGAACAGTTTCTATTAAGACCGGAGCTGTTGAGTGTGCAGACATGAAAACAGAGAGAAGTGTTTCTTTTCTTATTTGGTAAATATTTTGCTTTAGAGACATCAGTAACTAATCGCAGCTGTTTCCTTTAGTTACAAATGGATTCAATCAGGTAAAATTTCAAATGAAACACAGGAACCGCTAGAGTCATTCCATTATACAGTACAATGGTAGCGTTAAGCCCTGTGAAATGTATGTATTAAGTATGCATGTATTCATCAAATCAAACAAAGACACTAATGGGTCTCTGATTAGTGTTCTAACTCTATTATGGTGATAACTTTCATCTCACCCTGACTCATCTGAAACATGGGAACAAAATGCTATTAAGTTTGATAACACTCTGTCATGTGCCATCATTCTGGTTAAGCACTGCACTAAATTTTGGCTAGAAGTTCTCTCTTAAAAACTAAGTCAAAGGGAGGCCAGCAGGTGGTGTTGTGGCTAAGGCACTGGATTCCCACCTGGTCAATGACAGTTCAAGTACCAGACTCGGCAGCTTGAAAATCACACTGGGCACATGTGCATGCATGCCCAGAATCCCGAGAGAATGGAGAAGGGAGCGCAGTGTGGCCATCCCCCTTGGGGGCTAATAGCTCACTTTCTCTTTCGGTCTCCCTCTGACAAACACATGTACCCTATGGCAAAAGTCTAAAGGAAAAAAATTAATGCCTAAAAAGAGCTGCTATTAGGCTGAGGAACCCTGGAATTTTAACTTTAATAATCTGTTAAGTTTTATGTCAAAATTAATGTAAAAACTAGTCAGTTGCTGTTTATCTTCAAACAGAACTCATAAAAAGATGATTTCTAAGGGACTATTGCATAGATATGAGTGAATAATAGCTCAATCTTGAACCAGGTACTCAGAAAAATAAGCAAGTACAAAATATATTTTTATTCAATATTTTGAAAATACAGTTCTGTGAAAATTCATAAATAAATTGTATTATAATAATGAATTGATACTTAGAACCAAGGAAACAATATTCATTTCCAAATGCAAAGCGGTATCCTTTGTTCAGGGGTAGTTCATATTAATGCATATTTTTTTAAATGATTGCTACAATCAAGCATGTAACCACTTAGTTTTATCTAAGTACTATCTGTAAAAAAATTATGCTCTTTTAGAGAATCTAATTTAATCATCCTATTCTTTTCTTCAGTGATTTTTCTCCAAACGGGGGTAAAAGTACCCTCGATGGAAGAAGGCAGAACCGTGTCGGACCACGCCTCGACCCACTGACGTCTACAGCACAGGCTCGGCTCCACGTGGGCCCAGCTCTACCTTGTCACGGAGGCCTGCCAATGAGGGGTATCTAACAGCAGCACCAAATATCAAAAATTAACAATCTTAGGGGTCTTTGTTTTAGGTTTCTGTGGTTTAGGTTCTTCCAGAACTTCTTCATAGTCTGCACTCATTCCCTTTGCCCAGCGACCAACTGTGACCATTCGATCTGTAAAGGAATATAAGAGTCAGAATGTAAGAAAAACAGGAGTCAAATGCACCCACTTACCCTGGTATTGGTTTAGAGCAGGAACTAGTTTTGTCATGAATAATCACAAGGAAGGAAGGCTCTATCACTAAAGGAAAGTGAGCAATTCTGTCATTGATTATAACCCTTGATTTCACAGTACCACAGGCAATTTCTCATCCCAATTAGGGAAATGCAGCAACTACTTTGCAATGCACAAATTGATGAGAAAGCTCTTTCATTCTTTCCCAGAGTTCATCATTATAGAGTCAATGAATTCCAAGAGTCTGTAAACAGTGAAACTTATGAAGCATCAGTTTTAAATGTACAAGATTCCACCTGTGAAATTATACAACATCTGCTTGTCACTCTTGTTATTTGGGAAGTGGCAGTCCTCCCAGGAGGGAGAATTCAAATTCCACTTCATCATTTCAATCTCACTGCCTACAATGTGGTAAAGACTATCTTCTTCTAGACAAGACTGTAAATAAGAACTCTTGATTTTCAAATTCAGATATTAGGGGTAGAAAGTAAGAATGGGCAAACTTGCTTGTATAATTCAATGACTATCTGAAACAGAAAGGAATATGCTTTTTTCCTAAGAAGCACTACTGGGCTATCTTATTAGCATTGTGCTTCCTTTCACGGAGGACTATCATCATTCTAATTCAGGCAAACTAATGTAAGAACAGTCTCCACTTCCTCAAAAGTTGGCCATAGGTATAGTGAACATTTATGAAGTTTTTAATGAACAATGCAGTATTTCATTAGGAAGAAATAAGTAGCCAGATGGTGTGAATAACACATTTTTAATATTCTCAGCGGTTTTTGCCATCAACTCTGAATCCTTTTAAGTACACACAAAGTATTTATGAGGACACTCAATCATAAGAATGTTGAGTCATTTTTATGTGTTTGACCTTCTCTTAGTGAATCAATACTTTTGTAAGTAACAGAATTGAGTCTACTGTTATTAATTAGTTAGCAAACATAAGTGTTTATAAATAAAATGTTTTTATAAAATCAAGGCTTACTGGTCATGTTTTTTTTTTTTTTTTTTTTTTTTTTTTTTTTTTTCCCCGAGGACAGGTGGTACTGGTCAATAGACTACTAGCAGAGAAGTGACTAAGTCATTGCTGTAGTAGACACTCTGGTTGTCTTCAAATCAGGACAGTAGCGCTGATAAGTTATTAACAACAAAATACAGCAAAACCAGATGAATATTAATTGTATCCCTTCTAAAGGGAGACCCAGGCATCTCACCTGAATTCTGACTTTTAGGACAATCTTTCTTCAAATGTTCCACAGAGCCACAAAGTTTACAGCCACCACCTATTAAGAGAACAAAGTCACTAAATTCATCTTATACTTACATCGGGTTTTTAATGTCTCAAAGCACTTTCATCTCTTATTTAATCCTTATACTCTTGTCAGCTATAAAGGTAGCTGGAGTCAGGAACACAGGTAGGTGCCACCATCTTATAAATAATTCATTCTCCATTCCTCTTAACTGCACAGAGCACTAAACTATGCCTACCCCCTCTTCTTGAGACTGGCCTTCAGGAGAGAAGTGGGGAAGAGAAGAGAATATGATAGAAGGCACTTGCTCAAGGGCCACTGCACAGAAGCCTGGATCTTAACCATGGTTACACAGTCAAAAATCCATGAACCCTTGGACCTATAAACAAAAGCGGTGTGCAGATGTATTTTCTGAAAAGGATGTTCATAGTTTTTATCAGATTCTAAGATGGTCAATGACCCAAAAAGTGATTAGGAACCACTGGCCTATTCTACAGGTCAGATGGGAAAGGAATTTATGAAAGGAATCAAATTGCCATTTGTTTAAGTGCCTTCCATCTGGTAGGCACCTTAACCATAATAAAAATGTCCATCTACCTATTAATACTTTAAGCAACATTCCAATCTTGTGAATTTTCTTTCTTTCTCCCATAAGTGAGAGAGAGAGACACCTTTAACTGATCTTCATGCCACATCCATCCCCAGCTCTTATCAGGCCAGGATCATGAGCACATATTCCAAGCATGTTCAGGGAGGTCTCCAGACACAAACCCAGAACCAGAACCATCCCATATGGATGAGCATTATATTACTGCCATGACACCACATTGCCCCAACATGCATGGTTCCTAAAATAAGTGTTTCACTCAATAGTCAAACACTATTGCCTAATGGTCAAGAATTACCATGATCGGAACCAGCAGTTAGTGTAATGGCTATGTCGCTGGACTCCCACGTAGTCGACCGTGGTTCGCATCCCGGACCCGGTGGCTTACAACTCACGCCGGGCACGTGTGCGTGCGTGCCCAAGATCCCGAGAGGAGAATGGAGGAGAAGGGATTGCGGCGTGACCATCCCCTCTGGGGGGTGATTTCTTGCTTTTTGTCTCTATGTCTGTCTCTGTCTGTCTGGCGAGCGCACGCGCCCTATAGCAAAAAACCTCTCCAAAAAAAAAAAAAAAAAGAATTACCATGATCATACTCATGTTAAATGATTTAGTAAAAAAAGAAAAAAATGACCCTATGGGGGACCGATAGTTGGAGTAATGGCTATGATGCTGGACTCCCATGTAGTCGACCACGTTTCAAGTCCCAGACCCAGTGGCTTAAACTCACGCCAGGCATGTGTGCGTGCGTGCCCAAGATCCCAAGAGGAGAATGGAGGATGGAGGAGAAGGGATTGCGGTGTGGCATTCCCCCCTGGGGAGTGATTTCTCGCTTTCTGTCTCTCGATCTCACTCTTTCTGGCAAGTGCATGTATCCTATAGCAAAAAACTCTCAAAAAAAAAAAAAAAATGACCCTATGGGATAAATATCTGTCTGAATTCTCACATCTATGTGCCTATTTCTCTTATTAAACTTTTTTCTTTTTATAACTATTCACTTGACCATCCAAAACCATTATGCTCAGGGCATGTTATCTGACTTGTTTTATAAACTCTAAACTAAGACACGCCTATAAACATTTTCCAGGCCCAGCCTATAACTGTTTTATATGCAACAGTGAAATAGAAGAAGTACTTGAATAATACATATTTTAATCCTAATAACAACTCTTTCAGGTAAAAACCATAATTCATCAAATCTAAGACATCACTGATTATAGGATGTATAATTATTTCTCATACCTCTCAGAAACAAAAAAAAGCCATCAATTACATATGATCTACCAATGATAAGACACGTTCTGATTTCAGGGATATTGAAATATGAAAAAGTGTGCATCTCAAAGTCAATGACAGTTTTACTTCTTCTTTTAAAGAATTATTTAATTTTATTTGTTATTATCACTTTTTAATTTAACCAGAGAGAGACAGAGAGTGAAAGTGAGAAAGCAAGTTGCTAGGTCCGGGACTTGAGCCATAATCAGCCTTATGGGAGTCCAGCACCTTAACCACCACGCCACCTGCCGTCCCCATTGAGAGATAGTTTTATCACCTCCATTTAACAGGTGAGAAAACTGAGATGAGAGAAGTTTAATAACTCAGCCAAAGTTTCACAGCTAGTGAGTGGCGCTGCTGGGACTATGACCCAAGCATGACTGACACCAAAAGCCCTGTTTTCTTAATGAACTCCTCCAGGGAGACAACTAGAATGTGACATAAGAAGTCATCTAGAACTAAATGGTGCAAGCCACCACAGTAACAGATAATAACCTCCTCCTTAAAGCTTAGATGTCACAAACTTTATTGTGGAGACCTTAAGACATTAAGTGATCTAAAGGTAAGAAGATAAGGATGTTATATGATCCTATGCCAGATAATTAACTAAAGAAAAAAATTCAGAAACAAAAATAACGTATTTCTACCGAATGGTATGTTGGGCTGAAATAAAATACACACCACTTTGTTTTTAAGCTCATATTACTTGAGGAATAATTCCTCTGATTCTATTATGTTCAAAAGTAGGAATGGGTCCAGTTGCAGTGGTGCAGGCACTCGGGAATACTGGAGCCACATAGGAGGCCTGGGTTTGAGCATCTGAATCGACCTGAGACATCAGGAATACCCACAGACGCGTCTATAATCCTGGCAAACTGGAAGCTGGGATGGGGGGGGGGGGGGGAGTACTGCAGTATGGCAAGACAAGACCCTGCCGAGGGTACCTGTCTCTCTCTTTCTCAAAGTAAAAAATAAACCAAAAAAAAATTTTTTTTAAAGTAGAAATGTATACCATATTCTCAGAAATGATGCTGTGGAAGCAAGCAGTTTGAAATATAGCTTAGTTTTTTTTAACTGGAATTATTAATATATCATCCTATTACACCAAAAGCCCTATTAAGAAGAATAGCTTGATAAAAATAATGAAATTCTCAAGGTTTTATTACTTATTCAAGATTTCATGCAAGAACTGATTAACGGGGTAAATTAAATCACAACTCTGCATGATGACTCATCATTTCTAACATTTGAGGGTAACAGTACTCACCATCAGCATAGAGTCCTTTGGGATTATCAGGACAGGATCTAGACAGGTGTCCCATTTCCCCACAAACAAAACATTTTGCAAAAGGAAATTCACCTGCAAGAATCAATATTTCCTATTAAGTTGATTATGTTTCTGACAAGACATAATTCACTTTATTTAAAATTACTTTGAATAGAAAATATTTTTACATCACAAAATACAATCTCATACTAATTAAAAATATTAAGCAGCACACACAACAAATTCTGTTAAAAAAAAAATACCCATTTGGCTATTTATAGGCTACATTTTCCACCAACCACACAAAAACCTGAAAGAAAACATACCAAGAGCTGGGTCTACTTTGGCCTTACACTTGGTGATTTCATGCTCTGTGGACCCACACCGGTAACATATTCCAGTCCCCATATCCTGATTTTCAAGGGCGGCTGGGCAATCTGCAATTCCATGGCCAGGTTTTCTACAATGGAAACATACCTGGGAAAACAAAATGTGAATTTCGACACTGTAAAACTACACCAGTGATTTATCAATTCTTATTTTCAAAAATACCTTGAAAGGGCCAGCAGGTAGCATGGTGGTTAAAGTGCTGGACGTTCACATGGTTGACCATGGTTCTGGTCCTAGACCTGGCAGCTTGCTTTCCCACTTTCCCTTTCTCTCTGTCTCTCTCTAGTGAGCACACATACCCTGTAGAAAACTTAAAAATAAAGGACCAGCAGTTGGTGTAATGGCTATGCGGCTGAACCCCATGTAGTCGACTACGGTTCGAGTCCCGGACCCGGTGGCTTAAACTCATGCCAGGCGCGTGTGCATGCGTGCTCAAGATCCCAAGAGGGGAATGGAGAAGGGACTGCGGCGTGGCCATCCCCCCTAGGGGGTGATTTCTTGCTTTCTGTCTCTCTGTCTCTGACTTTCTGGCAAGCGCACGCGCCCTATGGCAAAAACCTCTCAAAAAAAGAAAAAAAAAGTGTTTCACACATTCCTAAACAATAAGAGATGTCATTTTATCAGATCTCAATGCTTTTGAAAACTTTCAATCCATAAATCCACCAATCTCAGAAACCATGTTATAAAATTTGTATAAAATTTCTTAAATAAATTGAGCAAATGTGGACTATTCATTTAATTAATAGGCATACATACACTAAAAAAGAAATGCAGTTGTCTGGAAAAGGCAGACGATGGCTATAAAAATTATCACTTAAAATTAATAGATGTACTTTTAAGGTCCACATAATCAGATGAATCTGGGTTAAATGTTTCTATTTATATTATGATTCAAGTTATAAGATATATTTCATAAAAAAGTATATTCTTCTTGTTTCATAATATTAAATACACATGCTTTACTATTCAGAAATAGAGGTCTGATTTCTAGAATATATATACATTACATCTTTTTTAAAAATTTATTATTATCATTATTTTTCAGTTTGATCAGAGAGAGACAGAGAGAGAGAGAGGAAGTGAGAAAGCAAGCCACCAGGTCCAAGACTTGAACCGTAGTCGGCCATTTGGGAGTCCAGCACCTTTAACCATCACGCCACTTGCCAGCCCCTACACATTACATCTTAAAAGAATAATTTATGCTAGGATGAGTTATTTGGCTCCCACATAAAATTGACCAATGTTTATTTCCATACTACTTAGCAATTTGGAGGAAACATTTTTGCTGCAATGAGTAAGAACTTCAACCATAACCAAAGATTCCAGAAATTTTAAACTATCTTATTTAAACAGAATGTATATGTATTTCTTGGATAACAAACAGCTAATCATTTCATTATTTTTGTCAAACTAAGTACAGGTTTTCTAAAAATGAAAATAAACAGGCCAAATTAAACACATTTTGTAACTCTGTCCTCATTTCCTTTTTTTCCTGTTTAATAACAACATAATTGGAAAAAAACGAGTGTCTTTATATTCTTCAGTAATGTTTATAGTAAAATGAGCAGGTCCAAACAAAGAAACTGCATTTATTCTACGAACTGCAGGAAGAGCTACTGCTAAAAACTGGATTACCACCATAAAATATCTTGGCTCTTTGGTGAAGTCAAGGTGGTCTCTACTAACCTGATGGTTCATTGCTCTGACCTTTAAATCTAATTATCATCAAATAAAATCTCTCTTTTTAAAAATTTAATTAATTGGGACCAGCAGTTGTCATAATGGCTGTGTCACTGGACTGCCACGTAGCCGATCGCGGCTCGAGTCCTGGACCCGGTGGCTTAAACTCACGCCGGGAAGGTGAGCATGCGTGACCAAGATCCTGAGAGGAGAATGGAGGAGAAGGGATTGCGGCATGACCATCCCCCCCAGGGAGGTGATTTCTCGCCTTCTGTCTCTCTCTGTCTTTCTGGCGAGCACACACGTCCTATAGCAAAAACCTCTTAAAAAAATTAATATTTTGAGAGAGATTTCTGCTAGAGGGTCCATGCACTTGCTAGAGAGACAGAAAGTCAGAAATCACCCTCCCAAGGGGGGGATGACCACGCTGCAATCCCTTCTCCTTCATTCACTTCTTGGAATTTTGGGCACGCACACGCGCACGCGCACACACACACACGCCTGGCATGAGGTCTAAGCCACTGGGTCTGGGACTCAAACCGCAGTCAACTACATGGTAGTCCAGTGACGTAACCATTACGCCATCTGCTGGTCCCAGTAAAATCTCTTAAATGGTCCTTCAACTTAATGTCAGTGGGACTGTAGAGCAGACTGATAAATTTCTATATGTTAATTAACTTATTAGCATTTAAGGACAATGCTTAAGATATTAAAAAAAAACAAGAAAATAAATTAACAGTAAATCATGACAATACTATTTATAAAGTATTCCTTTGCTTTAACAAAACATCCCTCTTCTTTAACTGTATGCATAAAGCTTTCCTTAAAAAGATCATATAAGTAAAATTTTTTAAGTGGTATACAATTTACCATACTGCCTGTGTCAACTAAACTATCTTTACATTAACTTCGCTGACTTAAAAAATATATATATATTATTTTTGTACAAACACAAGAGATGGGTGTGAATGTCAGATGAGCTGTATGTGGAGGAGTGGCGCCTAATGAAGGACATTTGGAGAAAGGATACGGAGGTAGAACATTGACGGGATGGGGAAGTGTGGTGTTATCAGTTGAAGATATTTCGATCAACGGGACAGGGGAGAAATGTTCACATATTGAAATGCTCACATTGTAAGCTAAACAAAGCGACTGAATGTATATACAAAAAGAAATAAATTATAAAAAAAATTTTTAAATAATCAATTTTACAAGTTAAACAAGACTCTATCTAATTGGATCCAAATAGAAATAATTGTCTTATCTGTACAAATTTATCCCTAAGGAATGTTTCATCTTTGTTATTTCTAATCAATTATCTTCACATATGACACTCCATAGAGCTCATCCTGTAAGTGGTCAGCAACCACATTTCTTTTTCTTTTTTTGAGATTTCTTTTCTTTTTCTTTCTTTTTTTTTTTTTTTTTGCTATAGGGTGCGTGAGCTCGCCAGAAAGACAGAGAGGACAGAGAGAAACAGAAAGCGAGAAATCACTCCTCGGGGGTGGGGTGGGGGGTGGTGGTCACGCCGCAATCCCTTTTCCTCCATTCTTCTTTCGAGATCTTGGACACGCACACACATGTGCCCGGGGTGAGTTTAAGCCACTGGGTCCAGGACTTGAACCACGGTTGACTACATGGGAGTCTAGCAACATAGCCATTACGCTAACTGCTGGTCCCAGCAACCACATTTCTTAAGACTAGACAGCTCAAAACTGCCCTCATGCAAACACTGCTCCGCATTTAGTAAGTCTGATGAAAAAGGAAAGAGACTGGCACTAAGTCCTGGTTTTTATGCAGTATTCTACTAGAAGATCTGAGAAATTCACTTACAGACAGGGAAAAAATTTCACTAAGTATTTCATTTTCTATGCCTGACATAGTTCAAAACCTGGAGCTAAGTACTACAGATAGAAACCTGCTGCCCCCAGAACTGCTCTGAATATAGGATGGAGAGGGAGGGAGTGAGGGTTTTAATTCCACTATTACACTGCTGTGTCACTGTACCAACTGGCCTGACTAGTCCAGTCTCTCCTGTGCCTCAGTTATTCAGGGACAAAGACAAAAGAACATCCTTTCCAAGTAATAGAAACAACACACATCTAACCTGCTGGACCCAACCATTATTTTCACGCCCTTTTAAATAGCAATGTGAAAAAGGGTTATTGGAAAGCAGGGATAAAAATACTGGTTTTGAAGTCATACAGACTCTGGGTTTGTATTCCACCTCTGTTACTTGCTAAGTGGCTTTTGGCGAGTTATTAATATTTAACCTCTCTGCATGCACGTCAGTGTTTTCCAACTGCAATACAAGAATAATACCATCAATTTCACAGTGTTGTGAAATTAACCAATATAATAAGCACCTAGCATATATGTGGTTTTTTAAAAAAACTAGCCATTTAAAAAATGCTTTATAAATCAAGGACACAACAGGAATCAGACCTTGCCAAGACATGTATGTTGTATGTGAACACAGGAGAAACAGTTTCTAGTTATATCAAGTAAACAATGGTAGGAAAGATGATCTCACCATTGCATTTTTCTTTGCTGCTTGTCTTTTTAATCGCCTTCCTTCCCGTCGACTGTCTTTCTTTAAAGCGACTGCAATTTCTTCCCTTACTTCCCGACTGTCTGTTGACAGAATCTCCCCATTGTGAACCATCTGCGAGTTCTGTTTTAGGTATTCCATGAATCCATTCACGTCTTCATTTAAGTACTCTTTTTTCTTTCTGTTCTTTTTATGTTTTGGTTGGGATGCATCATTTTTAAGGGACAGCCTACTGGCTTCATGTTTACGTTTTGGTAGGTTTTGGCTTGTTCCCTCAAAGGATCCCTTCTTCATGTCCTCCCATGATGTTGCAGGCAAAGGTCTCTTGTTATGTGTGGTAGAAACTCGTGCCCACCGGGTCATAGTTTCATGAGAGGTACTTTATTGATCTTCAAGACAAGTATGGTTGGTTAGTCATCATTTTAAAAAAGCAAAACTAAAGAATCGTGCTATATCACATATGCCCATATGTGATACAAACTTTTAATTATCAAACCACTTTTGCTTCATTTAGATATCTATATACATATTTAATTCTAAAATATGCTGCGTAGATAGGTCTCTAATAGAAATCTAGCACTTACCAGAGAAACTGCACCACTTAAAATATATATACACATACAAGCACTGGCTTTAAATTGGAAAATAATTCAAGAAACCAAATTATTTGATAAAATATAAATCACACAGTAATACGTGAAGTTATTCTTCCCCGATTCTGCAGTTTTCCTGCCAGGGTTTATTCTATCTCTAAGTTCCAGGGTTACTCTATCCCACTCTTCTTGCTTAGTCTGTCATTTCTAAACAACAATTTGCATAGCAGATTAGTAAATATACAGAAATCTTGCCCTTTAACATTAAGTTTGTCATTACAACTCTTCCCAGCAGATCTATAAGTAAAATATAAAAAGTGTTTATGATTACATGAGGATACTCGATCTTCCTCTCTCAATCATCTACTTCCAGCCCAGTGGTTTTAGATCCTCCTCCATTATTCCACTGAAATTATTAAAAGTCATAAAAATATATTTCACAACAAAAAGTACATCCTGTTTTTATATCCTTTAATATTCAGAAATAGAGATTTCATCCCAGAGAATATATATACGTTTTAAAGGATAATTTAGGCGAATTATTTGGCTCCAATATAGCATTGAACAATGCAAACGATTTGTTCACTTTACATACTATCTAGCGATTCGGAGGATTTCTTTTTCTGCAATGAATGAGAACATCAGCTATCATCAAAGACTAACCATTAAAGGCCACCTTAATTGGGCGGCATCACCGCGCGCCAATCAGCGTTAAAGCCTGGGCTCCCGCGGTGCTAAACTTCCAGCACGCCAGCAGAGGGGCCGCCAGTCAATCGGTGTGCGCAGCGGCACGTCACTGTACTCTAGGTGCTCACGACTATCGCCAGACATCCCGCGACTGTCACCGTGGGGCCCGAAACGTTCAGAGGGGGTAGATTCTCCTACCCCGAGTATTTGGGAAGGTGAGGTGGACAGCCGGGTCGTCCCAGCCCACCACGCCGGGGCCTCAGTGGGGCTGGACTCGCAGTCCTAGGCCAGCTCCCGGCGCCAGCGCCGGCAAAGGCCGCACGGCCAGGCGCTCCAGCCCTCTCTGGCGCCGGGGTACCTCGGGGACCCAGCAGCAAACCCTTCTCTTTCCCATGTAAATCCCGCCAGGCGGGAGACAGCCAACGACTGGCCCCTCCGGCATCCGAGCAGCCCCCTCTCGCGGGTCGCACGCGGCTTCTTACCGCGCGTGAATCTTCCAGAGCAGCAGAGTTACCGAGCAAGAGAAGTCGGCCCTCCCGGGGCCGGAAGCACGTCTTCCCTGAGTGCGCGTCACTTCCGGTGGGCCTTCCGGGACTGGTGCGAGAAGGCGGGACAGCCAACCTGTGGGGCCTCTTCTTTTGCAAAGGAAGTTGGCCGAATAGACGTAGGGCGCTTAGTGTTTGAACGTGCGAGTCTGGACGCCGATGACACAGCTAAAGAGTGCTCAGTTCGTGGTGTGACCTCACAGCTTAGTGGGAGAGAGAGACCGGAGGGCCGGGAGGGAGGGAGATGCTGCCAAGGCTTTCCTGTGAATCAGGAAAAACAAAGCAAAAATCAGGTGAAATGGGCTGAGGGAGTTAGGACCATTCCAGGCAGAGACAGGATGAAGATCTTAGTGCAGTGAGAGTGGATCACTGTGATAGAAATCTGAAAGCACATTTTGGTCTTTTTTTTTTTTTTTTTTTTTTTTTTGGAGAGGTTTTCGCTACAGGACGCATGCGCTTGCCAGAGAGAGAGAGAGAGAGAGAGAGAGAGAGAGAGACAGACATAGAGACAGAAAGTGAGAAATCACCCCCCAGGGGGGATGGTCACGCCGCAATCCCCTTCTCCTCTCGGGATCCTGGGCACGCAAGCACGAGTTTTAAGCCACCGGGTCCGGGATGCGAACCGCGGTCGACTACGTGGGAGTCCAGCGACATAGCCATTACGCTAACTGCTGGTTCCCAGCACATTTTGGTCTTCTGTTGTGTGAGAGGCGGTGCCTAGTGACCCTCCTGCCCAAAGCTAGTTGATAATATCACTTTGTAGTCAAAGAAGTTTTATTGTTTTGTTTTGTTTTTGCTACAGGTACCTGCACTTGCTAGAGAGAAAGAGACAAGGAAAGTGTAAAAGCACCCCCAGAGGGGATGGCCACACCACCACAATCCCGTCCCTACTGCGCTCTTCTCTCGGCACGTGCACCCAGTGGCATGACGGGTCTGAGACTCACCATTGCGGTCGACCATGTGTGATCCAGCCACCTTAACCAGCACCCCCTGGCTGGCCCAAGGAATTATTTTTTTAAGAAGCCCTTGCCTCCCAAACAACTCATTTGTGTCACTTAGATATCACACTAGTTGTCTGGTGAAAAAATTGCATTAAACCATTTGGTTCACCAGGAGCACTACCCCCATCCCCACCATCGAGCTCTGTCTACTTTACGTTTTAAGTATGTAGTCTCTACATTTTTATCTCTATAGCCACCGTCTTTGTCCCAGCTTTCATCATGTCTCATGTGGATTACTGTAGCTGGTCTACTCTGGTCTTGCCCCAACTTCCTGAAATCAATTTCCCATGCCTTGGGACCAGCAGTTAGCGTAATGGCTATGTCGCTGGGCTCCCACGTAGTCGACAGTGGTTCGCGTTCCGGACCCGGTGGCTTAAAACTCACACCGGGCGCCTGTGCGTGCGTGCCCAAGATCCCGAGAGGAGAATGGAGGAGAAGGGACTGTGGCATGACCATCCATCCCCCCTGGGGGGTGATTTCTTGCTTTCTGTCTGTCTCTCTCTGTCTGGCGAGCACACGCGCCCTATAGTGAACACCTATCCAAAAAAAAAAAAAATTTTCCATGCTTTTGCTAAGTGAACTTTTGAGAATGTAAACTATTGCCAAATCAAATTGTTGCTATCCTGCTTTAAACTCTTGCATAGTTTCTCACCGTTCTTAGGATGAAGTTCAAACTCCTTAAATAGTATGAAGTCTCTACTTCACTTAGCCTCACCCTACAGAGTCTCCCCCTTCTTTAAGCTCCTCACATAGGAGCCCTCCCTTAGTTTCTCAAATACCACCTGACCTTGCTATCACAAAGCCTGTAGTATACTGTTCTGTGTGTGTGGTATTCTTCCAATTAATTTCTACTCAGGGCTTTAATACTTTGTTCTCATGTAAGCCATGCAAAGCCTCACCTTCCCATAATTAAACACTCCAGTCACTGCAGTACACTGCCTAATGACACTTTTTGAATTTGTAATTACATGAATTGTGTAATAAATTGTTTATTGTACTATTTTTCTTGGTACATAGTTGGTGCTCAGTATTTGTTAACTGGATAAAAAGTAAATACTTCACAGTTTGTTTAAAGCAAACTACAAAGGGTGCCAATTTTCTTTAAGAGGAAAGAGTAAAGTCAGTGCCATGAGAATGATTTTCTATGGTAAATATCACAAATATCCTGGGTCATATGGTGGGGAAAGTTTTAAAAGACAAGAAAAACAAAACAAGATCCTCCAGCCCTTGAAAATAAGGAGCTTAAAAGATGTAAGATCATTCTTGTCTTACCAGCTGGCTTCAGGTTCTAAACATCCAACCTAATAAGATTGCATAAAGAGGTTTCCTATCTTTTGTATTTAGATACTTGGTACTTGCACATAACATACACCACTAGAGGGCGCATTCAACTAAAACTTTTTAGTAGTATCCTGAATTTTAAGTCTGTAGAGTGTTCATTCCCACAAATGAAGGATCATCTCAATTTATTTTAGTGGAGATGTGTCAAATAAAGACTAGTAGTTGAGTAAATGAGTGATAGAAAAAACTCTAGGATTTGGAAGAAAATACTACTAATAGTAGTGTTTATTGAACATTTTATAAGTACATGGCACTTTTTTTGTTTTTAATTTTGTTAAAGGGTACACACACTTTCCAGGGAGAGACAGATAGAGAGAAAACACCCCCCAACCTCCACATCATAATCCCTTCTCCATTTCTCTCTTTTGGGATTTTGAGCACACACATATATGAGCCTGCCTCAAGCCACTGAGTCAGACTTGAACCACACATTCAGCTGTGTGGGATCCTGCTGTCCTAACTGTTATGGGGTGGCCCTGTTGCTATTCTAAGTGCTTTACATTCATTTCCTAAACATCTCAGTATCCTGAGAGATAGGTACTATTATTTTCTCCATTTTACAACAGGACAATAAGCTCAGAGAGATGAAGTAACTTATCCAATGTCACACAGCTAGTAACAGGTACAGCCAGAATTTGAACCAAGATCTCAGTCCAGCTCTGCTCTACTACCTTGAAATACTGCAGAGGATTATTTACTTGAACCCACTTAAAACATAAGTTTGGGACCAGCAGTTGGTGTAATGGCTATGTCGCTGGACTCCCACATAGTTGACTGTGGTTCGAGTCCCGGATTCAGTGGCTTAAACTCACGCCAGGTGCATGTGCATGCGTGCCCAAGATCCCAAGAGGAAAATGGAGAAGGGATTGTGGTGTGGCCATCCCCCCCTGGGAGGTGATTTGAGTAAATGAGTGATAGAAGAAACTCTGGGATTCAGAAGAAAATACTACTAATAGTAGTGTTTATTGAATATTTTATAAGTACATGGCACTTTCTTATTTTTAAAGTAGTGTCTTTCTGTCTCTCTGTCTCTATCTTTCTGGCGAGCGCACATGCCCTATAGCAAAAATAGAAAAAAATAACATAATAAGTTTTCCTTGCCTGTGTATACTTCAAGAAATTATTTTTTGCTCATTTCTCCCATTTATTGAAATACCATGTGATATTTTTACAACAATATTATCAGTAAGATAAAAGTTAAGTGAGTAGCCAAGTTTTGATTATGAAGGGCTTCATTTTTTTAAAATGAAGTGTATTGGGCCAACAGAGAACATGGAAGTCAAGACGACTAGATCCCACATGACTAACTGTGGTTGAAGCCTGGACCAGGGCATGTGTGCATGTGTGTCCAAAATTTTGAGAGGAGAATGGAGAAGGGATTGCAGCAAGGCCATCCTCCTTGGGGGGTGATTTCTCACTTTCCCTTTGTCTGGTGACCACATATACCCTCTAGCAAAAAAAAAAAAAAAAAAAAAAAAAAAAAAAAAAAAACTTAAGAGAAATGCATCATTGCATCATGAAATGTACCATGAAATTATATATAAAATGTAATAATTATAAAACATATGTTTATGTAAACATTACCCAGATTAAGGAACTTACCATTGCCGATACTATTCTTAATTATGTTAATGCCATTTTAGGATGGATAATATTTTGGGGTTTTTTTTTTAGGTTTTTGCCAGAGAGAAAAAGACAGAAGGCAAGTGAGAAATCATCCCCTAGGGGACATGGCCATGCCCAGTCTCTTTTCCATTCTCCTCTTAGGACCTTGGGTACTTACACACATGTGCCCAGCATGAGTGTTAAGCCACCAGATCCGAGACTCAAACCACAGGCAGCTATGTGGCATTCCAGTCCCTTAACCACTATACTACCTGCTGGCCCCTGGACAATGTTTTTACGTTTCAAACAAAAATAGTTCATAAACTTTTGACAAACCATCTCTCATCCTGTTGATAACTATAAATTCTGTACAAAATATAAATGACAACTGTCCAAAGATTCTGAAGAGTGAATAAAATACAGTTGGGGAGAGGATTGAGATTTGAAGAAGCAGCTGGCACATAGGTGTGTGTCCCTTTATGTGTTAGGGTCAGGGCAGAGGGGTCAGGTTTTACTTCAAGAGTGGGCCATGGTCATAAAGTGGTACGACATGAATAGCTAAAACTGGACTAGAAAGCCCTCCATCATTTTTCTGCTTGGAGGATCCAGAGAAAGGATCATGAAATAGCCATAGCTGGAAAGGGGAGAATTGTGGAGGGAAGAAAACCACAAAGAGACACTGTCTAGTATGAAGGGATCACACACAAGCAAGCTGGCCCCTGAACCACATAAGCACAGGACAAACTTAGAGACTTAAAAAAATGAACTGACTTGTTTGTTTGTTTGTTTGTTTGTTTTTAAAGAGAGATTTTGCCATAGGGTGCATGCACTTGTCAGGGAGACAGAAAAAGAGGAATCACTCCCTGTGGGGAGGGGATGACCATGCTGCAATCCCTTCTCCATTCACACACACACACACACACACACACACACACACACTCCTAGTGAGTTTTAAGCCCCTAGGTCTGGGTCTCAAATTCCAGTCAGTCATGTGAGAAGTCATGTGAGAGTCCAGTGTCTCTGAGATCTAAATTGTCACTCACAAAAAGTGAGACAAAGCCTATAACACAAGTCTAAACAATTACCTGCTTAAAATTTAATTAAGTAATAAAATAGAATTCAGTGTATACAAAACAGCATCCACAATGTCCAGGATAAAATACAAGGTGACTTGATAAAGAACGTGAAACATTCTTCAGGAAAAAAATAAATAGTCAACAGATGGCAGCCCTAAGATGATCTGGATGTTAGATATTAGACAAAATCTTTGAAGGATCTTTTATGACTCTACTCAAGGGGGTAAATTGATGCTGTAAATGAATTAAAACAAGAAAAAAATATAAATGGGTTGAAATATAGGAATTCTCAGTAGAGAAATAGAAAACATAAGAAAGAACCAGATAGAAATTTTAGAACTAAAATATGGTACCTGAAAAAAATGTACTGGATAGATTTAATAGAAAGGAAATGACAGAAAAAAGTATGAGTGAGCTAGAAGATAGCCTAGAAGAAATTATCCAATGTGAAGAACTAAGCGGAGGGAAATAAAGGCCAAAAAAACAGCGACAGAAACCTATAGGGCAATATCAAAAACCCTAATCTATCTGCAATTAGAGTCACATAAGAACAGGAGAGAATATGGGGCAGAAGACTTATTTAACCCATCCTGTTTTGATGGATGTTTAGGTCCTTTCCAGCCCTTTACTCTTATAGGCAATTCTGTAATGAAAAACTCATATATGAGTATGTCATTTTGCACAGGCACAAGTAAGCTTGTTGTATAGATTTTCAGGAATAGAATTGTTGGATCAAAAAGTACATGCATTTAAAATTTTCATAGCTATTGACCATTGTTTTCCTTAAAATTTGTACCAATCTATATACCCAGCAACAACGTATGCAAGCACTAGTTTCCCAGGCTTCCCCAAAGAGTATATTGCCATACTTTTGGGTTGTTACTGAACTTCCATAGGTGAAAATGATATATTGATGTTGTCTAAAGTTTAAGAATTATTTATATTTCTGTTAACCAACTGGTTTTATCATTTGTCCATTCACTATTGCGTTGTTTTTTTCCTTATTCATTCGAGGAACTCTGTATGTGTATTTGTAATCAAAGACTCTTTATAGGAATAAAGGGAATGTGGGCCCCCTCCTATACTGCCTTAGCACTTAACATTCTGCATTATCTGCCTTCCCCTGGTGCTTAGTCTGTATGCACTGAAGCACCAAACAGATATGGATCCCATGTGTCTTGTTTTCACTGTTTGTGGCTTTCTTATATCACAGAATTGGTGTATAGAAGACAGTAAATTTTTATTGAATGAATATAAGAAATAATAAGTATAAGAAGAAAAGCAGATGCTTTTATATTTCTAAATGAGTGAATACCAAAGCAGAATGTTTTTTAAAACAGTTGACTAGTGTAGTTTTAAACAGTAGCAACCACAGAAAGAGAAAAAGAAAAAGAAAAAAAAAATAAGAGTATCCCATTCTCATATTCATTAATAAAGCTCAGAGTGGTTTGGGCCCATCAAGTTTGTGAAGTGACTTTGGTCTTGCTCTTGGTAGGACCTAACCGAATGTATTGCGGTCTCTTGGACTCCTCCATCAGCTGAAGTCTGCGCCACTGGAACGTGTCCTGTGCAGTACAGTTCGATACTGTGGGCAAGACCCAAGTCTAAACACAAACAGATTTTTTGTTTAAATGATTTTGAAGAGATTTGAGGAAAAAGCATAATGTCAATCTCAGATATGTAGTATATTTTTAAAATATCTACTATTATTATTTTCTACTTGTTCCCTCTGTTTTTCATTCATCTATCTACACTTTTCTGCCTTTGGGCTATTTAAACATCTTAAATAATCATTTTCATTGTTTTTGACTATGGTTTTGTCTACTATGTTTTATTAAAATGGAATTTTAAGTGTTTGGTTTAGGGATTACTCTCTCTGTGCACACACACACACACACACACACACACACACGTTTACCCTTTTGTAATCTACTTGGAATCAACGTTTTACCTCTATAAGTAAAATGTAGACACTTCATCTCCATATAAGTCTCTTTACTTTTCTCTCATTATGTTGTAGTTGCCTTATGTATTACATCTACTTACACTGAAAATCTTATCAGAAAATATTACAATTTTTTTCTTTGAACTATCAAACATATTGTAAAGAACTCAGTAGGAAAATAATAGTGTATTATATTTATCCAAATTTACCATCTATGTTGCTCTTCCTTAACTCCTGATTGTCTACACTTTCTTACAGTATTATTTTTCTTCTGTCTGAAGAGTTTCTTTTTTTTTTTTTTTTTTTTTTAGAGAGTTTTTTTTGCTATAGGGTACGTGCACTTGCTGGAGAGACAGAGACAGAAGGTAAAATATCATCCCCTATGGGGGTGGCCATGCCACAATCTCTTCTCCTCCATTATTGTCTTGGGATTTGGGGCACACATGCATACGCACCTGGAGTGAGTTTTAAGCCACTGGGTCCAGGACTCGAACCATGGTCAACTGCGTGGGAGTCCAGCAATGTAACCATTATGCTGTCTGCTGGTCCAGTCTAGAGTTTCTCTTAGCAATTCTTTTCAAGTAGGTCTGTTAGCAACAGATTATTTTAGTTTTCTTTCATCTGAGAATATCTTAATGTCACTTTCATCCCTGAAAGGATAGTGCCACTGGATAAAGAATCCTGATTGGATACTTCCTTTAGGAGTTAAAAAATGTTGGGAACCAGCAGTTAGCGTAATGGCTATGTCGCTGGACTCCCACGTAGTCGACCACGGTTCGCGTCCCGGACCCGGTGGCTTAAAACTCACGCCGGGCGTGTGTGCGTGTGTGCCCAAGATCCCAAGAGGAGAATGGAGGAGAAGGGATTGCTGCGTGACCATCCCCCCTGGGGGGTGATTTCTCGCTTTCTGTCTCTATGTCTCTCTCTGTCTGTCTGGTGAGTGCACGCGCCCTATAGCGAAAATCTCTCTCTCAAAAACAAAAAAAAAGTTTCATTTCCTTTTTCTCTGTCTTCCTTTTTCTCTGTCTTTAAGTTCATGGTCTATTTCCTCTATCATCTTCATTCTACTGTTGAGACAATATAATGAGTTCTTAATTTTTATTATTATATTTTTCAGCTCTCAAATTTTTAATGAATTCTTTACGTTTTCTGTTTCTTTGAAAAAAAATATTACTGAGACTTTCCATTCATTTTGGGAATGTTTTTCCTTACTTCTTGGAGTGCTTTTGTAAATACTGATTGAAAATCTTTGTAAGATACTTCTAATATCTGTGTCATCTATGTGTTAGTGATTATCTTTTCCCATGTGAGATGAGATGTTCATGGTTCTTTGTATGATGAGTAATTTTGAATTGCATTTTGGGCATTTTGAATATTATAAGACTCTGGCTCTTGTTTAAATTCTACAGAGAATGTTGATGTGTTTGTTTCAGTAGGTGATCAGCCTGGTTGGGCTCAGCCTACAAGTTCCAACCAGACTTATGTGGACTGTGGTTCCAATGTCATTTCAGTTTTCAAAGTCTTTGCAGTATTCTTTGGATCTGCCTTCTGTTTACACCAACCAGTGGCCAGTCTGACACTTGAGTGGTTGTTTATCCTGTCCTTCAGTTCTCAAAATATGTGCAATTTAGGGTCAATTTATACATACACGTCTCAGAGGTGAGCCCAGAATTTCATAAAAAAATCATGAAAAGTCACTTTCTTGAGCTCCTTCCTTTTCATAGTCTTCCTAGTACATTTTGTTCCCTGGTGCTCCTTTTTTCGATCCTCTAACCAGACATTTAGTATTATGGTTACTTTGCTCTGTGATATATCCAGTTTTCGTAATTGCACCTGTGCCCAGGGCCAAGTGGTAAGGGGACAGTGAGAGAGAAAAGGAAAGTAACGAGGGGTTTTCCCACTCTCCTAGGACCACAGATCTTCCAATCAGAAAGGAAGGTTTCCTTCCCTTAGAGTTCTGGCTTCTGTAGGCTCCTGTTAATGCTGCTGCTTGTAAGAGAATAGAGAAAAAGAAAAAGGGGGGAAGAAAGGCAGGGGGAAGGAACCAGCAGGTGGTATAGTGGTTAAAGTGCTGAACTCCCACATGGCTGACTGTGGTTCAAATCCTGTACCTGGCAGCTTGCTTTCTCACTTTCCCTCTCTCATTCTCTTTCTCTCTCTCTGCTGAGTGCATATACCCTATAGCAAATTAAAATAATAACAAAATTAAATAAACGTTTATTTTTAAAAAAAGAAAGGGAGGGTGTAGGAGAAAAGAAAGGAAGGGAAGAGGGGAGAAGGGAAAGAAAGAGAGGACGAGAAAGAAAAAAGTGTGGAGAATTTATCCCACTCTACTTGCTAGAAAATCACTTTTGCAGTTCTCAGGTAAGAAAGAAAAGATCTCTGGAGTTCTTTCTATTTGGGCCCAAGTACCTTCTTTCAGGTTCAGGCAGTTGCACTCAGGCTGGGGCACAGAGGAAAAATTATATGAACTTGCCCCTGACTCCATTGTACTTCAAATTCTGGTCTTCCTCAAATTTTCTGCTCCTATTTATTTTTCTTTTTCTTCAGTTGATGTATATATTCATTATGTTTTATAGCTGCATTCAGTGGGAGAGACAAGGTGGAGTGCAGGGTGCTTATTCCATCTTAGCTGAAGATTCTACTACCATTAGAATTTTAAGTCCTCATTCTTGCCGAGATTCTGAGTAAGAGGAGCTTGGCAAGCCTGACTAAAGAGACAGAAAGGTGCTGCAGGCTTAGGAGTACCCAAGGCCCAGCCTGGATGGCCTCTTGTGCTAGCCGAGTCTCACAATAGAGTGCGTAGCTTTGAGACAGCCGATTGAGCTGTGGAGTAATTCCATTTAGAATCATTATTGAAGAGCTTTATAAAACCCATTTCTTCCATCAAAGGGCTATGCTCTTCCTAGAAAGAGAGAGACAGAGACAGAGAGAGAGAGAGAGAGCACCCCTGAGTGGGGCATGGTTACGTCACAATCCTTCCTCCTTTGTTTCTCCATCCTGTCAGGATTCTGGGCATACACGCACATGCGCCTACAGGTGGGGATTCAAACCTCCGTTGGTTGTGTGGGATCTGGCTGCCTTAACCAGTAGGCTACAGGGCCAGTCCTCCTTGGGGGTTTTGACACAGCACAGGACAATTTCCAATTATATAGATATATTATATATAGATCCCTAGAAATACATACCTTTTAAAGTCTTGACCTTGTTATACAGACAATAGACAGAGAAGTTCAGTCATTGCCCGAGGCTAGGATGCTAGTGACAGTTCTGTTACTGGATGTGCACTCGGAGAAGGTGTGTGTTTCATTTGCATTGTTGGTTTCCTCAGTAATGAAGTTACAAGCAGTCCTGCTTTCGTTCAGAAATAAGAGAAAATGGTATCTGAAGTGTCTATCAGGATAAACCCATCAGTGGAAGTTGCTTGAGGTTGCTAAGCAATAAAGAATAGGAATAATATGAAGTTTGTGTACCCCTTGATAAAGCTTGAGCCTTTTATATGCTTGATTTAAACATGACAAAGAATAGTATTAGGACTAATCACAAAAGCGATATAGCCTTCTGACACTCATCTCACTCTTGTTCTGGTGTGTCTCTCAAGTTCGAGTTTCTAATCATGCTTTTTAGTAGTTAGAGTGTCAAGTGCTTCAAATGAATACTTAAGCCTAAATTACATGTGAGTGGCAAGATCTGGAAGATTTCTCCGAAATCTGTACTTCATCCTCCTAATGTCTGAGGAAATGACACCTTACATGGGCCTTAGATTACCTAACCAAAGGAAACAATGGAACGACTACAGCTATAAATGGAGTCCTATAAAATGGGATAGGCAAGGGAAAAACACTGTTGGGTACCTACTATTTACCAGCATCTTGTTAAGTGTTAAATATAGAGAAGTGGCAGAGCTCTTGCCTTTAAGCAGCCAACAGCCTGTGAGGGTAAGGTATGCAGACCTATAAACCATGAATAAGGTGATAAGTAATATATGTAATACTGGAATGTCAGAAAAGTCATGACCTACTTTTTTTTTTCTGTTCTTCAAAGGTCATTTATTTATATAAAGGACAAAGATCAATCCATGACATATTGCCCATTTTGTTCAATAACCTTTTGCTATCTTTCAGTGAGTTTCATGGTTCTTCATTCATAGATGGACCTGTCTTTTTTTTTTTTTTTTTTTTTTTTGAGAGTTTTTTGCTACAGGGTTCTTGCACTCGCCAGAAAGACAGAAAGAGACAGAGAGACAGAAAGCAAGAAATCACCCCACAGAAGGGATTGGCCACACCGCAATCCCTTCTCCTCCATTCTCCTCTCGGAATCTTGGGCATGCACACACACGCACCTGGTGTGAGTTTAAGCCACTGGGTCCGGGACTCGAACCACTGTCGACTACATGGGAGTCCAGCGACATAGCCATTATGCTAACTGCTGGTCCTTATGGACCTGTCTTTAATAGCGAAAAACTGAACAAGGTACTAATTTACAGCCTCACCTGAATTAAACATCATACCACACAAAGGAGTTGTAAAGAGAGTGAGACATGTGGAAGTCTGATGGCACAAGGCCAGGCAAGTGTGGTGGGTATGGCAACACATCCCATTCAAGTCCAAATAATTTTTGATTGGTGATCAAAGTGTGTGTGGTCTCGCGCTGTTGTGATAGAACACAACTCCTTTATAGTCAACAAGTTCTGGATGTTTCTGGATGATGAATTCATTCAAGCTGTCCAATTGCCAACAGAACATATTTGAATTGATTGGTTTCTTGGTAGGAGTTCAAAAAACATGACATCTGGAACCAGCAGTTAGCGTAATGGCTATGTCGCCGGACTCCCATGTAGTCAACCATGGTTCGAGTCCCGGATCCGGTGGCTTAGCCAGGCATGTGTGCATGCGTGCCCAAGATCCTGAGAGGAGAATGGAGGAGAAGGGATTGCGGTGTGGTCATCCCCCTCCGGGAGGGGTGATTTCTCGGTTTCTGTCTCTCTGTCTCTGTCTTCCTGGTGAGTGCACACGCCCTAAAGCAAAAACCTTTCCAAAAAAAAAAAAAATAGACACCTTTAAAATCCCACCACACTGAATATAACCTTCCTCTGATGAATGTCAGCTTTTGATGTCATTTGAGGCAAATCATCATGTAAGGACCAAGACCATTTGCATACCACATTGTTGTAAACAGTCCAATCCTCATCACCAGGTATCAGGTGCTTCAAAAAGGGATTATTTCCTCATGTTTAATGAGCATGTCACAGATGTTTATATGCACCATCAAATGAACTTCTCTGAGTTCATGAAGAATCCAAGTATTGAACTTGCTACATATCCCAGCTTCTTGAGGTGGTTGTGAATGCTTGAATGATGGATATTCAATGTTTCTGCAGTCTCTTGTGTCATGTAGCATGGGTTGACTCAATCAATGCTTTACTTTGTCATCAACCTTGGTGGGCCTTCCTGACCAAGGACTGTTGAGATCAAAATCACCAGCATGGGGAACCAGCAGTTAGCGTAATGGCTATGTCGCTGGACTCCCATGTAGTCGACCGCGGTTCGCGTCTAGGACCCGGTGGCTTACAACTCACGCCGGGCGCATGTGCATGCGTGCCCAAGATCCCGAGAGGAGAATGGAGGAGAAGGGATTGCGGCGTGACCATCCCCCCTGGGGGGTGATTTCTCGCTTTCTGTCTCTATGTCTCTGTCTGTCTGTCTGGCGAGTGCACGCGCCCTATAGCGAAAAACCTCTCAAAAAAAAAAACGAAAAAAGAAAAAAAAAAAAAGAAAAAAAAAAATCTTCCGTGAATCGTTGTTGGCACTGACGTTCTTATAAAGCATCATCATCGTCAACTTTACACAATTTTTCATAAGCTTAATGCGCGTTCTTCTCTTTATGGAAGTAAAACAGTAAAATATGGTGAAAATGCACAGTTTGGTCTTCCATCTTCAACTTGCTGTAAGATCTCCAAAACTCAACCAAATTGCTTATTTTTTTTTAAGAATGAAGCTAGAATCGTCAGCTGTCAAACGACATAAGCAGTAACATAGATGTGACTAGTTAAAAACGGAACTAGTGCCATCTGCTGCAAAATGTGTCATGACTTTTCTGACAACCCAGTAATAAGCAGTGTGAGTTAACAGTAGTAGTACAGATGACTGATAAATTAATTTGTCCTTGGAGGTTTGGGAAAACTTCACAGTAGAATGTGTTGTAGACAACTGGAGAGAAAGGTTAGGGCAATGATGAGGAGGAGTCCGTAAAAAAGAAATAACCAATCTAGCCATCCTTTCCAAGCAACTGAAATGCTTTTGCAAATAAGACTAACACACATTCACACAAAAAGAGATAAGAATTTGCACAGGACTTTACAAAGGGAACATAACCAAGGGGCCAAAACGTGCAGCACAGATAACTAAAAAATGAGTAAATCACCCAAAACAAAATAACTAAATTAAGGAATAAATTACCCAAAAGTCTTTGGGTAATATAGTAGAGTAAGGCTGGCCCATGGCACGGTGGCTAAGGTGGCTGGCTGGATCTCACATGGCCAACCCTGCAGTCTGAGTCTAAAACCTGTGGCTTGAAAAACATGCTGGTTACATGCATCCCCAAAATCCTGAAAGAAGGGAGATGGAGGAGAAAGGATTGCAGTGGGACCATTCTCCATGAGATAGGGGGTGTTTTGTCTCTCTCTTTCTCTCTCCATCTCTTTCTCCAGAAAGCATACATGTCCTCTGGCAAATTTTTACAAAATAATAGTCACTACTGATTTAGGGTGAAGTAAGTTAAGAGAACCATATGGCAGGAAAAACTAGCCTGCTCCAAACTACGGCATAGCAGAAAAATTATTATGGTAAAAGAGGTCCTACAACTATTTTAAGAAACATTTATGGACCAGGAAAATGCATGAAGTCCTATTTATACCTTCTGGAAAATGTGAGAACATGATGGTGAGCTGTATGAAAATGAATTGGACACAGTTCGTACCCCAGAGGAATCTGTAATCTAGTTGAGAATACAAAAATAGATAATTTCCTGAATAGTAAGTGAAGGAGGGCAGATGTGGAGTTGTGCCCAGGCGCTCATTACATTGCATTGAGAGAGACGTTCATGAACACACTGGCAAAAAAAAAAATGCTGTTTATGAAACAAAAAGCTTTTGTAATAATAATAGCCCGTTTCTTTCTGTTAAGCATCTATGCTTGTAAAACTTCCCAAATAGTTATGAGTGGTAATAATAAATGCTAATACTTACAAACTGGGGGCCAGCAGATGGCATAGCAGTTACGTTGCTGGGTTCCTACATGGTCGACCACGGTTTGAGTCCTGGACCTGGTGTCTTGAAACTCACACCACAAGTGTGCGTGCATGACCAAGGTCCCGAGAGGAGAATGGAAGAGAAGGGATTGCGCCGTGGACTTCTTCCTGGTGTGTGTGTGGGGTATTTCTCACTTTCTCTCTCACTGTCTCTGGCTCTCTCTCTGTCTGGCAAGCGTACATGCCCTAAGACTAAAAACAAACCAACAAACCAAAAAAAAACTTAAAAAATACTTATGAACTGTAATATTCATTTACACTTGGGGAAACGTAAGATGTGAAGGTTTAACTGCCATAAATTTGTTAAAACTGAATCCAGGATTTAAAACTCTAATCCCTCTTGGGTTTAGAGGTATGGCCAGCTGTGTTACCTTTCTGCGGTTGTCTAATACTTCATTCTATTATTTGACAAGCTAATATGAAAGTATGCACTGCCACCTGACAGATATTCAACCTCTCTATCCAATTGTATTCTGCTGAATCTCATAGTAGCTGTATTTGCGGGAAGGTAGATTCCCTCACTCAAGTTACAATGGATATATTCCTAGAAAAGATTAAAAAACAGAGGCCTTCTTGTCTGAAAAAAGTATTATCAGCTTAAAAGAGGAAAATATAATGAGAAAACTTGGGATCTAAAAGAAATTGATTGTTAAGTTTCTATATTAAAAAAAATAGGGAACCAGCAGTTAGCGTAATGGCTATGTCGCTGGACTCCCACGTAGTCGACCGCGGTTCGCGTCCCGGACCCGGTGGCTTAAAACTCACGCCGGGCGCGTGTGCGTGCGTGCCCAAGATCCCGAGAGGAGAATGGAGGAGAAGGGATTGCGGCGTGACCATCCCCTCTGGGGGGTGGTTTCTCTCTTTCTGTCTCTCTGTCTCTCTCTGTCTGTCAGGCGAGCTCACGCACCGTATAGCGAAAACCTCTCCAAAAAAAAAAAAAAAAAAAAATACAACAGGACAAAGAAATGTGTATTATCTGTTGAAGATATTTTATAGTTTTATCAATTGGACTAGGGAGAAATGTTCACCTGTTGAAATATTCATTTTGTAAGTTAAAGAATGTGATTGAATGTAAAAAAGAAAATTAAATTTAAAAATGTGGAAAAAAATGATCTCTTTTAATGAAGCTAAACCATTAAGTTGAATATTAACCATTTAAGTGAATATTGAAAAGACATGTCAGGAAGCGCATTGAATATAAAGTTCCTTAAATAAAACCTTGAACAACTAAAACTTTTTACCTGTCTACCAGAGCTATGTGATTGCACTGTTAACCAAATTGTTGCCAAATGAGTAAAGTGTATAAAAGACTTTAATACCAGCCCTCTTTTATTCATTAAAGTCTTCTTGCACCTCATTAATTTTAATAGTATAATCTAGTTCTGATTGAAGTGCACCTGAACGCAGTTAGTGCCTCATCAGCGCTGATGAGCTCTGAGCATTAAGGCCCCGTCTGCAGAGGGCTCACAAATTAAATGTCCCTGTTTCCATCTGCACATCAGCCCGTGCCTTCAGCAGCCTAGTTTTATATTCCAGGAGCCTAGTGTCTCTCTTTTTGGCATCACCTACATTCTTTAAAAGTTTTCAGGGCCGGCAGGTGGCATGGTGGTTATGACGCTGGACTCCCACATGGCCAAGCACCATTCAAGTCGTGGACCTGATGGCTTGCTTGCTCACTTTCCATTTCTCTCTCTCTGGTCACATTGAAACAAAAATAAATAATAATAACAAAGTTAAAAACATAAAAAGAGTTTTCTAGGAACCAGCAGGTAACATGGAGGTTAAGGCACTGGATCCCATAGAAGTATGGAAAATGGTTATGGATAATGGAAACAGTGTGGGAAGAGGATGGAAAATGGGGGGAGAGTGTGAGGAAAGAAATTAAGGAGAAAATAGGCAAGACATTTATGGGAAACAGAAATGGATTATTATCTGTTGATGATAACGTGTATCCTCGACTGGACTGATGTGAAGTGTATTCATGTTGGGTAAATTCACTACTAAACAATGTATAGTGATTGAATGTATAAAATAAATTAAAATTTTTAAAAATTAAAAAAAAATTTAAAAGGACACTGGATCCCCGTGGCAGTTCGTGTCCCTGAGATTCATGTTTGCCTTTACAAATGGAGTTTATCCTCACAAAGTGGTGTTCTAAATATTTTGCCAAGAACCTAATTCAATAACTGATCGTTAAAAAAAGTAAATAGCAATATCTTTTTTTTTTGAGAGATTTTTGCTATAGGGCCATGCACTCCCAGAAAGACAGAGAGAAACAGAGAGATAGAAAGCAAGAAATCACCCCCCAGGGGGGATGGCCACACCACAATCCCTTCTCCTCCATTCTCCTCTCGGGATCTTGGGCACGCACAAACACGCCCCCGGTGTGAGATTAAGCCACTGGGTCCAGGACTCAAATTGCTATCGGCTACATGGGAGTCGAGCGGCATAACCATTACGCCAACTGCTGGTCCCAATGACAATATCTTTTCACTGCATTTCTACTGTCATTCTAGGTTTTATCAAACGAATTCTTTCAAAGACCCTTATTAAGTCCTGCCTTTACAATTTTATAATTACATCCTCAAACCAGAGTAACTCATTGTCAGATACAGATTATGTTTACAGAATGAATACATGCTTAGTTATGGTATAGCTTCATAATACTTTTCTCTGGTGTGGGTATGTTCAGGTAAGTGACTCACTGAGCATGGACCTGACACGAGTCATACAGTCTAACTCCGTCTCTACCATGGGATTAAACAAGAGGATTTAGATGTTAGAGCTTTCCCCCAGTGATACCAAAGGCCTGCTTGGTGAGCTGGTGAGCTGTAATCTTTTTTTTTTTTTTTTTTTAAGAGAAATTTTTTCTTAGGGCACATGTGCACACCAGAAAGACAGAGAAAGATAGATAGTGAGAAATTACCCCCCCGGGGAAGGGGGGATGGCCACACTGCAGTTCCTTCTCCATTTTCCTCTTGGGATTTTGGGCACACCCCACATGTGCCCAGTGTGAGTTTCAAGCCTCTGGATCCAGGACTCTCACGTGGTCAACCATGCGAGAGTCCGGCAATGTAACCATTACACCATCTGTTGGTCCCGAGCTGTGATCTTTTAATCCTCTTTTTCTAGGTCCCACCATGACCACTTAACTTCTCTTTACATACCTTTTTAAAAGAAAGAGTAAAATGTAGTTGATTCAGCTTCCTTTTCTGAATCACTCAATTTCATTCTTGCCTTTCAGACAATTTTATGGTTTAGTTTTACAGATGGTTAATCTCCATTATGCACAGACTTTTCTAGTTAAATTCTCAGGGGGAAGTTGTAGTTAATTATTTATTTTGAGAGTTTTAAGTCTTCCTCATGTATATGTTCTGGCTTTCATTAAAATGTTAAACCCCTGTGTAGTTCGCTACATGTATGAGAGATGCAATAAATATTTCTAATGTAGAGAGATGGTGCTTATTTTATTTCTACCTTGACTATAAGATTCAATACAGTAGATATTCTTTAATTTATACCAATATTTTTTTCCATGAAAATTGAATAACTGGGACTGGCAGACGGTGTAGTGGTTAAGGTGCCGGACTCCCACAGTTCAAGTCCTGGGCCCAGTAGCTTGCTTTCTCACTTTCCCTTTCTCTCTCTCTTTCTCTCCAGTCAAAATTAAAAAATAATAAATAATAAATACAATTAAATTAAATAACTGGTTAAAAAAGAAAAACCTGAATAACAGCAGCTCAGCAGTTGGCATGGTTATTAAGGCAGTTTGATCTCACATTGCCAACTGTGTGGTTTGATTCCCTGACCCGGTGACTTGGAAATCACACCAGTGCATGTGCATGCATTCCTAAAATATCGAGAGGAGAATGGAGGAAAAGGGATTACAGCATGGCCATCCTCCACTGGGGGGTGCTTTTTCGCTTTCTCTTTCTCTGCCTCTCTCTCTGATAAGCACACACACACTATAGCAAATTTAAAACTAAATAAATAAAATCAAACACTAGTTGTAGGTTCCTGATTCCCATTTAAAAATTATGCTTAATTCATATTTAAATTTTAAAAAGTTCTTATAAAATTTTTTAAAGCTTTTTTTTTTTTTTTTTTTTTTTTTTTTTTTTTTTTTTTTTTTTTTGGCCATAGGGTACATGAGCTTGCCAGAGAGAGACAGAGAGAGGGAAAGTGAGAAATCAACGCCACCTCACCCCTGCCAATGGGATGGCCACATTGCAATTCTTTCTCCTCCATTCTCTCAGGACTTTGGGCATGCACACACCTGGTGTGATTTTCAAGCCTCTGGGTCCAGGACTTGAATGGCTATTGGCTATGTGGGAGTCCAGAGCCTTACCCACCTCACCATCTGCTGGCCCCATATTATGAAATTTTTTTTCTTTCCTTTTTTTTTTGCAGGGGGTGGCTTGCCATAGGGCATATGCACTTGCCAGAGAGAGACAGAAAGAGGGAAAGTGAGAAATCACCCCCTAGGGAGGATGGCCACACTGCAATCTCCTCCTCCATTGTCTTCTAGGGATTTAGAGCACACGTGCACGCACACCTGCTATGATTTTCATGCTGCCGGATCCAGGACTCTAACCACAATTGGTCATGTGGAAATACAGCATCTTAACTACCACGCCACCTGCTGACACCCATGAAATATTTTTGACATTCAAAATGGAATGAGAAACTTCTTGGTCTGGGATGACTGTGAAGAGGAGTCACTGCTGTGAAGGAATAATCAATCCTGAGCACAAAAAGAGGCAGAACTGGGAACCAGCAGTTAGCGTAATGGCTATGTCGCTGGACTCCCACGTAGTCGACTGCGGTTCGCGTCCCGGACCCGGTGGCTTAAAACTCATGCCTGGCGTGTGTGTGTGCATGCCCAAGATCCCGAGAGGAGAATGGAGGAGAAGGGATTGCGGCGTGACCATCCCCCCTGGGGGGGTGATTTCTCGCTTTCTGTCTCTCTGTCTCTCTCTGTCTGTCTGGCGAGCGCACGCGCCCTATAGCCAAAAAAACCTCTCCAAAAAAAAAAAAAAAGAGGCAGAACTGTTTCCACACAACAGAGCAGGAGGAAGAGAAGAGACACTTAGATGCCCCCCGGTACCATTCTAACTGGACAGATATAGGACACAACTCTGGCTTGAGAGGATGCAATTGCCCAGGCCTAAGGACTGAAGGTTTGGCTTACAAAGGAGGTAAGGCACCAAAGTCTGCCAAGCTGAAGTGGGTAATGGAGGAGGAGGATGAATACCATTCACAGCAATGGGGACTATGGTTCACGCCACTCAACTTTCTATTCTAATATTTTTCCTTAGGATGTGACACCCACAGGGGCCATGGAAGAGCTTCTCTTTGAAATAAATATGTATGATCCACATAGGACTATAGTAGCTGTGAAGATTTATCATTAAAATCTCCCCTTGCAGGGTGAGTACTTGACTTGACAACCCCAGTCACCGCCCCTCTGGAGATACTGTCGTGTTCACTTTGAGGCCAGGCTTCCGGTGGTCTGTTTCAGCTCACACCTGTGCAAAGCCCATTCTTGCCTTAGGATATACAGAACTCTTCCAACAGGCAAGAAAATCCTCCTTGGCCTGGATGAACCTTTTCTGGTCTCAAACTCTTCCTACCCTCCTTGATTTCTTCCCTTTCAGTCTAACCTAGTGGTTTGAAAGCATCTATCTTTTACTCCCTATCCACAAAAATCACTTTGTGGTTGAATCCTGTCTTGTCAACTGTTTCTTGGCAATCTGAAATACTATCTTAAATTCTCTGGAGTCTTCCTGATAGTTTAACTACTTGTTCTACAAAGAGGAATGTTACATTTTTCTATTTCCTATTTCAATTCTGTCAGTTTTTAGCTTCATGTATTTTAAAACTCGTTACTATTAGATGAGCACATATTTAGAATTTTTAAGTCTTCTTAATGAATGGACATATACATAATTTTGGATTGTGTCCTTTTATCCTTTTCCTGAAAGGATTAAAGAGACTTTCATCATTCTTTTGACTGGTGTTTTCATGTTATGTCTTTTTCTATCCTTTTACTTTGAGCCTGTGTCTTTATATTTAAATATCTTTAAAGCAGATTTCCTTAGAAAGGATATGGTTAGATTTTTAGAATCTTCCCCCTAGTCTGATAACCTCTGCCTTTTTAAAAGCACTTTTTCTTAAGAATTATTTATTTATTGTTAATATTATTTTTCACATGAGTTTTGCCAGAGAAAGGCAGAGAGAGAGAGAGAGAGAGAGAGAGAGAGAAAGCAAGTCGCCAGGTCCGGGACTCAAACTATGGCCAGCCATGTGGGAATTCCAGCACCTAACCACCATGCCACCTGCTGGCCCCTGATAGCCTCTGCCTTTTTAGTGGAATGTTTTAATCAGCTGTCCACAATTTTTTTTTCTATAAAGAGCCATATTGTGAATATTTGGTCATCAGAAAAGTCATGACTTTTTTCTAAGTAAAAGTGCATCATGACTTTTCCAATGACCCAATGTTTTGGGTTTTGTGGGCTGTATGATCTTCAATACAATTACTTAAACCTGCCATTGTAGTGCAAAAGCAGCCACAGCCAGAATGAATGTGTGGCTGTGTTCCAATAAAACTTAACTAAAAATAAGTAGTGAATTAGACTTGACACACATCTGTGATTTGTCAACTATTTGTATTCAATGTAATTATGAATGTGTAATAATTAGGTATTAGCCTTTCATCTTGCTATTTGCTTTCACTTTATCTCATATGTTGACTGTTTTTTTTTCCTTTACATGCTATTTTACATTAATTGAGTACTTTGTGGTATTCCATTCCTCTGCTATTGACTTCTGCTATTGACTTATTAACTATACCTCTTTGTTTCATTTTTTAATTGTTGTTCTAGGCTTTATAACTTGCATCTTAATTTTTTGTCAGTCTTCTTACAAATATTATCATACCAATTCACCTGTAATGTAAGCAATTTACAACACTACACCCCCCATCTGCCCTCCTTTATTGATGCTTTGGTTGTCATAGATTTTACTTTGATGTATGTTATAACTACTTCTGTGTATTGTTACTAATTTTTCTTTAAACAGCTAATTATTTTTAAAGAAAACTTAAAATCAAGAAAAATGTCTTATCTTTTGCTAGCATACTTAACCCTCTGGGCATTTTATGTATATATTTTTTCTTTTTGAAAAATGCATTTATTGGGACCAGCAGATGACTTAATAGTTACATCGCTGGACTTCCATGTAGTCGACTATGGTTCAAGTCCTGAACCTGGTGGCTTAAAACTCATGCCGGGTGTGTGTGCGCATGCCCAAGATCCCAAGAGGAGAATGGAGTAGAAGGGATTGTGGTGTGGCCATGCCCCCCTGGAGGGGGGGTGATTTCTCCTTTTCTGTCTCTCTGTCTCTCTGTCTCTCTCTGTATTGGGCGAGCACATGTACCCTATAGCAATGCTATAGGGAATATGCACTTGCCAGAGAAAGACAGAGGAGGGAAATAGAGAAAGTGAGAAACCACCAAGTCTGGAACTGGAACTACGCAATTGGCCATGTGGGAATCCAGCTGCCTTAACCACCACAATGCCTGGCTGGCCCCCATTTGGGTGTTTTTAATTCCCTTGTGTAGATAAAGTTTCCATCTGTTATCATTTCTTATACTGCAGATCGATTTTTTGTTTTTTGGTGTTTTTTTTTTTTTTTTTTTTTTTTTTGTCTAAAAACTTTATTATCTTTTTTTTTCTTTCTTTTTTTCTTTTTTTGGAGAGGTTTTTTGCTACAGGGCGCATGTGCTTGCCAGAGAGACAGAGAGACAGAAAGTGAGAAATCACCCCTCAGGGTGGATGGCCAGCTGCAATCCCTTCTCCTCCATTCTCCTCTTGGGATCTTGGGCATGCATGCACACACACCCAGCATGAGTTTAAGCCACCAGGTCTGGGACTCGAACCGCAGTTGACTACATGAGAGTCCAGCGACACAGCCATTACGCCAGCTGCTGGTCCCAAAACTTCATTATCTTTTAAATTAATTAATTTGGTAAAGTTTAATGATTTCTTTCATGAGAGAGAGAGGAGAGGGAAAGAGAGAGAAAGACAGGTATCTTCACTAGGTTTCATGTCATGATCTTCTCACCAGCCTCTCGGGCTAGCCAGAATAACTTTTTGTGGTTTTCTTGTGTTTTCCTATTTAGAGGTTTTGGATTTACATCTGATCTGTGGGTTATAATTTTCAGAATTTCCAGCCATTATCTCTTCATAATCAAAGTAAGAATAACTACAGATACATAGCTATGTGTACCTTTATTGACTAGCTTATCCCTTGATTGGTCACTTTTCCTGCTCCTTTGTGTAACTGTATATTACCTTTTAATTTTATGCTAGACATTATAAGTGAATCAACAGGATAGTATTCTCATAAAATAGTAATATTTTATTGAATATTACTATAGTTCTTTATTTCTTCCCCTTTGTCATAAGAGTCACAACATACCACTAGCTTATGTACTAAGGTGGAGCTAAACCAATATTACTGAAAAATCCTAGAAGTTCCTGGAAGTAGGATGTTCTACTAGTCTCATAAGTTCTAAACTAACTTCATTCTTTCTCTCTCTGTGTTTAAAACTTTGCCAGAGGGTGTGTATACTCACCAGAGAGAGAGAGGGGAAGAGAAAAAGCACCCCCCTTATGGGGAATAGTTATGCCTCCATCCCCTCACCTTCATTTTTCCCTTCTTGTTAGGGTTTTGTACACACATACATACACACACACGCACGCCCGACATGTTTCTCAGACCACAGGATTTGGGACACAAACTGCCTAAGCAGCCATATGAGATCCAGCCACCTTAGCCACCATGCCCCTGACTGGCCCTCATTTCCTTCTGACTTTTGCTATTTTATGTTACTTAAAAGTCTAGAAAGACTCAATATTTTTATGGACATTTTTCAGAATATGATTTTGAAGGGGTTGTTCTCAAAGCACTATACCCTAGCATAAATTTAACAAGAGTCTGTGCACATGTACATTTTCATAGGGTCAGAGAATTAATGAAAATAGTGGCTAAGTGTTATTTTTGGAACAAATGATCTTCTAACTGAAAAAGTTCTGTAAGAGATTCTAAGGTGCCATTTTTTGAAAAGATAAGAAGAAAAGAGGCCTGAATTTTCATAGAAACATAGTCAACATAATCTCTGAATATATGAAATCTCTTAGTTTTTTGTTCTTTATTGTTTTAGTCAGGGTCTTGCTATGTTATAGTGTCCCTGCCTCAGTCTCCTGAGTAGTCGGGACCAGAGGCAGGAGGTGTGACTTTTGGGATGGGTCAGGAATTGAACCCAGGCCTTAGCCTGCTAAGGAGCAGCATCAACCAACATATACTACTGTGGCTGGGCCTATGGGACTTTTTAAATAGTCATTTTAAATTAGTTTCTAACTCTGAAATACTTATTGTAACTAAAAGCTGAATTCTAAATGAATATTTAAAAATATTTTCACTTGATGAATAATCATTGTACCTTAAGTGTGAAATGCGTTATGAACATTTTCAACATTCTAGGATTTTTGTGTAATTGAAGGTGTTAAGCCAGTTATAAGCCATTAGAAAGAAAAGTTCCCTTACATATAGCATTCTTTTCTCCTTTAGCGCCCATTTTAAATCAGAACTTAGAAATTAAACATTGGTTTAGAGAAAGCTAAAATTTGAATTCCTCTCTGTTTCTATACTTTCCACATGTCGAAGATTCTTCTTCAGTGTGCTAGTTGCTGGGTAGTTCTTAAAGTTAATAAATTTATGTTTCCCTTAATTTTTACATCTAAAATTGAACATGAATGACCTGATTCCTAACTTAATCCATTCCAAAGAAATTTTTACAAAACAAATGGATTTTTAAAATATATTTGTACTTTTCCCACAAAACTTAAAATTTTTATGCATTGACCAGTGAAAATACTTGCTATTTTTCTTCCTTTGTTTATAGTTAATTAGTTGATGACTTCAAAACTTTTGGTCAGAAGGTTAATTTTTCTCTTCCTTAAAATAAGTTCGGTTTTTCTTAAAAGTCATGGAAGAAGGAAGTTCTACATCTATGATGGAATATGCGCCTAGTACACTTGTATTTTTATCCTTCAAATAAAAATATAAAATATGGATAGAATTTCAAAAATTAGACAAGAACTCTGGAGAGTGAACAAAAACAGACAGATTTGGAGAGTATTTAAATCTTAGAGAACTAGATTGAACAAAGTGTATTTCAAATTTGACAGCAGTAGGCTGCATGGGTCACAGACATTCTACAGCATGAATGTCTGTAGAATGCAGTAGGATGCTTTTTGTCTCTCTGTCTCTGTCTCTCAGGTGAGTGTATGCACCCTATAGACATTCTACAGCACGGAGTTGCTAAATCTCCAATAGAGAGCCCACCATTTTCCTGGCCTATTGAACCAGAAGGTAGATCCTGGAGCAACCATAGCCACTAGAAGGGTTATTCTAGAAGAGAAAGAGAGCCAGAGAAGGGGGTGATCCAAATTCTGTGTATGAATTCTATTCAAGTCTTTGCTTTGCCTCTGAAACACACATGAATGAAGCAGCTTCAAAGCAATGAACAGTTTAAAGAATTGAACTGTGTGTTGAGCTGGCAACCAAAATTGCAGGGTGAATCTTCAGTTTGAGTCTGCTAAAACAAAAATTTCAATCAACTTCAGAAGAATATAGAAAATCTCAGATTCTACAAATATAACATTCACAGTGTCCAGGATAGAATCCTGAATTATTCAACATACAATAAATTAGGAAAATATGACAGGAAAAAATACCACGGGGGTTTACCCCAAGATAATTAAGATGGTCCGGAGATGCAAGACAAGGACATAAAAGTAGTTATTTTAATTGTACTCAGTGAATAAAGGAAAATATGTTTACAATAAATGAAAGGATAGAATATTTCAGTAGAGAAATAGAAAATGAAAAAAGAAATGAAAATGTAAGACGTGATAGATACAATATCCAAAATGAGAAATTCATTGGTTGATCTCAGTAGCAGAAGGAGGAAAGAATTAATGTACTTAAAAAAATAGAACAATAGGGACCAGCAGATAGTGTAATGTTTATGTTGCTGGACTCCCACATAGTCAACTATGGTTCAAGCCCCAGACCCGATGACTTAAACTCACGCTGGTGAGTGTGTGCATGCATGCCCAAAATCCCAAGAGGAGAATGGGGGAGAAGGGATTGTGGCATGGCCATCCCCCGCAGAGAGTGATTTCTTGCTTTCTTTCTCTCTGTCTCTGTCTCTCAGGTGAGCACGTGTGCCCTATAACACAATCTCTTAAAAAAAAAAATAGAACTATAGACATTGTCCAAACTGAAGAAGAGAGAGAAAAAAAAAAATGACTGAGTAAAGTGAAGAGGAAAAAATAAAAATTAATTTAAAAAAATTTTAAAAAGAACACTAACTGCAGTGGTGCAAGAGGTAGGGGCACTGCTGTGTAATGATGAGACCATCTGGGAAGGTTCAGTGCTCTCCTCCCAGGTGCACCTAACCATGTGAGCATGCCCACGATGGCTGACAGCTGGACTAGGGGAGGATTGTGGCATGATGACCCTATTGAAAATCAGTCTCTCTCTTTTCCTGCATGGCTGCAGCTTGGGCAGTCGGTACTCAGCAAGACCATGGCTTCGACTCTGGAAGAGCTACAGAAAGATCTAGAAGAAGTAAAGGTGTTACTGGAAAAGGCCACTGGGAGAAGAGTACATGATGCCCTTACAGCTGAAAAATTCAAGATTGAGACAGAAATCAAGAACAAGATGGAACAAAAATCACTGAAAAAAACAGAACTTCTTGACAATGAAAAGCCACCTGCTGTGGTTGCTCCCATTACAACAGGATATACAGTGAAAAATCAGTCATCATGGATGGGATCAATTAGAGAAGTTTGTGAAAATCTACATTACCTTAACTGGAGTTCATCAAGTTCCTACTGAGAATGTACAGGTACATTTCACGGGGAGGTCATTTGAACTTTTGGTAAAGAACCTAGATGGCAAGAGTCACTCCATGATTGTGAACAATCTTTTGAAACTCATCTCTGTTGAAGGCAGTTCCAAAAAGTTAAGACAGGGACCAGCAGATAGCGTTAACGGCTATGTCACTGGACTCCCATGTAGTGAACTGTGGTTCGAGTACCAGACCTGGTAGCTTAAACTCATGCCAGGCGCGTGTGTGTGCATGCCCAAGATCCCAAGAGGAAAATGGAGGAGAAGGGATTGTGGCATGGCCATCCCCCCGGGGAATAATTTCTGGCTTTCTGTGTCTCTGTCTTTCTGGCAAGTACATGCGCCCTATAACAAAAACCTCTCCAAAAAAAAAAAAAAAAAAAAAAAAAAAAAGACCAATACAGTTCTCATATTATGAGAAAGAAAACAGAAAACACACAATGGGACTACCCAACTCAGGTGGAAAAAGAGTGCAAAGAGAAAGAAAAGCCTTCCTATGACACTGACACAGATCCTAGTGAGGGACTAATGAATGTTCTAAAGAAAATTTATGAAGATGGAGATGATGATATGACGTGAACCATTAATAAAGCCTGGGTGGGATCAAGAGAGAAGCAAGTTAAAGGAGAATCAGAATTTTGAGATTTAAGGTCCTTTCAAGAACTGTGATGTGGAAATTCTGATGTTTTCAATAAGGGAATGTTGGTGAGCAGCACATATAAATTTGACAGATAACTATTTACACAGCCTCCTAAGTAAAGATAGTGAATTCTCCATGTCCTACTAGAGAATTCAATTAAATAAAGCATGCTTATTAAATGCGTTCTCCAAAGATGGTTTCATTAGCACCCTGACCATTTTTTGTTCAAGAAAGGGTTATATTGCATTATTTGAAATAATGAAAAAGCTATGTATTTTTGTTGAGCTAAGAGATAGAAAACAAAAGTATTTCCTTGCCTTTAAGTTAGTGACATAAATTCTAGTGTAAGAACAAGAAAGTGTAAAACTTGAATTTTTGCATAAAATACAAGTTTGTACTTGTACTTGTAAATTGATTTCTTACTACCAGCTGCAATGCATTACCATGTACCAGTAATTCAGTTACAGATGATCCTGTGTATTTAAATATGTTTGTTTATGCACCTATAGAACTGAAACTAAATAAAACTTGACAAGAATAGACAAGCATTTTTGTATATACCAGTTAGAAAGTTTTGCCATGGGTCAGAGGGCTTATAAAAGTAATAATCATAAAGCTAAAATAATTAATTTGAAAATCCACCCATTCCTATATTCAATAAAAGATTTTTTTATGCATTAAAAAAATCAATCTTTCTCATTCCTGTGAAACAACAGCAAAAGGTTCAACCTGTAGCTAATTGATATCTCTGAAGGAGAAAATACAGAGAATGAGGCAGAAAAAGCATTTCCAGAAATGATGGCCAAACTCTTCCCAAACTTTGTAAAAGACATAAATCAACATATTCAAGAAGCTCAGTAAACCTCAAGTAGGTACAACTAGGAAGAAAATCACTCAGGCACATCATAAGTAAACTCCTGAAAAATCTTGAAGGCTGTCAGATAAAAATGACATACTAGATAAAGAATGACGACTGTTTGTATCATCATGGACTTCTAATCAAAAACCATGGAGATAGGGCTGGCCCAGTAGTGCAGTCTTTGCTTTGCCTCTGAAGCACATGTGAATGAAGTTCAAGTCTTCACTCCCATGCACAGGAGCTGCATCTCACATGGCTGACTGACGTTCCAGACCCACTCCCAGTGACAAGAAACACAACATGCTGCACATACATGTGTGTGCCCCAAATCCCTGCAGGATGGAAAAATGGAGGAAAAAGGAAAAAGAATTGCAGTGTGACCACACCCCATTGGGGAGATGCTTTCTCTTTTACACACAGAAGCGCACATACCCTCTGGAAAAACGAGACAAAACATTGAGATAAGAAGACAACAGAATAATATTTAAAGAGTAAAAAGAAGGAGGAAAAAGGACATAGGAGGGAATTTAATATTTGTTGAGCCAGATAGTTAAGTCTGAATTTTCCAAATTGTGTATTTCATATCACTAATATGTTGTGAAATCAACTTAGCGACTCACATCAGAACTTTTAAAAACTGGAAGAGAATAGGAAACTACAGAATAGAATATAAGAGTGCATCTCAAATAATAAGGGTAAATATTGCTATATGAAATTTATTTAAATTTTATGTACACTGGGCCGGAAGGTAGCATGGTGGCGAAAGGCGCTGGACTCCCACATGGCTGACCATGGTTTGAGTCCCAGACCTGGTGGCCTGCTTTCTCACTTTCTCTCTCTCTCACTCTGTCCCTCTTTGGTCAAATTAAAATAAATAAGTAAATAAATGAATAAAGTTAAATAAAATAATTCTTAAAAGAAAGAAAGTTTAAAAAAAATTTTATGTACACTGACTTGAACATTTATATACATGTGTGCTGGGTTCTAATGTAACTATATTTCTTCCCGTAGGTTACAATAAAAGAAAAAATTTAAAAACAATTGCCGTAGGTTATTTAGTCATCATAAAAAGTTTGTAAGGCCGTAACTATCTCCATTTTACAAACGAAACTAAGACTCTATCAAGTTAAATACTTTGCGTTTGGCCATGTAGCTAGTTAGTGACTAAGCCTGAATTTAATGCAAATCTTTTGACCTCAAAACAACTTTTTCTGGAAGCTTTGGAGACATTCATAATGCTCTGATGTTTGACTTGAGGGCAGTATTTTAGTTTGCTGTGTTACTAATAACAAAATACCTCAGTCATGTTAAAGTCTCAGTCATTTTAAAAGAATAGAGGGGGGTTGGGACCAGCAGTTAGCATAACGGCTATGTTGCTGGACTCCCATGTAGTTGACCGTGGTTCGCGTCCCAGACCTGGTGGCTTAAAACTCACGCCGGGCGCGTGTGTGTGCATGCCCAAGATCCCGAGAGGAGAACAGAGGAGAAGGGATTGCGGCATGGCTATCCCCCCTGGGGGGTGATTTCTTGCTTTCTGTTTCTCTGTCTCTCTCCGTCTGGTGAGCATATGCGCCCTATAGCAAAAACCTCTCCAAAAAAATAAAAATAGAGGGGGGCCGGCAGGTGGCGTGGTGGTTAAGGGCCCTGCACATGGTTGACTGTGGTTTGAGTCCCGGACCTGGTGGCTTGCCTTCTCACTTTCACTTTCTCTGTCAATCTGTCCCTCTCTGATCAAATTAAAATAAAGAAAGAAAGAAAGAAAGAAAGAAAGAAAGAAAGAAAGAAAGAAAGAAAGAAAGCTAGATAAAGTAACTTTAAAAAAAAAAAGAATAGAGGTTTGTTAACCTCACATACCACATCTGGTGGAGTCTCTGCAGACTCTCAAGTTGGTACAAGGCATCAAATGATGAAATAGAGCCAGTGCAAGCATGTATTTATGTGTCTGTGTTTATGTGTCTTTCTCATTTCTTTTCTTTATAAACCCACTAGATGACTTTAATCCTAATCACCTGTAAAGACCCTGGTTCTTAACCCCATAGTTGTATTAAATTTCACAACTCTTAATACCTTCACACGGATTGGGAAGTTCAAGGTCCAAAGGCTCACATCTGGTGAGGGTATTCTTGTTAGTGGAGACTCTGCAGAGTCCCCAGGCAGCTCAGGGCATCACACAGTGAGACAGAGAGAGAATGAACACATGCCTGTGCCTGTGTCATGTGTATGTTTCAGTCCTCATAAAACCACCAGGAGTCAGTCATGGGGATCCCACCCTGGTGACCTTAATGCTAATCCCCTCCGAAGGCCCCACTCTTCATTCCATTGATTATATTTTTTGCCCTCTTTACAAGACAACCAAATTGTAACACATGAAATGGGGGGGGGGGGGCACATTCAAGCACAGCAGAGCAAATAGTCCATCACCCATGAGCAGATTTAATGAGGCAGCCCGGAAATGAGAAGACCCCCGTTTTTCTTCTCTTCTGGACAAAAAGCCAGCTTGCTTTCCCAATCATCAAAACCTGCTCTGGCTGGGGGACCAGCAGTTAGTGTAATGGCTATGTCACTGGACTCCCATGTAGTTGACCGTGGTTTGCATCCCAGACCCGGTGGCTTAAAACTCACACCAGGCTCATGTGCATGCATGCCCAAGAATCCGAGAGCAGAACAGAGGAGAAGGGATTGTGGTGTGGCCATCCCCCCGGGGGGTGATTTCTCGCTTTCTGTCTCTCTGTCCCTCTCTCTGTCTGTCTGGCGAGCGCACGTGCCCTATAGCAAAAACCTCTCCAAAAAAAAAAAAGAAAACCTGCTCTGGCTGCACTTTGCCTCAATACAAGGAATGCAGCAAATTTTAAAAGGTCCCATGACTGAGAATTGTGCTCCGCTCACATGTTTGCTCGAGCATAGTGATTGAACTAGACCTTAATAAACAGGAACTCTTTGCAGGCTGTGACTACTTTTGCTAGAAGATATGGCTTCAATTATAATTTTAATGAATAGTTAAAAGTTCCTTTATATCTTCCAATGGACTCATCTTTCACATAAACAATCTTTTTTTTTTCTTAGAGATTTTTGCTACAGGGTGTATGTGCTCGCCAGAGAGACAGAGAGATAGAAAGTGAGAAATCATTCCCCAGGGGGATGGCCACACTGCAATCCCTTCTCCTCCATTCTCCTCTTAGGATTTTGAGCATTCATGAACATGCACCTGGTGTGAGTAATAAGTCGCCAGGTCTGGGAATTGAACTGGGTTAGATTCTGTGGGAGTCTAGCAACATAACTATTAGACCATCTGCTGGTCCCATAAATGATCTTTTATGTTCACCGTAACATTGCCAATGTGCTTGTTTATTGTGACAGAATTATAATTTATAACTTCTACAAACAGGATCTTATCACTCCAATGCTTGACAATGCTTAAGGGGAGAGGATATTTTTGTATGCAAACTAAATGATGTTACATAATCTGTAATTAAATGTGTTTACCTTTCTTAGTAGTAGCTAAAAATCAAAGAAATAAACCAAAAATATTAAGGAGAGTTTTATTGTAAAGATAGGAAGGACCTACAATTTTACATTTTTTCAAGTCTACAAAAACTCTCAGAGTAGAGATTTCTTGTCTGTTACACCAGCAGACAGATTATTTCTAAATCATCAAAGGGAAAGTTCACTTCCTGCTAAACTGAGGCAGAGGCGGAGGCACCTTAATATCTTGTCCTCTCTCCAACTTCTTCTCACAATCCACCAGGTAATTGACTCCATCGATGACTATCTGAACAAGCTCAACCTCGGATAGTGAAGAAGAGAAATGATTAATTTGAAGGGAAAATACCTGCAGGATATTGATCAACACTGATCAACAGGAATGCTACTGGGATAAATGAGAACCATGGAGATGGACCTTATTCCAATTCCTTCATCCTTTTCCCCTAAAAGATGTGGGAGAACAGTGGTTTAGAGGTCCTAGTCAGAGGTGGGAGGCAGACATATCAAAGGGTTTCTTTCAATCTTTCCTTGATTAAATTGGAGCTACTACTTGGAGTGTGAGAACTCATCTGCATATTTCTGAAAACCATTCGTTTGCATCTCAGACACTTTCTCTATCTGTCTCTGCTCTAAAATATCGCGTCTGTCTAAAAGTAAGACTACACAATGTCATCCTTGTTCTTTGGCCTGGATCTGAATTCGGACCTGCCAAAGGTCTATCTGAGCACTGAATATCCTATAGTTTAGATACAATGAGCATCTTTTCAAAAAAAAATAATAATAGTAATTGTTTGAAGTCAAATATCTGCCAACTAAATCATGTTTGCACTATTCCAGGCAAATAAGTCTACTACTTAAAAGAAACTTTGCAACTTATATTAAGATATATATTTTTTAAATTCTTGCTTTTAAAAAAAATGCATCAGCATTTTTGGTGTCCAGGTATTGCTTTTTCTTAAATGTAGGCACATTACCTACGATTTTTATCCTGGAATCACTTGCCAGACAAATTACTTGCACTGCTCCTAACGAGATTCAAACTACGATAGTAAGTGTTAGTTCTTTCCAGATAGCACCAAAATACGTGACATAACTCAAAACTGAGCAGCAAGGGTGGAGCAGATGGCAGAGTGTTAGAGCTGGAATGGAACTGAGGTGTGACGGGGTCCAGTTCCTCCCTTTCCTTTTTATACATAGGAAACTGAGGCTCTCAGAGGGAGAAGGCTGGTCACCAATAATTAAAGGCACACATATTTCCTTCTTATCCAGCTCACCCATCCAGTGTTGGTCAGGGTATGGTGAGATAGGGCTCTCACTGCCAGAGGGATGCTATCTTGGTACAAATCTCTGACGGTTTTTTTTTTTTTTTTTTGGAGAGGTTTTTGCTATAGGGCATGTGCGCTCGCCAGAAAGACAGAGACAGAAAGCGAGAAATTGCCCCCCAGAGGGGATGGCCACGCCGCAATCCCTTCTCCTCCATTCTCCTCTCAGGATCTTGGGCACATATGCACACGTGCCCGGTGTGAGTTTAAGCCACTGGGTCTGGGATGCAAACCGCGGTCGACTGCATGGGAGTCCAGCAACATAGCCATTATGCCACCTGCTGGTCCCCAAATCTCTGATTTTTAACTAAGAAATATATTTCCTAGAAATATATCCTAACTAAATAATCAGACTTGTTATTAGGAATGCATAGAGATGGGCGAACAGAATATCAAATAATCAGGAAAACATTAAATAGATGACGGCCTATTTTATTTATTAATGATTATTGCTTTTATTTTTATTTTATTTTATTTTTTTGCTATAGGGTGCATGTGCTCATTGGAGAGAGACAGAGAGGGAATGTGAGAAATCACCCCCCAGGAGAGATGGCCATGCTGCAGACCCTTCTCTTCCATCCTCATGTCAAGATTTTGGGCATGTATGCACATGCAGCTGGTGCATTTCTCAAGCTGCTGGGTCCAGAACTTAAACCACGTAGTCAGCCATGTGGAACCCAGAGCCCTGGACCTTCTCTCTTTCTCATTTCAGGCCAGCACATAGTCTATGAATCCTATGCATCTTATGTATTCATAAAATCCTAAGGATTCTTTTATGAGCACAATTTTGTATAGATCTAGTGCATACTTTATTTGCCAGCTTTAGCTCTAAAAATAAAAATTTAGAAACTATCTAGTATGTAAGAATGTCAAAGTACAGATGATGGTGGACAGCCTTCACTACAGGAAATTCAGAACCGACAGAACATGTCACTGTTTTACCACCCACAGCGGGCGTGCACATGCTCTCTGACCTCACAATGATAAGTACATACTGCTGTCCGGTAGCATAACTGAGCTCTTGTTTGCTGAAGATTGCTGGAATGGCTCTCAGGGGCGGGTCAGTGACAACAGTCCCACTGTGAATTTCTCTACTTACCTATATAAATTCTCAGACGATATTATATTTACCTTTGTGCAGTTATTTCCCATGGAAAAATAATCTTGCAGAATGAAAATCTAACATGACTCAGGACTCAATGGGGAAAGAGGTGGCCTCAGAGTGAGCAAAATAAGGCTTTAGGCACTTGTCTGTTCCTTCTTTCTCAGGCTGATTTTGTTCTTCATGTTAGGACAGTGAGAGAGATGTTACCTCTGATCGGCCGATCCGATCTATGTTGGAAATATCGTACACGTCTGCCACTGCTGCAGTGTCCACCCCCCCTGTGCCGCGCTTCTGCAGTCTCAGGTTCTCCAGGATCTTAGAAAAGCGTGGATCCTAAAACGAGCGGTAATACTTGGTGTCAGAAGAAGCAAGACTGATGCATCATCAGTGGCAATTCACTTAGAAAAGACATATTCAATCATATCAGTATTTATAAAGCATTTACCTACTATGTAGCAGAGCACTGTTAGAAATGTTAAGACTTGGGCCAGCAGGTGGTGTGGTGATTAAGGCACTGGACTCCCACATGGCCAACTGTGGTTTGAGTCCCAGACCTGGTGGCTTGCTTTCTCACTTTCCCTCTCTCTGTCTCTCTCTGGTCAAATTGAAAATTAATAATAATAAAAATAAATAAAATAGAGTAGTTCTTTAAAAAAGAAATATTAAGACTTATAATAATCTAATGAAGTAGGTATCGCTTTCACTATTTCACAGATGAGAAAACTGAGATATAGAGGAATTAACCTGCTCAAAGTCACACAGCTAGAAAATAGCAGAGCTGGAACTGAACCTGAGGGGGCTGATCTTGTATTCTTAATTTCTATTTATTTATTTATTTATTTATTTATTTATTTATTTATTTGCAGTTGGATGTGAGCTTTGGTATGTTTGTTATTTATTCCTTTTTATCTGCATAACATTCATCTGTTGTCATTGTTATAATTAAAATCATGAAGTTAAATAAATCACTTCAATAATGTTCCTAGCACTGGAATTTTGAAAACCAAAAGTTTTCATATTTTTGTTGTTGAGGTCGTTAGAGAGCACATTCTCTAAAGTTGTTTTTCAAGTGTTTGAGTCACTTGGTGTCCAGAGACAGAAACTACGAGTTGTCCAGCATAATCCTTTTCCTCTTCTCTCTACATTGAGCTGAGGAAGTGCCCACTGGCTAAGTCTTGCTAATGGACTGAGCAGAGGTGAGATGCCATTTCCTGCCTAGACCTTCAGTTTTTACATGGGCACACCTGCATGGCCCCTTTCTTCTCACAGGCTGAACATGAGGTCTGGCTGTGACCAGGCAAATGGGGACAGTGCCCTAAGACTGTGGTCCTTTGAGTGCAGTACCCTGACGAGCAGCCTCAGTATCACTGGGATGTGTGATAGAAGTGCAAGTTCTGCAAGTGAGGCCTAGCAATCTGCATTTCAACAAGCCCCCTCAGGAGATTCTCATACACACTCAAGTTTGAGAATTCCTTGCACCAGGAGAGACAGGGAAAGAAGATGGAAGGAATTATAGGGTGCAGAGTAGAGAAGTCTGCCTATCTGTCCTGATTCGTAAAATGAGGGAGAATTTAAAGGTCTTATTCTTGAAGCCATCATCCCTTTCGTACAACCTCTTGATCTAATCTCAACGAATAAGAATGTCTTTTGAGGCGAACTTAATTCTCTGTGATTTTTTTCCATTAGATGGAGAATGTAAGGGTTAAGGAAGGGACTGATTTTTTTTCTCTCCCCACAAGTAAGTTATATCTGAGCTGATCCTAGTAGGACCCAACAAGGCCTCTGGTCATATAACATTACCTTACTAAGCTTTGGGATCTTGACGTGGACACCAGCTCGTAATCCTGTTCCAAGATTTGAAGGGCAGGTCAAAATGTATCCCAGGCGCTCATTCCACATGAACTCCCAGCCTCGTTCTTGGATTAGTCGTTCTACCTACAAACAGAACAATGAACTAATAGTAGAGTTCTCAAGTATCCATTCATTCACCACATCCCAACACCAGGGTACGTGGGTGCCATGTGTTTGGCATTAATTACATTTAGATACATCTATACTTCGTTACCTCTTCTATCAGAATATTAAAATCGGGTTGGCCCTGGAGCCCAGTGGTTAAGGGAGCCAGATCCGATGTGGCCAACTGCAGCTAACCTGGCCCTGGTGACTTGAAAACCATGCCAGGCACATATGTATGCATGTTCCAAACTCCAACAGGATGGAGATGTGGAGGAGAAGGGATTGTGGCATGACCACATTCCATTGGGGGGTGCTCTCTCTCTCTCTCTCCCTCTCTCTCATGCACACATGTGTGCATATGTGCAAACATGCCCTCTGGCATTTAAAAATATATTTAATTATATGAACTACATAAAGCATTGAATACAGTACCGAGAATATACTAAGCACTCAGTGAGTGTTAGCTGGTATTATTTTTCATACCCAGATGGTAGGAGAATATAGGTATTCTCAGAGGTAAGTCTGTGGTCAGTTCACATTTCATATTATCTCCATACTTAAAATAGCCAAGAGCAATACTGAAGAAATCAGAAAATAAGTAATGATTCACAGACTTCTCCAAACCATTGTGGACCGGGGAGAAGAGCACAGGAACTTTCTAACAAGAGAAAGTCACCAGTGTTCAGAAGCACTGCTCCAGAAGTTCCATTCCAAAAGAATGTCTTGATTCCTAGAAAAAATTACCCCATCTTGGAAGTACCATAGGGTCTTCTTTCAAGAATGAAAAATAAAGAGATTTTATTTTGGTGAATATTCAGAAATCTCTGGCAACATCTTACTTCTTTTAGACCACGACAGAATCGCTCAAATACTCGTTTCATATTGCCTCCTTTTTCCATAGAGATTACTCTGGTGTGGTCTTCCTCATTTATCCAGATGAGAAATGTCTTGTCATAATTATGCCTAATGAACAGAGAAATACAGTGCTGAGTGTTAATTGCATTTGTTTCAGCACATGAAAATTCCCATTACCTCTGAAGCTTGACTGCTTCATTTTACCTTCCTCATTTCCTAATCTCTTAATTGGGCCTGAATAAGTATCACAAAATAATGTCACCCTGACAGAATGAAGAATAAGACTGACTCTAGAACTTAAAGATATCATTTTTTTTGTCAAGAAAATATTAGTTGCTCAGACTACTGAGTTGTCAAAAAAGTTATGACTTATTTTTTTTGTTTTTCTATGCAAAACTGTGTCATGACTTTTCCGACAACCCAGTAGAATGACAATAATCCAAATATAATAACATTTGCCTTTGACATTAACAAGAATATTTCACCTCCTAGGGACCAGCAGTTGGCATAATGGCTATGTCGCTAGACTCCCATGTAGTCAACCGTGGTTCGAGTCCCGGACCCAGTGGCTCAAACTCACGCCAGGCGTGTGTGTGTGTGTGTGTGTGTGTGTGCCCAAGATCCCAAGAAGAGAATGGAGGAGAAGGAATTGTGGTGTGGCCATCCCCCCGGGGGGTAATTTCTTGCTTTCTGGGTCTCTGTCTCTCTCTGTCTTTCTGGTGAGCACACACAACCTATAGCAAAAATCTCTCCAAAAAAAAAAAAAAAAAAAATTATCTCCTAACAGAGTCAACCAAAATCTTGTGCCAAAAACAAAGGGTTTAGGTTCAGCCCCAGATGTTTGAGATCTACCAGACTTCACGTTTTTTGTGCAGGTTCTGCCGATGCACCCCAGCAGAGCAGCTGCTCAAGAACACTTTCATTTCACTTCCTCAGGTACAGTTATACCAGGGGTCTTCAGAAAGTTCACGGAAACACTGGGTTGTCAGAAAAGTAATGACGTATTTTTTTCTATGTAAAAATGTGTCATGACTTTTCTGACAACCCAATACTATGCATTGATTTAAAAAATTTATGCACAAAAATAAACACACACTTTTATTCTAGTTCCTCATCAAGCTTTCGAAGCCCCCTCATAAAATGCCTAATCAGGTATAGGAGTCAAAATAGACTAGAGGCAATTGGTCAAGGTCAAATATGTTGACATTAGATATCCATTCTTCCTCGTAGGGCTCTTCTTGAATCCTTACTGTATCTTTTTTGTTTTTTGCTCTTTTGTTTGAATGTGGTGAAACAGATTGTGAGGTCAAATAATAAGTAGATTTTTCTCCCAAAGGTGGTCTTTTTCCTCATGCATAATTTGTGCAAGCCAACTCACATTCCTACTTTAGAAAAATCACAATACATACACACACACGCACACAAGTGCATATGCACAAACACACACAATGGTTCCCAGTAGTCTGTCTTCTCCACTTAACTCAACCCAGGCATGCTGTCAACTGCAGTTCACAGCAACTTCAGGTTAGGACAAGCGGCGATCTGAAGCAGATCTGCACACATTGTAAATATGAAATGCTATGTCCATACCAGATTCCCCTGGCATCTGGCCAGTCACGGGCCATCCCAGCACATGTTAGTAAAGGGGACACTGGTTTATCAAACAGAAAGTGGTCCTGTAGGCCAAGAGAGACAAAGCAGAGAGAAAGGGAGACTGATGAGACGAGATCAGATATGACTGCAAGTGTCAGGTGACCCACGTTTCAACTCACTAATAATGATTGCGGTTTCTTGGGGCCGGCAGGTGGCATGGTGGTTAAGGGTGCTGGACTCCCACATGGCCAACCATGGTTCAAGTCTCGGACCTGGAAGCTTGCTTTCTCACTTTCTCTCTCTCTTTCTCTCTCTCTCACTCTGTCCCTCTCTGGTCAAATTAAAATAGATAAGTAAAGTTAAATAAAATAATTCTTTAAAAAAATAATGATTGAGGTTTCTCAGCCATTGTTTTTTGGCCTTGGTTGTCCACAGAGTAAACTAAGAGCATTTAAAATACATACCAATGCCCAGTTCCCATCCCCCAATGATTCTAACTTAATTGTTATGGCAAGTGGTTTGGGCATCAGGATTTTGTAAAGCTCTTTAGATGATTCCAGTGTGCAGGTAAAGTTGAAATGCACTGGCTTTGTCCAGAGGGAAGCATTTGATCATTAAATCACTATGGAGTATGTATACACCACCAGCACCAGCCCTGTGCAATGACAGAGTAGACTGTGAATTAGTGGCATTATCCCAAGAAGTCTGTTCAACAGCCACCATCCTTGATGTTTCTAGCATTATAGTTCATTTTCTATGACCATTCCTTTCACTAAAAATAGTCAGAGATGTACAATAATGATCTATAAGTAAAAATAACTGCCATTAGTTTAATGTTCACTGTGTGCCAATTTCTACGCTATATGCTTTTGTTTCCCTTAATCCTTACAACAGCTTTATGAGGCAAATGTAATTATACTATTTTATAAGTGAAGAAAACTGAGACTCAAAGGGAGTAAAGCAACCTATCCAATATCACACTGCCAGGAGGTCACAGAACCTGTAATCCAACCCCAGCCGCTATGACTATCAAGCTTGTGGCTTTAAACACTGCAAGATATAAGTCTACATATCAAAATCAGTGCCAAGAGACTGACACACTTCTTGCTTTGTGTATACTAGTCTTTCTTACATAGCTATGCAGAAACTCGATAGTGAGACTTGTGGATACTACATATTCAAATGTGATTACACTGAGGTAAGAAATCAAGTGGATATGGGGAGGGAGTTGTTATCTCTCCAAAAAGTGGGAGAAGTTGGAGACTTAAGCCAGGAGAGGACAGTGAACTGCAACTGCCCAAGATGCAGCATGTCCTTTAAGTGAAAAATTAGAGTGGCTACTAGAAGTGAAGGTGGGCTTGTTCTGTAGCAGGGCAGGGTTGCAGAAACCAGAAGGCCTGTAGACCATAGAGCAACCTGAGAGCTGGCTTCTCTGGTTTGGAAATGGAGTTTGTGGAATTTGCATCTTCATCTGAAATGACAAAATTTTATTTCTGCTATTCCTTGGAGTTCAGTTACAATTTACTTTAAAAAAATTTTAATATTATTATTATACATTTAATCACTATACATTATTTAGTTTATAAAGAGAATTTACCCAATGTGGAATATACCTCAGAGAAAAGTTACTTTTGAAAATGCCATCTTGTTTTAGGTGTGCTAAGGGGAAAATAAATATGGGACGTGGGTTTGTCTACCTAGTGCCAGGGCAAAGCCATGGAGGACACCATGGAGGCAGCACGAGGCTGAATCAAGTCAGCATAGGCCTTACACCGGGAATTTCCTGTCCAAATTTTCCTAGCCTCCAGGGTGTTCTGCAGCATGGTAATGGAAACCATCCTCCAAGCCCAGAAAATGTTCTCATTTACCAACCAGCGAAGGAGTCGTCCATTCATCGTGGCCTCTTACCTCCAGCTGCCAACTCCATACTGGAAATATTCTGTGGATAAATCTGCAGAATATTTCCATGGCTTGCCAAGTGCAATTTAAGGCCCCATCTCTTACACTGAAGTGGTAGAGTGCCCAGGCCCGGCTCAGCCTTCAGGCCCTCCCTCAGAGGTAGAGTCCAGCAAGGACAGGGACCTGACTCCTAGGAGAGGGGGGTCCTGCCAGGTCAGGGCTCAGTCCAGGCAGCCCCAGATGGTTCACCCACACTCACGTCAATGAGACGCTGCTGGTCCTGCTCCGTCATCTCTGACAGCTTGTAGTAGCGGCCGGCCAGGTCCCCCTTGAGGCCCTCCAGGGCCGTGATGGCCACATTCTCCACCTCCCTCCGCTCAGCACGGGAGCAGGCTGGAGGCAGGCTCAGCCCGCGGATGCTGCGGCCCGTGCGCACCCGGGAAGACAGTACATAGCGCTCGTCAAACTGCCCATGAGTGATCTGCGAAGAAGAGCCTGAGTCACAGAGGCCGGCCTTGGACCACCAGCCAGCCATAACCACAGTGGGTTCCCCCCATTCATCTGCAGTTTCCCAGAGACCCTCAGGCGTGTGCATGACTGCACAACCCACGTGCTGGACACACTGCAGAGTTCTTGGGGTGAGGGCCTTAGATACTAAGGGCAGAGCTACATTTCACAGTGCCATCTGGAGTCCTTTACCCACACTGGGTGGTTTCAGATGAATAATGAATATCTGTAGGAAAGGTCTAAAGTTCTTGATGGCTTTCCCTACCTTCGTGGTATTTATTAAGTAGAACAAAGCCTTTGGGACTTTCCCAGGCTCTGTGGTCCTCAAGGAAGTGAGTAGGTTGCACTGGGGCAATCACAGAGCCTCCAAGAGACCCATGGGCCAGTAGTCCCTCTCTCACTTCCTTCCACCCTGGGCTCTGGGGTGTCAGCTTCCTGGAAGGTGAGGGAGGGAGGCTGTGGCCTACCTTGGATGCGTCCAGATCAGTGGGGTGCTTCATCACTCTGGGGTCATAGCCATTGTGCCTCAGTTTGATGACAGGGTCAAAAAGGTCAGCAAACACCTGCAGGAGGGAAGATGCGTCTGAGTCCTCCTTAGTTGGTTCACCTACTGTTCGGGATCTTTTCTCCAGCTGCCTGTATCCTAGGGGTTAAGGGAGCCAATCCTACATGGTGGACAGGGGTTCAAATCCTGTCACCAGCAGCTTGAGAGTTATACCAGGTACGGGACCAGCAGGTGGCATGGTAGTTAGAGTACTGGACTCCCGCATAGTTGACTGTTCAAGTCCCAGACCCAGTAGCTTGAAACTCACACTGAGTACTCGTACATGCATGCCCAAAATCTGAAGAGGAGAATGAAGAAAGGATTGCAGTGTGGCTACCCACCCCACGGGGGATGTGATTTTTCACTTTCTGCCTCTCTGTCTCTCCGGCAAGTACCTGCACACTATAACAAATCTCTCTCTCAAAAAAGAAAGTTATACCAGGTGGATGTGCACACATAATCAAAATCCCAACAACATGGAGAAATGGAGAAAGGATTTTGATGGGACCATGCTCCACTGAGGGAGTGCTATCTTCCTCTCTCTGTCTCTGTGTCTCTCCCTGGAGAGCCCACACTTCCTTTGAAAATTAAAAATAAATAAAGAAAAAGAATATACAAAAGAAAAGAGAGAGAAAGAAAGACCTTTCTGTTCACTTGCTTCTTCCATCTTAAGGGACAGAGTTGATGCCCCCTTTCTTGGAAACTCTTAGTGTAACCATGCAGGAAATGGCTATGGGAGTATATTGGTGGGTGATAATAACTAACAATAACAAAAACAAGCTTACACCAGAGAAAACCTTTTGGAGGCATCTTGCCCCTTAAGAGAAGACAAAGCTGCTGACCTCTGTCCTCATAACCCCACTTCTAGTGATTCTGCTAAGCTCACTGCCATCAGCATGAGCAAGGAAATCTTGTGGTAAACAATTCAACCACACTAGAGTAAAAAATGTTGTTGAGGGCCAGCCAGTGGCATAGTGATTAAGGCAGCTGGATCCCTCATGGCTGACTGCGTGGTATGTGTCCCAGACCTAGTGGCTTGAGAAACACGCTGTACATATGTGTGTGTGCCCAAAAATCCTGAGAGGAGGGAGAGATGGAAGAGAGGGGATTGTGGTGTGACCAGACCCCACAGAGCATAGGGGGTGCTTTCTCACTCCTCCATCCCCAGTGAGTGCACATGCCCTCTGTCAATTAAAAAAGAAACAATCACTTGTACCAGCAGTTAGTGTAATGGCTATGTCACTGGACTCCCATGTAGTTGACTGTGGTTCGAGTCCCAGACCCCGTGGCTTAAACTCACGCTGAGTGTGTATGCGTAAATGCCCAAGATCCCGAGAGGAGAATGGAGGAAAAAGGATTGCAGCGTGGCCATCTCTCCTGGGGGGGTGATTTCTTGCTTTTTGTCTCTCTGTCTGTCTCTCTGTCTTTCTGGTGACCGCATACGCCCTATAGCAAAAACCTCTCCCCCCAAAAAAAAAAGATAAGAAAAAAAGAAACAGTCACTAATAATTCAATATATACTCTCAAAAAAACTAATAGGCTAAATCTCAAATGTGCACAACAGTATAATGTTAAATGCTGAAGATGGTGAATGCTTGTATCATTGATTTATTACACACTGTACACATGCTTAAAAGACTATACCCCCACAAAGATGTACAATTATATGTAAATCAAAAATTACATTAAGATTGATGTAATGGCTATGTCACTGCACTCCCATGTAGTCGACCGCAGTTCGAGTCCCGAACCCAGTGGCTTAAACTCATGCCAAGTGCGTGTACGTGCGTGTCCAAAATCCCGAGAGAAGAATGGAGAAGAAGGGATTTTGGTGTGGCCATCCCCCAGGGGTTTGATTTCTTGCTTTCTGTCTCTCTATCTCTTTCTGTCTTTCTGCCGAGCACACACGCCTTACAGCAAAAACCTCTCTTAAAAAAAAAAAAATTACATTAAGATAAAAAAAAAAATTTAGGGATTTCCTACAAGTCTTAGGATTTGTGGAATAAAAGAAGCTGCCATACCAGAGGATAAGCAGTTTTGTGCTCAAAATGGAAGGTTAGTTGCTACAGTGTACAAAACATCCTAAATTTGTGGAAAGCCCAGCTGCACTAGAAGGAAAGCACATGACAGGAGGGCAAAGTGGAGACCTCTCCCGCCATGGAGACCTTCCCTTGCCCAAATGGTCTTGTGCAGAATCTATTTTCAAAGAAACACAAACTTAAGGGATATCCTTTAAAAAGAGAGAGAGAGAGAGAGAGAGAGAGAGAGAGAGAGAGAGAGTATTTGAAACAGAGCACTCTGGAGCCTCTGGAACCCATGGGATGAGGGGAGGGCCTTGGTCCAGGAAGCCAGTCAGCCAGCTCTAGTTTGGGTCAGAGCTGTGGACTACTCTATGTTATTCAAGATGGCTCTCTCTCTTCTTTGATGGCTGCCTTCCTGGGAAACTGCCTTCAGCTCCCTGCACAAGACAATGTGAAGAGGATGGACCTGAGGGAGACAGGTGGTAGGTATTTGTCATGAGATAGAGGTTGCAGTGTGGAGAGGGATACATGGTGGCCAAGCTTGGATAGCAGCAGACCAATCTGTGCTCAGTGCCAGGACAAGGATGCTGAGATTAAGGGATCTGCCCAAGAAATGTGGTGAATTCAGTAGTCTGAGTTAATTGGTTGTTCAATCTGAAAAGGTAAGAGAATTCCCAGACTAAAGATATACTGAACCCTCCCATGACCCCCACTGAGTAAAGCCCAGCCACAAACACATTAGCTGCTACTGTTTTTGGTAACTGAACATCATTAGATTTGATTTGATTTGATTTGCCTTTTTTCCTGTATCAGCTCATCCCCTTGACAAGCTCAGAGAGTTCTGTCATGCAATTCACTCTTCCATGAGGAGGTATATTGTGGCAGGAGTAAAGGAAGCTTGTCCCTGGGAAACTATGGACCCCATTGTCCCAGAAAGCATTCCAAATGGTTCTGCTAGCACTGGCTTCCCTTTTTTGGAGCCCTTCCTGAGAAGGCAGAAAGTTGGCCTCACAGAAGAGGACTCTAGGATCAACCATACCTAAAGCATACTCCCTTACCCTCACTGGAACCACCAGCCAGTAGTTTTTACCTCATAAGATTCCTCATCACCAGCAACCATGCCCACGGTCTTTATGAAGGGGTGGCCAGGGTTGTCCACTCCAGTCTGGATGCACTGGTCCAGGGTGTAGCCATTGGGTGTCACCTTGTTGCGGAGCTTGGCGTAGATGGAAGGGGTGAGGCACTCGGCCATGCAGTTGTTGTGCTTGCGCAGGTCAGGGTAGTCTGCACTATGCGGGGAGGAGAGAGGCTTTCAGCCAGCAGCACTGGGGTCGGGGGAACTATGGGAACATGTGCTTTCTGCCCATCCTTCCACCAGGGTTTCTTCAGGCAGAAGACACAGGAGAGTTGCCCAGGAGTCATGGCTACTAAGTAAGCCAGGTTAAAAAATAATTGTCCCAGTGAACTGCCAGAGAAAGGAACCTGCCCTGCCTAAAGATCCTGTGATAATGGCTATAGAAGCTCACACACTGTGGCTCATGTAAGAAGAAATAGAAATAATTAGAAAACTAATTGAAATTGTATACAGGTTTCTTTTTTTTAAACCCAGTTTTGGTAAAACTTCAAGGACCATCACATATTGGTCCCTCAGGTCCGTGTTGGAGAGGTTACAAGCCATGCAGGTGGAACTACATAGAAATTCATTCATTTCTCTATCCTCTGTCTATATGCAAACCCCATAAGAGCAGGGACTTTGTTTGTCTTGTTGAGAACAGTGCAAGGCTACTGAAACAGGCATTCGGTAAGTATCTGTTGAAATAATACCTAAAAAGAAATCAGATGGGGTGCTGCCTTCCTCTAGGACATGTACTGGATGTAGAATAAAGGATTCATGAGTACTGTAGGCCCAAACACAGGTAATCTCACCTCAGGGTTTCCTGGGGTACATGGTGCCTGCTGTTGATTCCCTGAGAGAATCCTGATTTCCACAAGAGACAATGCATGTCCGTCAGTGACACCCCAGTGGGTTCCTGTCTCTCTCATCCATACCTGCCTCTGTGGAAACCCATGAAGTCGGCATACCACTCAAACCCTATTTAGCAAGTGTTGCCTCATCCATGGCAGGAACCCAAGAACTAAGAAAACTTGTCTATTTTCATCCCTCTCAAGCCACTCTTCCACTTTCCATTTATAATATCCCTTAAAGCTGATACTTAAAATCAGAACTATGATCATGCATTTTCTGGAAGATGGTAGAACAGTGAGTGAGGCATAGGTCTTGATTAAAGGGCCTAGATTTGCATTTGGGCGCACTAGTTGCAAGAACTTGGACTTTGCTTAATTTTTCTAAGCTCCCATCTCATTACAAAAGAATGCTAAGATGAGTAACAGATACCCCGTGTAACATACATGCTCAGCAAGTGTTAACTACCACCACTATCACTGTTCCACTGCACTGCAAGCTCTAAGAGGAAGGATGGCATTGGAACCTTCCTTGTATTTGCCACAGGCCACTGAGATTGCTTAATGAGTCTCAAAAATGATCTTCAATTTGACTGAAGTCATCTTCAAAGGTGAATAGAAGCTCCCTTGATAATAGTTTCCAGCAGTGGAAAGCATATTTCTGGCTGACAATTGGAGTTCTTTTAAAGCCAGGAAGACTTACCTCGGGGGAAATAGCTTATGCTGCTCCCGGGTCTCAGCACACAACTTCTGTCTGTTCATCAGGTACCCAGTGGTCAGGGCACTGGTGCCCATGGTGGCAAATAGTAGAGAAGCATTGCGGCCAGTTAGCAACCTAGAGAAGGTGCTGGCCATCCTTCTTCTTGGATGAGTGTCTGGAAAGCAAAGAATCTGGATTAGACAACATCAGAGGATGATCCTGAACCATGGCATAGAGATCAAACAGGCAAAAAAACAAAAAACAAAAAACAAAAACAAACTGCAAGAGCCATAGCTATGTTTTTGTTTTCCTATTTCTTCCTTTCTTTTTCTTTCTGTTGCTTGGTAAATTGGGTAGTTTTAGACATTGTGAATGTCTAAACTGCCTGAAGTCTATTCCATTTTCTCCAATTCCATGGTAAAAACAAGACAAATAAACAAACAAAAAACCCAGGATTTCCACTTCCAGTTGTTTGAAATACCAAGAACTCCTTTGGACTCTGTCACTAAACAACACTAGACCCTGAATAAGATGGATTTCTGGACTTCTGAGCAGTAAGAAAAATCTCTGAGGATACTCTTCCATTCTACTCACCCCAAATGAACTCATGTCAGAGCAGGGGGTAACAAGTCAGGAAATTTGGGTTACCTTGAGCATTAAGGTCAGGAAGCCAGCAGTGAGATGGGGAGGACACTTAAAGAGCTGAAGCTACCCAAAGTCCACAGGCCCCCACCCCATAGTTCCCAAAAGAAGCATACTCAAAGTCTCAAAGCCACTATGAGGAAACTATATTCAAGTTTAAGATCAAACAACAAACACCCACTCAAAGATCATCAAGCACATAAGGTACCGTGATGAGAGTCAACAGAAAGAAAAACCACATATTGGGACCTACAATAACTGAAGATACTAGAAGTGTCAGATAAGAATATAAATTAGTTCTAGATAAAATACTTAAAGAACTAACTATTGGAATCATAATTATAAGCAAGTAACAAAGAGACTATTAAGAATGACCAAGTTGATTTGAAAGAGAACTAAATTGAACTACTAGATATGACACAGTTGAAGATAAAATAAGTGAACTGAAAGATATATCTTAAGAAAATACTTAGAATATAGCATGGAAAAATAAGAAAATAGACAATATGAGATATAAATAAAAAGATATGAGGGCTAGAATGTCAAGGTAAAATGAACATCTAATTAAGTCCCAGAAAGAGAATAGAGAAAACAGAGAAGCCACATCTAAAGAGAAATGGTTGAGAATTTTAAAGAAAATTTTCAGTCATTTCTGTTATTGTTTCAAGTATTGTTTTCTGATGAAACCCAATAATCCTTGATTTAAGAGGCATAACATAATCCAACCAAACTAAGAAGAAATTGACACTTAGACAAATAATAATGAAACTGCAGCATATTTGCAACAAAATATATTAAAAACAGCTAGAGATAAAAGACAGTTTACCTGCAAAAAAAAAAAAAAAAAAAAAAAAAAAGAGAGAGAGAGAGAGACAAACACTAGCTGAATTTTCAACAATGAGCTCAGAAAATGAATATTTTTCTAGGCTAACAAACAATCATCATCAGTCTATAATTTGGTATTTAGTCTAGTAACTTTTCAAAAACAAGAGTGAAAAAGAAAAACATGAATAAAAAGCAAATCAGTAGCAAAGGAATTACTAAAATATATACTTGAGAAAGAAAGAAAATTGGGACCAGCAGTTAGCGTAATGGCTATGTCACTAGACTCCCAAGTAGTTGACCGCAGTTCGAGTCCCAGACTGGGTGGCTTAAACTCACACCAGGCACGTGTGTGTGCGTGCCCAAGATCCCGAGAGGAGAATGGAGGAGAAGGGATTGCGGTGTGACCATCCCCCCAGGGGGTGATTTCTCGCTTTCTGTCTCTCTGTCTCTGTCTTTCTGGCAAGCACATGCACCCTATAGCAAAAACCTCTCTAAAAAGAAAAAGAAAAGAAAAAGAAAGAAAGAAAATTAACAGCAGAAGAACAACTTGAAATGCAGATAATAGAGAAGACATACTAATCTTAATAAATACTTATGTAATTATCAACAAGCATTGAAAATCAGGATAAATATGGACAGACACCCTGCTGAATCTTCTACTGCCCAGAGGCCAAAGGGCCAATTAGGCCACAACACCTAGCAGGGATCTATATAATGTAAGTCTTTGAGTGGTGAAGAGAGCAGGTACGTCTCAGTATTCTCTATTTGGTATCCAGCTGCCCAAATGAAGAAAAAGTAAATTTTTCTAACATTTGGAAGGCTTCTGGGACTCTGCTACAAGATGCTCCAAGTTTAGGTGAATTGGTTGCTCCAGAGAGCTTGTTGATGTGGACAGCCGTAGCTCAGAACCTGTGCCACCGGTGAAGGATAAATGCCTCCTAATAGTAATAACCGTCACAGAGTTTGGCATGGCTGCACAATTCTAAGCATATCCATCTGAATTTTGTTTGAGTTTTAGGAACCAATGAGTCTATCAACTTCCTGCTTCCAGAAGCCATACCTGGAAGCTTCACTAAACTTGAGAGTCTCAACTACAAGCATCAAAGATATTGAAAACATCAGCAAGTTGTTTTTCTGCATTATCCTACGGAATCAGATTAGCAGACAGCCTTCTTCTATGCTGATGTCTACAATTTTCTAAATCCTAAAGGCAGCATGAATTACTAAAGATGTACAAATGGGCTTTTTCTTTTTTCTTTCTCCCTTTCTTTCTTTCTTTTTTATTTTTCTTCCTTTCCGTCTTTTTTTTAATATATATATAGGTGTGTGGGCTCTCTCTCTCTCTCGAGTAAGGAAGCAGGGCCATGCCACAATCCCTTTTCCTCTACTCTTCTTTCAGGACATTGGGCACATGTGACATGTGTTGGAGTGTTTTTTAAGTCACCAGTTCCAGGACTCAAACTGCACAGTAAGTAATCTATGTGGGATCCAACTGCTTTAACCAACACACCACAAACTGGCCCTAAGTGGGCATTTCTTGAAGTTGTCCTAAGGACTTGCAGTGCCCCAATGTTGATCTCTGCACGTACACTTCTCTGCCTCCATTAGACCTCAGGTTGTGGTTAGCATCTTTCCAAGAACAGGTGAGGGCTGCACTGATGCTTCCTGGCCCTTGTGTGCAACAGGCAACACTAACATGTATCCTTTAGGCTGTCCTGTCTCCAGATCCTCAAATCTGCTTTCTTTCATTTTTAAATTTTTATTTATTTATTTATTTTTAAGTTTGCTCTAGGGGGTGTGTGCTCACCAGAGACAGACAGAGAAAGAGAGGGAAAGTGAGATAGCAAGCAGCCAGGTCAGGTGTGGGAGTGCAGTACCTCAACCACCACACCACCTGCCAGCCCCTCATATCTGCTTTGCTAGTAGATGAGCAATGCTGTCACTCTGAGATTTACTGTGGAACTCAAGAAAGTAAAAGAAGCTTTCCCCAAATTCTCTGTAAGCACTATGTACTCATAAGTAAGCCAAGACATAGTCTTCCTAAGCTAACTGGAAGTACGACCATTTCTTTTTTCTTTTATTTTTTTTTAAAACAGAGAGACAGAAAGTGAGAAATCACCCCCTAGGGGGGATGGCCATGCTGCAATCCCCTCTCCTCCATTCTCCTCTCGGGATCTTGGGCATGCACGCACACGCGCCCAGCATGAGTTTAAGCCACCAGGTCCAGGACTTGAACCTGGTCAGATATATGCGAGTCCAGTGACATAGCCATTATGCTAACTGCCGGTCCCAGTACAACCATTTCTGAGGTTAACCCAAATATCTGGACCTTCATTTTCCTTTCCTTAAGTTTCCTATGCACAGATACGTGTTCACATCAGCGTTAGGAGAAAGGGGAGGGAACAGTCTTACATGTATAGCTCAGTGACAACTTGTGGTATTCGATGGTCTTCTCCTTGTGAGAGTGATATGAAGGTGAATGTCTGGCTAAAAATACTAATGTTAGAAATGTCTTAATATTCATATTTTAGTTTCTGTATATAAACATATTAATTTACTTCCAGGAGTTCCAACACTGTACTCATGTAAGCAATCAATGATGTATGATTCAAACTGATAGACCCAGGGGGACTTCGGATGTAGCAAACAAAACAGCTATGGAACTGAAATTCTTAAATGCTCCTGTTCCAATTCCTTGTAAAGAATTGACATAGGGACCAGCAGTTAGCGTAATGGCTATGTTGCTGGACTCCCATGTAGTCAACTGTGGTTCGCGTCCCGGACCCAGTGACTTAAACTCACACTGGGCGCGTGTGCTTGCGTGCCCAAGATCCCGAGATGAGAATGAAGGAGAAGGGATTGCGGCGTGACCATCCCCCCTGGGGGGTGATTTCTCGCTTTCTGTCTCTCTGTCTGGCGAGCGCTCACGCTGTATAGCAAAAACCTCTTCAAAAAAAAAAAAAAAAAAAAAAAAAAAAAAGAATTGACATAGACTCCATGTTTAGGTAAAGTGAAGAGTTCCTGCTTCCCTACACATTTCTCTCACTGAGACACACGGACACTGGGGGCTAGCAGATGGTGTAGTGGTTACATCACTGGACTCCAACATGGCTGACCGTGGTACTGAATTCCAGATCTGGTGGCTTGAAAATCATGCTGGGTGCATGTATATGCATGCCCCAAATCCCAGGAGGACAAAGGATTGTGGCATGGCCATCTCCCGTGGGGGGTTATTTCTCACTTTCCCTCTCACTATCTCTGTGTCTCTCTCCACCAAGTCATGCACCCTAACACAGAAACCTCTAAAAAAAAAAAAAAAAAAAAAGACAGACATCCATTGGAATTTGAAGCATTAAGTGTTCCAACGGATACAGTTGAGTGTGAGACGGAAACAAGTCTCACTGAACTGAACTGTCTGGAGATCTGCGAATGGCTTCTCCATGCTGTATAAAGACCTAGAACTACATTTGCATGAAATTGCATTTCCTCAGGACTAAACATCTCTGTTGCTTGTTAAAGTTAGTCTTTTAAAAAGCTGCAGAGGCAGAACATTGTCTTACATATTTCTCTGTTTTCTGGCAGACCCCAAATATTAAATAAGTACTATCTGCAGCTGGAATCCCTACTGAGAAGAGGCTCGGTATATTGTGTGCACTGATGGTAATCAGTGGCATGAATCGGGAAAGCCAGGCAGAGTTTGACTGTAAGAAGAAATCTGTATTCACCAAAGCCATCAGTCAGTATTTGGTTTTGCCTAGTTCCCAAACATGGTGGTTTTATAAGTCCATTTATCTGTGAAATCCCTTGGACAAAAAACTTTAGAGCAAAAGAAATCTGAGGCTCACTTGCAAAGCACTTAATATTTTTTTGATTCCCTCCATGCCCTGAGCATTGCTGTAACTTACTGCACTGCTCTGTACCTGGCTCGCCTCTCAGTCACGGGAACAGCACTTGAGCAGTCTTGGACAATCCTGCTCTCCCGGTTGACATCTCCCCTCATAAAGCCTTCCTCTTGCACTCTCTCAGAAATCAGCTTACTGTGGTGACAAGTGATCAGACCAGTGATAACCTGTCTTGTGACATTAGGTGTTGGGGACATACCATGAAAATCTCCCTTTAAAATTCTTATCTACCAACTATAGAAAATAAAGAAAACAGTTCTGTTATTGAATAAGCATTAAACCAGTGATGCACATTACAGGCAATCAGTTAAAGGGATTAAGACAGAAATTTTACTTTTTGTTGTTTGTTTTTGCTATAGGGTGCCTCTGCTCACCAGAGTGTGTGTGTGTGTGTGTGTGTGTGTGTGTGTGTGAAAAATCACCTTCCCCCACCCCCGGGTGGGGGGATGGTCATGCCCTAATCCCTTCTCCTCAATTCTCCTCTTGGGAGTTTGGTCACACACGCCCACGTGCACAATGTGATTCTCAAGCCACTGGGTCCAGGACTCAACCGCAGTCAGCCATGTGGGATCAAACACCTTAAACTCCATGCCACCTGCTAACCCCAAATCTCACCCTTTGATATTGCCAGGCAGATAGGATTCACTGCATGCATGTTCTCTGATAACTCAAATAAGAAAATCTGACAGCACCAGCTATCGTGTATAATGCACCCTAAACTCACCTTCAATCAGGGTGGCTATTTGTGTGAGCTGACTGCCTTTCTCATGAGAAAAAACAAAACTCTTCCTGTCTCTATGACAGCAGGTAGTTTTATAACTTAGAGCCAGGGGTCTATGTTAAACTATGAACTTTCCACGAGAGTGGGAAGTTGGTGTGATCTTTCTTTTTGGAAAGGTTTTTGCTGTAGGGCGCATGTGCTCGCCAGAAAGACAGAGAGAGACAGAAAGCGAGAAATCACCCCCCAGGGGGGATGGCCACGCCCCAATCCCTTCTCCTCAGTTCTCCTCTGAGATCTTGGGTATGCACACATACGCACCCGGTGTGAGTTTAAGCCACCGAGTCTGGGACTCGAATTGCGGTCAACTACGTGGGAGTCCAGCGACAAAGCCATTATGCTAACTGCTGGTCCCTGATCTTTCTTGATGTCTACATTTCAAAGAAGTGGCTTTCAAGTCACTGAGCAAAACAGTCTGGAGTTGTAAAACTGGTTAGGGACTTAGGTGGCTTTTAAGAAGATTTACCTCTAGAAAAAATTTACAATGACAAGTTTAATTAAGGAAATGTTCTAACAAACACAGGGCATAGAGGCCTTTGTCAGTTTGCAATGGGGAAGACCGATTTGTTTCCTCATCCCCCAGGTGCTGGGAGCAGTGCCGGGAGGTCAGCAGACAGCACTGGGAACCGACACCAGAGGGACAAGACCCTGTGAAGGTAGGGCTGGCTCGCAGCTTGTCTTGGTTCTCATTAAATGTCTGGTAATCAAGTGAATAAACTGCCATCGGAACTCGAGCATCATAAAGGATTTTTATTATTATTATTATTATTTTAGAAAGGATTTTAGAGGTCACTTAGCTGAGCTACGTGACTGCAGACTCCACAACTGAGAGGCAAGTGGAGTCCCTCGCCCTCAGCACTCTTTAAATACCAGCAGTGCTGGGGATCTTGCCACTTTTTTTTTTTTTTTTTTTTTTTTTTTTTTTTTTTTTTTTTTTTGGGTAGAGAGGCTTTTGCTATAGGGTGCGTACGCTCACCAGAGAGAGAGAAACAGAGACAGAAAGTGAGAAATCACCCCCCCAGAGGGGATGGCCACACCATAATCCCTTCTCCTCTGCTCTCCTCTCTTGGGATTTTGAACAAGCACGCACACACGCCTGGCGGGATCTCACCATATTCTAAAACAACCCATTTCACTGTTGGATAATTGTTTTATTATATCATTTTTTCATATCTTAAGGGGGGGCAGTTGAGAGTACTGTCAAGGGCCGGGTACTTTCTCCACAACAGCCTCAAGGAGCAGAGATTTACTCCATGCCACACATGAGGGAACTTGAAAACTGGTGTCAACAGCCCAAGGTGAACAGGCAAAGGGCAATCACATGCACCAGGCCCCCGTTCTGCACCAAGCACTCATTCAAACAGAGATCTTGCTTTCCCACAGGTTTTCCATGAGCAATATGACAGTATGTTTGGTGGAGTCGACCCTTTGCCTACCAAGGAATGGAGGTGCCAGAGAGTCCTAGCTGCCTCAGGTCATCCGTGGTCTCTCAGGGATGTCAAGGGGCTTCCTTCAATCAGGGTTTCCCCAGAAGGGTGGTGAGGGGTGGAAGTAGAGAGGATAAATATGAGACCAAATTGCCACCACATACTGGCAGCTCTGAGGGGAAACAACCAGCAGGTGGCCCTTGGGACTCTCTCCACAGGACTGCCACTGTCCATAGACTTTCAGATGGGCAGATGGTCAGCAGTGGTCAGCAAGCTATGTGAGTCAAAGGCAAGTGAGTAAATAGCACCGGCATCCCTCAGGTGGAGAGAAGCCATGTGCACAGTGAAGGGGGGAGAGCAAGAGAGGATGAGGGACTGGAGATTGTAAAAGTTATTTTACTCATGTGTTTGACTAACAGTTAAGTACCCGCTATGTGGCAACTTTTTTTGGAAAGATTTTTGCTATAAGGTGTGTGTGACTGCTGGAGGACAGAGTGATAGAAAGCAAGAAACCCCCCTTCCCCCCCAGTGGGGATGGCCATGCTGCAATCGCTTCTCCTCCATTCTCCTCTCAGGATTTTGGGCAAGGACGCACATGTGCCCAGCTTGAGTTTCAAGCTGCCTGGTCCAGGACTTGAATCGTGGTCAACCATGTGGGAGTCCAGTGCCTTAACCACTACACCAGCTGTTGGTCCCACTGGGTGGCAACTTTTACAGAATTCTTAGAGAGGAATATGCTTGTATTGACCTTACTAAGTGCTGAGTATAGCATTCTGTTAGTTTTATGGGTATTACCTGCTTAATCCTCATCAGACCCATGAAATAGATGCTCGTATGCCCATATTAAAGGTGAGCAAATGGCAGTAGAGAAAGGCAAAATAACTTGCCCAAGATGGCACAATCCATGTATGGCAATGACGGGATTCAAAGCCAGTATTGTTTGCACAGTCTGTGCTCTTACCCGGTGCCCTCTCCTGGGCAACTAGAAGTCATGCGACAGGTGCTCCACTGGGGAAGCCAAGTCCCATGGGGCCTCCTGGGAAGGCATGGCTTAGGACAAGACAGATGGGCTATGCTGTTTGAGGACCTCTGTCAGGTCTCAACCATGCCAAAATAGAGTTTGCTTTCACCTGTCTTGGGACTAGTACCCTGCCGCGAAGAACTGGAGTGAAAACAATGAACCGATACCCCTCCACGTGCATAAACAAAGGACCATGGAGGCCTGAAATATGAACTGCCTCTTTATGGGCCATTGCTTTCCACACGTCTTCCAAGTAGGGAAGTGGCCATTGGCCTCAGCCCTCACCAGACTGCAGAAAGGAAGAGAGGGCTAAATGTTTGCCCTGTTCTCTTCGGAGTCCAGAATCTTAAGGATGAGGACACTGCATCTTGCACTAGCGACATGAATACAAGGTTGGCTCTGAAGGGACTCTGCAGACATTAAATCTCCTGAATTCTGGAAGGTTAAAGTCAACTAGGACATGGGGCCAGCAGGTGGCATAGTGGTCAAGGAACTGGACTCCCATGTGGCCAACCCCAGTGCAAGCACTGGACTTGGTAGCTTGAAACTTATGCTGGGGGAGTGTCATGTGTGCCCAGAATCCCAGAAGGAAAGTAGAGGAGAAGGGACTGCAGCATGGCCATCCTACCTGGAGGGTGACTTCTTGCTTTCTGTCTCTCTGATGAGCACATGTGCCCTATAGGGGAAAAGAAAATTCAACAGAACCTGCCTTGAATTTTTTGGCTGCCTCTTTCCAGAGACCCCAGGGGGAAACCCAAGATCTGGGACATCTCTGACTGACTCCAAAGTCCCGGACACTTGCAGGTATAGGCATGGATTTCATCAGGGCCAAAGCCAACCAGGCTTCAGATATAGTCATGGAAAAGGCTTCCAAATTCCCCCACAGCATCCACCTCTTGCTTGACCACACATAGCGATAGAAGCTCACCACCACAAACAGAACAGGTGTCACAATATGAACAGAGACTCTGAAGCCAGAAAGCCTGGGTTTGAATCCAGCTCTGCCACCTACTCTTCCCTACTGTCTTCAGAATGTGACTGCACTTTCCAACTCTTGGTTCTCTTAAATGGGAAATGAAAATAAAGTTGGACTCTGGATTAGTATGGTGAGACTGATGATTTTTAAACTTTTGATGTATTTATCAAGGTAATAAATGCATTTCCAACTTAGATATTTCTGGTTTTTTTTTTTTTTTAGATGTTTTTGCTATAGGATGCACACACTTTCCAGAAAGACAGAGAGACTGAAGGCAAGAAATCATCCCACGGGGTGGGGGGGTGGGTGGGAGGTGGGGGGGGGATGGCCACGCCGTAATCCCTTCTCTATTCTCCTCTCGGGATCTTGGGCACACATGCACATGCACCCAGTGTTAGTTAAAGCCACCAAGTCTGGGACTTGAACCGCAGTCAACTACATGGGAGTCCAGCGACATAGCCATTATGCCAACTGCTGGTCCCCCAACTTAGAAATGTCTACTTACAATGGGTTTATTGGGACATAACCCCATGGTAGGTCAAGGACCATCTTCATTAACGATACTTGTGGGGTTAGCAGGTGGCATGGTGGTTAAAGACGCTGAATTCCCACATGGCCAACCAAGGTTTGAGTACTGGACCTGGCAGCTTGCTTTCTTGCTTTCCCTTTCTCTCTCTCTCTGGTTAAATTTAAAATAATAATAATGAATGGAATGAAATAAATAAATAATCTTCAAAACATTAATAATATTTGTTCTGAGGATTAAAAGAGAGAGTCCATGTAAAGCCTGCAGAGCAGCACCCAGTATTCAGGGAGGGCTGAGACTGAGTCAGCATCTGTTACTATGACGTTACACTACTTTGAGAGGCCACCTGCTACATTTTGGATGTCCCCCGAAAACTCATGTGTTGTGCTTGGTTGCATTGTAAAGCTGCTAAGTGGTGCCCCGAGGTGGGGCCTTTGTATGATAAAGTCATTAGGGCAGTCCCCCATGACTGGGCTCTGGTGTGTTATATAAGGAGAGGAAATGGGGCTGTAACAGGAGAGAGAAGCTCACAGATAAATACCACGCTCGGCTCTGCTGAAAGGTCCGCCTTCCAGTCTTTTATGATGCCTTTGGACTTTCCAGCCACCAGAACCATGAGTTTCGTAAATAAACTTCTTTTTTAATTATCCACCCAGTTTCAGGGATTTCTAATGGATTAAGACACCACCTCTGTGTGCTCTCCAAAAGAGCGTCTGAGAACATTCTTCCTGCACCTCAGCAAAGGGCCCAGCAGCAGAAAATTCAGCTTTGCCAAGGGAAGGGTCTGAGGTCTCCCTCTTTCCTCTGACAGAAGAGTTGCTGACAGACACATCACAAGTGCCCCCAGAGACTCGGGAAGGCCTGAGTTGGTAAGCTGTAAAGTCTTGCTGGAGCCACAGCGGTCCTTCTGGTCTGGGACCCCACCTTCCTATCTCTTTGTCAGGCCACTTGTTGGACTGGGCCATTTCCTAGTGCCTTCCTGTGTTTGCTCAGCCAAGATGGCGCCTTTTCCCTAAGCTCCGTCTCTCCTGAGACACAGATGCCCCTTGGTCTTGAGTGGCTCTCTGCCAAGCAGGGGCGCTGGGTCCTGCAGATGTGCATCCCTGCAGGCCAGTCCTGCTTCTGCCTTGCAGACATCACAGTCCTTTGTGCCTGCACTTGCTCCTGTGCATTTCCGCCTGCAGTCCGGGCCCTCACATGAGGATGTTGAAAACGCTTCCCAAGAACAGGCCATTGGCAAGGCAGCTGGCTGTGGGAACCTGGCATGTGACTACCCACGCCTCGGCGGCTCCTTCTCTACAATGGGATGAAGAGACCTTATCTAGGCGTTCTGAGCACGAAGGGACAGGTGCCACAGGCATTGAATAAACGGAGTCTTTTCCCCCTCTTGACCCCGCAATCAGGGGATTGCCATCACTCCCTCTCCAAAGCCGCCACCCGATGATCCCAGGCAGCAGGAATGTTTGTTGATGGTAGCTTGCATTTTTAGCATCGAGTAATTTAGCTGTTTTACTTTGTTATCTCTGTGAGGGCAAGACTTTATTCCAGGAGGTGCTCAGCACATATTTCCAGATTTACAGAACATCCTTTGAAAACCAAAGTCAGGACTTACGAAATGGATTTAGCCAGGGGGCTCCCCGTTTCTCCTTTCAGACCCACTCCTTCCAGTGTCTCCACAACTCCCTGGCTTCCCCAGAGAGGCTCTGCACCTGCACTTTCCCACCTCTGGCCCTTTGCTTGGGTGTTCCCTTCTACTTGGAACACCCTGTCCATCTGGCACACCCAAAGCTTCCTGTCTTTTTAAATGCTTTCCTAACTGACATCTGTGGAGGTCCTCCCGTGAGGGCACCCCCGTGTGAGGGCCTCGCAAACATCACGCCACCTCGGGTCTCGGCAACGAGCCTGACAAGAGGCATTGTGTAATTTGTAAATGGAGAAACCGAGGCTCCAGGAGAGTGACCTGCCCCAGGTCTCGGTGCCAGCACGGGGGCAGAGCTGGAATTTAAACCAGACTCGTCTTTAGCCTTGGCTTCAGGTTCCTTATGAACGGCAGGGCCTGACGTGCAGACCCACACTGACCAGCCATTGGCAAGAAAGCTCCCTGTGGCTTAGAACCTAAGAGCGCCACGGGTCACTCCACTCTGTTAAATCCCTGAGACCGCAGGAATGCATTTACCACAGCAGCTCCTCGGCACAGGATTGTCACCTCAGAGCATGTGACTTCTCCCCGAGTCCCATAATATTATAAATCCGTTCTCTTTCCCTGTCCTCAGGCTTCTGCTCAGGCGGCCCACATGCCAGGGATATTTCTGCCTGCTCCTCTCAGATGCTAGGTGCCTGGTGTGCCAGCCAAGTCATGCCAGGATGCTGGGCCGGCCTGACTCCCCACAGGGTGACACAGGGCTCACCTTCTTTTTCTTCCCTGCAGGGATTGCAGGAGGAGAGAAGGGAGGCAGTCTGCAACTTCACCCCATAGGTGCTATCTGCCTCGGTTTCCCTAACCTGGAATGCTCTACGATTCCTGGCTTGAAAAGCAACGCTGGGACCAGCAGTTAGCCTAATGGCTATGTTGCTGGACTCCCACGTAGTCGACCATGGTTCGAGTCCCGGACCCGGGGGCTTAAACTCATGCCGGGAGTGTGTGCCTAAGTGCCCAAGATCCCGAGGAGAATGGAGGAGAAGGGATTGCGGTGTGGCCATCTCATCTGGGGGGTGATTTCTTGCTTTCTGTCTCTCTCTGTCTTTCTGGCAAGCGCACACGCCCTATAGTAAAAACCTCTCCAAGAAAAGAAAACAAACAAACAAACAAACAAAACGAAAAGCAATGCTGACAGCAACAGGACTCAAATCAGACAGAACTCCTGGGCTCCGAGCCTAGGAGATTTCTGTGCTGGGTGCGAGAATGCAGTCTGCCCGAGCCAAAGGCAACAGCACTACGTTTGTCCCCACACCTGCCCTCTCCACCTGAAAACAAGGACAGCCACATTATGGTCTCCAGTCAGAGTGCCCAAGAGCTGCACATCTCTCTGTCCGGGCTGTGGAGTCTGAGTCCTGGTCTGAGGGTTTTCTCTGATTCTGGGACATCCTGGAAGGTGGAGGCCTTGGTTCTGTCACGGCCTGCAGGTCACCTTTAACATCCCGGATGGAGGCAATGCCAGCCTTTCTGCCGACTCAGAGTTATTTCTGGTCCAGCTGCTCACGGCCCATGTGTCTGAGCCCCTCCAGCTGGGGGCAGGTAGAAGGCCAGGGCGAGGACGTCCTTGGGGTTGGACCAGCGCCACAGAACTTGGAACAAGTCCCATGATGTCAGTCTTCTGGGCTAGGGGGAAATGGCTGCCCCCTCCCAGTTCTAAGAGATTCGAGGCTTAGTTGCTTCCCAACCACCGGATGCACAGCCAACCTGAATGGGCTCCCTGGGTGTCTCTGTTCTACTCAGCAAGTAGAAAGTCGTAGGTGAGAGGTGTCTAGAGCCCTTCCCTGTAAGACAGAGGCCTTTCTGGCCTCCTCGCATCTACTTTGCCTCTCAAAGGTAAATGATTCCTAGGAAGCTAGGAGCCATCTATCTTTTAAACTGCTGTAAGGGACTAGGTGACCTTCTCCCCAGCCAAGGGAAGAAATCTCTGAGGCCTCCAGGCAGGGGTGGGCGTGATCTCCAACGGTCACCTTCAGGCCTGGCTCCCTAGAAATTCCCGGCCCAGTGGGCAGGGACTCCCAGAATCCTTAGTGCAAGACCCTAGGTGGTTTCTTCTGGGAATACAAATGGGTCCTTTTCTGGGCTGTGACAGATATGAAGACCTAGGCCTTCAGAGCTAGGACAAAGTCTGTCTCAGAATCAATGCCCCTCCTACCTCTAAATGCCCAGGATGCTGAATGCCTCCATCCCACCTCACAGCCCAGCTTCCTGGGCTTTCCTGAACCACCCCTTTAGGAAAACTGGCCTTTCAATGCCCATTCTCTAACGATGTGACCGATCATGAAGCTGGCAGAGTCCACAGGATGCACGTGGCTCTCCCGTGCTCTGCTGGGGCAGTGACTTAACCATGCTGAACTCCAGGTATGGGGTCTTCGGAAAAAGCAGCTGTGAATGCAGGGCTGGAAACATGGTGCTCACACAGCCTAGGAACACCAACGCCAGGTGCTCCCAGAAGAGCCTGGCAGTTGGGAGGGCTCCTGCCATCTTTCTGGTGCTGGGACAGTTTTCTTCTCCAGGAGAGGAGAGAGAGAACAGACCAAGGACACAAGCTTGGAACAAAGGAAGCCTGCAAAGCCACCGACAGGAAACCGTGCCGCTTTAACTAGTATAGCCCAGTGGTGGGGACCTTGCCTGCCACCTCACCTGATTCCAGCTGACACTGGGGGGGAGGGGGGTCACAGCTGGCAAATGTCACTCTGCAAGTTAGAAGCAGAACATTCAAAGGCAGAGATGTCACCCACTCGTGGGACAAGAACAGGACTGACAGTCCCCATGAGAGCCAAGCAAGGAAGCAAGCAATCAAAGGACAGGGCTTCCCTGGAAACAAGACACATTGAAACTGAGTCTCAAGTTTGTTTTGTTTTGCCTCCTCCGGGAAGGATGGGAAGGAGTGACAATTACTTGGCTTATCAATGACTAGTGATTTCAGAAGTGAATCTCTAGCAATAATACTAATAACCTCTTTACACTGGTTCCAGCTTTTGGGCTTACTAGTAATTAGTTCCTTTTAAGGGCCTCAACATTTTAATTTCCTAATTAGTTCATCCCAAGTCACTGCTTTGCACCTCTTTGATGCTGCAGGAGGAAAACCAGTCCCCAAAAGAAGTGGGCTGGTCTGTAAATTACAATGGTAAGTTGTAGTTGAAGTTCAAAGACTCAAATTCAAAGTCAACATTCAGCATATCTGGTTTTTTTCCTTCATTAAGAAAGAAATCCAGATTCGCTATCAAAAAGAGGTACTGCGAGCAGGGCCTTAGCAATGCCCCTACTTTGGAGGAACAGAGCGGAAAATTGGGGGCTCACTGACCTTGAAGCTGCAGTCGCCCACGTCCCGCTGCGCGCACACAGCCAAGAAGTGTAACGGGAGCTGGCGGCGCGGCCCGCAAAAGGCACCGGGCTGGGCGGGGCCGAGCGGCCCCTCGGCCAATCGCGTCTCAGACTCCCCAGCTGTGCCCTTGAGGCTGCTGCCGACTCCCAGCACCTGTCGGCTCTCAGCAGCTCCCCGCCCCTGGAAGGAGAAAGCCTGAGGCCCAACTTGCTCCCCATCCCTGGTCCTTGAGGCGCCTCTCCCAGAGTCTGAGAGGGGTCTTTGTGCCTGCAGGTGTGGGAGGGCCAGCGGGGGCCACTGCAGCTGTAGGGCATTTGTTTTTCTCTTTCAGAATCCCCACCCTGGCGCCACGCTGGGGGTGGAGGGGAGCAGGAAACCAGGGTGGGGAGGGTATTGGCTATGGTCAATGGACCCATAAGCCCAGGTCCGGAGAGGAGGAAGGTGTCTAAAGCTGCTCGGGGCTGGGGGAACCTCCTTCCACGTGTTGTGTGGGGTCTGCATTCAGAGACAAGCACAATCACTTTTTGTTTAAGATCCGGCCCTCTGACCTGGCTGGTTAGACCACCTCACTTTCTATCCACACCAGTTTCATCTGTCACCCAGAGACTGGGCAGGCCATACCCCTGCTTAAAAATAGCCTCCCTGGGACATTCACCACAAACCGGAAAGGTTGCCTGTAAATAGCAATGACCCGCCAAGATTTTGGACAGCAGCCCTGCCACTTCCAGGGAGCCTGCCCCGGCTTCTGATAACGGTCACGTCCCCAGCTCCTGTGGCCACGTGAACATCATCAGCTGACTCCTTTCCCTTCCTTCCCAGGGCCCAGCCCAGGCCTGGAGGGCTGATGATCTTCCGCCTTGCACGGTTCTCTTCCAATTTCCAATTCTTTTAAATATGACTCCGAACCAAAATATGTATTAATTAGGAGAGAGCATGAGGGGGCCTTTTGGGGACTGGAAAGTTCTTCTTGAGTTGTGGTGCTTGTATATAGGTGGAGACACGTGTAAACCTTCCTCCAGCTCTCCACTTAAGATTCAGCACTTCATTGTATAGTGGTTAGGGTAGCATATAATGTGCTATTATTATGACCTAGCTGATGCTGAATTAATTTTTTTTTTTCAGTTTAGCTTTAGGGCACATGTACTTGCTGGACAGAGACAGAGGGAGAGCGAGAGACACTGAGAATGTACCCCCAGAGGGATGACCAGGTAGCAATCCTTTCTCCTCCATTCTCTTCACAGGATTTCGGGTATGCACATGGCCCCCCGTGTTTCTCCAGCCTCTGGTCTGGGACCTAACAGCACAGTCGGCCACGTTGGATCTAGTGCCTTCACCACCATGCCACCCGTGGCTTGCTGAATTGAAATTTTTGCAGTGATACCCTCCTCCATGTGAAAGACTCAGATATTTTCTAGGCCATTCTATGTTATTTCATTAAAACAATTGCAGATTGGGACCAACTAAACTGATTTTATCATCTCTAGGGTCAGGATCCCCAGTTGGCACCTTCTGCTGTCATGGTCCATGGTCTCCCCTCAGAGCCCCTCAGGGGCCTCCTGTGGTAGAACCAGCAGTGAGTGAACTGGAGCTCTGTGGGCCAAAGAGCTTTTCTAGAGACTGGCTCTGCAGACTGGGATGAGGTGGGGGCAGTCCAAGCTTATTCCTTCTCAAACTATAGCAGAGTGTGTTTTTGTTTTCCATGGTTTTGGAAAACAAATCCATAGTCAATCATAGTCTGAAAACTAGGTGTGTACAATAAGATATTTTGAAAGAGAGAACACACGTAACTTTAAATGCAGAATCGTGTTATAACTGGTCTGTTGTATTCATTGTTAATTTCTTACTGTGCCTAGTTTATAAATTTGCCCTTGCCATATGTATCTATTGGAAACATCATAGTGCATGCAGGGATCAGTACTATCTTTGGTTTCAGGCATCCCTGGGCTCTTCAAATAAGGGGGACCTATGGTAGCTCTGTTACACACACACATTTCCTTCAAGTCAATTCAGGCACCAACTGAAATAAATCCAGGATAAATCCTGAAATAGCCCAGCATCTGGATCCAGAAAACTGGAGTTTTTGAAAAGCATGGAAATGAAGTTCAAAGCATGACAGGAGACAATGAAAGGTCTCCATTCTCTTTCTGCCCCAGCTCCTTACTAACCAACATTTAGCCCCTCCCCCCCATACTCATGCCTTACCTCAACCCCTCATAGTTTGGAGTGTAAATCTGTGTGTTGGTGAGCAAGATCAGAAGAGAAGGTGGGATATTGTTGAAAAGAGGGAGTCGTATCCTTCTGTGGGAGGCCTGGTCATCTTCAAGGGAGGGGTGATGGGTTGGCAACCTCTCTGCATGTGACTCAGCAGGAATTCCAGATTTCTGAAAATTCTTCAAACACAATCCCTGTCATGTGCCATTCAGTTCTTTCTCATTGTTGCTGATTCCCTTTAAAACTTGGGGGGACTCTATCTACACTTACTAACCAGTGTGGCCATGAATCTGGCTTTTGCCAGAGGGACAGGAATAGGAGTGAAATGTGTAACTGCCATGCCACTTGCTTTTAAAGATGTCTCTTGCCTGGCTTTTGTTTTTGTTTTTGTTTTTGTTTTGTTTTGTTTTGTTTTGTTACTAAAGCCAGCTAGAACATGACCAGATTCGACCTTGCAGGCAAGTTCAATGCCTTGTGGGATGGCCAAATAATAATGAGAGGAACCTAGGCTCCTGAATCCCCACCAGCTGGATTGCTCATTTCAGACTTGGAAATGGAAGCAGACTGGGCAGGAGGGCCCCCTTGCTGTCGGCTCTGTGCTCAGCACCTCTAGATGTGAGGACAACTTCACTTCCTTGACAAAAGCTCAAATTTCTTCCCCTGCATTATCCCATGTGCGTGCTGCAGTCATGCCAGGGGTAGATGTGAGTCTTAGTTTCAGAAAAGGACACACCTCGAAGGCTCAGGAGCCCATCTCAAGCAGAAGCTAGTGACAGCTGGGCCAGGACCCCATCTCAGCAGCTTCTCTTCTCTCCACGGCCCATTCGGGATTACTGAGCTGCCACTGGAGGAACTGAGCCTTCTGGGCACTAGTGAGTTCTCTGTGCTTGGAGGTAGTCAAAGATAGACTAGGACGACACAGAATAGATTTAAGCACTGGAGAGACAGAGGACTAGATGATCCTTCCTATTTTTTCTGAGATCCCCTGAATTCTTTGATCTGTTAGTGTCTGCAACATCGGTGTCTTCCAAACGGATTCTCTCATCTTCCGAAGTTCCGAAGTAAAACAAAAGTTAAAGGAGATCCTTGCTACAAAGAAGACAGTGTGGGAAAATGGGAAAAGAGTTAAGTGAAGAAACCAACAAGATTTTCAAGTATTCAAGAAAGGCAAAGTTTAATTTGCATATAGGCATAACCTACACCTCACTCGGCAAGCATCAGGGTCTCAGCACAAACCCTTCTGTCGAAATCACAAGTGTGCAGATTTGCAAAGTAACCTAACACAAAGCAATATGCATCTCCAACCAACACATGTGTTTGTCCATCATACACACTATTAATAAATACATTTAAATCCTCTGCAAAAGAGAGCTGAGGATGGTCATCATGTGACCTCACATTTGACAGCACTTTACAGTTACGGTCGAAACCATTTGGTCCTCACAACAGCCCTGTGAGGTAGGCAACACAGGAGCTCATCTCACTGTGCAGATGAGGAAACTGAGACTCTGGGCGGTGTAAACACTGGCCTAAGGCTTTCTACTACAGCCAGATGCAGATCCAGGCGAGGACTTGGGGCTGGGAAGCCTGGCTTTCTAATGAAAAATGAAATAGGTTGTATGAAAGACAATAGGTCAAGATCATTAAGTAGAACTATTATTTTCCTTGAGTAGATCAGGTCAAGTACAATCAGCCTTAGTGTTAATATTGTGTGTGTGGAAGCTGAGACGAATGATTTTCTGCATCACTCATGTGTTTATAACCACAATACAATAATTGTTTTCCACTTTAGTTCTGTCCTGCTTTAATTTTAAGTCACCGATGGCCACTGAGAAATGACACTCTAATTAGATTTCATGGACTCGAAACTTATTATCAAAAATCATACAGTGTTGTCTAATTAGGTCATTACTTAAACTCACATTTTGATTTTTTTACTGGAATGATAATGAACCTTATTCATTCATTTCTTCTGGTTATGGACATTAGTGTGACTCTACTCTTCAGCAATAAATAGTATCCCGATGGCATCTCAATAGCAGTAAAAATGATAACATCCACAGGTTGGATTTGAAAACTCTTACAATTAAATTGAAGAGAGAGATCATTTTTTCCCAGGGGGAATAAAATCAAACGTTGCAGAGAAAGGCTAAATAAAATCATTTGCTTTTAAATAAAATTGAATTTCATTGGGAATAACTCCTCTATTACACAAGTCTTTTAAATTAAGAATATAAAAGCTGCTCAGTCTTTGCTAGCCCATGACCCTGTCTCGTAGAATAATGAGGGAAGAGGTGTAGTTCTATTACCACACACAAACAATACGTACACTTAAATTCTCTGCAAAAGAGTTCCCAGTGGGAACATAATGGATTTTTTCCTCTTAAGTTATTCAGTTTATTCAATCTATGAGTTCATGTGTTTATAAGGAGAACTTTAAGATGAATTGAAATGTAATGAATAGTACAGGGGGTTTTGTGTGAGAGCCACTTGAAAATATTGCAACAGCAGTTTAAAATTCCCTCTTTAAATTTCTTCAGAGAAATACTAAGGAAAAATGACAATGTTCTACTTCATGCCTGAATCTGTCAAATAATATATTGGCATGGGTAAGAGATTTGTCCCTATAGCAAAACTGGATGTCTTAGTTAATAACCAAAGGCATCCCCTAAAAGCCTCAAGATAATTCCATTGACAGTACAACATGTGGGTATTCATTTGAAAGCATAAAATTGGATTGTATTTCTGATTTTCTAGGTTAATTTTGCAGTATAATGTTTGCTACTTGGCTGTTAGTGACTGACCTCCCATTGCCTCTTAGAAATGGGACTCGTATAATGGAATCCAGGCAGACACAGCTGGGAGTGCATGCTTTGTGTGCCTCTATACACGCAAAGCTTAAAAGGCAGAAGAGGACGGGGTGGGTACTTTTAACGATCAGAAGAAACACTGTAAATTGCTCTTAGGGTTTTAAAATGTGACCAAATTAAGGTTTTTTATAATGTGCAGTCCTATCCCAGCTGGCTCACAAATGGTGCAGGTCATTAAAAAAAAAAAAAAAAAAAAAAGCCCCTTGGGGGGTGGGGGGTGGAGTTTTTCCTCTTGGAACTTCAGCAAGGGCTCAGGAGGGAGTGTTATCTCTCAATAAAATAAGGTAATAAAGGTCAGCATAGCGATTCACAGTGCTCACGGCTGACCACTGGGGGGCGCTTCCAATATTCTGCAAGTATGGACGCTAAAGCTTTGTCACTTAGCTGAAAAGTTGCATTCCCAAAGGGGAGGGACATTTGGAAATTCCTGTCTCCTACTTTTCCTGTAATAAGGATGACTTCAGCGCCTCTGGAACATTTGGCTCAGAGAAATAAGAGTCCAAACTCCCAAGGAAAGTACACATAGACCTGTCCCTTCCTGTCTGCAGAATTCAGCTACTCTAAGGCAGAGCAGAATGCACCGATCTTACCACATGTTCTTTTGCCTCAAACAGGTGGGTAGGTGACACATCCTGGTTTTACTGCACCTTCCAAAACAATGTTTTTGAACCAAGAAAGCTAACCTTCATTTTACTTTTCTTCATAAGACCTTGAGGTGTTTGGTGCATTTGACACATACTATTTCAAACTCAGTTTCTGAACACTGAGAAATGATTCACAAGTTATGCACTGGTAGGATCCAAACAGTCCATGCTCGTCATGCATCAAGATGCATCAACCTCTTATTTGAAACTAAAGAGAACAAACAAGCAACTTAAAGAGGGAGGGAGGGAGGGAGGGAGGGAGGGAGAGAGAGAGAGAGAGAGAGAGAGAGAGAGAGAGAGAGAGAGAGAAGAAAGCATTCATAAGTAACCCTTCTTGGGTTTAATGCTACACTGTTGGCTGATATGAGCTATCGAAAATATTTCTGGAATATTCTTCAAATGTTATCAGTATTTCTTCTTAGTTGATATTTCACTATACGGTTATGTACACAGAGGCCCTTACTGTGTAGAACATGTACATTCTCTATCTCTATAGTACTTTATCTTCCACTGGGTCTTAAGAGCCAGTAAGTATAATTTATTAGTCAGGTATTAGCTCTACCAACATAATTAAAGTGCAAAGAAAGAGGGACAACAGCCAGACAGATCAACTGTTCATTGTTAGCATCAATAAGTGTCATGCCTCTAAGAGAAAATGTCAGGTGTGACAGGCTCAGGTAATAACAACTGTATTTTTCTCTTCCTTCTTTTAAAGCAGCAGTCTCCCTGAGAAGAGAAGAGGGAGGTAAACAATGAGATAGCCCTGTTTCTGCAACAGCCGACAATCTTGGGAAAAGTAAGGTCACTTCCCCAGCCTAGGGTAGCAGGACTAACCCTTGCATTTGGTTTTCTGCTATAAGAGCTGTTGGGTGGTTGGGCCTATTTCTCATGCACGTTCAGGATTCTCATTCAGAAATATCTCAAAATCATGTTTAAACAACGATGGGGTTGGGGCTGGGGGTGGACTGTCTACCAACGGCACATGGAAGGGCTGGTTTTAAAAGAAAATCCCACTAATCAGTTTCTTTTAAAAAATACAACTAAAGCTCATAGTGAGCCTAAAAAAAACAAAGGACATTAGAATAGATGCCTACTGTAGAAAGACGGGGAGAGGAAAATAAGCAAGCAAAGTGCAGCGATCATTTTTAGGTGTATGCTCTCACTTAGCATTGAAATCCATTACTCCCACAGCACTTTGTGGCCTTCTCTCTTGGTCCACAGTTTTGTCGGTGAGGTGGGCATGCACCTTTCTGCAATCTCTGCAGATTTCTCTCTAAGAGGGCTGGCCTCTGGGACTAACAGTCTCAGGAAACCCTTCACCTCACCCCAACACAGCCACTAGGTGGCCTCCTCCATGGCACAGCCTGTTTTGAATTAAAGAAGTATCATGCACAAATCCACTTGTCCTCATTTCTTTCCTGCCTGGTTGCTTAGAGAATGGAAAGGCAGTTTCAGAACATACCGTTCCTCAAATAGAAATGTTTATAATGCACTGGAAACCATGCACATGCTGGAGACTGAAATTGCTTATATGCTGGCCCATCCCTAAAAAGGAAGCCTCGGCTTTCTGTGAAGCTTGTAACACAAGGAGATGGGATGGAAGTCAGATCCTAGAAGGTAGGCGTGCCCAGGCCAGTAAAGTGCCAGAGAAACATCCCAGGTCTTTCCCATGACTCCTGTCCCTGAGTTCTAAGAGAACATAGGACAGAGTTAGGAATTTGCCTCCCTACCATCTTCATTAAAGTGGCCACTAGCATCTCCCACCTTACACTCCCTTCTATAAAAGATGCCACCAGCTTTATTAAATATTCATCTTTTCACCTCCCCACCCGAGTCTGCAGCATCTGTCTTTTGACCCAAACAGCTGGGTTTCTCTCTGGCTGGAGACAGAATTCGGTTGGGCTCCATCTTCTGCGGTGGAGAAGGGAGACGGGCTTCATCTCCCGGTCCTCGCCGCACTGTGTGAGGCATGACATGCACAATTCTGTCTGTCCCGCTTCCCATGAAAATTCTGTGGACTTGGGCACAGCCAGATCTTCAAGCAGGGAGCCGAGGTTCAATTTTTAGTGACAGCTCATATAGCGTATCTTCATCTATGATGAGGGCTTTGTCAAGAAGGTACTGCGTGACCTACACACACACACACACACACACACACACACACACACCAAAAAAAAAAAAAAAAGAAAAGAAAAGAAAAAGAAAGAAAGAAAAGGAAAAAATAATCTTATGGTTAACTCCTTTCAGGACATCACTGTATACATTTCCTAAAGGGAATCTGACAGAATCCAACATTTTCTTTTTAAGCATTTAAAATTGTAATATATCTTAGATGGATAAGACATATATTTACAGAAAGAATTTCCCCCTATAATTGCACTTGGTATCATGCTGTATATTTTATGCTGCTCTCATTTTTAAACTGTACATTATGGAGTGTCTGCCATGTAACTACACAGAGCTCTAACTGCTGTACGATATTAATAGTGCAACATATCAGAGTTTAGCTAATGGCCTCATACTGACAGATGCTTAGTTGCTGTCAGCATGTCACTATTACACACAGTGACAGTGAAATCCTTGTTAGCATGCTTCCTGGTACTCATGTGTGAATGTTCTGCTAAGGTAGACACCAGAAATGAAATGAAAGAACAACATGAAAATGTTGGAATATGGGAAATGGCCTTAAACATATTTCCTTACTTTTATTGAGATACAATGTATTGAGTCAATAGAAAAATCATGATGTATTCTTGCACAGAAAAACACAGAAAACTGGGACCAGCCCTCTAGCTCCTCAGGACTTTGGGCATATGCATGTGTACCCAGTGTGCTTCAGGATGACTGGACCAAGGATCTGAACTCATGGTTGGCCTTGTGGCCTTCGGCATGGCAGCTCAGTATGTTACCGACTGCTCCATCAAGGCTGGGCATTTTGGTATTATTGACCAACTCTACAGTTGACTTCTAAATCATTCTTTTCCACTTTTTCGTCTTTATTCATCCCCTCACAAGCATATAATATTACCTTTGGTTGATGGTCTATTCGGTAGGAAGTCTGCTGGAACTGGCGTATCTCTCTGACAATGTGTGATATCTAACAGAGAAAACAACAACAGTAAAGCAAAGTCATTTCCCTGGACTCCAGCACATTCTTCCAGGGCCTCTTCCCTGAGCTGTCAGTCACTTTCTCCACCCTGCCTGATCATTCTCTATGCCAGGAACTTTCCTGTCCTTCAAGGAGCCATGTGAAATGCCAACAGCTAGGAGATGCTTAATTTATAATCAGGAGAACAGGTGGCACTGGTAGACCTCAGATTTGGGACAGGCAAGCTCTGGGTGCCTTTGAACACTTGTTGCTCAGTATTAGAACCTGGTTGTCCAGCAAGAAGCCCTTCACCATCTATCACTGGTTGTTCCTAAAAACTCATCCTTGGAGCTATGTTCTCCACCCACTTGGGCCAGACTGCAGGCTGAAATGGCTTGGCCAAAAATCTCCTCAATTGGCCAGTATCAGGTATTACACTGGTATCCATCATCTCTTCTACCTTGAGGTTAAAATACAAACACTGACTTTCATGACCTAGCCTCTTCTCTCTAAGCCACTACAGTCATTAAATCAGGTTGATAAAGTTACCACCTACCATTCTCATTTTGGAAAAATTGACAAGGCCTTCCTCAGTAAAGTTTGGTGTTCCTTCTTCAATAAATGCCAGGTCTGTCAAGTACATCCCAAGATAAGGAACTGCTGGGGGGTTACAACTGCAAGACCAAGAGGCTCATTAACACAAATGCCTATTTCCCTCCCTAGTTCAAACAGGAAGCAACAGTGCTGCTTCAATACCTAAAGAACAAAATCTTCTATTTTGTTTTCAGAAGAGCAGTCATGATATGCAGAGTTTTAAATACATCTCACAATAGAATACAATATGAAATTATAACCCATGCTTTACTTTGTATTTGAGACAATGGCGTGCTCAAGCAACAGGATGTCTTAGAGAAAAATACAAAACACTTGCTAGCATTGACTGTAGTACTTGTAAATTGACCATGCTTCTTTGATGGGTAGAAGCATATAGGAAATCCCCTATGCTCTCATCTCATTTGAGCACATACACTGGACTGTAAATAACTGGATGAAATATCAACAAAATTAGAACTTTGCACTCTAGAAAATATGTTTTCTGTTTTAGTTAGTACATACTTAAATGTTTTAGAAGGTGTGGAGATTACAATTGCTTGGGAGCACACAGTGCCATGGTGGTTAACATGGCAGGAGCCCACATGGCCAACTGTATGGTTCAAGTCCAAGACCCAGAAACTTAAAAAACATGCTGGACTTGTGTGCATGCATGCCCAAAACTCTGAGGGAAGAATGGAAGAGAAGAAGCTGTGGTATGACCATCTCCCTCTGGGAATGCTTTCTCAACTTCCTTCCCTCCCTCTCTGTCTCTGGTGAGTGCACCCCTATAGCAAATTAAACAAAGAAACAACAAAGATCACAACGGCACACTAAAGTGAGACTGTTTGGTTTGGTTTGGTTTGGGAGGCAGGTGGGTATACTTGATCTTCTCAAAGAGGCCTGAGGCTAAAAACACAGACTTTTGGAGAAGCAGGTTACATAATGGTTAAGGCACTGGACTCCCACATGGCCGACAGCAGTTCAAGTCCCAGATGTGTGGCTTGAGGATCACTACAGGCACATGTATATGCATGACCAAATCTTGAGAGGAGAATAAAGAAGGGACTTTGGTGTGGCTATCTGCCCTGGGAGGGGGGGTAACGTCTCACTTTCCCTCTCTCTCTGTCTCTCTCTAGGGAATATATGTGCCCTATGGCAAGAACCTAAACAAAAAATGGTGGGGGTGGGGGGATATTGATGTAGAAAGAACTGTGTTTGAATCCCATCTTGAGCACTTACTAAGTGATAAAGGCAAACTCTCTGAACCCCAGTTTCCCTATCTGGAAAACAGAGACAATAAAGCTTATGGTTAAGTTGCTGTGAGGCTTAGATAACACAAAGGAGGCCTTAGCATTGAATCTGTCATTTAAACATGCAGTAAATAGCTCTTGTACTATTATTGCTATTCTTGTTGCTATTGTTATTGTCATTATGAGTCCTTGTGCTGTCAGAAGAGTAATGTTTTTCTGGAGTACATCAAGTATAATATGTGTCGTGTGTCATGAGAAAACCAGCTGCAGGAGAATAGATTCTATGCCTTGATGTGTGTGCTAAAATACAATAATCAACATGTGATTGGGACATTTGAACAAAAAAAGCAAATCATTGTACTTAGATTAGAAAATACCAATGAATAAACTTTTTTATGCCAAAAGATAGTTCTTTATTGTGGTGCTTATTTATTTATTTATTTATTTTTTCTTATTTGGAATACTCTGAAAGTCACGAGTTCATCTATAAGCCACTCACTGTATGGAAGTATTCTTAATGAAAAGGAAAGCAAGAAAAATACCCAGATGGTAGAAATTAGTTCTCATTTGCTTTTCATTTCAAAGCAAAGTTGGAGACAGATCATAATTTGTACGTTTACATATATAAATTATTTTAAAACATTTCTCAATTACAAATCATTTAATAACTGAAATAGACATACTTTTTAAGAGTTTCTCTGAGATTTTTAAATCTTCCTTCAGATGAAACAGTCTTCTGAAGTTTGTCCATTAGAGCTTTTGTCTAGAAAGAAAGAAAAAAAATAGTACATCATGAATAATGATTTGATAAGATGGCGAGTTGTCAAAAGAGATCGAATCTCTTCTACAGTGAGAGATGATGATACCTTTACCAGAATAAAGGACATTGTGTTCTGGGCTTGAATGTATTTCCCCTCTTAAACTCATGTTGAAATTTTATTGTCACTGTAACAGAGTTAAGGGGTGGGACCCTTTAAGAGGTGAGTAGGTCATGAGGACCCTGCCCCATAAATGGATTGATATTGTGATTGTATGATTGGGTTAATGATCCCAGGAGTGGCCTCCTGCTAAAAGGATAAGTTTGGCCTCCTTTTTTCTCTGTCTCACACACTTGCTTGTCATGTGACACCTTCTACCCTATCATGACAGCAAGAAGACCCTCTTGGATACCTCAGTCTCCAGAAATCTTTCTTTATAAATTACCCAGTCTTTGATATTCTGTTATAATGGCAGAAAATGGACTGAGATATTATATACTTCTCATAGTACAGAGAGAGGGCATTATGTTTACACTGAATGCTTAAAAAAGAACATATAAAAAAGACGAAGTGCCTAAATCTTCACATTTAGTCAGGAAAATGGAAAATATGTAGAAAAAGAAAATTGTAACGCATGGCAAACGTAAGAACTTAAGGAACTGAAAAGCAACTGTTGAATAAAGAACCTTAAAGGAGAAGTCTCATGTTGGGAACCATCACCTCTAAACCATGGAAGCACATATTTGGTTGCTATGCTCTGGACTGAGCAATTATCTTCTACTCCAAATCCTTTCTTTTATGGTCATCTTCACCAATTTATTAGAAAAGTATGACTGATATTATTTACATATACACATTATACATACACATATAATGGGTGTTTCTTCCAAGGACATGGAAGAATGGCAGGGAATGCCCCATTTCTGGTGATACCCACACCCAGACAGCTTGGCTGGGTCATAATGCTTCAGATTGTACTGGGAGCACCACTTGGAAATGTCTGGGTTGCTAGCGTTCAAACTACGCTTTGTCTCAGCCCGGAGAGGAACTACACAGCTGTGTGAGAGTTTTCAGAATAACTCAAAGGACTGCCTTTCCCATCCTGGTTTTTGAGGGATCTGGGAGACCTCCCCTGATGCAGGGCTAGCTGTGGCCCTAAGAAACCACAGAATAACAGCCCACTCTGCAGACACAGACCAAATGTGGTGGGCTCCAGAGCACTAGAGCCCTCTGAACATGTCTGAGCGGATGGCTTAACCAAAGATGTCTGAAGCAAGGCACAACTGGAGCCAACTCTACCTGCTGTGGCTGGAGAGAGCCACAGAACCCAGAAGATGGCACCTAAGAAGGACGGTTTGTTAGCCCACGCTAAGGTCACTATGAGTGACCCCCACGTGCAGCTGATGTGGCATATTCTATTTAATGCTTCTACCGGTGGTAGATTCAAAATTTGAAACAATTCCAGTTTTAGTCTTATCATCCCTATTTTCTGGTTAGTCCAGCTTTCCCTAACCCTGTGTCCTCTCAAAGGCAAGAATATCACTGCAGAGAAGGCCAGGAAGCTTTCTTAAGGAAGATTTAGGGATCTTTTGGTGTCAGTTTCAGAGGAAAAGAGTGACAGGGGAAGGGGAAGGAAAACATTCTTGAAATGACAGAATTATAGAGATGGAAAACAAATGAGCAGTTTTCAGGAGTGGGGAAAGGAGGAAGGGAGGGAGGTGACTGTGGCTACATAAGCATGGCAGGAGGGATCCTCATAATAGAACTGTTCCGTATTGACTGTGGATGTTCACACAAACCTCTCCATGTAGTTAAAGTGCCTAGAACTGAATTCACTAACACGCACACAGAAATAAGTACATGTAAATACAGTTGGTGAAATTGGAACAGACTGGTGAGTTGAACCAGCATTCACTTCCTGTTGTGATATTGTCTGAAGTTATGCAAGATGTCAACATTGGGAAAACTGGGTGTAAGCTGCAGGGAATCTCTGTATTATTTCTTACAATTGCATGTGAATCTATGATCATCCTTGCAACAAAAAGTGTGGTTCTTTTATTTTAAGACTATTTATAAAATCTGTGGCTTTCACTTGCAAAGTCTGGGCTTTGTTGAGAAAGAAAAAGGACTTGTGAGTTCTAAGGTTCTAAATTCTAACTTCTAATTGAAGATCCCCAGAGAACTTTTTTTTTTTTTTTTTTTTTTTTTAAGAGAGATTTTTGCTATAGGGCGCATGCGCTCGCCAGACAGACAGAGAGAGACATAGAGACAGAAAGCGAGAAATCACCCCCCCAGGGGGGATGGTCACGCCGCAATCCCTTCTCCTCCATTCTCCTCTCGGGATCTTGGGCACGCATGCACACACGCCCAGCGTGAGTTTTAAGCCACCGGGTCCGGGACGCGAACCGCGGTCGACTACGTGGGAGTCCAGCAACATAGCCATTACGCTAACTGCTGGTTCCCCCCAGAGAACTTTTGACTGAGAAATAGAGGAGAAGGTAGGATGAATTACACTCAGGCCTGGTGTCTTGCTATGGGGAGAAGGGAAAATCTCTCCTATGCTATAGGGAAAGGTATAGAAGAGAAATGAAGGTAAGAAAGAGCATGAAATAGGGACCAGCAGTTAGCATAATGGCTATGTCACTGGACTCCCACGTAGCCGACCACAGTTCGCGTCCCGGACCCGGTGGCTTAAAACTCACGCCAGGCGCGTGTGCGTGTGTGCCCAAGATCCTGAGAGGAGAATGAAGGAGAAGGGATTGTGGCATGGCCATCCCCCCTGGGGGGTGATTTCTTTTTTTTTTTTTTGGAGAGATTTTCGCTATAGGGCACGTGCACTTGCCAGACAGACAGACAGAGACAGAGAGACAGAAAGCGAGAAATCACCCCCCAGGGGGGATGGTCACGCCGCAATCCCTTCTCCTCCATTCTCCTCTTGGGATCTTGGGCACGCACGCACACACGCCCGGTGTGAGTTTAAGCCACCGGGTCCGGGACGCAAACCACAGTCGACTACGTGGGAGTCCAGCGACATAGCCATTACGCTAACTGCTGGTCCCCCCACCCCGGGGGGGTGATTTCTAGCTTTCTGTCTCTCTGTTTCTGTCTGTCTGTGTCTGGCGAGCGCAAGCATCCTATAGTAAAAACCTCTAAAAAAAAAAAAAAGAAAGAGCAAGAAATAGTGACTGTTTCTGAGAAAGGCTTCACTCCATAGTAGAGACAATAAACCAGTTTTGAGGAAATGTCAGCAGAACACATTTATGTTCTTCTTCCAGCCTGGGACCCTAGCAGAGGCTTCCTGTCAATGCCCCTCACCGTTGTGATAGAATACTGGCGTGGAGGATCAGACGGAAAGGGCCTGAGGTAGGCCCTCCCACTTTCTGGCACTGATGGGACATGGAAGAGCCTGGAAAATTCTTCCAAGGTAGTATCTAACAATGAAGAGTTCCATGCCCACTGGACCACCAGTAGGTAGAACAGCCCCATGCTCTGAGCATCAGCAGAGCCCTGAAAGCCGGCAGGGTGCTGAGGTCAGACCGGCTCCTTGAGAAGAGTAGGCAGACCCCTTGTCCACCAGGCACAGGTGAGTCATGGCCACCTGCACCCAATGACCAACCAGCAAAAGATTTCACTAGGAGGCCAGAGGTGTACACAGCCTTGACACCCAGGGAGAAGGCCAGGAAAAAGGGCAAGGAAAGAGTTATTTTGAATCTTTTTTTCTTTTTCATATAATTACATATATTTTTACAGCGTACAGCATTTCTTTTTCCAGCACAAATACCTTGCATATCAGTCAAGACAAAGATATTACTATATACATAATCATCAGCAAATAGCTTCATTTTTTGTCAATTTTTTTTGAGAGGTTTTTGCTATAGTGTGCGTGTACTTGCCAGAGAGAGAAAGACAGAGAGACAGAAAGCGAAAAATCACTCCCCAGGGGGGATGGGCACGCCACAATCCCTTCTCCTCCACTCTCCTCTCGGGATCTTGGGCACGCACGCACATGCGCCTGGCATGAGTTTTACGCCACCGGGTCCGGGACTCGAACCGCGGTCGACTACGTGGGAGTCCAGCGACATAGCCATTACACTAACTGCTGGTCCCCGCATTTTTGGTCAATTTTAACTCAATGGGAAAGGGCAGGCAGGGGTAAGTCAAGTCCAATGAAAGAAAACTGAGAAAGTTATATTTTTATACTTCTTTTCAGAAAATCTTTTATAAATGTATATCACCTAATTACATATAAATACAGACACACACACACACACACACATACACACACACATATATACATATACATATATATATATATATATATATGTGTGTGTGTGTGTGTATATATATATATATAAATTGCCAGAGGGCCTAGACCCGAGTGGGCTGTGGTTGTGCTGGAGTCTCTGAGGATTCCAGGCAGTCATACACACATCAGTGTTGCTGCAATGCAGGATCTGGTTCTGGATCTCCACACACAGGACTTAACCCGAGGCACTATGGGACCAGCCCTGTCTGTACACATCTAGGTCAGGAGGCCAAACTTCAAATCTACTACATGAACAACAAAGAAAAAGGTGCACAGGGAGGTCACTGGGCCCTCAGGCATTTGTACCTTTAGGGGAGAAAAAATGCATGTATTGGCCATCACTGGACTTCCTCGGAATCCATGTGCTCCTGACTGACAGCCACGCTGTAGGAGGTGGTCCCCAAATGTTTTAATGAATGTTTCAGAAATGCACGAGTGGAATCAATGAAGTGGTAAGAGCACAATAATTACCCACGCTGGCACCTTTCTTTGGCAGGTGAGCTGCTCGTCTCAGTGAATGAGTTACTAATTAGTCATATTTCTCTGGGCTTCACCCCCCAGCCACTCCTCCTCTCAGCAGCAGGATGTGCCACAGACGACGCTCACCTGCTTGGACACCTTGGCCCAGGTTTTCTTCAGCCTGTAGATGGCACTTCTGTTTAAGGCTGAGGTGATCTCCAGCACGCCATTGTAGTTGTGCAGGCATCGGCAAATGTCCGCCACTGCCACCCACTTCTCGATGGCGTTGGCACGGGAGCTGACGTCGGCATAATTCATTATCTGGGAGGCCACGAGGTTGCTCATCTGTGACAACCAGAAGCCCAGAAAGACAGTCTCAGAGGCAAAGCAGTATACATGGGCAAAATACCTGAATGGCCTGCAGACACATCAGGAGGGGAGGCTGTCGAGTGGTGTGGAGACCATAGTCTGGATTTAAATATCAACTTTCTTAAAAGATCATTGTCTGAGGACCAGCAGATAGTGTAATGGTTACATTGCTGGATTCCCACATAGTCGACTATGGTTCGAGTCCTAGACCCGGTGGTTTAAAACACACTGGACGTGTGTGGCCCAAAACCCTGAGAGGAGAATGGAGGAGAAGGGATTGTGGCATAGCTGACTCCCTGAGAAGTGATTTCTCATTTTCTGTCTCTCTGTCTCTTTGGCAAGCACACATGCCCTATAGCAAAAAACACTCTTAAAAAATAATAGTCTGTAATAAAAGTAATAATGAATGAGCTCCTGTTCATCCTTACAGTGAAGAGATGTATTATTTGGAACCCAGCTTGCTGGGAGGAGAGGTGGTTTTGTTAATTAGTAATTTTGACGAAGGAGGTATTGCCACTAATTATTGGGGAAATGGGCTGGAATAACCTAACCCCTGAGGAAAGGCAGTATTTGCAGGTGACGGTGTCACTCCCTCGAACCTTTCTACACACTCTTTAACTCCCAGCTGTGTGTGGAGACTCCTTCTGGAAAGCCTCAATTAGCATGGAGAGAAAAAAAGCACTTGTCCAGTCAGATCAAATTCTAAACTGATCAGCTCTCAAACCAGGAACACTGAGCTGCAGAAGCGAGATAATTTTCTCCTCTTCTCACTTATTTTCACCAGCAGTTAAAACAAAAACAACAAAAAAACTAGTTTCAAGGCTAAGTACTATAATTCTATTAGGTAAAGGCAGTTTAAGCAGCTCAACTCTCGCAACACAGAAAGGAAAAGGACGGAATAGGATTATTAACAAAGGCAATGTGGAACATGTAATCTTACAGCCATTCACATAGCCGGATGGCACGCCCACTCTTTGATGACTGCCAAGGCATTTAAGATCTTCCCCAGTGCCTCAGAATTAGCACTGCGCATCTTCACGAAGCACCTACCATAGTGCTGTTCATCAAGCACCTGCTTGTTCACCCTTTGAGTAGAGAGGGATTGTTTGGGGAAAGGGTCATTTATTAATCAGTAATTTAATAAAGACGTTACTGAGACTAGCAGTTAGCGTAATAGCTATGTTGCTGGACTCCCACGTAGTTGACCACGGTTCGAGTCCCGGACCCAGTGGCTTAAACTCACGCCGGGCGTGTGTGCGTGCGTGCCCAAGATCCCGAGAGAATGGAGAGAAGGGATTGCGGCGTGGCCATCCCCCCTGGGGGGTGATTTCTCGCTTTCTGTCTCTCTGTCTCTCTCTGTCTGGCGAGCGCACATGCCCTATAGCAAAAATCTCTCCAAAAAAATAAAAAGAAAAAAGAAATAAAGACGTTACTGTCAATAATTATTGAGGAAATGGGATAGAATAAGCATTCTTTTATTTGTTTGTTTATTCATTTATTTAACTTTGTTTGCCAGAGGGTGTGTGCACTCACTAGAGAGAGACAGGACTGGGTGGGAGGAGTGAGAAAGCATTCCCCACAGGGGGATGGTCATGCCACAATCCCTTCTCCTCCATTCTTTTTTCATGATTTTGGGCATGCACATGCACCCAGGTAGTATATTTTTCAAGCTTCTGGGTCCAGGATTTGAACCCATACAGTTGGACAGGTGGGATCCTGCCACCTTAACCACGATGCCACTGGCTGGCCCACAAGCATTCTTTTACATGCTAGAAACAGAAGGACAAATAAAGCAATGCTCCTAACCTTAAGGCACTTGAGCCAAGTTAGGTGCGAGGTACATTTACACATAAACTATAAATGCCATGCAATGCAGTGTAAAAGTAAGTCTATGCGCATGGGCTTCAGGAATATGAGGGTGGCAAGGGGGAACTGGACTAGGATAGAGGAGGTTTCTGGAAACTATCACACCTGCATTGATTCTTAAGAATAAGTAGGATTTAACTGCTACTTTCCATCAAAGTAGAAAAGCAAAGGGGCAAAGTGGAGAGTGGATGGCATGGTGTACCAGAGACTGGCTGACAGCTGTCTGGGAGCACAGGGCTGTGAGAGACAAAAAGGACAGATGGCAGAGCTCTGGACACCAGGGTGAGCCATATCCTGAAGGTAGAGGGAGGCATGAACAGCTTTTTTTCAGAGTGACATAATTAGATGGACCACTCAGAGAAGTCAGTTCGGTGACATTGATGACGAGTCAGATGGAGGGCAGTGAGATGGCCGGGGAGAGATGAATTTGAAGGTGTGAAAAGTCAAGGTTGCAAGGTGGGGAAGGTGAGGTGAGGAGGGTCTGAGATATATGTAGATTTAGGGTTCACGAATATATTGAGGGATGGTAAGGGTGAGGTGGGTTATGGAGAGAGAGTCAAAGATGACCTCTGATAACCTATGCTCAGGTTCGTAATTTTAATAAAGAAGTTATTGCAAATAGTTATTGAGACATTAGGACATCATTGGACTGAGCGTATGGTGAACCAGCAGGTCTCGAGACAGAGATGAAGGTGGAGAAGCAGGTTTGGTAGGTCTGGGGTGCTGATGTTAGGTTCCACCTGCTGTCTGCTGAGAGCACAGTGCGGTGGCCATCCATGCAGGAAAGATCAGTGGGGCTGGCACCTGGGAGTGAACCTCCAGTTTGAATGTTTATGTTACATATATTCCATGTGCAAGAACAGCTCAGGTAACAGAGGTTTCTTTTCCACAGCAGGGGCTCTGCTTCTCGGAGAGTGACCTAGATGAGTTACATGCCAGGCATCCTTTCAACAGTGGTGGCATCGAAGCTATGATGGGGGAGCCTCCGTTCAACTGGCAAAGCCAGTCTTGGGAATCTACCCTGTTGTTTTATATTTGATTTTGGATGATTATTGATTCACCTGTGGTGTTGCCAGTAGTTATTTTGTTTTTGGTTTTGTAACACCATCATTATTCCTTTTACTCTAGCTTTGTGGAACTGAAAAGGGAGCCTTCCCTTTGCCTAGACAGGCCTGAAGACATTTCCACATCTATTACTTGTTTTACCACAGGACTAAGACCACTAGAACAGAACAAATGAGGTCTAAAAGCAACTCTTAACCTTAGTGCTAAAGAACAACAGAGCAGGGAGACAAAGTGACTGTGTTTTTTTGTTTGTTTTTTGTTTTTTTAAGAATTATTTAACTTTATTCATTTTATTTTTTATTTTGACCAGAGAGGGACAGAGTGAGAGAGTGAGACAGACAGAAAGTGAGAAAGCAAGCTGCCAGGTCCAGGACTTGAACTATGGTTGGCCATGTGGGAATCCAGTGCCCCCAACCACTATGCCACCTGCCAGCCCGTGATTATGTTTTAAGAGGTCCATTTCAATCCCAGAATATAATTCAAGATAAATATTCAGAAATGATGAGGAGGAGTGGCACCAACCCAACCTTATTATCACCACCACCACCAGGGCTAGTGGTATAACTTGCTCAATCTGTTGGTCAACTTAAAACCCAAAACATTAATGATGATTATGATTAAAAAAATAAGAGTAATCTATACATAACTAAGCACTTACCAGATTTAGGTGGTAATGGAAGGTGAAGTTTCATTTCAGGAAGTTAACTGGAAATTACTACATCACTATGAACTCTTATAGGAGACTTAAGCTTTTCTGTAATATTCTACTAATTCTATTCAAAATGCTTTAGTTTAGAGAAGAAACAAAGAGCCCAACATTCATCCTCTTGTAACAAGCCCAGAGTTGTATGCTTATGGCTACTCACATCATTAAAGTGTTGGCTGGTTTTCATAATGTAAGGGGTTCTTTCATTTTTATCCAGTTTCATCCACCCCTGCCCGAGAAACTCTCTGAAAATTCCAAAACAAACACAAAACCAAGTAAGTTTTTAAAAAATGGTGGCTGTGATCCTGAATAATTATCGTGAATATTAGACACATTAAATTTGTCATCACCTAGAATGTTACCTGACACCTGCTGCTACGGACCTCTCCAATGAAGTGTAGTTAAACTCTGCCATCTCACACTCAATGCCAAAAAGAAAGAGGCTTTTAGGAGTCCAGATTTCTCTTATAACTCTTTAGAACTTTGGCCCTTTTTTGATCCTACAAAAGGTTCTCTAAAGTTGGGAAAGAAAAACCAACACAAGGGAAATGAAAAGGTCCAGTACTAACTCAGAAACCAAGACTGTTTTCCCTGGATCTGCTTTTAAAAATGTTAGCCATTAGCAGAGGGTCCAAAAACAACCCATCACTACCAAAAATGTTAATCAAGAACAGAATTTTTTCTTCTACATTGTTCTAATGTAGTTCAGAGAACATAGGTTCCAAGGGAAGGACCTTCCTTTCATTCTCCGCAGAGCTCAGCACAGGACATGAGATATGGCTGAATAAATGCACCTTGTTCCACTTTTCCAGCACATTCTGTGGACCTAGGCAGTGAAGTGGTGTGGGCTCGGCCTATTCAGAGGTTTGCTGTTTCATTCATGAGCAAGTCACCACACCACAACAAGCGAGTGATGATTAAGATGGAGCATCAAGAATTATTTTGTATAGGCAGTAAAAAAAAATCTTGAAGTGAAATTACTCTGACCCATGCTTCATAGATACATGTTGGCTGAGCCCTTGTACACAATTTTCTGTCCCTAGCTGTTGTTAGAACGACTCCTATCCTACAGCATGGGGCATAAAGGCACCAGTTCCACAGGTGGAAATAACTGATAGTTGTTCACATAAGCACAGAGGGGACAGAAAGAAGAGGTGGCAGGGGTCCAGGAAGAGACTTCTGCTGGAAGGTTCTGGCTTTGCTCTTCCTCCTGCACAGAGGTCACCATTCCCCAGACTCACTGTGCTGGAGGGTCAAGGGATGGGAGAGGCAGCAGAAGTGGGGAGAGACACTGTAGTTTTTAACTCAAGGCTTCACATAGTAACTGGGTTCTTTTGAATGGCCAATGGGCCACAGTCTTGCTTTGATTTTTTTTTTTTTTTTTTTTTTTTTTTTCATGTTCATGGAGAGGTCTATCAGCACTGGAAGAGGGGAAAGGAGAGAAGATAAAATGTATACAAGAAAAGTCTTCGGTGTATCGTGTGGCCCTGCCCTCATGCCTCTCCAACACAGCTGTAGCTCTGCCTTCCTAATCTCTCTGCCCTGTCCACTCCTGACCTTCTGACCTTCCACCATCAGACAGCCTCTGCTCTACATATGACATGGACCACATTCATATTTTTGTCCAGCCATCCCATTACCTTGAATTTAGCCATCAGTTCATAGAAGGCATGTGCTGACAGTTTTGTCCAGACAAAGGCCTTGTTTGTGGAGCTACTGAGTAAGACAGCTGGGGGGTGGGGGGACTGCTTACAGAGCTTCTCACTCCACACACGAAGGAATGAGGATGGTATAGGAAGCACATGGTCACAAAGCTCAGAAAAACTTAATGATGTGTGGACATGGGTGAAGAATTATGGCAAAGGACCAGCAGTTAGCATAATGGCTATGTCGCTGGACTCCCACATAGTCAACCGCAGTTCGCGTCCTGGACCCGGTGGCTTAAAACTCATGCCGGGTGCGTGTGCATGCGTGCCCAAGATCCCGAGAGGAGAATGGAGGAGAAGGGATTGCAGCGTAGCCATCCTCCCTGGGGGGTGATTTCTCGCTTTCTGTCTCTCTGTCTGGCAAGCACACGCGCCCTATCGCAAAAACCTCTCCAAAAAAAAAAAAAAAAAAAAATTATGGCAGAATCTACAGCATTTATCCTAGCTCTAGGTTTCTTCAAGTTTAGTCCTGGGCAATGCAGTGTTACTTGGGGTTCTCATTGAAAATACAGTTTCTGGGACCAGCAGTTGGCATAATGGCTATGTCACTGTACTCCCATGTAGTCGACTGCAATTTCAGTCCCGGACCCAGTGGCTTAAACTCACAACAGGCATGTGTGCGTGCGTGCCCAGGATCCCAAGAGGAGAATGGAGGAGAAGGAACTGTGGTGTGGCCATCCCCCTTGGAGGGTGATTTCTCACTTTCTGTCTCTCTGTCTCTCTCTGTCTTTCTGGCAAGCGCATGTGCCCTATAGCAAAAACCTCTGAAAAAAATAAATAAACCAAAAACCAAAAAACAAAACAAAAACAGTTTCCTGGGTTTCAACCAAACCTTCTAGAATAAGAATTCTGAGGGAGGTATCTAGGAATGTACTCTTAGGGGAGATGACCACATCGCAACCCCTTCTCTTCCATTCTCTTCTTGGGATCATGGGCATGCATGCACATGCACCTGGCGTGAGTTTAAGCCACCGGTCTGGGACTCGAACCTTTGTCGACTACATGGGAGTTCAACAACATAGCCATTATGCCAACTGCTGGTCCCTAGGAATGTACTTTTTTTTTTTTTTTTTTGGAGAGGTTTTCGCTATAGGACGCATGCGCTCGCCAGACAGACAGAGAGAGACAGAGAGACAGAAACCAAGAAATCACTCCCCAGGGGGGATGGTCTCGCTGCAATCCCTTCTCCTCCATTCTCCTCTCGGGATCTTGGGCACGCACGCACACGTGCCCGGCGTGAGTTTTAAGCAACCAGGTCCGGGACACGAACCACAGTCGACTACCTGGGAGTCCAGCGACATAGCCATTACGCTAACTGCTGGTCCCAGGAATGTACATTTTTAACAAGCTTCCCAAATGTCTTCGGGTTCACTGAAGTGTGACAATCTGTTGTAGCTGTGCTGAAGTTCCTGTAGTAAGTTAAGAGGAGAATACAGAGAAATTCACATGCTCTAATAATCACAGTACAGATAGAAACACAAGAGTGACTATTACGATTTGTGGTTTGTCCTCCAAAGTTTTCTGTTTTGGAATTGGTATTGGGAAGTGGTGAGGCATAGTAAGTAGTGATTGGGTCATGGTCTTTGCACCATGGAGGCAACACTATTGTAAATAAGATTCAGTGATTCCAGCTCTCATAAGGTGTTAATTCAGGGGCAGCAGGTGGTGTGGGTGGTTAAGATATACTCCCCCATGGTTGATGGCAGTTTGAGTCCTGGACCTGGTGACTTGAAAATCATGCCAGGCACATGTGGGTGCATGCCCAAAATCCCAGGAGAGGAATGGTGGAGAAGGTTTTGTGTGTGGCCATACCCCCTGGTGAGAGATTTCTTACTTTCCCTTTCACTGTCTTTGTCTCTCTCTGGTGAGTAGATGCACCCTTTGGCAAAAACTTTTAAAAAAATAAATAAAAAGAAGGAATTAGGGGCCAGCAGATGGTGTAAAGGTTACATCTCTGGACCCTCACATAGTCAACTGTGGTTCAAGTCCCAGACTTGGTGTCTTAACACTCACGCCAGGCGCAAGTGCATGTGTGCCCATGATCCTAAGAGGACAACGAAGGAGAAGGGATTGCAGTGTGGCCACCCCCCGCCCCCCCCCCCCCCCCCCGGAGGGTGATTTCTCATTTTCTGTCTCTGTCTTTTCAGCAAAGTGTATGTACCCTATAGCAAAAATCACTCTCTCTCAAAAAAAGAAGGGATTAGTTCTTGAGACAGCTGGTTGTTATAAAAGTGAGAGAACTGCCCACAGCTTGCTCTCTCTCTCTGTACCCCGCTCCATCCTCTATGCTTCCGTAGGCATGCTATGAAAACCTATGCCTTTGTTTCCCAAACCCCAAATTACCAATTTTACAAATAAAGGTCTATCCTCTTAAGTTTGCCCCGTCTCAGCTATTTCTATTAGCAGTAACAGACTAAGACAGCGGTCATCTTAAGAGTCCCCAAATCAGTATGTCCAACATAAACAGGACCAAGAGACATCCACGCAGGGTCAAACCATCTGAAGAGGGCATCTCTGTGTGCGTGCACTCTCCTACACACACACACAGCTTTAGGAATTCTGTGAGCTTCTAGGCCAGCCAGTGCAGCCCCTGCTGCCGTGAGGTGTGGCACTCACTCGTAGGGAATGCTTCGGAAAATGATGTGGTCCAGAAGGGTGATCTGCTCAGCCAGCTCCATTGCCGACAAGGTCTCAAAGCACTCGGCTTTCAGACAGTCAGTCTGTAAGAGATGAGGGAGGGAAATGAGACACACCAGGAGCAAGGTGCCTGTCATCTCTCTGCTGGCCCGCAAGGCACCTGCACTGTGGGAAGCCCATCACGAGGTTCTAGCTATGAAAGAAAATCGTAGAAAACTCCAAAATATCAAAGCCAACATTCATATCCTGGATCAATGCTAGACTCCCAGACCAAGGTGGTTTAACCCACTGAGCTCCATAGGCAGAGCATGTGGTCAAACACTACATAATTAGTGACAAGCATATTGCAAGCCTTTGAGGGTTAGTGTGCACATAACTTACTGGATAACACTGGCTGAACGTACCATTTGAATTATATCCTCTAATTTTAGGTGGATGTCATCTTGATCATCTTGTGAAAGTGCCCTAAAAAAAAAAAGTCGACAAATCTTCCATTATAAAAAATAGACATGCTAGGGATGAAGGTGGAAAAACAAAACAAAACACCACATGTGTTGAAGGTACAGAAGACTCTTTAAGAGAGATCATTTAGAACACAGAACCAACTTGTTACGTACAAGGTGGCAAATAAAACAGCTACTGTGAAAGTGAACCTGAAAGGGAGCTGGGAGTGCTCTGGGTTACCGAGAGGCTCTGTAAGGTGAATCCCAGCATCCTCTGATGCTATGGGGAGTCATACTCACAGGCCCGAGAGCCCTCATCCACACTCTTCTAGCCCCTTCCGGGCCTCCCTGCTGGTGCTGAAGCAGGTGTAGCACAGTCACCCCCCCTTCCCACGCTTATGTAGACCAGAAACACAGGTGAGTTCCCATATGGCAGAGCTCTGAACGAGGAGAGGCAGGAGCCAGCAGGTAAAGTCTTCATTCTCGACCAACTTCCTGAGACGCTTTTGGCTGTGCATCCCACACCCAGTGTTAATCGGCACTCAATATCTTTTTGAGATAAATGATGAATGAATGAATAAACACATAAGTTAATGATTACCTAAAATACTAGTTTCAGAGTGGGAGCTCTATTTTATACCCAACGGAAGTTCAGAGCCCTGGAGAATTGTACTGAGTAGGCATCCAGTTATACAACTTGCCATCTGGCCCAAGTACTTTCAATTTTCCAGAAGGAAGGCACAAACACATATTAAAAAGTATTAAAATATTTTAACAGTCTTGAATTATGTAGCCTGTTTGTTGGCAGAAGCTAGTTTTAAAAGAAGAAATGATATGACATTATACTATGTTCTGAGTTAATAAAAACCACCACAACCCTTGCAAATACAAATCAACCATAGCACTACAGAGAGATGATTTATTGCATGACCACTACGTGCCAGCCATGTGCTGAGCATGTGACCTACAATAGCTCCTGTATTACAAAAAAAATCCCCTTAGAGGAGATTTTCAGTTAGACTAGGCATTATTTTCTGTTTTACAGATGAGGAAACAAATGCTTAAAGAAACTGAGTAACTCTCCCAGAGTTCCAGTCCAGCCGTGCTCTTTCTATTATTCTATGCTTCACTTAAGCAGGCTTCTGGAGGGCACCTCTTCAGGGGTCCTTCCAAAGCACAGTCAGTGAATGCCAACTCCCTTCTTTATGTTCTTCCCCTCTTTCAAACGCTCTCAGCTATTTAAGGGGGAATAGACCTTTTATATTATACTAGTGGAAGCCCTCTTGTCAGCAATTAGCCTTGTCATTTGTGAGCAAAAATAAATAGTTATTATATGTTACAAGATAGATTAAGATAAGGAAAAACATAAGTGAAACATGACTCTTTCTTCAGAGTATTAAATCACATTTAAGGGTTATGTATGGAGGATAAAGTGACCCTTTCACAAAGTCTATGTCACTTTTTCCATGGTAAACTAGGTTCCGGGAGAGATCTGTGGCTCCATAACTATGTATATATGTATACCAGTGGGAAAGATCTTTTTTTATGAGGCTGGACCATGTCCTTCCCTTGGATAGAAAGAGTCAAGAAGTTGGTGAGGGCCCATCAGTGTTCCTCTTCTCAGTGATCTCTCCCTAATATTCCAAGATCGTTCTGGTTCCATTAAGTTACTGAACATTTCCTGTCTTCTTGTTGATGCTATTCGGGCTGAGCTGATAACACAATGAAGTATCACCTCACCCCAACTAGAATGGTGATTACTACAAAAATAAATAAACAAAATAAATGAAGAATAGCAAAGACCTTCTCAAGACCTGAACCCATCACAGTTGACCATCCAAGAAGTTAATCATTGTTCCTTTTCATTCTGTAGCACACAAATCTATAAAAATCGCCTGTTTGTCTTTCTGGTGCACACACAAGCCCTATAGCAAAAACCTCTCCAAAAAAAATTTTTTTTAATTGTGCATTTATAATGAAACACCAAATAAACTTTCTTCTTTAACTTTTCCTTATATATTTAAAAAATTTTTAAAAATCATTGCTAGAAGGCATGTGCCAGACAGAGAGAAGGAGAAAGAAAAACAGTCAGAGAGAGAGAGAGAGAAAGCACTCCTCCAATGGGGTACGGTAATACCCCAATTATTTCTCCTCCATTACACCATCATGTCAGGATTTGGGGCACACATGCACATGAACCTGGCCTGTTCCTCAAGGTACTGGGGGCAGGACATGAACTAGGGTCAGCCATGTGGGATCCAGCTACCTGTGCATAGTGCTTAACTCCTACACTGGCCCATCCCTCCTTTAACTTGTGGTTCTACAATAAACCAGTGTCTGCTTACACAAATAGGAGCAACTGCACCTGACACAAGTTACTCTATCCAGTCCAAAGAGCAATCAGAATCTTCTCTTCTGCTGCCCCCAGGAAAGAGAAGATAACAGATAATACTCTATCAGTGAGAAGACTATTCCTGCTGTCGGAAGAATTCTGAGATTTAGCCTTCTGATCTGATAGGGTCTTATTTTCTATAAACACAACACAAATCAAACAATGCAATTTAATCTGTTCCTGCTGTGGACTTTACCTCAGGATATTTGCCGTGGCCTTCCTTTCTTGGGGAAGAAGGTCTGGGTCTCTTAAGACTTCTTCTAGCAAATTTAGGACATTCATCTTTAGTTCATTGTTGAGTTCAAAATCCTATAAAATAAAGTGAATCTTTTAAAATTGTGATTTGGAAAGCTGTAGCTCTATGATACCTGATGCCATTCCTCAAGATAAACTCTGCAAAAGCTAGGTATGGACATTAAAATATAGACCATAAAGTTCCCCCCTCAACCTCCAGAGAACCTGATTAAATTAGCTTGGGAATAAGCCTTGTTGTTGATATTTCTTTTTTTTCCCTAAATTTATTATTTTTAATCGACATATAATAGTTGTACATGTTTATGGAGAACCAGTGTGGTTTTTCAATACATGTATACAATATCTAATATAAAAACCAGGGCCATAAACTATCATCTCAAGCACTAATCATTACTTTATGTTGTGAATATTCAAAATCTTCTCTTCTAGCTATTGTGAAATATACATAGAACTGTCACCAAATATCATTGCTCTACTGTGCTTCAGCACTGTGGAACTCATTTGATCCAAAGGATCAAAGTTTCCATGACCAATGTGGGCTAAAGTAACACCATGTACCTACTAATGTCATGATCTGCAATATATTAATAATATGTCACTTCCTTAGTACTTCTGCCACAAATGCATAATCTCAATCTAATTGCGAAGGATGCACTGGCCTGTCCACTTCAATAACGTTAATGTCACAGAAGATGGAAAATCAGTTATTGTTCCAGTTTAAAGGCCACCACAGGGCAAGGGCTAAAGGTAGTGTGTGAACCTGGATTAGACCTAGGTCAAGGGGAAATGCTATCAAAGGGCATTAGAGGAATAACGGACGAAAAGAGGTTCAGGACAGCGCACCGAGAGTATTCTATTGATCTTAAGTTCTCCTGAATTTGGTCATTTTATTATGGCTATGTAAAAGCAGGTCTTTATTCTTGAGGGTGTGGAGTGAATAAATATGTTAATTCATGATTCTAAATGAGCAACAGTGTGTTTCGTTTTATTTAGGCAATTTTTTTCTTGATTTGAAATTTTCAAAGTTAAAACCTTGGAAAGAGAATAAAAAGAGAATTATGGGCACCAGCAGTTAGCATAATGTCTATGTCGCTGAACTCCCATGTAGTTGACCATGGTTCAAGTCCTGGACCTGGTGGCTTAAACTCACGCCAGGCGTGTGTGCATGCGTGCCCAAGATCCCGAGAGGAGAATGGAGGAAAAGGAATTGCGGCGCAATCCCTGGGGTATGATTTCTCGCTTTCTGTCTCTCTGTCTCTCTGGCACGCACACATGCCCTGTAGCAAAAACCTCTCCAAAAAAATAAAATAAAAAAGAGAAAAGAGAATTATGGTTCTTGCACTCTTCTATTAAATGTATTCCTTTTTTTCTTTTATTTAATATTATTATTATTTTTAATTTGTTGTAGGGCACATGTACTCACCAGAGAGAGAAAGTGAGAGAGAGAGAGAGTGAGCAAGCTGCCAGGCTTAGGACTCAAACTATGGTCAGCCATGTAGGAGTCCAGAACCTTAACTATCACATCACCTACTTACTGGCCCCTCGTTTTTGTTTTTTTGTTTTTTGGGGTTTTTTTTTAGAAGTTTTTGCTATAGGGTGCGTGCATTCACCAGAAAGACAGAGAGAGACAGAAAGACAGAAAGTGAGATGTACCCCCCAGGAGGGATGGCCACGCTGCAATCCCTTCTCCTCCATTCTCCTCTTGGGATCTTGGGCACGCATGCACAAGCGCCCAGCATGAGTTTAAGCCACGGGATCTGGGACTTGAACCACGGTTGACTACATGGGAGTTCAGTGACATAGCTATTATGCTAACTGCTGGTCCCACTGGCCCCTCTTAAGTGTATTCTCATAAAACACTGACAGGCAGCATACAGCAATGAATGGGGCATTACAAAGTCTTACAAAGTAAAGGCTCTTACTCAGAAGTGTGGTATGTGCATGGCATGCATGTTTATTTTCCTCCATATAAAAGCACTTAATACAATTACATTTTAGCTTTAAGGAAAGCCATTTTGAAGCCTTAAAATTCTGGATTCTTTTAAATGGCTGGCAAGAACACTGCTAATTACAGTAAGTCATTTTTTTTAAAGGCATGATTTTACTGCATTTAGTAAATTAGGAACAAAAAGTCTATAATTTGACAAACTATAGATGATGCAAAAGTCGAACCTAATTTGAATTTAACATTTTTGTATTTCCATTTGGTAACGAACTGTGTAATAAATGAGTCTCAATAATTCACTATAACTCGTTGACAATAGTACCATATCTTTAGGAACAAGAGCCTCCAGGGCTGGGCACAACACAGATATTAACATCTCTTATCAATCTTAAGGCTTCAGATGATAAGTTTTCCCCAAATTTTGCCTACTTATTGTCTAACAGCTTCTTTCTATTAATTTTTCTTTTACTATGTATGCAAGGTGAATGTTGCGTCCCTGGTTTTTGGCCCCTCCCTCATTTCAAGATCACAGGAAGGATGTTGGTCGACAGTTAATGATCTCACCTACTTCAGTCTGTGTGCACTAGCGAAGAATTTCTCAGCCATCAGGAGTCCATTTTTCTTAATGACTATTTGATATACTATATTAGTGAGACAACCAAATCCTCATGCAGTCATGTTAGGTCTCTAATGATGCAAATAATCTGATTATCATAAACAGCACAATTGGTGTGAAAGATATCCAGTCATAATTTGGACCTTGCCAGGGCTAATTAGTGTTTTAATCAACAAGCAAAACTAAACTCTTCCCATGCTCCATACTGGGCTAGATGGGGGTAGGGGATGGGATGCAGGTAGGTCGACCACTCCTAGGGCCTTAGGACAGGAACTGAGTGAAAGGTCTTTTCAAGAAAAACAGAATGTAATTGTATTATCCTGAGCTCTGAGAAGATTGGTCTGAGAGGGACCTTTGAAAGGCTTGGTAAAATCACTCAGACATTATCTGAAGCACGAAGCATGGCTACAGTTGAATATTGGTTCTGTAGCTAATGCAAGGCAGATTCTTGATAGCTGAGTATGAAATGTAAGAAATGTCACTCTGATTTCCCTTTACATTTGCACAGATGTTTTACCATGTATGAAGTGACCTTTTGTATGTAATGTCAGTTCTTCCTCAGCAGACCCAGCGGCAAGCAGGGACTATGATCTTATGATCTGTCACACATGGGCCACTGACGCTGAATGGATGTGATTGTCGGGGCAGAGGTTAGCTGCGTAGAGACGTTGGCGGTGCAGGGATGAGAACAAGGGAGCTCTATCGTCTAACTCTACACCTGCCCCCTAGAACTGTCGTGCGGACCAGATTAGTAAGAAGCTCTGGCTGACATGCAGGTTCTGACTCAGCAGCTCTGGAACGAAGATGGCCGTTCTGCATTTCTAACACGCTGGTACTGCCGGTCCAGAGCCCGCACTTCAAGCACTTCATTTTGCACTGCCTTTGTTTATTTAAAACAAAAACATGATTAAAATAAAAAGCCTCAAAAAGTTTTTAAAAAATGAATTCTTGGTCCAGCAGGTAGTATGGAGTTTAAGTGGCTGGATCTCACATAGTCTGGGGCACAGTTCAAATCCCAGACTTGGCAGCTTGAAAATCATGCTCTGTGTATGTGCCAGTGCGTACCCAGAATCCCAAGAGGAGAATGGAGGAGAAGGGATTGCAGTGTGGTCATCTCCCCTGGGGGCTGATTTCTCACTTTTCTCTCTCTCTCTCTCTCTCTCTCTCTCTCTCTCTCTCTCTCTCTCTGGTGAGTGCACATATCCTACAGCAAACAATGACAACAAAATGCTCTGATGTCCTGCCTAGAATATATAGCTTTATTTTAACAAATGCATTTAAAATACAGAACTGGTTGCTCCAAAGTCCATGTAAAAAGAGAGTACCCGCTAATCAATAAGAAGAAATCTCCAGCAGTAATACAAGACATTTGGCCTATTTAAATCCAGAGATAAATTATTCACAATCTGACTGACATTCCCCTAGAATGTAAAGTCTGGCTCCATTTCCCCAGCCCAGAAATGGGAAGAAAGAGTACATGGCTTGTGGCACTTGGAGTGCCTTCTTGGAGGTGGCATTCGAAATGCCCACGAGGTGGCGCTCCTGGGTCGGCTGGAGACTTGGAAGTCTGCAGCTGCTGGCAGGGTGTGATCCAGGAGGCAAAGCTGCAAGTGTCAGACGTGCCAGCCTGTGGTACCCGAGAGACCCCGAGGTGCTCACCAAAGTTACCACAGCAACCGTATTTGGTTTCATTTTTATTTTCCAATTCATGAAGAAAATTGGAAGAAATAAACCATCCTGCTCTCAAAGGTGGGGAGCCTGGAAAATGTGAGGTGTGTACGACTAAGGAGACAACAGTTACTGAGCAACTCGACTGACAAAGCTCCGGGGCTAGGCAGAGTGGCTAAGGGGAGCCAGATAAAGGATAGCGACCAAAGAAACCAGGAGCCGAGTCCTATGGAGGGGCAGCCACAGGCAGAGGCAGAACCCAGCTTGGTGACACCTATTGAATCTTAGAACCCAGGCTGGGCCTGCAAAGAGGTCACAAAGCTGTCATGGATCGTGGCCCCACAGCCAAAGCCCAGCTGCTGCACAGAGTTATCAATTGATGATGCTGGAATCTAGAGAGGTCCATGGCGGCGAGATCAGGCTGAATTTTACCAAGCTTTTATTGACTCTTCACTCACACACATGCACCAATGATTAGGAAAGCTAGTATTTTCCCTAGGTTAATGAATAACTCATGAAATAATTACAATCATAAATCAGACTCAGTGTGAGATTGCTCCAGACTAGGGAATAACACTTTATTATCTAACTGAACCCTCGACAGCAATCTGAAACGTAGCTAGCGTCATTATTCTCATTTCACACATGGGGAAGTTGAGGAAGAGACCAGGAATCTCACTGAAGTCACACGGGTAGCGAGTGGCACCCGGATCCAGGCTTATCTTGGCTGAAGCCTGAGTTTTCAGTGCTCCATCGCAAGGCCTTTCCAGAAAAAGCAGCCACCAGTGAGGCGCGCTGGCTGGCTTGGGGAAGGGCAGCTGCAATGTCAACCGGTAGCTGAGTCTGGAGCTGTTTCCCACCTGTACTAACCACCATTTGACACAGGGAACTCGAGACTCAGGTTTCCAATCAGAATGAACCAGTTTGCGTTAGGACGACCCGATCATACAACAGAAACATGATCCAAGAAGCAATCAATCAGATTCTCTGACACTTCAACATGAACCCCTATTGATAGCTTTGGTATCTTAGGAATTACATTCATGCTTTTAGGAACACAGGGTAATAATGATTAGCAACACACTACATATGGCCAAGGGAACTCTAGGACATGGGGAAAATTTGATTCAATAAACACCGTTCAGGGGTATGGAGAATTATGAGAGTAATGTTCTCATTGTAATCAGTACAGCGTATTCCTAACAGGGGTCAGAGATTTAAAAGGAAAATGGAAATACGCCGAGTGGAGTAAAATCACGTAAACGATTTCCAGCCTGGAACAAAGGGCACATAAGAAACGAGATTATGAGAAGAGACTGAGGTTTAACTTAATGATTTTCTCTATTTTTTTTTTTAAATTTTTTCCCCTGGAGTGTATGTGCTTGCCGGAGAGAGAGACAGAGTCAGGGAGAGCAAAATCACACCCGAGGGGGGATGATCACGCTGTAATCCCTTCTCTTCCATTTTGCTCCATTCTCCTCCTGGGATCTTGGGCATGCACACACATGCACCCAGCATGATTTTCAAGCCACCAGGTCTGGGACCCGAACCTCGGTCGGTCATGTGGGAGTCCAACGACATAACTGCTACACAATCTGCTGGCCCTGAACTTAATGATCTTCAAGGAAAAAAAAGTTGCTCATTTCTGTCATTTTGAATACATAAGGTGAAGAACTGAATTTACGCTGGGATATTGATTTAGTTTAGACTCAGGCTATTTTGTGAACTGGGAAACAGACAAAGATACTGAGTGATCATCACGAGGTACAAGCAAGTCAGCCTGCTGCGTCCAGGACACACACTTCTGGATCTCCCCTTTTTATAAACTAGGGAGAATAAGTCTCTAAACCGGTGCATTTTCAGCTCTCCTAAGGAAAGAAACATTTATTTAGAATTTTAATACTGAAATCCTATCCCAGGGAATTGTGCAGGGAGGGAAGGTGGCGGGGACGGCTCACCTTGCTGACATCGCCTTGTCTAACCCTCCTGCACCCCTGGCTTGCCTGTGTCCCGGCCACCTCTGGGTAGCAAGGGCTCTGAGTCAGGGGAAAGAGAAAGGGCCAGGTTTTCCAGCATTTCCCATGATCTAAATACAAAAATACTTTAAAAAGCTCATTGTTTACACTCTGAAGAAAAACAACCCAATTGAAAAAACATAGGAAGGGCAATACATTTAGGATTAAACTCTCCAAAGCAATACCATAATATTTCTCAACTTTCCAATGTATGTTCAGCACTCACCAGGCACTACTTACGCTAGGTTCTAGAACTTAAAGAGGTAGAGAGCAGACAGGAAATGCGCACCTGACTGTCATCTACGAGCCTGTCCTTCGGTTAGGACAACCTGGATAAAATTCAGCCCCTAGTCTGGTAAGCACAGCGCCTTGTTTCTGTCTGCCTACCCATAACTTGTTGAATGAATGCACCGGAGTCCATGGGGAGGGTCCTTGACTTTGAGACAGGTGGTAATAAGCTACCTAATTCTTAAACGAGTGCTTTGGGAAATTAGTTTAGCAGATGTAAAATGGGAGGCTACCGAGAGAAGGCACAGTGCAAAACGTGGAAGATAATGTTAGAATGAAAACAGCCGGAAAGAGCAAATGGCAATGAAAGACACCAGTTCTGTGAGGAGGAAAAAATCATCCTGAAAACCATTTATCCGATCATTTTCTGACAAATGACTGCACTTGAATGACTTGCTAAAATGCAGTGTCTAGTCCCATACAGCTGTGCTTCTGAGAATTTGTAAATACTGTCCCCCAAACCTTAAAATCAGATCACTCCCAAGCTTACCATCACCAAGCCTCAAAGGGGGATTAGGTTAAACAGCATTTATTAGGGGAAAAAAGAAAAACAGAATTTTTTCAGATGCTGTGTTTTTCATTAGGTTTCTAGATAGGTGGTTAATTTATATGGATTGTAGTTCTCCAGATAATGACAAAGACTGGAAGTAAAAAGAAAAGTCTAGAAAGGCCTGCTTTTAATCCTGATCATTAAAATTTTCTTAGTTAAATAATGCCACCTGCCAACAGAACTATTTTTGGAGTTTACTATAAGCCTTAGGAAAGTATAGAAAGTGGTCTAAAACCCATAGGCCTACCTTGATCTATAAGAGGGAAACAGACTGATAAAGAAGGCTGGCAAGTGGGGCCAGCAAGTGGCGTGTTGGTTAAGGTGCAAGAATCCAACATGGCCGACTGCTGTTTGGGTCCCAGATCTGGTGTCTTCTTTTCTCACTTTCCCTCTCTCTCTGTCTCTGGTGAGCATACATGCCCTATAGCAAATTAAAATAATAATTAATAAAATTAAATAATTCTTTTTTTTCTTGCAATACAAAAAGAAGGCTGGTAGGCATTCCTTTCCCAGGGAGACAAAACACTTAGAGTTACAGGAACGGAGAGGAAGCATTACCTTTGACATTCATCCAAGAAGCAACTGGACACGACGAAATTGATAGCCATAGGCTAGCAACATCTGGGAGCAAAGTGGGGAGAAGAGGAGCAGAAAGAGGAACGCAACAGTGAGGCTGCGGATGGGGTCTGAATTAACTAGTTGTCGCTCTTGGCACCCTGAGGCGGCCGTGAAGTGATGGAGACTGCCAGGCCAGGCCCGATCTGATCAGACATGGAGCAGGCGATGTCATGTACAGGGCGGGAGGGCTGTCACTCCCCATGTCATGGTTGTGGCTGCATGCCATGGTTTCCAAAAATGCTTCCAAAGCCCAAGAGGATTTGTGAGAGTGGGGGGTGCAAATTAAAAACATAAGGGCGACCCCTGGCACTTGCATCAGAAAACCTTTATAACACAGATAAGAAGCTCCTGATGGACATAACATTCCATTTGGCACTTCTCAGTGATTTCTCTATCAACACAATCCATCCACAAAAGGTTAAAGGATCCTGCTAGTTCTACAGGGAAAACAAAATTTCTGTCTGGGCAACTAATAGAAATTGAAAATAAGTTCCACTGAAGATATTGGCTTCTTAAACACTTAAATCTAGTTCATATTGACGTAATAAATCCTGTTATAAGTGTCTTACAGAGAATTGTTTAAAGGAAAGCTTGAAAAGCTTAAGGAGAGTTTAAAGGATAACAACAAGGATGAATTAAAGATAAGAAAAAACTTCAATAAGTAGTTAAAGAAACTAGGATTTTTTTTACTTGATTGACTCTCTGGACTAGAGAAAAAGAGAACAAAAAAATCTATCTTTAGGAGTAACAAAAACACACTTATCACTTAGTAGTTTTTTATATTTTATATTTTCTAGAGTAACTTGATAATTAATTGATTTGTGTATTAGAATCCCATATGGATCATCCTGTATATTTTATAAATAAAGAAGCTAGCAAGCTTGCATTGGAATCTGGTCTAGTTTTTTGGTTTCCAAGATTTCTCTCCTCAGATGAGTCTTTTCTGAACCAGGGATCTCTGAAGAACTAAAGTAAAACTTGGATGCCCAAAACATCTAATCCAAGGGCAGGAGCAGAGACAAAGGTCAGTAAAATAAAATAGCAGGATCGAGTCCTGCAGGGATGGGAAGTTTTGGCCCATGTGTCCAGGAAATCAGAAAAGCCTAAAGGAATGGAAGTTGCTGGTCTAATTAAATTGAATGGGGCATTTTCTGTCTCTCGGTTAACCTGAGTTGTGAATAAACATTGGTGTGGACCTAGCGTATGTTTGGGATCTCTTACCTGAGATATGCAGAGACTGACAGGAAGTGGTGTGGACAGACAGAAGTGATTGACTCATGATCAACAAGGGTGAGTCTCACATAAAAAATACACAGGCCATAGATTATCTTCTGATTTGGTGATTGTGTAAAACCATATACAAAGTTGAAGCAGTATATAACTAATTTATCATTTAATAAATATTTTAGGACTTGGCCTCATAGCCTAATGGTTAAAAGAAACCAGATACCACATGGCTGACTATGGTTCAAATTCTGGCCCCAGTGGCTTGAAAAACATGCCAAGCATGTATGCGTGCATGCTCAAAATCCCACCAGGACAGAGAAACGGAGGAGAAGGGATTGTTGTGATCATACCCCATTGGAGGAACATTCTCCCTCTCTTTCTCTTTGCCTTTCTGATGAGTACACAGGCCTTCTGGAAATAAAGAGAAAGAAAGAAGTATTTCATAGCTGCCAGTATCTCACATTGAGACAAATCTTCATCTTCTTGTTCCTAATATCCCCATCATCTCTCACCAGCTAGAGATAGACTCAGGAGTCTCATGGTACTTTGGGGACCCTGAGCAGTGGGGCAGCATCTAACCCACCTTTCCAGGTGGGATGTCTGAGGTCTCAAGGTCTCAACCCCTCAAGCTGGGGTTTCCTGGTCCTTCACTATGGACCTCCTGCAACAGCCAGTGGCCTACTGGAGGCTGGCATGGGAGTCTGCTGGTCTCCGTCCGTCTGCTGTGGTTTGAGTGTGGCTTGTCCCCGCCAAGGTGCATGTTGAGGTTGGGTCTAGTGTGGCAATGTCAGGAGGTAAAACCTTGAAGACTAGTCCTCTTGGTGTCTAGTGGGAAGTGTTTGGTCATGGGGGCTCTGCCCTCAAGGGTGGACTGAAATCGTTCTCATGTTAGCCAGTGAGTTCTCAATCTTTCAAGATTGGATTAGTTCCCATGGGAACGGAGCAGTTCTGGCAGAGGGAGTTGTTACAAAGCAAGGTCTCTTCTTTGTGTTCTGCCCCTTTGCCCACGTCCTGGATTTCTCCTCTGCTTCTCCACCATACTTTGACACAGCGCAGTCCCCTCACCAGAAGCCACCAGATGCAGCTGCTGAACTTTGAACTTTCCAGCCTGCAGAAATATGTGTTAGCTAAATCTATAAATTACTCAGTCTCAGATATCCTGTTATATTCGGTCGTCAGAAAAGCCATGACACATTTTTGCACAGAAAAATGTGTCATGACTTTTCCGACAACGCAATAAGAACGCTAAATGGACTGAGCCACCAATTGAACCCATGAGTCGCTGCAGTGGTTGTCAGAAGGGACCAGTGGTCTGCCAGTGCTGACTGGAAAATATAAATCTTTTGTTTAAGCCACCCCAAGTAGACTGGGTGAAAGTGGATTTTCTAAGGAAAGCTTCAGAAATAGAGCAAGTGTTGACAATGATAACATGGGATCTTCTCACTGTTTTGAGTCCAAATGGATTTTGACATTTTGAGCAGTCTGCATCACAAGAGGTGGCCAGTAAGGAGGGTATGAGAGCAGGGGCCCTGTGAATGAACGGAGCAGCCAGATGGCAAGGGTGAAACCTGCCTCCACCCTTTGCTATGAGCATCAGCTCCCCACCTGTACAACAGGGATAATAACAATATCTACCTCTCCCCAAAAAAGGGTGGGTCAGGATAAAATGATGTAGTATTTGAAAATGGCTTAGAATGGCATCTGATACATAATGATACGAAATGTGTTAAGTTTTCTCTTTAATTGGGAGTCTGTTATTCAGAATCCCTCCTCAAAGGGGCAACTACCTTCTAAGTGAAGAATGAGGTTCTCACATTTCCTATAGAAGACAAGGTGTCCCATATCCTTACTGAAACAGTGACAGACCTCAGGCTGGTTCCTAGATCATTTCTATGGGATCCAAAAGTTCCTCTCCTAGCCCAGGGTCCTAGTGACATATCTCCCCTGAAAGTCTCCTCACTCAGCTGTGGTGAAGACCAGGTTTGAGAGGGTGGTATTGCAAAGACCTGAGCATCTTCAGGAGACTGGGGACAGGAAGCTCCCACACACAGAGAGGGGCTGCGGCCCAGGGAGGCTATCTTCTTCCTGTAATGAGCTCAAAGATCAGGCCCCCATGCGCTGAGTCTGCCCTGCAAGGGGAAGAGAAGCTCCACTGCACAGGAGCAGAGGCTAGGTAGCAGGCATGGTGGAAAAGTACCCCATGGCAGACAGGGAGGAGCAGGGATGGACAGGAGGGGCTGAGCCCGCCCACAGGACAAACTGGAAGCAGGCCAAGAGCTGTCAGTGGAGGCGACAGGAGCTGCCTGTTCAGTAGCTGTTGTTTCTTACCTGTTTCATTCTCCCACCCACACTAAAAATTCTGTACTGTGCTTGTCCTGGCCCAACCTCTGATTCAGATTTGGAACAAAGAATACATCTGAACTTGGCACTCCAATTCGACACTGAATTTTGTGTCTTGCTGAGCAATGCCAAGAAAAAAATTAAAAGAGGCCTCTATCATCTGTCAAAATAATAAACAGAAGAGAGCAACTATGAAAAGCCACATTTTGGGACAGTCATACCCCTGAGATCCTCAAACAGTAAGTAGAGGCCATGGTACCATCACCTACTTTTCCACCTCAACCAGTCAATAGGGCAATTCCCACTTCACTGATGAACTGGGGCTGCAGGCCAATAGCCCCTCTGGGGGACGTAGGGATCGTCTGGGCTCACTCTCTCATTGGGAAAGAACCACCATCTGCTTGTTGAAACGTTAATTCCAAACTGATGATACACAGATGTCGCTGAAGAGCAATCTTTGAGACTGATCCTCTTACAATAACACAAGAAGCTGCAGAAGAAATCAACATTGACCATAGGTCTTTTGGCATTTGAAGCAAATTGGAAAGGTGAAAATCCTTGATTAGTGAGTGCTTCCTGAGCTGACACCCCCCCCCCCCCCAGCATCATTTCAGAGGGTCATCTTCTCTTATTCTGAGCAAAAACAATGAACCCTTTCTTGATCGGATTGTGACATGAGATGAAAAGTGGGTGTTATATGATAATCGGTGATGACCAGCTCAGTGGTTGGGCTGAGAAGACGCTCCAAAGCAATTCCCAGAGCCAAACATGCACCAAAACAAAGTTCATGGTCACTGTTCAGTGGGATCTGATCCACCGCAGCTTTCTGAATCCTGGTGGAACCATTTTATCTGAAAAGTATGCTCAGCATATGAAGGAGGCGCACCCCAAAAGTGCAACACCTGCAGCCGGCATTGGTCAAAGGAAAGGGCCAAGTTCTTCTCCACGGCAACGCCTGATCACACATTGCACAACCAATGCTTCAAAAGTTGAATGAATTGGGCTACAGAATTTTGCCTCATCCGCCAAATTCACCCGACCTTCTGCCAGCCGACTATCACTTCTTCAAGCACTTCAACAACTTTTCACAGGGAAAACACTTCCACAGCCAGCAGGATGTGGAAGGTGTTTTCCAAGAGTTGGTCAAATCCCAAAGCATAGACTTTTACGCTACAAGAATAAACAAACTTATTTCTCATTGGCAAAAATACGTTGATTGTAACGGTCCCTATTGTATTAATAAAGATGGGTTTGAACCTCATCATAATGATTTAAAATTCATAATCCGAAACTGCAATTGCATTTGCACCAACTGTATATATGTGTGTGTGTCTAGGCATTTTACATATACGTGTGTGAAAATTATCATAAGCAATGTTAAAAGAGATTAATATTATATGGAACATAAATGATTTTATTCTGAATATATAAAACATACACACTGTCCATAAGATCAACAGTAAAACTAACAGAAAACTGGGCCATGATCAGGTGGAGGGGCACTGACCGGGGGTGCTCCCAGGTGCTAGAAATGTTTCACAGCTTGGTCTGGGGGTAGTGACATGGGGTACACACAGGGGAAAGTCACTGAGCCGCAGACTTTACTGCCCTTTATAGAGTATGTACTATCTCAATAAAAATACCCAGAAGTGTGTAAACTGAAAGATAAGCCCAAGTACTTCATTACCAGCTGAATACATATCTTTTTATTTACCATACATGAATGCAAGAGGACTGATGTGAGTTACAAATAGAATAGCTGAATTATTTTGATATAGTTTGGGAAATTGCTCTCCCAAGAGCACCTACACTTCCTACATCATAAACAGTAAAGAAATCATCTAATGCATTACTGCTTCCTCTCAGTCCTGTTAAACCGCTCTGAGGCCATCCTTCCCCACCCTGCTGTAGTTCTGGGCAGGCGGCAAAGTCTTCCCGTACCTTTTAGCTACAAGAATGGTGTCATTTCCACAGTCAGTATGTTCAACCAGTATATTCATCAAAACTTAAGCTTAGTCCAGAATCAGACATCCCCCCCCCCTACCCTCGTCCAGCCTGCTCCAAGCCTGGAAGCCTGCACAGGAGGCTGCTCTGCCCTCCCCACCTTCTTCTCTCCTTGCTAGTACTTCAGAACCTCCTGTTCTCATCCAGGGGAAAGAACACAGCAGGACGCGACAGTGTAGGCAGAGCCAGGCCCTGGCTCCCTTTGGATGTGGAAGGTGGACACAGGTTAGCACTTCCTCTCGTGGGTTAACTTGGTGGGGCTTGGGGGGACTTCCCTGTTGGAGACTTAAGGACAGCTCCCCCGACCCAGGCAATGCCTGTCCTGTGAGTCACTTCCAACTCTTCCCAGACCCTGGGCTGCCAACGGTCCACTTCCCCTGTCCACATAGACTGTCTATGGGGTTGTGTCAGCCCTGACGGCATCCTCTTAGAGAGGCTGCGCCTGGCTCACAGAAGCACACAGAGACGCAGCTCAGTCCCAGTGCTGCCGCCCCTCCTCACCTTGCCTCGCACCTCCTTTCACCTCTGCACTGGGAAGCCTAGCTGAGTGGTTTCCTTGAAGCCTCTCCATGTGGACTGAAGTGAGAAGAAAGCATCTCCTCCTTTTCCCATGGTGGAAGAGAACTTTCACTGACATCTCTCTCTCTCTGGAAATCAGCCCCTTGCTCCTCCCTGCCTCAACTTCCCACAGATAACAGCTGCTCAGAGGATTGGTTTGACAAGCTCTTAGCTAGTCCTGCTCAGGTGGCGTGCAACTCCCTTAAGGATGCACAGGGCTTCTGCACCCACTCTATCTCCTGCTGTGCCTTTGGCTCTGCCTGAAAGTCTGAGACAATCAAAAGAATCGACTTAACAACTTGCCACACAGTAATTACATTAAGCACAATAGCTGTTATTAGGTACATTTTCCCAATACCTGGAAGCTCCCCGAGGTCAGAGACCCCATGAATCTTGTTCATTCTCATTTCCACCTTAGTGTCTGGCATTCTGGAGCTCAATTCTTATTAGCAAATTATTGAAGGAGTTGAGAAATCAGAAAAAGGAGTAGCAATGTTCTCTCCATAAACTCCTTTGGAACGGAGATTTTTACACAAGTAGGTCATTTTTGCCTGATCTCATGCTTTTAAAACCTTCCCTTAAGCCTAGAGAGAGAATTGTTTCATTCTCAGCCACTTGTCATTCAGAAGGTACCCAGCGTCTGATGGAGCCAGCTGTAACCTGTGGACACACCTGCAGGCTCTTTAATCAGTGCAACCCCACAGTCTGTAAAATTACTGAAATAAACAGAGTATCTTTTCTGAATTGGCTGGTCAATAAGTTTGATTTTCAATAAAACTGAAATGGCTATAGATCGTTCATGCAAGGACCTCAGCAGAGATTCTAGGACAGTTCCAAATTGCCTATGGCTGGCCTCAAAGTCCCTCTGTTTGTGCAGAGAAGAGAAAAGCATTTATAGGTGCATCTGGTTAAAAGCTCTATGCCTCAGCTCCTTCAGGGACCTGGGAATTGTGTGAATGACCCAGAAGGCCTCTCAGCAGGAGATGCTCAAGAAGTGTGTGGACACTAATGAAAATATTTCTTTCACTTAGATTCTCCGCTCTGACTTCTGGTTCATTGTGGTTATGGTGTCTGTCTTGCCTGTGGAAATGTTAAAGGCTGGAAAATGACCTCCTGGAGAGAATGAATAACCACAACATTAAAATGTAAACTCAATCTGACAACTATTTACAGGGCAACTGCCATGTGTCCAGTGTTGCAGAACTACGGGAAAGGAGATACAAAGATGAGTGAGACAAGCTGGTCTGCGAGGAGATCGCAAGCTCATTGCAGGAAATGAAATGTGCATCTCTCCTGCCCTCAGATAGAAAGATTTAGTCACATCCATCTATATTGCCCTTAATGCTTAATTCAACATGACCTTTCATTTTCATCACATCCTTAGGGGAGATAAAGCAAAGGTGGCAATTCTTATTTTCAGAAGAAACTAATATATAGAGTGGCCAAGAGACCAGCTCAGGGCCCCATAGGAGACAGGGTGGCAGAGCCAGAGTAAGAACACAGGTCTGTCTGATGGGACCACTGGTCTTTTTTGCCGTTCCATAGATAGTCTATGGGAGAAACCCAGCTTGGGCCTGGGGCATCGCTTTCAACATAAAAAGCAACAAATGAGTTAGAAGGTGTAACAAAACAAGGAGAAACAAGGCCAAAATGGATTACCAGATGAAAATTTTTTAGAACTGAAAAAACGAAAACTTTCCAGCCTCACCAAATATTTACTGAAGAATAGGCTAGAAGTATCCAGGAGAAGAAATGATACTCTAGTACCACATGGGGGCTCGAGAGGTGGGAGGTGATATCAACTCCCCCACTCCATCCCACCCCACCCCAGTAGTTCTGAAACCTTTTTGTTTCTCCTGAACAACGTTCAGGGCAGGTATCTGCCAGTACTAGTGACCTCTGACAGGAAATAAGAAAGAAATGCATGAAGTCTATTATTTTATGGTAGACTTGATTCTCTGAAGTTATGTGGGGACAAATCTACAGCTTGGTCCTTCACTGTAGCTTTTCTGTTTTCTATAAATTGAAGAGATATAGCTGGCTGCTTTATTGTGTAAGAAAAAAATGCAATTGTTACCACGTTTGACTGAATTTTTATAATAAGTACAACTTCCTTAATTTTTTAAAAGCTACTGATTCACAATAAAATGTGTAAAAAAAAAAAGCATGGAAAACAACTGTACATACCGAACAGTGTGAGAGAAGGGAAGGGGGGGGGGGGTGTTAGAGGGTGAGAGGTAGGGAATCAAGGGGAGGAAAAAAAAGCAAAATATAGGGGCCAGCAGTTAGCATAATGGCTATGTCGCTGGACTCCCATGTAGTCGACCATAGTTCAAGTCCTGTACCCGGTGGCTTAAACTCACGCCAGGCACGTGTGCGTGCGTGCCCAAGATCCCGAGAGGAGAATGGAGGAGAAGGGACTGCGGCATGGCCATCCCCCTTGGGGGGTGATTTCTCGCTTTCTGTCTTTCTGTCTCTCTCCGTCTTTCTGGTGAGCGCACGCGCCCTATAGTAAAAAAACCTCTCCAAAAATAAATAAAGAAAGAAAGAAAGAAAGAAAGAAAGAAAGAAAAAAAGAAAAATACATAAGAATCAGGAAATAGAAACTCATTTATTGATGATAACATGTATGTTCATATCCTTGGTTGAGCCAATATACAATGTATACTGGATGGAAAATCTCATTTTGTATACTGTATATTGATGTACAGTCAATGACCATAAATAAATAAATAAATAAATAAATAAATAAATAAATAAATAAATAAAAAGCTACTGATTCAATAGTCAGGTTGCCACAATAATGCTACATTTTTCCTTAAATGGACTCAACTGGCACAGAGTGATCAGACCATTAAAACTGATCTTGTCCAAGCCCTTCATTGTTTGATGTGAAGACCAGACAAAAAAGGTGAGGCTGGTTGGCAGAGTCAGATTAAAGCTCAGATTTGCAAACCAACAGCCCCATTTCATAACTGGACGCTGCCTTAGGAGAGTAAGTGTCTTTAGAGACACTTGGATGAAGGTATCAGGATGGGTTATTCTTCCTTTACGTACAATGGTCACGGGTGTAGGGCCCATGAAGTTGGGCACCACACTCATACCTCCCCTGAACTGCAATAGCTAGGGCTGTGCCCACGGTCAGTGAGAAGTGATGGGCACACGGTGGCTTCCAGGACCAAGAGCAGAGACCAGCTCTGGCTATTCAAGCTGTCTGCCAGCCCACCAACTCTGTCTCAGCTTGCTCAAGCTGCCCACTGTGGAGGCTGACTGACTATTCGAGGCCAGAAGCAAATGAGGAAAGGGGAAGAAAGGGAATCTGGACACTCAAGTCAGCAAAATGGCCCTACGGCTATTGCCAGCAAAGAGAAATAGAACCGAAATGTCCCGCACGCAGTCCTGTACTTACGGTACGCAGGGAGGAGGAAGGAAACTCGGTGAGATGTGAAGGTTACAGGACATGCATGTGGTAATAACTAAAAACGATGAGGGCTACACCAGGCACGGGAAACCAACCATACGGCCCTAGTGTCCTCTCATGCACACAGGACAAGTCGGAAAAGACACAGAGGGCATGTGAGATCTTCCTCTGGCATATCTGTGAACTAAACAGTGCCAGGTCATGTCAGAAGGAAAGATGGACTACCTGAGCAGTTCACACAGTTCACATATGCTCTGGGGAGAGTGAAGAGTTGGGGTCATGGTGTGGCTTTTCTACCTGGAACTGGAGATGGAAATTCTCGCTTAGGCACATGCACTGCTGAGAACACTCCGACTCCAGAGCGTCCGAACTGCCGAGCAATTTGGCCACCAAATCTGACAGCACAACCTTACTGGGAAACTCCGTCTCAGTGAGGGGATCAGTATAACAAGCTCGCCATCCAGGGATTCTCATCGCCACAAGTAAAATAATTAGCGTCTTGTCATTTACTTCGTGGTACTCTTCTAGCAACTACAGAGTTGCGAACAACGAGGAATTCCTGTTTGCGATCATTAGAAGAAGAGGGCATTGGGGACTGAGAAAAGGACAGGAAGGCTAACAGGGAAGCAAGCCTAAGAGTTTTTTTTTTTAATAATTATTTTATTTAACTTTCTTTTTTTCTTTACTTCTTTCTTTCTTTCTTATTTTAATTTGACCAGAGCAGGGCAGAGTGAGAAAGAAAGAGAGAGAGAAAGCGGCAGATCTGGGACTCAAACCACAGCCGGCCAGTGCCTTAACCACCATGCCACCTGCCGGCCCCGGCTAAAAGGTTTTTTAAAGGTTTGAAACAGAGGAGCTGAGGCTGATAAACCTAGGCCTGCCTCATGCTGGTGACTATGTGAGTCTTGGTGTGAACTTGTCATGGGCTAAGCTGAGGCCGGGGAAGAGAACCCATTCAGCCTGTCTATCAAAGCTACTTTGTATCTTGAGAGCCACTGGGGTCCCAGGAATTACATGACAAGACGCTAAATCAAAAAAAAACATGTAAACCAGGACTAGCAGTTGGTGTAGTGGCTGTCGCTGGACTCCCATGTAGTTGACTGCGGTTCAAGTCCCGGACCTGGTGGCTTAAACTCATGTTGGGCACGTGTACGTGCATGCCCAAGATCCCAAGAGGAGAATGGAGGAGAAAGGATTGCGGTGTGGCCATCCCCACAGGGGGTAATTTCTCACTTTCTGTCTCTCTGTCTCTTTGTGTCTTTCTGGTGAGCACATGTGCCCTATAGCAAAAACCTCTCCAAGAAAAACAAACAAACAAAAAAAACCACCATGTAAACTAGAAATTACAAGAAACAATTGAAACAATAACAAACCCAATGCTTTACCATCTCATTTCATAGCAATATAATTCACACTTCACTGGGCCTTAAAAGAATGAAATTCTTTACTCCCCTTTTTTTCTTTACTCCCCTTGTTTTTAGATGGTAGTGATGCAGTAGTTAAGACACAAAATAAAATGTTGTGGTATAGTGGGTGGTGGCAGAAGAAACCTCATTTTTGTGTTTTACCTGCAAGAAGGCAAAATGTATTTACAATCAGCTCACTGAAATTGCGGAAAAGAGAGACTAGACATTTCCAGTGAACTAAGGATGGTTCTCCAAATTTGAGTAATATTGGGTCTAGTTTTATTTATTTAGGAGATGTAGGATGGAATTTTTATATCTTCGTTTAGTGTGCTAGCTTTGTTGCTTCTATTGTAATGAGTATTCAAGTATTTTTATGGGTTTATTGGTTGCAAGGCCCAAATCTCACTTTTCCCAATGAGTAAATTCTCTTAGCACAGGGGTTTTAGGAGCCAAGCTCTTGGAGTGAAACTATCAGATGGACTGTCATTACCAAGGACCATGCAGTCATTGGGTGGAGGTGCCACTGCCGCCAGCTGCCTCACGGCACAACTCCACTCACAGAGAAGGCCCTTTGAACGGGGCTCCAAGGGTGGCACAGTGCACTGGCCCTGCCAGGGTTCCAGGGCTCACAGGTGATACTATTGCCTGGGAAGGTGAGGGGAGAGGGGAGCCCTGTGTCACCATGTCATGTCATTTGTAGATCTGATATAGTGTATGCAGGTAATACACGTGTGTCTGATTTGATCTGTATATCTACTCTGCCCTTCCTAGGTTCCAATTTCAAGATTTCAGATGCTTAATTCCAAATAATGAAGAGTTGTTGTACATGCGTAATAACTTGAAAAATTGATTAGAAACAAATCCCTGAAAGTAATTAACAAGGCTACTGAATTACCTGTGCGTGCTTTGAGACCCAGTGACGGAGGACATTCAGCACTCGGTTGGTGGCTGTTCTCCGTATAATAAACTCTTTGTCACATGTTCTCTCTGTGTTGTTAAATCCTTAGGAGGAAAAGAAACACACATACATTATGGTTAAAACCAATTCCCAGAAACCTTGAAAAGGTCATTTGTTTGGAGACATTGGTTAATGAAATACACAAATGACACATCTTGGCAGAAAGCTGCAAGTGACTTCAGACGGTCGTGAATCCTGCTCACCTATTATACTCTCAGCAACGAGGCCATTGCCTAGTTACAGGTACAATTAAATGAATAATGTGCACGTATTATTAAAGGCCACTGTTAAAGCTAAGGCTGTTCTAATGACACTTCCATTGATGCCCATCTTGTTCTATAATGTAAGAGTCAGCATTAATACCTTTGTCCCAAAGTGATTATATAACCAATAACATTTTCAATAATTTCAGATGGGTAAGCACACACTTGGCCCATAGATGGTACAGATACATTTTTGCACATCTACCTATTAAGGAGCAGTATGGCATAATGGTTAAGAAAATGGATTCCATGACTAGACTTCTTGAGTTTCCTGGCAGGCTACATCACCTCTCTAGTGACCAATTTCCTCAAGTCTCTACTTTATAGAGTTAATAAGAAGGCCTATGTTATAGAGTTGTTTTGGGATTAAATTTGTTAATACATGTGAAGCATTTAGAATGACACCTGGAATAATAATGAGAGCACAATAAATGTTAGCCATACGGCAATTCAATATTGGTTCAATATCTTCTAGTCCTTTCTGTGCAAGGCTATGTCTCTATTCTGGCCAAACTTTCATTATCAAGAAACAATTTTAATATTTTCCCACTGACTTCCAGTTTTAAAAGATTCTGCCTTCCAATCATATTTAAATGATGCACTTCCTTTAAAAATTCATTGAAACTGTACATAACTTCACCAGCAAACTTCATGAAAGAGCTGTCTCACTGATTTCATTTCCTTATCCTCTAATCTCTCTATATCCTACTCCATCTCCTCATCACATCTCCACACCAAAACAGCTTCTATTAAGATTTTCAGAGAGGGAACAGCAGCAGATGGCATAATGGCTATGTCACTGGACTCCATGTAGACGACTGTGGTTCAAGTCCTGGACCCAGTGGCTTAAACTCAGGCCAAGTGTGTGTGCGTGCGTGCCCAAGATCCTGAGAGGAGAATGGAGGAGAAGGGATTGCGTCATGGCGATCCCACCTGGGGGGTGATTTCTCGCTTTCTGTCTCTCTGTCTCCCTCTGTCCTTCTGGCGAGCGCACATGTCCTATAGCAAAAATGTCTCCAAAAAAAAAAAAAAAAAGATTTTCAAAGAGAAAGAAGGAGCAACAGGGAGACCCTACAATCCTAGAGATAGAAGGACCAACAAGCAGGCCCAAGCCAAGCCACTCAGCTTGAGCTCATCAGCAGGGAACTCTGCCAAGCCTGCAGTGGGGAGAGGTGGGGCTCTCCAGCCTAAAGAACCAATACCTGGTTCCTGCAATCCCAGAGAAAGAAAGGGCAGCAGGGAGACCCTTCAATCCCAGAGATAGAAGGTAGGAGCTACCACCCCACACATGCTGATGCCATTCTGTCCCTCACCTATCCAGGACCAACACAGGCCTGAGCCAAGCTCCTCAGCCTTAGTTCATCAGCAGGGACCCCTGCCTGGCCTGCTGTGGGGGAGGTGGGGCTCTCCAGTTCATATGGTATGCCTGTGTACCAAGTGAAGTAGTCTACCACCTTATATTCTACCTGTCAGTGCAACCTCCATTGACATTGGGAACAAGTCAGGTTTGGTTATTGAGTATGCAAGAACCAAACACCTGAAAATAGGAGACTCTGGAGGAATTCTTTCCCCATAACTCTCTTAGCAGTAAATGAGAGAAACTCCCCTCTGAATGCCTAAAACTTAAACTGCTACCATGGATTCTAATTCCCATCCATAGTAGAAAAGGGAAACTGACACAGAGCTTACACATATAATAAGTGCAGGAGCACACAGCTATAGAAACATACTCCAAAGAGTAGGAAGAAGTGAGTATATCACCAGATTACTAATCAAAGCAGAACCCAAAGTAATAGGAGAAAATCAGGAAACATGTTCCCCTCAAAGGATTTTAACTCCTCACCAACAATAAATAAAATACAAGAGATCACAGACATTTCAGAAAAAAAAAATTCAGAATATTCATTGTAACACTACTCAACAATATGCAAGAGAAAACTGTGAACCAATTCCAAAAGATGAGAAAATCTTTCCGTGGCAGTAAAGGAGGAACTTCATAAGGATATAGACACACTGAAAAAGAATCAAACAGAACTCTTAGAGTTAAAGAATATATTGCAGGAAACCAAAACCTCCCTTGAAATTATCAACAACAGATTAGATCACATGGAAGGAAGAATCTCTGACCTTGAAGACAAAACCTCCAATTTAGTCCAAGCAATTAAAAAGAATAGAAGAATAACCATTAAAATGAGAACAATATATGGGAAATCCTAGACACCATTAAATGGCCTAGTAGCCATATAATAGGTATTCCAGAAGGTGAAGATATAGGTAAAGGCATAGAAAACATTTTTTATGATATTATATTATATATTAGCTGAAAACTTTCCAAATTTAGAGAGGCATATGGACATCAAAATTCAGGAGACATGAAGGACACTAAGTAGATATTACAAAAGAATAACCTTTCCAATGCATATTATAGCCAAATTGGTAAAAATCAAGGACAAAACAAAATTCTAAAAAAGGCAAGAGAGAAACAGCAAGTTACTTATAAAGTTTACTCCATTAGACTAACACTGGATCTCTAAGCTGAAACCATGCAGTCAAACAAAGAATGGAAAGACATATTTAAAACTCTGAAAGAAAAGCAATTTCTGGGACCAGCAGTTAGCGTAATGGCTATGTCGCTGGACTCCCACATAGTTGACTGCGGTTCGCGTCCCGGACCCGGTGGCTTAAACTCACGCCGGGCGCGTGTGCGTGCATGCCCAAGATCCCGAGAGGAGAATGGAGGAGAAGGGATTGCGGCATGGCCATCCCCCCTGGGGGGTGATTTCTCACTTTCTGTCTCTGTGTCTCTCTCTGTCTGTCTGTCGAGCACACGCACCCTATAGCAAAAACCTCTCCAAAAAGAAAAAAAAGAAAAGCAATTTCAGCCAAAAGTACTATACCCAGCAAGGTTATCCTTCAAATGGGAAAGAGAAATAAAACTATTCTCAGATTAAAAAAATGCTGAAAGAATTCTCCAAAACAAAACCAGCTCTTCAGAAAATGCTTAAGGAACTACTATATCAAGAAAGCTAGAGAGAGACAAACAGAAACAAATGCAAAAACAAGTAGAAAAAAGATAAGTCTCCACATATTTATAAAAACATCGAATGTTGGGAATAAATGTAGATTCAACAATTGTAGCAGGTTTCAACATATATACTTATTATAACCATTATTCATCGTATAAAACTAGAAAATAGAGCAAAAGTCCAAAATGTTACAGTGAGTCTTTCTTTGGAATGAATTTTTTAAAAGGCTAGAATAAAGAACTTTGTAAAGCCTATAAACCACCAAATCACTGGCTTTACCATGTCTTCACTTTTAAACATCTCTTTCCAATTTTGTTTTATCCTTGTTTTTTCAAGGACTTACTTCTTCATGCACAGTACAGTACTATGGTCTTACAGGGATGCACAGTGTGTGAGTAAAATTATTCTTTTTCTATGTCTTCTTCATGAACTATTGTTATATACAATTTTACCTATCTCTAACTGAACCAGTGCCTGCTACCTACAGATTTTTTTCAGATTATAAATTCATCTCCCACAGTCTTCTACATGGAAATTACAAATTCTTCTTTCACTGGCTATGTTAAGATTATCCTTGTTAATTCATGCTTTTGTTTGTTGCCTGATCTTTAATCAATATTTATTTTTAGAACTGTACCTCACAGTGAAAAATGTTACAGACAATTCAGTCCATACTTGCAGAGTAACCACTGGGGCCAGTTTCCAATGTTCACAACATAATGTTAAATGTTGAATGTGGTGAATGTATTTATATGCTCAATTTGTTTATTGCACACTGCATGCATGCTTTTAAAGACCATTCTGTAACCTATGAAGATGTGTGATGGTTATATGTAAATCATAAATTACAATAAATATCTAAATAGAAAAAGAGCTTTAATAACTTCTATCTCCCTATGTCCAAGGGATTTTCTATAGTCTTTCCCTAAGATATCTCACCTAGACCCACAACTTAAATGATCAGATGATCAGTAAATTACTCATATGTTTATACCTCTAGATCCCTTTTCTGATTTCCAGGCCCTTATATTATGTTGGCTCTTAATATACTCCTCTTTGATGTGTCAAACCCACCTCAATACACCTACAAGACAAACCCATGGTCTTTCCCAAAACTTTGTTCTGTTGTGTTCTCTATCTCAATAAAGAAACACCATCATATATCCAGTTACATAAGCCTGAAACTTTGCAATTATTTCTTTCCCACCTCTCTCTTGCTTCTCAATAATTTTACCTGCTAAGTAAATTTTAAATCTGTCCACATCTTCCTATCTACAAAGTCAAAACCAAGATTGCACTATCAGCAGATATAGAAGCATGAAGATGGCTAAATAGTGAGAAGAGAATAGAGTGGGAGATAGGAAGTGAGAAAGAACAGAAAGATGGAAATAAAAGTGCAATGTTAGAAGAGAAAAGCAATTGTAAGAGAGCTGCTACTCCTTTTAATATATTTTAGAAAATGTTGGTTGACAGATATAAAATTACAGTTATACAAGAGGAATATGCTCTAGTGTTCTGTAGCACAGTAGAGTAACTATATTTAACAATAACTTATTGTGTACTTCAGAATAACTAATAGAGAGGACTTGGACTGTTCTCAACACAAAGTAATGATAAATGTTTCAGATGATTGATATGCTGATTACCCTGATTTAATCATTACCATTCATGTATTCATGTACTGAAAAAATCACACTGTACCCCATACTACAATTATTATGTGTCAATTAAAAATTAATAAAAGAAATAATGTCTACCTGATCTAGTCTCTGAAAGGGGGTGGTGAGGAAAGAAGGAAGCCTCTTCCATCACTGATCCATGTATGTATGTGTCAGTGTGGGTGGAGAGAGGAGTTGACTTTGAAAGGCAACCAAACAGAAGGAACTTTCTACTGCTCTCCATATGATTTAGTATCACAGATTTAAAGACCACTGAAGGAGTTTTCTTTATAAAATTTCCTATATTTCCATAAATTCAAACCTCAACCTCTATTACTGTTTAGATTAGGATTTGTTCACACCACTTGCCTGATCTTCATAACTGCTTCAAATAACTGTGTTATTGAAACTTTTTGTGCAGATCAGTTTGGTAAGTTTGTCAACATATCCCTCCTGCTCAGAGCTCATTAAGTGTCACTCACAGGGCTCAAAATTCCCTGGGAACCTAAGCAAGCACTGAGTCTGTTCTTCAATAAGGCCACTCAGTCAGCACAGTCAGAACAATTCACATCTAGATGCAGAGATCGCCAGAATAGAGGGATCTGGCACAGGCAGGTCCAGCCCCCCCCAAGTGTAGCAAGAGCTCTGAGAACCAGGCAAGGAAGGCGCCAAAGACACACCCCCCACCTAACCTCGAACAGGTCACCACGACAGGGCTCCAGATGGATCAAGAATAGCAGGGATAAGTACTTCATCTCGCCATGGCTTAGTTTTCTCACTCAAAATGAAGAGAATTGTACTAATACAAAATTGTTTGAAAGATTGGATACTTGCTGTAAAATAAGAATCAGTCCACAATGGTAGACTGTTTAGTTTACTAAAAGAATATTTACTATAAAAGATTATAAAAGAGTACTATAATTACTCCCTATCTATAACAGGCTTTATCCACCAGCTCCCTGGGCCCTGTGGTACTCACAATATACTTTCAATTGAATGTTAATTATAAGGACCCAGGAATGCAATAAAATGTGATGGACATCAATATCTTCATTTCCTTCCTGCAGGATCTTTCCACTATTTGATCAACACATGGAGGTCTTTGATTTTGGAGGAAAATATGCTTCCTATTCTGCTTAAACCACTGGCAATTTAGAAACGCCCCAAACCAGGGATACACGAACCACCTATGAGGGGCATCAGGTTTCGTAAAAGCAGCACAATACGTCTATCATTTGTGATGAGATACAGAAAGAATGGTAAACTCAGTATCTTCTTTGCTTTCAGTTTTCAAGGAAATCAGTAACTAAGACCATCAACCGAATTGTTTTTACGGTTTTTATAGATTATGTTTAAAGTTTATTATTTATTTCTTCCACGAGAGGCAGAGAGAGAGACAGAGAGAGAGAGAGAGAATGTTCTCAACAGGGTCTTGATGTTGGGAACCAATTCCAGCCTTCAGCCATCCCTGGATCATGGGATGCATGCCCAGCATCCTCAGGGAGGTCTCCAGAGTTGAACGAGGAACTTTCTGATGTGGGACTGCATGGCAAAGCATTGTGTCTTACTGCTGCACTGCCATATAGCCCCAGCCTTTTAGATTCTTAAAGGAGTGATTGCATATTCAGTTTAAAATAAAACTTATTGAGAACTGTTGCAAATTTTTTCATCCTCACAATCCCATAAAACATATTCCTTGTTTTACAGATGACAAAACTGAGGTTCAGAGAAGTCCAACATCTAGCTCAGGACACAGAAGAGGGCAAAAGGAGAGCCAGGGTTTATGGCCAGATTAACGCTTGTAATCACAGCTCTCCCCACAGAAACATGCCGCCGAGTGTGCGTTCACAAGGAGCAGCAAGTTGCTCCTGTTGGTTGCTGTGTAATTTTTAGCCCTCACATTACTGCTGTCACCAGCTTTTGTGCTGGAGAGACATGGGACTTGAATACTGCCAGTGTGGGGGTGAGAGTGGCTCCTGCAACGCCGAACGGGAGCAAGGAGCAGGTGAGAAGTGAAGTTGTAACACTAGCAAGCTTAAATGACTTGAAAGAAAACTGGCTGGGGCAAGAAGGAAAGAGGTCAGAAACTATGCAGTGACACAGATCTGTGGGAAATGGAAACTTGAACCAGCTGGAAAATAAAATACAGGGACCAGCAGCTGGTGTAATGGCTATGTCGCTGGACTCCCATGCAATTAACTATGGTTTAAATCCTGGACCCAGTGGCTTAAACTCACGCCAGGTGCATTTGAGTGCGTGGCCAAGATCCCGAGAACAGAATGAAGGAGAAGGGATTGCAGCGTGGCCATCCCCCCTGGTGGGTGAATTCTCACTTTCTGTCTCTCTTTCTAGAGAGCACACATGCCCTATGTCAAAAACCTCTCCCAAAAAGGAAAAAAAAAAAAGATAGGAAAAAAAATTGCCTTTACTTCAGTGGTAGACATTGAAACATACTGTATTTGAGAGGAAGGAACTTGGTAAAGAAAATAAGATACAGCAACCTTAAAACAAAAGCTGGGGTCATCCAGTGGCATGGTGGTTAAGGTGGCTGGATCCCACATGGCCAACTGCATGGTTGGTTCAATCTTCTGACCTGGTGGCTTGTAAAACAAAACAAAACAAAACAAAACACCAAAACAACACTAGGTGTATGTGTGTGCTTGTCCAAAATTCCGAAAGGGGAAATAGAGAAGAAGGACTTGTGGTATAACGATCTTACAGGGGCTATGGAGGGTTTTCTCACTTCTTTCCCTCTCTCTCTCTTTCTATCTCTGGTGAACACATGTTCTCTCTAGCAAATTAAACAAAAACAAAACAAAAATCTGAAAAAAATATAAAATTCTCTTGGTCAGAGGTTTTTGAAAGCAAAATCAATATTACTCAGAGAGGCCTTTGAAAATACAGCTAATGCTCCAGAAATGACTAGTATGTAGAACACCAAAGTAGGGGCCAGCAGGTGGCATGGTGGTTAAAGGCACTGGACTCCCACATGGCTGAACGCGATTCAAGTCCAGGACCTGGTGGCTGCCTTTCTCACTTTCCCTCTCTCTCTCTCTCTGATCAAAATAGAAAATAATAATAAAAATAATAAAGTTAAATAAAATAATTCTTTTTTTGAAAAAAAGACCACCAAAATAAATAAATGGAGCAAGCTTTAAATTTAAATTTTCTGAATTTTTTTTTACAGGTTCCACTTCATAGCCAACTTTTTTTTTTTTTTTAGTTCTTTTTTTTTTTCTTGGAGAGGATTTTGCTATAGGGGGCGTGCACTCACCAGGGAGACAGAGAGAGAGACAGAGAGACAGAAAGCGAGAAATCACCCCCCCAGAGGGGATGGCCACGATCCAGGCTGAGGGTGGGGTGGACTGTGGCATTGGGGCTTGTTGAGGGTAATAGCTCTATCTCGTGTCTCTCTCTTTCTCTCTTTTGTTCATGGAAGAAGTTTATAGAAAGAGCTCATTTTTTCTTTTTCTTTCTTTCTTTATTTATTTTTGGAGAGGTTTTTGCTATAGAGCGTGTGCGCTCACCAGAAAGACAGAGACGCAGAGACAGAAAGCGAGAAATCACTTCCCAGGGGGATGGCCACACCGCAATCCCTTCTCCTCGTCTCCTCTTGGGATCTTGGGCACACATGCACACGCGTCCGGCGTGAGTTTAAGCCACCGGGTCCTGGACTCGAACTACGGTTGACTACATGGGAGTCCAGTGACATAGCCATTATGCCAACTGCTGGTGCCAAGCTCATTTTTCTTTAAAAAAATATTCACATCCTTGGCATTAAGTAAATTTTCCCCAAAAACCAAGATAATAATAACTTTAAAACTCTTCAAAGCATTTCTTTACACAGAATCCTATATACACATTTAGAAATGTTTTTCCCTGGGGATGGAGGAGTGAGCAACAGCTTCTACAAGTGAGAGTATTTACAAAGTGTGTGTAAAGTTGTGAAGCTCATGTGCTTTTGTATGTGAGAGACAGAGTAGGGGGCAATGGCCACAAAATTAGTTGAGATATTCTGAAAAGGCCAAAGCAAAGAATTTTAAGAAGTGATTGAGAGGAGAAGCTATTCTCTTCCCCTCCATTCTTAGCAGGTAAGAATTTATACAAAGAGATTTGAATAGCTAAACACAGTAGTCTTTGTCATTAGAAAACAAAACAGGGCCAGTGGGTAGCATGGTGGCTAAGGCACTGGATCCCACATGGCCAACTCCACGGTTGAGTCTCAGACCCAGCAGCTTGAAAATCATGTCAGGCTCATGCGCGTGCATGCCCAAAATCCCAGAAGAGTATGGAGGAAAAGGGACTGTGGAGTGGCCACCCACCTCCTACATGGGGTGTGTGTATGTGTGTAAGTGTGATTTCTCACTTTCCCTCTCTCTGTATCTCTTTCCAGTGTGCATGCACCCTATGGCAAAAATATTAAATACAAAAAACAAGAAAATGAAACAGAGTCCAGAAGGTGGTGTTGTGGTGCTTGGGTCTCTGGACTCCCACATGGCTGACTGCAGTTTGAGTCCTGGACCTGGCAGCTTGCTTTCTCACCCCCTACCCCTTCTCTGTCCCTCTCTGGTCAAGTTTAAATAAATAAATAAATAAATAAATAAATAAATAAATAAATAAATAAACTAACTAACTAACTAACTAACTAACTAACAACTTAAGTAAAATTATTATTTTTTTAAAAAAGAAAAGAAAATGAAACACAATTGCGGAGGGAAGTTAGAAGCCACAAAGCACAAATCTAGCCCATTTTAATCACATGCAAAATTCTCATTAGGCATCTTTGTGCCAACCACATTTGTACAAGCTGGGATTCAGCAATAAACAAGGAAAACTAGCTACACACAGGAACCTACTACGCTCTGTGGGAAGAAGGTGGAAACAATACGTCATGGCAATTGCATTTACTAATCATAAACACAGTAGCCAGATCAGGTTGGAGAAAGCCTTTCTAAAGACCAGGCACATGAGATGGATCATAAATATGAAACAGAAGTCATCATGTGAAAATATGGGGGGCGAGTGCGTCCAGCAGAAGGAACAGTAAATGAGAAGGCGGAGACAGTTCAGCGTGGCTGAGGGACAGAAAGCAGTCCAGTGTGGCTGGAGCCCTGCAGATACGAGGGCAGAAGGCCAAGCAAGTGAGAAGAGCTTTGGCTTCGGTGAAATGTGGGTCATCAGTGACCCGGATCATAGCCAGCTCAAGCATGGCGGAGTGGAAGTCCAAGAGAACAAACTGAGGAAAGAAAGGAGAAGATGAAGTGAAGACATTAAGTATGAGCAACTCTTTCAGGACATTTGCTTTGGAAACAATAGCTGGTAAAACGCGTGCCATTAGGCAGGCTGGCGAGCTGCCCGGGACGGGCGAGTAAAGGGAAACATGGGTGTTGAGAAAGAAAAGGGTAACTGCTGGAAAACAACTGAGGAGCTGAAAAGGCATGGGATGGGGATGACGTGGAGGGGTCGACCCAAGAGCAGAGCAGAGATGATTCTTCCAGAGCTGCTGGGAAACGGCAAAGAACGAGACCGAGGGCAGAGGGCTGGTGAAATCAGGAAAGAAAGAGATCACCATGACTCTGTGTCTCTTCACTGTGAATATGAAATGAGATCATCCACCCAGGCTGGAGAGGGACGTGGAGATCTGAGACGGTCACCTCAGAAGGAAGGCACATGACCTCACTAGGACCAGCTGGCACTGCAGGATGCACGTCTGTGACTGAAGTCATGAAGTGAGTCCAGCAAGAACAACTCTGGGAGTCTCTCCAGAGAGCGGCTCCACTCTGTCTGAATACCAAGGCCCTCGGGTTCTGCAAATGTGCCATTACGGTCTTGATTAACTCCGAGTATTTGATTCTTCCATCAAACTTGCCAGGGGAGGCTTCTGCTTTTCCTCACATGCCCTGGAGGCGGCACAGGAGAGGTGGCAGAGAGGCTGAGGGTCAGATCAAAGGCACGCATGCCCATAGCTGCTCAGAGGCCTTTTGTTTTAAGCCCTGTGCCCTGCTTTGGCACTCACTGAAAGCCCAGGGAGACAAACACCACAACATCCAAGTGTGTGCTGAAATGTACAGTTACACCTGCCCCGGATTCCAGAAGCACAGCCTGCTGTCCGAGTCTGCTCAGACTCGGTTTTGCATTTTCTCTTGTCTGTGTCCCTTCCTGTGGCGCTCCGCTACCTGCACTGGAGGCCGCTGTGGGGTGGAAACACCACCTTTGTCTTGGCTGGCCTCAAGTTCCCAGGGCTCCTGCCACAGAACAGACCCTGGATAAAAGGCCAAGTGTGTCTATTACAACCATTCTCTAACTGCATATATATGACTTTCTTCTGGGAAGACAGACATGGGGATACCCCAAGTCCCTTATGTCCACAGCTTTGGATCCATTGTTTTATCCCTTGAGGGCAGGGTAAAATGATTCACCATGGGGCCAGCAGCTCAATATGATGATGCACTAACTCCATTCTGTCAGGATCAGCCCATTCCTTCACTCTCAGCACAGCTTGCCCCCTGTGACTTAAAGACGGAAGTCACCTCGTGAGGGTGCTCAGGGACACCCTAATTCTCTGTACTTTGAAATCTCTGCAATCTCAACCTCACTCTCTGCCTTCAGTGCTGGGGAGAGCAGCGGGATGGGAAGAGTACCGTGGAATGGACTGGGCATCTTTCTCTTTTTTAATATATATTTTATCATTTTTTATACATGCAAGCACTGTATATCATCACAGCATGCAAAATGAATGTTACCAGCATAAATAGACTTTATATTAGGCCACAGATATTATCATGCATCTTATCATCAACAAATAATTTTCCTTTCTGAGTCCCTTAAATGTTTTGCTTCTTTCTTTTTCCCCTTGATTCCCTTCCTCTTTCAACGAACTTTCCAATAATGGTCCATCTTGATGGCAAAGTGGGGAGGTGGTTATGAAATCATTGTAATTCAAGTACAGGAAAAAAAATTGGCATCATTTCAAGACCCGACACTAAAGGCCGGGAACACTGGATTACATTTATATCTCCCTTCACACAAAAGGTCTGATGCACAGTAAGGTACTCAGTCCATCTGCTCAATTGTTTTTATTTTTTCAAATCTAAGATTTTTAAGCTCATTTACCATTTGTGGAGAAATATACCAACACAGACTAGTTCCATTTATTGGAAGACCTTGGTATTCCCTGAGTCAGAAGCTTCCTGAACCTCCCTGCTATGGAATTTCCCACACTTCTGCCCTCTCCTCCCCCGCCCTCCTCCCCAGGGTCTGTAACCACAAGACTGGAGGTATTATAAAGTCCTTTCAATTTAACAACTGAGGACTCAGAAGAGAGGCTTGTACACAGTTGTGAAACTTTCAGCCCCTTAAAAACGCCCTCCATGCAAGGGCGGGGTTGCCCTGGTCCCGATCCCTGGGGAATCTTCCACCCTGGCTGGCTGGGGAATAGCCTGCCTGCCCTCCATGTCCCTGCAAAGTGTTACAGACAAAAGCTATTTGTGTAGTTTCAATGGAAAATGGCTGGTCAATGTTTGATGTTGAAAACTTCCAGCACAGATCTTTAAAAATTCTTCAAATGTATTTGAGAGTATCAAAGTTGCTCTTTTGCCCTGACTAAACTCCTTCACCTCCTCTGTATAGAACTTTAATTCCTATAGAGGAATTTTATTATTCTTCCCTCCAGAATCCATATTTTGTTGACCAGGCCAATACTTAACTAATTGGTATGCAACTGCCAGAAGGCACCAGAAGTTCCCCTAAGAATTCTATTCCCTACGTCTATGTAATAGTCATTATTCAATAAGCGAGAAAAAGTCTTTTAAAAAACCACAAATTCTGAAAGTATTTTCTATTTAACATCTCAAGAAATGATTCAATATTCTAGAAATGATTCAACAGACATACGCATACAAAAATATTTTCTTCCAAATCAAGTTAAAGTATTTGGTTACTATAAATATGAGCTACATTGGTTCCTAAATTTGATGAGGGTTGAGCTATATTTTTTCATCAAACTTGGCCCAGTTTTAAGGACAGAGACCTTAAACACAGTGCATAAGGGTCATTTTGGTTAGAAAAACAACCTTCCAAAAGTAAACCAGGACTTGAGGTCCTACAGAAAGGTGAAGTATACTAAATCCATCAAGTAAATATGCACATCTCTGAGACAATGGCCTGCTTTGAAGAAATGAAGATGGCCTTTGTGCCCTTCTCTACCATTCTAGCTAGCAACCTTGTCTTACTTATCAGAGGTAGGAGACCTCTGGGTTAACAGGCCTAGAACATATTGAATAGTCTCCATAGAAAGCATCATTTCAAGAGTTTAAACATTATTATTATTATTATTTTATAGCTAACATCATTCAGTGCTTACTTAAGCCAGGAGCTAAGCTCACTTTAGCTCTACAACAACCCTGTAAGTTAGCATTTCCCCCATTTTATAGACAATAACAGCATCAGAATACTATTTACATAGTACTCATTATGTACCAGACACTGTTCCAAGCACTTCGCATATATTAATTTCTTTAAGCCCCACAGTAACCTCCTGAGGAAATTGAGCTTTTGCCCTGCGTGATGTCAAGTAAGATGCATATCAACTACAGATGTGACTATAGCAGTCATAGATCTAATTTTCCCATCTTACAAAGATTCTTGAATGGGCAAACACCCCTTGGTAGCCAGCCAGCCTCGCTCTCTGACTGCACAGCATCTCAGATTAGGACACACACTGCATCACTTTCTCCAGGTCATAAAAGAAAGGGCTACTTATTCTAAGCACAGGACTTGAAACACACTCAGATGCACATAAACTGAGATCCCACAAGAACCCTCTAATTGCATGGGTTTTTTTTTGTTTGTTTGTTTTTGTTTTGTTTTTGTTTTTGTTTTTTTTTTGTAGCTAAACCACATATTGCACAAAAATTGCTTTGTCTGAAGATATTCTAAATTTGTGAGTGGGGGGGTAACAGAGTTGCACTGAAATTTGTAAGTGCACAAATGTGCCTTTTTGACCACTTCACTTTTGTACAGTATCCCTATTTATTTATATCTGTATTGGAATTAGTATATTAAAAATGGACATGTACTTTGTAAGTATAACTGATGACATATAAAAGGCTAGGACAGAGAATTGCTTCTCCCTGTACTCTGGGACTTGAGGGCTCGAAAGCTAAAAATCATTTTTCCTAGGCTCTCCTATGACGTGAGTTCTGAATGCAAAAGAGAGCTTCCACTCGAACTCCAGCAGGTGGAAGTGAAATGGAGGCTAGTTTCCTGCCGCAGCCATCTTGGTCATGGAGGCTAGGACCTCTCTGCATGGGGCATTGCAGCATTCCAGCAGGAGGGTCACAGAGGCAGCTCCACAGGTGCAGCAGCAGCATCCTGATCAATGTTCGTAAGGTTAGCAGTCCTGACAAGGATGTCCTCCCATAGAAGACATGGAAGCCCCCTGAGTAGGTCAGTTCTCCAGGATGGTCCTGAAGTGATTCCTGCAAGCCCAGCTTTGATCCTGGTCTTCCAGCTCTTCCTTCCTATGTCCCTAATTCCCTGTAACCACTCTCTTCCTAAGGCAATTAGCTCATTTGTTCCCTAAAACCAAACTGCAGTGGATAACAGCACGTGACCAATGCCGAAAGCCCAGGAATCAGCCCGTGATGCCGTGTTTGCACTTAGACACCAGGAGTCCATTCCTGTCCGATGTCAGAGGCTGGCAAGGAAGACAGTGCTGAGCACGCCTTGGCATTTAATTAAAACAGCACGCTCCACATCCAGAGGCACTAGCCCCAGAGGGTGCTTCAGCTTCAAGCTCTGCTGAAGTCTGCCTTCTAATAGATTTGCATAATTTCCACCTAAATACTCACGCCTCTCACAGTCAGTTTCCCTCCACTGTCCCCTATACTCTACTCCCCAAAAAAGAAAGAAGGAAAAAGAAATCCAAAGAGGTGAGGAGGCTGCACAGAAGCAGTCTATCATCCCCGAAGAATAAAGACAACCTACTAGAATTTCTTTTTTTTTTTTTTGGAAGGGAGGCTTTTGCTTTAGGGTGTGTGCACTCGTTGGGAAGAGAGAGAAAGACAGACAAACAGACACAATGAGAGGGAAAGTAAGAAATCACCACCCCCCCCCCCCCCCCCGCCCCTCGCCAAGGGATGGCCACGCAGCGATCCCTTTTCCTCCATTCTCCTTCTGGGATCTTGGCCATGCACACACACAAACCCAGAGTGAATTTCAAGCCACCGAGTTGAGGACTCAAACCACCGTGGGCCATGTGGCATCCAGCAATATAACTGCTACACCATCTGGTGGCCCCAGCCTATGAGAGTTTTAAAAAGCCTATCTCAGGCAATGTTCTCCTGGCAGAATCTAACCTCCCTTTTAAATGAGAACCAAAGCACTGCAAAGGGCCAATTCTGTATCTTGAGAGAAAAGAAAGACTGAATGGAAGATGAGAATGAATGTGGGACTAAGCCACTGGTAATGATGTTGATACCAACTTCTTCCTCTCAGTTTTTCGGGGAGGCGTCAAACCCTTTGCACACTAAAGTTCATATATGGGCATCTTTGTATACAAGGTGAAAAGAGGCCACAGTGAAGACAAAACAATGTTTATATATCATCTAAGAGTTTCTCTCCAGCTGTAGACTGTTCAGTAAGACCGGAAAAAACTATAAAAACTATGGTTGGGAAATAGCAAATCCTCTGAAGGGATATATCATTGCCTCTGGCTCCTGAAGATTCCAAGAATCTCTTCCTCAAGTTTAAGGGCAAGGATTTTAATAGTATCTCAGTCACACAGTGAAGTTATTCATTACTCTCCATCATTAGCCCAGATGATGCTAAAGGCTATTTTCTTTCGAGATGCCTCAGAAATTGTCTCCGATGAGGGAAAAGAAATGAAATCAGCAGACCACTGCTCCAGCCAGTGCAAGGCTCTTTTGCCCTCAGTAAGATCAATTCTGTCACCAGCACAATAATTTTCAGCTCTCCGAAAGCCTGTGCACGAATCAGAAAGGACAGTAGTTCAACACTTTACTCACGTTCTCTCTCAGTGATGTGCAGTGAGTACTATGCACTGAGCCAGCTGGCGTGCGGGCAGTGATCACAGCCGACAACTGGCACACATACATGCTCTTCTTAGCATAGAATAATCCTCTCAAGGCATGGACAATTCCTTAAGCACCCGATAAGTTAACCTAGTCTAGTCTAGGTTGGAATTATAAATGCTTGTATAGAAGTCAGGAAGAAAACACACACGATTGAATCTCTCTTCTTAGCCACCTCCAAAACCACAGTCCCTGATGTTTGATTCCAGATACGGCAGCATTGAGGATGCTATAAAACTTCTTTCAAGTATTTGAACTAGGCTTTTCCATGTAATAAGATCCCTACAACAGGGAAAACAACAACAACAAAAAACCAACTCACCAAATTACTATCAACTTCTGCTCTAGAGAGGAGTTCAAAGTTCCAAAGTACTTACAAAACTCTCCAAGGGCTGTCTTGGCTTGGACACCAGAGTCACTAATAAAATTTAATTTTTAACTGAAGATAAAAGTGATGAGAATAGCCATATGAACACAAAATGGTTAAGCCAATAAAAACAAGAAGACTAAATGAAAGTACATAGTATTTTAACAGGGTTATTGAGGTATGATTTGCATGCTATGAAGTTCACCCACTGCAAGTATAACTTACTGATAGTAAAATTACAGGGTTGTGCAACCATAGACCACAATCCAGCTTCAGAACATTTCTATCATTCCAAAAATACCCCTAGTGCCAATTCTTGATCAATCCCTGTTCCCACTCCCAAGCCCGGCAACCACTAGTCGGTTTTCTGTCTTTATAAAGACAGATTTACTCCTCCTGGACATCTCATCTAAAGGAAGCATACAGTATGGGGTGTTCTGTATCTGGCTTTTTTCACTTCATGCAGGGGTTAGCAAACTACCTGCTCCTGTTTCTGTAACGAGTTTAATTGGAAGTCAGCCACTCTCACTCATTTATGATTGTCTGTTGCTGCTTTAGCACTACCAGGACAGAGTCGGGAAGTTGCTACAGAGACCATCTGGTCTGCAAGATGAAGTATTTACTGTTTGATCTTCTGAACAAATGTTTGTCCACCCCTGACTTCGCTTAGTACTTCTGAGTTTTCTCCACATCACAGAATTTATCAGTCACTCCTTTTCATTACAGAATATTTGCAATATACTGGGTTGTTGGGAAAGTCAAGATGCATTTTTGCATGAAAAAATATGGATCATGACTTTCCAGACAACCTAATATCACACTTACAGATTATGCTTGTTTATATATTGATAGATCACATTTATAGTAATGTGCATTCATATATCATCAATGTTCATTCATTCATTTGTTGATGGACATTTAGGTTGTTTCTAATTCAGGACTATTATGAATAATGCTGCTAGAAACACCCACGTGCAAGTCTTTGTGTAAACATCTGGCTTCATTTCCCATGGTGGACAGCTAGTACCCAGGAGTAGAATTGCTGGATTCTAAGGCATACTTATGATAAACCTTTTGATAAACTGATAAACTGTTTCCCAAAGGACTATGCCATTTTATAATCCCAACAGCAGTGCATGAGGGTTCCAGTTTCTCCACATTCTCACTGCTTCTTGTTCCTGTCTGTCAATTTTTAAATTGTAATTTCTAATTTACATATAATAATTGTACACATTGATAGGATACAGCGTGGTTTTCTAAAACATGTATATGATGTGTAATGATAAAATCGGGCCAAAAAACATACCCACCAGCTCCAACATTTATTATTATTTTGTGTGGTGCCCCCATTTGAAATGTACTCTTCTATTTTGAAATATATCTTGAATTGTCACCAACTAGCTTTACTCTACTGTGCCATAGGACTCTAGAACTCACCACTTATTTACGTGCAGTCTTGTATTCGTTAAGCAGGTTTCCCATTCTCCTACCTGCTCCCCCTTCCAGTTTCTGGTACCCACTGTTACACTCTCTACTTTTTTTTTTCTTTTTAGTTTTTGCTGTAGGGCATGTACATTTGCCAAAGAGAGAGAGAGAGGGAAAGTGAGAAGTCACTCCCCAGAGGTCTCAGACTCAAACCACGCAGTCAGCCATGTGGGACCCAATGACTTAATTTCCATGCTACCTGTGGGTCCCTACATTGTCTACTTCTATGCAGTGGGATGTTTCAACTCCTACTAAGAAAGGAGGACATACGGTCTTTGCCTTTCAGTGACTGGCTTATTTCACTTAGCATTATTTCCTCCATTTGGTTCATCCATTTTGCCATAAATGGCAGGAATTCACCTTTTTTATAGGCTGAATGGTCTTTGTAATCTATTCCATTATCTATATAACCTCATTTTCTTTATTCATCAGTTGTTGAACATTTATGTCAATTCCATATCTTAGCTATTATGAATAGCGCTGTCAACTTTATTATACCTTTTTTTTTTTCTTACAGGGCATATGTGTTCACCAGGGAAAGAAAGGGAAAATGCAAAATCCTTCCCCAGAAGGGATGGCGATGCCACAGTTCTTTCACCTCCATTCTCATCTCTGTATTTTGGGCATGCACAGGTGCCCAGTGTGATTTTCAAGCCACTAAGTCTGAGACTAGAATCACATGGGGGCCATATGGGATCCAACACCTTAACCTTTATACCACCTCCTGCCCCACATTATATAATAGCTATTTTAATGGGTATGAAGTGGTATCTCATTCTGGTTTTAATTTGTATTTCCTCTAATGACTAATAATGTTAAGCATATTGTCATGCGTTTGTTGGCTGTTTATTTTCTTTGGTAAAATGTCTATTTAAATTTTCTACTCTTTTTTTTTGTCTTATTATTTGTTATTTGACTTATTACTGGGTTGTCCAATTATTGAGTTATAAGAGTTCTTTATGTATTATGTATAACAGTCCTTTATCAGACATATGACTTCCAAATATTTTCTCCCATTCTTCTATGGATTGTCTTCTAACCTTATTAAGTGTATCTTTTGGAGTACAGTTTAAAATTTTGCTGAAGCCTACTAATAAAATTTTAAATTTTATGGATCTTATTTTTGGTGTTGCATGTGAGAATTCTTTACCCAACCTAATGCACTACAATTTTTACCCACGTTTGAGACTTAGCGAGTCATCTGGCTTCGGAGCGGTTATCTATATTCCCAAATGATAAAAGAGAGAATTAAAAATAGGTGATGTTGAGAAAGGCAAGAAGATTTTTGTTCAGAAGTGTGCCCAGTGCTACACCGTGGAAAAGGGAGGCAAGCACAAGACTGGCCCAAATCTCCATGGTCTATTTGGGTGGAAGACAGGTCAGGCCCCTGGATTCTCTTACACAGATGCCAACAAGAACAAAGGCATTACCTGGGGAGAAGATACACTGATGGAGTATTTGGAGAATCCCAAGAAGTACATCCCTGGAACAAAAATGATCTTCGCTGGCATTAAAAAGAAGTCAGAAAGAGCAGTTGATAGCTTATCTTTAAAAAGCTACTAATGAGTAATAGCTGGCCACTGACTTATTTATGACAAAACAGAAATGTCTCACCTTTTTTATGTGTACCATATTTTAATTGATCTCCTACACCAGAACTCAGATCATGAATGGCTGACAGGATATTTTTGTTGGACAATCCTGATTTAAGTAAGACTGGCTTGTGGTTAAATTAATATTGTTTTTTTAAAATTTTGATAGTAATTTCAGTTCAGTAAGTGCTATCATTATTTGCCCTTTCTAAAGATATAATTGGTAATTCATTAGTGATGCTCATCTTTCTACAAAGATGGTGAATGCCATCTCAAAGCCTACTGGAGATTGGTTTTATTTAGGCTTGTATGTAACTGGTTATATGAATATATAAATGCTGGTGAAATCCCTTCACTTCTCAAAACTAAGCAGACTCACCTGTGTTTTAATTTGTGTTTATTAACCTGTTAAGGCAAAAGCTGAAGATAAGGTAGTGATGTCTACTTTATATATTTGGTCATGGGCACACATGTGCATGACTAGCAAACTCAATGAAGGTCTCCAAATGTGAACTGAGAACCTTCCCATGAGAGCCAGCCTCAGAGTGTTGCATTTTACCACTATGCTACCATCCGGCCCCTCAACTCACAATTTAATCATTTTCAGTACTTCTTTGTCATCATGTCCTATATACAGCCCATCAAAAATGTCTTCACTGTGGGACCAGTAGTTGGCATAATGGCTATGTCTCTGGACTCCCATGTAGTCAACCAGCTTCGAGTCGTGGACCTGGTGGCTTAAACTCATGCTGGGCATGTGCATGCGTGCCCAAAATCCCGAGAGGAGAATGGAGGAGAAGGGATTGTGGCATGGCCATCCCCCCGGGGGAGGGGGGTGATTTCTCACTTTCTGTCTCTCTGTCTCTCTCTGTCTTTCTGGTGAGTGCACATGCCCCATAGCAAAAACCTCTCCAAAAAAAAAGAAGTCTTCGCTAACATTGCTCAGATCACTTCCCCTCCCCAAACAGTCCCAGAGTTGGTCCTAAGTACCGCCCACCATTACTACTGCAAAAGTCTCCTGACAAGCCTTTTAGCTCCTCTTTCCCCCACTGCCTGTCATCATATACAGTCAGCCATGAGGAATGCTGTTGTAACGCAGATTCACGAAGCAATCTCGATTGTGCCCGGAAATGAAATCCTTTCATTTCACATTTCATGTATGCATGCACACACATGCAAGCACATAAGTGAATGAGGAAGAGATAGAGGAAATAAATGGGTGATGGGAAATACATTTATCTCAGTTCAACACTGTGATCTGTCATGATTACAGGGATTGGGGGTCCAACGGTGAAATCAGGGACTGATTTTAAGAAGCTTATAAATTGAGTGGGGAAAACAGCTAATAGTAACAGCAGAAAACATTTATTGCATAATTAGATGGTTTCAAATGCTGAGCTAAGAAGCACACATACATCATCTTAATTTAAAAATAAAAATGGCTGGAGGGCGCATGCACTTGCTAGAAAGAGAGAGAAAGAGAGGGAGAGAGAGGGGGGAGAGAGATAAGGTGAGAAAGCACCTCCCTTTCCTGCAATCACTTCTTTTCCATCTCTCCCTCCATTCAGAATTTTGGGTGCACACAAACACGCACCCATAGCGCTTTTCAAGCCTCCAGGTTTGGGACTTGAACCACACATTCAGCTCTGTGGGACCCAGCTGCCTTAACTACCACACCACTGGCTAGCCCAGATCATCTCATTTAATCCTAGGTATAACTAGGTATAATCATTATCCTCACTTTAAAGATAAGAAAAATGAGAATGACCTACATCACACAGCTAGATACGTGGCAGAACTTAGATGAAAGTTTCTTTGACACGCAAATAATTCACTCTCTGGACTACTTTTTTTTTTTTCGTTTGAGAGGTTTTCGCTATAGGGCGTGTGCGCTCGCCAGACAGACAGAGAGAGACATAGAGACAGAAAGCGAGAAATCACCCCCCAGGGGGGATGGTCATGCTGCAATCCCTTCTCCTCCACTCTCCTCTTGGGATCTTGGGCACGCACGCACACGCGCCCAGCGTGAGTTTTAAGCCACCGGGTCCGGGACGCGAACCGTGGTCGACTACGTGGGAGTCCAGCAACATAGCCATTACGCTAACTGCTGGTTCCTGCTGTTTCCTAATCTTAAAAAAATATATATATTTAAAGGGTACCCATTTTACTTTAGCAATAATGTGGAGCCAGCAAGTGGTGTGGTGGTTGAAGGACTCGATCCCACAAGGCCAACTCAGTGAATTGAGTCCCAGACCCAGGAGGCTTGCAAAACACACCAGGCATGAGAGTGTGCGTGCCCAAAATCCCCAGAAGAGAATGGAGGACAGGAGATTGCAGTATGGCCACTCCCCCTGGGGGAATGGTTTCTCACTTTCCCTCTCTGTCTCTCTCTGGTTAGCACACACACATTACATGGCTGAAATCTTAAAAAATATCAAAAAGCAAAAAAACTGTGAAAAAGACTGCATAGATATTGGTTCAATTTCTGAAATTCTCAGTTTTTTAAGGATGGACTAGATGGTTGGTATGATTGCTTATACAAGTATCTTGAATTTAATGGAACTTTCATTGAGAAATAAAATTTATATTGTTAGTTTTTAAAATCCCATTTCCCATGATGTTTTTAAAGTCCCCTCATTTATCACAAGAGGAAGATATCTGCCTTACCACTTCTATAGATGCATGTGCCATTAGTTATTAAAAGGCTTCAAAGTTGTAAGGCACTATACAAATGGAAGGTACGGGTTTGAGTCTTAAGTTCCTATGGCTGGTACAGAAAAACAGGGAATGAGCTCATCACTTGCAAGTCTTTGACCCCGAGGCGAGGAAGGTGGAGGCTGAAGACTCCAACCTTTGCAGAGACTGGAGGCCTTTGCTGCCTGCCTTTGTTGCGCTGTTTTTTACACAACACAATTCCATAGGACTTAAGAGGACTCTGCCAGGGGACTCTCTGGGAGTGTGACATGATTTGCCAGATTAAAGTTTATCCGGACTCTGATGCTCCACTGTTTTTCATTAATTCCAAACTATGTACAGGATCTTGAAAATTAGAAACAAGCGGGACCAGCAGTTAGCGTAATGGCTATGTCGCTGGACTCCCACGTAGTCGACCGTGGTTCGAGTCCCGGACCCGGCGGCTTAAACTCACGCCGGGCGCGTGTGCGTGCGTGCCCAAGATCCCGAGAGGAGAATGGAGGAGAAGGGATTGCGGCGTGGCCATCCCCCCTGGGGGGTGATTTCCTGCTTTCTATCTCTCTGTCTCTCTCTGTCTGTCTGGCGAGCGCACGCGCCCTATAGCAAAAAAAAACCTCTCCAAAAAAAGAAAAAAAAAAAAAGAAAAAAAAAAAAATTAGAAACAAGCACAAAGAAAAACTTGGAAAGAGAAAAAGGATCATAAGCAGCTAACATCTGTGCTGTTACCACTCGAATGCTATACATATTTTTTTTTTCCTTAAGAGAGAGATTTTTGCTATAGGGCACATGTGGTCACCAGAGAGACAGAAAGCAAGAAATAACCCCTCTGGGGGGGGGGGGTGGGGGGGGTGGCCACAACACAATCCTTTTACCTCCATTCTTCTCTCAGGATTTTAGGCATGTATGCACACATGCCCGGCATGAGTTTTAAGCCACCAGGTATGGGGCTCAAACCATGGTCAACTAACTGGGAGTCCATTGACGTAGCCATTACACCATCTGCTGGTTCCTGAATGCTATACATAATTAAACATCTAGCCTCAGTCTTTTTTTTTTTTTTTTTTTTTTTTTTTGGAGAGGTTTTTCGCTATAGGGCGCGTGCGCTCGCCAGACAGACAGAGAGAGACAGAGAGACAGAAAGCGAGAAATCACCCCCCAGGGGGGATGGTCACGCCGCAATCCCTTCTCCTCCATTCTCCTCTAGGGATCTTGGGCACGCACGCACACGCGCCCGGCGTGAGTTGTAAGCCACCGGGTCCGAGACGCGAAGCGCGGTCGACTACGTGGGAGTCCAGCGACATAGCCATTACGCTAACTGCTGGTTCCCTAGCCTCAGTCTTTTATAGCTGATGACCCAGTAATATCTGAAAAAGGACATGATTGGTCTACCTTGGCTATTTGTTACATTTTTTTTAAATACACACAGATGTGAGATCTGACATGATAAATAACAAATTATAGCACAAAAGGTAAAATAAAAAATGAGAGAAAAAGTACACAGAAAAACACATAATGCTACTATTATTTTTCTCTATTTCAATTAGTCTGTTTGGGGTTTTCTGTAGGTTCATGACTCATGATTTTCAAAATAAGTGAATGATGTTTCAATATAAATATTCCATTATGATGCACATGTAAAAGTCTTGGCAATATTAATTTAGTGCAGTATGACATGCTACCTCCCCTTAATCTAATACTAGATTCCTCACACTTTTACATAAACTAGGAAGGGTATACCTATAAAGAATACTTTGTAGATCTAGAAGAAATAAGTGTTTCAAAGTTAAAAAAATAATCTGCTGTCAGAGAAAGTTGACTAATTGGAAGAGTGTATGAAATTATTTGAAACTATATTAACCTCTTCTTTCAGGGTCATGAACCAAAGCCTTGTTATTTTGCTAATATGACATTTTCTCTAAGTTTTCAAATCCAGAATTTGGCTACATGGATAATAATTATACTGGGTATTACCAGTATTCTGGAGTTTACCTACTTGGTCATTTGATATTTATTTTATGCCTGTTCGTCTAATCTCCTCAACTCAGTTGTCAGTTCTTAGAGAGACAACGCCCTGTATTTTATTTTTATCTTTCCTTAGTACTGGTATGATGCTAGGTACACCCAGAAAAACCTATATTACTTATTGAAGACTAAATAGAATCAAATAAACTTGTACACAATTTAGTCTACAGAATGGGAAAGAATAATACTTTTAATTTGGCAAAGATGTTTGAATCATGATACCAACCTATCTGCTGAACAATCAGATTTCAACCTCGTGTTTAAAAATTCTAAGCCGCTGCCATTTCTGGGAGCCTTTCCAGCAGAGCAGGGTAGCCAGGTCAGTGGTGGCTAGACATCCCATCCTCCCTCCCACCCCAGTTTTTTTGGAATTCTCATTTCCCTATAGCTTCTTCCCTTGGCCCAGTTTCTAGTCACAACATTGCAAGATCCAAGTTTTCAGTGCCAGAATCACAAAGTACAGAGTGAACACAATCCACCTGTTCCCTACAAATAAGAACCTTACTAGCCCGGGTCCAGTTTTGTCTTACATGTCTAAATACTCCATAATTCCAAAAGACCAGTTTTCTGCAATGAGGCCTCCAACTGGGCCAGCCAACCCCCTGGGCAACCAAGATACAAGGGTAAGTGTAATGTGTCACATAGGCCAGCTTCAATTTTATCTTAAAATGATAATTGCAATTTTCAGTTCGGCATTACAGACAGACAACAGCTACACAGGGAGGCTCCTCTCGGTTTGCAGAAGAGAGTGGAGCCATTAAGTTCCTTCCTATTGCTAAGCAACAGTTGTGTTACAATCAAACTGCTCTCAGCTCTCAAATAGCAGAGAAATGAATCTATTCAATTCAGAGCACCACAGGTGAAGGGAGAAGAGAGTGTTCGTAGACCCTGAAATATAAGGCAGATTTAAGCTCCATGTTAATTTCCGATATAGTCCCGCAATTTCAAATATTTAGTAGAGTGTGGGCCCAGGGTACTCTATTCCACAGGGAATCAAATGCTTTTCTTTCTGAAAAAAAAAATAAGAAAGAAAGAAACATAGCCCTTACATTTTTAAAAAATGTTTTTCAGTTCATCTACTCATTTCTTCCCTGGGTGAGAGACAGAGATAGAGACAGAGGCAGAGAGACAGCGCCCCCAACAGGGTCCTGATGTCCTGATCTACCCTCAGCTTTAGCCAACCCCCGATCATGGGCACACGTGTGCATGGCTTACCCAGAGAGGCCTCTGGACATGAACCTGGAACTTTCCCGTGCAGGTCAGCTTTGCAGAGCACTGCATTTTACTGCGGAGTCACTATCTGCCCTAAATTGAGTTTGATTATGAATCATGTAGCCAAAGTTTACAGGCTACCATGATACCATCTGTATTAGTTAGCTGTTGTTACGGTAATAACAAGTTGCCCACAGACTTAGAGACTTAAAACAACAAATATTTATTATCTTTTTTTTTCTAGAGAGTTTTTTGCTATAGGGCGTGTGCGCTTGCCTGAAAGACAGATAGAGACAGAGAGACAGAAAGCGAAAAATCACCCCCCGGGGGGATGGCCACGCCACAATCCCTTCTCCTCCATTCTCCTCTCAGGATCTTGGGCACGCACGCACACGCGCCCAGCATAAATTTAAGCCACCGGGTCCGGGACTCAAATCACGGTTGACTACATGGGAGTCAAGCAACATAGCCATTACGCCAACTGCTGGTCCCATTATCTTATAACTTCTTTAGAAGCTCAACTGGGTGGCTCTGGCTCAGAGGCTCTCATGAGGTTATAGTCCAAGATGTCCACCAGGCCAGCCATCCCCTAAAAGCAGTTCTTGGTCCCAAGGATCTGCTTCTGAGCTCCTGCATGTGGCTGCTGTCAGGAGGCTTCATTGCTAGTTTCTTGCCTCACTGATCTTTCCTTATGACAATTGGTTTCCCCAGAATTAGTGACCCAAAAGAGATCGACCAAGACAAAGGCCACCAGGCCTTTGAGAACCTGGCTCCCAAGTCACACGTGACCATTTTCACTTTATCATATTCATTAGAGTCAAGTTACTAAGTGCAGCCCACATTAAGAGAAAGGGAAATTAAGCTCCAACTCTGGAAGAGGGAAGTATGAAAGAACTTGTGGACTTTAAAACCACCAGTTCACCCAACAGAAATACTGATGTTTTTCTCCGATCAAAATGGTAGCAGTACCGAAACCCAAAGGACCAAGTTCCTGCAATACGCTGTTCACATAAGGCCGGAGATGAGACTGGGGACGGATCCTCTGGGCCATTCTTTATTTGTTTAAACATCAAGTCCCCATTGGGTCAAGGCAATAAAGTACTGGTGAAATAGAAGCAGGGGAGTGTGGTGGTTATGGGCAGAGGAGATGTTACATATCACAACATTATTTCTTTCAGTAGAAAATTCACCAAGGAATTTCACTTTCATTACATATCGTTGAAGCTATCTAGTATTTCTAACTTCCCAGAATAATAATTTTCAGTTGTTTATGGTATCGGTATACCTATTGTGGTTTGTTTGCCATTGTGCATTTATTATAAAAGTGTAGATCACTAAGAAGGCCAGGAAACCAAATGTTTTTTAGCCTTATGTGATGACCATTTCTGTCCTGTGATTACTCTGAGTCATCATTAGATAGTGAGAACCTTCCTAACTCAGAGACCACTTACAGCAGTCTTGCATTGTGGGAATGATTTCACCATATGCTAAATATTTTAAATCTGTATTTTCTTCAGAGAATCACAGTCCTATGTTTAGATACCTTTCTTCTTTCCAATTGATCTCTCCCAGCCTAAGAGTTTTAATCTTCAAAATAATGGGGCTTGTCTCCTATTGCTACACTTTTCATTATGGAAAAGTTCTATAAAACCAAGATATCATCCTAGAAATGCATTTAAGGGCCCATCCTGAGAGGAATTTACTATAAAATCCAGTAAAGTCCACCAGGGTTTTTGGACTCTAGACTACAAGAAGCAGGGCCAGCTTTGTGGTGTGTCTGTCACACAGAGTCTCACACTTAGGAGGACCCATGCTTGGCTTCCTGCTCTGCTGTCACTGTCTAGGAATTCTTAAGTGTTTCCAATGAGGGGACCTGCATTTTCATTTTGCACTGAGCTCTACAAAATATGTAGTTAGTCCTATCAACAGGACTCACCGCCATGAAATTGGTGCAGAATTCCAAAAGGTGAGACTATACCAAGGAAAAAAGATAACAGGGTTCAGCAAAAGGCAGTTAACTAAGAGATAAGACGAGTGTGAGTTACACAGAAAATGAGAAGCCGGTTGAGGGCCCCACTTGAGAAACACTACATTCAGCCAATATTTCAACCCTACGTTTCTGAATGCCATTGCTAACACGAGTTGGAGAGCCTCTTTGCCACTTACCTGACTCATCGGGAAATAGGGAACCACAGACATAAAGTGGGCAGAAGAAAGCAGAGCAACGATTGCCAGTCTTAGGTCTGTCTAGCCCCACTCATAGTGTGCGGCACATTCCCACTAATAACACCTCTTTTATGGAGTGCTTGTCCAAGGATGCCACTCAGAACCCTAAGGGGCACAGGTGTATTTTGGGGGAAGTCCCCTGGCTCTTCATACCTCTTCCTACCTAGAGTATGAATTCACTTCCAAGATTTGAAAACTGGAGACTGGGAATCGCTGCAGGAAGATTTCTACTTGATATCAAGATTTCTACTTGATCCTGCCTTAGAAGGCAGAATCTGATTTTGAAACAGAAAATCAGTTTATAATGCCTGCCTGAAGTTTTCATTTTAGTTTGTAATATAGGCATTGGAAAAAGCTCATTCTGTGCCTTTCTAATAAAGTTCTCATGCGGTAAGCTACACAGTGCTGAGTGTTTTCCCAAATTCTGAAGGGCAGCAGGGTACATTTGTGACATAATGTGATCCGCAGTAATCAATGTCTTACTGCAAATGTAATCCAATTCTCAGACACGGGTAAACATTTCCTCCCAATCAGATCATCTCATTGTCCTAAGGTCCCGATTTCTGCAGTCTCATGAAGGAAGTCACAGTCCCCTCAGTGCCAACGGCTAAGAACCCACCCACGGATTACAAATCTCCCCTGGTTCCTCTCTGTTTCCAAGGTGTTGTAGCTGTCACTTGGGGGAATGCCAGGTGGATAGAGAGGTAGGAAGAAGATATGAAGAAAAGGGTATGCTGCAACAAAGACAAAAGCAAGAGTCAATAACAAAATTAAGTAGTTCAAGTCTCTCAAGTCTCCCAACTCTTGGTCTTTCTGAATTGACAATAATGTGGGATTAGAAGTGATGACAGGGCAAAGAAAGCAGCAATTTGGTAATGGATAGGTCTGAGTCCCTTTCTCAGTGACTGTAAAAAGCGGGGCAAGGCCCTTTATCACCCTGGGTCTCATACTTGCTTCAAAATCTATAAATGAGGAAATAAAGAAAGATTGTCCTGTGACCCTTCCATACTGAGGGAATGACAATGAGATATCCCTCAGATCTTTGAAATAAGATTACTCTCTGAAAGCAAACGTGGTCAAGAACAGCCAAAGTAAAGAGACTGAGTTTCTATGGAACAGCCCAGCCAAAGGAACAGAAAATGCGAGGAAGAAAGCATTATGGAGACTCAGGAATTCATTGCTAATCTGTAGGTGTAGCTCAGGAAATCTTATCTGCACCCACCTACAACTCTAGCTGTAAACAATTACAGTAAACTGAGGTTTTACACTGCTGGCTCACAGTCAAATGTGGCCAACGGAAGTATTTTGCTTGGCCTGGACAGTGGTTTTAAAAAGCATACGTTCAATTCCAACATTTAAGAACAGGAGATTTCATATCCAGATTTCTGAGTTTTCCTTCAAAACATAAAACAACAAGAAAACAAAAAACAGAGAAGACAACATCTGACAGCTCTAGCCCTGCATTCTCTCGTGGCGACAATCAGCAGGAGCTGAGCAGCAGCTGTTCCGTTCACACATGGCATCAGCTCTGCACCCTCTGCTGAGGTTACCTGCCTGGCCCTGAAGTGGATAAAACTGTTATGCAATCATGCAGTAATTAAGCAACAGGAGGCACAATCAACTGTATTGTGCCTGTGCTGGGGAGAGAGTAGAATGGGCCACTTGGAGCCCGGGACAAGGTAGCACAAGGACAGAGATGAAGCATGGTCAGGGAAGAGGGTACCCAGGCCACTGGAACAGGATCTGGGTCTGCTTGGAAGCAGGTGCTCAGTGCAACCTGGCTTGCTGTGTGGCATCTTTTCAGAAAGGGAAGGCAAGGACCACCTGCCATGAACAGTCCTAGCTGCTTTGCACTCGCAGGACTTTACTCACACAAGTAAAAGACACAGCTTTTCAGTTCCATAATTCTAATTCCAGGCAATATGTGTGCACGCACATGTGCGTGTGTGTGTGTGTGTGTGTGCTTAAAAATAGGACTGGACAGTGCAGAGTGGCACATGGCAAACATGATACTCTGTGAGGCAGACCCACATGGGAAGGTTGCCGGTTCACATCCAGAAACCTCCCGGAGTACACCCAGCACGTATGAGCCCATGACCCAGGTTGGCAGTGGATGGTGGTGTCAAAACCTTCTCAGAGGTGCTGTCTCTCTCTCTCACTCATGGGAGAAATAAATAAACTTTAAAAAATAGAACTTAGGATCACTTTTTATTTAAATTTCACTTGCTAAAGTTTTTTTACTAAAAATTAATGATAATATCTTATTTAAAAATACAAATTAAATACATCCCAAATATTATCCCCAAAACTTTCACTAGCTGTTTTTGATTAAATAATGGAAAAAATGGTTTTCATATATTGAAAAAAAAATAGAAAATATGTTCCAAACTAAAATACCCTCCAGTAGAAAACAAATAAACAAAAAGTCATTCTGAATCTGTTGAAGAGTATATGAGAGAACAAGTGAATTCAAAGGAAAAGACAAAAAAGAGTCTGTAATTTGTTACATGCTTTTGTTCAGAAATTACCTAGTGAATGAACTACAAAGCTTGCGAAGGTGTAGTTGAACACGTTTCAAAGTCTGAATTTCAATAGGATGTGTACAGAAAGTGCTTTTTGTGATTATTTTGCTAGGTGACTTTTGTGCACTAGTATGTTTACATGATCACATGTTTACATTCATTACTGTAAACAACGATTAACAATCTCACCATCACCCTTGTATAGTTCCCATGCCTAACAAGGACTTGAAAAGAAGCACTTGCAATTCAAAAAATAGGCTTATAAAAGTTAATATAATAAATTAGCCAGTGCAATAAAGCAAGAAGCTAACTGAAAAACATATGGATTGAAGGAAAAATATAAACCTATCTTTATTCACAGATAAAATGATTTTTACATAGAGACTCCTAAAGAATCTTTAAAAAAATTAGTACTAATAAATAAATTTACTAAAGTCACAGGAAACAAGATAATGTAAAACAATTCATTGTATTTCTATCTATTGGCAACCGACTATCTAAAAAGAGAAGTAAGGAAACAACTCCATACTAAATAGAAGCAAAAGAGTCTAACATTTAGGAATAAATACAGCAAAACAAACATGAAACTTGTATGCTGAAAAATATACAACATTGCTAAGAGAAATGCGTGTCTGAATACAAGAAGAAACATTCAATGTTCATGGATTAGAATATTGCTAAGATGTGCAATTCCCCCCATTTGATCTACAGAAATACTACCAAGTGAGACTTTGAGTTTCAGCTCTATAACATATAAAAACTTGAAGTTATGGCCCAGTCATGGTGGTACAGTAGTAGCACAACACTCTGAAATACTGGAAGCTATACTGAAGATTGGGGTTTGATTCCTGAATCAACCTGTACATGTTGGATATGTACATGCTGGGTGTGTGCACACACACTTATGATCCAGGCTGGTTGGAAACGTCTTGGGAAGGGGCATGGCAGCATAAAACCCTCCATTGCGTATGCTTGTCTTTCTCTTCCACATCCCCTTTCTCTCTCAAAAAATTTAAAAACAAAAAACAATAGCAACTATAAAACTTGGAATTTAATACATCTATCCTTATCACAGGAAAATGCCAAAAAAATGATAATCAGCAACTTTTCTTGGGCACATCAGGAAACTGAGGGTGGGGGCAACCGCCATTCCCAAATCTGAGTGTCTAGTACTTCCAAAGATCCAAGGCCAAGATCATCTTACCTGAACCAGAGGCTGCTGTAGCTATAAACTGGTAGCAACACTTGAATAGTCACAGTGATGAATTGCTGGAGGCTAAGTGTGGACCAGTATGAGAGTGAGAGTCCTGAGGAACCACAATCTTAGGAGGACCTTCGCACATTCAGGGGCTTTACCTCTAGGAACCACAATATGCCCTCAGTAAAGATTAGGAAAAGAGCTCTTTAGGGTTCTTGCAGGGAGAGGAGAAGAGTAACATTGTGAAGTATGCCCACAGCCTTCTCCACCACCAAAGTTGACTCTCAAGGAAAACGTCTGCCAAGCCCTACCTAACTTGTAAAATGGCATTTCTCCGACTTTAGTCCGCTTCTGTCTTACCTAAAGGGAAAATAACATAGTTTGCAGGGCTCATGGACTCAAGGAAATAAATTGGGAATGCTGCAGCCAGCAGAGGCAAGTGGCAAAAGAAGCTATATCACTGGAAAAACAGTTGTGGGGACCACAGTGTTCTTTAAAATTGATATTTCAGCTCTTTTCCTCCCTGGCTGCTTGAGGATATACCACCATCATGAATGACACAGTAAGTATCCGAACCAGGAAATTCATGACCAACCGACGACTTCAGAGGAAACCAATGGTCATTGATGTCCTTCACCCTGGGAAGGCAACAGTACCTAAGTCGGAAATTCACAAAAAACTAACGAAGATGTAAAGACCACATCAGATGGCATCTTTGTGTTTGGGTTCAGAACCCATTTTGGTGGTGGCAAGACAACTGACTTTGGCATGATTTATGATTCTTTGGATTATGCAAAGAAAAATGAACCCAAACATAGACTTGCTAGAGATGACCTTTATGAGACGAAAAAGATGTCAAGAAAACAGCGAAAGGAACACAAGAACAGAATGAAAAAAGGGGGACTGCAAAGGCCAATGTTGGTGCTGGCAAAAGTCAAAGGAGTAAAGATTCTGCAGTGACTATCTGCAATGATTGTGCGGCTTTTTCATGAAAGGATTAATAAACTAAAAAATTTTCATGTGAAAAAAATTTAAAAATAAAACTCATATTTCATTGGAAGATATAGAATGCTCCCCCCTCCCTACAACCACAGCATCACACCAACAGAGCTCCAGTATGAGAACAGTAGATTACAGCAGAAAGAGCCGGATGATAGAGATTCGTTATAAGGAGAATCACTCAGGGAAGCCCAAGGTCAAGAGAAAAAACAAAAGGGTATCCAAGGCTCTGGCTCATATACTTACAGCAAACACTAGATAGCCCAAATTCTAGACAGATTAACGTTATCTTCACACTCAAAGGCCTATTTATCTCAGTCTCTAGAATGAACACAGTCAGAAGAGATTGTATTAGTTTGCTTCAGCTGCCATAATAAAATACTAACTGACTGGGTAGCTTAAATAAAATAATCTCTCACATATCTGGAAACTAGTAGTCCAGATTCAAGGAGTTGGCAGAGTCAGTGTCTTCTGAGGCCTTTCTGACTTATAGGTGGTTGTCTTCTTTCTGTGTGTGTGTGTGTGTTTTTTTCCCTATGTTTTCACAAAGTCACATGTCAGTCTCTGTGTGTCCTAGCCTCTCCTTCTTATAAGGACAGCAGTTATATTGAACCAGGGCTTACTGACATGACCTTACAGGGCCGGCAGGCAGTGTGGTGGTTAAGGCAGCTAGCTGGATCCCACATGACAAACTAAGCAGTTAGAATCCCAGGCCTGGCAGCTTGAAAATCACACTGGATGCATGTGTGTGTAAGCCCAAAATCTTGAGAAAAGAATAGAGAAGGGATTGTGTTGTGGCCATCCCCCACCCCCCACCCCCAGGGGATGATTTCTCACTTTCCCTCTCTATTTCTTTCTTTGTGTCTTTGTTTGGTGAATGCTTGTGCCCAAGAGAAAAACTTCAAAAAACAAAACAAAAGAAAAACAGATGGTGGGCCTTACCCCCAGAGTTCCCGATTCAGTAGGACAGCATGTGTTCCACGAATTTACAGCTCTAAGTTCCCAGGTGATGTGATGCTGCAGGTCCAGGGATCACACTTTGAGAATCAGTGGACTAGTTCAGCTCTCAGGTTTCACTCATGAGAAACCCCAAATCCACAGAGATTAAGAAAATTGTCCAGGGACCAGTTGATGGCATAATGGTTACATCGCTGGACTCCCATATGGTTTGAGTCCCGGACCCTGTGGCTTGAAACTCACACTGGGCACATGTGTATGTGTGCCCAAAATCTCAAAATAAGAATTAAGGAGGAGGGATTGTGGTGTGGCCATCCACCCTGGGGGTGATTTCTCGCTTTCTGTCTCTCTGTCTCTCTTTGTCTCTCTGGCAAGTGCACACGCCCTGTAGCAAAATCTCCCTTAAAAGATAAAAAAATGAAAATTATCCAGTGACTCCAATAGGACTCAATCTAGCTCTCCTCACATCCAGCCCACCAGCCTACCCACGATTCTACACCTAAGACACTGAATAGGAAAATTAATTTTAGACTATGGAATGAAATCTAGGCATAGTTACTAAATTGCCTGAGGAAGTAGGTTAGCATTACACAACTGTTTTAACCATGTGCTTCTACTGAATTAATCCAACAATCACAAAACCCATCTGCATCCCAATTTAACATGAAATTTGGTAACACTCAGTTTTACCCTTAACTGACATTACATCACTGAAATATTCACACATATGCATGTACACTCCAACACACACCCCTCTATCTAATCCAGCGTTCTCCATCTTGGCTCCACATTTGAATCACCTGGGGAGCTTGGATTTACCTCAGACCAAGCAAGTTACCATCTGTGGCTATAGGATCAGATATCAGTAAATTTTTCTAAGTTTTAAAAAGCATTTCTAGAATGAGAGAGAGGAAAAGAGAGCAGCTAGTACTCTTGACGCAGTCCTAATGCTACAATCTTCTCCGCAGCCACCCGGCTGGCCAGGATTACAGTGTACACTGGTGTGCCTGGTGTATTCAGGTCAACCTGGGATCTGACCCCAGTCCTCCCATGTGACTCCAGCATCAAGAAGATCGAGAAGTGGTGCCTTACCACCTGTGCCATTACAGCTCGACCAAGATATCAATATTATTAAAAATTGGTTTGAGCCCAACTCACATAAAACTTACATCCACTGTTGACTACACAGGACATGACTGGTTTTACAAAAAAGAGATGATAAATTATCTACTTTACAAGTACCAGGTAATCACCAATGAAGAAGTCACAATTTCTCTAAACAATTGCAACTGTGCCATTAATTTTCCTATAAGTGCATTCAACCATTCCTCTACTTTGTTAATTTACTTTGACTTGCACAGAACTGTAAAACATATAATCTGCTCACAGATAATCAAGAGCTGCTTACAGTACCTCCACTGCCATTATTTTCTATTTCCATAAAAATAATCTACCTCATACTTTGATACTTCATTTCAGGTCACTTCATAAACTCTATAATTAATCCAACAGCTTCAGGTATATAGTAAGTGCAAAATGTGCCCTGATAAATGTATTCATGGATTTGCATTTCTATTCATATTATAACTGTATTCCAACTGCACCTGCAGCTTCCCTGCATCAGCAGCCATCAGAAATGCACACATTTTAATTTCTACTTCATGCAGAGTTCTTTAGTTTAAGCAGATGCCTGAAAATACAAGTCAACCAACATGTTGGCACAAAAGAACCATATCAATTATTCTTTGTCTCAATCTTACATATTATATATGGTTAAAGTCCCACCACAGAAAATGGTGGAAGAACACTGGGGTGGCATTATGTACATTATTCTGCTCTAGGCACCATTACTAGCTAATCCAATTAGTCCTCATAGGAGTCCATATATTAACCCCTGGCCAACCACTCAATTTTAATGGATGGCATTTTCTGCTGTTCTTCACTACACCTCCAAACGTTGGACTGATTTAGAAGGAAGACAGCTAACAACTGATTGACGATTACTGAGAGGCCCACCTCCACTCCCTGATACACAAAACTTCCTGTGGCTTTTGTGGTTCTGACAATTGTCTTGATTCGACTCAAAAGCAGATCTACCCAGAGGTCAGTGAAGCTTAGGTTCCAGGGCCTCTCAATCAGTTTTGGACCCTTCCAAAGCCCTGGGAGGTGCCCTAAAAGTTTATAATTTTCTATGGTTTTTTCTTGAAGTGAGCCTCCCCAAGTTGTATAAGCACCAGGCCCACAAATCCTGGATCTATCTATAACTGAGCTTAGTGTAACTTGTAGATCAACAATGGCATCTCTATCAGAAAAGAAGAAAGGCCAAGTTCTATGGGGATGACTGCAACATGAAACCAGTCTCATTAGCATCACATTATGAAGCTTCAGTGGTTTAGTTAGTGCTTGCATTCTGACTGGCAGCCAACATTCAGGGTAACTCTACGCCTCAGGTCTAGACATGGCTCAAGGACTTTCCAATCATAAGTATGAGGGAAAGTCTTACATCAGATTAAGACCAAATCAACAGGTTTATTTAGGAGCCCACCACATTCTCAGTTTAGGGTTATGGGTATCCAAAAAAGTGGTACTAAGCAAAAGAGACACTCAAAAGTTGCTTGCTGATTTGAAGGGACTGATAGTACATCCCCAGGTCAGTCAGAGAAGTGGAACACAACCATTTTGCCCTAAAAATAACAATATCATCTATGAACTTAAAAACACTACAGCCCTGTAAATATACATTAAGGTGTAGGTTTTCCTTTCCTGCATCAAGTCTCCTTTATTGTGAGTATGAGAATTCACTTACTGATTCATTAGTTCAGTAACTCATTGAAAGCATAGTTATTGAGCATTTAGTACATGTACAATCCTATTATTGATATTGAGCATGTTGCAGTATATAAATTAGACAAAAATCCATGCCCTTATGGATCTTATATTCTATTGTAGAAATAGAACAAGTAAGATAAACTAGTAAAATATATGGTATTGATTTTTTGAGAAAAAAAATAAAGCAAAGATAGAAAGTAGGGAGTTGAAACTAAGCATGAAACACAAGACACTAACACTTCTGTTAAAAGAAGCATTCCTGTGGTGTGTGCCTTTGTCGGGGAAACACTAAAAACCGAGGTAGACGCAATATTGAAAACACAATGCTACCTTCCCAAATACTAGCTATGAACCTATTTTAAAATATCCACAGAGACCAGCAGATGGTGTAGTGATTACATCACTCGACTCCCACATGGCTCACCACGGTTCAAGTCTCATACTCAGTGGCTTGAAAATCATGCCAGGCGCATGTGTGTGCAGGCCCAAGACCCTGTGAGGAGAATGGAAAAGAAAAGATTGTGGTGTGGCCATCGCCCCTGGGTGGGGGTGATTGCTCACTTTCCCTCTCGCTGTCTCTGTCTCTCTCTCTCTCCAGAGAGTTCATGTGCCATAAGGCAAAAACCTCTCAAAAAATAAATTAAATTAAATTAAAAAGACCCATAAAAGTCTCCCTGAAAGGTTGTCACCTCCACAGAAAGCATAAACAAGAATCTTGAGTTTTAGTGTGCACATTTGGGTTCTCTGGATAGGAGAAGTAGACTTTGGTAGAGCATGCTATGGAAAGAAGAGGCCTATCCATTTTTGGAAAAGGCAGGTTCTAGGTCTTAAAAAAAATAAGAAAGAAAAGAGAAAACCACAGGCTGTTCCAGTGCGTGTGCTGATTAGGCAGGCTCAAGCAGCAGGGCCGGCAAGTCAGAATAGACACCAGGCTGCCTTCCACAAATACCATCATTTTCTCTGCCTCCAGGGAAGAGTACCTTGCCTTGGCCTCTTTACAAAGAAAATTTTCTGTCCTCTCTCTTGCTAAATTCAAAATGCCTTTTAATACATTAAGAAAGTCTTTTAAGAAAAAGTTAAACAGAAATTACTTAATGTGCAGATGCCTAGCATACATGTCTAAAAGCTATCTTACTCCATTATTGTGTTGCTAACAGAAGTACCTGAGACTGAATGATTTATTTAAAAAACAGATTTATTTGGCCTACAATTATTTTTTTTTCTTTTTTCAGGAGTTGTCGTTGTTGTTATAGGGCATGTGCGCTCACCAGAAAGACAGAGAGAGACAGAGAGACAAAAAGCGAGAAATCACCCCCTCCAGTGGGGATGGCCATGCCACAATCCCTTCTCCTCCATTTTCCTCTTGGGATCTTGGGCATACATGCACATATGCACACACGTGCACACGCACACATGCCCGGCATGAGTTTAAGCCACCAGGTCCGGGACTTGAACCACGGTCGACTACATGGGAGTCAAGCGACATAGCCATTATGCCAACTGCTGGTCTGGCTACAAATTTGATGGCTGGAAAGTCCAAAGGCACAGAGCTGGCATCAGGTGCTAGGTCACAACATGGCCTGGAAGCAGAGAGAATATAGGGTACATGCCGAGAGAGAGACCTGGGGCAGCCATCATTCTTTTATAATAACCTTCTCTTGTGAAAAATAACCTCTTCTCTTGAGAGTTACAACACACTCTGTCTTACAAAACAGCATTAACCCATTCATGTAGGTAATTGCTCCATGATCCAAACTTTACCTACTAAGTTTCACATCTTAAAAGTCTCATCACCTCCCAGCACATTACATTGGGGACTAAATTCTAAAACATGAAACTCTGGGGAAGCATAATCATTAACTGATGTTTAAAATGCTGAGTTGCCAGATTCCTCTGTATTTTAATGGAGGTAGAATGGAGGGTGGGACTTGCAAGAAGTTAAAGCAGGAAACCCAGTCTGCAGACCACATGGGTTGTACGGGTCAGGAAACAGCAGAACTGTGCCTCCAGGTGTGTATGTACTGCAGCTGAACACCCAGATCGGCCGTCTACAGAGAGCGATGAAAGCATGAGCTGTTGACGTGTTTACACCACCCTCCCTCCTGTTTGCCTTCATAACTCACTAGGTTCTAGGGGGCTTTCAGGTAGGCAATTCCTGCATTAAAGAGTAAGTCAGTCGGTTTAGGGAGTTGACTGTTGTCTAACACACCCTTCCTTTGAACGTGTATCCAGACATCTGTGTCTAGCCCGTCCCTGGATAGTACCATGCTCTCCCTAGCCAGCCAGTCCGGATTATCCAGCACTTTCCTGTTTTTGCTCTGAGTCCACTTTTCTCAGCAACTGTTGAAACAGAGCTCCTCTGCCCAGTTCTCCCAGGCACGTGGAATCCCCCAGTGATGTGGAATCCCCAAGTGGCTGAGCCCCAGGAGCACACTAGTCTCCCTCCCTCTCCCCCCCCAAAAAAGAGAGTCCCCCTTTCAGCAGCACTAGCCACTAAAACGACCTACGTGCAACTTTCTGCCTGGATAGTAGAGTCACAGTCACAATCAAATTCTATCTCCTATGACTTTTATTGCTAAAATCAAATCGGGAGGCTCAGACTACATGGCAGGCACCATCAACAGCACTGTAATAACAGAGCAGTCGGCTCGGCCAGGATCCAGGTCACCCTGCAAGTCTACCCTCGTACGTCCACACAGCCTCCTCAGAAAGCCCTGCTTCCTCAGAAAGAGGCCGGCTCCTTGAAGCCAGCTTTCTTCTTCAGGCTACTTGAGCCGCAGGGAAGAAGTAGGAAGAAAGGCAACAGAAGCAGCAGGCATTCAGAAAGCAAAGAAGACTTGGCTGTTTCGGTTATTTTCCGTTTGGCCCAACATGCATGGACAAGCCAAAGTTAGAAAGTCATTCTCCAAAGCTCAAAAGAACGGTCAGTCTGCAAACCCAGCTTCCAGCAAATGGAGAAATGAGCTCATCTCAAAATAAACCCCAAACTATTTTCCCCTCACAAACCACACTTATATTAAGAAACCTGTGAGGAAGCTCTTGTACTTCTCTGTCCAAAGACAGACTAGCTTGCGAGAGTAGGAGCAGAAGTTCTTAGCAAATCACCCTGGAGAACTCATTCTGCTGAAAGCATAGCAAAGACCCCCTTAGTATTTCACCAAAATTGTTCATTATTATAGAGAGCAATCAATAACATGAAGTCAACTGGACTGGCAAGACATCAATATTATGACTATTACAGTTTTGTGTTGTGCTGATGGGACTTTGGTAGGAAGATGTTAAGAACCTATGGGGCAGGGCCGGCAGGTGGCATGATGGTTAAAGGTGCTGGACTCCCATATGGCCAACCGTGGTTCAAGTTCTGGACCTGGTGGCTTGCTTTCCCACTTTCCCTCTCTCTCTTTCTCTGCCTCTCTCTGACCAAACTGGAAAATAATAATAAACAAAGTTAAATAAAATAATTCTTTAAAGAAAAAAAGAACCTATGGGGCAAAGAACAGCCCAATTTTCCTGCCCACACCCAGTGAAACATGTATAGGAAGATGTTAAAGAAGTGGACCGTGGTCGACTGCAGAATTTCCACATAGATGGTACCCTCGTATGGATGTGCTTTGTACTGCCCTCCTCCCAAACTCATGTTGAAGTTTGATTCCCAGTATGGCTGCATTGGGCGGGGCAGGGCTTTAAGAGTTGATTAGGTCTAGGGACCAGCAGTTAGCGTAATGGCTATGTCGCTGGACTCCCACGTAGTCGACCGCGGTTCGAGTCCCGGACCCGGCGGCTTAAACTCACGCCGGGCGCGTGTGCGTGCGTGCCCAAGATCCCGAGAGGAGAATGGAGGAGAAGGGATTGCGGCGTGGCCATCCTCCCTGGGGGGTGATTTCCTGCTTTCTATCTCTCTGTCTCTCTCTGTCTGTCTGGCGAGCGCACGCGCCCTATAGCAAAAACCTCTCCAAAAAAAAAAAAAAAAAAAAAAAAAAAAAAAAAGAGTTGATTAGGTCTCTCAGGATTAAGTTACCTACAGAACAGCTTATTGTAAAGAAAGGTTGCCTCGTGTGTTTTGCCCTTTCCACAAGTGCCTGAGGGTCCTTCCACGTCTCTGTCACATTTGATTCAACAAAATGCCCTCATAAGAAGCTGACCCAGATGTGGTCACCCAATCTTGAACTTCCCTGCCTCCAGAACTGTGAGCGGAATAAACCTCTTTTCTTTAAAAAGCACCCAGTGTCAGTTTTATAGTAACAGAAAATGGACCAAGATGGATGGAATATATAAAATTATATATATTTATATCTATCTATCTATATATATAAAATAATACATATGTATATATCTATATATAACTGTGATGGTCGCTCATGTTCATGATAGAATGTCCTTTTTTCTTCAATTTAGAAAGAAATCACACAAATAATACATACCAGTCATTATTGTGAATATAGATTCACAGGTTCTGAAAAAGGTCTCCTTTGTCATAGGTGAATAATAACTAGTTAACAAAATACAGGGGCCAGCAGGTGGAGTGGTGGTTAGCATGCTGAATTCCCACAGGCTAAACATGGTTTGAGGCCCAGACCTGGTGGTTTGAAAATCATGCCAGGCACATGTGCAAGATCCCAAGAAAATGGAAAAGAAGAGATTGAGGCATGGCCATCTCCTCCGGAGTGTGAATTCTCACTTTCCCTCTCTTTCTCTCTCTGACCCTCTCCAGCAAGCACATGTGCCCTGTGGTGGAAAAAAAAAAAAAATCATGTGTGGTTCTACAAATCACAATGATGAAACCCATAGGCTTAGTTTAGGTGAAGACACAGCAACAAGGCTATTTAAACCACTTATGAATTGCTTTTTTCTTTTCTTTTCTTTTTTTCGTTTTTCTTTTGCCACAGAGAATGAAAATGAGAAATCACTCCCAGTGAGTATGAGCACAAGGTAATCCCTTCTCCACTCTCCTCTTAGGATTTTGGGCACGCATGCACATGAGCTCCATGTGGTTTTCAAGTTGCTGGGTCTGGAACTTGAAAACCACAAATTCCCACATGCTTGGGCATGTGGGAATCCAGCACCTTAACCACCATGCCACCTGCTGGTCCCACACTTACATATTTATTTTAACAGAATGTCCTCCCTGCATGTGAGAGAAGGGAACAGAGCTAATGAATATGATTTTCATCTATTAAAAAATACTGTGCTTTATCTTCAGTGCTTGTCTTTACCCTTAAAATTAACTGGTAGTCACTCAGACTCGGAGAGCTACTAGGAATGAGTTATGAGTCAGCCAAAGTCCCTCCTTTCTCCCCCACTTCACAAGCCTTCCCTCCACTTTGCATATGCTTTTAGCATTGTATTCAATTAAAATGGAAACGAGTTCTCAGTCATTTGGTTTAAGAGATTGAAGAATGCCACAAAACAACATGGGAGAAATAATACATCCTTCACTGATACAGAATTTCTCAGAGTGTAACCCATAGACTATCTGTGTGAGACGCAACTAAAGGTGTTTATTTATTTACTTAATTGATTTGTTTGTTGTATATATTTATAGGGTATAAAATGATGTTTTGATACATACATTGGGGAATGATTAAACAAAGGCAATGGCCATCACTTCATATCCTTTTTTCTTTTTCTTTCTTTTTTATGCCAGAGGGCACAAAAACTCACCAGAGAAACTGTGAAATCACCCTCCAGGGGTGATAGCCATGGCACAATTCCTTTTCCTCCATTCTCCTCTTGGGATTTTGGGCATGCACACGCGCACACACACACAGTGTGATTTTTCAAGCCACTAGGTCTGGGACTTGAACCATGGTTGGTCATGTGGGAATCCAGTACCTTAACCATCATGCTACTGCTAGCCCCTTTATTTATTCATTTTTTTGAGGCAAGAACATTTAAAATACCCTCTGTTAGCAATTTTTCAAGTATACAGTAAATTATTAACCATAGTCACCATGCTGTCCAATAGACCTCCAGAAAGTATTCCTCCTGTCTACTTGACACTTAGTATTGTTGGGCCAACATCTCCCCACTTCCCTCTCATCCTCCTCCCCTGGCCTCTGGTAGCCAGCACTCTACTCTCTATTTCTATTCGTTCAACTTTTTAAGATTCTGCATGTAAGTGAAACCATTAAGCATTTGTCTTTTTGCATATGACTTATTTCACCCAGTGTATCAATAATTTCTTCCAGGTTTATCCATGTTATTGAAATTGACAGGGTTTCTGAAGGAGTTCATGTAAAAGACAATTTCTCCCCAGACACAATGACTCAAGATAGGAGCTGGGCGCTTGCATTCTTAAGTAGCTGGCCAGTGTATCAAGACACTGACAATCCAGAGCCACTGATTTAAGAGGGATTACCTGGCTTCTGTACTTAGCCATCCCCCTCCCCCACCCGCATACCCCACCCTCATTCCCCACTTACCTGGTGGACTCCCGTGTCCAGCTGCAGCTGTGGCGATTGCAAAAGCAGAGGCTGGTGAAACAGAGCAGTGGGCATTGTCCACTGTCTGTCCTGGTTATATAAAAGAAAGGAAATGCAATGGTGAGGCAGATGGATAATATTCTGTAATAAAAACTATCATTTTTATTTCTGCACTGGGCGAAGAATTGGGCCAAATGCCCTGTAGTATCCCTGGTAATAGTCAAATAACAACACTGTCCATCAGCAATTCCACTCCAGGTGGATCACTAAGAGAAATGAAAATATACACAATAGGTTGTACATGAATATTCACAGCTGAATTATTCATAGTGGCCAAGGAGTAAAGACAACCTAATATCCATCAACTGATGAAAAGATAAAAACAAAGGAATATAATTTAGCTACTAAAGGGAATGAGGTTTGATACATGATGCAATGTGGATGAACCCAGAAAACCATGATGCTAAGTAAAAGAAACTGGTCACCCACAAAAGGCCATATATTGTATAATTCTGTAGATGAGTCCATAGAAAAGGTAAGATTTGTGGTTACGGGGCTGGGGAGAGCTGGCAATAGGGAATGACTGATGATAGGTACAGGGTTTCTTTTTACATGATGAAAATGTTCTAGAATTAAACAAGGGTATAACTACCTGATTTTATTTTTATATGAGCATATGTAAAAACCACTGAACTATCTACTTTACAAGGCTGAATTTTGTAGTATGTGAATTATATCTCAATATAGAAAACACTTGTTTTAAGATAATTATTTTATTTTATTTATTAATATTGTTATTTTCATTTTGACCAGAGAGTGATAGAGAAAGGGAAAATGAGAAAGCAAGCCACCAAGTCCAGGACTCAAACCGTGGTCAGCCAAGTGGGAGTCAGCACCTTAACCACCATGCCATCTACTGGTCCCTAGAAAAACACTTTTTTAAAGATTCTACATGGTCTGATCTGTGGCCTACTACTTAAGGGAGCCAGATCTTACTTAGTCAATCATGCTTTGAATCCTGGCCCTGGTGGCTTGAAAAATATGTCAAGTATGTGTATGTGTGTCCCAAGTCCCAACAGGGTGGAGAAATGAAGAAGGGATTTGAGTGTGACCACACTCCATTAAGGGGCGTTTTAGCTCTCTCCCTCTCTCTCTCTCTGTCTCTCTCCAGTGAGCACAAGGGCCCTCGGGCAGAATTTTTAAAAAAGGAAAGATAAAAAGATTCTACACCATGTTATCAATCAAATTTTCTTCTAAATACCTTCAAGAGTGGGGAAAGGGTTCAGTGTGGTCCTTCTGAAATGGAAAGGATTCACTGAGCACTGTCTGCAGTCCCCTTCATTGCCCCAACTGTTACATATACAGCATTTGATAAGGCTAATACCATGGTGTTTCTCCTTGCTCAGGCTTTTAGTAAAAAACAGTATACTGTCATTCTGACCTGAAGAGTTTTATTAGTTTACAGTCATATTTAAAATAAATGAACTTGGGGAACCAGCAGTTAGCGTAATGGCTATGTCGCTGGACTCCCACGTAGTCGACGGCGGTTCGCGTCCCGGACCCGGTGGCTTAAAACTCACGCCGGGTGCATGTGTGTGCGTGCCCAAGATCCCAAGAGGAGAATGGAGGAGAAGGGATTGAGGCGTGACCATCCCCCCTGGGGGGTGATTTCTCGCTTTCTGTCTCTATGTCTCTCTCTGTCTGTCTGGCGAGTGCACGCGCCCTATAGCAAAAACCTCTCAAAAAAAAAAAAAGAACTTATGGAGTCATATTTTTTAATTTTTATTATTTTTTTAGAGAAGCAAAGAGCTGTTTAATGTGCCCAAGTATGGAAGCACAAAAGAGCCCTACCCTCTACCCTCTTCTTCCCGAGAGCCTTGAAATATTTTTGGAACAAAGTGGCAAGTAGACCAATGAACAGGTAAAATGTCAACTGGGATACAAGAGTCTCCCTGATCTGCAGTTTCACTTTCTGTAATTGCAACTACCCATGATCAATCATGGCCTAAAAAATAGGTGAGTAAAACATAGTAAAATATTTTGAGAGAAAGAGAGAGACTGCACTCATATAACTTTATTACAATAAGTTGTTAAAATTGCTCTATTTTGTTATTATTGAGTCATCAGAAAAGTAGTCATGATGCATTTTTGCATAGAAAAAATGTTTTTATTACTCTCTTACATGCCTAATTTATAAAGTAAACTTTATCTCAGGTATGTATGTCCAGATGGTACCCAATTTATGGTGGCTTGACTTAACAATTTCTCAACTTTCCAAAGGATTTATGGATTTATCGGGATACACCCCCAATAAATAGAGGAGCATGTGGGTAGAGAAAAACACAGTACTGTGTACGTAGGATCCAGCAATATCTGTGGTTTCGGGCATCCACTAGAGGTCCTGGAATGTATCCGCTGCAGATGAGGGGACTGCTGCACTGTACCCCTTTGGATCCACCACACTATCATCAATTTCATCATTCCCCCATGTCTCTATAGCTTGATGATTTAGTCACATCAGGGAAGAAACAAAGGACTTTGACTAGAAGCAGGATGAGGATTTCCAGAACATCCTTATATCAATTAAATGTTTTACAAGTAAATAGAAACATATTAAAAGAGAATTAAAAACAGAGTTCTAACAATAGTAACAAAGGGGGGCCCGCAAGTGGCGTGGTGATTAAGGCAGCTGGACCCCCATATGGCTGACCGCAGTTTGAGTCCCGGACCTGGCAGCTTGCTTTCTCACTTTCCTTCTCTCTCTCTCTCTCTCTCGCTCTCGCTCTCGCTCTCGCTCTCTCTGGTCAACTTCAAAAAAATAAAATAAAATAATGACAGTGGATAAAATAAAATAATTTTAAAAATACAATAGTAACAGAACAGGATTTAATTCTTGCCTTGGTGGAGTTTGGCTTGTATGGGCTTTGGACTCACACTCTCCCCAGTTATGGTAAACTTCCAGGGATCTGTCCTATGTGTCATGGTCAAGGAAGCTGCCGAGGCTCTGAGAAGAGCAGAGAGACTTGGCTAATTCTATAGCAGTCTTATGATGGGCCAGTGAAGTCTAGGGTGTGACCTGCATTCACCAGAACCCAAATGGCAAGTTGACCCAACATTGAACAGAAGCCTGATAGTCATCAAGGCAAATCTGACAACAGCCTGATCCAGACCCACCTCGTCCCTTTCGGTGCTGACGGCGATGACAACAGCTCTCACCATGTGGCTCAGGCCACAGATGAGTGACCGTTTGGAGCCAAGTCTTTACCCTTCGCTAAGATGCCCTAGGTAAAGCATGAATATGGAATTAAAAAATATCTTTCCATTTTACTTGGGTTACTTGGGGTAAATCTGGTATCATAATAGAATTTTTTCTCTTCCAACTTGAAATAATTGGCTCAAGGAGAAAAAAAATGAAACATTTCAAAACAACTGGTCTTCGGGTACATTATTCTGAGCAGTAGGGAAAACAGAGAGAAAGATTTCTACCCTTTACTCTGATTGTCTTTCCTCCAATTAGAGGACTTTTTTTGTGCTCCAAAACAGATTAAAAGTGTTGCTTTATCATTTTCCTATCCATATATTAAGAAGCTGTACCAGTTTTGGCCACTAGTTATAATGATGACCGAGGCCTGTGCAACTGGATCTTACTTTAGACAAAATAATATTACTAATAGGTCCCTCCCCTCAAACCATGGTGTTCCAGGTGAGACTGCACTGGGACTGGCAGAGTCGGGAAACAATTTGGTAAAACCAGCACTGAGATTGTAAAACGAGCCATCAACTAAAGACAGACCTTTTGATTCACGTTACTCCATGCATTACCAACACAACGATGGACTCAAACAAATATTGGTGAGACTGATGACATTTTCTTTCTTTTATTTTTTTAAAGAATTATTTTATTTAACTTTATTTATTATTAATATCATTATTATTTTTCAGTTTGATCAGAGAGAGACAGAGAGAGAGAGAGGAAGTGAGAAAGCAAGCCACCAGGTCCGAGACTTGAACCGTGGTCGGCCATGTGGGAGTCCAGTGCCTTTAACCAAGACGCCACTTGCCGGCCCCAAGACTGATGACATTTTCTTATCATTTATTTTTTTCATGACTCGGTCCTATAGTAAGTCATTTCCGATTAATTTTTGTAACTGGATTAAAAAGTTACGAAACTTTTAAAGTGAAACAGTAAAGCAAAGGAAAGGTTCAGAAGCTAGGAGTCATTCTTCACTTTTGCACTTCTGAATCCCTTTCTGAGCTCTCACCTCCAGGCTGGCGATAGCGGAGGTGCCGGGGTGTCGAGGGGGATCTGCAAGGTGAAAGTTCTGTGGCATCCACTGCAGGGGAGCTTTCCACTCCTGTTCGGTCCACTGGTGTAGACTCTAGGACTGCTGCTTGAAAACATCATGCGTTTTAACAGCCAGGCCATTAGAACAAGAGCTTCTTGTCAGTATCAAGCATGGAAACACAAAAGTTCATTATAGATAACAAGCATGCTGTATTAGTCTCCATTTTTTAGTGTTGTAATATGCAATCAAGTTACTCCTCAGAGCATGCTACTGATGCTAAATCTAAATGTGGACCTTTTCTAACTCTGTTTTGCTAACCCCCTTGAGTCTGGCTGACTCTGGACAGCCCCTTCAGTCCAATACAATGGCAGATATTAAAAAATGAAGTGGAAGGCAGTGGATCCATTGCCTACCAGAATGGTTTTGCTTTCTTGGAGTGGAGAATGAGGGACTTTTCCAGATTGCAAATCAGACTAGGATCAAACTTCATTAGTTCTCTGCCTGAGTTATTCCTTAAGCCAAGTAAAGTTTGAATCTCTATCAACGTGCCCACCCCAACCACCAGCCCTTATCTCGCACAGGAAGCCCTGTGGGCTCCTCAGACCGACAGCTGCACTGCTCAAGATGGCAGCACACTGAACATGTGGCTGTGGGAATTTGCGCTAACTCAAGTGCCATGACTGTTTCTGTTCTCCACTTGCACAAGCCAAGTTTCAAATGCTCAGTAGCCACATGGGATTATGGCTGTAGTATCGGGCAGCACAGATACAGAGCATGCATCCTGCCAGAAAGTTCTACTGGGAGCTCTGAGACAGAGGGACAGATAAGCAGAAGCACATGGAAATGTTTTAAATGAACTGCTGGGAGAGTGTAAGAAACTTTGCCCCTCTTTGTTGCTGCTAACATCTCCAAAATAAAATAAAAGACACATCATTCTAGGGTCACATAGGCGATTGCTAGAGACGTTGCTATACCCGGTGATTTATTAACCAGATAAAACTACAACTTTGTGTATGTTCTCTCAAAGAAAATGATTATAAACATTTAATAAATTGCCAACAATTTTTCTATGTCACCCCCGTGGGGCTTTTCATTAACACATGAAACTTTGGTGTCATTGCCACTCATTTGACATGACCCCTGTCAGCAGAACTACTCCCTTTTTGCTTTCCATTCAGTATTCCATTCAACGAACCACAAAATCCCTAATGACTTATATAAAGCCATTTTTACACTTGCATGTGATCTACCCATTTGGAAATAGGACCATAACATCGTTCTTTTGAAACATAAAAAGGCCAGGGAAGGGAAATGTTTAGAATCTTTCCTTGAATGGCATAATTACAGTAAAGCTGGCAATGATGCAAGATGCAGACAAAAAAAAAAAAAAAAAAAATCAGTGCTTAGCTGTCAGTTTTATTATTTTTCTAAATAACTCCCTTAAAATGCAGTAATGGAAGGCATCTGCTCTGTCAGAGCAAGCAGAATACCAAATACATGCCCTTGGTCTGATTCAAACATTCATTCATCTTGGGAAAATGAGAAAATCATTAGTCAGCAATTACAAAGAACCCCAAACCGTTCCAGTGAGAGAGCTGGACAGGAAGTGCTGAAGGAGGAAAGTGCAAAATGATGCGGCCAGCCAGCAGGCACCTCCAGAGAGAAGAAACTAAGCCAGTGTGGGGGGGGGGGGGGGTTGGAAGCGGGGTTGGGGGTAGCACTTCCTTCTGGCATGTTCACTTTCAATCAAGCTCCATGCAAACAGCTTTGCCTGCAGGATGAGTGGGCAGATGTGGGCTCAAAACAAATGCTAAAATCAGGAGCACTTTCAGCCCACAGGCAGGCAATTTTCAAACTGAGAACATAGAAACAGACACTAGTGCTGCGGGCTGCAGCATCAGGCGGCTGTGGCCTGAGCGGTCACCAACTGGGAAGGGGCTCAACTGCAGTGGGCAGCCCTGGGCTCTTCTCATCTGCCCTGGGATCAATTTTTATTGGGAACTCATCATCAGGTGGAATCTGTACATCTGAGCAGACTTTTTAGAAGCACCTACACTGGAAGAAAGTAGGAGCTGCCTGGTAATAAGAAAGGAGGACACTGGAACCAACAGATGGCCTAATGGTTGCTGGATTCCCACGTAGACAACCACAGTTCATATCCCGGACCTGATGCCTTAAAACTCACGCCAGGCACGTGTGCATGTGTGTCCAAAACCCAGAGAGAATGGAGGAGAAGGGATTGTGGAATCACCCGGGGGGGGGGGGGGGGGCGTGATTTCTCATTCTATCTCTCTCTCTCTCTCTCTCTGGCAAGCACACATGCCCTATAGCAGAAATCTCTCAAAAAATATAGGGGGACCAGCAGTTAGCGTAATGGCTATGTCACTGGACTCCCACGTAGTTGACCGCGGTTCGCATCCCAGACCCAGTGGCTTAAAACTCAGGCCGAGCGCGTGTGCGTGCATGCCCAAGATCCCGAGAGGAGAATGGAGGAGAAGGGATTGTGGCGTGGCCATCCCCCCTGGGGGGTGATTTCTTGCTTTCTGTCTCTCTGTCTCTCTCTGTCAGTCTGGCGAGCGCACGTGCCCTATGGCAAAAACCTCTCCAAAAAAAAATTTAAAAATAATATAAAAAGAAGGGTGGATACTAGTGAATGCTGGGGAAGCATGGAACAGATTTGAGGACTGGGTTGGAGGGACATTAAATTGCACTTTTTTTCCCATAAGCAGTTCATTGTCTCAATCATTTGGAGGGCGATTTCCTATTCCTGTTTCCTAGTTCTTCTATCCCTTCATGTCATGTGACATTCTCTTGCCAGAAAATATTGCGAGGCTAGCATTATCACTGCAATGACAATACAACTGGACAAAGGTCACTAGCATTTTTCAAAGAGCCTACCCTGGAAATGTCTAACTGAATGGCAATGAGCACGACCAATCGCCTCAGTATGCATGTAATGGGCAAAACTCGTAATAATATTATGCGATAAGATTGTGTGGAGCTGGATCCCAAAGTGAAAAGCAGAGAATAGAGTATAAACTCTTGGCACAAGATTCTCACCCAAGTTTACCAACTGTTTGAAGCATTAACATCATGTGAAGCATGCACAAACATCTTTCAAATTAAAGACAGATCAACGTCTCCCTTCAAGACAAGACAGCAGCATGAACACAGCAGCAACTGTGGCTTCTACAGATATCACATGCATGTGTGCACATGTGTGTGCATACACACAGACATTGAACTTGCAGCCTGATAAGACTTTCCTAAAACTCTTCATGACTAATAATGCCTACACACCAATGCAAAAGACAAAACACAATCTATGATCCTTCTGTTTCATTTATTCAGAAAAATGCTAGAGAGACCATGAAAATTAGTCTTAATTCTAAGCTTTCCAGTCACGGTGCTTCCTTTATGAAGATCTGTAGGGTCAATTCTTCTCAAATTGTTCTCAATAGCCAGAAAAGAGGTGCCTACACAACCAGTATTTCTAGCTTTCCATATGACTCATATAATTGATTACACTCTTGTTTTTACTCTGTCAGCTGAGAAGCTCAGGATCAAAGTCACAGGGACTCTGAAAACTTTAGAGAGACACACAGTATTCATTTTTTCACTGACTATAGCTTTGGCCTCACATCACTTTTCTTCCTTTCTTTCCACTGCCCCCCGTCCTTACGTATTTTATTTTTAACCCAGTCATACGATGTATCTCTTTGAATTACCACCTTACTATTTTTAGGTATAAGGTGGAAAATGAATACATTAAATGAAATTAGGAGACAGCTACAGAAAGGGAAAAGAAATAAAGATACATAGAAGTGTCCAGGAACAAAGTGCTCAATGAGAAGATTAACAGAGGGGTCATGGAGAGACTGAGAGCTGAGGGGGATGCACTGGTGAGTAAATGCCACTAAGAAACCTAGACAGCAGAGGGACTGTTATCTCTGGAAGAGAGGTGGCTCTCTGGACTTTATCAAATGCCATGAGCCCTACCAGACATAATCTTGGACATTCCTCATCACCCACAGCGAGCAGAGCTCAGCATTTATGGTGACCTGGAACTACAAAATGATGTTTCTAACCTATGAACCATGTGAATAAACTAAATCTAGAAAAAATTTAACTCTAAATAATTTGTTTTGGGGAAATCTAGTAAGAAATAGAGGCACTAAGCCTTCACTTTTAGCCAATTCTCTGAAGTGAGAGAGAACCTAATATTTCTGCCGCATTTTGTTCACGAGCCCTCTCCATCTACTGGCCCTGTGCTATAATGACCAAAGCTGATGTGACGCACATGCACACACCACATGGCAGAGCTCTCCAGGAGCTGCAACTGTGTCCCCAAGGATCCGCCTCTGTTTGTGTCTGTACTGACAGGTCTTCACAGTCTTTTGTCAGTGTTCTCCCCTGGGAGTTTGATCCAGTTCTGTTTCTTTATTTTGGTCTTTCCATGCTATGGTTTGACTGTGTCTCCCAAAGTTCACATTCTGGAACCTTTATCTTCACTAAAACAGTGCTGAGAGGTAGGACTCTAAAAGGTGATTCAGTCATAGAGCTCTGCCCTCGTGATTAATGCCATTGTCACAGAAATGAGTTCATCACTGAAGGAGCAGGTTCCTTATAAAACGGTGAGTTCAGCACCCTTCCCTCACTCCCTCCCTCACATGAAGCCTTCCACCACATGACAATGCATCAAGAAGGCCCTCATCAGATAGTGGCACATGATCTTGGACTTCTTAGCCTTTAGAACTGCTCATTATAAATTTCTGCTCATTATAAATTATCTGGTCTCCGGTATACTGCTTTATCAGTACAAAACAGACTAATAGATCCCATGAGTAATAGTCTTTTAGTTTATTTCCTTAGGAGAAAAACTAATGATTTCTACTTCATCCTTAGATAGCAGCCAAGTAGGTTTCATGACATGGCATTGGAAAATAGCTGTACACTCTGGCTTGAAAACCAGAACTAGGAAGTTGGTGACCTAAGTGGAATACTCTGTGCCCAAGTTAACACAGTACACACTTAATCAGGGAGGTCAATGGGCAACTTGACTAAGGACATCCAGAACTATGACATACTTTTAGACTGTAATCTAGAAAGGGATATATTTTGCTGTTGCTTTTCTATAAAAGGAAAAAATATATATATCCATACAACTAGGTCTTAGCCACAGTAAAATGCAATCTCTGGGAAATTAAAAAAAAAAAAAAAAAAGAAAGAAAAAGAAATATTCTCCCCTTACACCCTTTCAGATGGCCACTATTAAAAATAAAAGTGGGACCAGCAGACGGCACAATGGACTCCCACTTAATCTATCACAGTTCAAGTCCCAGACCTGGTGGCTTAAAATGCATGTTGGATGCATGTGTGTGCATGCCCAGAATCCCAAGAGGAAAATGTGGGAGAAGGGACGCAGCCTGGACATCCTCCTGGGGGGGGGGGGGGGGGGTGATTTCTCGCTTTCTGTAGCTCTGTCACTCTCTGTCTCTTTGGCAAGCACACACACCCTATAGCAAAAACCTCTCCAAAATACAAAAAAGTAACAAGTGCTGGTGAGCATATGGAACCCTTGTGCTCTGTTGATAGGAATGCAAAATGGTGCAGTCACTATGCTAATCAATATGGAGTTTCCTCAAAATGAAAAACAGAATCACCATATGATACAGCAATAATACTTCTGGATATATATATCCAAAATAATTGAAAGCAAGATCTCAAAGAGATATTTGCACACACATGTGTGTAGCACTATTCACAATAGCCAAGAAGTGAAAGCAACCAAAATGTCCCTCACCAAATAAATGGAGAAAGAATGTGTGATATATACATATAACAAAATATTACTCAGTCTTAAAAAAAAAAGAAGAAAGAAAGAAAAAATTCCTATCACATCTCTAACATGGTCAAACTGGAGGGCATTATGGTCAGTGAAATAAGCCAACCAGAAAAAGACAAATACTATGTGATTCCACTAAATGAGATAGGTAAAGCAGTCAAACTGATAGAAAAGGAAGCATAATGATGCTATCCAGGGAGTAAGGGGAGGAGGAATTGAAGGGGTGTAGGGTTTCACTCTTGCAGAATGAAAAAGTTCTAGAGATCTGTTGTACAACAATGTGTATGTACTTAACCCTATACACTTAAGAGTGATAAAAAGAAGGAGAAAAAGAATGACTCTTTAGGAGAGCTATTGTTTTTAAGTTTATTTGAGGCTAGATGGCCCTAGTAAAAAGTTCTGCCTACAGGGCTGCCCCTAGTGGCCTCAGAACAAGACAAAAGTAATGATGTCCCCTGTTCTCAGAAATGGCATCCACCTTGGGTGGTTATCACTTAGCCATTGGCTCGTGCACTCTCTGTGCCTGGAGGTTGGCCTATCTTCTCTCTCCAGTCCACAGATATATCGTTCTTGGTTCATGGTGAAAACTTCCCTATTCTGCTCACCGGGATATGACCTCCCCTGCTTTCAATCTTCTGGAGCACTCTTTCTACACCTTTCGTACCACCTCCCTTATAGTTATGCTGCATCTACATTAGCCACATAACTAGAGTATGAGGGATGAGGGTCCCGTCCTACTTACCATATTCTACCATCATGGATTCTACAGCATTCAGTGCCCTGCACAGAGAAGAGTCTCACTCAATGACTCTTGAATAGACACAACTGCATCCTTATCTCAGCCCCAGGAGCAGTGAATCCATAGCTTCGGAGCTACTAATGTCTGACGCTGAAATGCTTTGCTCCTAAAGCTCTCTGAGCTCCAAAGAACATGAGAATCCAGACTTCTCCTCTCCTATTTAGTGAAACCAATGAAGGAGGAGAAAGCATCCCATTTTCTGGGAGACTCCTGTATTTCTCAGGTCACTGTGCTCCAGAGGCAAGATCTGAAGCCCAAGTCATTCTGTCTGTGGAGGCTTCCAGGCACTGGAGCTGGGTGGAACCCCAGGCGCCCTTGGTGACCTGTGCGCTGCCTCGTTATTCCCAAGAAGAATCCGTCATAATTTTGCTAATGCTTGTTGTTCTAATGACTTTTTAATTATCTTCCCTCTCCTCCTCCTTAGTTGCTAACTTGTCAATTTAGAGAATTTCTTGTTAAAAAGTGTGTTACTTTTAATGATGACAACCACTACTGTTAAAATTCCATTAAGTACTTCACTCGGGAAGTTATTTAAATGATCAGAGCTACAGAGCACAGACAGGCTTCAAGCAAGTAGCAAATACAGGGTCTGTGCCTCTATGCTGGTGATATGCTTTGAAATCTGGACACTTTGTCAGATTTATTGCCCAGTTTCTACTATGTTATTGATCAATAAATTAACTGTTGTGCAGTTTTTAAAAAGCTCTTCGATGGGACCAGCAGATGGCATAACAGCTATGTCCCTGGACTCACATGTAGTCGAGCGTGGTTCAAGTCCTGGACCCTGTGGCTTAAACTCACACCGGGTGTGTGTGCGTACGTGCCCAAGATCCCAAGAGGAGAATGAAGGAGTAGGGACTGTGGCGTGGCCATCTCCCTTGGAGGGTATTTCTCGCTTTCTGTCTCTCTGTTTCTCTCTGTCTTTCTGGCAAGCACATGCACCCTATAACAAAAACCTCTCAACCACCAAAAAAAAAAAAAAAAAAAAGGACTTTGATAATTTTGCAGTGAAACCATTTTTTTGTTTTGTTTTTAATTTGCTATAGGGCACATACATTTGCCAGAAAGAGACGAAGAAAGTGGGAAAGTGAGAAATCATCCCCTAGGGAGGCTGGTCACACTACAAATCCTTCTCCTCTATTTTCCTCAGAATTTTGGTTATACACACACACACACACACACACACACACACACACGTACCCAACATGTTTTTCAAGCCACATGGTCCAGGATTCAAACTGGCCTTTGGAATCTAGTTGCCGTAACCACCATGCCTCTGGCTGGCCTGAAACACTAGGTTTTGAAAACAACTAGGACTACCTCCTCCAACCCTCTCATTGCACCAGGTGAAGCACCAGAGGCCCCTTAATTAGTCCACTGAGAGTTTTACTTCGATCATTCATTCAGCAAAAATATACTAGCTGCCAGGCCTGGCCAAGGCACTGAAGATACAAGATGAACAAGACAGACAAGATCACCAATTTCATGGAGCTTATCCAGGGAAAGACTGTCCTGACAGAGAGGAGAACAAGTACAAAGGCCCTGAGGCAGGAGTGACTGACATGTTTATGACACACAAAAAGGAAATATTTGTGACTATAGTCTAGTAAGTGAGGAAGCATGGCAGCAGCAGGGATGGGCAAGGGAGGCAAGATCTAAGTCTCATAGCATCTAAAGGTTTGGGGGGAAAGAACACACTTCATTCTCAGTGTGACAAAGTCACTGGAGAATTGAAGCAGGAAAGCATACAGCCTAATCCACATTTTCAAAACCATTTGACTGTGTCATGGATAATGACCGCTATCTTTGATTTTTCTTCCTATACCTCAGTTGTAACATGGAGCATTACCTTCATAACTACACTAATGAAGTCATTTCAGTGCTTCTAGGCTAGGCCACTTGCAGCAGGGCAAGGCTGGAAGCAATACAATGTTTGAAGCAAACATGGGTGGAGGAGAAAGCTCTGAGGTTAGGGCTCACAGATGAGGTTGTCCAAAGCCTCCCCTAGCCAACTATCTTACCCAAATTCCAAGAACCTTCCAGTAATACCATTCAGATAGGCTGTTCTTTCATAGACAACCATTAGCCTTTTACTCTAAGGGCTTAAGGATAACTCACCTTGCTCTCTGTTCCACAGGGCTAGAGGAAACTATAGGAATTTTCTAACGAGCCACTGTATTCATTCTACTTTCTATGCTGAAGTAGGAAAGTTGCAAAGGAAGGGAACTAGGGTTCTGGAAGGAATGGTGGGGGAGCAGGTGACCAGCAAATGTGGGGTATAATCACATAAATATGCTAGATAATACCTCTTTGGATACTTCGTTTTAGCTTGTTACACAGATCCACACGGGGATTATCTACATTCTCTTCTACAGATCCCGGGCTTTGTTCTGGAGAAGAGAGGCCTCTGCTAAGGTCCAATGGTACTTTACTGCTGTGGGGTGGTGGGGATGCAGCAGGGCTATAGGTGGTGGTAGGAGGGCTGGATGACGAGGAAGTAGTCAGGTCCAGTGCTCCTATCCTTGAGTTCAAGGGAGAAGTCAAGGACAGCTTTCTGGTCCTCACTGGGGAGGCTGTTCTGGACACAGCCAGCGGTGGTGGGGAAGAGAATTTGCGACATAGACGTGGCGATTTTCCATCTACCAAATGTTCACCTCTGTTATTCTGACTGGTAGCAAAAAACAATTCCAATGACCTAAAAATAAGAGCAAAAGCTATGAACAGACTGTAACCAAGGAAATAATGAATTCCCCTGATGTCATTCAAGTACATGCTCCCTTCGTTTGAAGGCTATGATATCATCATACTTTTCTTGCTAGATTTTCCTTCATCTAAATGCTACATGTATACTCACATTTGCCAAAGAAACACAGACTGCTTTAGGCATTGTCTAATCCCTTGCTAATAAAAACCAGCGGCACTGGAGTCTCTGGGGAGCCTGTTAGACATGCAGAACTCAGGCTCCACTGCAGACCTACCAAACCAGAGCCTGCAATTTAACAGGACATGCCCCCCTGCCCTGGTTGATTCTTAGGAATATTAAAGTTTGAAATGTACAATTGTCAAAAAAAATTTTTTTTAAGGCCTAAAACAATAGTCAAATTCCAAATAGTTCCAAATAATCACAGAGTAAGCAAAGGCCACTTGGAGACTTTGGGGTTCCCAACGCCTTCCCTAGGTAACTTCTGTGACCTCTGCTTATCACCCCCTGCTGGTGGCCATGGGAAGTTCAAAGGCCGACAATGCCCTAGGAGCTGCTTTGTAGAGTGGCGCTTCTCTTCTGCACGGGTGATCCAAGAACCAGGAGAGCCATACTCTCTTGACAGGCAAATCTGGACATACCTGACAGGGATGGAGGTGAAAGGCCTCTTGTATATGTCAGAAAGCTTGGCCAGCACCACTGCAGCCGTAGTGAAGATCCGATAGGTGTGCAGAAAGGTGTTGAGGAAATCAATACTAAGAAACCGCAGGTCTGTCAGCCGCTCCAAGAGGCGCTCCACACTGGCATAACGAATCTGGGGCACTTTGCAGGAGTTGAGGGTTTTACTGAAGCAAATGTCAGTGTCATCTTTATGAAGACGGGCATCAGACCTATGCGTGAGACAGGAACATGATAGCAAAACCAGGAGGAGGCTCCTTTCTCAGACTTGTATTTCAGTATTTGTAAACACACACTTGTGTGTGGACTTCCCATTGCACCTGATGGCAGATGGAGACATGAGTGTGTTGACAGGACACACAGACGTATGACAAAGCAGGGCTGGGGGAACTCAAGTGTGCCATTGTAACTTAGGAAGGTCAGAGTTAATTGTGGAGGAGGTAATAATAATTCATTTCACTCAGTGGATTCCTTCTCTCTCCAGTTTAATCATGTTTTATTAGGAATGTGAAGCCAAAAGTCCTCTTTAGGAGGGAAAGAAAGCATGGCTTATGCCATTAAGGCCAAATGTCAGCAATATGCTTAAAAGGTGACCAAGCCTCCAGCCCCCAATCCAGAAGAGACACAGATAGCCCTGTAACAGCCATAGTTGTTTCTTTTTTCTCACTTCTAATTTTGTATATTTGTGCTTCTTTTTTTTTTCTTGAGTAAACTAACATGTTCTGTGATTTTTTTCTCTAAAAGCCTCTCTTTGATCTATCAATTCTATTGTTCGTCTATATTTTAATTTATTACTGTCCGTTCTTATCTTAATTATTTCCTTTCTACGATTTCCTACAGTGTAGTTTCTTGTTCTTTCTCTTACTTCTTGAATTGGATGCCTAATTTATTTATTTTGCTCTTCCTGGAATACTAATGTGTTAAAGGCTAAACATTGTCCGAATTCAATTTAACCCATAAATTGTTAAGTGTGACATGTTATGTTTTCATTTCATTTTCAGTATTACGCAGTATCACAAATGTCTTCATTAAAAGCAAAAAATAATGGGGAAAACACATTCCCCTGAACAGTATGCCCACCACTGCCCCCTGCAAGACTCCGCTTTTAACATTCTGTAAAAGCCCCCATCTGGCGGTGCTCAGCCCCCTGCCCTGCAGCCTTCGCACAGCAGCTTCTTCAGGTCGACCAGTAGGACCACAGGCAGCCTTTGCATCCCTTCTGAGAACCCTCGCTCCCCCTCATCGCAGCTTCTTGGAGCAGGCAATCAATGAAGGCCTGGATTTCACCACTTGATTAAAGGATGTGCTGCAGGGCCAGTGGCTTTCGGGGAGCCAATTGTTTGCTAAAAATCAGTTGGCTTATTGTGAATGCCCTTAATTATCCCTTTCAGCACTTTGAGGGATTTTAAATTATATATTTATTTTCTTTTGGATAAAAAGGAATCAATAGCATTTTTAGCTTGCTCTTGGAATCTTCCCAGACTAACACATGCTCATCGCAGGCAGAAGCACTTCATCTGCAGGCCTGAAAGAGCATTTTAAATGAGCAGCTTACCCCTACTGGCTCAGGGTGGCCTGCTAACATTGTCACATGACTAATCACAGAACACACAGGGGCATTTTTCGAGACCTTGAAAATGGCATGGCTCTTTCTTCCACTCTGGGACCCTCAACCCATTTCACTTTTCTGGTTCTTAATTTTCTCCTTTGTAAAAAGACCCGAGACACTTATGAATCCACCAATCATTCCTGCAGATGGCTAAAGGAGATAATCACTTTTTTCCCCACCTTTTTTCACTGAAAATCTCTATTTTCTAAGGAAGATGAGGCCAAATAGTATTAAAACGAAGAAATCCTTAGTCTGTATACCATCTCAAGGAAAATTTTCACCTGAGTGTTATGATTTTCATTCTAATCGTAGTTTGGAGCTTTGCATCTTCTAACTATAATTAGTGTATTCAAAACACTAGGAGAAAAAATATGTTGCAGACAGCATGAAATTAAAATAAAACTGACTAAAACATTACACTGCTGTCCTTCAAAATTGTGATTGCATTTTCATTTTAAGTAAGGGAAGGAAATTAAATATTACGAAATGATTTAATTTTCTTTTATTACACTGAATAGGAGCTTACTTTATTTCCTAAGGGACTCTCGAGAAAGATATAATGCATTTTTAAGCCTCCTATGATAATAGCAACTTCTTTTTGGTAAACACTTAAAAAGGCAATCTCGAGAGATCAAACACAAATCATCTATTAACCCTGGTAAAAGTTTTAGAAAGGAGTGAGTGATTACAAAGTGATGCCCTGTCAGTTACAAGACATAGTTACAATAAGATTTTTTTTTTTTTTTAGCTCTGAAAATCTTAGGTTCTTTCCATAGGGTAGGTAGCCAGGGAGATAGGTGTACAACCAGGTGGGAGTACAGACTCGAGGGTAGAACAGGGCCAGAGGTACAAAGGTCACAAAATCATACTCATTCTTCTGACTGAAGAGCACCAGGGCAGTGAGGCTGGGAAAAACAGAAGAGACATGGGAACACATGGAGTGGAGTGGAGTGGAGTGGAGTGGAGTGGAGTGGAGTGGAGTATAGATGCATTGGCTTTAACAGGAAGTCCTTACAGTCCAAGATCTAGGCTTCTGTCCTAGCAGAGAGCAGCTCCTACTCATGTAAGTGTTGCCTCTGTGGATCCAAAGGCAGACAAGTCTTGGTCTGTAGGTAAGTGGCTATGCAAATGAGAATGCACATTAACACTGGTAAAACTGAAACAGTAGGGGACAGACGATGCGTTCAGGCTCAGCTGCAAATGGTACAGGTGGTAGGACACCACCACACCACACTAGAGCATGGGAAGGCCTAAACACCCCGTGTGCCTGTGATCCTGGCTGGCAGGAAGAAGGGGATCACGACATGGAGAGATTCCATAAAGGATAGCCTTCTCTCTCATAAGAAATAGATTTTTTTTTAATGTAAAAAGAGGGGGGGAAAGGATGCATTCAGGCACCAGCCATGACTAGTCAGGCATAAAACTAAAGTCTTCATTACTATTAATGTTTTTAACAGGACCAGCAGATGGCATAATGATTATGTCACTAGACTCCCATGTAGTCGACCGCAGTTCTAATCCTGGACCAGCGGCTTAAAACTCATACCAGGCGCATGTACATGAACGTGCAAAATCCCAAAAGGAGAATGGCAGAGGGATTGCGTCTTGGCCATACCCCAGGAGGATGATTTCTTGCTTTCTGTCTCTCTGTATCGAGCACATGCACCCTATAGCAAAAATCTCTTAAAAAAAAAAAAAAGTTTCTTTCTTCGGAGAGAAAGAGAGAAGCATCTCTAACAGGGTCTTCATGCCACAATCCAACCCCAGCTTCAGCCAGCCAGGATCACACGAATGCACACATACAGCGCTTGTGTACACAGCGAGAGCTCAGGACATGAGACCTTCCCTTGTGGCTTCAGCATTGTTGCGCATTGCATTGTCATTATATTAATTTCTTTGTTTCCTTTAATATGCCAGAGGGCATGTGTGCTCACCAGAGAGAGAGAAAGAGAGGGAGAAAGAGAAAGTAACCCCCACACACAATTGGGTCTGGTCACACTGCAATCCCTTCTCCTCCATTTGTCCATTCTGTTGAGATTTGGGGAACCAATGCACATGTGCCCTGTGTGTTTTATACGTCATCAGGGCCGAGACTTGAACCCCATGGTCAGCTATGTGAGATGCTGCTCCCTTAACTATTAGGTCATGGAGCCAGTCCCCACTATATTTATTTTTAAAGTCTACAAAATGTTAGTGGGTGTGCAGTTGCCTGAGGGTTTAGAAGCTTATAACGACTATATTGCCTGACTTACACATTCTAATTCTTTTTTTTAAGATTTATTATTTTAATTTTATTTGTTATTATTATTTATCTTTTTAACTTAACCAAAGGAGAGAGAGAGAGAGAAAGCAAGCTGCCAGATCTGGGACTAGAACCACGGTTGGCCATGTGGGAGTCCAGCACCTTAACCACCATGCCACCTGCCAGCTCTGACACACATTCTAATTCTAAGGCAGTTTGACTCTCATGCTATCTAGCATTCAAGAAATACTTTTCAAAAAGAATTAAAATCACATATATCATTTTGCAAAATATTAAAATAAGAATCCCATGGTAGAAAATTATTATAAAAACTAACTCAATAATGTTAATTTCAATTAAAAATTTGGATCTTTTGGCTTCATATTACTTACTTGTTCTTAATCTTCCATCATATATTTTTTAACTAATCTGAATTTAAATTATACTAAATTTAAAACCTAGAAAACTGAATGAAAAAGAATCTTTGTCCTAGAGTTTAAAAATGGTCTTACCTGAAATATTTTTATATTTGACAACTAATTTAAAATACTATCATTCCTGGGGCCAGCAGATGGCATGGTGGTTAAGGCACTGTACTCCCACTTGGTCGACTGCAGTTCAAGTCCCAGACCCTACAGCTTGAAAATCATGCTGGGTGCACGTGCCCAAAATTCCAAGAGGAAAATGGAGGAGAATGTTTGTGGTGTAGTCACACAGCCTAGAGGGTGATTTCTCACTCTCCCTCCCTTGCTGTCTCTCTCCATTGAGCAGATGAGCCTATGGCAAAAAGCTTAAAATAATAAAAATAAATAAAATTTAAAAACTATCATTCCTTTATAATTTATGTTTTTATGTGGAATTACAGCAGTAGTTCATATAGGCTGTCTTCATCTGTAAGATTTTAAGATTTGAAACTTAAGCTACTGGGATGACACTAATTATAGTTAATATGGAAGAGGAAAGTTATCAGAAGATGAAAGGTATCTTTTTAAAGTTAATATTGTTTATTGCTTCAGCAAAAACTGTTCAGACTTCAAAATATCCACACAAATAGACATGAAAGGCAAACATCTCCTTAGTTTCAAGTGAATTTTTTTCAAAGATATAGCAGAATTGCTTTTAAACATACTTTTTACTCTTAGAATTTGTGAAGCAAATAACCAAGAAAAGGAAAGTAATGAACAATTGGTCACCTTCATAATACTCCCCCAAAATAATGTCTGAATTTGAAAACAAAAAAGTACAAGACAACAAAAGCATTAATACCAAGAACTTTAGCATATTGCTCTTGATACAACTTCCCATTTTAAATCATAGCTTCCCTGAGGATCACTTTACATAACAGAATTTGCTTTGTAAGCACATATATAGCCTGAGTACCTATCCAAAGGATAGGAATACACTCAGTTGGAAAAATACTTGCACATACACGTTTATTGCATTACTCACAATTGCTAAGACATGGAATCAACTCAAATGTTCAAGAACAAATAAATAGGTTGAAAAATTGTGGTACATATACCCTATGGAATACTATATTCAGCCATAAAAAAACAATGATACCATGACATTTGATAGAAAACGGATGAATATGGAAGATTTCACGTTAAATGAAGCAAGTCAGACTATGAAAGACAGGTATTGTATGTCCCACTTACTATTTACCAAATATCTGCACTCTATGGCAGAAACTGAAAGACTGGAAGGTAAAAAGCATGGAGAGCAACTGTGGACACTAGAGACAGGGTAGGGGGACAACGGGCAATGGAGGGGGGGAAGGGAGAGAGGGAGGAAATTAAGGGAAAAAAAGCAAAACATTTAATGACACAAAAATGAAAAAGTATTTGCTAATGATTAAATGTATGGAAATATCTTTGACTGGACTAGCAAGCAGTGTATTCATCCTGGGGAAATTCATTGTGTATGCTGTAAATATGTACAGTGATTAAACATAAAAAAAAATTTTAAAAAGAAGAAAAAATAAAATAAAAAGGAGGAAAAAACAACAACAACACATACAGAGTCTAGGATGGCAGCCCTAGGCAAACTGTCTCTGAGGTGAACCATATATGGTCGATGAGTGGAGGCACAATGGCAAAGCCAGCCGACTCATGTTAGTTGTGTTAGAAATCTTAATCCTTTACAGTCTACTCTGAATAATATCCATTCATATCCCCTGAGATTCAAATGCACTGGGAAGATGCCAAGTAAGTCTTCCACACCTTGGTCTGCCCTGTAACCTCGGGTATCTCTGGCTGTCATTAATTTTTTTTTTTTTTTTTTTAGAAGTTTTCGCTATAGGGTGCGTGCGCTCGCCAGACAGAGAGAGACATAGAGACAGAAAGCGAGAAATCACCCCCCAGAGGGGATGGTCACGCCGCAATCCCTTCTCCTCCATTCTCCTCTCGGGATCTTGGCCACGCACGCACACGCGCCCGGCATGAGTTTTAAGCCACCGGGTCCGGGACGCGAATCACGGTCGACTATGTGGGAGTCCAGCGACGTAGCCATTACGCTAACTGCTGGTTCCCGCTGTCATTAATTTTTCATATTGAACTTAAACTTCCTAATAGGATTTTGTCCTAAGCAAAGGCAAATGTAATAATATGAAAGCCAATCTTTCTATGATATGAGTCAATAAAGTAAATTGTGTCTCTGAAAAACCATTCTGATAGGCTTATTATTGATAACAGCAAACAGGAATTATTATATTACTGTCAAAAAACGTATTCTCAATACAAAGTAGAACCCTATTGAAGCAATATTTTATCTAAGAGTTTACATTCTCTGTCAATTTGTTCTTGATTAAAATGTAAGGAAAGGATTTTTGCACTTACTTAATCATATGTGGCACAGTAACTTTGGAATTCTCTTCAAACACTATAGTCATTAAACCATTACATCGTATATTGTCCACACACTGTGAAATTAAAAAATAGACAATTACAACCCACGTGAAAATCCAGGCAGGTCATATATTCCTAGAATTGTTTCTAGCAAATAAAAAGAAAAGAACAAAGTTTAGTTTCACATGCACACACACAGATACACACACACACCACAACTACCACCACCATCACATTGATGAGCAGATTCAATATCCAGATACCACAACAGTGCACCAATCAAATTCTGACAAATACATGAGGATGGACATAAGGGCTTTATTTTTCCCGAATGTGCTGGCCAAAAATTATGACCACATTGTCACATCGTCACAGTTTTCTGACTTTCCCAGTACTCCTTGACACCAGAGTTAGTGTGGGAGGAGGGTGGGAAATGGCAGAGGGTGAGAAATTGGGGGGTATATATATATATATGAAACTAGAAATGGAAAATTATCGATGATAACATGTAAGATTAAGCCACTATGCAGTATATTCTGAACAGGAAATCACATTTTGTATGCTGTGACGATGTTCAGTGAATGAATGTTAATTAATTAATTAATTAATTAAATATTTTAAAAAAGAAAAGCTTGTTCTTTCTGACCAAGACTGCCCCACCATATTCATCTTTTGCCACCAGGGGGTGATATGGAGTAACTAGATTTGAAATGGTGGCTTCCTTGGATGGAGTTCATCTTCTGTCTCACTAGTAAGCTCTCTGTTCTCAGGTGATTTTTTTGCCAATAAATTCTCACATTTTACTAGTCTCTCCAGCAGTTTCTATTGGCATCATGTTGCTTTAGTGAGGGGCAGTCTATAATTTTTCCTGTTTCTGGTACATTTAAGCCCTGTATCAGCTTTTTCTCTATTATAAAATAACTTAGAAACTTTTGCTAATTTTCTCTACTTCCATTATTCATATCTATGCCAAATGTGTCCATTTCAAATTTCCCTCTGCAGTTACTTTGTGTTAGAAAAAAAATTTATTTTGAATTACCAATTTTGTCCTTGAACAAAATATATCTCTATATGCTAACAATATTAAAAATCAGAAATGCTTCAAAGACACCATGTGGTACTTTGTGAGTGTGATTAGATGGTGCAAAAAGCAGACAGTCATGTGACCACACATTGATCCTGAACTCAGTGTCCACCCTAAACACCAATGTCTAATAAAAAAGATAATATGTATGTAAGAAAGTCCAGATCATTGGAATCGTCTGCCTATTCAGTCTATTTAGTATTCCAGCCATTTTCATACTTGTTTTTCTTGAAAACTTTGTCTTCCTTACATCTTATGCAATCATTTTAATTACCAGACATAAATGATTCTGATGTATGGGAATTAAGTAGAATAGTTTACACAGTTTCCCTTCAATACATTTCCTTAAACCACAGACAGTATCTGTAAATAATTTGTCATTTTTTGTAAGTACTTATGGCTATACAATTATAAATTTTGTAATATCTATGCTTACATGTGAACTTACCCTCCATTTTGCTTCTATAAGATAAATTACAGAAGGACATACAATAAGACAAAAGGCAAAATAAGTGATAAAGTAAGAGACGATTTGCCTAAAGTGTAGAAGACAATGCAATAAAGCCTGGAATGTAGTCCCCACACACATTTTATGTTAACATTTGCTACAGTGAGCCTCAAGAAGAGACACATGATTAGCTACAAAATTCAAAGCTCAGTAGTTCAGTTAATCTTGGTCTAAGACCAGATACAAAATTATGTCATTGGTTCTCATAAGGAAAATATGAGGGGGGTCTTCAAAAAGTTCACGTAAAACACATATGAAAAAAAACTATACATAAACTTTTTTTAAAAATTTTGCACTAAAATAAACTCACTTTAATTCCACTTTTTCATGAATTTTTTGAAATCCCTCACATTTAATAACAGTAGTAAATGATGTCTTCATATCTTTAAAGTAACTACAAATTTTATCAAACTATTTTGTAAAGGCGCCTCTACATTGGCTGAAAAGCAGAATTCCAAACAAAAAAACCCTGGGAAGACCCCAGAAAATGTGATCCAGATGTCCATCCTCCCCTATGGCTTGGTTCCAAGCACAGGCTTCATACGCTCCAGATAAGGTCGTGGGCTGCTCTTCTTCAGGTTGAATAAATTCTGCTTCTCTCATCCTAGATTTCATAAGTCTTGAGCAGCAGGAAGTTTGAAATGGTGTTCTCTCAGAGATTCTGAAACTGCAGTATCTTGTGTGTCTAGCTGTGCGGAGTCTGTTTTCTCCAGCAAGCCACGCTGCCACTACTTGGGAAGCAGAAGGACCACAGCACATCTAGGAAAGCTCTCAGTAAGAGCCAGATGAACCACACACAGTGGCTCCATTTCAGAGCAGGAACACACATGGAAGAATGAAGAGATGGGACTAGCTGAGACATGAGTTCATAGTGGAGAAGAGAGTAAGAGAAAGGAGCTGGGCCACAGGCAAGGGAGTCTTAAATTTGTATTTTTATCCTGAAGCAGATAGGAAGCCACTAGGTTCTAAACAGCTCATTTATGGTTAAAGATATACAACTGGTCTCGGGACCAGCAGTTAGCGTAATGGCTATGTCGCTGGACTCCCACGTAGTCGACCGCGGTTCGAGTCCCGGACCCGGTGGCTTGAACTCACGCCGGGCGCGTGTGCGTGCGTGCCCAAGATCCCGAGAGGAGAATGGAGGAGAAGGGATTGCGGCGTGACCATCCCCCCTGGGGGGTGATTTCTCGCTTTCTATCTCTCTGTCTCTCTCTGTCTGTCTGGCGAGCGCACGCGCCCTATAGCAAAAACCTCTCCAAAAAAAGAAAAAGAAAAAAAAAAAAAAAGATATACAACTGGTCTCATGGAGGTATTCAGTGGAAAAGAAGGAGTAATGATTAGTGGTACAAGAGAACATCAGAACAATATTCTAAGTCAGTAAAAAAAGGACTCATGTCTCCCATGAGATGGATCATGAGAATGAAGAGGAAGGTTGGAGACAAATGTGTTGAAGAAAGAAATAATAAAAATTGATGAGTGAATGAATAAAAATTTTTAAGAAGGTAAAAATCAAAGATGACCATTGTTATCCAACAAAACTAGTCTATCCTTTGGATTTTCAAGAACACCAAGAAGAGGGAACCAGCAGTTAGCGTAACGGCTATGTCGCTGGACTCCCAAGTAGTCGACCGCGGTTCGCGTCCTGGACCTGGTGGCTTAAAACTCACGCCGGGCGTGTGTGCATGCGTGCCCAAGATCCCGAGAGGAGAATGGAGGAGAAGGGATTGCGGCGTGACCAACCCCCCTGGGGGGTGATTTCTCGCTTTCTGTCTCTATGTCTCTCTCTGTCTGTCTGGCGAACGCACGCGCCCTATAGCGAAAAACCTCTCCAAAAAAAAAAAAAAAAAAAAAGAACACCAAGAAGATGCACTGACTATGACTTTATTAAATGAGTGTCTTATATCTGCATTTACTAAGTACTTACTATGTGACAGACTCTGGGCTAAGTGCTGGGAGATGAGGAGAGCAAGACAAGGATAAGCGAAAAAGATTAAAAAACAAATACACGGAACCACTTCAAAATAACCTTGCCAATCCCAATGGGAAAATGGATGAATATTACCTCAGTTTTTACCAAGCTAAGTGAGGAGGCGGGGGTGAACAGGAAGAAGGTGTGTTTGGGAGGCAGGAGAAGAGGGAGGAGACCAGTGATCCCTCATCCAGGGACCTTCTCAGCTATCCTATAGACTTCTTTTCACTATCAGTGGTTCTGAAGCACAGTGAGGTGCCACTTGGGTAACCAACACAAGAAGTGGGTAAAAGTAGTATTTGGTGAGACTTGTGGAGAAAAACCAATGTTCCTTCCATTTCTTTAAACGTTGAAGCAAATGGCATAGTTACAGAGAAAAAGGCCTTATGATGACTGCACAATCAAGAACAGTGGTGAGGGAATGTCTAAGTGGGATCACTCACACTCACCCAGTCCCACAGGGCTCCAGAGAGACAACCACTCTATTCAAGTGGAGCCAGTCAAGGGCATCGGGGGTGGCTAGAGTTATACACATAGTCATTAAGAAGTGTCTATGCATCATCCTGAATAGAAGCTTGGAAAGCAGAAGTTTGACTTTTATGTCTTAGACATTCATAGCCCAAACCTCAGGAACTGGGTGGTACTGAGTCTGGAAACGTGGCAAATGCATTCCTGAGATGGGTTCCAAGGGCAGTTTATCCTACAGGTGTCAGTAGTCAGAGAATGGAAAAGCAGAGCTATCCTGTGGCCCACCAAAGCTATGGATGCCCACCACCAGGGTTGTAGGCACAATTCTCTGCAGGCCGACTTTACCCATTTTCCTCCTCCTGGAGACCAGAAGAGACAGCTCCTGCTCTTTGAAAGAGAGAACTAAGAGGAAAGATGTCTCAAGACCCATCTGCCTAGTTCACTTGCTCAGGGAACGCTGCAGGATTGAAAATAGAAGCAGGGAAGATGACAACTCCTACAGTTCCCAACAGAAGCCATGATGTGTGACCCATGTGCCAGAGGCTGAGAGAGGAGCCTACTCCACAGAGCCAAAGCACATCTTCTCTCCTGTCCCCAACATATTAAGTGTTTTGCTCTTGTCCATCCCTCATTTACTACACCAATCTGAGTATAGGGAGCCAAGATTTGGGAAGACTTTGCAGAGAAAAGCAGAAGAGATGCTCTGAGATGCTCTGAGATATTTTTGACCAGACACATGGTTACATATAAACAGATAAGGCTGCATAAAATTTGAAAGAAAGTAGAAAATAAATCTCTTTTTTCACATTTAATATGAATACATATTAGAGTACTGCTTGGGCTGAAATATTTAATTTTTAAAGTATATAGCCATATAAAAAGAGAATTGAAAAGGGAAAGAAATGCCCTAAAAAATTGTCACAAAAATGGTGAAAAATAAGAGGTTAAGAATTTTAATACTGAGATAGGCAGATAGCTAGAAATGAGTGGGCAGCCCTAAGAAAATATCAGGACACCTGCCACATTAATCACAATTTATCAGGAATTACAACCAGACCCTCCATGAAAATGCCTTCTTCCTACCCAGCTCCTGGGGCCAGGAAGGTGAGGCAGATTCCATTTCTCTTCTTCAGTATTTGAGGAAGACACATAGGACTGACTGCAAATTTCCCTCCTATCATTCCTCATAAATACAAAAAGACCCAACCAGACATTTTGGTCAACAGCCTGATACCCACTGGGACAATAAACTAATTGGGCAGTTCATTAGAATAAGGATGCTCCTACCATCCTGGCTCACACTGGGCACGTGCAGTTAGGTAATCAAATTCCTCAAATTCTTCACCTGTGAGAGAGATGGGCAAGCGCAGGAGAAAGCCCACAAATTCAAACAAAAAAACATAGCTACTATGACAGACTTTACACTGCTAAATATCCTCACCCCTAGTAATGAAAATAACACCTAACCAGTTCCAAACTCAGTTACTACCTAACAATCTTCCCACCCAATTCTGGGTGTACTTCTTTTCTAAAAATATTTCTTTCCTATTAAATTCTCTTTTCTACCTACTTTTATGGTGGTTGTGGCTTTATTTTTGTGCCTCAGGACAGGTCTCTAATTTTAGAAATCTGGACCCAAAGAACCAAGGATTTTACCCAATGCAGCTCAGCTCTCTCATCCTATGACAATACTATTAAGCTTTAGTTGTTTTTTTGTTTGTTTGTTTTAGTTTGTTTTGGTTCACTTCTGGTCTTGATTTTTTGCTACAGGGCACATGCACTTGCAGGGTAGGGGGAGAGACTGAGAGAGTGCTAGAGGGAAAATGAGAAAGCACTTCCCAGGGGAATGGCCATGCTACAACCCCTTTTCCATTCTCCTCTTGGGACTTTGGGCATGCATGCACATGCACCCAGTGTTTTTCAAGACACCAGATAAAGGCTTCAAACTGCTCAGTCAGCCATGTAGGATCCAGTGGCCTTAACCTCTGTGCCACCTGCTGGGCCCTTACCTGATTCTAATCTTCTCATCAGCTGGGGTTGATCCACTGTCTTTAATGAATTCCCAATGACTGTTATTTTGATATTCTATAGTTTCCATTTTTAGATTTTCTATTTGACTCTTTGACAGATGGGTCTGGTCCTTCTTACACAGTGATCTATTCTTTCCTTATGGGCTTGTTCTTTCTTTTTTTTCTTTTTTCCTTTTCTTTTTCCCTCTGTCCCTCCCTTTCTCCCTTCCTTCTATAGTTTCAATATATTTTAACTATTCTTCTTCTCCAGTCTTTTCCAAGCAGTCACCTATTAACTGAAGTTATTACAGTGCTAATTCTACTGTTCTCTGTGTCTGCTGACTCTCACTCATGATAAGTAATTTACTCATGAGCATTGTCATTGTATTTGAGCATCTGTCACGAGTCCTGGATTGTAGAAGTGTTTTACTAATGCAATGGCTTGTATTTGCTTCTACAAGCGTGTTTGGGATTTCAACAGTAGAAAGTTATTTTTATTTCGCAGTTTGGAATTTTCACACCATGTGACTATTACAAACATGAATTTCAAATCTACAGGCCATAGAGACATTCACTTTCTAAAAGGAGATTTTTTTTTTAAATGTGGAACCCAAGAAAAAGAGAAAACTTTCCTATTTCTTTCCTTGATCCAATGGGTAGCTTTTCTTAAGTTCTTATTTCACAGAGGAGACAGGCTTTCAAGATCCAGGCCTTTAAGAGGAATCTTAGTTACTTTAATGGGTTCATTTATTTTAAATGCCCCCTTTATATGTTAATACCGCTAGGCTAGGGGGCCAAAGCCCAACCTAAAAACCATTACCAAGGTCTTCACTCTGCAATTTAAAAGTTTTCTGTTCTGGCATTAAGTTCCCTTGTTGTTTCTGGAACTCAACATTTCTCTTTCTATCTGTAAATATCACCTATGTCTTAATTTTTTTTTTATTTTACTAATTCCATATGTTAATAATTTCTGTTTTTGTAGCTAGAGGGGACCTAAGTCAGCTCAGCCCCCACACTGCCAGAATTAGAATTGAGGTAAATGTTTCATATCCAAAAGAAGAGATTTATGTCACCATTTTTGCACATCTTATTATCTAGTGTCGTCTCATCCATAAATCTTTCTGATTTATTGTGTAAAGCACTAAAATTATTCTCAATAATACAAAGAACTTTCACTTATGCTCAAGTTTCAGGAACACAAAACATATATGCAATATGAACCATAGCTCAAAAGACCACATGATGAGAAGTCTTACTTTAGTAACACAAAAATATGAAAACTGGCACACAATCTTTAATCTATCCATGAGATGGATGGATGGATGGATGGATGGATGGATGGATGGAGAGACAGAGAGAAAGATCATATTATAGTGTATATATAATAAAGGAGTGGTGTTCCAAACAGTTGTCATGTTGTCCCCAAAGCTTCATTCCCAGACAAGCTTCAGGGACAACAGGAGTTTGAAAACAACAGGATTCCTGGGAAGTCTGGGTCCACTGACTCCACTTCAACCAGAATATTTTGCTTTTGTCTAACTTCTTGACACTTTGGATGATACTGCGTTGAAGAAAGGGCTCTACTATAGAAAAGGTTAAATATACAAGTGTGTATATAAATATACTTACAGTTTAAAATATAATATATATTTATAATTATAAAAGCATGCATGTTGGTTCCTGAAGAGAAGTTATAGAGCCTAGAATGATAAATTCCAGTCCATTCCCTTAATAACAAATAAATGGGATCAGCTACAGTAGCACACCCTGGACCTTGCTGTTTGGCAGCCTAAAGCCACATGAGAAACTTGGGTTCAATACCCAGCCCACCCTAAAGGGTTGCACAGTGCACACCAGTGGTCCCAGAAACTGAGGAAGCTAAGGCAGGAGAATCATGATAAAGCAAGACTCTGTCTTAAAAAACACCATGAGTCAGTCATGGCCTGGATGTTAAGGGAACTGGATCCCACATGGTAAATCACAGTTCAAGACCCAGATCCAGTAGCTTAAAAAATGTGCAAAGCATACATGCATGTACAAAAATCCCAACAGGATGGAAAAATGGAAGAGAAAGGATTGCAGCATGACTATGCCCCATTGATGGTGGGGGATGAGGGTGAACTTCCTCTTTCTCCCTCTTTCTCTCTCTCTGGCAGGTGCATGTGCCCACTAGCAAAATACACACATATACACACACCACAAAAAGCAGCAGCACCATATAAACATCTGCAGGTGTCATTAATGTTATACTGAATTCATGTGAATTACAGTACACCTTAAACTTAATAGGATAACCAAAGCAGGTTCCTAGGTCATGGATTGTCTAGTTCAGTTTGTGATGACTAGGCCTGGGAATATGTGTGCTCCTAAGAATCCTGGGTGATATTGAGCTGGTCCTCAGCCAATAGTGGAGAATGACTTCTCCAGGTTTTTGGCAGTGTCGCTTTAGGTATTGCCTGTACAAAGGTGAGTAGTCTACCTGTCACCATGTTCTTTACATTTTCAATACTTCTATGTAGTGAAAAGAAAGGTTAGATCTTATTTTTCTTTTAATTCACCTTTTTGTGTTAAAGTAGCAAATTCCCTATTGATTCCAGAGAAGCTATTTTAAGGGAGAAAGCAGGTCCAGTCTGCTACAAAATTGTCTACACAGATCTGTATTTTGGCATACCTTCCAACTAAAGAGATCAGAAGTAAATTTTAATTCTGTATGTTAGTTAATATCCATAATTATAACAAAATGGTTTAATATACCATTATGCGTGACAGTGAGACAAGCACAAATGAATGTACTATATTGAAATAAATGGTCAAATCATCAGCCTCAAATCTTTCCCTATAAATAGATGAAAAGGGGATGAACTATTGGCTGAGACCATTCGCCACTTGCATGTTTTGTTGAAGGCATCAATGGTTAATTATGACCCTACTGGTGTAACTAAAGGTGTAATTAATCATTCAAGAGATTGTTCCTTCTAAAAATTACAACTTCACAGAGAAAGAGACTGGGCAAAGCTAAAAGTCTTAAATTTTGTAAAGAGATCCTTAAGTGAAACTGGGATTTTATCAATACTCAGTAACCACTTTCCTTGTTATCATAGCTTTATTGTCTTAATAAGTGACACATGTGGTTAGTATGACATGTACAGGAGCTTAGTTAGGTGGCTTCAAATCCAATCACAGAAAAGACTGAGAAAAATAAGGTGACAAAAATAAATAAACAAATAATGGAAAACATATTGATCATTTGAATTGAAAGAAAATGTTCATCTCCCTAGTCTATAGGGATAGTTTCATCGACTTGATGTGCATTGATATAAACAAATGAGAAACAGAAGTGGAAAATTGTTTATCTTCCTGGTGATTACAAAAAGGTAAATTAAAACTGCTAGAAAGTAAAATAACTTCTCTATTAAATAGGCAAATGAGATAAATGATAAAACTCAACATTGTAGGACTTAGAAGTAAAATGTTGAGTTATGTATTTTTGAAAGAATGTGACAGCCTTTAAAATCATGAATTATGTAATCATGAAAATGATCAGATTCCCTATACCAGCCTTATACACTTTGGGAAATATATACCAGTAAGGGACTTTGACAGGAGGGAAAATCTTTTGCACAAAGTTAGCACTACATTATATGTTAATCCTAAGACCTGGAAACAGTTCCCATATTCAATACTTAATTATTTTTTAAAAATCCATGAAAGTGGTAAATTAATGTGATATATATATGTGTGTGTGTGTGTGTGTGTGTGTGTGTGTATAGTTATAGTTATAGTTATTAGATATAACCAGTAAGAAGAATTTGTAAGAATACAGAAATAAGTAAATGAGGTAAACACAAAAAGGGTATATCTATATACTCAGAGCCAAGCTGTAAAATTACTTCTGTACTGTAGGATTGTAAAACCTTTAAAATGGAAAAAATTACTTCTTTAAGATAAAAGTTCCTTAATATAATTGTGGAAAAGTGATCTGTGGAGCTTGTTAAACCTAGGGACATTAACAAGGCATTGGAATGGGGGTTCAGGAATCTGCATTAGAAAATTTTTTTACTATATTCATAGTGGAGGGGACAGCAGTGCTGAGGCATACCAGGCTGGACACCAAAGGGCAGGATTTCTCCGACTGGCTATATGAATTCTTTGAGGAAACAGACATGTTTGTTTGTTCAACAAAAATTGCGAGTAGGCTGCTCCAATATTGACAAAATTCTTGAACCATCTGAAAGTGTGTGGAACTAAGTACATTTAAGGCAATAGTGCATTGACTTGCTGTCAAACTTCTCAGTGAATGCCATCCAGATATTTATACTCAAAAGACAGCAAGAACCAAGAATTTTTCTTTGTGAATCTCATAAAATTCTAAAAGCATGTCCCATCTATCCTAGACACACACTTGATACACACACTTGGTGATGCTGCATTTTCCCTGAAGGATTAGCATACAGGAAATACCTGTAGTAAACCAGGGTCAGTATACAACAGGATTTACAGAATGTGTTACATGCTTATTTCTATCACCAGTAGATATCTGATGAATGTGAAAATTAAACATTTTTGATAAAAAACACCGTGTCACCAAAGCAGTACTGGATGAAAAGAATAAGGTAGATGGCCTCTGGAGTCCTCCATGGGAGCTGAGAGCTAGTGCTTTCAGGGAATAAAAGAAAAGAAGACTTTCTGCTGAGAAGTCAGCCTGATAGAGCCCCCTTTATCCTTCTGTCTCTCTCTCTATTTCTGTCTCTGTCTTTTCTTTTTTTAATTTTTCTTTTTTTTTTTTTCAGTTTTTTTTTAAGGTAAAGTATTTGCTTGGCTCTGAAATCCTCCTTTATCTTGCTAATAATCCCCTTTCCTTCCTGCCATTTAGGAAAGGCAAAAATGGCAGGCCTTCAGAAGAAGACTGAGTACTCCATGGGAACTGAGGTCTAGTGCTTTCTGCTATGCAGTTTTCTTTTTTTTTGGTTTTTAAAATAAATAAATAAATTTATTTTTGTTTTTTCCTTTTTCCTTTTTTCTCTCTCTTTTTTTATCCTTTCTTTTTTCCCCTTGTTTTCTTATCCTTTTTCTTTTACCTCATCACTTTGCTGCTCAGCCTCCACACACTGAGTGTCTTAGACAGGTCAAGCATCTGAATACTATTAGGGTCAACATATTCCTTAATTCCCACCAAATCTGGGGTACAAAGGGAGAAAAATGGGACAGCAGAAAGTTTGCAGGTCACCTCCTCCTGCACATCTCTGATCACTCAGATTGAACTTCTAGAAATTAGGAAGAAATGAATAACACATCAGATGACTAGAAATCATTTCTTGTGCTGCAGAGGCACAAGAAATATGAGAAACCAAGAAAATACCTCTTCCCCCAAAGGAAAAGAATAACTCCTCTTCATCCATAGACAATGGAACTCATGGAAATCTCTGATAAAGAATTTAGAATATTCATAGTGACAGCACTAACAGAGATGGAAGAGAAGAGAGACAATGAACTGCAGAAGAAAAAAGTCAACGGGTTCCAGGAGGTGAGGAAGTTCTTGCGAGAGCTGAAAGAGGAAATACAAACTATAAAAAAGAATCAAATGGAACTGATGAAGATGAAGGCTATAATACAGGAAGTCAAAACCTCCCCTTGAAAGTATTAAAAGCAGACTAAGTCATACAGAAAATCAAATCTCAGATGTAGAAAACAGAATCACTGGACTAGTAAAACCCACCACAAAGACTGAGAAAAGAGCCCAAAAAGTGAGAATAATATACAAGAAATACTAGATACCATTAAATGTCCAAACATTAGGGTAATCAGTATCCCAGAAGATGAAGAGACCCATAAGAACATTGATCATCTATTCCAGAAAATTCTGGAAGAAAACTTTCCAAACCTACAGAGGCATTCAAAGATCCAGTCTCAAGAAATACAAAGAATACTATATCCAGCAAGATTATCTTCCATATGGGAAGAGAAGACAAGAACATTCTCAGATAAACAAAACCTGAAAGAATTTACTAACACCAGACCAGTTCTCCAAGAAGTTCTGAAGGGAGTACTATCCCAGAAAAACTAAAGTCAGACACACAGAAATAAGAGTTCTAAAACAACTAAGAAAATGGTCAGCTTAATGGTAGGAAGAAGGCCAGATTTGAACGTTATCTTCCAAAATTTAAATGGAAAGATCAGACTACAACAGAAGATAGATTAAGTACATGAGTCTGAACTGATGAAATAGAATTTTATGACTTTTGACTAAAACATTACTGTGGGAGGCTGCGCACCAGCGAGTCTGCTGAGGCCATTTTTCATGAGTCTCTTACTATTGCCATCTTAGGCTCAGAGAGCAAACAATTACCTCACCTTCAAAATCACACTCTGATTGGCCACTTCCCATAGCAAATCAGTGAGCTTAGAATCCCTCAGATTTGCATATCCGGGTACCTCATGATTGGTCCACAAAGCAACCAATCATAACCCACCTTTACTATCCATCATTCAACCAATCACGGCCCACCAATGTGTATATAACCACGGTCCCTGGGCCATAATCGCCAGACGACACCGAAGACCCTGAAGAGCTGTGACACCGCATCATCTCCGGACGACCCTGAGCTGTGACACCGCGTCGTCTCCGGACGACCCTGAGCTGTGACACCGCGCCGTCTCTGGACGACCCTGAGCTGTGACGCTGCGTTGTCTCCGGACGACCCAGAGCTGTGATGCCGTGTCATTTCCGGATGACCCTGAATACTGTGTCGTCTCCGTGCTGCCCGCAATAAAGAGACGACCCTGAAGAGACACTGTGTCGTCTCCGTGCTGTGACGGTGCGCCGTTCGTCCCGTCTCTCACTCCTTCCCTCAGGGAACCTGTTCGACTGTCCCGCGGGTCGGGACACATTACTGATCTTCTATGCTTTGTTTTCCAGAATTAAGGATTTTTGTCTTCTCTTGAATTGTGGATAGGTTCAGGTACCTACTATTAGAAAAGAATTCTAACCCATTTCCTGGCTTTAAGTATTAAGCAAAGTTCTCTTAAAATTTTTTTGATTTTGATTTATTAAAGCTAAAACTGCCTTTCTTGAAATTAAAAACTATATTAATTTAAAAAACCTATTTAATGGCCACAGTAAGCTATATAGCCTCACCTAGGTGCTACTTTATATTCGGTCTATCTACAGAGTTTCATGCCTAAAGTCAACATGCATTCACAGATATGTATACACCAGCTGTACTTGCTATCAAAAATATTTAGGTTAAGATATTTTATGAATCAATAAAATGTGGGAAAAAATAAAAAAAGAAATGGAAAGCAACTGCAAATATCAGAGACAGTTGGGAGGAGAGTGGGAAATGTCAGTGGGTGAGAAATCGGGGTAAAAAATATATACAAGAAACAAGAAATGGAAAATTATTTGTTGATGATAATATGTATGATTAAGCCAATATATAGTATATTCTAGATGGGATATCACATTTTGTATGCTGTGATGATGTTCAATTAAAGAATGTAAAATAAATAAATTAATAAAAAAAAAGTAGGTGGTATCTGACTACTTACCTTCAAAATACATTAAAAAGCAGTGATAATCAAAACAGCATGGTACCAGCACCAACATAAACACATAGACCAATAGAACAGCATAGAGTATCCAGAAAGAACCCCCAAATCAACTGATTTTTGAGAAGGAGTACAAAACAATAAAGTGGGGAAAAGAAAATCTTTACAGCAAATAGTGTGGGAAGAACTAGATAGCCACCTGAAGAAAAATGGAACTGGACCCCCATCTCTCACCATTAACAAAAAATAAACTCAAAATGGATCAAAGATTTAAATGTAAAGCCTCAAACTATAGTCATTGGTAGAAAACATAGGAGAAACTCTTAAAGATAATGAAGTTGACCAATGACCAGTATTTCTTAAATAAGACCCATAAGGCACAGACAACAAACCCAAAACTAAACAAGTGGGATCACATCAAGCTAAAAAGCTTCTGCACATCAAAGGAAACAACAATTAGAATGAAGAGACAACCCTCAGAGGAAATATTTGCAAATCATTCCTCAGACAAGGAAGGACTTGATAACCAGAATGTATAAGAAACTCAAGCAGCTCACCTGTTAAAAAAAAAAAAAAAAAAAAAAAAAAAAACTAATAATCTAATGTTTAAATGGGCAAATGAACTGAACAGGCAACTCTCCAAGGAAGACATCTGAATAGCCAAAATGCATATGAAAAAGTGTTCAACATGCCCTATCATAAGAGAAATGTAAATCAAAACTACAATTTAAACCCTGTCAGAATGACGACAATTAAAAAAAAAATGTTACCAGCCGATGATGTACTGTTTAAGTCACTGGACTTTCACATGGCCAACCATGGTTCAAGTCCTGAACCCAGAGGCTGGAAACTCACACCGGGCACATGTGCGTGCATGCCCAAAATCCCAAGAGGAGAATGGAGAAGGGATTTCAGCATGGCCATCCCCCCTAGGAGGTGAGTTCTTGCTTTCTGTCTCTTTGTCTCTCTCTGTCTCTCCAGCAAGTGCACATGCCCTATAGCAAAAATCTCTCTAATGCAAACAAAGAGTGACAAGTGTTGGCGAGGCTGTGGTAGAAACAGAACTCTCCTACACTGTTGGTGGGAATGTAAACTAGTACAACCATTGTTTCCACTGTGGATAACACTGTGGAGGTTCCTCAAAAACTTACTAATAGAATTACTATATACCCCCATAATCCTACTCCTTGGTATTTATCCAAAGGGTAGGAAGATACTCAGTTGGAGAGACACCTACATGTCTATGCTTACTGCAGCATTACTCACAATTGCTAAGACAAGGAATCAACTTATGTGCTCCAGAACTGACGACTTGATTGAAAACCTGTGGCACATATATGCTATGGAATATTACTTAGCCATAAGGAACAATGAGACCCTATCATTTGATTCAAAGTGGATGAATGTCTTAAGACTTAATGTTAAGCAAAGTAAGCCAGACACTGAAAGACACACACTGTATATACTTCCTTAATCTAAGCCAAATGTCTGCACTCTATGGCAGAAATGGAAAGATCTGAAGCCATAACAGTAGGGAGAACAAGTGCAGATACCAGAGACTATAAGGGAGAGAAGTAGATAGCAGAAGGTGGGAGGCGTGGGTAACAAAGGGAAGAATCAACAGAAAAAAGAATGTAAAGTTCTCTGTTGAAAAGAATCTAAAGGCAATATTCTTTATTGGATTGTCATGTATTGCATGCATATGTTAAAAAACATACTGTGTGCTATAGAGATGCACAATGATGGAATCTAAACATTTAAAATAGAGAAAATTAAATATTTTTGTATTGTTGATTTACTAAATTTGTGAGGAAATATAATTTAATGTCCAAGAATAACCTGGTTATACCAATTTTAGAAGAGGAAGTTCAGAATTCAGTTTCTGGGGAAAGCAAAGCATAGGAAATATAGAGAAAATGTACAGATCACATAATTAACATTAATTATGTACCATATATAAATCATTATATATATATATATATATATATATATATATATATATATATATCAGTCATGTATCCATATAGCTTCCTTGCTTAGCATAGGTTTTTATGTGCTGTGTGTTGCTTTCTAAAATAGCAAATACTTGGGACAGCAGGTAATGTGGAGGTTAAGGTGTTGCATCCCACATGACTGAGTACGCCATGTGAGTCCCAGACCCAGTGACCTGAAAAACACACAGAGTGCATATGCATGTGTGCCAAAATAAAATAAAAAGGGGAGTGGAGAAGGGATTACGGAGTGACAACACACCCATCCCCCAAAGGTAATTTCTCACTTTCTCTATCTCTGGCAAGTGTACATGCCCTATGACAAAAATCTAAAAAAAAAAAAAAAAAAAAAAAAAGATAGGAAATACTTTTTAAGTTATTTGAGTTACTTATGAGCTATATATTCATCAATGAGCTACTCATGATTTTTAAATAAGATTAGTATTATTTGTTTATAATGTCTGTTAATAAAAGAATTTACAAATTGCTGCTAAACATCATTGGATCACAGTCCTTGTCAAATAAACCCATCTATAAAAAGATAAGTAAGCTTGAGATTTCACACAGCCATTTACTAAAAGAGATAATTATATTCTCCTTTGGTTTTACCCTCGAGTTTAGATATTCTAGAAAATTCCGTAGCGCACAGTTCCATCATAACCATTGGTATTTCCAAAATGAAATACAGGTATTATAAAATTGTACTTACAGCTTTTGATATGCATTTATGATTTTGTGCATATATAAATGCAAATGAAGCATTACTAATGCTTAAATAATCTTGCCATACTACATAAAGTATATTCCAGGCCAGCGTACCTAGAAAGGTTTTACCTTTCTGCAGCAGTGGACTGTCAAATAGAAGATCGAAATAGCGATTAAGGCATGAAGTGATTTTTCTCACTTGAAACCTGCACTGTCCACCCCTTCTCTCATTCCTCTTAATCCTCTTCCAAAACTACTTCAGCTGAGAAGCTTTTCACCAGACTGATTTAGGGATGGCTTATAATTGTATTCATTGCTTACAGATAATACTTCATATTAGCAATTACATTACACAACAGGAAAAGTGCATTGGCATAGGCTCTTGATTATCTTTGTTTTGCAAAACTGTTCTATTAGGTTGTTGGAAAAGTCACGATGTATTTTTCTATGCAAAAATGCATCATGACTTCTGACGACCAATACTTTAGAAAACAGTCTTGAAAATAATTCGACTCTTCCTATTAGTAATATTAATCTTTTCATCTAACCATCTAGGCTTCTTTAAATAGAGTTTAAAAAATATTGTAGTGTTATTTTATGCCCCTTCCCCACAAAGTTTATGTTTGAATTATATGCCCATGTGAGATTACCTGCAACAATTCACAGGATTGCAGGGTTTTAATGAATGGACACACATTTGGGAGGTCTTAGTTATAATTTGATGTCCTAAGGATTCAAATGCAGATCTGAATTTGAATAGCAATCTTCTACGCCACTGCACAGAAAGGAAATAGCAATTAGCTGTTCTCAGTAAAGCACTGGAAATCTTATCACCAAACTAGTCACAATGAGGCACTAGGAAAGAGTGAAAAAATTGTACATGTAGTATGAAAATATTTAAATCCATCTTTGAAGAGATTTAAACTTCTTTTTTTAAAAAAGGGTTATCTTTAAATGAAGATAAAATGTATTTATTTTGATTTTTTCAAATGTGAGGACATAATTTCTACCACATTAGAAGACATGTATGTACAGCAAAAATGGGAAATAGCAGCAGACCAAGAACATGTAAATATTGCTTGTGCCTTTCTAAGCCTACCATTCTTTTTGACTTTGAAAAGATCTATTCCAGTAGCCACAATTATGTTACTGTACCCTAACTCACAATTATTTGTTAAGAAATTTTATGTTGGGGCTGGCAGGTGGTGTGGTGGTTAAAGCACTCGACTCCCATTTGGCTGACTACAATTTGAGTCCCAGACCTGGTAGCTTGCTCTCTCACTTTCCCTCTCTCTCTCTCTCTATCTGGTCAAATTAAATAATAATAATAATATATATAATTAAATAAAATAACCCCTTTTTTGGAGAGATTTTTATTATAGGGCACATGCACTTGCCAGAAAGACAGAGGGAGACAGAGAGACAGGAAATGAGAAATCACCCCCCAGGAGGATGGCCACACCGCAATCCTTTCTCCTCCATTCTCCTCTCAGGATCTTGGTCATGTGCACACATGTGCCCAACATGAGTTTAAGCCACTGGGTCTAAGACTCAAAACGCAGTCAACTACATGGTAGTCCAGTGACAAAACCATTATGCCCACTGCTGGCCCCAATAAAATAATTCTTTTAAAAAAGAATTTTAATGTTCTTAGTACATGGAATATTGACTTTGAAATTGTGCATTTATATGAATGCCATTATAAATAGATGAGAACAATAATTTTGAACAAACTTGCTAAGTACTGAGAGACTAAAATATGAAGTTAATAAATTACACGTAGTCATATAGCTATTCTTTCTGTACTGTGTCTAACAATGAACTTCTGTTGTTTCACTATTTCCTCAGTGAGCATTTGAACCAAGGTAGCAACTGGGAGTGGTGACCTGGTCAAATATTTTGAAATATATTTTGAATAATATAGCTTAGTGTTAACAGCAAAATGAAATATAATTTTTGTCTTACTAAAAAAAAAAACTTAAAAATATTTTCAAGTAATTCCAATAGAGGTAGGTTATCTGTGGAAAATACTTTGATAAACACTCTAGTGTGCTGAGTGGTAGGAATATTTCTAGTTCATTTTTATGACTACATTTTTACAAATAAAATAAAATATTAAACAGTACATTTTCAAGTATTCAGTAGGCTCCTCTGATTAATAATGAATATGTCCAGAGAGAGACTTGAGAGTCTGATAAATTCCATACAGTGAAAAAGCTCTCAGCAGAGAAGGAAGTCAGCTTCTGGGCAGTAGGTGAGGCTCAGGATAGCAGAGCACTCTGTCCCCACCACCTGTCATCCTAACCCACATCAGCACACTCACTTCTGTATGCAGTAGTCAGCCATGGATATGGGACCGCTCTGTCTTCTCTAACATTTTCTTCGCTTGGCTTCCAGCACACCACACCCTACAGGCTGTCTGTACCACACTGGTGGTTCCTTCCTGAACCACTCTGTTGTTCTTCCTAACTCCACTGCCAGCCCATGGCCATCTTCTCTTCTCTATCTACACTAACTCCCTTGGTGTTCTCAACAGTCTCACAGCTCTAAACACCACCTCAGTGATGTAGTCTACAGCAGACTTCTCCCCTAAACTCCGGACTTGTATAGCCCACTGCTTATCTAACAACTCCACTCAAATGTCTCACAGGTTTCTCAGACTTGACATATCTAAAAGTGCATTTATAACGTTCAATCCAAAATCTCTTTCCCCAGATTTTCCTGTCTCAGTTAATAACAAGTCTCTTACTTCAGTAGGCTAAGCCTAAACACTTGTGTCATCTTTTTTTTTTTTTTTTAATGATATGAAGTTTGTTTTTTCAAGTTTCTTTCTTTCTTCCAGGAGAGGAGAGAGACAGAGAAGGGGTGAGAGGCATCCTTAAGAGAGTCTTCACACCATAACCACCTCCAGCCTGAGTCAGTCAGGATCACAGTCATGATCATGCCTTTGCCCTATGCATACAGAAGACCTGGAGGAAAGTCATGGTCTTCCCATGTAGCTTCAGCATGACAGACCATTGTGTTTCTGCTGCACCAATCACGGCTAGCCTCTGGTGTCATCCATGACTCTTCTTTTTCTCTTACATCCATAAGAAAACTCAGTTGGCTCCGTTTTCAAACCGAATCTAAGATCAGAACCTATCACCAGCCAGAGTGGCCGTGCCAGGCAGAGCGTTCACATCTCCCACCAGATCACCACACTACTCTCACTCACCTCCCTATTTCCACTCTTGCTGTCCACCCGAGTCTATTCTCAACATGGCAATGAAAGTCACCCTTGCAAAACCTAAGTCAGATTATGGCCTTCCTTTGCTCAAATCCTTTAGAAGCTTTCACCTGACAGAGTACCAGCTAAAGCTCTTTCATCGGCTCAGAGGGCATCCCTGATCTGGTGCCTGCTGTCCCATCAACTTTTTCTATTCTCCCTCCTACACACCCCTTAAGTGACATTGGCTTTCATGGTATATCTCAAAATATGCAACATCCCTTTAGAGTCTTTGCAGCCACTGTCCCCTCTGCTTGGAATGATTTTCCTTCATAACACATCCACATGGATCTCCCTCACCTACGACAGTTTTTGTTTAAATGTCTCCAATATGAGGTCTGCACCATTTAAAAACTGTACCTGCCCACACCTTCTTCATCCTTTCTAACATAAAATAGTATGTTATGTACTACTAATTATTTATCACATTTACTCTTTATTATTTTTATGGCTTATACTTCTCCATACTAGAATATAAGCTATATAAGGTCAGTAAATTTTTGTCTTTCTCTCCCCCCCCCCCTTTTTTTTTGCCATAGGGCACGTGTACTCTCCAGAGAGAGACAGAGAGAGAGAGAAATGAGAAATCAGCCCCCAGAGGGGATGGCCATGTCACAATCCCTTCTCCTCCAGTCTCCTTTCTCAGGATTTTGGGCACACACACACACCCCTAGTGTGATTTTCAAGCTGCTGGGTCTAGGACTTGAACCAAGGTCAGGCATGTGGAGTCCAGTACCTTTACTACCATGACATGTGCTGCCCCTGCTGTGTCTCTTTTGTTCTGATACGTCACAAGTACCTAGAACAGTACCTAGCACACAGCATCACTGCAAAAATATATTCGTTGAATGAATGAAACTGCAAGTATCAAAGTCGCACAATGTCAAGGCTCCGTTGAACAAAGTAGTTTTATGTAATGACATCATCACTAAAAAAAATATTACTTTCTGTTAGCTTCCTTGCATTACAGACAGAATCTAGTTCAAGTTTTTGCTAAGCAACATATCGCCCATAGCAAGTTGGGGAAATAAAGAAGGTGTATACTTCTGCTTCATGATGTAGACGCAACAGAAAGACTCATGTGGGCGCTTGTAGCAAGCAAAATACTGGGCACCTTGCTTTAGAGGACCAGGCATAGAACTGCTCATAGACTCCAAGAGTCTCTCTTTTAACAGTACCTCACCAGGTGTAACAACGAAGGTCACTCAAGCTTTTGTCAGCTCTGGCTTTTAGGAGCCCTAGTTACATCCTAAGGTAGAAGTCCAGAAAACACCTTGCCTACTCCTATTCTCCATACTCATCTTGGCTTCACAGCACCTACAAGGTTTCCTGCATTAAGTCATCCATCCCCTTTTCTTCTTTGTAAGCCGGACTAAGTCCTTGAAAGCCAGTGCCATTGCTGTATCCCTGGTACTTGGCAGCACGTGGTGATTTCTCAACAAGCAGTCACAGAATCAATGAATGACTTAGAATTCCATAAAGTAAGAGATGCATTCCAAACATGGAGAGGCTTAATCAAGTTTTCATTGATACAGCATAGAGTTAGTGAACATATTAATAAATTAGCACAAGGAAGCAGTTAAGCAAATAGGGGAGACTCCTTATTCTCATTTCTTTGTCAGTCAGAAAAGAAGTGGCTTCTCATCTAGCTATTAATCCACCATCAAAGCAGTCTTGGAGGTATATAAGTAAAAATTCAGCATAAGGTTTTTTTTGTTTGTTTTTTTTTTGTTTTGTTTTGTTTTGTTTTGTTTTTGAGAAGTTTTGGCTATAGGGCGCATGCTCTTGCCAGACAGAGAAAGACAGAGAGACAGAAAGTGAGAAATCACCCCCCAGGGGGGATGGCCATGCTACAATTCCTTCTCCTCCATTCTCTTCTCAGGATCTTAGGCACTCACACGCATGCGCCCAGCTTGAGTTTTAAGCCAACTGCGGTGGACTGCATGGGAGTCCAGTGACATAGCCATTATGCTAACTGCCGGTCCCAGCATAAGGTACTTGTACAGAGGTGTTTAGAGTACTAAAATGGACCTGGATTGAGTTTGAATCCTGACTCAGTGCAGGTGCTTAACTCTTAACAAATCTTTAGCTTCTAAAACTCAGGTTTCTCCCTCACCTGTGAAATGGGACTATAATATTTTTCTCTGTGTACTTTCAACACACTATCGTGTCATATGAGATGATGTCTGTACAACTTTTTTGATATATAAAATGAATTATTATTGCCAGTTATTCTCGATTTCTTTTTGTTTCCACCCAAGTCTTATATATAAATTTCGATGTGCTATTCAGAAAAAATAAAAGGCAATGAAATCTATAACATGTGTCTTTCTTGTTTGCCCCAATCTTCCCTGAGTTAAGAACTTTGAAGATAATTATCAAGCTTTTTAAAAATATTTTCCTTACACAGCATCACTTTTCCCTTATATTTGCTAATGGAGCCAAAATTTGTGTGTGTTTTGAATTTAGGAATGTCCAAGTCCAAACATGACTCGTTTTGATCTAGCTCTAAATCTTATCATTGCCCAAATAAACAGCAATTCTCCAACCAGGCATTGATGATCAAGGAAAGAGAAACAATTCTATTTTCTATTTTTCCCATGTGTTTTTTATTATTATTATCATTAGTAGTTTTTGTTTTGTTTTGTTTTGTTTTGTTTTTGTTTTGTTTTGTTTTGTTTTACTATAGGGCACTTGTGTGCTGGCCAGAGAGAAACAGACTGAGAGAGTGAAAGTGAGAAATCACTCCCTCCCGGGGGGTGGGGGTGGCCACATCCCAATCCAATCCCTTCTCCTCCAATCTCTTCAGGATTTGGGACATGCACACACACGTGCCTGGCATGATTTTCAAGCCACCTGGTCTAGGACTCGAATCATGCAGTCAGCCATGTGGCACCCAGCACCTTAACCACCATACTGCTTCCTGGAGTACATTTTTCCCCCCTATATGGAATGCAGATGGTGTTCCTTATGATTGATCAATTTGCTATTTCTTACCACAGCCATTTGTGAGCTGTTTTCACATTTCTCATTATATTCCTACTTCAGAAACAAACAAGCAAAAAAATCCACTGGACTCATTAGAGAGTTTATATCTAAAAGGACAATTTCAACGCTGTTTAACACACATGATTGCATTTACTACTGGCACAAAAAAATCCAGAAACTAAAATGCAATTGTTTCATTTCAAGTAAATTTCAACCTTAAGAAGAAAAACAAAAAACAAACACACGACAACGACAAAAAAAATCACAGCTGATCAATCAAGATATATAGTGGTGAAGGCAGTGACCATAGCAACCAGAGGCAATTTTTTAAAAGGTTTTTGCCATAGGGCACATGCACTCACTGGAGAGAGACAGAAAGAAGGAAAGTGAGAAATCATCCCAGAGAGGATGGCCATACTGCAATTCCTTCTCCATTCTCCTCCAGGGATTTTGGGCATGCACACACACACACACACACACACACACACACCATATCCAGGACTTGAACCATGGTTAGCCATGGTGGGAGTTCAACACCTTAACCACTACACCACCTGCTGGTCCCCAGAAGCAAATTTTAATAAAAATATAACAACTCTAAAAATTCTCTCCAAAAGTTTGTGCTGTAAAATTAAAAAAAAAAAAAAAAAAAAAAAGGCTAATGCCACATGCTTACCTGACTTATGTCACTCATCCAGGCAGCCTTTTCCTGACGCGAAGGTGCCAACAAGACTACAGTGAAAGGGGCAGCATCAGGAGGCTCCACCACAATCTTAAAATCCAGGTGTCCAAACACTTGACCAGAACCCTTGGCTTCAACACACATAAACCAAACCATTAGGTAAGAATATAAAAATACAGTGGCAGCTGCTTTCACATAGTTCTATTAAACAACCAATGCACAACCACGTCCAGATTCTCATTTCAGCAAAATTATCCTGGTTGAGTATGGGCTTTATCGAGCTCATAATAGATGAGGACAGTGAGGTGAGTAGGTCACTAAAATGAAGATCCCCATCTCATTTTATTATTTTTTAAATTTCCATAATCTCCAGAACTCCAGCCATCAAATTCTCTGCCTGGCACTAAAACATCACCATCATGATAAATTCAGTTACAATGTGAATTCCCAAGGATGGTTTAACAAGGCTTGCAGGTTAAATGGCTCAACAAATATTTTCTTACATAAATGATGTTACTAAGACTTTATCCCCAGTACTTCTTCTGCCTCCCTATGTAGATCTCCTTAACTATGGAAGAGTAGAGTCACTTAACTTCATTTTCTTATCTAGTATCATCATAAGTTATAGAAATGACTTACAGTCATCATCGCTCGCATCGGGCTCCTCAATCAATGTACACTCTATTAGAGAAAGAACCCCACCTGTCTGGAAACAAACCAAGTTTTCATTAAACAGCTGAAGGTCTTGTGCAGTTAAGGAAGCTCTGATTTGTAAATCTTGTATTCAAGTTGCCACAGAGGAAAGCATAGCAATTCTACATCACAAACAATTGTTGATAGATTCAAAAGTAAACTTAAATGTATAAATGGAATCGAATTCATTTCACTTTCAATGAGGTTATTCTTTCCCTCCCATTGTGGCTCCCAGTGGTTTTAAAATTTAGCAAGTCAATCAATGGGAGATCAAACGGCCCCACAGCGACTTTAGAGAGTAAATGCAGGTCAGCACAGGGCTGAACTCACCAACCAGGAAGTGGTGAGTAGTGGAAGCCTGTCATGGTGGTGCTGAATAATATTTTTAAGCAATGACAGAAGGTATAGCTAGGCAAACGTTTTCTCTAGAGGGTCAGATGGTAAACATATTAGGCTTTGTTAACAGTATGATCTCTTTCATAATTACTCAAATCTGTCATTTTAGCAGGAAAGCAACCACAGACATTTAAACAATTAACGTGGCTGTGTATCACTAAAAGTTTATTAACAAAAATGGCCAGCAAACTGTAAGCTGATTTCTGGTACGGAGCAAGATAAAATAGGAAGTATTGCATAGGTACACTGCAGTGATTTGACAAGATTTTTGTAGTTCGATAGTCATCAACTAGTGATAACTTTGTCCAGGTTATGATTTTAACTGTAGTTTTTTAATGTGTAATGCACTCTTAAATTCCAATTGCTTAGAACCCAAATGACAGCAAAGTAAATGTCAGAATTGGTAGGTGTACATGATGCATTATCCCGTTCTTTGTGCAATCCTGACAACTGTTTTAGGAAGATACCAGGCATGAGAAATTCACAATTGAATTAACCTCAATATCTCTTAAGTGCTTGGAACATAAATAAAATAGTCATGGAAAACCAGTACCTTGAGCAGATGCAGCTTTCCTCCTGAACTTCTTGTACAAATTAAAAAGTGTTTTGTAAATAAGAAGCACTGTCTCTCTCCTTCCTTTTTCAAAGACAATGAACCCAGGCGAACTTTACTAAGTTTCCCTCTCTCAACGGAAGGTACTTGAATAAGAGAACCTGGTGATCACAAAAGTGAAGAATACATAGCAATTACAATTCTGTCAAGTGAAGACTGTGTTTGTGGCAATAAATTCTAGGGCCTGTTTTTCAAGATACCAAGGATTTATTTAATGCACCATCAGAACAAGTAAATCTCCATTCTTAGTAGAAGAAACAATGCACTGTATTTTAAAGGCCAAATTGTTCCTAATATTTTTGTAAAACACTTTAGACTAGATTTGTCATCTGTAAGCTAGAAAAGAAGTCTAAAACTATGTCAAATTGAACCCAAAGAATGAGGCATTTCTGCTATCTGTCCTTGGTGCTCTGGTCCCAATTAATTTGTTTACTTAATAATATCAATGCACTTATTATGTAATTACATATAATGATCAGTAATATAATAAAAAGCAAATAGTTTATTCCTCCAGAAACACTGAAGCTAATACATATTATTTATATAGTTTACTCTGTACTTTAAAAATTAAAAGTATATAACACATGTCTTTTATAAAAATACATAAATTACACAGTTCAATGCAATTTAGTGAAAGACTATTTTTTAAAGGGCACCTATTTAAAATTATATCTAAATTCTGTGTGATAAAATTTTGGGTGGAATCTAAATGGAAAATAGACATATAAAATCTATATCCAGAATGCTCCTATATCCAAAAGTATCTTCCATTCAGTGTGAGAAGCTATGCCAAGACTTAATACAATACTGAGATTATTTCTGATTATTTCTACATTTCACCCTGGGAACAACCTCCCCCTCTTCAAAAAAGAAAATTCCAATTTAGAAAAGAGTCTTGAAACACCATAGTTCTGCTTCTGAAGTGCCGAGTCAGTAATATTTCTTACATTTATGTTACCTGCCACCAACCCAAAATACGGCCTAAGACAGGCCTGTACGAGCCTCATCAGAACTATGAAACACATTACAAGTAGTCATCACTAAGAGATAAATTGCTCACAACTCTAATTTCCTCTTTAAACATTTTCTGGGTCTCCTGATTGTTTTTTTAATGCACACAGATTACTTTCATACATATAAGAAAACTTCACTAAAATTCTTTATATAAGGACAGTAAAACTGTTCATTGCAAATCTCAGAACATTTATATTAAAAGAAGAATATTCCAAGTTGTATCCAGTTTTTAAACGAGGTAATAGAGGGTTAGGGTAGTCAAGGACCCAAGTCGTCATGCCTGGATCTCACACCATCTATTCGGCTGAATGTTAAACTGGGCTGAGTGACAGACAGGGTAGGTAGCTATTCTGGGCCGAAAAGAAAGCAAGAAAGCGATCTTGGAGGAAGACCTGGGATTGGGGAACAAAGGCCAAGAGAAGGCTTGAGTCCAGTGAAGGAATGGGAAAAGGGGAAGTGAATGAAGGAGGTGAGGTAGATGGAAGAAAACTAGCAGCCAGAGAGAAGGAATCAAGTTTGCAGAGGATGTGTAGAGAACAGAGGGCAGACAGGCTAGAAAAGGAGCTGGGCAAGGAACAGCAACAAAAGGTCTTTATTCAGAGGACTAGGGTGGGGCATGGGGCCAGGATGGGTGGGGGGAGTCAAGGCCAGAGAAGGCCTGTCAGAGGTCCTGGTTCAACCCCCATTTCACAGACGAGGAAACTGTGACCTGAGGCTAAGTCACTTTCCTAAACTCACAGCTGAGTGGCATGGCCAGGAGACAGCAGCAGACTCAGCAACATCAAAACTGAAAGTTGGAAAAAGAGGAGACAGAAAGACCTCTAAGTTCTTGCTTTGCTGTGAATGGCCATGAGGCATCCAATGAGATTAGTCAGCACTCAGAGACAGACTGGGGAGCCTTGGTAGACCAATAGGTTTAGGGGTAGTTTTCAGAAAGGCTATCAACAAAGCTATGAAAACTCAGTAATGAGATGTTCATTGGTAAGTGCCCCTAGCAATTTAGTGGTTTTCTAAGTCAGAAATTACAGAATACACTGTTAGCTCATATATTAGCAATTACTATGAGTTTCAGCTTTGAGGGAAAAAATTAATGTTTCCTCGGCAACCATACATTAATATGCTTAATCTATAACTATTCACCTCATACCCAACTAGGAGACTGTATACATTAGATACTTACAGAACTTTATACATTGGAATTAAAGTCAACATTGTTGTTTGATTTGTAAAATAATCATATTTAGCAAAAGCAATTTAAGTGGATTTTTTTTCATAGTTCATCTTATGTTGGCATGGCGTTTGAACATAGCAGTGGAACTTACATAAAAGAATCCTCCCTAGTTAATACATATTAGAGAAATAGTTAGTATTGAATTAGTAATTCCTCAGTATCAGACCATTGCAGTGGCGCAGTCCTGTGCTTCTTGGACTAGGATCAATTACAACAAAACTTTTGTTATTTCAGTGATTGAATGCCCATGGAGTGGCATTCAAGATGGATTCTGCCCTTATTCTTAATTCCACAGTAGTGGAAAAAACAAAAATATATGAAGAACAATTTCCAGGTTACTGGGTTAGGCATTTGAGAAGGTTTAACTATTTCTAAACCACAGGTTTCCATATCAAAGAACACTGGTACACTGAAAACACATCGTTTTGTTTTAGTTATTTATTTTTAACATTTGCCATAGGGCACATGTGCTCATCAGAGACAGAGAGAGAGAAGGAAAGTGAGAAAGCAAGCCACCACGCCTGGGACTTGAACCGCTGTCGATCATGTGGGAGTCCAGCACCCCAACCGCTATACCACCTGCTGGCCCCAAAAGCACATTATTGAGAGTTGGTATGATTAAGTACCAAAGAGGTCTGGGTCTCATTCTCAAAGCATTTCACTCTATATTCCGTCACTTTTACTTAACTTTTCTGATTTACATCTCCCCAAAGACAATGTTGATGATATATAATGGGTTTTTTATAAATGTCAATTTAGAGTGCCGTTATCTTCTAATAAATATTCATATGTATTTCATGTTAATGAAAATAGAAACTCATTCCAAAATTTGAATCTTGATTTTTCAAAAGCTTCTAGCACAACTTTGCAGGCACAGTCTAGGTGCTTTTGTGTGAATCAACTCATTTAATCTTCACAGTAATTCTAAAAAGTAGATATGGCTATTAACTCCAGGGTAAGGAGAGGAAACAGAGGCAAGGAGAGGTTAACTAAAAGGCCCAATATCACACAGCAAGGAAGTCGGGGAGAGGATGTGACCTTTGGTGATGGGGCTATACTAACTTCCTATTACTGCCTCAGACACTAACACTTTTGTAATTCTGGAAAACAAATGACAATATCAGACCATTGCTATGATATATTTGCATCATTAGATTGTTTAATAATTTCTAGTCATGTACAATTAAACTACAGTTGTTTCGATCACTAAATTCTCATCAAATAAAATTCCGATTGCCCTCAGATTTCAGATGACCCAGATAACTTCTATTTCCTAGGTCTTATTATTAGAAGAACAATTCATAGAAGGCTGAGACCATGTGCATGCATACACATGTATACACCCCATCCACTGAAATAGACCTTACATCACCCTAAAACTAATTAACACAAATATAAGCATACCATTAGAGATAAACTGTAGTCTATCTCATAGGAAATAGAATCCCTCGTAATTTTTTAAAATAATGAGGAGTTTCCAAAAAGTTCATAGAAAATGTATATTATTTTTAAAAAGCAGAAATTTCAAAGCATTTTTTGCACCAAAATAAATTCATACATCCGTTCCATTTTTCCATAAACTATCTGAAGTCCTCTTATAATTTTAAAAAAGACTTCAATGGGGAAGATCAGCAGGTGACAGGTGGTAAAGGCACTGGACTCCCACGTGGCCAACTGTAGTTCAAGTCCTGGACCTGGCGGCTTCCAATTCATGCTGGGTGCGTGTGCATGTATGCCCAAAATCAAAGGGGAATGGAGGAGCAGGGACTGTAGCATGGCCATCAACTGGGGCAGGGGGGAGGGGCGGGTGACTTCTCATTTTCTTTCTCTCTGTCTCTCTGGTGAGTGCATATGACCTATAGCAAAAATTCTCTTAAAAAAAAAAAAAAAAACACTGAATCTCAAACCCTGTTAAGGATATTTAGTAAAAGTCATAATAGGAGAAACCAAAGCAAAACAATGCAAACTTTCCAAATTGTAATCGGATTACTTTCTACTTTCGGATTAAGTCTGATTTTTAGAAACTACCTTTATTGAGCAATTGCTAAACAGACTTACCACACCAAACATTCAGAAAAATACTTTTGAAAGGTAAACCATTCCATCAACATCAATATGAAAACAACATCGAAAGTACTAGAATCTGACAGAAGGTCCTTAAACATGGTACATAACAAGGAATAAATAGCATATGGATGTAATCACAGAGAAAAGTAACTCACGACTTTTTCCCTCCAAATGCAATGAGAAAAAAAATGTGACTAATTCAATATATTTGACCTTCCAGCATTTTTCATTATGGAATTTTTTTCAAGTTCAGACCAAAACAGTCCTAAGTTTTTCAAAATATAGTCAATGTTCACAGGTAATCATTCTTTTCAATCAAAAGTCCTTTCAGAATTTGTATGCTGGCTAGTTACAGGAACTTTTGTTTCCATTTTTCACATATGATAAAGCACAAATCAAGGAATAGGCATCTTCAGTGAACTCCAAATACAAGAAAAATACAATAGAAGACAACTTACAGTCATAATTGAAATTCAACAATCATTCAGTTTACTTCAGTGTTTATTTTCCAGGTATTTAGCATGGAAAGCATGGTACCCGATAAGGCGAGGCACAAAGAATGCATAAATCTGCCTTGGGAGCTTATGAGCACTAAGAGACGAGCATGCAAACGAGCACCACACACAGGCTAAACCACAGGCACCAGCAGAGGAAGGTAAATCCATTCTAACCAGAGAGGCAGGGAGGATGATGGCGAAATGTTAAAGGCTCCTCAGAGGTATTTGACCTGAGCCTGGTAAAACAAAGAGACCTTCGATAGGCACAAAAAAGGTGGCTGAAGGCATCCTGGGCCCCAGGAAGTGCACAGGTGAAGGCACAGGACAGGCAAGGGCAAGCAGGGAGGACCCCAACATGGAGACACACTTTGTGCGGAGGAATAAAGGGGGAGAGACAAAGGCCTGATAGGGCTAGCACTGTGTTCCATTACGATTCAAAGAAAAACTAATATCCAAATCCAAAAATAAAACAAGGAATCATTTCTGAAAATAAACTTCCAAATGTTAACATAGGTGTGATTTGTCTTCTTATAAATAAATAATAGAAAATAGAATGGCATGTGTTCAAAACTCTTTCAAGTATTCCGTGCAAAAGTTAATGTGGCGAGCACAGATAGTACCTTGTTTGCTGAGGTAAAACAATATGTGAAGAAGCACATTATGGTGAGCAATGGCAATGTCAATATCTTCAAAGGATATTGGCACATTATAAACAGAAACGACGCAAATGATTAATTCAAGCTCCAAATGTCTGTTCCATTCCTCGCCAAAGTTAAAGTGATAAATATGTGAGATACAGTCCCAGATCAATTACTCAGGACATACTCCCCTCCCCAGACTACCTAAGCACTTAAAAATAACGTGGGATGTGTTTTTCTTCTTGCACTTTGAATAAGAGCCAAGAAGGACTGTGTCCTGACAGGCTGCTGCTTCTCCATAGTTTTGAGCATAAATCTCTTCAACGCTTCAGAGGCTTAATATACTGGGTAATGCCCCCAAGGACACTCCACAAACAGGACCTCTTCACCATTACAGAAGTGTGGCAGGGGCCTATGGAGAGACCTTGTATCTCCAACTGGAGTTACCAATTGAATCAAATCACAGTAGGAGGGGCTGATCCAGAAGTGCTGATGAAAAAAGGGAACAAGAGACAGCTGTTCTCACTTCGGACTTTGTCCCCGGTCTTATGTGACAGGGCTTTGAGTAATGCAAGTTTCTCTTGGGCTTTGGCCTGGGCATCGTCACCACCTGGCACAGCCACTCCAATCGGCCAGGCTGACCTGTCCTCCTTGGAGCTGTAGAGAATGTCCGGTCCACTGAGGAGGAGAGTCCAGTCAGAATGTAATTTACTGTCCCTCTCGTGCTTTACTATGATAGTGCTGCTGTTTTTCATGGCCCCTGAAAAGAAACAGCACAAAGGTGGGCCTCAACCACAGCCTCGGCGAAGGCCATGGAAGTGTCCTGCATGAACTGCACCAATCACACAGCCAGACCAGGCCTGCTCCCGAATGCTTCCCTGGGTGTGCCAGTGCTCAGGAGACGGAGGTCATGGATGCACTTAACAAGGACTTACCTTGGCGGATGAATGTTTGGCTGGTGTCCAGCAAGATGTCACAGCCCTCCACTATCATCCTTTCGATGGCAAGGTTTTTCCTTATGTTTTCAGTGTCACTCACTTCATCGTGCATCACCCTGTCAGACACAGCACAGACAGGGTCACAGTGAGAGACCTTTCCTGCTGCCCTAGCGGACAGGCAGAGAAGGGCTCTACTGGTTTCAAACTTTTGTCTATCTAAGTGGGGCCAGGGGGGAAGCAGACTGGACCTCCAGGCTCCAATGAACCAAGATCCAAATCAAGGCCAATGAGCGTGATGATTCTAAATAGTAAATGAGTATCCTGGAAAGGTAAGTGCTTTTTATGGGTTTGTTTTTGTTTTTTAGATTTTTTTCCCCAGAGTGCGCGTGTGCTCACCAGAGAGAGACAGAGAGAGGGAAAGTGATGACCACACCACAGTGCCTTCTCCAGTCTCCTCTTAGGATTTTGGGCATACCTGTACACCTGCCCAATATAATTTTCAGGCCGCCAGGTCCAGGACTCAAACCGCAGTCGACCATGTGGGAGTCCAGCACCTTAATTACTACACCACCTGCTGGCCCCAGGAAGTTTGCTTTTAAATGCAACAGAAAAGCAACTTATTTTATGCGCTGTTACCTGCATTGAAAGTAGTGTGCCAGTTCTTGGAGGCAGAGTAAATTAGAGACCTAGCGGCCAGTAGACCTCACTGTCTTGGCACCACGGACTGGTTTTGCGGATGACCATTTTTTAATGGGTGAATGGGGGGGGGGGGGAGGATGGGGGTTTGGTTTTGGGATGATTTGAGCACATTGCATTTATTGCGTACTTTCTATTTCTTATTTTTACATTGTAATGATAAGATTCGGTACTGGCCTGTGCCCCAGAGGTTGGGGACCCCAACTTAAGGCCATTTAATCCCATATAAATTAAAGCAGCACACATGTTTGTAAGTGCCCATAACAATGAAACGTCACCAAGAAATACACATTGTACATTCTCTAACTTCTTGCCAACCGAATACAAAATGCAACTGAAGTCATTTTTCTATTATGCTGAAGGAAATGTATTTCCAAACTTAAACCAAAATACACCTAACCTCAGTGACATAAATTCACGAGCTCTAAAAATGTTTTGAAAGTTGAGCCTCATCCTTGGTTAAAATGCACGTGACTCAAAAACTAGCCCATCTTCATGGGCTAGCACTTAACTGTGCGGTGATGCCGGGAAGCTGGACTTGGGTTTCCCTTCTCACAACATGGAACACGTACCTCAGGTTTCTGGGAGAGACTAATTTGCCACTTTTCCATCCCAAGCCTTTATTCTAAGTTATCTGCGTACCTGGATAACTCCTCTAGTTTTGACTTAGCAAACTCCAGACTCTTCCTCTCCACGTGCTCATGGGGTGTGTGAGCCAGGAGCTCATGCAGCGTGATGATATACCTGGGGATCTAGGTGCAAACAAAGACCAGCATGAGGTCAGGATGGGTGACGCTGGGGCACTCTCTACAGGGCCATCACCGCTGGGGAAGTTCTTCTCTACTCTTGCAGTTTTGAGTGTTTTACACATTTAAGATAAATATGTAAAAACGAATGATGCTTCAAAGCAAACCAAAAAAGACCTCATCAAGAACATATAAAAAGATAATCATAAAGAAGGTATTGGGTCCAAAGAATCCTTTTTTTTTCCCGTTTTTTGGCTTTTTTTTTTTTTTTTTTTTTTTTTTTTTTTTTTTTTTTTTTTTTTAGTTTTTTACATATCATACATTTTTGAATCATGACTTTTTTTCTTTTTTAGAGATTTTTGCTATAGGGCACGCGCACTCGCCAGAGAGACAGAAAGTGAGAAGTCACCCCCCAGGGGGATGGCCACGCAGCAATCCCTTCTCCTCTCAGGATCTTGGGCACACACGCATGCATGCACACGTGTCCGGCATGAGGTTGAAACCACTGGGTCCAGGACCCAACCCACAGTCAACTACGTGGGAATCCAGCAACGTAATCATTATGCCATCTGCTGGTCCCAAATCATGGCTTTTGAAAACTAATTCATATAGAAACAAATGTAACTTGCTAGAGCCTGTATTTCAGACATATTTGTCTGTTTACCATTTTGTTTTTAATTTTGTTACAGGGCACGTGTGCTCACCAGAAAGAGACAGAGCGAAAGTGAGAAAGCACCTCCTAGGGGGATGGCCATACTATAGTTCCTTCTCCATTCTCCTCTCAGGATTTTGGTCATGCACACACTCATGCCCTGTGTATCTTTCAGGCTGCTGGGTCCGGGCCTCAAAGCACATAGTCAGCCAAGCAGGATGCAAGTGCCTTAACCACCATGCCACTGGCTGGTCCCAACATTTTTTTAAAAAAATTGACAATCCTAATGCAATGTTCTCTTACAAATTAAAAGTTAGGAAAAGAAGGTAAGCTCACCCTTGTTACACTCTGGTACTACCTTATTCACATTCTAGTGGTAAAAAATACTATTTAATTCAATTATTTATTTGTACATGTGTTTATAAGCAGACTATCTGAATTCTGTCAAAGGCAGAAACTCTACCAACCATATAAAGGTTTTAATTGACAATAGAAAAGAGTTAACTCAAGTTACAGTGATTCAACATATCTATTTATTAATAATTATTTTATTTAACTTTATTTATTTATTTTAATTTGACCAGAGAGGGACAGAGAGAAAGAGAGAGACAGAAAGTGAGAAAGCAAGCTGCCAGGTTTAGGACTCAAACCGCAGTCGGCCACATGGAGTCCAGTGCCCTTAGCCACCATGCCACCTGCTAACCCCCAACATACCTATTTTTTACTGGCTTATAAGAATAGAATGTCTTTCAGACAGCAAGGACCATAGATTTTGTTTTAACAATAACATGCATGAACAACATCTACCCTAACACTGCCCAATGTGAGTCAGACCCAGTGCTCCCGGCTTTGGACCTGCAACATGAGGATTATTTCTCCATTTTACAGACAAGGAAATAAAGTGCAAAGAAGTTTGTTAACTTGCCCACGGTGGCCTCACAATAACTGGCAGAGTCAGCTCTGACCGGTGTACCAAACCCCTTTCAGAGCCCACCCCCAGGGATATTTTTTGCTTTTGTTTGTTTGTTTGTTTTTGTGGGGACCAGGGTCTCACTCAGCACCTGGAACCTCTGAGCATTAAGAAAGTCAATCCGCTTACAAAGGCCCGGTGAATAGTTCCTTTCATTCTTCCCTGAGGGGCTAGCGGTGCTATCTTGGATCTGCTTTTGCTTTTGTGCAGGGGGGGTGGGCTGCACGGGGTGGTTTTCTAATGTTTCCTGGGTGCCTGCATCTACACACCACACACAGATGGAAACCATCATTAGCCAGACACTGAAGTGCAGCTCGCTCTCTGGGACAGCATGCTACACTGACATTGTGTCAAGGTTTCAGGAAACACAGAGCCCTAAGTCATAGGTGGGTAGAACACAGGAGGGTCCTCCCTCTGTAGGATTTATGAAGGAGGCTTTCTATGTCTTCATCCCAAAAACTTCTCACTGCAAGAGCCTTCAGGACTGTCCCACTTAATGAAGTCTCCTGGGATAAATATGTTTCCAAATATTCCCTTTTCTGAGCACAATCCCACGATCGATAAAAGCTTGCCTCTAAGTTAATAGTTCCACAAGAAAAATCAAGGCAATTAACAGCTACTGTGCTCCATTTTTCATAACCAAGGAGGCAGGAGTGGGAGAACCAGACTACTTATAATGCATTGAAAACCCACAAAACTAAGTTTTTCAATAGCTTCATGTCCTGCCTCATTAATTCAATCTATTTTTAAGAGCTTCCTGGCAAAGAGTCAAGGGAAGGGCTTTGAATTCAGTCAGTGGCCCTCTACTTTCTGGTAGAGGAGCCAATAAGCACGGAAATGGCCAAAAAGCAAGCAAAGGAAGTTCTGTAGAAAAGTGGACAACTCTCCAAAGAGCTCATCAGTGGATTCAAGAGCTGCTTACAAACCTGTTCCCCTCAAACCTAAGATCATAGGAACTGTCTAAATGAATCTTAATTCTGCTTTCAATTAAGAGCAAATACTTGCCACTTTGTAGATATTAATTACTTTGCTCTCCACTTACGTAAATCAATGTATAGAATAGACATGGCTACTTTCTGGGAGAACGTCTAACCGTGCTGTTCTTGTCCGGAGGAGACTTCATCATTGGCTTACCTATGGACTTTCATCTCCAATAAGCAAATGAGCAGCAGAAGCCAATTTAAACAGTATCAGCCAAGCCATTGTCTTTGCTAAATAAAAATTATGTTAATAACTACATTATTTTCCATAACAAATTTCTTGGCAACACTTGGGCTTACTGGTCTGATAGTTCAACTGGAGGAAATTTCACTGCATCACCCAAATTCTACAAATCCTCCATGTTTCCGTAGTTCAACATAGTTCAGTAACAGTGGCCTAGAAGGAGACAGAATACAACCACCTTCTCTCCTACACATACAAAAGCTAAAAGCTTCCAGTCATTTCTCCTTCTCCCTCTGCCCCAAGACCAACCTCTGTCCCGATAGCTAAGGTCAAGAAAAAGTTTGGACCAGAGGACCTTTGGCAGCATGAACTAAAAAGGTAGAGAACCCTAGTCTCATTTTGAGGTGTCCGGCCCTAAACAGGAGCAAGGTAGAAGGTAAAGGGACAGAGGTCTCATTGCTGATACAATGTATGCAGAAGTAAATGCACCCTGGACTCCGATGAAATGAACACCTTCATGACGATTTCAAGTATAGAATGAACCTAGTAAGAAAAACCTTCTACCTTCTAGAAAGGATAATGCCCTTACAAATGTTTCATATGGTTATTCCTACAGAGAAATGTGAAAGTTTTTAAAAATCAAAATGGAATCATTTGTGTCAACTCTCTAAACCAACCTGGGAAGGCCATGGAGGAGGTGTTTTGTCACACTAGAATGCACAGAACAAGAACTGTTAGAGAACTCTGACAAAATCACAACCTTGCACCAAGACCACTGCAATTGACTCAAAAGACTTCTGCAAAGACATCTGCCCAGAGACTGTCTAATCTTGGATTGACACTACTCTTTCAGTATTTTACAGAGTTTGATTATTTTAGGTGAACAGAAAGCAGAAAGAAGTCACCAAATGAGAAAGACAAAGGAGAGACCCCCAAGGACCATGAGACCCTTGGGCAACAAACTCTAATTTCTTCCTTGGTCTATTCAAAACAGTTCCAGGGAAACAAAGATAATTCAGTGCTTTTTCAGGTTGTTCATTTCTTGCTATTGGACCAATTCTAGCTCAATTCTTTGAGTTTGAGGCTCCTTCCAGAACCTTTTACAGAGGCTCTTACAAACTGAAGCCTTTAGTTACCCTGGTATGGAAGAAGCCAGAGAACCTCAATACATGACCTTTCAACTAAATCCAAGGGTTAGAGTCACCCAAATCCTGGAGGTAGATGGGAGGAGAGTCCTAGACTATCACCAGGCTCCTTGCAAAATCACTGACCCAACCCAAACTGTCAGAACCATTCAGCCCTCCTATGATTACAGGGTCAGAGAGCTAAAGGACTTGGAGATAACTAGATCTTGATTGCCTCAATTTAGAGATTAAGAAATAAAGATTTACATTGGTTCAATTATGGTCTCCAGTGCTATGACTGAAGGGTGAGTAAGATAACAGAAATCCTAAAGATTTCTAAGCCAACATTCTTTTTCTAACATTATGAGAATTTCCTGGGGTCAAACAAAATGCTTAGTCATGGCTCTTGAGCTTGAACTCAGAGGAAGGGAGAAAAGGTTGGTGAAAGAGTTCCCCAGCATTTTAAAGAAACCCAAAGACCTTTCCAAGGCCCTATATTCAACTGTGCTTGGATACCTCACCTAACTAAGTAAGGGAAGATCTGCCATTTACAATAAAAACACTGAGAGAATCCCACCAAGAGGAAATGTCCCTCTCTAAATTTTCCATGTGTCTTTCACGATTATCTTTGTATATTTATTGACATGGAGTTGCTGAACAGATACAATTTGGGATATAGAGTCATAACCTGGAGGTAACTGCCAAAAAAGCCAAACAAAATCTCAAGAGAATGTTACATTATATAAATGTGCTTACTGTAACTAAAATATCAAATTCCAATTATGCATATTTGTTTTAAAAGTTTGAACATTTTCTTGGGAAATACTTCCTCAGGAAGGTAAAGAGTTCAAACAATCCAGTTCCATGGAATAAAACAATAACACTACCAAGTTTCACTATACTTAAATGGTTCCAAATACATCCTTTTGGTTTTTAAAAACTTACTAAACTTCTTTTTCTTAATATTTAACTTTATTTATGTATTCATTTATTTTTATTTGACCAGAGAGGGACAGAGTGAGAGAAAGAGAGAGAGAGGGAAAGTGAGAAAGCAAGCCACCAGGTCTGCAACTCGAACTACAGTCGACCATGTGGGAGTCCAACACACTTAACCACCATGCCACCTGCCAGCCCCTTACTAAACCTCTATGGTGACTTCTGGGATTTTGAGCAGGAGTGACCAACTTTAAGATAAATAATTATGGGGACCAGCAGTTGGCATAACGGCTATGTCACTGGCCTCCCATGTAGTTGACTGCGGTTTGAATCCCAGACCTGGTGGCTTAAACTCACGCCGGGCATGTGTGCATGTGTGCCCAAGATCCGGAGAGGAGAATAGAGGAGAAGGGATTGTGGTGTGGCCACCCCCACTGGAGGATGATTTCTCACTTTCTGTTTCTCTGTCTTTCTGGTGAGCGCCTTATAACAGAAAAAAACTCTCAAAAAAAAAAAAAAAAAAAAGATAAACAATTATGAACCATAGCAACATTTCTATCTGAGGCTACAAAATGATCTGCCAAGGTCAGAGATGCCTGTTCAAGAGAACAAAGCACTCCTAAGGAACTATAACTACGCACATGATTAGTAGACTCAGTCTACCACATGACAATCTGGAGATCTGGCCAGAGCCCCATAAATTCCACCATGGAAACACTCACTGCTTTTCCAAAAGAAAAGAATCAACACTTTTCAAAAGGCCAGAGGATTCAATACACATTTTGGCCCCACAGTTCTCACTCCAGAGCTCGTAATAGTAAAGCCCTAGATGAAGGAAAGAACACAAGTGTACTTGATCCCTCAGGGTGGCCAAGTCCTCAAAAGTGAACCTGGCTCATTGTAGCAGCCTGACTAGGTGCCAAGACTCCCCAGGCCCAGCCAGTGCCTCTGGCTTCACAGCTTTGTGACCAAGAGGTCCTCTTTTTGGGCACCAGAGCTCTGGCCAAGAGACATCAACAGATCATAACAAGATGAGAGGATGGGCCAGAAAACAAAGACCTTTCCAACAATCCCTCCGAAAGTCCTCAGAAACCTTTTATGCAACTGGCATAAACTGGAACATTTGCACAGAATCCTATTTCTGTAAACCTAATAATATTTTTAAACATACTGGAGGAGGAGATCCATGAAAGGGGTCTGTGTGCAATCTTTCTATAATGAAAAAAATTGTACTGCTTTTCAAGAGATCATTCTTGAATTACTGGCTTCAAAATGCCGAGATTTTTTTTTAATGTATACTAGACAGAGAATGTGTGGTGCATTATTTATCCCAGGTTCAAGCTCAAAACACTGGCATCTGTGCCATCCCTCCTCCCGGGGCACACTTACATCTCGCTCTGGTCACACTGGGTATCGTGACACTGAGCTGGAACCAAGACCCTGTACAAGGCAGCGGAAGTGACCTACCTGAAACATGGGGTAGGTCAAGAATGTTTCCAGCATCCTCCCCTCACAGGCAGGGTTGGCTTCATACTGTTTCAAGAGTTTGTCAAAATCTCTATTTTGCTTACAATTGGCGAGGACTTGGAGGCTGTACTGGTGGTTACGCACAAATTCTTGATAAATATTCAGCATGGGGAGCAAAATATCAAACAGATCAGCTGGAAAAGAGAAATAAACATGGCTGTCTCCCTTGGTGTTTGGTAAATCATCTGCACTCAACAGGCATAGCAAAGAGTGGCTCCTAGAACCAGGAGTCGCACACATGTGATCCCGTCCTATTGCCTGAACAAATGTCTCCTGGAGCAGAACTTGACTCCAGCCCCAAGTGCACTGTGATAGGCCAGAAAAAAGAGAAAGGTAACTACAGAGGGAAGGCTTGAAAGACTCGAAGGAAAATGGAGCAGATTCCTAGTGGCAAAGGAAGCTCACCGGTCACATTTAGACTGCTTAGGCTGAACAATGGAGCAGGTATTTCACTCTCAGCGTAACCATTCTAAGAAAAAAATGTTTCAAGAATGCACTTACCTAAAATTAATGTAGGCCAGTTTGCTATCCGTGCCTTTAGTCCTTGGTGAAATATTTCATGAAGAAACATGATTGTTTCACTATAAAAAATAGGAAAATAATACACCTTAGTCACTGTTAAGTATTTATTTTGTTAAAAAAAAAAAAAAGTCCACTGAGTCACTAAAGCCTTAAGATACATGTCTCATAGGGCCTCCAAACTGCACACCCAATAACAGCATGCATTATACGAGGCTCCATAAAGCAATTTATCTTGGGTCAGCAGATGGCATGGTGGTTACGGAGCTGGATTCCCACATGGCTGAATGTAGTTTAAGTCCCAAACACGGTGGCTTGAAAATCACAACAAATGAATAGATAAGCAAATGTTTTTTAAAAAGCAATGCATCTTTTAGACAACCTCAAAAACCCAAAGAAAACTGTGACATAAGCTCCAAATATTGGACAACAGGAAACACCAACTTGTTGTCATACACCCTCCTCATCAATGTGTATGTGAATTTTCTCCTGCTAGAATGTAGCAGTTCAAATGATACTCATTTTTCCTTTTATATTTAATTGTAGATAACTGGGGGAAAGGGCTGTCTTTCACTGTAATGAGTTTTGACAGAAGGAAGAGGGAAAAATCCAGAGCAAAAATTTTGACGGAACTCTATAATAGCCTCTCATCAGATACTCCAGACAGAAATGTGAAAGAATCTTTGGGGACAGCAAGTGGTGTGGTAGTTAAGATACTGAACTGTAGTTAGGATATGGCTGACATCAGTTTGAGTCTCAGACCTAGTAGCTTGTTTACTTACTTTCCCTTTCTCTCTCTCTGTATCTCTCTGGTCAAATTAAAAAATAGTAATAACATACAAAATTGAATAAAAGAATAAGAATCTTCGGGGCTGGCAGGTGGCTTGGTGGTTAAGAGTGCTGGACTCCCACATGGCCGACTGTGGTTCGAGTCCCAGACCTGGCGGCTCTCTCTCACTCTCTCTCACTCTCTCACTCTGTCCCTCTCTGGTCAAATTGGATTAAATAAATGAATGAATAAATAAAGTTTAATGAAATAATTTTAAAAAATAAAAAGAACCTTCTGAGGAGCCAGCAGGTGGCATAGTGGCTAAGGTGTTGGACTCACACACAGTTGACTGTGGTTCAACTCACACAACTAAAAAATGATAAATCAAATTAAATTTTAAAAAATCAGACTCCATTTTAAAAAACATTGAGTAGTAGTCCTTATGATTTCCAAATAGTCCACGAAATAAAAAAGACATTGCTTGAAGCTTGTAATTAGTTTGTTTTTTTTTTAATCGAAATTTCAACTGAGTAGTGCTTATTGTTCAAAGAATTCAACCAAATTCAGCTTGGTAGACTATAGATTAGTCTTTGAAACTGTATTCCACCCTCTTAGGTAGAGAGATAGAGAGCTAAAACTACATTTCCCCAACTCCCTGGCAGATAGGATTCTGGATGTCAATTTAGTTTCTCCAGTAGATGTACTGGCAAGAGATGAAAGGCAGAAGTAAAAGCCATCTTCCTGTGGTTAAAAGTCAGTCATAGAAAATGTGAGTATTTTAGGGGCAATTTTAGCACCTAGCATCAATATTCTAGTTTGAAGGAACTAGCTTTATGGGTCTGAGAGGCAGTTGTCATGGTAATGGTGGTGGCATTAGGGACATACAGACACACTACTGTGTCCTAACCTGTGGATCACACCCATCGTGTCATGCCCTTAAATTCAACAGTCTAGGGGCAACTCCCTGACTATTCCTTCAGCCCTGCCAATGGATGCTGTAAACAATATGATAAGACTTCCTAATCTTTCAGTTCACTGGCTTTAGAACTCTTACTCCAAAAATCCTTTCACAACATCAGGACCTAAATTCACAGGTCCCAACACCTTTTCACTGACACAAACCAGTAGGGCGACCTAAATTCAAGGCAGCACAGGCTCTGCTGGCATTGCTTTCTCAATTCCATCCACTGCCATTAGAACTGTGGAAACCACACCTGGCTGGCTGGAGTATCGCCAAAATGCTAGCTGTCTGCCTGAGAACCACCCTCCCTTAGGGTACCTCATCTACTTAAGTGAAGCCAGTGCCAGCCAAGGGGAGGAAATCTCCCTCCTTCCTCTCAACAAAAAACTCTAGCTTTTAATATCATGCTCTCAGGACCAGCAGTTGGCGTCCTGGCTATGTTGCTGGACTCCCACATAGTTGACTGAGGTTCAAGTCCCGGACCTGGTGGCTTAAACTCACGCCAGGTGCATGTGCATGCATGCCCAAGAGGAGAATGGAGGAGAAGGGATTGCAGCATGGCTATCCCACCCAAGGGAGTGATTTCTCGCTTTCTATCTCTCTGTCTCTCTGGCAAGCACATGCGCCCTATAGTAAAAACCTCTCAAAAAATAAAAATTAAAAAAAAAAAAAAATCATGCTCTCAGACTCACCACTCATCACCTTCCTTTCTGCAGTCTACTGTCTCCTTGTCACTCTTCCTAATGCCTCAAGATTTCAGTTCTTTGTCAATCCTTCCTCTAACACAACTCCTGGCATAATTTTTAGTGACTCCAATATGGGCTCAAACAACATTTCAAGAGCCTGGCCCCAAGGGTCTTTGAACTCCTCCTCCAAAGATCTTGTCCTCCATTGACCTCAGTCGACACTCGCCTGATTATACTCTAGATCTTGTCATTGTCAATAGTTATCCCCTGTCATGTGGTAGATTGGTTCCAGAACCCCTGTGAATATCAAAATCCATGGATGTTCAGGTCCCTTATATGAAATGAGGTACTATTTGCATAAAACCTAGGCTCATCTCCCATATATTTTAACTCATCTCTAGATTACGTATAATACCTAATACAATGTAAATACTATGTAAATAACTGCTATACTGTGTTGCTTAGTAAATAATGACACAGACAATAAGTCTGTATTGCACGTATTCAGTACAGATGCAACCATCATAGGCATAACTGTATAGTATACATCAACAACACCATAACATTTTTGACCCCTGATTATTTGGATCCACAGACATAGAACCCCTGAATATGGAGGGTCAACTGTAAACACTTCCCTTCCTTATCTCAATTTCAAACACACCATTCTCTGATCACTTCCTAATCTTTCAGTTCACAGGCTTTAGAACTCTTACTCCAAAAATCCTTTCACACCATCAGAACCTAAATTCACAGGTCCCAACACCTTTTCACTGACACGAACCCCCTCACATCAGCATTTCTCTCTCTACACAGTCTAGATTCCATGGATTATTGATATAACCTCTTCCACATGTACACTCTCAACTCCCTTATTCTTTTCTCACTTCATCATAATAGGCTTAATTCCAGTTAACCCCAATCTTCTGCCCACTCTGCCTACATCAATGAAGCTGAAAGTAGCTAAAGAAAAATGTGTAACCATCCTGATGGGTCTCACTGTAAAGTCTAATATATTCACACGGACTCTGAGCATTGCCCAGTAATTTTACTACATTTCCTTCATCTAGCTACTCCCATCCTACTTGATCACTATTTCATATCTTCTCCTTTATTGAACTACGACATTTCCTCTCCCATTCGCATTGTTACCTGATGTCCTTGCTTCCTGTCTACAGATGTGTCCATGTACTTATTCCTTCCCTCTACAGACTCCCATCTAATGCCAACTTTTGACTTGTGTACCACATTCTGTCCACTTTCGCTTAAGCAAGCTCATAATTATCCAGTAATTTTCCTCTCTCCCTCCTAGATAACTATTTTTCTCTATTTACCTCCAGGTACCACCCTGTTTTGTTTGTTTAATTTGCCAGAGGGTGCATGCATTTGCCAAAAACAAGTGAGCGAGAGAGAAAGGAAAATGAGAGAAAATGCACATACACACACATACACACACTCACACACACACACACAGCATGTTTTTCAAGCTGCTGGGTCGAGGGCTCAGACCGTGCAGTCAGCCACGTAGGATCCAGCAGTTCTAACCACCATACCACTGATTGGCCAGGTACCACCCTATTTTATCTCTTCTTTATAGCACCTTTTTTTTTGGGGGGGGGGGGGAGAGGTTTTTTCGCTATAGGGCGCGTGCGCTCGCCAGACAGACAGAGAGAAACATAGAGACAGAAAGCGAGAAATCACCCCCCAGGGGGGATGGTCACGCCGCAATCCCTTCTCCTCCATTCTCCTCTCGGGATCTTGGGCACGCACGCACAAGTGCCCGGCATGAGTTGTAAGCCACCGGGTCCGAGACGCGAACCGCGGTCGACTACGTGGGAGTCCAGCGACATAGCCATTACGCTAACTGCTGGTTCCCTATAGCACCCTTTTTGAAAGAGCTTCCTATACCACCCTCTCCAACCTCTATCTACACCCTAGCCCCCCTCCAATTAGGCTTTGCCCCATCATTAAAGTTACTGATTAGCTAAAGTTGTTAAACCCAGGGTCAAGTCTCAGTTACTGTTTTACCTTTTTGGCACAGTTGTTCATTTCCTTCTGCCTGGACAACTCACTCTTCTGGTTTTCATCTTACAACTCTAACTGATCCTCTTTACTCTTCTGCATGGGTTCCTCCTCATCCTTCTAATATCTAAACATTGTACTGTCTCAGGGCTTAACACTTATTCCTCTTCTCTTATCCATCTGTACTTACTTTCTTGGTAATCTCACCTCAACCAGCAGCTTTAAATACTATCCATATGCTACCAACTCCCAAATTTATATCTCCAGCCCAGAACCCTCCTCTGAGCTCCAGACTAATACCCAATCCCCACCCACTTGATGGCTTCATTTGGATGACTAACAACATCTCAACACTCAGGGCAAATCCCTTCATCTTTTCCTCTAATGCTGTTCCTGATTCAATCTTTATAATTTACTAAATGGAAACTATATCCTTCTAGTTTTTCTGGCCAAAAATTTTGGAAATTTAGCTGGTTTTGCTTTCTATCAAACCCACATTATACCCATCAACAAGTCCTACTGGTTCTGTCTCAAAAATACACCTAGAATCAAAGTACTAATAATCACCTCCATTACAATCATCTCTTGCTTGGATTGCCAAAATAGCCATCTAACAGTCCTCTCAACTCTTACCAAATTTATTGAAAAGCCATTAAATGTACCTCCCTGCAGTCTATTCTCAACAAAGAAGCCAAAGCAAGCCTTTAAAACATAAGTTATATCATGCCACTGCTCTGCTCAAAACTCCACCAATATCTCCCCAGCTCATTTAGAATTAAAGCCAATGGAGTCCAACTGTCCTGCCTGTTAATTTTCTGACTTCCTCCTTCATCCAAACCAATGTTGCAGTTCCTTAAATTGGCAACTCGGAGCATGCTCATGCCCTCTGCACTGGCAGTTCCTCCTGCTTGTCTCCACCTCTTCCAAGGAAGCCTATAGCTTGCTTCCTCACCAGCTTCAAGTCTTTACTCAAGCTTTCCTGTAGAGGTTAGTGAAAACCTATAGCACTTTCAGATACTATAAAACCAAGCACTGATTGTTTAAAATAGAATGCACTTTAGGGATCAATGTGGAATATATTATTAAATGGAAAAATCTAGTAGATGTCAAAGTACACTGCCTTAGGAACCAACAGTTAGCGTAATGGCTATGTCACTGGACTCCCATGTAGTCGACCACAGTTCGTGTCCTGCACCCCGTGGCTTAAATTCATGCTGGGTGCATGTGCGTGCGTGCCCAAGATCCAGAGAGGAAAACAGAGGAGAAGGGATTGCGGCGTGGCCATCCCCCCTGGGGGGTGATTTCTCCCTTTCTGTCTCTCTGTCTCTCTCTGTCTGTCTGGCGAGTGCATGCGCCCTATAGAAGAAACCTCTCAAAAAAAAAAAAAAAAAAAAAAAAAAAAAAGACAAAGCACACTGCCTTTTGTCTAAGAAGTGGGGAAATAAAACTCTCTATTCATATTTTCTTAAATCTAAATCAAGAAAAATTCAAAAGATATATAAGAAACTAATAAACATAGTGACGTGTAGAAAGTGGGAGGGATAGAATAGACAAAGACAGAGGAAGATTGAGTCTTCTAATTGTTGTTTGATATAGTTATGTTATTTTGACCTTTGAAGCATGTGAGTGAGTCATCTTTTTAGATAAAACCTAAAATTTTAATTAAAACACCCAGGAAACCCTTCTACTCCTTTTTCCCTTTGCTTATTTTTCTATACAGTTCTAACCACCATATAACATTTAAGTATTTCACTTATTCACTATCCATTTTCTGTCTTCCAGTATAAAAATTCAAGTTTCATGAAGACAGAGATTTTGTGATTTGTTCACTAATGAATCCTTAGCAGTAAGGACATGATATAACTATTTTTTGAGCAAATAAATTCACCAGAGATTCCCAAGTCCCATCTTAGTTTTCTTTCTTCCTAAAATATTACTCCCATCCCCTCAGTTCATGCAGGAATTTATCTTCCCAACACACACACCTCCACTCCATGACAGGAAAATACATGTCAAGCAGAAAGAAAACTTAAGGAAATTAGATGCCAATATTCAAGATAAAGATATGCAAATTTAGACTAATAATTAAATGTGAAAGATAGCTCTTTTATGTTGAATATCACAAACTCATAAAGATGAGTTTTAAGAGAACTATTTTAAGAGTCAATAAAAATTCTTTTAAATGAGGACTGGCCCCATAGCACAACAGTTAGGCACCACAGAGAGGAAGCCAGGTCCTGCATGGCTGAACAGGGTCAGTCCCACCTTGGAGGGTTTGAAACACATGGCCAGGAGCATGTGTGTGCGTGTGCCTAGGATCCTGATGGGATAGAGAATTGGAGGAAACGGCATTATTGGGTACGCAGGCCACATTGGGGATGCTTCCCCTCTCTTTCTTTCCCTCTCTATCTCTTTGTCTCATGCACACCCATGTCCCTTCTGACATGGCGGAGGGGGAAGAATGCAAATGGATTTTTCACATGACTCTTGAGTTTATGCGGGACAAACCTGTTGAGAAAAATACTGCTGACATCATCGTGGCTGATGGGTGGCTTTTTGGAGCTGGCTGCCATTCTCAAGGGCCGGAGGAAGCCATTGACCAGGATGTAGAGCTGGTGAACATACTCCGACTCTGCCTCCACCATGGTGAACACAATCTGGTTTCTCTTCCTCATACTTTCAGCATGAGGAGAACAAATGTAATCCTGCACAATGGTCTTCCATTTCCTTCTACACAACCATCCTCGCATGAAGCTCTGAACCTAGAGAAGTAGAAAACAAAAAGGAATCTTAGGGAGATGTGAGACTGTCTTCCTTAAGCCTAGCAGTAAGTGTGTCCATTGTATGTCATTCAAAGCATTGCTCTTTTTTGGCGCATGGACGTTCTACTAGCAGAATACATAACAGAGGCTTTTTCCAAATAGCAGAGACAACAATGATTTGAAAAATAATATTTTTTTTGCAGGTTCACAATGTTCTTCCATAGCTTAAGCTCTTCAGGTCTGTCTACATAGACTCCAGAATATAACACTTCATTTTTAATTTTATTAACATTTCAAGAAACAAGTAAATTAAAGGCTTATTCTTCAACAGTATAGAATCTTTTTCTTTAATTTTTAAAAACTGGTAAAAAACACATTTCATGGGACCAGCAGTTAGCGTAATGACTATGTCACTGGGCTCCCATGTAGTCGACCACGGTTCAAGTCCTGGACCCAGTGGCTTAAACTCACGCCAGATGCATGTGTGTTGAGTGCCCAAGATCTTGAGAGGAGAATGGAGGAGAAGGGATTGCAGCGTGGTCATCCCCCCTGGGGAGTGATTTCTTGCTTTCTGTCTCTCTGTCTCTCTGTCTTTCTGGCGAGCGCACACACCCTATAGCAAAAACCTCTCCCCACCAAAAAAGAAAAACACGTATCATGAAATTCACCATCTTAGTGATTCTTAAGTATACGGTTCACTAGCATTAAGTATATTCACATTGTTTTACAATAGCTCTCTAGAATAGCTAGCAAAACCAAAACTCTATACCCATGAAACAACAGTTCTTTTACTCTTTCCCCTGGGCCCCATTAATCACCATTTTACTTTCTGTTTCTGTGACTTTTACCACTTCATATACTTCGCATAAATGGAATGATATAATATTTGTCTTTTTGTGCTGGCTTGTTTTACTTAGTATGATGGCCTCAAGTTTCATCCATGTTATATAGCATGTACCATGATTTCCTACCTTTCTAAGGATAAGTAATATTCCATGAATGTATATACCACATTTTATTTATCCACTCATTTATTGATGAACATTTTGGTTGTTTCTACTTCTTGGTTCTTAGGAACAGTGCCACTACAAACATAAATGTGCCAACATCGCTTCGAGATCTTGATCCTGTTCTTTTGGATGTATGTCCAGGAGCAGGATTGCTGGGATCATATATTATTTCCACTTTTAAGTTTTCAAAAAACTACCATACTGATTTCTATAAAGGTTGTACTGTGGGCCAGAGGGTGGTGTGCTGGTTAAGGTGCTAGATTCCCACATGGCTGACCACAGTTGGAATCCGGGACCTGGTGGCTTGCTTTCTCACTTTCCCTCTTTCTGTCTCTCTCTAGTGAGTGCACATGCTCTATAGCAAATTAAAATAATAATAATAAATAATTTTTTTAAGTTCTGCCATATTACAATCCTACCAACAATGTACTAGGATTGCAATTTCTTCATATACTCACCAACACTTGTTATTTTCGGTTTTATTTTTTAACATCATTTATTCTAACTGATGTGAGGTCATCTCTCACTATGGTTTTGATTTGCATTTCTCTGGTGATCAGTGATGTCGAGCATATTTTAATATGCTTGTTGGCCATTTGTATAAAATCTTTGGACAGAGTTTATTCAAGGCCTTTGCCCACTTTAAACAGGACTATTTGAAATCTGTTGTTGCGGAGTTTTGCTTTACTTTCTTTTTAAGCTTAAACGGTAAGTGTTAGAGATATGCTCATCTAACTCCTTTCGTTTACAAATGAGTAAGCTAAATTTCACACAGCTAGGAAAGCTGCAACCAGGTGCAATGTTCTTTCACCTGTTTTAATTCATGGTAAGGCCTCTATTTCCCAGCCTCATGGGCAAATCACACACTATTTGTAATGATGACTATTTTGTGAAAAAAGAGTAAGAAATGTAATTAAAAATCAATTTTGTAGAAAAATTCGATAGCCTCTAAAATTGATCTGAATTCCCTCAGCATGACTACAAAAGTAACAGGCAAACCTAAAGAGTGCACGGACCTGTTTGTTTTACCCAGTCAACAAACATTTATTGAACTATTTTTTTTTCTTTGCTGTAGGGCACATGTTCTCACTGGAAAGAGATGGAGGGAGGTAAGAATCACCCCCCGGGAGGATGGCCATGACACATCCCTTCCCCTCCATTCTCCTTTTGGGATGTTGGGCACACACGCATATGTACCCTGTGTGTTTTTCAAGCCGCCAAGTCTGGGGCTCAAACTATACAATTAGCCATGTGGGATCCAGGCACTTTAAACTCCATGCCATCTGCTAGCCCAGTGTCCTTTTAAATGTCCAGATAAATGCTAAGTAATGAGAAGACAGGTGTATACCATTATCCCAAGACTCAAAGACTATGCCACTGACCATTTGGGTGACATTGGGTGGTCCTCTATTTCTTCATCTATAAAATAACTGGCCAAAAGATATGAAGTCATTTCTAAATATAAATAATTATATGATGATTAATTTGGATTTGCTACTTTACATGTGGCAGACTTAACAACAAAGCAGGTTGCAAATTCACACATAATGGAAAGCATTAAATCACTACCAGATCTTTTTTTAGTATTACTGTTATCTATTCAACACTTGCTTATGATTTTTTTTCATACTGTTTTGCCTGCTTGTCTAAATTATCATATATTTAAACAACTATTCTTCTTTTGCAATATTTAAAATTTTCTCATTTGCCTGCTGATGTTGTTACCACACTATCAGTTTTCATACAGGCATTAAAGTTGCTGCACCTAAAACAATAAAAATTAACTATATTTTAATAGTATTATGTGGAGAAAATTATATGCAAATTATTTAGGTAGAGCTAATGGAAATTTTCTGTGGATTATAGCCAGCCTCAAATTTTGGCCTCCTAAATAAAAGTATGTTGTTACTTGCCAAGATCATAATAGAGAAGCAATTTATTTTTAAATATATTTTTGCACACAGATATTTATTTGATTTGGGACACAAAGAACAATTATGTTAATTTCAAAACCTATTTAATAAGCTTAAAAATAGATTTAAAAATTAGTCCTGTTAATAAATAAAAAGATGTTTAAAATGGAGAAAAACATGTTGTCATTATTCTTTAATTTCAGAGAAGCATTTTCAAAAATCAGTCTAATTGAGTTTTATGTTAAATAAACCTTTCTATTTACTTGGGCAGATGTGGCCTGCTGAACAATAGCTGGTTCACATATTTACTAATAGACCAGCTTCTGCAACGGAACTAAAAATTGGGTTTTATTAATATCTTTGTTTACATACAACCTCATACTATTAAAAGAAAAGCAGCAGCATTAATCTTGCAATATAATAACATAAACCAGATTCAAATTAAAAAATTTTAACTCTAAGAAAGGAACGGTGTTGAGGCCAGCAGGTGGCATGGTGATTAAGGACACTGGACTCCCACGCGGCCGACAGCGGTTTGAGTCCCAGACCTGATGGCTTGCTTTCTCTCTCTCTCTCTCTCTCTCTCTCTCTCTCTCAATCTCTCTCCCTCCCTCCCTCTCTGGTCAAGTTAAAAGTAAATAAATAAGCTAAATAAAAATAATTCTTAAAAAAAAAAGGAATGGTGTCATTTTACTTATTTACTTATTTTATTGTCAGAGTATACATGAGCTCACCAGAGAAAGACAGAGAGCGAGAAAGAGAGAGAGAGAGAAAGCATCTCCCAAATAGGGCAAGGTCACACTATAGTCTCCTCTCCTTCATTTCTCCGTCCTGCCGAGATTTGGGGCATGCATGCCACATGCAGCTGGCATGCTTTTCAAGCTGCTGGAGTCAGCTTCAAACTGTGGTAGGCCAAACTGGTTGCCATACTTCTGCAAGGCCAGAACCTCCAGTGTCCTACCTTTTTAATCTTCTTGATGTCTGGATCCTCATCTTCTTGGTTGCTTTGGTAAGGTCGCATTCTTTCCTTGGTTTTATTAAGAGCAATAATCTAGAATGCAAAATTGGTCCATTTCATGATTGGAGAAATACTGGAATAGAGCATAACACACAGGAAGTCCTGCCTACAAAGGTGGCCCCCTGAGACCCTCAGGAAGTACTTCCAATGCACCCTCTCCTGCCCTGATGGTGAGGTGGGGGAAGCATGGTGTTTCTAACAAAAGTGCTTACGAGTGACTGCAGAAGGTGGGAACTGGGTTTGGGTTAGGAGAAAAACATCCTCAAACTCAGCCCTAACTGCCAGTAGTGACCAGGTCAAGGCTTCCTGTGGAGCTCCAGGGCATGTCAACCACCTTGTCTGAAGGCAGGTGCCTGTCATAGCCTATGGTCTCCCAAAATAATGACACACAGCTAAACATCCGTTTCCCATGACCAGCTGTGCCGCCCAGTACACGTAGTACAACAGACTCTCAGAGCTCCTGGAAGATGGTACCTGCAAAGGGGTTGGTCCAAGCCAGCCAAGAGGATTCCTTAGGAAAGGAAAAAAGGATTCAAACAAGCTGGGATCTCTTTATATCCCCAGCTTAGTGCTGTGACTTGTACGGAGCAATTCAAGGTCCCGTGGCCTCTCATCTACAACTAGCAATAAACTTCACTCACTACCACACAACCACAAGCTCTGGTAAGCCTAAGAGCCAGAACAGATTTACTAACAAGGAAATGCTTACAAAGCTAAGAAATCATAATTGCTCCTCTGACCTGCCTTTACATTCTGTCCCAACACCAAATACACTCTGTGCCATTTTCTGGCAAGGGAGCGGGAGACTGAAAGGAGCAGGAAATAAATTATGGCTCCTGTCAAGCAGCCATAGAAGATGTACCTGCTACTGACGGGTTTTAGCTGCAATCTATAGTCAGACTAAAATAGAGTATAGTGAAGACGGAGAAGCACACATAAATAAACACAGGGAACATCGCATGGGGATGAGTTTCTCTCATGGAGCAAATACCAACCTCTTTCACTAAGCAGACAAGCATCTGCTCTAGCTTACTGTGTCAGAGAAAGAACACAATAATTTTGTTTTAAATTACAGTGCCTGATATAGTCTTTTTAAATGGTTTGTTAAGTTTTCTGTTGTTGTTTTCGCTCTATCAGGGTTGCAGCGAGAAGTTAACGACTCTAATGATATGGTGAACACAGTCTGCAACTGATCATCAGTGCAGAAGCTATCACATCCCAGTTGGAATCTGCTCCTTCCTGTGCTCGGTACCCGGGAGGGGACGTATGGGGGAGCAGGAGGGGAAGACCCCTCACGGGATCCACAGTATGTCTCAGAGGAGGGTATGAGGAAAATGCCTGATGAGAGCAAAAATGCCAAGAAAGTTGCCAAGTCTGAAGGGTTTGAACCGTTTCCGTCAACAAGGATACAATTTGTAGTCATGTCATTCCATTCTATTCCCCCTTTGAATCCAAGAATACACTAATGCACCACTGAGCAGGAAGAAGGAGAAATCTCATTCTCTACATTCTTCTTCATTCTTCAGTTATTGCTCACTTCCCACGAGAACAACAGGACAATGAGGAAAGGTATACCCAGTGTTCTTTGCACAGACTGAGACCTAGGCGACAGGGAAGACCCAGGCACACCACATGGCTGTGGACTCCAGGACTCTGGGGCCCTGACTAGCATCAGCCTCATTGTCCTGGGGTGCAGAGCCTGAGAAGTTCACTCTCCGAGGGAAGGGGAAGCAGGAATTCCAACCTCATGAGAAATTGCATCCTGGCAACGTTTCATAGTTTAACTCAAATAGTCTCAAAACTCTAGAGGGGAGAACATGGGACTCCTTAGATCAGGTTTAAGTAAAGTATTTGTGAATTCACTTCTGGTGGTTCTTCCTTAGTTGTTATTTTGGACTTTAATTGAATCTCTCTCATACTTACCATTACTACAAGGGTCAATCTGAAAATAGTAAAATATTATAATTAATTCTAGAATCTCTCATTTAATGAAGGAGATCAGGAGCATGAATAACCGAAAAATAGCACACCGTCCTGAAATGTTCCGGAGCACATCACCTAACCCTGATGTAGATATTACCTTCCCATCTAGCTCTGTGGCCCAGCCATTGGGCATTGATGGCAATAGAACTCAATCTGAGATTAAGCCTTTGTCCTGCATAGGCCTTAGGTAATCACGAGGAGACAACAATAAACATGACACAATGAGAAGGAATCTATCAACTGGCAAATACCTCTGATTTAAGCCTTTCGATTTCTGTGTCTTGATCTTCAAGTTGATGTCGGAGTTGGTTAGCTGCAATTTTTTCTGTCTCTACGATCTGAACTAGATGAATGTACTTCTGCATTAAAACTTCCCTCTCAATCAAAATGTCTGCATAACTTGAGAGAAAATTACACAGTTAGTCATGGAAATATTGTTCTACTATAGTTCTATATAGAATAGAAAACTCTACATTTAAGGATGAAGACATGAACACAGTTTGTTTGGCTAACACTACTTCATGTAAATGTCAACTTTCAGCTTACATTTGGGGCCCTTTAATGAGACAGAATGTGAATCATTATCACTTTACATATTCTGTACTAATAGTACATTTAATGATGGGCCTACAATGCTATCCTGTAAATGAAAAAAAGTGCAAAGGAGGTCTTGGGTTTTTTTAAGCAGTACATCTCTTTAACAACAACAACAAAAAATACACCTAAAGTTTGTTGAATCGATGGCACGTGGCTTGCAGGGATTCTATTCAAAATATTTCACCAGGTAAGGAATTAGCCAATCAAAATAGCCGCTACCACGCAGGACGAAGGCAGCAACCACTGGAACAGGCACTGGCTAAAAAGAACTCCTGACTGTACTGGTGACCATCACCCTTGTGGTCTCTCTTTAGGACTGTGAGAGCATTGACTGTTCCTTTTTTATTTTTAATTTTTAAAAATTTGTCAGAGGACATGTATGCTTGCCAGGGAGAGAGGAAGAAAGCACCCCCCCACAGGTATGGTCATGCCACAATCCCTTCTACTCTATTTCTCCCTCCTTTCAGGATTTTGAAAACACGTGCACAAGCATCTGGTATGCCTTTCAAATAGCACTCGAACTGTGTGGTCAGCCATGTGGGATCCAGCCCCCTTAACCACCAGGTCATGGGCTGGCCTGATTAGTTTCCTTCCAAAGCCAACAGAAACAAAAATTCCATTCTAGAAATAAGTTCAGACTGGGAGCTGGCAGATGGCATGGTGGTTGGGAATGCTGGATTTCCACATGGCTGACTGCAGTTCAAGTCCCAGACCTAGCAGCTTGCTTTCTTACTTTCCCTTTCTCTTTCTCTTTCTCTCTCTCTCTCTCTCTCTCTCTCTCTCTCATCTCTCTCTCTTTCTCTCTCTGCCTCTGTCTAGTCAAATTAAAAATAATAATTAATAATAATAACAAATGAAATTAAATAAATAAATAAATCTTTTTTAAAAAAAAAAAGAAAGAAGTTCAGACCCTCAGGGACCCCACTCCAGCAGGCCAGCCCATATCCATTTCTTTGGCCAACTATGGCAAACATGAAACTCACTTTTAGATTTTACAGTTCTATGGCATCTAGCATTTTGCCTTCAAATATTCTTGCACTACTCAGGGTGGTAAGATGCATGTTCTTTCACTTAGGCAATCTTTCCTAAGTGGTATGATAGTAGTAATCATAGTTACTGTGCATACGATACACCGTATATTATCTCATCTCATCATCTGAGCAATCCCAAGAGACAGGATTTATGATCCCAATTACACAGAAAAAGATCTTCGCAGAAGCCAAGTACTAGCCTAAGACACACAGCTAGTAGGTGGTAGGTCTGGGATTCAAACAAAGGTTTGTCTGATCCCCAAGGCTATGTTCTTAACCTCAAACTAAACTATCTGTCTGATGAGAAATAACATAGACATAAACAAGAATATTGCAGCAGACATGTTTTGAGATATCTGCCCAATCTTCTATCTATGTATCTCCTCTTTGGGAACTTGGGCCCTGACAACCATGTTTACACTACAAAATCCTGCCTTCAATATTATATTAAACCAGCCTTAAATGAGATAATCAGCTCAAGCTAAACCAAATAGTTTTTTGTTTTCTTTTCTTTTTTTTTTTTTTTTTTCTCCTGGGAACCTGGGGCTGTGCCTTCGCCCTATTTGCTTGAACTGTTATGACAGGCACTTGGAAAGTCAGGGTGCCCTTGTTGAGCAGCTATATTTGGCCACATCCATGACAAAGAGTTAAAATGAGTCTGCTGAAATAAACAAGACAATACAGATGCTCAGAAAAGCAGAGACAAAAGAGCTAGAAAGTCTGAGACAGGTATGGCCACCAGGCTTCCTATAGGCCTTCTAGTTTCTGCTTCCAGAGTCTCATGACATCTGAAAGCAATTTTACCCTGGAGTTCAGCAAGATATTGCAATTTCCTTCTAATAAATTCCCTTTTTAACCTAAACTAGTATGACATAGGTGTGTGTTACTTGGAACCAAAAGAGTCTTAAAACAATTTTAAAATCACAATTTTAATTATCTCAACATCCTCAGCACTTACATCATGTGTGCTATTAGTGTTAAAAAAGAACATAGTGTCAGCAATATTTTTACATCACTTATTCTAAGAAAGAACCCTAAGAAAGTAGAAAGGGACATAAGTGTAAGTGGGAAGACAGGGAAAGAAGAGAAAAAGAGAAGACAGACTTCACAGAGAGATGCTTTGGGGGGCCTAGCCATGATAGTGCAGGGAATAGGGCACCACTACCCCAAACGGAGCCTCATAGGAGACCTGGGCTCAGATCCCAGGTTGACCAGCTCATACAGGGTGCTCCTACATGCACCTGGGACCCCAATTAGCTGGCAGGCTGGTAAAAGGATCATGATGTGGCTTTTAAGAACATTAAAGGGAGAAAATAATAGAAAATGACAAAGGTAATTACTATGATAAAAATTCTGCCCTTCCTTATGAAGTTTATTAGCAATATGCCACATGAATTATAAATATATTAGATCAGTGTTAGGTAGCAAAGTGCTATTTTATTTTCTCTTTTATAAAGGAAACAGACAAACCCAGTACAGAATGTGAGGCTGAGTTCATGCAGACTCATCACCGACATCTGCCTTTCCTCACCTCCCAGGTCCCACTGAAATGCTAGGAAAGTTGTTTTTAAAGAATGAAACATTATGAAATGGGAAAATATGCCATCAACCGACCTGAACTTTCAAGAAATTCAATGAAGAGAAAAACCAAGCAAAATTAGCTTGGTGGGAAAATTGGAGTAGAGGAAACCACAGAGACAGATCCCTTTCATAAGCATAGTTCTCACCAAGAGTGGCCCAGAGAAGCTCCAAGCTCAGAATCAACAAATACAAAGAATGAGAGTAGGCAAGAAGGAAAGCTTTATGGTCTTTGATTAAACATGTGCCTTCAGAACATCTGGAAAGTAGTTTCCTCCTCTTCCTCTTGATCTCCCAAAAAATAAAGAAATAAAGGCTGAGTTAGCACTAGTGACATGCTCCCAGGTCACAGTCTAAAATCTTTCTCTGTAGAACAAGACTTATAGTTAAGTATCTCAGCCATAATATATAACAGCTAAAAATGGCATTTTACAAATTATGGCCAATCTACCTCTGATAACATTTTTTGATGCTCCTTTGTTTAAAATGCCCCATTGAGATCCTTTTTAAAAAATTATATGAAAGGATTCCTTAGATTATTATTAGAATGAACAACTGTGGGGACCAGGAGATGGCATAATGGTTACGTCACTGGACTCCCACGTAGTTGACTAAGGTTTGAGTCCTGGACCTGGCAGCTTAACACTCACACCGGATGCATGTGCATGTATACCCAAAAATCTCAGAGGAGAATGGAGAAGGGACTGCAGTATAGCCATTCCCCCAGGGGGGTGATTTCTCACTTTCCATCTCTCAATTTCTCTGTCTCTCTGGTGAGTGCATGCACCCTATAGCAACAATCTCTCTTAAAAAAAATGAACAACTGTGTTTTATTTGCTTATGATTGAATCTGTCATATACTTGGTTGCACTAAAATTATAATATATTTCGTGGAAAACCTCAAAACCCTATATTTGAATATGTTTAGTAATAATAAACATGGTGATAGTAGTTAACAGAAACCAGCAGACAAACAACTTATGATCTGAGCCTTTGGAAATTTTTTCTTTCTTAAGTATAATAGTATATTTCCCTGCTTTTAGGAGACTGAGCTATATATCTCATTTCTTATGTACTACTGTATTTCATTGTCTATTTTAGTTCAGAGATGATATTTTAGTAAAGAGAGAAATAGTAAAGAGGTAATGCAAACTTCAACACTATTATCATTAATACATTTATTACAATTCCTAAATTTCTGCCTGAGTTTTTCAAAAATACTTACAAATTAAGCTTTCTTGCTTTAAATTAGTTTTATTATAAAATGTAGAGATTTATTATAAAAAAACTAATCAAACAGTGCAAAAATATGCATAGTAGGAGAATATAAGGTTTCTTTCTTTCAAAAAGAAAATGGAGAATACCCTAATCCTACTGATAAATGGACCAAAAGAAAAAGTCAATAAATTAAGGTAACCATTGTGTTCATCTGCAGGGGGAGAAAATTGTGAATATGCACAGATACAAGGGTGTGTGAGAAGGAAAGAGAGAGACAAGGAGAAAGCTAGACCTTCCAGATGAAAGGCATATATCAAAATATACAAGGGAATTTTCTGTGGCTGACACGATTATGAGTAGCTTTTAAGTACTTCTTGACTTACTTCTTCTGTGTTTTTCTAAATTTTCCAACATCTTTTTTTTTTTTTTTCTTTTTTTGGAGAGGTTTTTGCTATAGGGCGCGTGCGCTCGCCAGACAGACAGAGAGAGACAGAGAGATAGAAAGCAGGAAATCACCCCCCAGGGGGGATGGCCACGCCGCAATCCCTTCTCCTCCATTCTCCTCTCGGGATCTTGGGCACGCACGCACACGCGCCCGGCGTGAGTTTAAGCCGCCGGGTCCGGGACTCGAACCACGGTCGACTACGTGGGAGTCCAGCGACATAGCCATTACGCTAACTGCTGGTCCCCCAACATCTTCTTAATATTTAGTGAGGGATAACAGAAAACACACCAAATCCTAACGGTAATTTACTCCATGCTTTGGGATTGTAAGCAAGGTTGATTTGCTTCCTTATGTGTTCTTAAGAATCTGAATTGATTCTTCAGTTCAATAAATACTTACTGAATGTTGTGTGTTCAAGGACTGTCAAACCACTGGGCACAAGAGCAAACAAAACAGAAAAAAAAATCCTGTCCCCTTTTGAAGCTTATATAATAATGAGTAGAGAAATATAATAAAATTAATTTAAAAATATGTAGGATGTTTCCTGGCTATTAGTACTGTAGAAGAAAAATAGATGGGAATAGAATACCGAGTTGGGGGGACAGTGGTGTTGGTTTTAACCAAGATGCATGAGAGGCTGTCTGGGAGGAGATGGTACCAGGGCATGACCCGAAGCAGTGAGCCTTGTGGCTACCTGGTAGAAGAGCCCTGAGGTGGAAGCAGACCTGGCCTGGCTGAGGAATGACAAAGTAGCAGGTTCCCTGAAGGGGAAGAAAGTGAGAAGTAGACAAGGGGAAAACATGTACACCAATATAAAGTCTCAGGTGTTTCTTTGTGCCAAAATAAAATTTGCACTTTAATTCTATTTTCCATGAACTTTCTGAAGTCCTCTTACACTAGAAAATCACTGACTTATTCACTTTTAAATGATGGATTTTATGGTATGTGAAGTATATCTTGATTCAAATAAATAATTTAAAGAAAATGGAAGGTTCAGCAAGTGATGTGGTAGTTAAGGGCACTGGACTGCCATATGGCCAACCACAGTTCAAATCCTGGACCTGATGATTTGCTTTCTCACGTTCTCTCTCTCTCTCTCTCTCAACCCCTCCCCCCCCAGTCAAATTAAAATAAATAGATAAATAAAGTTGGTTTTTTGTTTTGTTTTGTTTTTTGGGGGAGAGGTTTTCTCTATAGGGCACGTGCGCTCGCCAGACAGAGAGAGACAGAGAGACAGAAAGCAAAAAATCACCCCCCAGGGGGGATGGCCACGCCACAATCCCTTCTCCTCCATTCTCCTCTCGGGATCTTGGGCACGCACGCACACGCGCCCGGCGTGAGTTTTAAGCCATCCGGTCCAGGATGCAAACCGCGGTTGACTACGTGGGAGTCCAGCAACATAGCCATTATGCTAACTGCTGGTCCCGATAAATAAAGTTTAATAAAATAATTCTTTAAAAAAAAATTGGAACAACAAAAAGACAAACAAAAAAATGGAATGTCTTCCCATAAGCAATATATTTTGATTGCATTATAATTCAAAAACTCTAAAGTAAAAAAAATTCCTATAATTCCATGGAAAGTAAAGGGTGTAGAACAATTCACAACAGATATAAAAGACAAGTAGATACTATCTTTGTCATACAAAGAGCTCATTTAAAAACAGACAGAGACCAGACCAGCAGGTGAAGTGGTGGTTAAAGTGCTAAACTTCCACATGATCAAATACAGTGCCAGTCCCAGATGTGGCAGCTTGCAAATCATGCTGAGTACATGTGTGTACATGCCCAAAATCCTGAGAGGAGAATGGAGAAAAAGGAATTGTGGCGTGGCCATTTTCCCTGGAGGGTGATTTCTTACTTTCCCTCTCTCTGTCTCTGCCTTTCCCCAACAAGCACACGTGCTCTATTACAGAAACCTAAAAAAGATAGAAAATCACCTATATTACACCTGATATAAATAATAGCAAATCACCACCTAATATTAATAATAGCAAAAAATGGACAATCTTGCCAGCAATCAAGGAAATGCTCGTTACATCCAAAATACCAGTTTTTGCCTGTAAATATAATAAATAATCAGTTAAGAAAATGATTCCAGCTTTCTCCTGCTTTAATAGAGAGAGATTAAACTGGTACACATATTTCCGAAAAGCAATTTAGCACTGTGTCAGGGTTGGGGAAAAAGAGATGAATAGCACTCCATTGCTATGAAGAATTCAGGCTGACAAGGCGACAGACATATAAACAAATCAATACAATAATCTCTTAGGTGCTTTGAGAAAAATAAGAGGTTACACTGGGGGCCCAAAAACCAGATTGGTCATTGTTTCCTGCTGGCAGAGAAAGAAAATGAAGAAAGAAGGCACAGATAGCCAAGAGCTCTGTCCTAAAAAGTGAACTGGTGTAAGTCAGACTGGAAGGGACATCTTAGCACATTAAAATTCCTGTAAGTGCAGGCCAGCCCTGTAGCCCAGTGGTGAAGGGAGCTGGATCCCACACAGCTGATGGTACAGTTAGAACCTCAATCCTCTGGTTCAAAAAACACTCCAGGTGTGTGTGTGTGGGTGCCCAAATCGCCATGGAGTGAAGAAACAGAGGAGAAGGGATTGCAGCATAGCCATGCCTCATCAAGGGGGCTTTCTCCTCGTCTCCATCTGGACACAAGAGGAAAGAGTGTTATGAGCAGCTTAGACATCCTTTTTAAAAAAGGCGTTCTGGTAAGCATATGGAGAATGAATCAGAAGGAGGCAAACTCAGAAGGAAGATGGCTTGGGGGGGCCAGCAGATGGCATGGCGGTTACATTGCTGAACTCCCACATGGTGGACCACGGTTCAGGTCCTGGACCTGGTGGCTTGAAACTCACACCAGGCACATGTGCATGTGTGCTCAGGATCCTGGGAGGAGAATAGAGGAGAAGGGATTGCAGTGTGGCAATTCCCTTGGGGGATGATTTCTCACTTTCCCTCCGACTGTCTCTGTCTCTTTCTCTCTGGTAAGTGTACATGCTCTAAGGCAAAAATCTCTACAAAGAAGAAGAAGGAGGAGGAGGAGGAAGAGGAGGAAGAGGAGGAGGAGGAGAAGATGATGATGATATATGGCTGAGCTATAGTCCAGGCAGTAGGAATCAATGGCATGAAACACAACAATTGTGAGAGACACGGAGAGACGTGGAGACCAGTGACGCTCTCTGGATAGAATCCCAAGTAGTGACTGACTAGATGCGATCAGTGGGCAGTGAGGGGGCAGGGGAACACAGGATTACATTTTGCTGGGTTGAGTAACTGAGTGCATAGAGGATCATTCCCTAGACAAGAAGAAGGGGATAAAAAGCCACTCAGAAAAATGTGAGTTTAGTTTTAGACTTTTGCAATTTTCTGCATGTAATGAAGGCATCATATCCTGGTGATTAAGTGCATAAGCTTTGGCATTAGCCTGAGCTGAGCTTGAATTCTAGCTCTGCCACCTACTCGACTGGTGGCCTTCAAGAGGTCATTTCATCTCTCAAGACTCAGATTCAATGGGGATAGAACCGCCTACTCCATGAGTTGTCATGAGGACTGAACAAGAAGAGGTACACGGTGCACTCAGCATGAGCGTTAGCAGAGGGAAAGCATTGTGAGAAGGTGGCTCTGTCAACTCGGTGGAAGTCTTGGAAGTGGAAGCTGTGTGAGGAGAGAGGGGGAGCAAAGGCTAACTTCTCCTCAGCAACACGAAACAAAGAGAACACTAGGAGCAATGAAATAGGATGAGAAGAAATGACCAACAGAGTAGAAGGAGAATCAGAAGTAGGAGATGTGATAAGTAAAAGGAATGAGAATTTTAAGAGATGGCATAGAGCTCTATATTTGAATGTTAAAACAATCCTCCAGGGGCCAGTAGGTGGCGTAGTGGTTAAAGTACTGGATTCCCACATGGCTGATCATTATTTGAGTTCTGGACCTGGTGACTTGAAAATCATGCTGGGCACATGTGTGTACATGCCCAAAACTCATGGAGGAGAATGGAAGAGAAAGAATTGCAGTGTGGTCATGCCCCCTGGAAGGTGATTTCTCTCCCTCTCACTGTCTCTCTCTGGCAAGCATATGCACCCTATGGCAAAAAATCTTTTTAAAAAAGAAAATAAAAACCAACAATCCTCCAAAGTAGGGTAAAAATGTTGAGAATAACATGAATAGTAAATTAAAAGAATATGTCATTATGTAATCATCCTGTCTATCCATGTACTAATGTGTAGAAAAACCTGGACAGATGCACAATCAATTGTGACTGGTAAACACTTTTAAGGAAGTATTGGGCTTGGAGAAATGAGAATGGGAAGGTGGGGGATATAAAAAGGGACTATAACCTTTTACTCTACATACTTTTGCATTGTCTAAATTTTATTTTTCTGAGAGTTTGCATTTATGCGTTACTTGTGTAATTCAAAATGAAGTATTAAACATAAACAGATATATAAGGAAAGAAAAGCTTTGGAAAATCACTGCTGAGTCAGGTGACAACAGTTGCAGTGGAGTAGGGACAAAAATCCAACACAAAGGGCTGAAAAGAGAACAGGACCTAGGTACCCAGGGTCAGCTACCAAACTATTTCTTCAAGAATCCCATCGGAGTGTGCAAGAGAAGACAATAATTAGAAGAGAATTCAAGACCAAGGAGAGGTTCTTCATTTTTCTTTTCGGATGGGAGAGATTTCTAGGAGATTCAACAAATATAAAGAAAAAGGTCAGGTGTGAGCAGTAAATCGAAAAATATAAGAAAGAAATGGAATAACTCATGGAACAAGAAATCAGAGAGAAGGAGCTCAAGGTAGAGCTTTGCCTTGAGCCAGAGCTGGTTCTCCTGGGGTGGTCAAAGAAGGTCGGTGAGGACGGCAGGTGAAAAGGGTGGACGTGAGCACAGAACGCTGCTCTGTGAATACAGATGGAAGGCCATGTACTCGAGAAGCAGGACAAGCATTTGAAGCAAAAACACTATGAACAGTGGGAAAGAAAACTGTCAGGGAGAAGTATTAACCAAGGGCTGAAAAGAAGCCCTGTAGAAAACAAGTTATAACCAGCAAATCAAGAGGATCTCCCACAGTTTTCAAACATAAAATCTCTTTTCTTTGACATTGCCCTTTGTGGGCTCTCAGTGAAAAAAAAAAAAATGTTGGATTCTCTTTCATCATGGCAAATCCGGAGACACAGGCCTGACAGAAGTTTTTACTAAATGCGCACACAATCTCAAATGAACAAAATCCACATTTTCGGCTTTAAAGTAGTGACAGTCTTACTATTCTAAGAATATAAATATGGCCTTAGGATTGCTTTAGGCTACAACATTGCTGCCCATTTCTGATTTTCTAGTTCTGTGGTTTTACCATGACAGATGTAACATTTTCAGCTGTCCTACACGATCACTTTTTTTTGATTTGTGAAGGATTTCTCCATGTACATTCTATAAAGGGCTGATTTTTACAGGAATGATACGATACACACAGTAGCTTTTAGTACTGTTCAGATTTTTATACTCTACACTTTGTTTTCAGTTAACCCTCTATCCAAAGAAAAGAATATGGTTATGAGCATTAGGTGTTTGGTATTTGGTGCAGTTACCACGTTCAGTGTATACGTGGTCCAGAGGGAAAGAGAGAGCGAATATAAATGACAGGCTGTCTCAGGCACATGTAATCAAAAGGACTATCAAAAGGATAAAAGCAGATCCAAGAGGCTGGATTAGAGCTTTTATTTTTAACTGGAAAAGAGAGAACAAGACTTAATTGAAAGATTTAACTGGAGGATTAAGTCTCTCTGCTCATCGAGGTAGAATTGACAGTATGAAAGAAAGGGTTAGGTCAAGCCCTTGCCAGACTAAATCTGATGTGAGCTTTAAGAAATTCAAGCACAGGGACCAGCAGTTAGCATAATGGCTATGTTGATGGACTACCATGAGGTCGACCGCGGTTCGAGTCCTGGACCCGGTGGCTTAAACTCATGCCAGGTGCGTGTGGGTGTGTGCTCAAGATCCCGAGAGGAGAATGGAGAAGGGAAAGTGGTGTGGCCATCCCCCCAGGGGGTGATTTCTTGCTTTCTGTCTTTCTGTCTCTTTCTGGCGAGCGCACGCACCCTATAACAAAAACCTCTCCAACAAAAAAATAAATAAATAAAAGAAATTCAAGCGCATGCCCAACTCCTTTTTTCCCTTGGAATGCCCTCCTCTGAGGGGAAAGCCTAAGATCCACCTGCACAAGACACACACTGAGAAGAGGAAAGAGAATCGATGTGGGACTGTGAGCAGAGTTTGGGCTGGAGAAAGTTGGAAACAGGCAAAAGACAATGGGACAGTCTCAAACATGGGAAGCAGAAGCCGTACATCTGCAGAGTGAGCAAAGCTAGACACACTTGATGGTGCTCTGGACCAGATAACAATGTTCTCAAAATATCCAACTTCCCACAACCCTCCCTGATCTCAACATTAGTAGAAACTGTGGCAGACAGGTGGTAGTGGTTAAGGGTGCTGGATTCCCACATGGCTGACCACAGTTCGAGTCCCCAACCTGGCAGCTTGCTGTCTCACTTTTCCTCTCTCTCTTGCTCTCACTCTCACTCTGGCTCTGTCCCTCTCTGGTCAAAATTAAAATAAATAAATAAATGTTAAGTAAAATAATAATTTAAAAAATAATGCTAAAAAAAATTAGTAGAAACCCAAACCCTGTTCTCTCCTTGGGATACACCTCAATTCTCTAGTACCCCCCTGGATACTCACTGCCATAGTTCACTAGTGTTGCTTTAACAGAAATACCTAAGACTGGGTGATTTACAAAGAAATGAGATTCATTTGGTTCATAATTCTAGTGGCCACCTCCCTGGAGGATGATTTCTTACTTTCTGTCTCTGGCAAGCTCATGCACCCTATGGCAAAAATCTCTTTAAAAAAAAAAAAAAACATATTTATGGGGTACAGTGTGATTTTTTTTTTGATACACAAATATCATTGTGTAATGATTAAAACAGAGTAATTAGTATATCTACCACTTCAAACATTTATCATTACTTCACATTAGGATTATCCAATATACTCTCTTCTAACTATACTGAAGTATAGAATGTATTATTGTTAACTACAGTCATGGTACTATACTATAGAAACCCAGAACTTATTCCTCCTACCTAACTGCAATTCATTAACAAGTATCTCCCTGTTTCCCCTCTATTCTTCCCAGATTCTGGTAACCACTATTTCATTATTTACTTCTATGAAATCAAACTTTGGCTTCCATGAATGAGTGAAAAATATATATATATATATATATATATATATATATATATATATGATACTTATCTTTCTGTGGCTGGCTTATTTGTTATCCAGGTTCATCCATTTTGCCTCAAGTAACAAGATTTCATCCTTTTTTATTGTGGATTAGTATTCTATTGTATATATACATATTTATATATACACCACATTTTCTTTATCCATTCATCTGTGGACGGACACTTAAGTTGATTCCATATCTTGCTATTGTGAACAGTGTGCTACAGTAAACATTGGGTGGCGATACCTCTTTTCCCATGGATATATGCCAAGTAGGGTTGCTAGCTCATACAGCAGATGTGCTTTTAGCTTTATGAGGAACTTCCATACTGTTTTCTGTAATGTAATAATTTACAATTCTACCAATAGTCTATAAGAATTTCCCTTTCACTATATCCTTGCTAGAATTTTTTTTAGAATAGTCATGATAACTAAGGTGAAAGGTTACCTCATCATGGTTTTGATCAACATTCCCATAGTGGTAAGTGATGTTAAACATTCTTTCATATCAATAATTTCCCTTTCCCTGCATCCTTGCTATAATTTGTTATTTTTTGTTTGCGTGGTTTTGTTTTATAATAGTTATGCTAACTACGATGAAAGAATACCTCATCATCGTTTTGAGCTGCATTCCCCTAATGGTAAGTGATGTTAAACATTTTTCCATACACTTATCGGCCTTTTTTTCTTTCTTTTTTTTTTTTTTTTTTTTTTTTTGCAATAGGGCGCATGCACTCACCAGACAGACAGACAGAGAGAGACAGAGAGACAGAAAGCGAGAAATCACCCCCCAGGGGGGATGGCCACGCCGCAATCCCTTCTCCTCCATTCTCCTCTCAGGATCTTGGGCATGCACGCACACACGCCCGGCGTGAGTTTCAAGTCACCGGGTCCAGGACGCGAACCGCGGTTAACTACATGGGAGTCCAGCGACATAGCCATTACGTTAACTGCTGATCCCCTTATTGGCCATTTTTAAGTCTTTTTTTTTTTTTTTTTTTTTTTTTTTTTTTTTTGGTAAAAATGTCTACTCAAATCAATTGCCCATTTTTAAGCTAAATCATTTGGGGTTTTTTGTTTGTTTGCTTACTCGCTTGCTTTTTTTGCTACAGAGATCTTTAATCCCTCATGTATTCTAGCTATTAGAATACACTTTTCAGATAAATAGTTTATAAGTATTCTTTCCCATTCTGTAGGTTCTATCTTCACTCTGTTGATGGTTTCCTTTGTTGTACAGAAGCTTTTTAGTTTGATATAATTTATTTTTTGTTGATTATTGCCATTGTTAACTTTGCTTTTCAGTTCTTGTTCCAAAAAAAAAAAAAAAAAATCTCTGTCCAGACCAATGTCCTGAAGCATTTCTCCTATGTTTTCTCGTAAGGTTTCATAGTCTCAAGTCTTAAATTTAAGTCTTTAATCCACTTTGAGTTGATTTTTTTTTATATGGTGAGAGATAGCAGTCTAGTTTTATTTTTCTGCTCATGGATATCCACTAATTTTAGGACCATTTGTTAAAGAAACTGTCCTTTGTCTAATGAATGTCCTTAGCATCTCTGTTGAAAATCAGTTGGCTGTATATGCAGGGATTTATTTGTGAATCTCTATTCTGTTCAATTTATCTATATTCAACTTGCTTTTAGAACAACCCACTCTTACAGGAACTAATTAGAAAAACTGAGATGGCCTTAAACTATTTCTGAGAGGTCCATCCCCATGTCCCAGACACCTCACACAAGGTGCTGCCTTCCCAGCATTGCCACACTGGTATCAAGTAACAGCATGAAGACTTAGCTGAAACACTTAAACTATAGCACTCATTCTTGCATACCTTACAAGCCAAGAGGCAGGGAGATCACTTCAGTATCTTATAGTATCCCACTCTTCCTTCCCAGAAATCAATCCTGCTCTTTCAATTTCCTGAAGAAGCCCTCCTGGCCAGTGCTCATTATCTTTACTCCACAAACCTTCCCTCATTCATCATTTCTTCTCCCATGAGTGACATCATCCAAGTCAGAGGCCTAGCAGATGTGTTAGATACCATGTTGGTCTAATACTGTCCATATCTAGGTCATCAAAAAGTCCTTTGATAGCTACCCCTCCTACATCTCTAGACTATCTTCCTCTTTTCTTTCTATTTCTTTTTATTTTAATTTGACAGAGGGCAAATACATGCACTCCATAGAGTGAGAGAGAGAGAAAGTAAGAAAGTACCCTCCATGGTCATGCCACAATCCCTTCTCCTCCATCTCTCCCTCCTTTCAGGATCTTGGGCTCACACACAGAGGCTTCCTTCTTCTTTTCTTTTCCATGTTTTTTTTAAAGAGAGATTTCTGCTATAGGGTGTATGCATGAGAGACAGAGACAGAAAGCGAGAAATCACCCCCACGGGGTATAGACAACCCCAATCCCCTCTTTTCTATTCTCTACTCAGGATCTTGGGCATACACACACATGTGCCCCACATGCGATTGTTAAGCCACCAGGTCTGAGACTCAAACCAGTCAATTACATGGGAGTCCAGTGAGATTATGTCATCTCACATGAATCCAGCCATTATGTCACCTGCTGGTCCCCTCCTCCTTATTTTCTTACTGAGTATCATAGTCCAGGTCCTTTAGGCCTTATGCTTAGGCCAGGATGGGAAGAGTCTTTGAAGTTGCACACTTAGACCCTCTTGCAGGCCAAGACCATCTTCTTACTGCTGAGGGTTGGTCAGTGTTGGAGCAGATGAAATACTGAAGAGATGTGTTTTTAGTTGTATAATAAGCCCTAAGTGTTTTTGACTGTCCTAACATTTACAACTAAATCAACCAAGGTGGACAGATATGGCCAATAAAACAAAGAAGAAATATCAGTTACTGAGAATGTCCAGAGTTCTATACCCAAGTAGCAAACCACTTATGAAATAAGCACAGACTTAATTATTTCTAAAATGTTCTGGCCTCAAACTATGTAGACCAAACAAAACTGAGTCTTAGTAGCAGTTACCCATAAATTGGTGCCATAACATGTGCTGGACACATAGCCATGAGCAACAATGTGATTTTCATGGTCCGCAAAGACAGTACAACTAGGCTGGTACTAACAGACCTGGGTAACAGGAATACAGCCGGGACATGAGAGGGAGTTTTGAGTAGCTTTTGTTTCTATGTAGTATCTGTAAAAGGACTTGTAATTCATAAGAGGACTAATGCTAAAATTTTTATCACTTAATCGAAAGCTCAGACTTAGGGGACAAAAAAAAAAAAAAGGTTTTTCCATAAGGCACGTGCATTCCGAAGAGAGAAGGAGACAGTGAAAATGAGAAATCACCTCCCGGGGGGGATGGCCACGCTGCAATACCTTCTCCCCATTTTCCTCCTCAGATTTTGGGCATGCACATGCATCAGGCATGATTTTCAAGCTGTCAGGTCCAGGATTTGAGCCATGATCAGTCATGTGGAGTCCAGTGCCTTAACCACTTTGCCACCTGTCAACCCCAAAAGCTCAGACTTTTAAAAAGAGATAAATAAAACCACTATTGAGCATTTAAAACATTTCTATTAAAAATGCAGCAGAACCAAATTAATGGCATTAGAGAGTCTTCTAAGGCTGAAAGTTTTAGTTAACCAACCACAACTAATTTATATTTTATTAGCACAATGTCAAGCAAAATTGCTGACCTTTTTTTCTTTTTTTCAAATCAGTTCCATTAACTTTTTGGCTGTGTTCATGTATGAACAAATCCTGGATAAATTTCATAGATTCGAGTTTGCCCCCAAAATTCCACTTGGTGAACTTAAATGAAAAAGGTATTACCTTCACTGATTTAAAAAGCAAAAACGTAAGAGGCAACTCAATGCAAAGACAAATGTGAGAGCTCAGGTGGGAAGCAGGTGCATTAAAAGGAACCATCAAAGCGCCCAGATCCAGGCTTCACAGCAAAGGAAAAGGAAACATGATACCAAAAAGTCAGGACATAGACAAAAAAGATCAATTACTACCCAAATCTTCCAATCAAATTCAAGGAGAAAAACATGTTCACCATCCCTGATCTAGACCACTTAACTGGTTTCTACAGCCTGCTTCCCAACAAGATCATACCTGCCCTGGTCTTGACTATAGGTCAAACAATACCAAATAGATGCCAACCACTTTCATATATATAAAACAAGATGTTCTCATAACTTTTTTAAAAAGGAAAAAAAAAGAAGACTTTTTTCTTGAAATCTAACCACCTTCAAAGTAGTTCACATTGCTTAGGTTTGGTTCACCAAGATATTTTCGTGGGAACTACAAAGATAGTTAGGCTATTGATGGTACTTGTTCTTCTGGAATGAAAACGATAGGTAAATAGACGTGGTTTTACTTATGTGCTTCATTTTTACTCTCAGGTGGAAAGCAATAGATTGGCCACAAAATTTATGTCTGAAAATGACCCAAGGGCTCTACCTTGCCAATTTGATGCTTCTTTTACCTTTGAAGACTTGACTTTCTTTCTACAGCAAATCATTCTGCATTAGTCCTAAGACCGAAGCAAAACCCTCAGACAGAGAAACCCAGAGCAAGGACCAGAGCTGAATGGCCCCTGGATCATGAGGTCAGCAAACTGCCCTGGGGCCCCACATAGAGGGCAGCATTGAACTGCCAACTTGTGAGGCTCAGATAAATATTTGAGGGGAGAGAAGGGGAAAAAAAAAAAAAAAAAAAAAAAAAGAAAGAAAAAAAATTTTTCTACTCTCAACCTTAACCTCACATTAATCCATTTTCACTTTTGCATAGAGGAGAAAAGGAAATGAAAACAACAAAAAACTGAAGAGAAAAAGGAACGATAATGAGTAAAGGGCAATATGGCACATTGGTTAAAAGTTCTGAAGTTTGACTAACTTGGGTTTGAATCCCAGCTCTACAGCTTAAGAATTTTGTGTTAGATCTTGGTCAGTCATGAGCAGGCTCTGTGGCCTGGTGGTTAAGGCAGCCAGATCCCACATGGCCAACCGTACAGTTCGAATCCCAGCCCCAGTGGTTTAAAAAAGCATGCTGAGCATGTGTGCATGCCCTAAATCCCCTCAGAAAGGAGGAATGGAGAAGAGACTGTGTATGACCATGCCCCACCAGGGAGCACTTCCCCTTCTCCCTCTCTCCTCTGTCTCTTTCTCTCTGGCAAGTACACAAGCCCTCCAGTAAAAATTTATAAATGAAAAAGCTCTTGGCTAATCTTTTCATTTTCTTGTTTGTAAAATGAGGCTTATAATACCCTACTGGGTTGTTGCAAAAAGTAAAAAAATATAAGGAAGTAAAGCACTTAGCATGCCATCTGTCACAGAGAAGGTGATCAATACAAAGTAGCTGAACACAGAGGGAGAAGGACGAGAAGAGGGAGTGGAGAAGAAGGGAGACTTTCGGAGAAAAAAGTCACAAGAATTCAAAGAACAGCTTGAACTCAGAACAAATGCTTCCTTCTTTTTTTGGAATCAAACAAAATATTTGATTACTTCTACTTAATGAGCAATGTACTTCATTCAGAAACGTGTGTACCCAATCCTCCTCATTCTCAAGGTGCATACTATCCCACTCAGGAAACAAATCACACACACAAAACACACAAAAAGAAGCTTGCATTGCTAAGTATCCCAAGTCCAGTACAGAATAAAAATGCTGTAACAAAGAGAGGGGGTGCTGCCATGTTGGCAGGAAGGCTCAGGAATGGGGTGGCAGAGAGACCAGGGAAGGTACAGGAGAGGGGAAGGCTGGTGAGGTAAAGAGAAAGAAAATACACAGCAACTGAGTTTGGCCCTGATGGAGGACATGAGCAAGACCAGAGAGCAGAGAGTTTCAGAGCAAGGACCTGGATTAGGAATTGGATGGGCAAAAGCAGTGAGCACGGGAGGCATGTGAAGCAAAAATGGACCAGTATTAAGAAATGAATAGAAAAAAATAAAAGAGAAGGATCTGCTTTGCATCTCTTTCAGATTTGTCATTTCCATTTAAGGCCTGATGCATGCCTTTCCACCTTCCTGGGATTTCTCATAAGGAAGGGAAATCACACTCTTCTATTTCCTTAGATAGCAACTCCTGTCACCTTTTTCCATAACCATGCTACCCAGGGCATAGCTGATGAATCTTGCTCAGCTGAGTCCATATCACAGCTCTGCCACTTACTAGCTGTGCAACTTCAGGCAAGCAAAGTAACCTTCCAGATCTCAATTTCCTTATCTACAGAAGTGGGAGTAATTATAGTACCCGTCTCACAAATAATTGATAGGATCTCTGGCTATACCTGGCTTGGTGAATGGCCTCCATCCACTCTTTACCATCCTGCTCCTCCTCACAGCGCAGCTCCAGTGGTTTCTGACCTTCATGTCCAAAAAGAACAGTAAAGTAATACTGGAAAGAAAAACAAACACAAAAGGCTTAGTTTTACTTCTTAAACATAACAGCATCAGAAGACAGTATTTGCCTACCAAGGATATATATTTGTAAAATGCATCAGCATTATGTAAATTGTATTTCAAAATGTAATGTCACTCCTGGTCCAGTTGGCAATGACTTTGCACCTAGATGCTATCACAGACTGCATCTTAACACCTCTCTGTAAGAGTCAGCCCACAATCCTACTATAATTTATCTTTTTATACAAGTACAAAAAAGAACATTGCACATATCAGGCTATGCAAATAAAATGAACATGGTATTTTCCAAAGTTCTCCTTTTTGGGGGTGTGATAAAGTTACAGAGACATCTGAATCTGCACTGCACTGGCTAATTCTATTACACATCCTAGTCTCAATTCTCCATCCTGAAATGCAATGTGCTTATAATCATGCAGTCCAGTTACTGTCACCTCTCCTACATCCTTAGCAGATGCACCAATTGTTATGGTTCCTGTTTTCTCAGAGGTGGCTTTGCAATTTTGTTCAACACTGTATTCCAAAGAGCCTCATACAATGGATGATATTTGACATGGGAAAGGAAATCTAATTGTCAACCATAGAGCTAAGACATGATCAGAATTTCCTTTTTGTAAAGGTATAATCTAAGTTATTGTTGTGTAGAAGGAATTGGGGCTTAACTAGAGAAAATACTGATATTCTTCAGAAGTAAAATGATTTCTCTCCTATGAGCTTTATTAAAATCACCAAAAACTGGAAACAACCCAAATATCCTGTAATAAGAAAGCAAATAAACAAATAGTGGTACATCCATACAGTGGAATATCACTCCGCACTAAAAAGGAACAACCACCTAACAACTTGCATATCTCTTGAAAGCACCAGGTTGATTTAAAAAGTCAGTCGTGAAGCCACATGATAGTGTAAATGTAATGCAACTGAACCCACATGAAAAGGTCTTCGGTTCACATCTCAGGCCACCTTATACACATTGGGCACGTGTGCCTAAGATCTAAGCCGTTGAGGCTAGAGGCCAATCACAGCGCAAAGACCGTGTCTATCTCTCTGTCTCCATATTTCTCTCATGGAAGAAAAGGAAAGAAGGAAAGAAGGAAAGAAGGAAAGAAAGAAAAAGAAAGAAAGAAAAGAGAAAGAAAGAAAGAAAGAAAGAAAGAAAGAAAGAAAGAAAGAAAGAAAGAAAGAAAGAAAGAAAGAAAGAAAGAAAGAAAGAAAGAGGGAGGGGAGGGAGGGAGGGAGGGAGGGAGGGAGGGAGGGAAGGAAGGAAGGAAGGAAGGAAGAAAGGAAGAAAGGAAGAAAGAAAATTTTTTTAAAAAAGACATCAGTTCCAAAAGGTTACATACTCTATAACTCCTTTCATATGATATTCTTGAAATAGTAACAGAGAATAGATCAGTGGTTCCCAGGGTCTAGGGTGGAAGTGTGTGACTATAGACAGACACCATGAAGGAGTTCTGTGGGTGATAAAACCATCTGCATCCTGATTTTGAAGGTTACACAAATATGTATTCAAGTTCACAGAACTCAGCACAAAAAAGGGTCAAATTTACACAGTTAATACAAAAATTAAACAATTATAAATGGTTTTCCAAAGCTCTTATGAGGGTTCCACAACAGAAGTAATTATAACTATAAATAATTATATAACCAAGATTCACAGACTCTCAAACTCACACTAAACCACTTCATGTTCCAGTAAAGATAGACATGAAACAGGGAACTTTTCAACCGTAAGCAGAGTATGTAGATCATAAGTAAAAAACAGAAATTTTTAAAAGAAATTTATTCATTTATTTCTTCTATGAGAGAGAGAGAGGAAGACAAAGACAGTGACATGCACCCCTGCAGGGTCTTCATGCCATGATCCACCCCTGGCTCAGCCTGCCCTGTATTACAGGGCACGCATCCCCCAGCTGTCACACTCAGCAGAGGTCCTGGGCCTGGAACTCGGGACCCTTCCCATGTGGGTCCAGTTGTACCACCTGACCCCTAAAACTGAAATTAAAAAAAAAATAACCTTGAAGGGCTAGCCCGTGGCATTGTGGTTAAGGTGGCTGGATCCCACATGGCCAACTAAGCAGAGTATGGGACCAAGTGGTTAGAAAAACACACTGGATGCTTGTGCACATGTGCCCAAAATCCTGAGAGGAGACTCGAGAAGGGATTGTGGCACGGCCATTCCCTCTAGGGGGGAGATTTCTTACTGTTCCTCTCTGCCTTTTGGAGAACACACATGCCCTACTGCAAAAGCTAAAAAAATTAAAAATTAAAAATTAAATCAAAAAATAGGAAACTTGGAGTAATCTATGTTAATATATGGAAATTTTTCATGCAAAATACACAGAAATATATATGCATATTTAGTTCAGAGTAGGCTTTGAATTAAACAGTGATAAATTCCTGAGTTGAAGATACATTGGCCTTTGGCAACATTCATGAACAATACACCCAGTAGATTAAGATGATTCAGTACAATCTCAGAAACTTTACACTGTAAATGAACAGATGGATATCTGAAGATTTGCTCTAGCCTACAGAGTTTTAAAGTGCTTTAAAACAAGCTTCTAGATCCAGAAAACCTAAAATAGTACTTCCAGAGTAAGTTCTACTCAGTACTTCCACTGTGGGAAAATCCCCAACTAAGTCAAACATACACAATCACACTTAATAGAGGATGAAAAAGAATCCTCAGGTACTAGGGGCTGGCAAGTGGCATGGTGATTAAAAGCGCTGGACTCCCACATGGCTGACCACGGTTCAAGTCTTGGACCAGGTGACTTGCTTTCTCACTTCCTCTCTCTCTCTCTCTGTCTCTCTCTGATCAAACTGAAAAATAATAATGATAATAATAATGAATAAAATAAAAATAAATAATTCATAAAAAAAAAAGAATCCTCAAGTACTAGAAACAAAAGTGAAAGGTAAAACCAGAGGAGAAACCCTAGGAGATAAAGTATTCTAACATCCTAAAGGGCATTGGAACATATGGTCTTGGGGACTATTCAAAGTAGTTTCAAGTTGAAACTAAGGGGACCAGCAGGTGGTGTAGTGGTTAATGCGCTGGACACTCCCACATGGTCAAACACGGTTTGAGTCCCAGATGGTGGCTTACTTTCTCACTTTCCCTGTGTGTGTGTGTGTGTGTGTGTGTGTGTGTGTGTGGTCAAATTAAAATGAATTGAATGAATAAATAAATATTTTATTTAAAAGGAAAGAGTATTATCAGGAGTGTATAAAAAATTAAATGTAATAAAATGTATTTTTTTAAAACTTGAAACTAAAACCCAGGCATAATAGGAGGCCACAAGAAAGACTGCACCTCTACGTAATAGAGACTAGAAAAACTACAAGTCCACTAGACTCATTTCCAAATGAATTAGAAGTTTTAATATAAAAAACTTAAGTCATACAGTTTTTCTTAAACAAGTGAATGCTACTATACCTCCAAGCAGGAAAAATGTCTAACTATGACTTGAAATTCAGCAATGTTAAAAGACTGACCATTCGATTTCATGAAAATAAAATACTTCTGCCTAACAAACCATTATAAACAATGCATAAGGACATATGACAAACTGGTAAAATATATGCACTCTGCATAAAAGGGAAGTAATCCTTAATATATAAAGAAAATCACAAGAGGGACCAGCAGATGGTGAAATGGTTACGTCACTGGACTCCCACGCAGTCAACTGCGGTTCGAGTCCCAGACCTGACGGCTTAAAATTCATGCCAGGTGGGTGTGCATGGGTGCCCAAAATCCAAGAGGAGAATGGAGGAGTAGGGATGGTGGCATGGCCTTCCCCCCTGGGGGGGAGTGATTTCTCACTTTCTGTCTCTCTGTCTCTCTGGCAAGTACATGCACCCCAGAACAAAAATCTCTCTCTAAAAAAAAGATAATCACAAGATTTTTCTGCCTTAGTCTATTCATAAGTAAGTTTTATTAAATAGCACTCCTATGAAAGTATTTACAACTTTCATAGTTGTATTACTTTTATAATAACTCAATTTTATGTTTCTTACAACTTTTCTATAATCTTAGTTATTTCAAAAATATAATGAAAAAATGAGTAACTGCAAAAGTAATTTAAAGAATACATTTAAAATATAAAAAGATAACATAAAAATAAAATGATTAAAAATAAATAACCAGTAAACACTAACCAAGAGGCAAAATTAGACAATGTCAAATATATAGTTTATGATAAAGATTTGACTTATTAGAAAGTATAACACTCCCAGACCTATACATAAGAATAATATAGTATTAAAATACATAAAGTGGGGCCAGCAGATAGCATAATGGTTATGTCTCTGGACTCCCATGTACACAACCACGGTTCAAGTCCTGGACCCAGTGGCTTGAAATTCACACTGGGCATGTGTGCATGCATGCCAAAGATCCCAAGAGGAGAATGGAGGAGAAGGGATTGTGGCATGGTTATCCTCCCTGGGGGGGGTGGTGATTTATCACTTTCAGTCTCTCTGTCTCTCTGTCTCTCCAGCAAGCACACACACCCTATAGCAAAAATCTCTCTCTAAGAAACAGCAACACATCATGACTTTTCTGATGACCTAATAGTACCTTATACACAATCCACTAATTACAAATACTTCTCGGGACCAGCAGTTAGCGTAATGGCTATGTCGCTGGACTCCCATATAGTCGACAGTGGTTCACGTCCCGGACCCAGTGGCTTAAAACTCACTCCGGGCACGTGTGCATGCGTGCCCAAGATCCCGAGAGGAGAATGGAGGAGAAGGGATTGCGGTGTGGCCATACCCCCTGGGGGGTGATTTCTCGCTTTCTGTCTCTCTGTCTCTGTCTGTCTGGCAAGCGCATGTGCCCTATAGCAAAAACCTCTCCAAAAACAAACAAACAAACAAACAAACTTCTCACTCAAGTACTTGAACAATATTTATAAAAATTAAATACACACAAAGACCATAAAGCTACATGTAGAGATGCTATGTCATGTAGACCACGCCGCTTTCTAACCACGACAGAATCAAATTAGCCATGAAGTACAGAAACATAACGCTAAAAGCTCTTCTAAACACACACACACACACCACACCACACACCAAATTCTAAATAACATCCTAGTTGCAGAATAAATTATACTGAAAACATCAAAAATATTCTTTATGATAAAGGTACTATATATCAAACATCAAATGTCAGAGCAGTTCCAAGAAAGAAATGCAGAACACAACATTAAAAACGCTTATTTTTAAAATAAGGAAAAAGAAACGTTAATGAACTAAGAGCCAATTTAGGAAGTGTGCAGAAAAGAGTTAACATAGCAGGCCTGGAACTATTCCTACAAAGACCTGCTCACAAAGTTATCCCTTTGCTGGCAACGAGGAACACGAATTTGGGGAAGGCTCTTCCCATTCTCTGATAAGAATACGCCTAGGAGGGGCCAGCAGGCATAGTGTAAAGCACCGGACTCCCACATGGTTGACCATGGTTCAGGTGCCGGAGCTGAAGGCTTGAAACTCATACTGGGCATGTATTTGTGCATGACCAAAAACCCAGAAGGAGAATAGAGAAGGGATTGCCACATGGCCATCCCTCCTAGGGGGTGATTTCTCACTCTCCCTCTGTCTCTCTGATGAATACACACATCCTATACCAAAAATTTCTCTTGGAAAAAAAAATATATATGCGTAGGGGCCAACAGATGGCATAGAGATTAAGACACTGGACTCCCACATGGCTGACTGTGATTCAAGTACTGGACCTGGTGGCTTGCCTTCTCACTTTTTCTTGTTCTCTCTCTCTCTGGTGAGCAAACATGCCCTGTAGCAAATTCAAAAATAACAATAATAAATAAAATAAAATAAATGATTTTTAAAAAAGAATATGCCTAAACAGTACAAACTGTATGGTTTATGCTGAATATCTGCTTTTGTTCTGGGCGTCTGGAATTTAGGGATGTGCAAGCAGACAATGCCTACGAAACTATCCCCAGTAAAAATCCCGGCACCGAAATTCAAGTAAGCTTCCCTGGTAGACATTTCATCTGTGCTGTCATAATTCATTGCCAGAAAAATTCAAGCACGTCCTATATGGCTCCATTGAGAGAGGACTCCTTGAAATTTGTGCTGGTTTCCCTTGGACCGTGTCCTCCGTGTGCCTTTTCTCTTTGCAATAAACTGTAGCCACGAGTACGACTATGTTCGGAATCCTGTACGTTGTCCTCACAGATCAAAGAACTGGAGGGTGGTTTTGGGAACTGCCAATACAGGAGGCTATTTTGAAAGATGTAATTTTCTTAACTATAAAAATAAGAACAGAAGTTAATAAAAGAAAATAAAATACACAGAGCAAAAATACCAAAAAGTTTTATTTATGCTAATAACTAAAAAGAGAAGAAATGGGCACTTTCCAAAAAATTATAACTGGCCAAAATTGACTCAAAAAGAAACAGAAAAACAAAATAAATCAAAAGCCATTAAAATATTTTCAAACTTATGAAATTTGCTGATTAAAGAACAAAACTTTCAGCCCATTTTTATTCATGAGTTGTACCAAATATTCAAAGAATAGATGTGTCCAACCTTACAAAAACAGGAAGTGGCTAAAGAAGGGATGCTTTCCAACACATTTCGCAGAGCTTGTGAATTGTGGATTCAAAAGTTGGCAAAGAAAGTTCAATAATGAAAGATCAGAAGCCAAGGTCATTCATAAATGTAGATGCAAATATTTTTACCAAAATATTACAAACAGAATATTGTCAAACTAAATCCAACAATGTATATTTTAAAAAGCATGTAAGCCAAATCAAATTAATCCAAGAATGTAAATATATGGCCCACATAAAAGAAAACTAATAATATAATATCTTCCCCTAACAAACTAAAAGAGAAAAAATAATGTGATCATCTAATTAAATACATAAAATGTTATTTGATAAAATTCTACACAAATTACATGAATAAATTCTTTGCAAACTACAAAGTGAAATTTCTGAACCTGATAAAGACTATCTTTACCTCAAGCATATTATCTAATGGTGAACTTTTGGAAGAACCTCTCTAAAATAAATAAAAAAGAAAAAGATCGGGGGGCCAGCAGGTAGCATGATGGTTAAGGCATTGAACTCCCACATGACTGACTGGTTGAAGTCCCAAGCCTGGCAGCTTGCTTTCTCACTTTCCCACTCTTTCCATCTCTCTCTAGTCAAATTAAATAATAATAATAAATAAAACTGAACGAATAATTTTTTTAAAAAATAAGAAAAAAAACGGCAATTATCACCACTTCCGTTTACCAACTCTGGAGGGCAACACAGAAAAATAAAGTGAAAAAGATGCACAAAATGGGAAGAAAGGAGAAATATAGTTTTTCATAGATTATATCACTGTCTATATTTAAAATTTGTGGAAATATTATTAGAATAAGAATATTCTATAAAATTTTTGCCTATAAAAACAATTCACAAAACTTCATTGCACTTTGCTATAATATCAACAAACAGAAACTGAATTTTTAAATAACATTCACAGGAGCAAAGAAATATTAATAGCTTAAGGATAAATCTAAGAAAAGTAAATTCATTTATAATTTCAATGTATTCCAATTTTTTTAAAAAATAGCTTTTTTGCATGGGATCTGAGAATTTCAAGAGATATCAAGATAAAACTATGTTAACTTGTACAAAGATAGTCAAATAGGCCAATGGCAGAAACAAAAAGCCAAGTCATAACTCTAGGCATATATAGGAATCTGATATATGACAGAAGCATAACTTGACAGATTGATCAAAAATATGCATGAAATTGCACAGAGCTAAAAAAAGAGCAAGACAATTTTGAAAAAAAACAACAACATGGAGAGAAATATCTCCTCAAACATCAAGATAAAATCAGTGTTGACAAGGTACAAGAATAGACCAATATGCCAATAAAACAAAATAAAAAGTCAGATAAAAACTTCTAGATTTACAGAAGAAGGATTTATGACAAAGGTACAGAAGACTAGACTCTCCATTAAATGGTCCTAGAACAACTGGTTATACCTCTGGGAAGAGAAAACAAAATGAGAGATTTATGCCTCACCCCATACACAAAACTTTCTAAGGAAGATTCAAACCTTGATAGAAAGTGAACTTTAAAACTTTCAAGCAGTAACATAAAATAATGGTTTTTATGGTCTTGCAAAGGAAAAGTATTTGTTAAATGATGCAAAACTAAAATCCTAAAAGAAATAATTAAATATTAAGATTACATTACTACTTAAAACCTTATGCAGCAAAAGACACACACACACACACAAAGAAAAGCCACAAATTTGATTAAGATATTTGCAACATGTTACTAATATTTAATATCAAGAATAGACAAATACTTAAAAATCATTTATTTATTAAATTAATTTATTTATTTTAGTTTACTATAGGGCAAGTGTGATCAGCAGAAAGAGAGAAAGTGGGACAAAGTGAGAAATCATCCCCTGGGGGAGATGGCCATGCTGCAGTCCCTTCTCCAGTCTCCTCTTAAGACTTTGGGAACATACACACACATACCCAGCATGATTTTTCAAGCCACCAGGTCCAGGACTCAAACCATGCAGTCGGCCACTTGGGATGCAGCCACCTTAACCTACATGCCACCTGCTGGCCCAAAATCTGTATTTTAAAAATACAGTCAACTTAATATAAAAATAGGCAAAAGATATAAACACATAATATTCAAAAGAAAAATTTGGGACCAGCAGTTAGCATAATGGCTATGTTGCCGGACTCTCATGTAGTCGACTGCGGTTCGCGTCCCGGACCCAGTGGCTTAAAACTCACTTCGGGCGCATGTGTGTGCGTGCCCAAGATCCCGAGAGGAGAATGGAGGAGAAGGGATTGCGGCGTGGCCATTCCCCCAGGGGGTGATTTCTCGCTTTCTGTCTGTCTCTGTCTGTCTGGCGAGCGCACGCGCCCTATAGCAAAAACCTCTAAAAAAAAAAAGAAAAAAGAAAAAGAAAAATTACCAATGCTCAATAAACTTTAAAAGATTCTGGGACCATCAGATAGGATAATAGTTATGTCACTGGACTCCCATGTAGTTGACCGCGGTGCAAGTCCCAGACCCAGTAGCTTAAACTCTCACGGGCACATGTGCGTGAGCTCCAAAAATCCTGAGAGAAGAATGGAAGAAAAGGAATCTCAGGTTGGCCATCCCCCTTAGGGAGTGATTTCTTGCTTACTGTCTCTCTCTCTCTCTCTCTCTCTTTTTTTCTCTCTCTCTCTCTCTCCATTGAGCACATGTTCCCTACAGAAAAATATGTTAAAAAAGAAAAAAAGATTCAACTACACTAATAATCAGATAGATGAAAATTTAAAAACAACAATTCATATGTATTAAATAGACAGAAATTAAAATACCTGACAGTAAAGAGTGTTGCCAAGGAGACAAAACACTGGAAATAATCATACACTATGGTAGCACAAACTGGTACAACCTCTTCGGAAAATAATTCAATAAACTCTGGTAAAACTGAAGATGCAAATATCCTATGACCCTCACAATTCATCTTCTTCACATACACCATAAAGAAGCAATTACACACTGGCGCAAGGGACAAAGTACAAGAATTTTCCTAACATATTTTGCCATTACCAAAAAATTGGAATCAATTCAAATGCCTACCAAGGGACAGAACAAATACAATGAGGTATATTTGTACAATGGCATACCACAAAGCAATTAGGTGAACAAATCAGAGCTACAATGAACATCATAGGTGAGTATCCTCAACGTTGAGCAAAAGAAAATTTCCCATTATATATGGTAAACTACTATTTGCATGAAGCTTAAAATTATATATATTAAGCTGTTTATTTTTAGATGTATATCATTAGAAAGGTATGAAGACATAAATGGAAACAATAACAAACTCAAGATAATCATTCTCTCTAGAAGGAAAAGGATTAGATAAGGTTTCAAGGAGGAGTACACAGGGGATTTCTACTGAAATTTTTCTTGATAAAAGCTTTTTATTTTGGAAATTTAAAAATCTTCAAAAAAGTCCCAAGTAGTGTACAATGAACACCTCATCTAGATACATCTTTTCGTATATTTTGCCTCATGCATTTTCCCTTTCTGTGTGTGTATATGTATCCCCATATCCTCTTCCCGCTCCTCTCCTCTCTGCCTCTCCTCTCCCCTGCATCTCCAACCATTTTGCATGAATCATTTTTGTACTGATTTTTTAAAATATTTAGTTATTTCTATTATGATTTTCTTTTTTTTTTAAGTTTTCTATAGGATGTGCACACTTACCAGAGAGAAAAAGTGAGAAAACAAGCCACCAGTTCTGGGGCCCGAACCAAAGTTGGCCATGTGGGATTCCAGCACCTTTACCACCACACCACCTGCCAACCCCTGTATTGATATTTTTATATCCTGAACTGAGTAAAAGTACACAGACACTGAATGAATTGTCCTCTATATTTGTCTTAATATTGCATAATAAATTTGAGACAACTAAAGATCTTTCATCATGATGAAATTTCAAATGAGATTAATAAAATGAGGATTCTACAAGCTTCCAGAGAGAGACAGAAAATAAAAAAGTCACATACAAAGGATGTGAAGTCAAGATGGCATCAAGAGTCGTAGGGAGAAAGTACAGTAATGCCTTCAATATCCTGAAGGAAGAGTTATTTTAAACCTAGAATTCTGTATTCAAATAAACTGTCAATCAAGTATTAAGACAGAATAAATATTTCCAGACAGTATGAAAAGATGAACATCCCAGAATCCCTTTCTAAGGAAGTTAATGTATGTATGCTTTTGCAAATTAAAGGATTAACTATGAAATAGGAATACAAAGGGTTCAGAAAATCAGGGTCCTGACAAAGGAATTTAACATAGGAAAATACCAGAATGACAACTGAATAGCAGGCCTAGAGAGGAACCAACTCAATTTGGACAAAAGAGAGAAAGACCTGAAAGGACGCCTCCAAGGACAAAAAAAAATATTAATAAAATACCTGGATTCCTATATAATGTCTTTAAGTATTTTGAGAAAATAAATCTCCTGGCAGTGGGTGAGCAGGTGGCGTGGTGGTTGAAGCACTGGACTCCCACATGGCTGACTGTGGTTCAAGTCCTGGACCTAGGGGCTTGCTTTCTCACTTTGTCTCTCTCTGTCTCCCTCATGAGCGCACATGCCCTGCAGAAAATTTTAAAAATAATAATAATGATGATAAATAAATGCAATAAATAAAATCTTAAAAAAACTACCAGTAGAAAATATAGGGGAGACTTTTGAAGATACTGGAGTAGGTAAAGATTTCTTAAATAAGACCCCTAAAGCACAGGCAATAGTCCACAAAGTAAGGTGGGATTACATTAAGCTAAAAAGTTTCATCACAGTAATGGAAACAGTAATTAGAATAAAAAGAAAACCCTTGGAATGAGAGAAAATATTTGCAAATTATTTCTCCGACAAAGGATTGATATTTATAATATATAGAAAACTTAAGTATCTTGCTCATTTTTTAAAAAATGAATAATTCAATTAAAACATGGGCAAATGAATTGAATAGACAACTCTCCAAGGAAGACTTACGAATGACCAAGAGACACCTGAAAAAGTTTTCAAACTCTCCTGCCATAAAGGAAATGCAAATTAAAACCACAATGAGAGGGACCAGCAGTTAGCGTAATGGTTAGGCCGCTGGACTCCATGTAGTTGACTGCAGTTTGAGTCCCGGACCCAGTGGCTTAAACTCACACCAGGCACATGTGCGTGTGTGCCCAAGATCACAAGAGGAGAATGGAGGAGAAGGGATTGCGGCGTGGCCATTCTCCTTGGGTGGTGATTTCTTGCTTTCTGTCTCTCTGTCTCTGTCTTTCCAGAGAGCGCATGCGCCCTATAGCAAAAAACTCTCAAAAACAAAACAAAACACAATGAGATACCCAGGTATCCTTTAACCCCAGTTAGAATGGCTAAGATTAAAAAAAAAAAAAAAAAAAGAGCAAGTGCTGGAGAGGATGTGGTGGAAAGGGTACCCTCTTACACTGTTGGTCAAAATGTAATAGCTCAACCTCTGGGAAGACAATATGTGGGCACGGTGGCATCGCCCTCTGGCAAAAACCTAGAAATAGAACTACCCTATAACCCAGTAATCCCACTTCTTGGTATTTACCCAAAGGATAGGAAAACAGTCAGTCAGAAAGACACTTGCACATCCATGTTTCTTGCAACATTATTCACAATCGTTAGAACATGGAACCAACCTCAGTGTCTAAAAACTGAAGACTGGGTTGAGAAACAGTAGCATACATATATACTATGGAATATTCACAGCTGTAAGAAACAATGAGATCCTATCTCTTGATTCAAAATAAATGAATATAGAACACTTAATGCTGAGTGAAATGACCCAGACTTTGAAAGATATACATTGTATATGCCCACTCTATTTGTACCAAGTGTCTGCACCTTATGGCAGACTGAAAGAGCTGAAGATGTGATGGTGAAGAGGATCGGTATGGATGCCAGAGACTGTAAGAGGGGAAAGTAGTTAGTAGAAAGTCAGTAGTGGATGAAGGGTGTGAGAAAAAATATTTTTTATAACAGTCATGTCTGCTTAAAAGTGTTATTTGCCTGTTAAACTAGTCTGCAGATTGTTTCATGAATGCTTTATCAAATTATGAAAGGTTTTTTTTTTTTTGAGAGGATTTTTTTTTGTTTTTTTTGTTTGTTTGTTTTTTGCTATAGGGTGCATGCGCTCGCCAGAAAGACAGAGAGAGACAGAGAGATAGAAAACGAGAGAAATCATCCCCCAGGGGGGATGGCCACGCCGCAATCCTTTCTCCTCCATTCTCCTCTCAGGATCCTGGGCACGCACACACACGTGCCCGGTGTGAGTTTCAAGCCACCAGGTCCAGGACTTGAACCGTGGTCGACTACATGGGAGTTCAGCAACATTACGCCAACTGCTGGTCCCCAAATTATGAAAGTTTAAGTGCAATATGTTTGAAGACTATAAGTGATAAACTTATGTCTACAAGAGAAAAAGAAATCAAAACTTCTTTTTGTATTAGCTAGAAATAGTTCACTCTACTGTGTATCTGTTAGTTCATTTGTTATCAAAACAGCACTCTGCCTAAGAGGAAGGACTGACGGAGTCAACAGGTGATGTAGTAGTGAAGTCATTGGACTCCCACACGCTGACTACTGTTCAAGTCCCAGACCTGAGGCTTGAAACTCACACGCGCGCGTGTGTGCCCAAAATCCTGAGAGAAAAATGGAGAAGGGATTATGGCCATCCTCCGGAGTGTGATTTCTTGCTTACTCTCTTTCTGTCTCTGTCTTTCTGAGGAGCACATGCGCCATATAGCAAAAATCCCTCTCTTAAAAGAAGGGCTGACACGTGTGCAAAATGTTCACAATCTTTTGTGAAACTGTAGCTTATCATTAGTTTGTATTTGTAGGCTATTGTTAATAAAATATATAAATAAATGCATAGAAAAAATATATATAGTTAAGAGTGGCACAGTATATTGAAATACTGATCAATAAGTAGGGATATGCAAACAGAAAACTAAGCAAATAGGAGGATGGGGAGTGAGATGACAATTATTAACTTCAGGAAAAAATATAAACAGACCTGGGGAAAAAAAAGTAATCATAGTATACTATTTGGCTCTACGGTGAGTGATAGTTCCAAAATTAGAATGGTGCTAATAATAATCACTGATTTAATCAAAACTAGCGATGTGATTATGCACAGAAATAAAAGGGAAGGGACCAGGTGGCATGGTGGTTAAGGCACTGAACACTTCCACATGGCTGACCACAGTTCAAGTCCTGGACCTGGTGGCTTGCTTTCTCACTTTCCTCTCTCTCTCTCTGTGTTTCTCTCTGGTCAAATTATAATAAATGAATGAATGAATAAATAAATAAATAAATCTTTAAAAAAAGGGAAGAGGATAGCAGGAAATAGAACTAAATCTTCAACAACCATAACAATACAATAAAAATATTTAAAATTCATAATCTAAGAAATAATACTGTAAGCATATGATTTTTAAATATGAAGGTAGTACCAGGAAAAGAAAAAAAGCAAAATGAATAAAATTAGCTTCCAAATTGTCCACTTTATCTAAATTTTCAAGTGATTTCAATAACAGTACTCTTAGTATTTTCACAGTATTTATTGCTCTATCTCATCTATTATTATGCTATTTTTAAAAATTAGTCTTACAAGGAACTTGTCTTCTCAAGAAGTAAACTCTCTTTTTCTTTCTTTCTCTTTCCTCTCTTTCTCTCTTCTTCCATCTTCTTTCTTTCTCTTTCTTTTTCCATCTTTCTTCTTCCAGGTTTTTGCCATATGTGCATGAGCGTCCCAGAGATAGACAGGAAAAGGGAAAGTGAGAAATCACCCACCAGGGATATGGCCATGCCACAATCCCTTCTCTTCCATTCTCCTCTTAGAACTTCGGGCACGCATGCACAAGCACCCAGTGTGATTTTTTCAAGCCACCAGGTGCTGGACTACAATTGCCATTGGCCTTGGGGTAATCCGGTGCCTTAACCACCACACCATTTGCTGACCCATGGAAGTATGCTTTCTTGACCTCTGCTGTTGTTTTCCAGTTTTATTCATTTCTTCTCTATATTCCTTTTTTAAAATCTATTCTTTGAGCATTTGTCATGGGGTTCCTCCCTAGTTTCTTGAATTCAATGCTTGAGCTTCTAGCCCTTCTTTAAGTATTATTTCTTTGTCATGTCCTGCATTCTCTCTTTCTGTAACTCCCATTGGATACTGAATTTTAAATGTATTATCCATATGTCTTAATATCACCTTTTATATTCATATTTTTTATTTCTTTATCTCTGTGTATACTTTATTGGATTAATTCTTTGAGACTCTCTTCCAATTTATTAATTCTCTATTCAGCTGTATTTAGTTGAAAGTTTATCCAGTTTATTTTTGCTTGTTAACTTTAATGGCAAAAATTTTTATTTCCATAATATCTAATGGAATCATTTTTATATCTATCTGTCCTGGGTTTCTATCTACCAATTTTTATTTTAATCTTTCTTGTTCTTTTCATGGATGACATTTCTTCATTTATTTTTATAAGGTTCCCAAAAATGATTTTTATATCATACATAATGAAAAGTGCTTTTAATCATATTCACATTGAAGACTATTATTTGAACTTCACCGAGAATAATTTATTCCCTGATTGCTCAGCTCTTTTTAATATATAGTGTTTTTGCTTTTTATTTATTTATTTTTAGGTTTTTGCCACAGAACATGTGTGTTTACTGGAGAGAAATGGGGTAGGCGTGTGTGGGAAATCACTTCCCAGGGGCGATGGCCACACTACAGTCTCTTCTCCTCCGGTCTTCCTTCCAGATTTTGGGCACACATGTGCACGCGCCCAGAGTAATTTGCAAGCTGCTGGTCCAGGACTCAGACCATGAAGTCAGCCATGTGAGTTCCAGGTGCCTTAACTCCCATACCACCTGCTGGCCTGATTGTTCAGCTTTTTGAATGTCTTTCAGAATGTCAGCTTGCAGGCTCATCTAGAGTAGAAGAGTTTCCCTCCACTTTCATCCATTTACTTGGCCCCTCAAAACTTCCAGACCAGAACCCCCTCTTTGACTGGTAAGTTAAATTTCCCCTCCTGTAGTGATACTGCAGCTATTGCTGATATAATCATTGAGAGCCTCTTCACCCAGATATTTATGTGCACATTTTTCTCTGATGTTTCAGTTACTCAGATAAACCACCATATATGCATGTTGCTCCAGAGGACCCACTATAGCTCCCAGTTCAAGGCTCTGAGCCTGACTAATCCTAGGCCATGCTTGAAATGCTTTTAGTGACTTTACGCTATAGTTGCTAAGTTCTGAGCTACTTCTACTTGCCACAGAATTCACAGACCTGGCTTCTGGTTCTGCATAGAAAGAAATGTTTTGGTTATACTTCCAGATCATCAAGATTTTTATCTTATTCTCATAAACAGCTATGCCACTTTACTTTCTAAAGTGTTTTGTATTCCTCAGTGATATTTAGAGCAAGGGTAGATGGGGTTTATAAGGATGTGAAATTTTAATGTATGAACTCTCAGCACCATCTTAACTACCAAAACAAACAGCTTAAATGCTTCTTAAAGTACGTACACAAGAGATTGAATGTAGATAAGTGGTTGCCAGGACCAAAGGGAAAGGAGAGTAGAGAGAGAGTCAGTGCAGGGCTTCATTATTATTATTATTTTTAATTAATAGAACTGTCTAAAGCAGTTTTGGGTTTACAGAAAAGTTGAGCTGAAAGTACAGGTGGCTGCCATAAACCTAATCCCACACACAAGGTTGCCTCAATTTTTTTTTTTTTTTCTTTTTTTGGAGAGGTTTCTGCTATAGGGCGCGTGCGCTCGCCAGACAGACAGAGAGAGACAGAGAGATAGAAAGCAGGAAATCACCCCCCAGGGGGGATGGCCACGCCGCAATCCCTTCTCCTCCATTCTCCTCTCAGGATCTTGGGCACGCACGCACACGCGCCCGGGACTCGAACCGCGGTCGACTACGTGGGAGTCCAGCGACATAGCCATTACGCTAACTGCTGGTCCCAATTTTTTTTTTTTTAATATCTGTGGTACACTTATTACAATTGAGGAATAAATATTGTATATTACCATTAATAAGTTCGTAGTTTATATTAGGATTCCAGGTATGTCCACTCCACCCTCAACACTCTAGCTGTGCACACAGACACAGGGAATTAAGTAGACAGCAGGCAGAATAGTGAATGGGAGCGAGCAGGAGTGGAGAACAACGTGGTGACTACTGGATGCTGCTGTATCTCCAGGCAATTTTGCCAATGTAGCTAAGCCAAACAGAAAATCTAGGTAAATTAATTTTTAAAAGTGTGACAATAGAATGATTTGTAAAAGCTGTATAGGTATTTTTAAGGCTTAGAAGGCAAGAAGGCAGAGGACCATTTCCATGAACACTTTTTATTTATTTATTTTTTTTTTGAGAGGTTTTTGCTATAGGGTGGGTGCGTGCGCTCGCCAGACAGACAGAGAGACAGAGAGACAGAAAGCGAGAAATCACCCCCCAGGGGGGATGGTCACGCTGCAATCCCTTCTCCTCCTTTCTCCTCTCGGGATCTTGGGCACGCACGCACACGCGCCTGGCGTGAGTTTTAAGCCACCAGGTCCGGGACGCGAACCACAGTCGACTACGTGGGAGTCCAGCGACATAGCCATTACGCTAACTGCTGGTTCCCAACACTTTTTATTTTTGAAGAAAGATGTTCAATCAACAATTGTTGAATAAAGGACAGAGCAAAGTAAAACCAACTTGTTAAGCCTGAAAAATCTGAGAAAAGATTTTGCGAATAGTTAAAAACGATGAGTATTAGGAAGCCCTGGAATTTGCAACTAGCTGTTCCCCTGCTCAGTTTTGTATATATATAGTGTTTTTGCTTTTTATTTATTTATTTATTTATTTGTAGGTTTTTGCCATAGAACATGTGTGCTTGCTGGAGAGAGATGGGGGTATATCAAAACTGTGATATAAATCATGTACTTAAAATTCACCATTTTGAAGCGTACAATTCAGTGACTTTTAGAATATGCACAAGGGTGTGAAACCAACAGCATGATCTTTATCACCTCAAAAAGAAAAGGCAGTAAAGTGGAAATACGACATTACACGTTATCAAAGCCCAGCGAATTTACAACATGAAGAATTTACATTTGAGAGTGGAGTGAACACACTGGTGTGAGGAGTTCTGGAGTGCATGTCAAGCATTCCATAGTGTAAATCCCAGCCAGGACTAAGGGGGCCATTTCCTAGGCTACATTTGAATAAGGAGGCAGAGGCTCCCTAGTGGACACCCTCAGAAACTTGACCTTAGAGAATCCACCAGGAGAGCCTAAATAGAGAAGAATATAAGTCTCCTTCAATGGCCAAGAGGAAAAACGGGCCCAGAAGAAACAGAAAAGGTGAAAACAAGAGGAAGGATGGAAGAAAGAAGGGAATAAGGGAGGGAAGGAGAGAAAGAGGAAGGAGAAGAAAAGGAAAGTGGGAGGAAGAAAAGAAATGGAGGGAAGAAAGGAGGGAGACAAGAGGAAAAAACGGTGCAAGGAGAAAGTTTGTTTAATCCTGCCAAGAAAATACAAACAGGTTATCAAATGGGGAGATTAGCTCTATGAGGGAGAAAAAAAAACAAACAAACTCCATTTCTAGCAATCCTGAGGTGGCTAAAGACTTTGGAGACCCTTCCAGTCCACTGGCTCCAGCTCCAAGTGACTGTAGCAGCCTATAGGCTATATCTAAGAAGCACGAGATAACAGCTTCCAAGGTAAGTGTCTTTGTTGCTGATTTTTATTTTATTTTATTTTATTTTCATTTATTTTATGCTTTCTTATTTACATGTAAGTACTGTGTATCTTTGTGAGGCACAACACAGAGTTTCAAAGCATGCATGCAGTGTGTGACAGTCAAATCAAGGATAGTATCATATTCATCATTTTCAACAAAGGACACCACATTTGAGATATATGTGTATACACACACACACACACACACACACACACACAAAGACGGGCAATGTCTTGTTTTTTTCACTCTGCTGTGGTACGCTGTCCTGCAACCCATTTGCCCCATATACCTGCATCCCTGTGTCTGTTAAAAACATTGTTCCTAATCTCTCCTGTTCCTCCCCACACACATTCCTTATATGGTCCCTGGTATCTATAATTGTTGTCTGCACTCTCGGGTCTTTAAATCCTTCCATTTCTGCCAGAGAGTTCAGGTATTTGGTATACATTGAGCCATGAGCCATGTTTATTGCAGCATTATTCACAAGAGCTAAGACATGGAATCAACTTAAGTGTCCAACAACCATGACTGGATTATAAAAATATAGCGCATATATGCAGTGGAATACTACTCAGCCATAAAGAGCAGGGAGATCCTGTCATTTCATTCAGTGGTTGAATCCATTTAGAAAATGCAATGTTAATAAGCCATAACTATGAAAGGGAAACACTGCATGTCCTCAACCATATGTTAAAATAGGACTTGGCGTGTCAGTGTCTGCTGCTGCCCCAAGACACAGAGGCCAATGCCATGTGCCAAGGTGAGCAATCATGTCTGACTTGGAAAGGAAGTTGTTAAAAATTATTTTGACCTTTATTCACTCAAGGGCATAAGAGTTAAATTCAAAATGGCCAAACTCTTGGAGATTCTAGATTTCTTCATAGGGAATAGTGTGTCCTGAGTCCCTGTCCCTCTGCCTGTCCCCTCCACTCTCGGGAAAGGGACAGGTTTTTCTGACTTTAAACTAGTGAGAGGGGCTCCCAGGAGCTTGGTCAGAAAAGCTCCGTTGTTTTCTCAAGTTGGTGCTTGGCCATTTGGCAAAAATCAAGAAGGCTAATGTCCCGGAGTGTCCTGCCAAGTGGCAAAAATAAGAGTACTGCGTTTGGGAAGTAGCGCTCCCCCAGGGGCCAACTTCAGGGCATAAGGCAGCATTTCCTTTGGCCACACCTCAGGAAGCCAGGCTGGGCTTGAGAGGGCAGTCCTGAGGGGCAAGGAGCTATAGCGGAAGGAGGCTGAAGTTGTCCCACCTCGTGCTGAGGAGATGGGATGGGAGTCACAGGAGAGGAGATACATTTCTTGCATCTTGATGTGCAGTTTCCAGCTGACGAAGAGCTTCTACGAGGAGTATGCCAGAGACTGAGCTTTAAATACCAGTCACACACCGAGGAAACCCATGCCAGATGGGTCCCAACTCAGAAAAGCCAGAGCAGCCCAGGAGCCAGCAAGAACACCAGAGACAAGAGCCCCCTGGCACGCATCTTTCCCTGCAGCAAGCTCCAGTGGGGAAGAGGTGAGGAGGGAGGAGGAGAACAAGCTTGCATTTTCACCTTTGGTCTAGCTGGAGCCGGACATACTAATTACCAAACTGAGACTGGCTGAGAGAAAATGCGACCAGAGAGCTTTTTATTATATTAGAGTGATCGGAAAATACACAGGGCCTGCCCCAGACCTCATCCTGGGGCCTGCAAAGAACCAGCCCACAGAGCTCCTCTGGGAGGGAGAACAAGACAGAGTTTTTTCTATTGTCCCTTGTGCCCCACCCCAGTTCCGCTTCTCCAGTGTGACAGTTACAAACTCCTTTCCTTCAAACAGATTAAAACCCTCATGTCAATGATCTTTCTAACCTCTGAGTCCTAGAGATAGAAATTTCAGCACAGTTTTACCAAAAAGTGAAAGAAAAAAACATATAACAGGCTAAGAGACTTCTCAGGTTATCTGGGTACATCAACAACAATTGAACCATTTTGAGTCACGTATTAGAGATAATCCCCCACATTTCCCCAGAGGCAGTCCCGAGCCCCACAAATGGCAGCTGTCTTTAGCTCTTAAAGCCTAGTGTAAGGAGGGGACTAAATGCTATAAACTAGAAAGATGGAAAGGCCACTGAGAATGGGAAGCGTGTTCCACATCATATTCCGTAAAGAGCCATTTCGATATGAGAGGAAGAGTCAAAACTCAATTAAAAAAAAAAAAAAATCAATGGTTTAAAAGGCAGTGCCAAAACTGACGGCATTGGAGTAACTGCTGGCTACCCTCCAAGCCCCGCTGCCTGGTCTGGGAGAGCAAACGCTTAATGAACGGATCCAATCCACCTAAAGGCTGCAGCCCGCACCTCAACAGCGCTGCTGCTCGGGAACCCAATTAAAAGCCACCTCTAAGAAACAGCAAAGCGACCGCATTAGCAGAATGTGTCCACAGATTAACGATGCCTCGAGCAAAACAATGGTAGCAAGTGTTATGAGAAGGACATTTTGCATTTCCAGGAGCTAGTTTAACAAATTCAGTCTAACCATCCACAAGTAGGCACTGCCTCTGCATGTGCCTGAAAATTATTTTCAGCTCGTTATCCAAGAGTCTTCTTGGTGTCACCTGGCCGTGCTCCGATGATGAACTCAGTATACCACAGATCTATAATATTTCTTAGGCCTGGGGTGTTCCCAGGTGCCCTGGGGTGTTACAAATAGCAGCAGACACCCATGGTGGTATCCTGTGACCTGTCCCCTCTGGAACACGGAGCGACATTACCAAGTGCTGGATCAATGTGAACTGAAAGGAAGAATTAAAACACAGTCATGACCTAGCCTAAGTCTTTACATTCAACACGTGACAGTGAGTTTCTCTTCTTTGTTTTCCTCCCTGGTCCCAAATCCATTTTTCTAGCCGATTCTCGCCCAGATGCCAGCCCCCGATTTCTGTTACACAGCATTCCAATCATGTCCAAAACTCAGGCCCCTGGTTACCTGCCTTCCCTCCTTCTCACCCCAAGGTCCCTCTCCCTACCCGCCTGCCCTCTCAAGTGCTCCTTCTTCTCAGGTCTTTTCTCTGCGAAGCTCACCTGTCTCCAAAATGGTTCCAACTAGGAACCCCAAAGTCACCCTCAGCTTCTCCTCATAGGCCCCTCCATCTGGCACCACCAGTGCTCCCTGGGACGCTCGCCTGGCCTTTATTTCACCTCCCCTCACCGCTCTAACAGCTCTCGGAGAGCAGGTCCCACAGCTCTAACGCTTCCCAGTTCCTGTTGCTTTCTCTCATAGTTGCTCGGCTCTATCTCCCCCCAAGTACCCTGGCTGCTCGTCCAGCCCAAAGCAGGCTAATGGCCTCTCATGAAGGAGGACAGAATGACCCAGGGGAAGTCCCAGTAAGCTGGAGACACAAGGCCAAGTGCAGAGAGAAGTCTGAGGTGGTGGCAGGCAGAAAAAGAAGGAGACACACGGGACACTGCATCCCCCCACTCTGGGCTGAAATCCCAGAGAAGGGGGAGGAGTTAAAGTAGATGACAAAGTCAAAGCCAAGGAGCTTCAATAGCACTGTATCTGCGGGCTCCAGAGAATGTCCTCTCACCGAATGTCCTCCTGTCCCGGCCCCACCCTCACGGCAGCATGCATGGGTGTGACCCCAGGTGGTGCCCACATGTAACTGGTGTCACAGCACTAGGTAAAGGGCCTAGATTTAGCCATCCAGAGCCTCCCCTAGGCTTCCATGTGGTGTGGACATCCCAAGTATACTGTGGAGGACAGTGAAGGGATGTGCCCGTCAGACCCGGGGTGCTATGAGCTCCAGCAAGATCCTGGGTGGTGATGAGAGGGTGGAAATCAAATAAGGAAAATGGACCCCAGAGAGAATGGATCACATGTCAGAGCAGCCTCACATTTCAGACAGAGATACTGAAAGCATGCCTAAGGCAGAACCAGAACAGTGTCAGACCCTCGTCAGCACCAAAAAGACAGCCCACCCTCGGACACACACACCTACACACACCCTCAAGGATATAAGCCCCCCCCTTTTTTTTAAGAATTATTTTATTTAACTTTTTTTTAATTATTTATCTTTTATGTATTTGTTTGTTTATTTGTTCATTTATTTATTTATATTTGACCAGGGACGGACAGAGTGAGAGAGAGAGGGAAAGTGAGAAAGCAAGCCACCAGGTTCGGGACTTGAACCATGGTTGACCATGTGGGAATTCAGCACCCTTAACCACCATGCCACTTGCGAGCCCCTGAGCCCCCTTTTACTGAGACACCACCTCTGGGAGGCACAGTGGGAAGAACAAATTGCCAAAAGAAATCTTTTACATTACTGGAGTTTACTGCTCCACTATGAAGTTTATTGAGTTTACTATTGAGTTATTGAACTTATTATTGGAGTTCATTGCTCCAATATCAAGTTGAGTTTATTACTCTCAACTAAACCCAGGTTCTTTTTTCTCCATGTAGCAGCAGGAAGAGGGTTCTTAAAAGGAAAAATGAAATTTAGAAAATATTTTCTTTGCACACCTAGGTGTAGTAAGGGTGATCTATGACCCTGCCTCCAGTCTTTGCCAACTCCTTCCATCCCAAACAAGGCAGCCAGAGTTTTCTTCCCAAAGATAAACTCGAGCTATCATACCTGCTTGCAAACCTTCACTGGGATTCTCAGATACTAAGAGCAGGCTTGATGGATGCTGATGAGACCCTTTACAAACTGGTCTCACCCTCCATGTCTCTCCTTTTTCCTGTTCCTTCCAATGCACACACTCAGCCAGGCGGTCAAGTTCCCTCCTGACCCTCCTGTTGTGCAGAGCTTGGTGTCTGAGGAAACACCAGGCCGGCCTATGAAGTCCGATACCTCCACATGTTAATTCAGTTTATGAGATCTCGGACAAGCTATTTTTTTCTTTCTGGGCCTGTTTCTTATGAAATGATAAATTAGGGGATCTTCAAAAAGTTCATGAAAAATTAAGATTTTGAAAAAACCTTACATGGGTTTCAAAATGTGTGTACACCAAAATAAGCCCATACTTCAATTCCATTTTCCCACCTACTTTTTTTTTTTCTTGGAGAGATTTTCGCTACAGGGCACATGCACTCGCCAGAAAGACAGAGTGACAGAAAGATAGCGAGAAATCACCCCCCGGGGGGATGGCCACGCCGCAATCCCTTCTCCTCCATTCTCCTCTCAGGATCTTGGGCATGCACACACACGCACCCGGTGTGAGTTTAAGCCACCAGGTCCAGGACTCCAACTGCGGTTGACTACATGGGAGTTCAGTGACATAGCCATTACGCTAACTGCTGGTCCCCCCACCTACTTTTTGAAATCTCTCGTATATGCCTTATAGGATTGACTTCATTGAGATCCAGGGCCTGGAACTCAGCAGGCACCTGTCAACGGTAATTCTCTCTTCTAGCCCATCTCTTTATCTCCACATACTCTGTTTCTTCCTTCATCCCCAACCCCTTCTGCATTTATAACTTCTTACTGTACTTCTTGACGTATGCCACTGAAATGTCAATTCCTTTAAAAGAATCCTTCCATGGAAATTTTTGGCAAGAAAGGGTCAGTCTATCTTCTGTGCAGTAGTCCTGGACACCTTTTTCTCTGACACTGCCTTGAGTTGTCCAATTATATGTCTCTCTTTCCTGTCACCCTTGTCCCTGTACCCTGGATGCTAGCACTGTGCCAGGCACACAGAAAGCTCTTTTATTTTTTTGGAGAGGTTTTTGCTATAGGGCGCGTGCGCTCGCCAGACAGAGAGAGACAGAGAGACAGAAAGCAAGAAATCACCCCCCAGGGGGGATGGTCACGCCACAATCCCTTCTCCTCCTTTCTCCTCTCGGGATCTTGGGCACGCATGCACAGGTGCCCGGCGTGAATTTTAAGCCACCGGGTCCGGGACGCAAACTGCGGTCAACTACGGGGGAGTCCAGCGAAATAGCCATTACGCTAACTGCTGGTTCCCACAGAAAGCTCTTAATAACATTTAGTGCATAAATGATCATCAGTAAAGAAACATAAGGTATAACTAACTAACCTACTCAATTTGCTTCAGTCACCCACGACAATCAGTTGTCTATATAGTCACATTCAGGTAGCCTAATCAACCAGAGAAATGATTCACATGCAGATTTTTTCAAGTTTATAGGGAGGGGCCAGCAGGTAGTATGGTAGTTGGTTTTCTGGGTTTTATTACAATGTGTTTGCTGCTGTTTATGCCACTTGCATCTGCACAGAGAAAAAATGCAACCCAGTCTATAAAGACAGGCTCACTTAAAACTCTTAAGGTCCTTAAGCTTCTTTAAGTTACAAATATCTTTACAGCTAACACTGGCAGTTTCTGGGGAAAGGCATTACCAGGCCACCACTACTTTCTACGTTTCTATACTGTTTGACTCATTTACATTAAACATGTATACCTATGTAACCAACAAAAATGTATACCTATTTGCATATTCCTTTGAATACTTTTGAATATTGAAATGTCTGTTTTCCATTTGTGTATTGTCTGAATCATTTACAATAAGCACGTATAGCTTTATAACCAACAATATAGCTATTCCATTTTCAAAACTACATCCAGATCTTTCTAATATTGCTTGTATATTCATAGGAAAGTAAATGATGTCGGTCAAATGAGTGATGTTTAAGTTAAGATCCAAAACCATTTTTAAAATATACAGCAGAAAAATCATTTTTAAAATATAGACTGTTTCACATACATCATTAATTCAGATCGTGCTGCAGGGTTTTAAGTTACGAAACATGTTCTTTACATCTGTCAGTTTTAGATGAAGAGAACCAAGGCCCAGCCTCTCACAGATGCACCGACCCTCTCTATGCAGCACTGAGGCTTCCACCAGGCATGCATGAGATGCATCACACAGAACTCGCTGTGGTCTTTTCCTCTCTCAGGCTGCCAGGCCTACAAGTCACACACCGGAGGGATGCCTCCCAAAATGTCCCTGGCTCCACGACTTATCTCAACACACACCTGGTGCTACTGTCCCATCATGAAAACAGTCACACAGAGCCTGGGATGCCAATTCTCCTGCGATCACACAGAGCTCTCAAGTGAAGTGGGCACTCCCTCCCAACAGGTCTCGGGGTGTAGTGCCCCTATTCCTCAGGCATTTTTTTTTAAGTTTATTTATTTCTTCCTTCCACCAGCAAGAAAGAGAGAGAGAGCCAGTACCACCAACAGGGTCTCCATGCTGCAATCTCAATCTAGCCCAGCCCCAGCCATGGGCACCAGATCATGGGCACACCTGAGTCCTGTGTACTCGGGGAGGCCTGTTCTTGAACCAAGCCCTTTCAATGTGGGTCAGCCTCACAGAGCATCACATTTCCTTGCTGCTCCACCATCCAGCCTCCTACCCAAGAATTTGAATAATACTGTTCCATGACCCTCTCCCTAACCCCCGTGGGTTGCTATGACCAGCCATTTGGCTGAGGGGAGAGACTCCCACATGTTTCAGGATGTGGAGATGGATATAAGCCATGGACAGCAATTCTCCAGTCTAGGTGCATCTCCAAGCAATAATACAGTATGTGGTCATGTTATTCTTATAATTCATTACTCCTTCCTCTCTCGTTTTCCTTCTTCCTTCTTCTTTTCATGCAAAGTGGAAATGAAGCACATTTTTTAAATTACATAAGCTGATGAAACTGGGTTTCATGTTCCTTTATGCTAATATTGACCCTGATGAGTTTGACCTTCGTGTAGCTCAAAACTTAACTAAGCTGACAACCGAGCTAGCATGAGCATTCAAGGGACTGTCGATCAGTATCTCCCTGGTTCATCTGGTCCTTCATTAAAAAATAATAATAATAAAGTACTCCATTCTTGAACCCTAGAGGCACAGACAGACGGCTCTAAATCTGATTTGCTGCCACTGTGAGACAGCAAATGGGAGCAAGAGAGAGCTAAGCAATCAGACTGAAAGTAACAGTAATGTGGGTATTAAAACAGACAGAAAACGAGGAACCACTTCATGTTTCTTGATACCATTCTTGACCCTTCTCCTGCACACTTTCTTACTCTTTTATACCTCCTACTGGTGACATGTTACTTGCAAGGGGCTTCTTTGCCTATTGCATCCGGTCACCATTGTGTCAGCTGATGGGGAACTGACTGAAGAAGTCTAAAGTTCTACCCTGACCTGCCTCCACTGTTTCCGAGGAAATAAACCCTTCACACCTCAATGACAATTTATTTTTTTTTAAGAAAAATTTATTTAATTTTATTTGCTATTATTTTTAAATTTAACCAGAGAGAGACAGAGAAAGTGAGAAAGCAAGCCTCCAGGTCCAGGACTTTAACTGCAGTTGGCCATGTGGGAGTCCAGCACCTTAACAATCAGGCCACCTGCCAGCCCCTCAGTGACTATTTCTAAAGACTGGGGTCAATTATTTACCATATCTCTGTCTCATGAGCACATTTAGCTCCAAAGACACTTTCTGTATAAATTAAAGGAAATGGATTCTCCAAGTAGTTTATAGACTCCATCTTTCTGTGTCATGGTTATATGGTAAAGGTCATGATTTATTGTTAAAACATAAGTCAAATCATCCAGCTGCCTGTTCTACTGTTCTTCTTATTCCTAAGAAGAACAAAGATCTAAGATGCTGATAGTTTTTCCTTCTTCCTTTCAGTTCACTTCCTTTCCAGCACCTCCATCCAGAGCCCCTGCAATGAGCGTATTTACTCAGTACAAGCTGCTTCACAGATTCACACCAGCATCTGAGCAGGTGGTGCAGCCCAGCAGGAGCCCCAGGCTTGCAGCTGAGACATCAGGGTTCTCATCCTGCTTCAGGAGCACAGTATGAACTCTGGAAAGTCCCTTTCTGTGCTCAGTTTGTCCTCGGGGTGAGTGGAGACAAGGCCACCCCTCCTGCTAACTCTAGAGGTGCAGATCAAATGCAGTAACACACACCCAAGTGCCTTGAAAAGCACTCGGTGCCTCCTGGCATTGCTGTGGTAGTGGAACAGCTGAGCACACCTGGAACCGGCCACCTCCAGGCGACCTGGACACTGGCCTCCTTCCAGAACCGCAGAGCTGGGTAAACTCAGGGCTGCTCCCTTTTCACCCTGCTTCTCTCAGATAAGTGTCGGTGCATGGGGAAAAGATAAAAGGGATGTATTACAATTATGAACAGGCACACTGGTTTCTTGGTAATTAAGCAGAGGTCATACTGTTTTTGTTGTGGTGATTGGTTATGGATTGTTTTGGTTTTGTGGATTCTTTGGCGGATTGTTTGCTACTCATGATGAAAAGATTTTTAATTCTCCTGCAAGCTGAAAGAGGAGTTCACATTTTGAAGCTTCATTGCTACACAAGAGTTTACTGAATTTATTTGCCCCAACAGAAGCCAACACAGAAAGTGGAAATGAGGAACTATGAATAAAGCAAAGCATTCCCATATATAAAGCCCACACTGTGCTACAACATCAGTTTTTACAAACTGCCTTAGAATATATTGTTTCATAAAATATATATTGTTAAGGTTTTTGCCATAGGGTATGTGCCCTCGCCAGAGAGAGACAGTGAGAGAGAAAGTGCAAAATCACTCCCCAGCAGGGATGGCCATACTGCAGTCACTTGTCCTCTATCCTCCTCCTGGGATTTTGAGCATGCACACATACATGCCCAGTATGTTTTTCAAGCAGCCAAGACCAGGATTCAAACCACTATTGGCCATGCAGGATCTAACACCTTAACCACCACGCTATCTGCTGGCCCCATGAAACATATTTTAATGGAAAAGAGTTTTACTTAGAATCCAACTCAAAGAGTAAGAGTTTAAGAGCCTTCTACTGTTTTTTCCTACCACACCAGGAAAGACACATTCAGTCAACAAGCCGCCAGGTCTGGGACTTAAACCACAGTCAGCCATATGAGAGTCACCTGCCTTAACCACCACGTCACCTGCCAGCCCCAAACCATTGGCTTTATTTATTTTTCATTTGCCAGCCATATTTTCATCAGTACAAAAACTAAATACAAAGAGAACATATGCTCTTCGCATCCAGGGTAGTTAGTCCCACTTAGCAGAGGGAAGAATATATGTTAGAGTTCCTCTGCTGCTGAGGTGCTCTGTCAAGCAGGGTCATGGTAATGCCAAAAAAATGAGTAGAGTAAATGTGGATCAGAACATAGACTTTACTTTGTGTGGTTCCATTGTTTAGATTCTAATGGATTAAAATTAGAGAACTTTGGGATCAGTAGGTGGCATGATGGTTAAGGCATGGGACTCCCACATGGCCAATCGTGGCTTGAATCCCGGACCTGGTGGCTTGAAAGTAACACTGGGTGCATGTGTGTGTGTGCCCAAGTACCAGAAGGAGAATGGAGGAGAGGGGATTACAGAATGGCTGCCCCCCCACCCCGGGGTGTGATTTCTCACTGTCCCTCTCACAATCTCTCTCTTTCTCACTCCAGCAAGTGAACATGCCCTACCTATGGCAAAAACTTTAACAAAGAAAAAAAAAATTAGAGACCTTTAAACCTTCAGAAGGTCTTCCAAGTTTCAAATGGAATGCCTTGTATTGCTGTCCATCTCTTGGAAGTGGTTATAAGGAATTCCTGCCCTTGAAAAGAGAACCAATGGCCGTAAGATCCCACATTATCAATATCCTTTAAGAGCCAAACACACCTTAGGATTTTAGCGTTGATATGCAATAGAGGATACACACAAATAATGGCTAGACTGTTGCTCTGAAGTTGATGTTCAATATCCCAGTTTTTATTCATTACAACTTACCAAAATGGGAATAAAAGAAATACATACCTAAGTAAAGAAATAATTAGTACATTTTAAGAAAGAAAGTCTTGGGCCAGCAGGTGGATGGTGGTTAAGGAAAAATAGCACATGTGAGTACATGCCCAAAGCCCAAAGAGGAGAATGGAGAAGAGATTATGGTGTGGTCATCCCCTCAGGGGTGGGGGGTTATATTTCTCTCTCTCTCTCTCTCTCTCTCTCTCTCTCTCTCTCTCTCTCTCCCTCCCTCCCTCCCTCCCTCCCTCCATCTCTCCCTCCCTCCAGCGAGCACACACAATCTATGGCAAAAACAAAAGAAGGAAGGAAGGAACGAGAGAAGGAAGGAAAGAAGGAAAGAGAGAGCGAGAGAGCACTAGCATAAAAAGCAAAAGATATGAAAGATAAATTTTACTAAAGACTTAAAACTTTTGTAGGTTAAAAGACATTATGGGGACCAGCCAATGGCGTAGTAATTACATCGCTGGATTCCCACATGGCCAACTTGAGTCCTGGACCCAGTGGCTTGAAAATCACACCAGGCATGTGTGCATGCATGCCCAAGATCCCTGAAAGAGAATGAAAAAGAGATTGTGGTGTGGCCATCACCCCCTTGGGGATGATTTCTCACTTGCTATCTCTTTGTCTCTCTGGCAAGCACACGTACCCGATAGCAAAAATCTCTCTCAGAAAAAAAATCATTATGAGCAAAGGTGAAGGTAGACTATGAGAAGTTACTTGCAATGTATAGGGCTGTAAGGAAAGTCATCATGTATTTTTGCATAGGAAAATGAAAAAATGTAATGACTTTCCCAAGGACCTAATAGAAAGCTGACAATTTAATGTAATATGTATAATCAATAAGAAAAAGACAAGACACAGGGAAACAGAGAAAAGTGAATAGAAAGTTACAAAATAAAAAACAGCACTTCCTAAGGGATATTAAAATATTCCCAACCTCACTAGAATTTAGGAAAATGCCAGCTAAAACAGTAGTAGTCATTTGACAATATCCATAAGCATTTATATGAGTTTCTGCTTCCAGTAAAGGCAGAATAGTTCTCATCAAACTAACCTTGAGATAGAGAATAATTATTGGGTCGTCGGAAAAGTCAGGATACATTTTTACATAGAAAAATACATCATGACTTGGGACCAGCAGTTGGCATAATGGCTATGTCGTTGGACTCCCATGTAGTCAACTGCAGTTCGAGTTCCGGACCTGATAGCTTAAACTCACGCCGGGCACATGTGCGTGCATGCCCAAGATCCCAAGAGGAGAATGGAGGAGAAGGGATTGCAGTGTAGCCATCCCCCTGGGGGGTGATTTCTCGCTTTCTGTCTCTCTGTCTATCTCTGTCTTTCTGGCAAGCACATGCGCCCTATAGCAAAAACCTCTCAAAAAAAAAAAAAAAAAAGAAAAGAAAAGAAAAGAAAAAGAAAAAGAAAGAAAAGAAAAATACATCATGACTTTCCTGACAACCCAATACAAATTTAGGATAACATATAAAACATAAATATCTGGGATAATATGTGGGATAACATATATTTTAAATGTATATATGTACATTTATACACTACATATATATATATATATATATATATATATATAGAGAGAGAGAGAGAGAGAGAGGAACAAATATAGAAAATAAGTGTATTTGGGACAACCTAAATTATTATTTGACAACAAAATTTAAGACGGTATTTGATTCTTGTAAAAAGAAAACTACACATAGATTTATGTCTACACAGCTTTTTTTTTTATTTTTTTTTTTAAGAGAGAGATTTTTGCTATGGGGCATGTATGCTCGTCAGCGAGATTAAAAATCATCCCCTGGGGGGGCAATGGCCACACCACAATCCCTTCTCCTCCATTCTCCTCTCAGGATTTTGAACTCACGTACACATAAACCTGACATGAGTCTCAAGCCTCCAGGTCCGGGACTTGAACCACAGTCAGTTACGTGGGAGTTCAGTAATGTAACCATTATGCCATCAACTAGTCCCTGTATTTTTGTTTTTTGTTTTTTGTTTTATTTTTCCCATGAGAGAAGAAGAGAGAGACATGTGTGAGAAAAGGAAGGAGACAGGTGCCCTGGATGGGGTCTTTCACACTGCAATCCTCCCCCTAGTCTCCCAGCCAGCCAAGGTGCAGGCTGCCATTCTCAGGCTGACTAGAGAAATGAGGACTCCCATACAGCTCCAGTACCACCCAATGGCACCCTCCCATCTGCACTCTTTCTTTTTTTGAAGAGGTTTTTGCCATAGGGCACGTATGCTCACCAGAAAGACAAAGAGAAACAGAGACAGAAAGTGAGAAATATCACCTCCCCCTCCCACCCCACCCCTCTCGCCCAGGGCGATGACCACACCACAATCCCTTCTCTTCTATTCTCCTCTCAGGATCTTGGGCACGCACGCACACGTGCCCGGTGTGAGTTTAAGCCACTGGGTCCAGAAATTGAACCACGGTCGACTACATAGGAGTCCGGCAACACAGCCATTATACTAACTGCTGGTCCCAAGGTAGGTACTTTTGACAGGACTTCATGTCACAATCCTCCTGTCCAGCCTCCCAGTCAGCTAGGACCACAGATGAGTACCACCATGCCTGGCCTATTTAGCCTGGGGCAGGAATGAAACCCAGGCCTCTCACGAGGCCTCAGCCACTGTGCAGTGGTACCCTCCTGCTTACACCACTGCAGCTGGACTCATCGGCAGTTTTTTACATGAGGACACACCACAACCCAGGTGGTGTGAAACAGCCACAAATTCAGCAGAAAGGCAATTTTAGTAGTTTGGTGAGTGACTGGGAACAGAATTGAGATGTGCTAAAGGAAAAGAAGTTAGTGGAGAAAATGCCGAGAAGGGTGCGAACCACAGAGGGGATATCCCAAAATCCACATTATAAACTGCTCAGGAGCAGCAGATGGAATAGTGGTAACGTCGCTGAACTCCCACATAGTCGAATGCAGGTTGAATCCAAGACCTAGTGGCTTAAAACTCATGCCCGGTGCATGTGCATGCATGCCTAAAATCCCAAGAAGAGAATGGGAGAAAAGGGATTGTGGCCCGGCCATTGCTCCGGGGGTGATTTCTGGCTTTCTGTCGCTCCGGAGAGCATATGTGCCCTATAGCAAAAAATCTCTCTAAAAATACTGCTCAAATCTTTGGCTGGAATTTGAACTGTGTGGGGTTTCAAGGGGCCCAGGAAAAAAAAGCAAAAGAGCAACAACAGGAGAAACAACATAAATGTCTATTAATAAAAGGGTGACTAAATAAACGCTAATACAGTCATACCATGATTAAGTAGTTTAAAAGAATGAGTTAGATCTACACCTACCAAAATGAATAGGACAGGCAATAAAAACAAGCTAAAGAATAAACACACAACTGGTAACATTTGTTTAAAAAGTATTCACAAAAATTAGTGAGAGGAAACATACCAAAATGTCAACAGTAGTTACCTCTAGATAAATGTTATCTTCTTGTGCGTATATTGAATGTATTTTTAAAATTACCCACAATAAGCACATACTGTTTTTTAAGAGACAGGGTTGCTACATTTCCCAGGCTAGCCTTGAACTCACAATCCTCTTGCCTCAGTCTTCTGATTAGCTGGGAGGCACACAGCACTGTGCCTGGCCCTAAATATACACATTTTGAAGATATAAACAGTCCTATGTGTGGTCAAGATGTGAAAAATAGTTAGAACCTATTGGATAGTTTTCTGCTTTGAAACAAACAAATGTGACACTGCAGCATAGATCGTGAAAAGAGGTTATTTGGCACGAATTTATTTATGAGCAGAACGATACACCATGAATTGCCATAAACAGTGTGTACATAAGAGGACTTGGTGCACATCTGGTGAACATGCATGGCTATTAAACAGCATAGGAGCAGGATTAGGGAGGGAGCTTAAAATGTTGCCTGAATGAACTGATGGTTGTGGTGGCTCTCTTTCTCTAAGAAGTTTTCATTTTAAAAATGCATTTTCACCCCATTTGCTGCTAGCTGAAAGCATGTAGCTGTCAGACTTTGAGGAGGAAATGACAGTCTCAAATCTCCAACAATCAAAATGGCTAAGAATACCGAACTTTAGGGCTGGAAAAGAAAATTGCACATGTGCATTAGCTAGAATTTTACATTTTTGCTGCTTCTCCAAAAATTCTCAAAAAGCTAAACTTATCTCGAACTCCAGAGGACTGTGTCTTTATAATTTAGCTTATACCACACTATTATTCCTCTTTTAGGAATACATAACAAATAATTTGGTTCTGTACCTCATACATTTGAGGGTTTTTTAAAGAATTCTTTTATTTAACTTTATTTACTTACTTACTTACTTACTTACTTACTTATTTATTTATTTATAATTTGACCAGAGAAGGACAGAGAGAGAGAAAGTAAGAAAGCAAGCCTCCAGGTCCAGGACCCAAACCGCAGTCAGCCATGCGGGAGTACAATACCCTTACTCACCACACCACCTGCCAACCCCGTATACGAATTTTTAAGATTGTAAAATTATAAGTCAAATACCCTGGCTTTTTGCCTACCACTTTTTTAAAACTGTTTTATATAATTTTATTCATCATCATCATTATTATTACTTTTTAAACTTGAACAGAGAGAGAGAGAGGGAGAGAGGGAGAGAAAGAGAATGTGAAAAAGCAAGTTGCCAGGTCTGAGACTCAAACCATGGTCAGCCATGTGGAAATTCTGAACCACCATACCACCTGCCACCCGCTATTATTTACTTCTATGACAAAGACTTTTTTTCCCCCATCTATGATAATAATACACATATACAAATATTGACTATACAAAGGAGCAAAATTTGGGGGGGGGGAATCATTGATAATCCCACCAACATCCAAAGATAATCACTGTTTATTTTTTATGTATATCAAGCCAATCTATTTCTAAAACCATTTTAATATAGTTGGTCTCATGCAGCATATGCAAACCTATTCCAGTGTTTTTCCGGTCACATGATTATACTATGCAACTGAGTATATGTCCAATATAATGTAATGTTCCTTGTTGAAGAAGATGAAAATGGGAATATCCTTGATTTGATTGCTGTACACTGTATGCATGCCTTAAAAAGCCATACTAAGGGACCAGCAGATGGCATTATAGTTACATCGCTGGATTCCCAAGTAGTTGACCATGGTTCAAGTCCTGGACCCGACAGCTTAAAACTCATGCTACATGCATGGGCGTGCATGCCCAAAATCCTAAGAGGAGAATGGAGGAGAAGGGTTTGCAGTATGGCCATCTTCCCTGGAGGGTAATTCCCACTTTCTGTCTCTGTCTCTCTGGCAAGCACACACACCATATAGTGAAAAATTTCTCTCTAAAAAATAGCCATATTCTAACCCACAAAGATAGACATTGGTTATATGTAAATCAGAAATCGTAATTTTTAAAAATGAATTCTTTTTTTCTTTTTCTTTTTTTTTTTTTTTAGATTTTTGCCATAGGATGCACTCACCGGACAGAGATAAAGAGAGAAAGAAAGTAAGAATCACTCCCCACCCCCCAAGGGGGGGGGAACAATGGCCACACTGCAATCCCTTCTCCATTTTCCTCTCAGGATTTTGGACATACATGCACATACATGTCCAGCATGATTTTTCAAGCCACCAGATCTGGGACTCGAACCACAGAATTGGCCATGTGGGATCCAATGTCTAAACTACCATACCATCTGCTGGCCCTACAAAATGAATATTCTTTAGGGTTCTTTGTTCCTCATGTTTTCCAAGGTTGATATAAAGCTACATCTGTCAGGCATGATAACCAGCTACTGGTTAACCAACACTCATATTACAACTTTAGTGATTGAGTGGCCCCACACATGATACTATAACCAGAAATAAGCTGTTGAGTTGTAGGAGATAATACTCTCAAGGAACTTCATTAACCTAGGCAACATTATGATGATGTTCATATCTACATGTTTTTGTATGAAAATACTAACTAACATCTATTCAGTGCTTAATATTTATCTATACTAGGCACTGTTCTAAGATTCACCCTGCATTTTTCTCATTTAAGCCTAATAATTATCCCATGATTTATTCTCACTTTACAGATGAGAATATAAGCTTAAAGAGGCATTAAAGTCATGCCCAATCTGCAGGGCAGAGGCTCTAAGCTGTAGGCCCTGGAGTACTAATAAAGTCCCATGGCCCACCCACACTCTGTTACCTGGTCTCTGAAGTGAAAACTATATATGAATGTGATGAAGCTCACCAGGCACATAAGTCCTAAATTGAGGACCTTGATACAGGGATCTGCTTCACTGAGCCAACCAATCACAAGAAAATAGACCACATGAAAAGTAAGAAATAGATGGGCTGGAACCTGTGTAGACAGGAAATACATTTCCAAAATACATCGAGTCCACACAGTTCTAGTCTGCCCTTGAATTTTATAGTGGTCTTAGATGTCACCCTAGTCATTTATATCCTCATGTCTAAACCTTCCATCAGCAACGTAAGAGACAGGAAGCACTACAAAAGGGAAAAGGAAGGGATAGAAGAAAGAAAAGAAAGGATGAAAAAGAAATCTATTAAATATGTATCAACCACTTTATAAGTGTCATATGGGTGTCTGTTTGATACACACACACATATGCACAGGTGTTGAGATTACGATTTAGCTAAAGAACTATATCAAGTACTCCTAAATCTATTAAATAATAAAGTAAGATTAAGTAACAATGCAAGATGTGTCAAAGTGCTAGAATAAACCATATGGAAATTGTAACCATCACTCATTATTTTCCCGTATTTCAGAGCATGCATCCTGATTTTGGTCTACCAGAAAATGTTTACTAAAGCTGAAGACAATAAATGCTTTAGGAGATTAGTGCACAAACCGATCAAAATCCAGTTGAGTCATTGTCAAGAGATGAGTCCCAGAGGACCAGAGCCTCCCAGGTAAGAAGAATGGTCCAGAATTAGGAAAACAGTAGGTGTGAAAAAATTGGCCGGTATGAAAGGGAAGTCTCTTGCTGGATGGTGCTGGGAAGTGTGGTGCTTTGGGGACCTCTCCAGCGCTGCCATGGCCAAGGGATGTGAACAATTCTGCCGTTTCCTCACTCAGCGTCTCCATCCTCTAGTCACTCCCTCCTACAAGAGGAGCAGCAACTGCTTGCTCAGCACTCCACAGGTGCTGGGTGGCTCTTTCCAGGGGTGGGCCACTGCTTTGAAGAATAAAATATGGTCACCGTTCTCTCTCCCTTGCACCTGCCAAATTGATGAACAAGCAAGCAGTCATAATGAAGAGGCAGTTGATCCTAGTGGTTAACTTTCCTGGTCCTAATATCTGCCTCTATGGTTTCAGAATTTATTATAACCACAAGGAACACTGTGAGAAGGTTGAGTCTGGTGCCACGCATTTTCTAAAAAGTAGAAGAAAGAAAGGCAGGGAGTGTATGACCAGCTTACTCCCTAGCCACAAAGGGAAACCATGACGTCCGGAGAAGGTAGGAAGGGCACACTCTGAGGCTCTTGTTGCCAGCAAGGAAGACCCTCCTGGGAAAGCCCCTTGGAAGGAGCTGATCCTTCCCCAGGACAGAAGGGACTCCACTGTACAGAGGGGGCTCTCAGGAATGTAAAGGGTCAACACAAATTTTCGAGTTGCTGAGCTTGGAAACCAGCAAGTAGGCAAAAGGAAACTCAAGTTCAACCTTTCTTCCAACACAGGAAAGAATCCTGGGAGTGTGTTTGCTGGGAATATGTGGTCAATTTGAAACCACAATCAGAAACTCTTGAGCAAAATATATTGTGATAGAAATAAGCATTTTGACAGCCCCTCAATCAGTCAAAATTCAGGAGAAGAAAATGGATTAGCTGCTCTAGGGTATAAAACCATTCAATTTTAAATCATTTACAGCTTCATGTCTTGACAATATACAGATCTTTCTACTAATGCCTCTATACTGTAATATATTGGATTGTCGGAAAAGTCATAATACATTTTTATACAGAGAAACAGAGAAAATGCGACATGACTTTTCCGACAACCCAATAGTTTTGAGAACACCTTTACACTTTCAAAATTCTTATAGCTTTCCCAAAACCATTTCCAAAAGACTTTCCACTTTCAAAGGTTCTTCAACTCAAGTAATAAGCATGTAAGTAAAATGAACATGAGTCTCAAGGGCAATCAAAACAGAATCCCAGTAGAAAACTGTATCATGAATATGACAGCAGCTCAATAAACAATAAAACAACCTAAAGTACAAACACTTTGACAGGGAATACACCAAAATATTAAAGTAGACATCTTTGGATAAAAATCATGAGAGGAGAATGGAGGGGAAGGGACTATGACATGGCCATCCCCCTGGGGGGTGCTTTCTCACTCTTCACCCCTGCCCCCATCTGTCTCTCCCCAGTGAGTACACATGCCCTATAGAAAAATTTTTTTTAAAAAATCTGATAAAACTACTTCATTCTACAACTAAGGAAGGAGAATGAATTTTCCTTAACATGAACAGTCAGAACCAGACCTGGAACTCTAATCCACAATCCTGCATCCTACTTAATGTTCTCTCCTCCTCAGAGCTTATATTAGCAAGGAGAGCTTCCTTCCATTTTCCAAATAGAAAGGAAAAAAAGAAGCACTGTAAAAATGTTTCCACCACCTCACATGTACCCAGAAGAAATAAAACTTATGAACACACAAAAATTGTACATGAAAGTTCACAGCAGCCTAATTCACAGGAACCAAAAAATAGAAACAACTCAAACTGAGGAATGGAAATGTGGGCCATATATACAATGGAATATTATTCAGTCATAAAAAAAATGAAGGACTGATACAATCTACAACATGGATGAAATTAAAAACACTATGCCAGGACCAGCAGGTGGCATGGCAGTTGGGTGCTCTGGACTCCCACGTGGCCAACTGTGGTTCAAGTACTGGACCTGGAGGCTTGCTTTCTCACTTTCTCTCTCTCTCTCTCTCTCTCTCTCTCTCATCAAAATTAAATAAATAAAATTCAAAATAAAATAATTCTTTAAAAAAATCACTATGCCAAGTAGAAGAAGTCAGACACAAAGGACATATATTCAGAACAGGCAAATCTACAGACCCAGAAAGTAGCTCAGCGGCTGCCTAGAGCTGGGGAAAGGCTGAGTGTGTTGAAAGATGATGACTAAGGAATGAGGGATTGCTTTTTGGGGGTAATGAAAATGTTCTGAAACTTACTTCAGTGATTGGTGGGGCTGAAAACAAATAGCAGAAATGTATTAGCATATACTACACTTCTGTTCCAAGTACGAAATAACACTGGTGGTGTCACACTGAGGAGGAAACGGTCAGCCACACAGATGATGATTTCTATCAGTGTATGTGCACCTTTCCATACTTGCTGTACTGCATTTGGCTATGTTAGAGGACTACAGGTACAGACCTCGGCTTCTATCTGCTAAGATAGCAAATCTTTTGAGCCATTTCAGCTGATACAATAACCAGATTACATAGTTGTGTGTTCCATCCCATAGAACAACCCAGGCTTGGCCGAGAGAGCCAGGAGCTTTAAAGAACAGTATATTCTTGAGATGTAAGAAACAAATCTACTTCAAATGGTGTCACCACGTAATTAGGTGACTGGTGATTCTCACAAGCCAAGTTGTTGGAACGATGCTATTCAATAGGGAGCTTAACCTAACAGCACGCTCCAAACAGTCTCTTAGCAAACCTCACTTCTCTTAACAGGAAGTCCAGGAACTCACTGGTAATAAAATATCACTCCAGAATCAGCAGGACCGCCACTGCCCAGAAACAAGAAGAGATGCAACAGCCACGCATCATATCCTATCACATTTCAAATCAAGGAAGAGTCCTATAATCCAAGCACTTCAAAAATCAGTACCTAAGGGACTAGCAGCTTAGCAGTTACATCGCTGGACTCCCACAGGGTGACCATGATTTGAGTCCTGGAATCGGTGAACCCAGTGGCTTCAAACTCATGCCAGGTGTATGTGCATACATGTCCAAGATCCCGGGAGGAAAATGGAGCATGGCCATCCCCCCCGGGGAGGTGATTTCTCACTTTCCCTCTCACTGTCTCTGTATGTCTCTCTATCTCTCTGGGGAACACATGAGTCCTAAGGCAAAAAATTCTTAAAAAAAAAAAAAAATCAGTAGTTGAGGGCTGACCCACTAACATAGCAGCTAAGCCCATGCATAGGGATCCCACATGGCCAACTGCAGTTTGAGTCCTGGCCCCAGGGGCTTGAAAAACATACTGGCCATTGTGTGCATGCCCAAAATCCTGATGGGATGGATTTTTTTCTCTCTCTTTTTCTTTTTTTCTCTCTCTCTCTTTCTCTCTCTCAAGTGCACATGCCCTCTGGCAATTAAGAAAATAAAACGAAATAATAAAAAACAATAGCTGAGCATTATTTTCTCCCTGTTAATCACAGGAAACAGTTCATTGTGTTTAAAGTTGAGCAGCAAATGAGAACTTTATTCTGGCTACAGACCTCAAATCATTCCTGAGAACCTTAAATGCCCTGAGGCCGGGATCGGCTGTGCTTGCCAACATTAACACAAATGCGAGGCCCAGAAGTCAACTCCCAGTTCACACTTCCCCAGCAGTTCAGAGGCAGGGCTCTGCGTTGAGGCAGGAATGTTAAACAGAAAGGTAGGGGTGTGCACAGATGACTCGCACCCGTTAGCACCGTGAATGTCGTTCACTGATCCCTTTCCAGCCAAGCCTGGAACTGAGATCTCAGGACCCTTGTCAAAACTCGAACACAATGGCAAACAGTTTAGAGGCCACAGCTTGCCACGATTTTGGAAGAAATATACAGACTTCTTTTTCTTTTCTTTTTTTTTTTTGGAGAGGTTTTTCACTATAGGGCGCGTGTGCTCGCCAGACAGAGAAAGACAGAGAGACAGAAAGAAGCGAGAAATCACCCCCAGGGTGGATGGCCACGCCTCAATCCCTTCTCCTCCGTTCTCCTCTCGGGATCTTGGGCACACACGCACACGCTCCCGGCGTGAGTTTTAAGCTACCGGGTCCGGGACGTGAACCACGGTCGACTACATGGGAGTCCAGCAACATAGCCATTACGCTAACTGCTGGTCCCAGACTTCTTTTTCTTAAAATAATGCAGAAAAGGAGGACAACAGGAGCATGGAGGTTAAGGCACTGGATTCCACATGATCAACTGTGGTTTGCCTCTCAAACGCAACGGATAGAAAATCACACCAGACACGTGAACGCGTGTGCTCAAAATCTTGAGAGGAGAATAGAGGAAAAGGGATTGTGTCATGGCCATCTCCCCTGGGGGTGATTTCTTTCTGTCTCTGTCTCTTTCCAACAAGTACATACACCCTATGGCAAAAACCTAAATAAATAAATAGATGGATGGATGGATGGATAGATAAATAAATAAATAAATAAATAAATTGCAGAAAAAGTAGACATTCTGTTCAGATACTTAGTTCAGTTTCAACACTGGCCCTGTGTTATGTAGATTTCTACTTTGACTCCTGCAATTAAAAAAACATTTTTTTTTGTTTAAATCCAAATCAAGTTACTTTTTTTTTTATTTAAAAAATTACCTCTTTGTGATAGTTTTAAAATTGAGATCCGATAGCTATTCTCTTTTGGCAAACAAGTGATTACTTTGACCAAATACATATTAACTAGACAAAGAAGTTCAAAGGACCCTCATTGATAGTTTCCATCTGTTTTAAAAACATCCAAAAAGAATTTTTTATAAGCAGACCAAAGCCAATTCCTCCATTCTGCTTGCTAAACTTATCATAATAAATGTAATATAATGCTGAGAACTTATTGTAAGGGAAAACGATAATCCTATCATAAATATTTCACTTCACTCTGCTTTGCAATATCCTGAAAAATGATGTCTTAATTATAAAACTTCCAGATATACACAATGTACAGTTTATTTTCTAATTTTTTTAAGAATTATTTTATTTAACTTTATTTATTTTGATTTGACCAGAGAAGGACAGAGTGAGAAAGTGAGAGAGAGAGAAAGTGAGAAAGCAAATCGCCAGGTCCAGGACTCAAACCGCAGTCGGCCATGTGGGAGTCCAGCGCCCCCAACCACCATTCCACATGCCGGCCCATACAATGTACAGTTTATATGGTCTTGATATTCAACAAGTTCAATACATTATAAAATCTAGGGGTTTTTGGGTTTTTTTTGTTTTGTTTTTATAAAAATATGTTCTAACATGTATCAGTTTCAAAACAGGACATTTTAAATCTCAAATATGAAATCACAATATTCAGTATTAATTTTTTTTAAAAAGGTGGTGATGGTGCTCATTCATAGGTTTTGGCCCAAAATGAAAATGCAGAAAATGCTTATTTTGGTGGATCTGTGTTGATGCCATATTTTTCCTTGGGCAGCTTCAACTGGTCCTCCTCCTTCTTTGTATCCATCTTCAGATGTGCCCTGTTGGCACTGTAGTACAAAACCACAAGGTATCTACTGCAAACACTGACTCCTGATAGGCAATCACATGTATTCTTGGCACCAAAGATGTCTTCATAGATCACATAAGCTGTTCCTCTAGTTTCAGGTGTATTCTCCACTCTGATTTGACAAATAAGTCCATATTTCCCAAATATATCATGTATTTCTTAATCTGTGTTCTTATGTGGCAAATTTCTTATATATAAAATGTGATTTACTTCAGGTAGAAGTCAATATTTCCCTTCTTGGCCATTTGCATCGCCATCTTGATGAGCTGATGAGGTTATGGCAGTGGACACTGGGATTCCTCTGGACACCTCTGGAGCATGAAGTATAACACAGCGTCAGATGCAGGACATCGACATCCAGACCCACTAGAAGCTGTACTTGCACCATGGGAATATCCAAAATCTAGACTGTTACTAAGGTAAGGTACAGAAAAGATGGCTTTTCCTTTTTTTGAGAGAGAGAGAGAGAGAGGATTTTTTTGGCTATAGGGTACACGTGCTCACCAGAGAGACAGAGAGATACAAAAATACAGAAAATGAGAAATCACCCACAGGGGTATGGCCACACTGCAATCCTTTCTTCTCCATTCTCCTCTCAGAATTTTGGGCGTATACACATACACATGCCTGCCTGCTGTGAGTTTCAAGCTGCTAGGTCCAGGACTCGAACCACAGTCAACCACATGAGTGTCCAGCACCTCAACTACTATGCCAACTGCTGGACCCAGTTTTTTCTTATTTACTTCAAAAGATGCAAATTTACCCAACAGTAATCAAAATTTTTTCTTTTTAATAGTATATGATCACATGTTTACAATGAAAAAATCACATCTTCTGAGCCACAGGAAATATTCAGAATAGACAAGAAGTTTCCACAAAGGATTGCCTAGATGTTCCTTAGCTATCCTCCCATTAGAACTGTTGTTGTTTTCTTTCATAATAGATCATTTAAAACAAGTAATAAATGAATGGCACCTTAAACACCATCTAGCAATTCTAGTAAATACTTTGATCAAAACATAGCACTAAATGTAATATCCAGAATACAAATACAGGAAAGAAAAGCAAATAGATAATTAGATGTCTTATAGGGAAGAAAAAAGCCCTGAAAATAAAGTTGACAGATGAGATACCTACTCCTACAAATGGAAATAAATGTTAAATGCTAAATATGCCACCTTTTCTTCCTCCAGCAAAGCAAAACTAGAAGGAGGAAAAGTTGGGTAATATTCATTTCAAAAATAGACTCTCCATGCAAGATATACAGCATTTTACCAACTGGACTGCTGATGCAAAGTCATTTGCTAAAAAACTACAGTGATAACCAAGTTATCTAAGTCTACATACAGATGTCTCATGAGTAAACTGATGAAATGAACACATTTCTGCCTGAATGGGCACTTTCCTCCCACCCCCCAAAGGCACCAATTCTGTCACTCTTCAAGAGACACAGAAGACCAAGACCTTGTTCAAATGAGTAGATGAGAAGCTCAGAATTCCCTTCTACTTTAACACAGATTTTCAAGTGTCTATCCTATATTACAGAAAATAGGCTCTGGATGCTGTTTACCTATCAAGACGAGAGACTCTTTCCCCCTCAAGGAGCTTACAATCCTGCAGCAAACAGAAGCAAGAAAACAAATAAGGAAATACAAGTTAGGGTACATCTAAGCATCATAGAGAAGTTGCTCTGGGTTCACAAAAGAAGAGAATAGTACTTGTGTATGTCTATGCAGAAGATCTTTTGGTATGAAACATACATGCTATATCCTTCTAATTGCCCAGGAGTGGTATCTGTGCTCCAGAAGGAGAGACCCACTGCCTCTCAGAGTGTCAAGAAGTGTCTTCATGATCCCAAGAGAAAAGTCATGATGTCTGATGGCCCTAAAATGGCAGTGAAAATTGAGACCCTCACGTATAAAAAGAATAAACATCCCAAGACTGCAGAACACATATTGCAGAGAAAACAAATAGTGCACCTGAAGTCCATGGGCTCCTTTAGGACACCGGCTTGATAGTGAACACAAACTCTGACAGCAAAGAAGCCCAACAAAGGCAGGGGACTCACTGGTCAAATTCACCATTATCTTACAGTATGTTATCCTTGATTAAAATTATCCTGGAGAAGACTCATGTAACACAAAATAGCTTCATTTGTAAATCTAATAAAAAAGACTGCAGCTGGAAGGCTATTGTCTGGGAAACAACTGTATTTCCCCGGAGTAAAGATGTACTAACAACAGAAAAAGGGAGAGAAAAGCCTGTAGGATCACAAATACCTTTAGAACAGTATTTCTTATCTTTCTTAATTAAGGCTACATACACACTTAGACATGCCCAACCCATGTACACAGTAAATGAGAGAATATATAAGATAACTGTGGTAGCATTCGCTGAGGCATAATAGACTATGCAACAATTCACTATCTTCATAACTCAGAGATTGTCATTTTTGAAGAACACAGTTCCACAGTTACGGAAGTAAGGTGCACCAGCAAGCTGCTGCATATGGTTAGGCATATTGTTCTGTATTTTATGTACTGTATTTAAGAAGCCCAAATTAGCGACCAGTAGATGGCATAGAGGTTACATTGCTGGACTCCCACATGGCCAACCACAGTTTGAGTCCTGGACCTGGTGCCTTTGGAATCATACTGGGTGTATGTATGTGCGTGCCCAAGATCCCGAGAGGAAAATATAGGAAAAGGGATTGCAGTGTGGTCAATCCCTCTGGGGGGTAATTTTTCACTCTCCCTCTCATTGTGTCTGTCTCTTTCTCTCTGGTGAGCACACGAGCCCTAAAGCCAAAACCTCTCCAAAAAAGAAACAAATTAGCAGAGCTTTTCTTTGCTAAAGGTACTGGCATGCAGAGATGCATAGAACACAACTAGGTAATCTGCCTTCTAAAACTATTCACACACCAGTCCCACATCATCAGAGTTGTCTACATGCTTTAACAAAGAGCTGCACTGGGGAAAGTCAGATATACTTTTGACTCTAACTTTTACTAGGAAAAAAATCACTAACTATTGTTAATGACTGAGTATGCAAGCCTAATTTACTAACACTATTGTTCATAAGTAAATTATTCAAAAGTAAGAGTTAAAGGATTGGCTCCTCCGCACAGTGAGTAAGCGCAGTGCATAGAGAGATGATCTCACAGTTGCTATCTCACTCTTGGTGGCTTGAAAAACATACAGAGTGTGTGTGCATGTGAGCTCCAAAATCCTGAATGTGCATGATGGAGACACAGAGGAAAGAGGATTGCAATGGGACTCTGCTCCAAGGAGGGGTGCTTTCTCTCTCCCTGTCTCTTTCTCTCTTTCACTCTCACTCTATCCCCTACTCCCTCTGGTGAGTGAACATGCCCTTTGGCAATTCAAAAAAATACATAAAATAAAAATAATTAGATTCTGCCTTTTCCATGAGAAAAAGACAGAGGGTTTTGGCTCAGTTGGGACTTCCAAACCAAGCTCACATGTGGCCTTTCCAACATGGTATCCACAGAGATTGTTTACATGGCAGATCAGGGCTCTGAAGGCAAATCCTTCCTTCAGCCACCCAAACCCACACACCAGCCACGTAAATGAAAAAACCATCTTGGAAATGGGTTCTCCAGGTCCAGCTGTTGCAACAACAGCCATTACTGGCCCAGCCATCCCAACAAAGACATTGTAGAACAGACCCAAGCTCTCCCCACTGTGTCTCTCTGAATTCCTGACCCACAGAATCTGTGAACACAATAAAATGATTGATGCTTTGTACTGCTAAGATTTAGGGGTTAGGAGTAAGTTAGGCTGCTATGAGTTAGTCTGCTCATTCCACCTCATGGCTCAGATCTCAAGTAGTTTATCTGGAGGTCCACACAAAAATAAAACTATATAAAAACATTGAAGGATCTTCTTTAAAGAAATTGAACTGAGGAGAACTAAAGATGTTGATAAGAATATAAACTGATGCTGTTTTTGGAAATGGGATTATGGGGCAGTAAGTAGTCTAAAATAGAGACTTCCTTATCTGATCAGCCTAAAGCAAAGACTGTCCAAACCACATAAACAAGGAGTCCAGTCAGCCTTCTTGGGTCTTCCATCTTAAATAGGAATGGAAGAATAAACCTTAATCTCTGGGTAAATCTTGCTCCCTCTCCGAACTTCACTGGATCACACAAGATCCCAACAGAAAACTAATGATACCCTCAGATTAGGATAATTTAAGGTCTAATTATGGAAGTGTGAGTAAAAGAGATAGTGAATATCTGGAGGCTAGCAACAGCCAGACAGACACTCCTCTTCAAGTCCAAAAGTAACAAAGAGAATAAACTTACCAAAGTCAAAAAGGCCAAAGTCTGCAACAATGCTACCTTGAGGGAGGAAATGAGCTTTGATAGCAGAACAACCTCAGTACAACAAGGCAACCTCATGCCAGCATGAAGATCCTGAATTTATTGTTCACATTCCTGCTCATCTCCTATGAACCCTTATTGCCTGACCTCAAATGAAAGCCGCGAGACATGGTATCTCCTGATACAATCCAGACAGGCAGAGAGTAGGGTGAAGAAGGATGGACAGTGGGTACAAAGGGGCACAGTAGAAGGCATTCTATGTGTCTCTCAAAAAGAAAAAAAAGGGAACCAGCAGTTAGCGTAATGGCTATGTCACTGGACTCCCACGTAGTCGACCGCGGTTCGCGTCCCAGACCCGGTGGCTTAAAACTCACGCCGGGCGCATTGCGTGCGTGCCCAAGATCCCGAGAGGAGAATGGAGGAGAAGGGATTGCAGTGTGACCATCCCCCCTGGGGGGAGATTTCTCGCTTTCTGTCTCTATGTCTCTCTCTGTCTGTCTGGCGAGCACACGCGCCCTATAGCGAAAACCTCTCCAAAAAAAAAAAAGAAGAAGAAGAAAAAAAAGGCAATAAGAAACTCCACAAAGGAGAAAATATAAATGAAAGTCACAGTGCAAATATGCACCCAACTAAAATGTGGCACAATGTAGAGAGCACACTGGAAAGAGAAATTATTTAAACTTCTCTCTTAAAGACAAGGAAGTGTGCCACTGAAATCACAGAGAAAGACATCTACTCAGAATACACTGCCTAAATGCTGCATAAAAATTATATTCAGGTATTGTCTTCCAAAATACAACTTACATACAAAGCACAGAAAACCATTTAAATTTCCAAGTCTATGATATCAATCACAATAATTTCATGTAAACATGGGGGGGATGCAAAAGAGGAGGAGAAAGACAGTAAAGAATCAAAATGTACCACTGAAAGTTTTTGAAACAAGAAAGAAAATTGCAAATATCTTTTAAAGTCATAAAACTAGGAAGATAGAGTCCACCATGAGAGCTGACATCTAGTGCATTCAGAGATAAGAAGAATGAAGATGTTCTGCTGAGAAGTCACCCTGGTAGAGACCCCTCTGTCCTTTTTTCTCTGTCTCTGTCTCTTTCTGTCTCTCTCTATCTTTTCATCTTTTTAATTTTTTAAGGTAAAGTATTTTCTTAGCTCTTTTATCTTGGTAATAATCCCCTCCCTTTTTCCCCTCCCATCTAGGAGAGGCAAAATAGGCAGGCCAGAAGAAGATTGAGTCCACCATGAGAGCTGAGATCCAGAGCTTTCAATTGTTTTTAAGTTAATAAATAAATATTTTTTGTTTCTTTACTTTTTACTTTTTCTCTTTTTTCTTCTCTCTTTCTCTGTTTTCTTATCCTTTTTCTTTTACCTCATCACTTTGCTGCTCAGCCTCCATGTATTGAGTGTCTAGACAGGTCTAAGTGAAAAGTAGCCAAGCATCCGAATACTATTAGGGTCCTCATATTCCCACTGAATTTGTGACACAAAGGGAGAAAAATGGAAGACCAAAAAGTTCGCAGACCACATCCTCCTGTGCACCTCTGATCACTCAGACTGAACTTCTAGAAATTAGGAAGAAACAAATAACCCATCAGATGACTGGAAATCACCACAGAGACAAGAAATATGAAAAACCATGAAAATACCTCTCCCCCAAGGGGAAAAAAAAAAAAAAAAAAAAAACAAACTCTTCTTCATCCACAGACAGTACAATGGGACTCAAGAAAATGTCTGATAAAGAATTTAGAATATTCATAGTGACAAAGCTAACAGAGATGAAAGAGAAGAGAGATAATGAACTCCAGAAGAAAAGAGCCAACGAGTTCCAGGAAGTAAAGAAGTTCTTGCAAAAGCTGAAAGAGGAAATACACACAAAAAAAAGAATCAAATGGAACTGTTGGAGATGAAGGCTATAATACAGGAAGTCAAAACTTCCTTTGAAAGTATTAAAAGCAGACTAGATCATACAGAAATCTCAGATGGAGAAGACAGAATCACTGGACTAGTAAAATCCAACACAAAGAATGAGAAAATAGCCCAAAAAAATAAGAATAATATACAAGAAATACTTGATACCATTAAATGTTCAAATATCTGGATAATCGGTATCCCAGGTGAAGAGACTAATAAGGGCATTGATAGCCTATTTCATGAAATCCTGGAAAAAAAAACTTTCCAAATCTAGAGAGGCATTCGAAGATCCAGACCCAAGAAATATGAAGGACCCCAAACAGGATCAACCCAAGAAGATCTTCTCCAAGACACAACATAGCCAGAATGACCAAAACCACAAAGACAAGATACTACAATTGGCAAGAGAGAAACGTCAAGTTACCTACAAAGGATATCCCATCAGGCTAACAGTGGACCTCTCATAGGAAACAATGCAAGCAAGGAAAGAATGGGAAAATATCAACCAAGAATACTATACCTGGCAAGACTATCCTTCATATGGGAAGAGAAGACAAGAACATTCTCAAATAAACAAAACCTGAAAGAATTTACCAACACCAGACCAGCTCTCCAAGAATTTCTGAAGAGAGAGCTATCCCAAGAAAACTAAAGTCAGACACACAGAAATAAGAGTTCAAAAACAGATAAGAAAATGGCCAGCTTAATGGTAGGGACAAGTCCAGAGCTGAACACTATCTTCCAGAATTTAAACGGAAAGATTGGACCACAACAGAAGATAAAGTACATGAGTTTGAACTGGTGAAATAGAATTTTCTGACTTTTGACTAAAACATTACTGATCTTCCATGCTTTGTTTTCCAGAGTTAAGGATTTTTGTCTTCTCTTGAGTTGTGGACAGGTCCAGGTACCTACTAGTCGAACAGAATCCTAACCCGTTTCCTGGCTTTAAGTATTAATCAAAGTTCTCCTTAACATTTTTTATTTTGATTTATTAAAGCTAAAACTGCCTTTCTTGAAATTAAAAAATACATACTTTTTAAAATACCTATTTAATGACAACAGTAAGCTACGCAGCCTCAGCCAGGTGCTACTTTATAGTATATTCATTCTACCCACAGAGTTTCGTGCCTAAAGTCAACATATGTTTACAGATATGTATATATCAGCTGAACTTACTATTGAACGTATTTAAATTAATTAAGATATTTTGTGAATTAATGAAATGTGGGAAAGAATGAAGGAATGGAAAACAACTGCAGATACTAGAGACAAGGAGGGAGGAGAATGAGAAACAGCAGAGGATGAGAAATAGCGGGGAAAATATGCATATACAAGAAACAAGAAATGGAAAATTATTTGTTGATGCTAACATGTATGATTAAGCCACTCTACAGTGTATTCTGGATGGGAAATCGCATTTTGTGTGCTGTGGTGATGTTCAGTGAAAGAATGTAAAATAAATTAATAAAAAATAAAATAAAAAATGAATGCATACATTAAAAATAAAACTAGGAATACTCATTGTATGAAGGTTATTCTAGCCCTAGGTGGGTGCCCAACATATAAGCATTTGGGCATTTCAACCTTTTGGAAGAATTAGCTCAGCTACAAAATGTCTTCTGACTCTGGTCATGTGACAGACTCTTTTAGTTCCTACCCTATTTTACTACTGTTGTCCATTTTCTTTCTATAGAAAGAAATAGAGAGACCATAGAGAGACAATACTTTGACAATTTTACAAGAAAATATTCACCAGTTGTCTTCCATGCTTTGGATTTCACTTTTGTATAAACTGAAAATTTGTTGCATTTTGTAACAAAATAGTATATTTCCTGATATGAACTGTAATACATTGCCCTTTTTAAAAAGAATTCTTTATTTAATCTTATTTATTATCATTATTTTAATTTGCTATAAGGCATATGTGCTCACCAGAGAGACAGAGGCAGGGAAAGTGAGAAAGCAAGCTGCCAAGTTCAGGACTGAAACTATGTTTGGTCATGTGGGAGTTCAGCACCTTAACCACCATGCCATCTGCTGGCCTGCCATTGCTCTTCTAATGAATTCCTATTTTAGCTATCTTGCCTGGCTAAATAAATGCATCAACAAAGAAAATCAATAGTTTAGACCTCACTTAGGTCATATTTTTTTGTTGCTGTTAGATTTAATTCAACAAATTTCTTGAGACTGTGTTTCCTGTATTGTCTCTTCATGGGCCAGCAGGTGGCGCGATGGCGAAGGGTGCTGAACTCCCACATGGCCAACTGGTTCGAGTCCTGGATCTGGCAGCTTGTTTCCTCACTCTCTCTCTCTCTCTCTCTCACTCTCGCTCTCCCTCTTGCTCTGACTCTGGCTCTACCCCTCTCTGGCCAAATTTAAATAATTAAATAAAATAATTCTTTAAAAAAAATCTCTTCATACTTTCAGTGAAGACTTCAAACATTAGAGAGTCAGTGGTACCCTTGAGCATAGACGAGGCCCTCTGCTTGGCAAAGACATTCTAGTCTGCAGAGTCCAGGGAGAAGTTGGACCTGCAAACTAGACACCAGATGCTGGATGATGAAGTCAAACCCACTGACTTCCAAAGAAAACTTTGAGAAGGCAGATTACTAAACCATCCTGTTTGTACCTGTGACTCCTCATACCAGAAGAAAACCACAGTCATCTCCAAGATTCCAAGATGACTTTTTCTAGAAGTGCAAAGACAGTAGACTCCTGTTCATAAATATTCCACCAAAAGTTTTGTTCTTATAATATTGGCTAAGAATGCTTAACTTACTTAATTGGAAACTAAGGAGTCCTTTAGTTGTAAAATATTTATTGCCAATTAAGATCTATCATGTACCTCAAGCTTTTGAATTTCATATTCTCACTGGAAAAAAAGAAAAGTTCCTCTGACTTTGCAACACTGAAACTCATGTACACCAAACGTAAAACAAACACTTAACTTTTTTTTTTTCAAATGCCCTCGGTTTCTTCTGCATTTTCTTTGTTGCCGTCACAAAAATTAAGTTTTAACATCAAACTGTTTTGCAATATGTATATAGGACAGAAACAAAAATTAATCATATAAATGATGTGTGCACACGCACATAATGGCAAAGTAATTTAACTGGCCACACCTGATCTTCAGTCCTGAAATGTCTAGTTTAAGTAGTTATTCTGCATAAAGGATATCTACTCAGTCCAAGAATTGTAATTCTTTTCTTCCTCAAAGTGCTATTTTAATATATGGTGTAAAATAAAGAACAAACATTTGGAGTTGAGTGAATACAACCTAAGAAAAAGGTTCTTCCTAGTGTAGGCTGCCACATAGAGAAGTCCACAATCCCATCGTACATTCATCTGTGAGATTTATGGATCAGAATATGAGATGTTTACAAAAAAAAAAAGACAGAGTTTCCTCATACTATATATCTTCCATGACTTTTTTGAAAATATCTTGTATTCATGAAAGACTGAAAAACAGATATGGAGTCCTGTAAGATGAAAATATCTAAAATTTTATGAAGATTTTATTTCTGTCTTTTACTCCAAAAACTACTCTATAGATTTCATCAGGACTAGGACAACAAAGCTTTGCAGAAACCTGACAAAACGGTGGGTTCGCTATTGCTGTCTGGCTTCTTAAGCACTGGAGAGTCTGAGCGTTGCCATGGCCTCACTACCCCATCTTACAGTACACTGCACTGCCCAGCCCCTTACCTGATGATCTCTACCAGAAACGGGGCTGATACTAAGCCCTGGAGCCACGTCGATAAACCACAGACAGAGGGCCCCTCAGGAAGCTAACTTAAAGACAGGACTGCTTTACCTTGAGGAACAACGTGTAGCTTTTAAGGAATATGAAATAAGGGAAAGTGCTAGATGTTTTCCATTTGATCCTTCACCTTCTCCACCCTTCTTCATCCTGCTGAATCCCTGGAAGCTGAGCATATAGAAATCCTCTGGCTTTCTACCAGTTTGATCCATAGGACCATTATCAGGAGATAAAAGAAGAAAAGGGTCCAGCTGAGGTAGCCACCCACCAACCCCAGCTCAACGCCCTACCAATGTTGGCTGCACAGTTCAATCACTTTTATCACACAGACGGTTCCCCCACTGTCCCAAGTTAACTTCTCTAGTTTCTGTACCACTCTCTCCCCTCTTGTCTTCCAGCCTAGAGGTGGCAATGGCACCTTGCTCTTGCTAGCTCTGAGCTCTGCCCTATGTCTGCTGGTTTCCAAAGCTTGCCCTCATCTTTGTAATAGTCCCTTAGTTGATGGTATCTCAATTACCTAATTTCAGAATGTCACCTCTAACTTGCCAAGACCCTGGTTACAACAGAGGACTTTAGAGACAAGGACATCTATCTCTACGTTATGTTTAAATTCTCTGATTGCACAGCCGGCAGGTGGCGTGACAGTTAAGGGAGCTGGACTCCCACATGGCTGACTGCGGTTCAGGTCCCAGATCTGGAGGCTTACTTTCTCACTTTCTCTTTCTCTATCTCTCTTTCTGTCTCTCTCTGGTCAAGCTGAAATAAATAAATAAATGAATAAAGTTAATAAAATAATTTTTATATAAATAAACAAACAAATTATCTCATCATACAAATTAAGAAATCAAGCAATCAGTAGCAGCCTCTGATTCTGGAGACAGTGTGGGAAGAGAGTGAGAGAAGGGGGAGAGTATGAAGAAAGGAATCAAGGGACCAGCAGTTAGCATAATAGCTATGTCAGTGGACTGCAGTTTGAGTCCCGGACCCAGTGGCTTAAACTCACGCCAGCTGCGTGTGCGTGCGTGCCCAAGATCCCGAGAGGAGAATGGAGGAGAAGGGATTGTGTCATGGCCATCCACCCTAGGGGGTGATTTCTCACTTTCTCTCTCTCTGTCTCTCTCTGTCTTTCTAGCAAGTACACACGCCCTATAGCAAAAACCTCTCAAAAAAAAAAAAAAAAAAGGAATCGAGAGAAAAGTAGAGGCAAGACATTTATGGGACACAGAAATGGATGATCATCTCTTGATGATAATGTGTATAGTATATACAACTGAACTGGTGTGAAGTGTATTCATGTTGAATAAATTCAGTTTACAACTGTAGTGACATATAGTGTGAATGTATAGAAGAATTTAAAAAAAAAAAAAAACGTAAAGTTCTCTGATGAAAAAAAGGAGATCGTAATTTTTGCTTTCTTAAAAAATAAAATTTTTAAATTATCCTGAGAGTGTATGGGCTTGCTGTGGAGAGAGAATGAGAAAGCATCCTCCCTAGGGCATGGTCATTCCATAGTCTCTTCTCCTACATCTCTCCCTCCTTTTGGGATTTTGGGCATGCACACACACGTGCCTGGTATGTTTCCTAAGCCACTGGGTCCAGGATGCAAACTGCATGGTGGGCCATGTGGGATCCAGCCACCTTAACCCAGGACACAGGCTGGCCCAATACATTTTATCTTATTATATTGTGCCTTTGTGCAGTTTAGACAATGGTGCTCCCAGTTTTCTTCTTCCACCCCATCTCCTCATGTATTTTATTTTATTTTTTCATCTTTGTGGGTGTATCTTTGTGGGTTGCATCAAATACTTTTGAAATGAGGCAGGGAATGAGGATAATTCTGAACAAACTTTCAGTAAAAGGCTGAAAATAGTGACACATGTCTCTCCTCATGAAGCTTAATCTGTATTTTAAACTCCATGAAAACCATAATCAAGCCCATCTTCGGATGATAACCTTCATCATTAACCCTAAAGCTTATCCTGGAACCAATTCCTTCCTATTTGTTGGAAATCTTTTCTCTTTCACAAGTAGCACCCTGGCTGTATCTCTCTCCTATTCTCCTCTGCAAATTAAAACACCAATTTTCCACCTTATTAACCAGAAGTAAAGTGCAGCAGATATTAGACTACATTGGGTAAACTTGCAGAAACCCTTGGCAAAGCCAATTCCCTACAGGCATGTGGCCATGAATGCTGCTGGTGTTCCTGAGTGGGACTGAGGAGACCACTCTGTCCGACAGCCCCTATGCCGAAGGGAAAGTTGAGGTCTTGAGAGGAAGAGTCCTGGGACCAGCAGTTAGCGTAATGGCTAGGTTGCTGGACTCCCATGTAGTTGACTGCAATTCAAGTCCCGGACCCAGTAGCTTAAACTCACACCAGGCACGTGTACGTGCATGCCCAAGATCCTGAGAGGAGAATGGAAGAGAAGAGCGGCATGGCCATCCCCACTCAGGGGGTGATTTCTTGCTTTCTGTCTCTCGTCTCTCTCTGTCTTTCCAGGGAGCGCACGCGCTCTGTAGCAAAAAAACCTCTCCAAAAAAAGAGAAAAGAAAGGAAGAGTCCTGGGCCCAGCAGCTGACATGGTAGTTGGGGGCTCTGGACTCCTACATAGCCAACTGTGGTTCGAGTGCCAGACCTGGTGGCTTGCTTTGTCACTTTCCCTCCATCTCTCTCTCTCTCTCTCTCACTCTGTCCCTCTCCGGTCAAATTATAAATAAATAAATAAATAAATAAATAAATAAGTTAAATAAAATGATTCTTAAAAAAAAAGAGAGAGAGAGAGGAAGGGGCCTACCAAAACTTTACTAAGAGTCTTGGTCTCCTGGTGTGTGTGTGTGTGTGTGTGTGTGTGTGTGTGTATGTGTACAGTGAAAGTCTCTATATTACAAGGAAGGTTAACCAAGACACTCTGGTCCAGGATGAGAGTGGTGTGGAGATGGGGTGGGCCAGGAAAGGTTGAAAACAAATGTGGCAGGCATGGATAGGGAAGACTATGTGCATTACAACATCCCAGTGGAATTTCTTCCCAGGACATCTTATTCAAAGAGTCATTCCTTGTCTAGACAGTCATTCCCTTGTGTATATAGTTAAATTCACCCAGCATGGTAGCTATACTTAGCTAAGGACCTTCTATCTTCAGAACTTACATCCAGGGACCAGCGGATGGCAGAGTGGTTATGTTGCTGGACTCTCACATGGCTGATACAGTTCAAGCCCCAGACCCGGTGGCTTAAGTCATGATGAGTGTGTGTACATGTGTGCCCAAGATCCCAGGAAGAGAATAGAGAAGGGATTGTGGTGTGGCCATCCCCCCCTGGGGGGGGGGGTGATTTCTCACTTTCCCTCTTGCTGTGTCTCTCTCCAGAGAGTTCACATGCCCTCAGGAAAAAAAAAAAACTCTATTTAAAAAATAAAGGGAAAAATAAAAAAGACTCAAATCCATATTGTTAGTTTGGTATTAACTTTCCCTGGCAAAGAACTTGTGTAAACTGCATGCAGGTGCATGAAATATTTTCATAAAATTTGAATATGTTTATGTAACAGAAGGAGGAAAACATTTTTAAAGTAAAAGCAACTAAATTTTTTCATATATATTAATTTGGAAACACACTCAGTAGTTCAAGTTTTTCGAAATGTACATCAATATATATCTCAGTGACACCAAAGCAAACAGGCTTCTCAGAAATAGCCCTGTTAATCAAATAAGTCAGCCCCAGCTGTGGTAGCGCAGGTGGCAGGGCATCACTGCATGGTACTGAAGCTATAGGAGGAGGCCCTGGGTTCAGATCCTGGTCAACCTGAACGCCCCAGGTACACCCATGATCTCAGCTGGCCAGAGGCTGAGGGAGGATTGCAGCATGGTAAGACTCTGTCAGGGGTCCCTGTGTCTGTCTGTAGTCTGTCCATAGAAAGAAATTTCAAACATACATAACCCCCCCAAAAAATGGATATGTAAAGTGGGACTTCGAGGTAAAACTGGAAAAAGATTTTAAAAGTCAAAGTTCTATTGAGTGACAGAAGACTGATATGGTCTACCTAAAGCTTGCTAGAAATGTGGAACTTCAGATCCTGCCCAAGTCTGCATTTTAAAAGATCTCCAGGTAAATCACAAACCTTTTTAAAGTTTTAAAGGCCTTACTCTAAGATATCTAAAGTTCAGATATTCTCTCAGTGAACATACAAAATTGGGAGGTACTGATAAAAACAAGGGGTGCTAGACATCCATAGCAAAGTGAAAATAAGGTTTTACCATTTCTTGAGGTGACTTTCCTACTCTACTCTAATTTACAAACTCCTATAACCACACAAATTTACAAAATCCTATGACTCACAAATTGACCAACTCCTATGATCCACCAAAACAGAATCACCAACCTGAGTTTATGTAGCTCATCCCTTGTGAACTTTATGTCCTCCGAAGTCAGCACTTGTAACATACAATGCAAATTTGAACTCACTGTACTTACTCCTACTCTTTCCCAGATTTATACCAAGAAATTCCTACAGAATAGAAACCACCAGAAGGAGGAGAATACCAGTCAGCTAGCAACTGATTCAACCTATAGAATGGAAAAACCTGGGACAGAGCAGATAAGGTACAACAGCCCTACTGAGTAAGACAGGGCCACTGTCTCTAGGAGCTCCTAACGCAAGCCAACCGGAGAACGAACGGTGTCCAGCTGACAGGACGCCCCAATCTCAAGAGCTCCTTTGGCTCTGCAATAGGGGCCTGACTACTTCTGCCTGGAGCTCCTAACCCACTCCTTTCACTGCCAACAAAAACTACAGGAATGGTCAGAGAATTCTCAGAGCTCCAAGAATTGGCTCTGGGTTGACTATGAAAGTGTGGTCACAGGGGAGCTCAACCACCTCCTACATGACCTGGATATCAAGCCACCAATACACAATACATTGTATTACATTATGTTTTTGAGCAATTTAGGCAATGGTGGTCCCAGATATTTTCCTAGCAGAAAAAGAAAAAAAAATCTGAGTCAAATGAGTAAACAGCTTCTCCTTTGGATGATTGAGCACTAGGCCAAGCAAATAGAAGGTACTATGTATTAAGAAAACAACCCTCTTCTCTCGAAGGGACCCAACTCCCACCTGACCCCCAGCATACACACATATGCAAACTTCATGCACAATGCCATCTGCCTCCCCACTCTGGCAGGCCCTAGGGTGGGTGATAGAGAAAAAGAAGGGGAAGTACATAAACATTGGAATCCCAGAATCTAATAAACAATCCCAACTAAGAACAATATTCTAGAAGTGAGGAAATAGCTCCCAGAGCTCATCCATCCCTATCATCTCATTATAACTCTCATAATTGCATCTTACCACAAAATGATTATATTGAGTTTTACAAATTGACTATGACATGATTAACTACACTGTCTAACTACACTGTATCACGTTGGCCAAAATAGTAGGGCATATACATTTCAAAATCCAGGAACAGGAGAAAATCCTCACTTCAGAATAAAACCATCTACTTCAGCCTGTGAGGAGAGCAAGATAATCCCGCTCTGCTTGTAGCCCATCTCCATCTTCCAGATCTCATTGGCTAACACAATCTGGCCCTTGTTATGAAAACATTTTTCTCCACTCTACAATAATAGTGACAAACTCTGCCACAACATTATTAGTTGTCCCAATGATAAAGGTTCTCCAATACAGAATCTCACACAGAGGACTTTTTTTTTTTTTTTTTTTTTTTTTTTGCTATAGGGCGCGTGCGCTCGCCGGACAGACAGAGAGAGACGGAGAGACAGAAAGCAAGAAATCACCCCCCAGGGGGGATGGTCACGCCGCAATCCCTTCTCCTCCATTCTCCTCTCGGGATCTTGGGCACACACGAACACGCGCCCGGCGTGAGTTGTAAGCCACTGGGTCCGAGACGCGAACCGCGGTCGACTACGTGGGAGTCCAGCGACATAGCCATTATGCTAACTGCCGGTTCCCACACAGAGGACTTTTTAAGCAACCTCCTTTATAGCAGAAATGTCTAAACCAAAGCTGGTTGCACAAAAATAGGCGAAACCATGAATAATATTTCCATAAGTATGTTTATGATCTGTCTTTTAACAGCTGGCATCGTTAGATTAGACTTTATACAGCAAATTTAATCTGATTTTAAGTGACTTACTCTGATTTTGAACATCAAAACACAATAAAGGGGAACCAGCAGGTGGCATAATGGTTAAGGCATTGGACTCCAATATGGCCTACTGTGGTTTGAGTCCAGACCCAGTGGCTTAAAATTTCACACCAGGCACATGTGAGTGTGTGCCCAAAATCCCTAGAGGAGAATGGAGGAGAAGGGACTGTGGTATGGCCATTTCCCTGAGGGGATGATTTCTCACTTTCCTTCCTCTCTCTCTCTCTCTCTCTCTCTCTCTCTCTCTCTCTCTCTTTCTCTCTCTCTCTCTGCCTCCCTCCCTCCTTCCCTCCCTCTCTGCCAAACACACGTGCCCTATGGCAAAAAAAAAAAAAAAAGTTTTAACAAAAACACAATAAAGAAATTCTTTTTTTCAAAAAAGTAGCAATAAGGATCAACAGATGTATGTGCATGTGTGCCCAAAATCCCAAGAGGAGACTGATTTGAGGCACCCACACACATACACCTGGCATGATTCTCAAGCCACCGGGTCCAGGACTCAAACTACCCAGTCAGCCATGTGGGACCCAGCACCTTAACCTCCACCCTATCTGCTAGACCTGCCACCTTAATTTTGTAATGCCTGCAGTTTAATAAGTAATGAGTAAATCTCACAACTGTTAAGATAAATCATGTAGATACAAACTGCACATGTTTATGCTTTACTTTTCTTTTAGTGTGTATAGACTCTACATAATTGCTAGTATTTATAAAGCATTTATTATACACCAGACACTGTTAAGCATTTTACAGAGTCCTCCTTTCAACAACATTCTCTCTGCATCCATCCTGTGAAGTAGATACTATTTTGGGCTCATTAAGAGATGAAAAATGGGAACCAGCAGTTAGCGTAATGGCTATGTCGCTGGACTCCCACGTAGTCGACCGCGGTTCACGTCCTGGACCCGGTGGCTTAAAACTCACGCCGGGCGCATGTGCGTGCGTGCCCAAGATCCCGAGAGGAGAATGGAGGAGAAGGGATTGCGGCGTGACCATCCCCCCAGGGGGCTGATTTCTCGCTTTCTGTCTCTCTGTCTCTGTCTGTCTGGCGAGTGCACGCGCCCTATAGCAAAAACCTCTCCAAAAAAAAAAAAAAAAAAAAAAAAAGAAGTAAAAAAAAAAAAAGAGAGAGATGAAAAACTAGGGACCAGCAGTTAGCGTAATGGCTATGTCGCCAAACTCCCATGTAGCTGACCACGGTTCGAGTCCTGGACCTGGTGGCTTAAACTCAAGCCAGGCACATGTGCATGCGTGCCCAAGATCCCACCCCGAGAGGAGAATGGAGGAGAAAGGATTGCAGTGTGGCCATCCTCCCGGGGGGGAGGGGGTGGGCTGTGATTTCTCGCTTTCTATCTCTCTCTCGCTCTCTGTCTTTCTGGTGAGTGCACGTGCCCTATAGCAAAAAACTCACACACACAAAAAAAAGAGATGAAAAACTGAAGCACAGAAAGGTGATTGTTGATACACAGCCAAGTCAGTATCTGAAGCCAGATAGTCTGTGTCTCTCTCAATAGCTATCAAATAAATGCAAAAAGTATTTATCAAGGTTGGACTATATACATCAATTAACTATATAAACAATTAACAATGACTTAATTCAGCAAGACTCTATCATTTATCAACAACATTACAGAATGGTGCTAAGAATTCTAGGAGATGTACAAGAGAAATAAAATATGGTCCTTGTCTGCAAGGACTTACAGACTAATTAAAGAGACTAATGTAGGGACCAGCAGGTGGCGTGGTGGTTAAGGCACTGGACACTCCCACATGGCAGACCGGGGTTCGAGTCCTGAATCTGGTGGCTTGTTTTCTCGTTTCCTCTCTCTCTCTCACTCTCAATGTCTGTCTCTCTCTGGTCAAATTAAAAAATAAATGAATGAATAAATAAAATAAAATAATTATAAAAAATAAAAAAGAGACGAATGTAAATATATATGAGTATGTGTGTATACATAAATTTAAATATATGCTCAGATATATTTAATACTGTACATTTATTTTGAAGAGGCAGACAAAGCAGAGTTGATCATATGGTAATGAAATAAAGAGAAGCAAGACAGATATAACGGGAGGCGCTGTCAAAGTGATCCCTAAGGTAGCTTTCTAAGGAACGACTGCTGGAATTGGCAGTGATGAGAGAAGGGAATTTCACACCATCATCAAAAACAGAGGCAAAAAGGAACAGAAGAATGAAGTTGGCAGTTGGAGAACAGAATGTATGTCACAAAGTATTTCAAGCCCCATGAAACTGTGACGAAGTATTTCACCGTTGTTTTCCTTTAGCCACGAATCTCCATTTTATACTCATCACTATTCAGACTCCTCCTTTCATGTCAGTGTTCTGGTGCAACCTTCTATATTAAGCCAAAGCCAGGCCCTCTGTTACCTCCCCATCTGCCCTCCAGCCTGCATGCGGTGATTTGCTAGGAAAAAAAAAAAAAAAAATCTAGCAGAGTAAACAAGTGACATCACTACAAATCACCCATCACTTATTTCCAAAAATTCTTCTCACAAAGCCAAAATAAAAAGAGAGCTGAATTCAAATGACTTAGACTACTTGTCTATTTTAAAGCAATGATGGTACTCAATCCAGAGATGTTATTTGAAGAGCTCTTGCCTGACTACATCTCAACCTAGAGTAAACTGTGGCTCCTGGAACCCTGGAATCCAGTGGGAGCTGGATCAAAGATGCCCAGTTCACAGTGAACACTCAGCAAATTTGAGCTTCCCCTTCTTGAGCATTCCCCACTGTAGCTGAACTATGGGGATTCCAAGAAGCAGAAATCAAGAAGCCAACAACAGACCTTTAAGGCCATTGTAAATCAAATGACCAGAGCTGATAACACACTGGACAGAGACCACTGGGAGGGTGTGGCAAACTCCCTGGAAAGGTCAAAGAGCTGGTCTTCTGCAGAAGCTAAGCAGGAACAGAACAGGACAGCACTTCAAGCAGAGAAAACAGCAAAGTGCAAGGTCTGTTTCAGGATGAGGACCAGTTCTGTATGGTGTGACTGGGGCCCAGATGTGGAGACAACGGGAGTCATGAAGCCAGGCTACCGAGAGCTCCAGTGTCCTGCAAAGAGGGCAGATTATCTAGCAGTTACAATGAGCCATTAAGCAGGAAAAGAGTAAGAGCAGACAAATGTAGAGAGACACGTGATGGCACCATGAAGAATGGGTTGGAAAGGAGGCCTGGAGGTTGCCTAGAAACCCAGCTGAGGTGAGATAAGAGTTTGAATGCAAATAGTGATTAGCAAGATAAAGGATGGACTTTTTTTTAAAGAATTATTTTATTTAACTTTATTTATTTATTTATTTTAATTTGAACAGAGTGAGAGACAGAGAAAGCTAGAAAGCAAGCTGCCAGATCTGGGACTAGAACTTCAGTCAGTCATGTGGGAGTCCAGAGCCCCTAACCACCATGCCACCTACCAGCTCCTGATAAAGAATGGACCTTAACAAATTGATTTCTTCCCAGCTTATATTCCTCAAGGCAGAGATGGTCAGATTTTCCTTGTGTCCCAAAAGCACATAGCATGGAATAATTTGGACTACTACCTTTTAAATACAGGGACCAATTAATCACTTTATCATTCACAACACTCCTCTCTTCTTTCAATCAATATGGATTAAGCACTAATGAAATGTCCTAGACTGGTAGTTAGGGACACAGAAACAAGACAGCTGTGACAGTTGAGGAATTCAGAATTTAGTAGAAGACAGATGGATATTGAAGACAGAAGTCAGACTGCTTTTTCCTATTTCCAAAATCCCTTCCATAGGGCCTGGGAGGAGTCAGGCCCACAAACATTAACAGACCATCTTGGCCTGTTGATAAGAGAACTCTTTTTTTTTTTTTTTTTGGAGAGGTTTTTTGGCTATAGGGTGCGTGCGCTTGCCAGAAAAACAGAGAGAGAGACAGAGAGACAGAAAGCGAGAAATCACCCCCCAGGGAGAATGGCCACGCCACAATCCTTTCTTCTCCATTCTCTTCTCGGGATCTTGGGCATGCACACACACGCACCCGGCGTGAATTTAAGCCACCAAGTCCGGGACTTGAACTGCAGTTGGCTACATGGGAGTTCAGCAACATAGCCATTACGCTAACTGCTGGTCCCAAGAGAACTCTTCATACATCCTTTCTGATCACCTAAGAACTGTAAAAGCCATCTATGGCCTACAAGACCCCCCACCACCACCACTTCCAGATTTCCCACCTTTTGGGGCCAGATCAATGGGAAAACTCTTTTCACTAAATTCCAAAATTTGTCTCTCACTCTCAGAACCAAATAAAAGGAACCCCTGTATCTGATCACCCTGAGAAAGGCATGTTTACCTTTCTCCAGGCCTGGTCACACATATATGTGGTTAGAAATAAACTGCATTAGAGGTCATCAGGTGCCATGGTGGTTAAGGGCACTGGATTCCCACATAGTCGACCACAGTTCAAGTCCCAGACCTGGCAGCTTGCTTTCTTACTTTCCCTCTGATTCTCTCTCTGTGTCACTCTGACCCTCTCTGGTCAAATTAAAAGATAAGTAAACAAATAAATAAATATATAAAGTTAAGTAAAGTAACTCTTTAAAAAAGAAGAAATAAACTGCATTAATTACTATTTCTATGGAGTTAGTTATCTCCATTGACAATATACAGATAATAACCACAGAGTGCTCTAAGAGGTATATACACATAGGGTGTAGGTACACCAAGGAAAGTCAAACTAGCTACTTGGCATGGAGAGGGTAACATTTTCTTTTCTTTTAGAGATTTTTGCTATAGGATACATGTGCTCACCAGAGAGACAGAAAGTGAGAAATCACCCATCAAGGGGATGGCCACACCGCAATACCTTCTCTTCCATTCTCCTCTTGGAATTTTGGGCACACACACACATATGTCCCCAATGTGACTTTCAAGTCTCTGGGTCCAGGACACAAGTCATGGTCAACTGTGTGGAGCCCAATGCTCCAACCACCATGCTACCCCTAGAGGGTAACATTTAACACCATGGATGTCTTAATAATCTAAAAATACTTTCACCAATTTTTAAAATGATATATATATTGCCAGTAACATTTTCCACTAACTTAGCTGAAATTATATTCAATGAATTATCCAAAACATATCATTCCAGATACAGAAGATGTGATACAGTCTATGAACTTCTGTTTAATATTACAAATATTCAAAGCAAATCCCATTTGTATAGTTCTGCTTGTTAGCTGGGGCTCACCTGTTAATTACTAGGATGAAAGACATCTTCTCACCTTTTCAAGTTTCTACTGTTCAGTTGATTCTTAGCATCAAATTTCACCAAAAAAAAAAAAAAAAAAAAAAAAACGAACAAAATGCCAATTTAGGGGGTGTGTTATGTGTTCTATGAAAAAACTTACCCATGATTTTAAAAACGTCTGCACCAAAATGAAGTCATACTTAAAGTTCACGTCTCCATGAACTTTTTGAAGTCCCCTTTTACATTCATAGGCCTCCTGGAGTCAAGCGCACATTCTGTATTGATCTTGCACAATAAAAGCCTTTGCTTATACATAACTCTCTTCAGACTACTTTTGGTGGCCTTAGTTCACTTTCAAATAATTTTTCCATTAACTGGGAGGCATTCCCATAGTACTCCACCCCCTCCATATCCTTCCTGTGCTGGGTCACTTAAAAATAACTACCCCTGAAGCATTTAAAAATCCAGGAAATTATTTTAGCGGAAAAATCACTGGCCATCACAATTGTGCTAAAATGGAGAACCCAGGGTAGATCTCTGGAGGTTTTCAAATAAAAACCTTATCTTTTAGATAGTATGAAATTCTTTACTTCTTACAACTCCTTATCTCACTATCAGAACAATTTGTTTACAATACGTGATTGTGTAGGGGAGCAGGCTCTTTACCTAATATCCCCTATTCTGTGACCATAAAATCTATTTTTATGAATTCCCATGCCACAAAAATATCTTCACTTAGAATTTAGAATTTTTCACAGAGCTATTTCCTATATCAGTTCCTAAATGGTAAATTATTTTAATTACTTTTATAAGGTATGCAAGTTTATTACAAAAAATTAGACCACATAAATAAGCAAGAAGGGAACCAGCAGTTAGCGTAATGGCTATGTCGCTGGACTCCCACATAGTCGACCGCGGTTCGCATCCCGGACCCAGTGGCTTAAAACTCACGCCGGGGACGTGTGCGTGCGTGTCCAAGATCCCGAGAGAAGAATGGAGGAGAAGGGATTGCAGCGTGACCATCCCCTCTGGGGGGGTGATTTCTCGCTTTCTGTCTCTATGTCTCTCTCTGTCTGGCGAGCGCACGCGCCCTATAGCAAAAACCTCTCCAAAAAAAAAAAAAAAAAAAAACTTAAATAAACAAGAAGAAAATTAAAATAGCTCAGTTTTTCCCAAAGAGAAATCAGTGCTAACAGTTGGAACCTGTTTCTTTCAGAATTTTTAAAAGTGTAAATTCATATATTTCTCTTAAAAAAAACTAATCAGCAGGGCCAACAGATGATGTGGTGGTTGAGGTGCTGGACTCCCATGTGGTTGACTGTGGTTCGAGTCCTGGACTTGGTGGCTTGAGACTCACACTAGGCATGTGTGTGTGCAGGCCCAGAATCATGAAAGGAGAGTGGAGAAGGGATTGCGGCATAGCCATCCTCTGCTAGGATGATTTCTCATTTTCTCTTTGTCTCTCTGGCAAGCACACATGGCCTATATCAAAAATCTCTCTCGGGACCAGCAGTTAGCGTAATGGCTATGTCGCTGGACTCCCACATAGTCGACCGCGGTTCGAGTCCCGGACCCGGCGGCTTAAACTCACGCCGGGCGCGTGTGCGTGCGTGCCCAAGATCCCGAGAGGAGAATGGAGGAGAAGGGATTGCGGCGTGGCCATCCCCCCTGGGGGGTGATTTCCTGCTTTCTATCTCTCTGTCTCTCTCTGTCTGTCTGGCGAGCGCACGCGCCCTATAGCAAAAACCTCTCCAAAAAAAAAAAAAAAAAAAGAAAAAAAAAAAAAAATCTCTCTCTCAAAAAAAAAATAATAATAAAATACTAGAGGCCAGTAGATGGCATAGCAGTTACATTGTTGAACTCCCACATGGCCAATCATGGTTTGAGTCCCAGACCTGGCAGCTTGAAACTTATGCCAGGCATATGTGAGTGTGTGCTCAAGATCCCAGGAGGAGAATGAAGAAGGAACTACAGTATGGCCATCCACCCAGAAAGGGGATTTCTCACGTTCCCTTTCACTGTCACTATCTCTCTCTCTCTCTCTCTCTCTCTCTCTCTGGTGAGTGCACACACCCTAAGGTAAAAACTTCTCAAAAAAAAAATTTAGTTTATGTTATGGGGTGTGCACACTCACTAGAGAGAGACAGAAAAAAAGAGGGAAAATGAGAAGTCATCCCCTGGAGGGGTGGTGGCCATACTGCAATCCCTTCTTCTCTGGCTACTCTTCAGATTTTGGACACACACGCATGTGTGCCCATTGTGATTCTCAAGCTACCAGATCTGGGAAGGCGGTTATATAAGATCCCATGACTTAACCTCCATGCCATCTGCTGGCTCTGATAAACATTCTTTAATAACTCATTGCCATCATTTATATTGGCGATATAAGTCTGTGGATATAATTATATCAGATTTTATACTTGGACATCAACGGTGTACTCTATTTTTCATTATTAATGATAAGGCAATAATGGGTATACTTACACACACATCTCTGCACACTCGTCCAATCAGTCCCTGAAGTCAGAATTCTAGAAGTACACTTGCTGGACCTAAGACCAAATGTGGGCCGGCTGCAGCAGCACACGAGGTAGAACCGCCGCTTGGGAGGCTAGAAGCCACAGAGGAAGGCCTGGGGTTGTTCAGTTTCCAGACAACCTGAAGGCCAGCTGCAGTCACGTGTACCTGTTATCCTAGCTAACTGAGAAGCCAGGGCAGGAAAATCATAACACGTGGAGACCCTGTCAAGAACGTCTCTCTCTGTCTCTCCCTCCCTCTCGTTCTTACAGGGAGAGGGGAAAAGTCTATACATTAAGATCATGACTTTCGCATTACAAGAAATATATAGGTCATAGGCTGTTTAAAACATCTTTAATAGAAAAACAAAAGAAAGGAACAGCTGATTTAAAATAAAGCATAAAGTAATAAATATACCTATAGTTGAAAAACACAAAGTAAAGTAAATACTTTTTACTTAAAAGTATATACTGCTAAATTATAGCTTAGCTGTCAATAAACCACAAACCCCAAACTAGAATATACATTGGGCCTAGTTAAGTTTGCTAAACCTGTACCCCCAGCAAAACCAGCGAGGATTATTCAAGAGGCTGCTTGAAGAAAGAGCTCTGTAAGCAGTACACTAGGATGCCATACCACAAGTCGGCACGGGACAACAGAGACGCAATACGCACCAGGAATGCAAGCCACACGTGTCATTTCAAACTGCTAGTGGTCACATTAAAAAAAAAAAAAAAAAAAAAAAAAAAGTAGCGAAGCAGGTGAAATTATCTTCAATATCTATAATATCCTTTTGACCTGTAATCAAATTCTTCATATGGAGATCTTTGATGGTTTTATTTTTTTAGTTATTGTACTAAGTCTTCACATTCCAGCCTGTATAAGTGGAAACACATCCATCCCACCTTGAACCAGCCACATGTTAAGTGCTTAGCCACACGTGGCTACCATAATGAACAACGCCAATGTAGGGCAGAAATTGGCAACTTTTTTTTATAAGGGGCCATATATGAAATATTTTAGGCTATGCAGAACAGGGGCAAAATGAGGCATATTATGCAGATACTTAAATAGGACTGTTTGCCTGGGAGGGCCTTCCAGAAGAGCGGGCAGCTTTGTGCCCAAGTGCCCTCAGATGGAGACGCTCTCAGGATGAAGAACAACTGGTCCCAGGGCAGGTAGGGAAGTCGCCATCAGTTTCAGCCAGATCCCAGTGAGCCCTGTTCTGTCCCACCCACCCCCACCCCCACGACCAGGGTGCACGTCGTCACTCAACACCTCCCACACAGAGACCCCACCACCCGGCACCTTGAAGCTCTCACAGCAAAGACCCCGATGTGCTGGTGGCAGTCACAGCAGGCTCTGGGAAATGAGGCATAACTGGCCAGAGGCACAGGTGCTGGGGACAGAGGGGTGACAGGAGCAAAGGAGATGTACCAGCTTGGTCTCTGGCTGCCAGTTCATGGCCTTTCACTAGGGTAGACCTCCTTCTAGAATAGACTACAGGGTACAGGAGGATTAACAAAGATATTTACACAGCGAAGATTCTGAGAAAGTCAGTCCTACCTAAACCTCCCTGAAGAAAACTGCTTCACTGTGTAACCTGCTTTCCCCATCCCCCTGCCTGGCACCCGAGCACGTTAGTGGCTACTCTTCATAACACACGGCTCACTTGGAGAGACACTGCTCCAAGCTCTGAGAAACTCTGTGGAGCTCTGTTTGATTATCGAGAAGAGCTCCCCACAGTAAATATTTTTTTAATGATTATTTATTTAATTTTATTTATTCATTCATTTATTTTATTTTGACCAGAGAGAGACACGGGGGCAGGGAGGAAAAGCAAAAAAGCAAGGCACCAGGTCCAGGACTCGAACCGTGGTTGGCCACGTGGGAGTATCCAGCGCCTTAACCACCATGCCACCTGCTGGTTCCCAAGTAAATCTTATTAATAACAGAATCAAACTCCTATCCCACACCCTGCCCCCAGCCACACCATTGGCCCTATGTGCCTTTTGCTCTTATTCAAACATTATTTTCCAACTTGAACCTAAATGTCCATGTCTTAAGTCAAAAGGAACCTAGCTCTTCTTACTATGAGTTAGACTGGGGTTCTCAGTCAAGGACAACCTTAGATGTTCCTGAAACCCTCCCGACCTAAAGCCAGAATGGTCTTCTCCTAAAACACATGCAGCCTTTACTAAACCTCCCACATAATCACAGAACACCTTCATGAACACCATGTCATCGTCATAGATACGGGCTTTCAGGACTGCAGAGAAGAGACCTTAAACTTCTTTCACAGGCCTCAATACAGCACTTAACACTTGGCAGTGCACAAACCCTGCTTAGCGAATTAACTGGGAAAGGAATGCCAGGGCTCTGACAAAGGTGAGTTGAGTTGGTGGGTACACTCGGGCCTCTTAAAAGCCACCAGAGGTGAGGATATATGAGGGGACTTAGGAAAGTTTGCGGGTGGGCTGGCCCTGTGGTCCAGGGGTAAGCACTGTTTGGAGGGAACTGTATACCACATAGCTGATCGCAGTTCGAATCTCAGTCCCAGCAGCTTGAAATACCCACCAGGGACCAGCATGTGGCAAGATGGCTTAGGCGTTCCCACATGGCTATTGCAATTTTAGTCCCAGACATGGAGGCCTGCTTTCTTACTTTTACTCTCCCCACCGCTCTGCCCACCCCCCCCCCCAACTAGTGAGCACACGTGCCTGAAGGCATATTTTTAAAAAATAATAATAGATAAAATCAAATAATTATTTTAAAGAACAAACAAATAAATCCACCAGTTGCATATGCACTTGCCTAGGATCCTTCTAGGAAGGAAGAATGGTAGAAAGGGGATTGCAGAGTGACCAGGCCCCACTGGGAAGGGGAGAGCACCTTTTCTTTTTCTGTCTGTCTTTCTCCCTCTCTATCTCTCTGGTGCATATGTGTGCCCTCTGGAATTAAAAAAAAAAAAATTTATAGAGCAATAAAAGTAAAGTATTTTATTTTGGTGAAAAAAGATTTTGAAATCCATGCAGTTTTTCCATAATACATATTTTCCATGAACTGTTGAAGAGCCTATGTACATTCAAACTGCCACAAATAACAAAGGCCTGCTATTACCTGTGCTGATCTATCATTTTAGGGCATGAACCAAGTCACTATCATGCTTCACCGTGAGTGAGTTAATATACAGTCCAATCTATTTCTCTTTAGGATACTTTATCCTTTACATAATTTGTCTTTAAAGGCAGATTTAATGCATTGTAATTTTCCCTTTGAAATGAGTCTTTGCTTTAAAGAAGCACTTTTTAGTATAGTATGAAAAGGAAATGAGTAAGATACCTCTGAAAGAGGAAACTGCTACACAGGCACACACACACAGGCACACACACAGAGGCACACACACAGGCACACACACACAGGCACACACACAGGCGCACACACAGGCACACACACAGGCACACACTCACAGGCACACACCCAGGCACACACACACAGGCACACACACAGGCACACACACACAGGCACACACACAGGCACACACACACAGGCACACACACACAGGCACACACTCACAGGCACACACACAGGCACACACACAGGCGCACACACACAGGCACACACTCACAGGTGCACACACAGACGCACACACACAGGCACACACACAGGCGCACACACACAGGCGCACACACAGGCACACACACACAGGCGCACACACAGGCACACGCACACACACAGGCACACACACAGGCACACAAACACAGGCACACAAACACAGGCACATAGGCGCACACACACACACAGGCACACACACAGGCACACAAACACAGGCACACACACAGGCGCACACACACACCCATAAGTGAGCTCACAGACCCCAGCAACAACAAAAACAACTCATGTTGTAAGAAAGCCTTTTCCAGGTCAACAGGTCACATGGGGTTAAGGCACTGGATACCGCATGACTAGTTTCATGGTTTGAGTCCCGGCCCTGGTGCCTTGAGAATCACACTGGGTGTGTGTGCATGCGTGCCCAAAATCTCAAGAGGAGAATGGAGAAGGAATTGTAGCATGGCCATCCCCCTGGTGGTGATTTCTCATCTCTCTCTCCCTCTCTCTCTCTCTCTCTCTCTCTCTCTCTGTCTGGGGAGTGCACACACCCTACAGCAAAACTGGGAAAAGAAAAGAAAGAAATGCCCTATTCAGGTCTGTTGTGCCTTGGACTACTGAGAACACTATCTAAGACTCTAACTATGGATTTATTTCATTTTTAAAAAGTTATCATATAGGTAACATATTCTCCAAAGCAAATCATGCCACCAAGGCCTGAAAATCCAAAAGCATGTATGGGATTGTAGAAATAGAAAGTTTGAAATCAAGACTGTTCTGGGAAACTTAGAATTTATGCTGTGGTATCAATTAAACCATGAAAAGCCAAATCATATTAACAATAACAACTTCAAAAGTCTTAATAAAATCTAAACTGAGAGGTTTTCACTTCTCAACAGTGACTATACACTTAACTATATGGGTTTATTGGGGCTGTAGTAATCTGGTCAATCTATACGGAGCTCCAAAACCTTAAGTGGCTTTTAGACAAATATGAAAAAGAGATTACAAAGTATCTAGAAAATTCCTGCAAGCAAAGTCATCAGCAGTAGTAGGGCTAGCAGGGCGTGTGGCAAGTGGACTCCAGAAGAATCCCACTTCAGCTGAATCCCACTTGGGCCAGGAGAAAAGCCCATGTTCCCATCCTCCTTTCGTCAAATGATGCAGACACACCGAACAAACAAGCCTTCCAGCACTCAAAAACAGTTTTCAAATAAAATGATTTATCTACACATCACATTTAGTAACCTCATTTACTGCAATTCACAGTGAAGTATAAGCTTTTAAATTGAGGAGAAGAGTTACATAAGAAGTTCAGCAGTATTCTTTCAAGAGTCCTGTCTGTGGGAACAGCAGTTAGCGTAATGGCTATGTCGCTGGACTCCCACGTAGTCGACCACGGTTCGAGTCCCAGACCCAGTGGCTTAAACTCACGCTGTGCGCGTGTGCATGCGTGCCCAAGATCCCGAGAGGAGAATGGAGGAGAAGGGATTGTGGTGTGGCCATCCCCCCTGGGGGGTGATTTCTCACTTTCTGTCTCTCTGTTTCTCTCCGTCTGTCTGGCGAGCACATGCGCCCTATAGCAAAAACTTCTCCATAAAAAGAAAAAAGAAAAAAAAAAAAAAAAGAGTCCTGTCTGTGGCCAAGATTATCCTCACAATCAAGACCTACACAGAAAGCCATGACCGGGAAGGGGTGGTGAGCCCCCTGAGGACGCGATGTTCTAGATGGAAAGAATAACAATAAATCCAAGGAGGCAAGGCGGCTTTCATCATTTAGGTAGGAAAAAATGAGTCTCCTAACCCAGGAGAGTTCATTGTTTTGTTTCAGTCTTTTAAACCACAAAGGTAACATAATCAGGTTGAAGGAGGGCTAACATCACCAAACTGTCAAATTTGCCATTCCCTAACCACAATGGAAGAAACAAAAACCCATTGTCTGCCAAAGGAGCAGACAATGCAGCTGCGTGAGGAATCAGCGGTGGCAGCACGGCAGCACGGTTTTAGTGAGCAAAGACCTTGTGGCCACAGGGGCTACCAGGAGAGAGAAAAACCAGCCAGAGTAGGAAGTCAGCCCGTGACCAGGTGGTTAAGGCAGCTGGGTCTCACACGGCCAACAGTCAATCTGAGTCTCAAACTCGGTGACTTGAAAAACATGCTGGGTACACGTGCATGCATTCCCAAAATCTGAAAAGAGGGATAAACAGAGGAGACAGGATTGCAACACGACCATTTTCCTTGGAGGAGAGAGGTACTTTCTCACTTTCCCTCTCTCTCTCCCCTTCTGTTTCTGGCAAGTGCATGGGCCTTCTGGCAAATTTTTTTTAGAAAAGAAAAACCATGGGACCAGCAGATGGCATAATGGTTACATCACTGGACTCCCACGTAGTCCACCACGGTTCAAGTCCCAGACCTAGCAGCTTGAAACTCATACTGGGCACATGTGCGTGCATACTCAAATTCCCAAGAGACTGGAGGAGGTGGGATTGCGATGTGGCCACCCCTCCAGAGGTAATTTCTTGCTTTCTGTTTCTCTGTCTCTGTCTCTCCTGTGAGCATGCATGCCCTATTGCAAAAATCTCTCTCAAAAATCAGCTAGGGTAAAGGTAGGCATGAAAACATCTACCATCTTTCCAAGTATTATAACTTTTCAGAACAAGCACTTCAGAAACCAAGTACTGGGGCCTTGGGACCAGCAGTTAGCGTAATGGCTATGTCGCTGGACTCCCACGTAGTTGACCGCGGTTCGCGTCCTGGACCCGGTGGCTTAAAACTCATGCCGGGCGCGTGTGTGTGCGTGCCCAAGATCCCGAGAGGAGAATGGAGGAGAAGGGATTGCGGCGTGGCCATCCCCCCTGGGGGGTGATTTCTTGCTTTCTGTCTCTCTGTCTCTCTCTGTCTGTCTGTCGAGCACACGCGCCCTATACCAAAAACCTCTCCAAAAAAAGAAAAAGAAAAAAAAAAGGAAACCAAGTACTGGGGCCAGATCATGTCACAACGGTAAACCAAGAAGCTCTGCAAGGCTGACCCACATGGGAAGGTTCCAGGTTCATGTGTGGAGACCTCCCTGAGCACACCTCACACACAGGTATCTGTGATATGAGGCTGGCTGATGCTGAGGGTAGATTGAAGTATCAGGACCCTGTTGGGAGTCCCTGTATGTGTCTGTCTCCATCTCTCTCTCTTTCACACACATGTGCACACAACCACGGAAGAAGTAAAAACAAGCTTCAAAAAAAGTCTTGCACTGAATATCTCTTCTTCTTCCATGGATGTGATAACCCCTGTCTTTAGATGTAATTATTACCAAAAGGCCAGAGCTCACACACTAGATATCCTCACACCTGTGTGTCCTTCTAAATACACAGGCAAAGCTCTTTCAAAACACAAATAAATGCCAAGTATCTGCCATATGTCTTTGTTTCTAAAACAGTACTATAAAATGCAACATAAGTCAATATGTGTTTTTAGGAGAAGAATTAGCACATCAATCAAATGCACGTAATGATTGAAAATACACGTAATTGCAGAAAATACAGAATGTTAAATTGCAAGTATTCCTAGAATCAATAAAATATGATAATTGTGGGCATTTCTACTTTGTCCATTCAAAAGAAGCTTATTGATAATAGACTTAGGCACTTTAATCGTAGCAGTTATTACCCCTAGGAAAAATAAATTCCACCAAACAGCATTCATAGTCCAGTTTTATTTCCAGAAATCACACTACTACATTGGCTAAATTTACTTCTATGTTTTAATTCACAGATGAAAATATACTGTCATTTCAGAAATTAACATACATAACTACCTTGAAATACAAGTGATGTACTTATTAAAAGAAATAGTTTTTAATTTAGGTGAAGAAGTTGGGAAACCTCCCTTTATAGTGATGGTTGAAAGGAAGACTCCCACTTCGCTCTTTCATTTGCTCATTTGTTTGCATGTGCCCCTCCTGCCCTGCCTGTTGATTCACAAATGCCATCCTGGAGTTCACTGCACTGTCACTCACAGTAGGGAAACGCAGCTTTCCAGTGTGTAAACAACCCAATATCCACTGCAGGGAAATGGTGTTGGACATCTGTGTGACAGAATACTGCAAGATCGTCACAAACAACGTTTTCAAAGCATCTTCACTGGCAAACAAAACGCTCACGATATAATGTCGAGTAAAAAGTCGGGACCCAAACTCTACATACAGTAGGATGCCAATTATGTCTCCATGGCACCTAACTGTCGATTACATGTGCACACAGAAAAACACGCCTGAAAGAAATCCTCCAGCATAAATCAATACTACACAGAGTTTTCTCTGAGGGACAGAATTTCCAGAGATTTCAGTTTTCTTCTCTTACAGTTCTCCGTGCATTTCAAATTTTACACATACAATAATTATAACACATAAAATAAAAACATGCTTTAAAACATGTTCTGTTAACATGGCACTTTTTACCAGAAGAAAGAAAAATAAGTAAGCCATGGACTTGCATTATTTTCTCTTCTAGTACACATTTAGACGTTCCCTGTTTAAAAAGGGAAAAGTGGTACTAAGAAGCACAAATATCAATTGTCTTTCACTGATCTACCCTTTATGGTAATACCTTCCAGGACCAGCAGGTGGTGTGGTGATTAGAGTGCTGGATTCCCATACAGCCACCCTGTTTGAGATTCAGACCCGGTGGCTTGAAAATTACAACAAATAGATAAATTCAAGGGGACCAGCAGTTAGCGTAATGGCTATGTTGCTGGACTCCCACGTAGTCGACCACGGTTTGCGTCCCGAACCCGGTGGCTTAAACTCACGCCAGGCCCGTGTGCATGCATGCCCAAGATCCTGAGAGGAGAATGGAGGAGAAGGAATTTTGGCGTGGCCATCCCCCCGGGGGGTGATTTCTCGCTTTCTGTCTCTCTGTCTCTCTCTGTCTTTCTGGCGAGCGCACGCGCCCTATAGCAAAAACCTCTCCAAAAAAAAAAAAAAAAAAAGATATTGGGGCTGTCAAGTAGCATGGTGGTTAAGGGTCCTACACTCCCACATGGCCAACTGCAGTTCGAGTCCCGGACATGGCAGCTGGCTTTCTCACTTCCTCTTCCTCCCCTCACTCTGTCCCTCTCTGGTCAAATTTAAATAAATAGATAAATAAATAAATAAATAAATAAAGTTGAATAAAATAATTCTTTAAAAAAAAGGTAATATCTTCCTGCATTCGATTAAAGTAATCTTTTAACTATTTCTTAAAGTATTTACCATTGACTAGATATTATCCACTGAACTTAAAAATCGTGGACTCACATGGTCCAGCTGGTGGCATGGAGGTTAAGGTAGCTAGATCCCAAATGACTGTTCTAGTCTCAGACCCAGAAGTTTGAAAAACACACCAGCTGCATGTGTATGCATGCCCAAAGTCTAAGAGAGGAAATGGAGAAGACAGCATTAAGGCACAGCTATTCCTATGGGGGGGTGCTTTCTCACTTTCCCTCTCTCCTGCTCTCTCTCTCTGTCTCTCTTGCACGCACGGTGGTGAATAAATATGCCCTCTATTTTACACACACACATGTACACACTGTGTATGCATGTATACATAATATATGCGCGTATATAATATGTATGTGTGAGTATATATATATTTATGTAATGTATACATAAATTTGGGATTCATAAAAATGCCAATGAACCGAGTGGAGAAGTTATCTAATTCTCACAATGGACCATAAAATGAACATATGTAGTAACCAAACTTTCAGTTGATTTGTTGTATAACTCATCCTCACTTAAAATTTTTATAAAGTGATAGTGTAGAATTTAAAATAACATTTTTATAGTGTTTTATAACTTACAAAGTGCTTTCACATTGATTGTCTCAATTAACTTAATATCCCCACCTCATTAGGTAGGAATCACCATGCACACTTTCCAGATGAAGACATGGCTTAGCCTGAGGCTCATAGCTTGTTTAAGGTGGACCTAGAATCGGAACGTGGGAAATTGGCCTGGATACACTGGGCATTTTGTATCACTCAGCTGCATAGAATGCCATTGCTTCTTCTTTTTATTTGTTTTACTGTCTAGGAAGAATGAACTGACTTATACCTGCAGCAAAATGACTACTTTAAATCAAATACTCATGAGATAGATAGGTAGACAGACTCAGATACAAGTAAACCAAAAGCAAGGTTTATAATAAATCCTATTTATTCTTCTACTGTTTGAGGAATAAATAGAATACACACCTGGAAACCTTCAAAACATACACCTTACCATTTATTAATAATATAAAGGTAAATATCTGTAAAAGAAAAAACAAAAACTCATGACTACACTACAAGTAGATATTTTGTTTTACATACTTAAACATGCAATGTTCAAAAATGTTTAGAATTAAATTGATAAAATAAGAATTAATTAACTTAGTAGTAGTTTATCATTATTGAACTGAAAGTAGCTAACAGTTATGTTTTTAGGGGGAAAAACATAACTTTTTCACTGTTTTTAAAGGATTTCACACATTTTTGGACTCGTTATTAAAACTAATTGCTAGATAGTGATGGTTAATCAGCTTGTTGTACATCCTTTCTCCCCCCTCCCCAAACACACTATGAACAATTTCCAAAGCTGGACACAGCTTACACACACACACACACACACATATATGCATCACTGAGCTAGTGAGGCAGCCAGGGCATGAGGAGTAAAGATACCTGAGAGAAGGGATGCAAAAGAGTGGGTGTGAAAGTGAAAGTCTGGAAGTTTTCTCCTCCGGGCATTTGCCAGTCTGTAAATACAGAGCCAAGAAACTAAAAACCAAGCAGAAGCAGCAGTGAAGAGATTGGGAACCAGCACTGAGTTTTTTAGCAGTCTCTCAGGACTAAGGAGACTAAACATCCCAGAATTCCAGCTAGGACCCAGGAAAAGCTATACTTTATAAATTAAAGCAAACTGAAACTAGACAAGCTCTCACAAAGCCTAAAACCTAACTGACCAACGCAATGGATTAATGCAGTCGTACCTCCACACCCGCCAGAAAGCAAAAGCAAATCCTCTCTGGAGAAAAGTAACATGATCCAGAGCCTCAGATTACCTCTGTGATTTTTCATACACAATGCCCAGCATTCAATCAAAATTACAAGGCACATAGGCAGTTATAACTTTGTTGCTGAGACCTTGGCAAAACTGTCCTATAGAAACCTTGTGACTCTCTAGCCTGAAATTCCCATTTTAGGATGGATCAACTCAGACTCAAGAACTAATAAGGTGAGAAGAACCAGATCTTTGCTTGTCAAATAGAAATGGCATATTCAAGTATGTAGCTGGTCTAGCCCCAGCAACATCTGTTTTATATTTTTAAAAGTAGCACGTAGCAGGGCCAGTAGGTGATGTAGTGGTTAAGGCACTGGACTACCACATAGTCAATCACAGTTCAAGTCCTGGACCTTGTGGCTTGAAAATCATGCCAGGCACATGTGTATACAGGTCCAAAATCTCAGGAGGAGAAGGGGTTGCAGCATGGCCATCCCCCTTGGGCGAGGGGCTCTCACTTTGCCTCTCACAGTCTCTCTCTGTGTGTCTCTCTGGAGAGCACACATGCCCTATGGCAAAAACCTTTAAAAAAAAAAAAAAAAAAAAAGTAGCAAGTGTTCCTCTGGGGAAAATTTTAGCCCCTACTCTGCTAATCCAAAGCAAAGCTGTAAGATTCAGAGATATTCCCTAAGTACCTGGGTCTAGTTCACTGATGGTTCAGCTAAGCTGAAACCCAGTGGTGTTCACCGGGGTGCTGAAGCTATTCAGACTCAGCGTCAGCCATGCAGAAGCAAAAGCAGATGTGACTGCTCCATTCAGGGAGCAGAACTCAGATTTGGGGGATGTTGCCAATGGCAAAGCTATTTGAATCACCTCTTAGAAAACTATAAACTAAAGACCTTTCCTTCTTTTTTTTAATGTGTTTTTTTATTGAAAGAGAGAAAAAAGAGAAATAGACAAATACCCTTGATAGGGCCTTCATCCTGGACCTTCACCATGTGTTTGTATTCCAAGCCCTGCAGCTAGCCAGGACCACAAGCATGTTGTGGTTGTGCCTCGTGTGTTCGGGAAGATCCATGATGCACACACAAGGCCTTCTTATATGGCTTCCAGCACCATTCAGCAGCCTTCCCTTCTGTCTACACCACTGCAGCTGGACCTAAAGAGACTGATCTTTGGGGATATGAACATGGAAATAAGTCATGGCTGTGGAAAAGTACACTTAAGTAGATTCTCTCTTAAGAAAAACCACATCTCTTATGTGACCAACTGAAATCGAGCTGCTGATCAAGTCTGACTCTGTTTCTGATGCAGAACCAACCACTGCATGGCTGGCTTGTCACTCTTACCAAAAGTTGACCAATTTTCTCACGACAGGGGAGGTCCTATTACAAGAAGTATTTTCTCTCCTCCTCTTAGTAGATTGGCTGTATCGGAGCTTTGAACCCCTCTCTGGTTATCATGCTGCCTCACTACTGCTGATACTTTTCCAAGTTACTGGTCAGCTATTTCCAGCCACACCATTATGGCCCTTGAAGTTCATCTGTGCACTCAACAGTGGACCAATTGTCTGACCCCCTCATCTCCTCCTGGTCCGTACACTTTGGGAAGGCAATTTGATCACTGAAATAGCTATCCCCAGAAAGGGATCCTCTAGTCTTGGCCACTTCCTGGATAACGATCAGCACAAAAGGGATCAGGAGAAAGAATTATTAGAGGGTATTATGTAGACCCTTTTTGAAAACTGAGAATTCTGTCCTCACCAGCACTGGGCATGATATATTTTTCTTTCCCCAACAGCACCCATAGACTGGTCTGGTTGGCACACTGTCTAGGTGGCAGCATAGCTGGAAGAAGGCCTCAGGGACTCAAATTCAACTCTAGTAGAGCTTTATAAAAAGCACCGTGTGCCTCTTCCCTTGACCCTGCCAGATGAAAGGTCTAGGTGTGAGTAGGAGGTGATTGGAAAAAAGGAAAGGTAGAGGTACTGAAAGAGGATACCCCAAATTTTTGGAGGCAGACGAAGAGCCACAACCCAGCACAGGGGGAAGGAATATCTTAAATTCCAGGATGACAAGAGAGGAAAGAACAGGATGATGTTTTGTCTTTTAGAATTGTCCTGGGGCTGGCAGGTGACATGATGGTTAGGGCACTGGACTACCACATGGCCGACCATGGTTCGAGTCCTGGACCCAGAGGCTGGCTTTCTCGCTCGCCTCCTCTCTGTTTCTCTCTGGTCAAATTGAAGAATAATAATTAATTAATTTAATTTAATTACTATTTCTTTTTAGAAAATGAATTGCCCTTAGAGCCTTTGATGTGGCAATCCCAATCTATCTAACTTACAGTTGCACCCTCTGTCTCTCTGTCACTGTCTCTCTCTGGCAAGCGAACATGCCCTCTGGCAATTGAAAATGAAAAAAATAATTTTAATTTATTGTTAAAAGAACACTTAAAGGATCCAGCAGCTACTGTGGTGGTTAAGGCACTGGACTCCCACAGGACCGACCGCGGTTCAAGTCCCACACCTGGCAATTTGCCTTCTCACTTTCGTATTCTCTCTCTCTGGTAATCTCATATGGCCTATAGCAAATTTTAAAAAATAATAATTAATAAAATAAACAATTATTTTTTAAAATAAAGAAAAGAGAAGAAGATCCCTCAGGGAAATCAGCAATTTAATTTCTTTTGGGGTGCCAGCAGGTGGCATGGTAGTTAAGGCGATAGACTCCCACAGGGCGGACTGCGGTTAGAGTCCCAGACCTGACAGCTTGAATTGCACTGGGAGTGTGTGTTTGCATGCCCAAAATCTCAGGCGGAGAATGTACTGTAATGTGGCCATCTCCCCTGGGGGATGATTTCTCACTTTCCCTCTCACTGTCTCTGTCTCGCTGCAGTGAGCTCATGGGACCTATGGCAAAAACCTTTAAAAAAAAAAAAAAAAAAAAGACTCTTCCAAGAGGAAGATCAAATCATGAAAATATCTCACACCATTATCACAACTAACTAATTTCAAACTTTCCTTTCTTTACAACACACTGAAACACGTGTAAAAGCAAATTCTACCATCATCTTTTCTTCACTACTGTCTTAAGGTCTTCCCATTATGATAGCACACACACAAACACATACACACACACACACACACACAAGAGATGATTATCTTTATAATAGCACACAGCATAACAAAAACACATTACAAACTCTTTCCAAAGTAGTTCTTTTCAGAGTTACATCTAGTACAATCTTTAATGCCAAGTAAGTGCCATGCCAAAAAGGAAAAAAAAAAGTCCTTATTTACAAGTGAAATTATACAATGTCTGGAACTTGCTTTAAAATTGTCTAGCAAAAAATAAAAACTCTGTGTGGAGGGACAGCTATAACAAGAAATGGCAGGAAGCTGAAGATTGCCGAGACTGGGTGATGGGTATATTGGTCTTCCCTGAAATATTTTCTTTTGCGTGTGTTGAATTTAAAGCCTTTTTTTTTTTTTTGTAAAGAGAGAAGGGAAAATCTTTCAAAGTGATCGTTCTATGAAAACAAGAAGAAGAAAATTAAGAAGCGTTACATTAGAGGAGTGATAAAAACACGGCTGGCAAACGTGCTACCTCACCAAGGGCCGGACTCCGTGCTAGCTCGTCCTGGGTTATCGCCCGTGAGCCTTTCCACAACCCAACAAAGTGGGGACCACCATGATTCCCACCTTCCAGGCACAAAACCAGGCTCTGAAAGTGAAACCGCTCAAGGTCATATAAATGTCATGTAGTGGAGCCAAGACTGAAATCCCCGCAGTTCAACCCCTGACTTGAACCATGCACAATATTACTACTTCTCTTGGAAAGTGATATTCTTAAAGAAAGCAGTTTCTTATTGTATATAAACAGCCTCCTCGTCCCATGAATCACTGACGATGTCTTGTCCTGACTTCTGTGTAAGGAGCTATAACTGTTACATAATCAGCCTCAGATCAAATTCTCACCTCCCTGTTCCCAGGTTGCTAACCCTGGGATACCTCCCCGTTTTCCAACGTCCCTCTGTTTGAAAGGACGAACCCCTCTTTTGTATTAGTCACAAAATGACACGCTCATAAGTACACTTCAGGAAGTAAATCAGGCATTGTCTGAGTTAAATCAGATAGCGACAAAACAAAACATTGCAGGAAGCTGAAAAATAATACAAAGTACCGGTAAGCAGTCCCCTACATCTCTGCTATTTCAGTTTTCAAAGGTCTCAGCAATGTCATATTGGTAAGTTTAAGAAGAACTGAAAAAAAGGAAATTGTGGTCTACATTTTTTTAATAAGGCACTAAAGGATCGATAGATTTTTTTTCTTTTTTTTTTTTTTCCAAACCAGAAGGTGTGTGCATGCTCCAGAGAGAAAGAAAGAATGCGGCTCTCACTCCCAATGGGCCCTGTTCACACTCCGATCCCCTTCTCTCGATTCCTCCTTCCCAGTAAGCTCCTGGGCACATGCACACACGTACACACACAGGCCCAGTGATTTTTAAGTTTCCCAGTCAGGGTTTACACCAAAATTGGTCATGTGGGAGCCAGCTTCCTCCTTCCACCCAGAGCTTACCTACTGCACCAGAAAGCCAGATGGTTATTTTTATATTCTCACATCATTCCATTTTCTCAAACTGCATAAAAAGTATAATTCTCATTCATTTACTTCTTTATTATATTAATTTACCTCATTAATGTACCTTTTTTTAAAAAATTTACCTCTCAATTATATTCTCATTAGTTATAAATTGTTCTCAGGTAGGCCTTCCCAACTTTCTATCTCATTTCTTTCATTACATCCCAAAAAGAAAAGAAAGTATATTACTTTAAATAAACACAAATTAACTCAAGCTTGCTATTTTTTCCCCTGCCTTTTCCCTAAAAAGTTCAGTCAGGCACTTTGTAGTCATTGGGAGGAGTTTTAGGGAAAACTCCTCCCAATGACTATGATTTGAATCATAAGTTTTTTGAGTGCCATTAGCAATGAAAATCATAACAACACGTGCTTTCTGAATTTCTGTCTGTCTACAGATCAACGCAAATGTCTTCTGCAAAAACAACAGAAGCTTCTATCCTTTAGTTTTTCTAAATATACACAATCAAATTTTAATTCTTTGAGCAAAAAATGCTAATACCCTTTGGTAGAGCCAAATTAATAAATTTCTGAAGTGAAGTTGAAAGGATGAGGTAGTGAAGGATCACAGAGCCTATTACACAGAAGGGACTTGCTAAATAAAAGCACCCTTTCCCCTCAAACACCTTCGCCTTCCCCTGGATGAAAGGGAAGTTTTCATTTTCCACAAATGGAGCTTTTTTGGATAGAAGTACCACCCAGACTCCTAAGTTCTCAATCAGCTGAAATGTGAAAGTTACAGCAATAGAAATGTAATGAATAATTCTGGAATAATGTTTCATTTTTAGAATAAGGGACAAATATTATAACGTGATCAAACATTTATCACAGTGCTATGTAGATACTTAAATATTATTTCTAGTTTCACTTAATACTAACTGAGATTTACTATACACACTTTTTATTTGAGGCACAGTAACTTCAGAGGAATTTCATCGTGATTAATTTAACAGAATGATTAATAACAAATCCTTAATCCTGAAAAATAAAGTTCTCCAAACTGCAGACAGATTGGGTTTATACCTGCTAATGATACAAATCTGCAACCTCCAACATATTTAACTGCGTAACAAATGTTGGATATCCAGTGATTTAAGGTAACAAACAATAAACACCACATACACACAGATACACACACACAGAGAACCTCTTCTTATAGGATAAAAGATCAAGTATGAAAAACACAAAGCCACTTGAAAATTATGAAAATTAGGAGTTAAGGCCCAAGTAAATCTATATTGTTTGTCAATCTGATTTATTTATTATTTGTTTGTTTGAGTATCAGATTAATTAAAAATACTCTTAAAGACTAAGTTTTTCTTTTCCTTTTTTTTTTTTTCTTAATTTCCCACATACATTCCCACATACAGTCAGCAGAAAGAGACAAAGAAAAAGAAAGCACCCCCCATGGGATGTGGTCACACCACAATCCCTTCTCCTCCACTTCTCCCTCCTGTTAAGACTTTGAGCACACAGGCACAGGCACCCACTGTGTTTTTCAGCTGCCAGGTCTGGGACTTAAACCGTGCAGCTCGCCATGTGTCAACTCCAGCTGTCTTAAACACCCCGCGAAGGGCTAACCCAAAGACTAAGTTTTTCTATTCCACAAAATTAAAATTATATTGACTATTACTGAAATATGCAGACAAAATCAACTTTAAAAGCATAATATTCACTATACAGACAGCAGTATCAACAACTGTTTTAACAAATTATTAATATTTGCTTGCTAACACCAGAAACATTTAGTTATCATATGTGCTTTAGGGATTTGCTTTTTTTTTTTTTTAAGAGAGATTTTTGCACTTGTCAGAGAGCAGAGAAACAGCAAGTGAGAAATAACCCCCCAGAGGGGATGGCCACATCACAATCCCTTCTCCTCCATTCTCCTCTCGGGATTCTGGGCACGCACACACATGTGCCCACAAGAGTTTCAAGATGCCAAGTTCGGGATGCAAACTGTGGTCGACCATGTGGGAGTCCAGCAATGTAACCATTACACCATCTGCTGGTCCCATGCTTTAGGTCTTATTATCACCACATGTAAGAAAAATACCTCTATTCTTCAGTTCCCAAAAGAAGGAGAAAGTTATGTATCAACTACAAACATTTTCCATCACTCGATAGTGATTCACTTAATAGTAAACTTTAGTTCTCGCTTATTAAAATCCACTTGCTCAATAAAAATGTAAAAATAAAAATAGTTGTTACAATAAAAAAATACACTTTTATGTACATACATCACAGTCAAGATGGATTCTTTTTCCTATGTCGAATCCTTCATGACAAGTATAATTATCTAAATAGGAAGGTTTAATGTAGCCAAAATTAAAATAACCAAATCTTGCTGATCCATGTTATTTTTCTTCATTTAACTTTAAACAGAACAATCACAAAGTTCAAATAACAATTTCTGGGGGCCAGCAGGTGGCATGGTGGTTAAGGGCACTGGACTTTCACATGGCTGACCGTGGTTTCAGTCCCAGACCTGGGGGCCTGCTTTCTCACTTTCTGTCTCTCTCTCTCACTCTCACTCTGTCCCTCTCTGGTCAAATTAAACTTAACTAATTAAAGAAAATGCATTAAAAAATAAGCAAAGGTTAAAAGTAAAATATTGTGTTGACCAAAAAAAAAAAAAAAAAAAAAAAAATACTGACTTGGTTTTTACAAATCAACCAAATAACATGAACACTCTCCACCCTCCACAAATATTTCAGGGCTTGCATGCAGTTCTGCCTAATTCAATAAAATGATTAAAATCCTGTTTGCGGTCAAGCTAGGATGGTTAAAATGACTTAGTAATGAGGCGACAGGAGGAATCACATAACCTTTAATGCCTTTACATCCACATGTTTAATTCAGCACAAATATGACAAGTCTCTACTTCTCTAAACTTCCAGCACGAAGGAGATATCCCCCTCCTTCACCCTCCCCCACAAAAAAATCAGGCTCAATAGAACACTTAAGATTACCAAGAAAATAAGAATAAAGATAGTTTATATTGCTGTCTTTCCTACTAGCAAGCAAGGCAGTTACAGCTACTTAATAGACTAGACTAACTGGGAGGTGTCATTCTAAGTGCAAATATTTTTAAAGGTTCCCTGCTAAAAGAAAGGAATGCCATGTAGAATTTTGTTTAAACATAAATCCCAGTTTTCTTTGAATATGTAATGGTCCACAATTGTATTTCTGAAGAATTACAACTGCCATTTAAATAGTCTTTAGAAGGAAATAAAAATAAACAAAACAGTGATTCATACACTACAGCCCCAACCCCCTCTAATACTGATTTGGATTTCTTGAAGCTCAGAGAGTATAAGTAGTCTCCTCCGTAAGAAACTCCTCGCCATTTAGTCTTCTTATCTGGAGTTGAACTTTGATCATCTACCTAGAATTCTTTGAGTCTCCTAAGTAAAAATGAAAATAATGATGATAATAATAATATTCTACTTATCTACAAGATCTGAAGCAAAGTTCAAATTAAATGAGATAATAGACGAGCACAGCGCCTACTACACAGAAGGTATTTTACTAAATGCAAGTTTCCCTTGAACACTTTCACCTGTAATGAAAGGAAAGTTTTCACTTCCCACAAAAATAGAGCTTTGTTAGAAAGAAGTGAGCACTTCTTTCTATTTACAAAACTATTTACATGGGACCAGCAGATGGAGTAATGGCTATGTTGCTGGACTCTCATATAAGTCGACGGCGGTTTGAGTCCCGGACCCGGTGGCTTAAACTCACACCAGGCGTGTGTGCGTGCATGCCCAAGATGCCGAGAGGAGAATGGAAGAGAAGGGGATTGCATTGTGGCCATCACCCCGGGGGGGCTGATTTCTCACTTTGTCTCTTTGTCTCTGTCTTTCTGGTGAACGCACATGCCCTATAGCAAAAACCTCTCCAAAAAAGGAAGAAGTGCTCGCCTAGATTCATTTTCAAGAAGAGGCATACTTATGAAAGAAAGAATTATTTCAAATAAAGGGGTTTTTTTAGAATTACTTTTATTTCATTTTATTCATTATTCATCATCATTATTATTATTATTATTGGACCAGAGAGAAGGAGAGAGAGAAAGTAAATGAAAAAGCAAGCTGCCAGGTGTGAGGCTCAAACCATGGTTGGCCATGTGGGAGTCCAGAGCCTCAGCTACCACGCCACCTACTGGCCCCCCAAAAAATTTTAAGTCGACTCATCTTGATTATGTCACTATTTCTATGGCAAAGAAGTAGCCACGAGGAAAGCTGAAAAGACAGCCTAGCAATCACCCAAGGGTTTACCAAAGTGGAATCCTGGGACACTATGAATAACAACTGAGCAATATTCTTTCAATGTAGGCATATTTAGAAAGTTAAAAAAAAAACTTTCTTTTTTTTCTGCTTCACTGGAAACAATTAAAGGCAAAATGCTGAAAAAAATCTTAAACAACAACAAAAACTGATTTTTTTCTTTTCTCAACCAACCTACTTTGAATTATTATGTAGATGAATCAAACTAACGGGAGTTTTCTTCTTGTAATTTATCTAAAAAAATAATTAATTACAATTTAAAAATTATTTGAAGGAGAGCTAGAAGTTAAAGTCTGAAGAATGATTTACGATTTATAACAAGAATTACATCAATGATAATAACTGTTAAAAACACATGGTAATATGTCACCTTCTGATGTGAATGGGAAGCACGTCTCTCTCAGGCAATGATGTTGCTATATGCTTGTGTTTCCGATTTATGAGAATGTCCCCTTCAATCACTTGTCCTTAGCTTCTCAGAAGCAGTATTTATTACAGACACTGGTAATCTTTTAAATCTTGTGAAATTGTCTTTCACATCCTGCACACAACAAAAAGTTCTCGCTGTCAGTAGTAACTTAGAAACAGAAAATAGATAGAAGGCAAATCATGGATAGAAGGCCACTTAGACAAAATCGCAGCCCAACTCCTCATTTTTACATATTGGAGAAACAGCAATTTGATTAATAGAAGCAGCAGAGATGACAGGTTAAGAGACTTGTCTAAAAAACTCACATAGAAATGTGGTGGAGGAAAATTGCTCAGCCCTTCTAAGTTCTCTTTAAAGCCCTCAACTTCACCCATGATTATGGGTTGAGGGAATATTACATGGAGCATTCTAGAAGCACACATGGAAAAGCAGACCTTGAGACCTGCTTATCTCCTCCCATCTTCTCTGTCTTACCAGTTCCACAAATTCATCATGTCTCAGTGTTTCAGCTGTTCCAAGCACAGTAGCGACACAAACTAACCGAAAAGGAACCAACTGCATAAATTGTAGATTAAAGGTAGAAAGTTTCTCCCTGTTTCTCATTTTCACAGTTTCTTCCTCGTTCTTCAAACAGTGCTGGAGAAAAGCATTATACTGTGCTAAACTAACCCAAGTCACAGAAGCATGCCTAACTAATACAGGCATTATCTGGCGAGTTTCCCAATCCATCTCCTAATCCACTGTAAAATGTTTGTTTCTCCATGTTTTACAGCTTTATCTATAAACACCATAGGTTCTCCTTTCTAACCTCTTAAAGAGGCATAAAATGGCAGAGAAATACACACTTGTATGTTAGCTAACAGAAAAATTTTCTCTCATGACGACCTGTTTATAACTTCCAATAATAAAAAGTGACATAAAAATCAAACTATTTGGAGGTTATGTTTCTTTATTCAAGTGTGGTTTAAAGAAAACTGTTCTGGGGCTGGCAGGTGGTGCGCTGGACTCCCACATGGCCAACTATGGCTCAAGTCCCAGACCTGGTGGCTTGCTTTCTCACTTTCCCTTTCTCTCTTGTTCTGTCCCTCTCTGGTCAAATATAAATAAATAAATAAATAAATAAATAAATAAATAAATAAATAAACAAACAAACTTGAATAAAATAATTCTTTTTTTAAAAAAAAAGAAAAGAAAGAAAACTGTCCTGAAGATGAGAGTCCAGATATTTTCCAAGTAGAACAATGTTGGTTTCCACATAACATTAACAGATCAGACAGCCATAGAAGTTGTTACAAGCTAACGCCTCACCCCTACTCCTTCTACCACTCAAAAGTGGTTATCTCATGATATTAATATAAATAGGAAGACAACAAATCATTTGGAATTAAGTGAATGGTACATATTCATAGCAATTTAAAGTATTTTATTTTAGACATCAAAACACTTAAAAATCTATTTATTTTGGTTCCTGTGAGGCCTTGGAACATCTACCTTTTTAAAGAAAAAAATAACCTCAAAATTCTTTTGCCTCTCAATTTAAATTCTAAAATACATGGCTTGAAATGTTTACCTACCCTTCTAATATCTACATCTACAAAGAAAAATCAGTTTTTCGAATGACTGCCAAAGTGCCCTCAAAACACTATAGGGCAGTGTTTGTTTAAAATTTCAGATTTGTAAGTGTCCTAACAAGTTAATCAGTTGCTTGGTAATGACATATATGGAAGTGAAACAATGGAACTTCTGGTTGATGTGGCTTTACCTCGTCTTACTTTGACACAATGTTTTAAAAGTCCCAAGGGGTCAGAGAGGCATCTTCAGCATTTCATTGCTGGCCTCACCCACAGCTTCTGTGGTTTGCAGTAGGTGCTGTTTGGTCTGACTTGCATGGGAAAATGCAGCTGCAAAATATTTGTGTGCAACAGCAAAGACAATTAGCCTCCCCCACCCCCCAGGCAAAGATCTAGAAAGGAGTGAGAACATTTGGAAGCATAACGTTCGTCTGCTTTAACTTTAATAACCGAATGATAATTGAGAAAATACAAATGTCCCATTTGCAGGAATGGGGAGATGAAGACCACCAAACTTGGAGGGTTTTTACTCCCTCCTCCCCAGTGAGTACACAGCAAAACGAACACAATTATGACCAGAACTAAAAGGTCACATTCATTTTCAAAGCATTCATCTAAAAATACAGAAGTGTTCTTTTTAAATGCCCGCATTTTTATACATAGCAAGCATGTGGCCACCAAATACTAATCTTGGGAAATAGGAATACACATTTGCCTTCATAATTAGAACCAGGAGGTCAAACGTTAGCAAGGTAAACTGACCAAAACCACAAAGACGGATTGAAAACGACCAGCAAAAAGTGCCTGTCCGTCTTGGGAGCCCGGATTGCTGCCAGCACCGTCCGTGGCCACGCATCTGCAGGCAGACATTTCTACACGCGCCAGCCGGCTGAGAGAGAAACCAAACTTTCCCAAATAAGTTAGTTTCGTCTTGCCAATCTAAAGCCAACAGGTGTCAACACACGTCACCACGCGAAATGCTTCTGAGCAAGGTCTAAGAAGCAAGGAGGGTTCGCAGAGAGGCTGACAAGATCGGACCTCTACCCGGGCGGGGAAAGAAAGCCAGCGGCCCCCTATTCCAACAGATCACGTGCCGGGGGGTGAAGATGGGACTCGCTGGATGAAGGTGGGAGACGCGGATTTGTTCTGCCGCTGACGTCGTAGGGAGTTCGGGGCACGGCCCCTGCGCTCGACCGAGCCCTCGCGATCCCCGGGGTCAGACCAGCAGGGGAGCGCGGCGCGCCGAGGCCAGCACGCTGGGGAGGAGGGCGCGACGTACCTGCTTGTCCAGCGCGTCCCGGGCGCCTCCGGGTCCCACGCCGGCCCTGGGCGGCGCGGGCGCCCGCTCGCAGCTGCAGCCCTCCAGGAGGTACATGCCCGCCGGGCGGCCGCTCTGCTCGCCCTCGAAGTAGAAGAGCACATTCTGGTAAAGCGCGAACCACTTCTCGTGCCAGCGGCTCGCCTCGGCCGCCTTCTTGCTGAGGAAGCCCCGCTTGGTGCCCTCCTTGCGCGCCAGGAAGGCCAGGTACAGGGCGTGCCCCTCGTTGTACCGCACGCTCTTCTGCATGGCGAGGGTGTGGGGCGCTCAGCGGCCGCCCGCTTCAGCCCTGCCTCGCGGCCATCGGCCGGCGGGCTCCCCCGAGGGCGCGCCCGCTCAGGTTCCGACAGGCGGAGGGCGCCCCCTTTCCCCGCGCAGCTCGCAGGGCACTCCTGGCCGCCTCCGGGGCGCGGCGGCACGCGGGTCCGAGGGGCGCTGCGCTGGGCTGGGGCCCGGGCAGGTCCTCCGCCCCGACCGCCGCCCTGTCGGTGCCGGCGGAGCGCAGCGCCCGGAGCCCTCGCGTCCGCGTAGAGAGTGGCCCCGCGAGGGCCCCGGAGCCCGCCGCCGCCTCCCCGAAGTTGCGGGAGCCGAGCCCCGGCGGTGGCGGCGCGGCGCGGAGCCGGGGAAGGACTGTCCTCGGGCAACGCTCTCCGGGAGACAGAAGGTAGAGCGTCACGTGGGAGATCAGCTGTAATCGGCTTGGAGACCGATTTAAAGGGCAAAGTCGGCGGCTGCAGCGCAGCCCGCTCCCCCGGCGCGCGTCCCTCCCTCGCCCGCGCGGCCCGCGCCGCTGCCGCCGCCGCCGCCGCCTGGAGCTCGCACGGGGCGGGTCGCCGGAGGTGGAGACGCGCCCCGGCACCGCACGCCTGCTCACAGGCGCGCTGGCCTCCTCGCGCACGGTGCTCACACACACACTCACACACACTCACGTATGCACAGATGCACACACGCAACGCACACAGGCTCAGACCCACATATTCACACAAACACAACGCACCCACTCACGTGCGTAAAAATACACACACAAATGCACACCAATACGACGTGCACGTTTAATACACACGAAAAATGCGCTTAAGCATATACACATGCACACACTCTCAGATACATTTGCATATTTTCACGCAGCACACGCACATGCAAAGACTACACACAAGTCCACAGGCCTAGTACATGCTTATATGAACGCAGATATGCATTCTCATAGAGACAAGTATATCCCAGGGCCCACTCCTCCCCACAGAAATACAAACTCGCGTGCAAATACTTACACCAGCAACTACGCACATGCACACACTGAGAGCTCAAACACGTATTCACACAGCCCACAAACTCGCTCAAACTCATGCACACACAACATATATTCATACATGCATGTTCACTCATACACCCATTCACACACAGGCCAAGAGAGATCTATATACAAGCACACACATATTTTTACACATTCACAGTCCTGCAGAGACTCCCAGAGGCAAATGCCCTTACACACAGATGAACTCATGTACACACATTCACATACTAATACACAAATGTGTTCACTCGAAATTACATATAAATATACCCTTATACTCAAGCACCCACACACATATACACAGATACAGAGTAACACAAGTCCACACACTTTCACAAACCCACTCACACAGACACCACATCCATACAAGTATGTTCCATGGCTGAAAGTGAAGTCGCAGGGTGAATTTGCATAACCTGTAACACTGGCTTCTCCACGCGCGCCAACACCGTGGTATTTAAAACACTTTGGTGCAAGTTAGTGAGAGCAGCGCAAGCGTTCCCGGAAAGGCATCCGATGTCCACAGCTCCTTCTGGGGGACAGACATTTCACAGGATTAAGATGAAGGAAACTACATTTCAAGTAGTGAGTTTTCAACCAGGAAAAAAAAAAAAAAAAAACCTAAATAAGGGAGACTTTGCTACCCAGGACAGAATCTGTCCCCAAAGGCCACACTGCCATCAGCTCACCAGATGTCTTGCTAGGGCTTGAATTCATTTGCTTAACAAATCTCACAGATACAAGCAGAAAACCAAGATCCTCCGCTCTAAAGGGTAAGTGGGAAAGAGATGAACTTGGAGAGAAAGCTAGTGAGACCTCCAGGGGTGCAGCATTTGGTTCTCCTCTACATATGTGTTATTCCCCTTAGACACTGAGCATTAACGTGCTTTGCCATAAAGTGTTTACTGTTGAAAGTAAAAAAATAATGAAATGCTTTTCTGGGCAGTGCATCTACAACAATACACCTGTCTTGAACCGCCAGTTGCATGTTCATAAATTGGTAGCCCTGGGGTTCTCCCTGTTCTGTAAGTGCTGTTTTTGCAGAATATTTTAACTCTGCCTCACTGAGCAGCTGAGCGGTGGTGGTGGTAGTTTCTCATTTTACCTTTAAAAGAAAACTTTCACTATTAAAAGCCTTCACTATCAAAAACCATAATAGGAGAATGGCCATTGAAAAAGAACAGTGTAAGAACAGTGGTCCTCTCTCTTACGTATTTTTAAATACCTGAAGATGGTGTTGTGCTAAACTGGGCTTAACTGAGCTGGGAATGTTATTCTTCAGTGATAAGCAGAGACAGCAAGTGAATGTGAACAATGCATTTGATGCAGAGGTGCTGATTGCCTCAGAAGTCCCTTTATTTCCTTCTCTCTGTCCAATCCCAGCTCTGACAACTGTGAGCCAGCAGACACCCGCACACTTTATAAGCTCCATTTTTGAGCATTAAGGGTGTGAAGTCAGTACAAAAACAATTTTGTGATGAATGTTTGAACCTTCTAAGATATTTGAGTATTTTTCAGCTGGGAAAGATTTCTTTTCCCTAATAAGCAATGTCTCTGATGTTAAGGTTCGTTTCACTTATCTCTCTGTCTACTTACATGTCTTTTTTCCCTTGAACCCCAGGACGTTTTCTTCTCAAACCGCTTGTCTGACACCACTTCCGATTATGTAAGGTGCAGTGGACATCATATGGCCCCCAGTGGTGAGAGAAAGTGATATAGCAGATAGGCTTGGGACTTAGATACTGATAGGTAATGAGGCCCAAAATAGAAACACAGTAAGCTTTACCCAAGAGGGAGCCACCATGGCTAAATTTTACAAAGAGCTGGCTGCCTTAGGACTTAAAACTTAACTACAGTTAAGGGCAACAGTTTCTATTTGCTAATTACATTTTAACAAGAAGTACAAATTGCTATGGTCTGCTGGCCCCACAAAGAATGGAAAAATAAATCACCCAGACTACCTTGTAACTATTTTCTAGAGGCTACTTCCTTAGTAGAGAGCCAGTCTATTGCTTCCTTATTAGACAGCAATAAAATAAATAAAACCCCTTACCCTCAACTTCTCTTTAGGAACCCATTTGGGACCCCTCCCTGCTTGAGAGCTTTTTCTTCCTTTTTTTTTTTTTTTTTTTTTGAGAGATTTTTGCTATAGGGTGCAAGCACTCTATATAGCAAGTCAGAAAGACAGAGAGAGACAGAAAGTGAGAAATCGTCTCCCAAGGGGGATTGCCACGCCACAGTCTGTTCTCCTCCATTCTCCTCTAGGGATTTTGGGCATGCACACACATGTGTTCAGTGAGAGTTTCAAGCTGCCAGGTCTGGGACTCAAACCAAGGTTGACCATGTGGGAATCCTCTTAATAAACTCCACTTTGCTATCCCTTCTCTGTGGCTGCATCTCTAATTCTTCATGAGTATGGGGCGAGAACCTGGACATCTCGCAGTCCTGAGTCCAGCACTGGTGTTGAGCCTGATCAGCCCAATATCCCACATGGAAAGGAGTTCTGGTTTCCTCTGAAACTTCACTGGTGATTAATGTGGGGTTTAACTGTGGAAATTCACTGCAAGAACCATTCAATCTTGAGTATATGTCTTAAAGACTATATTTAAGTGATGCAAAGGACAGAGAGAAAGATATTGCCTATGCTTCTGGTGTAGTCAGAGTCTTTTAGGACTAGGATTTCATAGGTAGACACTTCTTTTCACCTGCCTGCTTCTTGAATGCAGGGCTATCTCCCTATTCCCTGAAGCACCCAGTAGGAGACACACAAGCAATTCATAAGTATCTACTAAATTGATTTAATATTTGGTCATTGATTGCTGCAGAAGGCATGATCATTTGCAAATATCAGGTTCTTAAGAGAGAAATGCAACCAGAAATTCCTGGGCAATCTAGAGAAACTATCCAATGAGAGCCCAATGGGCAACTGTGGGCCTTTAAGCCTCTGCATTCACATGTAAACTCCATCCTTGGCACTGTGCCATCTTTAAACACAAAGGCCAGGAGGCTATGGAAACAATGATGCTTTTCCCCCAGCTGATCAAACAGGTTGCCAAAACGTTCCCATCAGGTGGGAACAAGCTCTTCTGTGGATCTATTATTTTTCCCTGTTGTATTTCACAGATGCATTCCTAAGAGAGGACCAGTTTAAATTGATTTTTTAAGGCAAAAAAGCATTCATTAACAGTGTGTCCTCTTTGCTCTTTTCTGGGCAAGTTAACATCAAAAAAAAAAAAAAATAGCAATGAGCTACCATATCAGGAAACAATACTACTTGGCAGGGGATATTATTCAGATAAGTTGACAAAAAAGAAAAAAAAAAGAGGGAGGGAAGGAGAGAGAGGAGAGAAGAGAAAGAGAGACAGAGGTTAAAAGGAAGGAGAACATTTATGTGGGTTGTTCAAAGCTTTTAAGATGGAAGGGATGGAGGTATACAACCTAATCCACAGCTTTTCAAAATCCCTAATTCAAATTTTAGCTTTCAGACACAGAAATTAGGTTTTGATTTTTTTTTCCTTTCCCTAAACTCTGTTTTGCTAGTAGAATTTGAATGGGCTGCATGGATTTCTGCAACAACTTTTCTCCACAGTTTCAATAATTCAGAAATGTCTCTGCACAAGGCCCTTGGAGGAGGACTGTGTCAAGCAAAGGCATGATCTTTTTCTTTACCACAATTTTTTCCTTGGCCTGCCAGATGAGCACTTGGGGAGTTGTCTTTTCATGGTTGGTAGCTGTGGAAACTAGTGTATTTAGTGATGCAGACTCACGGGAAATCGAAAATTGTAGGTGAGGATACGGTGTTACCATCTCCTACACACACCCCCTTCGGTATGGTCTCTTGATACTTAAGTATTCTTTTGACGGAAGAGAACTACTTATTTACAAAATATGAGATTCAAAATACTAGAATGAATTACTTAGAGCTAATAAAGTCACTCATAAGGTGTCGTCGTTTCAGCTCACTAACCTCATAGATTGCCAAAGGTGGTGGTTCAAGTAGTAAAGAGAAATGAGCTATGCACCTCTCTGTTCTGACAAATAATGTAGCATTTTTTTTATTAGTTTATTTATTTATTTATTTTTGTTACATAAATTAATCCATTGAGTGTAGGCTAGTGATACTCCAAATGTCTGTGGAGCTTCTACTGGTCTTTCAATTCCTCAGTCTTCTGATGGCGGACTTCACTGTGACAGCGAAGTGGTGGTGTAGGTCCAGGCTCCACCTGCTACCGTTTTCATGCAGGAACCACAGTGCCAGAGCCCCACAGCCCGTCTCTTCATCTTGGTTTTGTCACAAAGGAGCAAGTGCACTTGGCGTGCTGGCTGATTTCAGTTGTCCTCACCATTTTCCGGAGGGAGGCACCGTAGCGGGTTCTGTTTTTACCAATGATGCCAACCCTCTTGGTGTGTTTAACCATATCACCACCAACTAGGTCCAAGCCCAGAGAGCTTGATGATTTTACACCTCAATTTTTTTTGTTTGTTTTTTAGAGATTTTTGCCTTAGGGCATGTGCCCTTGCCAGAGAAAGAAAGAGACAGAGACAGTGAGAGGGAAAGTGAGAAATCACCCCCCAGAGGGGATAGCCACACTACAATTTCTTCTCCTCTATTCTCCCAGGATATTGGACATGCATGCACATGTGCCCGGCATGAGTTTCGAGCCACCAGGTCCAGGACTTGAACCACGGTTGACCATGTGGGAGTCCAGTGATATAACTGCTATGCCATCTGCTGGTCCCAACATTTCTATCTTTTTTTTTTTTTAAAGAATTATTTATTTAATTTTGTTATTATTATTTATTTTTTTAATTTGACCAGAAGGAAACAAAGAGAGAAAAATGGAAAGTGAGAAAGCAAGCTGCCAGGTCTGGGACTCAGACCACAGTCAGCCACGTGAGAGTCCAGCGCCTTAGCCACTATGCCACCTGCTGGTGCCAACATCTCTATTCTTAACACAGTGTGTCTGGGAGCTAGAGCAGAGCTGTTGTCAGCTTACTCTTTTATGTAAATTAGAAAAAGGTATACCCTCTGACGGAGTGAGTTAGGGAAAGGTTCTCCTTTTGTTTGCACAGTCCTGAGACCTGAATCTGTAGGTGGATGGCACCTAAAGGTGACTGCAAAGTGTCCCTCCCTTAAATGGATGCATTGTGCAGGGAGCATTGTGCGACATACAACCCGCACAGCGCAGCCTGGGGGCCTGCACTGTGCACTTCCGAGTACCACAGACAGCTGTACCTGCTGAAGTTCTCTTCGTGTTCCGCACATACAACCCCTTCCCTCTCTCTTTCTCTTATCCCAACTTCAGCGTTGTCATCTTCCAACTTCTTCAGCACTTGGGGATTAACAAACTGATAAGAGCTTTGTGAAACGCCAATATCCATTTGTTAAACATAAATATGAGAAGATCTTGACGAGCTCTCCAGAAATGAACCGTGTAGCTAGAACTACGTGGAAATTATTTTGGCTGCTAGAAGCAACTTTATATTGGCTTCTGAACTATGATCTGAAAATGTTATCTGGCTACATATTTTTAAACATTTACATTGTATCCAGTAGTAAAAATTACACAACCTTTACTTTATACTCTTTTCTGTCACAACAATTGGAAAAGTCTAAGTCAGTCGTACTGGAATCAATTATATATCGGACAACAGTGACAGTCAGTTAGTGGCTATTGCCACTGTAAAACTCTATGCTCCTTTTTTTTCCCCTTACCTTTTTGCCATAGGGTGCATGCACAGTCAGAGAGGGGAGGTGAGAAATCATACCCTTGTCCCAACCCCTTCTCCTCCATTCTCCTCTCCAGGTTTTTGGGCACGCAAGCACGCGCATCGGTCTAGCAGCCAGGCCCAGGACTTGAACTGTAGTCAGCCATGTGAGAGTCCAGCACCTTAACCACAATGCCACCTCCTAACCCCAAAGCACTTTGCTTCTTAGTACTGTTTTGTTTTGTTTTGTTTTGTTTTACAGGAGACAAACCTTGAAAATTTTTACTTTTCCCCGAAAGAATGTATCTGAGACACTGTGTAATATAGAGTAGCCCCAGTTTTTATACCAAGAATGCACTATAAAACTTCAAGATAATAGGTTTCCCTTTAAATGAAATGATCAGAAATATCAGTTATTTCTCTTCAAGGATGTTCAATACAGTGATAATTATGACAGCAAAAAGTTGGAGATAATTTAATTGTCCACTAATTGGGAAATGGTTAAATAAATTACTAAGTAAAAGAATCCTTTTTTTTTAGAATTATTTTTATTTAATTTTATTTATTCATTCATTTTTTTTAATTTGACCAGAGAGACACACACACACACACACAGAGAGAGAGAGAGAGAGAGAGAGAGAGAGAGAGAGAGAGAGAAAGTGAGAAAGCAAGCCCTGGAGGGTGATTTCTCACTTTCTGTATCTCTATCTCTCTCTGTCTGTTTGGCGAGCGCACGGGCCCTATAGCAAAAACCTCTTAAAAAAAAAAAAAAAGATACTTCCTTCCCTTGGAATTGCCTTTGGAGCAGCTGACGGCATAATGGTTATGTCACTGGACTTTCATAGAGAAACAATTCGCAGTATATACATTGTGGGTCTATTTCTGGGCTCTATTCTATTCCTTTGATTATATATTTTTATGTATACAAATCTACATTTATGCATATCTTTATACCAACATCCTGCTGTCTTGGTTATTTTAACTTTTTTACAAGTCTTAAAATCAAGAAGTTTAAAATTTTCATTTTTACTTTGTTTTCAAAATTGTTTTGGCTATTCAAAATCTTTTCCATTTTCATATAAATTTTAAATTCAGCTTGTAAATTTCGACAAAAGAAAAATCTTTCTGGGGCTTAAATTGGGATTGGATTGAATTTATAATTCAATTTAAGGAGAACTGACATCTTAAAAATACTGAGAACTCCAAGCCATGTTCATGGTTTTTCTCTTTATTTGTTTAAGTCTTCTTTATGTTCTCTCAGCTATGTTTTAATAATTTTCAGTGTACAGGTCTTATGCAACTTTGCCAGTCTTGTCTCTAAGTAGTTTATATATAGTGGGTTGTTGGAAAAGTCAGGTGTATTTTTCTATGCAAAAATGCATCCGAACTTTTACAACAATCCTGTGTGTGTGTGTGTGTGTGTGTGTGTGTGTGTATTTGTTTATTCCTTCCATGAAAGAGAGTGATATCTCTCAACAGGGTCCCCACATCATGATAACCCCCAGTCTTAGCCAGACTGGATCCCACAGCCATGCATATTCACTCCTGCTATACCCAGGGAGGTCTTGGGACCAGAACCCAGACTTTTTCTATGTGGGTCCAATTACATCACCACTGCATCCTGCTTGAATTGAGTTTTTATATATATCTAATTATATATATATATATTCTTTTTTTTTTTTTTTTGGCAAGGGGAGAGATATTTGCTATAGGGCGCATACGCTCACTGGAAAGACAGACAGAGACAGAGAGACAGAAAGTGAGAAATCACCCCCCGGGGGATGGCCATGCTACAATCCCTTCTCCTCCATTCACCTTTCAGAATCTTGGGCATACATGCACATGTGCTCAGTGAGAGTTTTAAGTCACCGGGTCTGGGACTCAAACCACAGTAGACTATAAAAGTCCAGTGACATAACCATTATGCCGTCCACTGGTCCAAGTTCATATATATGTATTTTTTTAAATAATTTTTTTAACTTTATTTATTTTCTTTTTGTAATTTGACCAGAGAGGGACAGAGTGAGAATGAGAGAGAGTGAGAGTGAGAGAGGAGAAAGAGAGAGAAAGTGAGAAAGGAAACCGCCAGGTGTGGGACTCGAACTGCAGTTTCCCATGTGGGAGTATAATGCCCTTAACCACCACGCCACTTGCCGGCCCCCCCAAGTTCATATTGTTTGATGCAATAGTAAATGATATGTTTTAAGTTATTTTATGGTTATTTATTGACAATACAGTATAGAGAAACAAAATTAATTTTGATATATTGATCACCTACCCTGCAACCTTGCTAAATTCACTTATAAGTCCTTATGATTGTTTTGTACAGTATTTAATATTCACTACATAGACAATTATGCCACCTGTTAATATAGTTTTATTTGTTCTTTTGCTATAGCTCGGACCTCCAGTATTAAATAGCAGTGGTGAGAGTGTGCATCCTGTTTGTTCCTGCTCTTAGTAGGAAAGAATTCAGCCTTTTCACAATTAAGTATGCTGTTAGCTGTGGGCTTTTCATGACTTCCTTTAATCAGGTTGAAAAAGTTCCCTCCTATTTCTGGTTTGCTAGGAGTTTTTGATCATGATTGAATGTGAATTTTGACAGATGTCTTTTAGATGTTCCTATGATTTCTTTCTTTCTTTCTTTCTTTCTTTCTTTCTTCTTCTTTCTTTCTTTCTTTCTTTCTTTCTTTCTTTCTTTCTTTCTTCTTTCTTTATCTTTTAGTAAAAGATTAGTGAAGTGAAAATCGACTTTCAGTGTTAAATAAACCTTGCATTGGTGGGATAAACTCTGTTTCATCATGATGTATCATCTGCTCATCACTCCATTCAGTGTATTTTTCAAGTATTACTTTTTTCATCACTACAAGTTTGGTTAAGGTCTTCTTATCTTCCTTTCTTTCTTTTTTTTTTTTTTTTTTTTTTTTTTTTGTGGAGAGGTTTTTGCTATAGGGTGCGTGCGCCCGCCAGGCAGACAAAGAGAGACATAGAGACAGAAAGCGAGAAATCACCCTCCAGGGGGGATGGCCACGCCGCAATCCCTTCTCCTCCATTCTCCTCTCGGGATCTTGGGCACGCACGCACACGCACCTGGCATGAGTTTTAAGCCACCGGGTCCGGGACGCGAACCGCAGTCGACTACGTGGGAGTCCAGCGACATAGCCATTAGGCTAACTGCTGGTCCCAAGGTCTTCTTGTCTTTCATTTCTCTCATTATGCTCATGCTTCCATCCCCTTTCTCTAGTAATGGGCATTTTTATAATAGCTGTTTGTTTTCATGTCCTTGACTACCCATTTTGTCATTTGTGTCAATTCTGGGTCTACTCTTTCCTTTTTTTTTTTTTTTAAGATTTTCCCCATAGGGCACTTGCACTCACCAGAGAGAGACAGAGAGAGGAAAAGTGAGAAATCACCTTCCAAGGGGGATGGCCATGTTGTAGTCCGTTACCCTCCATTCTTCTCCAGAGATTTTGGCCATGCACATACATGCACCTGGCATGATTTTCAAGCCGCCAGATCTGGGAGTCAAACTGCCATCAGCCACGTGGAAATCCAGAACCCTAACTATCATGCCATCTGCTGGCCCCTGAGTCTACTCTCAATAGTTGCAGTTTCTCCTAGTCACATTTTCCTGCTTCTTGTCTATTTTTGGTTAGATACAGACATTACGAATTTCACCTTTTGGGTTCTGTTATTATTATTGTTGTTCATTTGTTGTAATATATAGGTTGAGTATCTTTTTTGAGGGGTGGTAGAGGTTTTTTGCCTTAGGGAACGTGTGCTTGCCAGAGAGAGAAAGAGATAGAGACAGTGAGAGGGAAAGTGAGGAATCACCCCCCAGGGAGGGTAGACACACCACAATCCCTTCTCCTCCATTCTCCTCCCAGGATCTTGGACATGCACACACACATGCCCAGCATGAGTTTCAAGCCACTGGATCTGGAACTCAAACCGTGGTCATCCTTGTGGGAATCCAGCAACATAACCACACCATTTGCTGGCCCCACATTGAGTATCTCTTATCCAATGTACTTGGAACTGAAAGTGTTTAGGATTTCTATTTTTTTTTTAGGGTGGGGATTTTGTAATATTTGCATATACATAATGAGATATCTTTAGGATAAACCCGAGTCTAAATATGAAATTATTCTTCTTTTTTTTTAATTGCAAGAGGGCGTTTGTGCTCCCCAGAGAAAGATAGAGAGGGAGGGAGAAAGCTCCCCCTGCAAGCATGGTCACACCATAATACTTCTCCATTTCTCCATCCTGTCAGAATTTGGGCAATGTACAGACATTTGTCCAGTGCATTCTTCAAGCCACCAAGCCAGGACTCGAACCATACAGTCTGTCATCTGAGATCTGGCTCCCTTAACCACTAGGCTATGGGGCCAGCCTACCAAACTCATTTATACATAGCCTGAAGGTAATTTTACACCCAATATTTTTGTATTGCAGAGTTTTCACTGTGACCCATTACATTAGGTCAGTGGTAAAAATTTCCATTTGTGGCATCATGTCCTCACTCAAAACATTTCAGATTTTGTAGCGTTTTGGGTTTCAGATTTTCAGAGTAGAGCTGAGCAAGTAATATTCCTTTAAATATTTTCAACTTTGTTCTGATACACAATTAAGTAATTAAAAATGATTTGATCCATTTAAGGTATGCTTTTACACTTCCTGAGGGGGTCCAGCATAGCTGTTGGTCTAGGTTAATTCGGCCCACCTGTCTGAAGACTCTACTTCTACTTCGTACTCTTTGTTTTAGAAGACCTTTCCATTCCTACTACTAAGAAGTGGTGTAAGATCCAGAGATTGTTTCCCCCGCTTCTTTCCAGAGCTTGTTTCTTCTGCTTCTTTCCAGAGCTTGTTTTTCCAACCTTAGCAATTTTCTCACATGCTTGAGCTGATTATACATCTGAGAAAATTGCTAAATTCGCTGAATACTAGAGGAGAACCCTCTGCGGATTCAGAGCCCTGTGCAGCTCTGTCTTCTCCAGCAGCCTGTCCTATGTATTCTAGTCACCGGCCCTCCCTGAACTCTCAACTTTGTCTCTGCAACCCGGGGCCATTGGGCCTCTCCAGCTCTCTCGGAACTCCAGCTGGCGCTCTCTCCAGGCTGTGCACTGGGGCACGTGAGGGCTCATCTTGTGTGCTTCCTTCACTCAAAGATCATGGTCCTTCATTGCCTGTCCTCTCATGTGTGGAAACAATTGCTTCGACATTTTGTCCTGTTGTTTAGATATTTTTTAAAAGAGTTATGTAATTTTATGAATTATTATTTTTTAAATTTGCTAGAGGCTATGTATGATCACCAGAGAGAGAGAGAGAGAGAGAGAGAGAGAGGGAAAGTGAGAAAGCAAGATGCCAGGTCAGGAACTCATGGCTCCCAGTCAGCCATGTGGGAGTCCAAAGCCTTAATCACCACACCACCTGCTGGTCCCTGTTGTTTAGATTTTTAAAGCAAGAAGTAGAAATCCTGCCTTGGTTTTTGAGAAGGTATTTGACAGTTGCTCATAGAAGATGAAACGTTCAAGTTACTGGGCTATCTACAGAGTCAACAGCAGGTGCCTAACGCCTGTGTGGGAGAGACTGAGAGGAGCCGGCAGGCACTCACTGCAGGTTGGACTATGAACGTCCTACCTACCTGAGCTGCGATATTTAACACTGAAGACCACTCATGGCTCATGGTGGACTACTAGTCCTGCTGGAGCCTTCATGCAAGCTCCAGAGGTGCAGCATGTGTTTTCTCCCTAATAAGAAGGAATATTCCTTGCCGTGGATTGACTATGGCAAGAAGTAAGTACTGTGGTGGAAAGACTTGGATTGAAGGGAGGAAGAAGCTCTTTCTGATAGCAGGAAACTTTTGAGTTAGTCTCCATGTTTAATATCAGCATTCTCTGCTTTTCCTGAACTCAGGTTTTTTAAGAATTATTTTATTATTTAACTTTATTTCTTTATTTTAATTTGACCAGAAAGGGACAGAAAGAGAGAGAGAAAGTAAGAAAGGAAGCTGCCAAGTCCAGGACTTGAACCACGGTCGGCTATGTGGGAGTTCAGTGCCCCTAACCACCTCGTCACTGCTGCCCCCCCTGAACTCAGTTATTTGCTGTTTTGAGGAAAACTGAAGGACCTACTTCATGTTTGGAATGGGTTGGTAAAGGCTCGTGGTGCTTGCCTCTGCTAGTCCGAATTCCCAGTGGCCTGAGGGAGAGCAGCGATCCAGAAAGCCCTGGCAGTGGTTAAGCTGGGAGGGGTAATAGACAAGGCCCCCGGGGCAGGAAGCTCAGTCAGGAGACTAGAGCAGGAGACCGTGTGCAGGCATTTCCCTGAGTCCTCACATGGAAGCACCTCAGTGGCCCTGAGCAGTAAGGTACATGGTGGAGTTCTTCCAGCCATCTGGATGGGGGGTATAGAGACGTGGCAAGTAGCCTAAATATTAACAGGCATGTTTACTACTTACCTGCCTGGACGTTGGTCCTAGGTGTTCTATTGCATGTGTGTGTACGTGCACACACACACACACACACACACACACACAAATTAGGTACTCTGGCCCAGGTACCATGGGGAGTGCACTTGAGAGCCTTTAGGTTAATATCAAAATGCCTTCTCCCACTTTACAGCACACACACACACACACACACACACACACTCACACACTCACACACACTCAAATGTGCAAAGACAGTGGTGGTCCACTCTGGCTGTATATTAGGAACCCTGGAGAGTATTTTTTTAAAAAGGATGAATGACTTCCCACTCCCAGAAATTCTAATTCAGATTGCTCTGGGGTATAGACCAGGTGTCTAAATTTTCTTAAGTTTCCAAGTAACTCTAATGACCAGCGAAAGTTAAGAGCTACCGCTCCAGGCCTTTGAGCAGTAGGAAACCATTCCTCTCTGGATTTGCATGGTAGCATTCCTGTTCTTCTCCCTTTCATTTCCTCTCCTATCAGGGTCTCCCAGGCTACCTGGTGACCACAGCGTCTCTCACTTTCTCTCTCTCCCCTTCTTTCCTATTCGTCCTCACTCGCCTCATCTATTGGGCTATTTCACCTGTACCCCAACTGCATGTCTAACCTAATAGACAAGGAGAGGTAACCAAAGAGGTGCTTTCCTTCTGGATGGCAGCCCAGCCAGCCACAGCAGAGGGACCATGAAATTCAAAGCCTTGCCTCTCCCCTGCCTTCTGGTCTTCAAAGAGTGACCACCTGGCCCCAGGTTGCCCAGGACTCTCCTCGTTTATCACCCAAAGTCCTGCATCCTACAGACTCCCTCTTTCCCCATCTCCATACCCCAGCAGATGGGATGGCTGTTTCGAACCTTGGGTGTCAGCGTATGACTCCTTTACTCCCAGGAGCTGTTCAACCTCCACCAAGGTTTAAGGACATGTGAGCACTTGCAAGTGACAGTGGCAGATCCCCAGACCTAAAATGGACCATGCTGAAGCTTATGATCAAATCTCTATGCAGTTAAATTTCCACAGTTTATTTTAAATCATAAAATGTTCATGCTCTGAGGCAGTAAATGTGTCAGAGTCAAATACATGCTTAGAGTAGCATATGTTTGCCTTAGGCAAATAAAATGAGATTTTGTAGCTGTGAATGTTAGTTCTCACGCAATATGGGAAGAGACTTTTAAAAATGTATATTATTGGGAACAGCAGATGGCGTAATGGTTATGTCACTGGACTCCCAGTAGTCGAACCCAGTTCAATTCCCGGATCCACTGGCTTAAAATCATGCCAGGCATGTGTACATGTGTGCCCAAGATCCCGAGAGGAGAATAGAGGATAAAGGATTGTGGTGTAGCCATCACCCCTGGGGAGTGATTTCTCACTTTCTGTCTCTGTCTGTCTGTCTGTCTGTCTCTCTCTCTCTGTCTCTCCAGTGAGTGCACATGCCCTGTAGCAAAAATCTCTAAAACTTTTTCTAAATATGTATTTTTCTGTGTGTGCAGGCTTTGTTACAAATTGTAAAGAAATACACAAAGAATAACAATGTGTGTGTACTTTATATTTGAGAAAGAATTACTCATCCACTGCTAGCAAAACACACTCAGAGTTGATCTCCCAGTGCTCAAGGTACACTCAATACTCCATCCACAGCCATCCACCAAGCCTACTTGGGGCCAAGGGTAGAAACCTGACCCAGAGAGTGATTCCACCATCAGTGAGTCGTCATTTTGCATTTACCATTACTGCACCCCTGTACATTTTTTTAAATTTGCCAGAGGGCCATTCACTCACAAAGAGAGACAGAGAAACAGAGAGAAAGGGATAATGCACCCCCCAATAGGGTGTGGCCATGTCACAATCCTCTCTCCCCAATTTCTCATCTTGTTGGGACTTTGGGTGCATTCGTGCTTGCCGTGTTTCTCAAGCTGCTGGGTCTGGGTCTCAAACCACTCAGTCAGCCATGTAGGATTCAGCTCCCTCAACTCCCAGACCACGGAGCTGGTCCCTTTTGTGCATTTTTAAAAAAAGGTTTTTGGCACAGGGAGTGTGCATTTGCCAAAGAGAGACAGACAGTGAGGGACCTGCAGGTGGTGTGGTGGTTGAGGCACTGCACTCTCACATGGCCAACGTTGGTTTGAGTCTCAGACCCGGCAGCTTGCTTTCTCTTCCTCTCTCTCAAGTTCACATGCCCTATAGCAAATTTAAAAATAATAATACTATAAATAAAAGAAAGACAGTGAGAAGAAAAGTGAGAAATCACCCTCTCCCTCCAGAAGAATGACTGCAATCCCTTCTCTATCATACTCCTCCTGGGATTTTGAGCATACACACACACACACACACACACACACACGCACGCACACACCCAGTGTGGTTTTCAAGCTACCAGGTCTGGGACTCAAACCATGGTCAGGCATGTGGGAATCGAGTGCCTTAACCACCATGCCACCTGCTGCTCCCTTTTTTTAAAGTTTGTTTCTTTTTTCCATGAATGAGAGAGACAGGCATCCCCAGCAGGGTCCCCACACTGTGACTCACCGCCAGCTACAGCTAGCCCTAGATCATAGGCACATGAGTACCTGGTGTGTTCAGGGAAGTCTCCAGATGCAAACCTGGACTCTTTCTATGTAAATCGGCCTCAGGGAGTGCTGTGTGACCACTGAGGTGATATCCGGCCTGCCCCGGTGCATTTCGTCTTCAGAGTGTATACTCCCATAGGGATGTATGGGTTTATCAACTCACATTCTTCGTAATGGAGTTCATAGCAAATCATAAAAGTCCTGGGTCAAAAAGAGGGAAAATTATAGGGAGAGAAGGAGAAAGTAAGGTGGAGATTGACATTAAGAACAAAAGATACAGTTGAAAGACTTGGGAGAGGAAAGACTGTTGAGGAAAAAACATATTATTCAGGGTCTGGTCAGGGAAATTTAAGTATGTCCAACAGAGAGAACTTAATTCAGGATGGAAGACCAAAGGACCAAATAAGGTTTGGGGAGGGAACCCAGAAATCAGAAACTGCATGACACTACAACTTCTAGGCTGGAGAAACAAAGGGAGAAGGTGAACGCTTGGGCACTGGGGTCACCTGGCAGAAGGTAGAATCATGGTGGGCAAGTCAGAGCCCATCGTGGAGCTGAGAACACTCAGCCACTGCTGCTCACACCAGCCATGGTGGAGACGGGGGCTGAGGGAGTAAACTAGCTTCACCTGCTCTCCTGCCTCCCAAACTCACCAATGCCTCTCTCTCTTTTTAAAGTTTTATTATTTTTTATTTTTATGAGAGAGAGAGAAAGTGAGACACCAAGCCACCAGGTCCAGGACTCAAACTATAGTTGGCTATGTGGAATCCAGCACCTTAACCACATCACCTGCCAGCCCTCACCAATGCCTCTTGTTGGCTGGACCCGGCCAGAGCCTGGGAGACACACGCAGAACAAGGGGAGGCAAAAAGTGGATCTGAGAGCAAGCAAGCCAGGACTGGCAGAAACCAATCAGCAATTTTTTGCTTCATGACTTATTCAGGGGCAGACTCTGCCTCATTGCAAATGTTCTGAGCTTTGGAATACTCTAGCCGACAACTTCATACATACCACCTTACACTCACAACCCTAACTTCCTGAACTAGATGAGCGTGGTCTCCAGAACCCAGATCATTAAGATCATTAAGAGGTCAATTCAACAAGCATTTATCTGATTCCTGTTGGTTATAGGAATATAGGGGTGATGACGGAAACAATACGAGACTCAAGATCCTCCAAGAGCTCGCCCTCTAACAGGAGAGAACACACACACACGTTTACAACGCAAGGCAAGACAAAATGCCAAACAAGTTATACCTTTCACCTAGACCCACCAGATCAACCAGGTGATTGAATCAGATGCCTGATGGGAAGAAATGAATGCCAAAATATAGTTTGCAATTTGTGTATATTTCCTGTGCTGGTGAGATACAGTAAGACAGAAATGGAGAGGCTTTCTGAAACAGAGTACATGAAATCTTAAGCACTAGTCTACATTTGATTTCCTGGTTCAAAGGCCATTTCTCACTGGAGATAGCCCAAAGTTCTTCACCTGGCACAGGTGAAGAGCAATCTCATTACTTATTATTAGGTAGTTCAGATATGGAGCTTCAGAAACCCCAAACGTATGGATCTCTGATTTACTGTGTTCAAAAGAGCTTACTGAATAAGTGAGTGCTCTGTGCCTCTAGTTTCTTATTTATATTGCTATTTCTGTAAGAGTGACCTTCCACCTTTACCTGTCAAATATCTGCTTACCTTCTGAGACTCAGCATGGTCATCCTCCCCTCCAGGGGAGCTTTGCTGAGCCACCAAGCTGAATTTAGTGTTCTCTCCAATGTTTCACTTGCAGTTCTCTAGTCTAGCACTTACCTAACTGGTTAGGAGTCTGTTTATGTGTCTCTCTGATATCGGACGGTAAGCTCCTTGAGGGCAGGCACCCTGTCTTATTCACTGTTGAGCTTCAGCAATGAATACCTAGTCCCGAGTATTGTAAACGTTGACCTGATTGAACCTGGCTACCACTAACAGTGATTGCTACCCCAAATCCTTCTGTTTATGCCTCTTTCCTAAGAATACACCAAAAGTAGGAGTATTTCAAGGAATGGGCTCTCATTTGCTTAAGCCAATTAGCACATTGCATTTCTGTCAGTGCGATTAGTTCGATTAGTTCAGTTCGAGCAGGTGTGTGACCTACACCAGTGTACTGAAAGACTCAGGGCCTTGCTTTAAATTCCAGGGCAAAGACTAAGGCTTTCTCTCTACTTTCATATGAGGATGAAAACCAAGTAACCTCAAGAGCTGCCAGCAGCCATTCTGTAACCCTGAAGAGAACCAGCCCTGGGGTGAGGCCAATGCTGGGGAAGACATGGGAGGACAGGGCGGGACTTTGCTGATGTTATTGAACCTCTGGATCAAACCGGCACTTAAGTCTGCTTCTCTGCTGGGTTTTCTGTCATGTGCTGTATAATGAAGCTTAGGTAACACACGAGGTGAAGATTTAGTATCTCAGAACTAAACATAAAAGCAAGCATCGAGGCTGGCAAGTGGCATGGTGATTAAGGGTGCTAGACTCCCACATAGCCGACCGTGGTTCAAGTCCTGGACCTGGTGGCTTGCTTTCTCACTTTTCCACTCTGATCAAATTAAAATAAATAAAGTTAAATAAAATAATTCTTTACAAAAAAAAAAAAAAGCAAGCATCGTGAAAACTATGTGATTTTTTAGGTATAAATAAAAAATACTGCAATGATTAGCCCAGTCCTTCACAGGCATGTAGGGGCAAAGATTATCGGCACACCCCAAACTCTGTTTCAGTAAGCCTCTCTATTTCTGTCTTACTGCATCTCACCAGCATGGGAAATATACACAAATCGCAAACTCTGTTGGGGTGTGCTGATAATCACTGATAATAGGCAGGTTAATGAAATGCATACAGATCTATTTAACATATACATATGTATGCAGACACCCTCAGATTGAAGACTCAAAGATAAACAGAAGCTATCTGATTTTATGCTTTGGTTCAGTGAAGCAGGGACAGCTATGTCCGTGTAGAAAGTGATCAAAAAAAAAAAGGGGGAGGGTATGAGCTAATGGAAATAGAGTAGGGAAATCTAGTGTGGGGATCATGAAATGTACACACACACACATATACATGTACATACACACACATATACATATATAGATTAGATAGAGGAGTGTTCATCCGTGGTTCCGGGCTCCTAGGTACTTGGTTCCTGAAACAGCTGCAGAAAAACTTCAAGTAGATGAAGGTGAAAGAATCTGACCTTCTACTACCTCCTTTCGCTTACCCTGAGGGAAGCCATGGAAACTCCTATCTTCTCCACCTTTAAGACCTTATTCCTAAAGAATATTGGCCCCATACCCAAGAAGAAGAGAAGCGGCACAGAGAGACCAAGAACCTGAACAGACTGGCCTTCTTGGGTTTCCCCACTTGGTCTGTTAGCACTTCGTGTCTATGCATTGTGGTCTCCATAGAAACCTAAAAGAACAGGGTTCAGGAGCTTCAGAGCACTGCACACACGGAGGTTCCTGGAAGGGGCATGGAAGCTTCGTCCCCTTTCCCACATGCCTTGCCCTGTGCATCTCTTCATCTCCACCCTTGGTCTTTTATAATGCACCAGTCATTGTAAGTAAGCGTTTTCCTGAGTTCTGTGAACTGCTCTAGCAAATTAATCAAACGTGAGGAGAGGCGGGGGATTGTGGGAATCCCAATTTATAGCTGGTCTGTCAGAGGCACAAGTAGAACGACCTGGAACTTGCAGTAGCAGGTAGTAGCAGCGGAAGTTGGGAGGATGGAGACAATCTTGCACGACTGGGCCCTCCACCTGTGGGATCTGATGCTGTCTCCACAACTAGTGTCAGAAAGTGTTAGATTAGAGGCCACCCAGCTGGGGTCTGCTGCAGAAATGCTCACTTGCTTGCTGGAGGGGAGAAATCCTCACACATTTTGGTGTCACAGAAGCTTCCTGTGTTGATTGTTGAGTGAGCGTGTAGGAGAGACTGAAATTGACAGTGTTTTTTCTCCTCCACCTAACAAGGTGTGTCTGTTTAGATTCTCCCAGGCCTTTCCAGGCAGCATTCCTTTCCCAGGAATGGGGCAGGACCCCTCTGGAATGAGGGTCTTATGACCTGATCTCAGGGTATGTCACAGAATGTGACACAGAAAGGTGTGAGGGAGTTAGAACAATGTCTGCAGGTTTCACGGCTAGCTTTAGGATAAGAAGGGGTTCTGATTTCTACGACCTGCCTTACTAAGGATGAATATTTTTCTAAGGTTCACTGGGGGGAAGATGAGGGTGAAAGGAGAGCAGAAAGTGACAGACACTGCTTCTGAGGCCGCTCCTAAAGCCTTCACCTGGGGGCTTTGCTCTGCATCCCATTTCATTTTGCAGCTCTTTGTGTGCCTCTCCAGGCTTTGCCTCCGTGTGAATGAGAATTCCACCAGGACAGTTCCTCAGCCGCACTCCTTTCACACCCCTGGGCCCAGCATAGCTAGTCTCAAGGTCCCAGGGATGGTCAAAGAGTGGGAGGAGCATCTAGGCTCTTAAAGATAAGCCTGCTGGAGTGACTGGCAGCATGGACCATCCCTGGGCTTCAAGAATGGAATGGGTACAGTTCGAACCCCAGACCAGGCTCAGGGAAGAACCAGCGTCCCCCTTATCTGCCTTCTCAGACTGTTAATTCGCAGCCACACTTTCCAAAGCAGAAGTCTGGGCACTTGGGCTGAGATGTTGGAGTTTCCTAGTGGGGAATCCAGGGCAGAATATTTGAATCTGGACAGTCCTGGACATGCAGGAGGGTTACACTCATCACTGTTCACTTTTTTTTGTTGTTGAGAGGTTTTTGCTGCAAGGCGTGTGGGCTCGCCAGAAAGACAGAGAGAGATAAAGTGAGAAATCACCCCCTAGGGGGGCTGGCCACGCTGCAATCCATTCTTCTCCATTCTCCTCTCAGGATCTTGGGCATGCACGCACATGCGCGGAGCGTGAGTTTAAGCCAGAGGGTCCAGGACTCAAACCGCAGACCGCAGCCAACTACATGGGAGTCCAGCGACATAGCCATTATGCCATCTGCTGGCACTGTTCACGTTTATCTATGAGTCCGTGTCGGAGCAGCTGTATACTTCAGAGGGAGGACCTCAGAGATGGGCACCCACACACTCATGGCCTGAATCCCAAGGCCAGGACCCTTGCTCAGAGCTGTCACGTGGTCGGACTTACCCTGACAGACCCAATCTCAGCATTGGTATGCTGACTCTCAAGAAGGGGGTCTCTGATTTTTTTTTTTTCCTCTGACTTTTCATACTACAAGCCCCTTCTGCACCACAAAATGAGGGGAATCCCTTTCCAGAGGTGAAAACCTACTGGGCAAACCCTGCATCCTGCATAGGAGGTCTTCTCTCTGGGTACTTAAGTATTACCTGGAAATAGTGAGTCTTCATGGAAAAGTAAGAATCCCAGGTTGTAACTTGAAAATTTGGCCTGACCACACCTATCCACCCACCCACTCTTGATTTCAAGCAGAGAAAACAGATACCAGATATCGGTGTATGAGTAGGACAGAAGAAAGAGGAGGTGGTAGTCAGGGACGTCTCCACCAAGCCACTGCAACCAGTACAATTGTTCCCTCCCTCCATTCTTTTGAACTAAACACACTGGAGTTTCCTCTGTGCAAATGACACTGCTCACCTGAGTCCCTTAGGCCTGCCAGGCATTTTCCTGCTGACCACTGTTATCTGAAGGAGCCCAGGGGCCTAGTGGTGTCACGGGTAATAATAGTGATGACAGCAGCAAACACGCATAGATAGCACTTGCTTCTGTGCCAGGCATTGTTCTCTGTCATTTTCATTTTCACAACTCCACTCATTGAATCCTTACAACTTTCTTTTCTTTTTTTCTTTTCAGTTTTTGCTATAGGATGCTCACCAGAGGGAGACAGGGAAAAAGAGAGAAAGAGAGAGAAAGGAAAAGTAAGAAACCAGCCCCCAGGAGGATGGCCATGCCATAATTCCTTCTCCTCCATTCTCATCTCAGGATTTTGGGCGTGCATGCACATCTGCCCAGTGTGACACTCAAGCTGCTGAGTTCAGGACTCAAACCTTGCAGCAGGTCATGTAGGAATCCAGCATCTTAACCTCCACTCTACCTGGTGGCCCCTCACAACAACTTTCTGATATGCGTTTTATTATCATCACTCTTTTTTCTTTTTTTTTGGAGAGGTTTTTGCTATAGGGCACGTGCGCTCTCCAGACAGACAGAGACAGACAGAGAGACAGAAAGTGAGAAAACACCCCCCAGGGGGGATGGCCACACCACAATCCCTTCTCCTCCATCCTCCTCTCAGAATCTTGGGCACGCACGCACACGTGCCCAAAGTGAGTTTAAGCCACTGGGTCCGGGACTCGAACCGCAGTCGACTACGTGGGAGTTCAGCGACATAGCCATTACGCTAACTGCTGGTTCCTATTATCATCAATCTTTTACAGTGAAGAAACCAAGCTACAGAGAGGCAAGTGTGTGCCCAAAGACACACAGCTCGTAAGCTGTAGAGGCAGAATTTGGACCAGGCACCCTGGCTCTAGAATCCATACTGTCAAGCACTGTCTGGGACTTATCCACATTTCCAAAGGGATCATTACATGACCTGTTCCCATGCTGTCAGATGGGGCTTATCAAGTCTTGTTTTAATACTTCCTTCTCCAGAAATAACTGCTTTTCTTGAAATTACCAAGTGAATTTGCTATTGAAAGTAGTTAGATTATTTAAGAAATTGTGTGATCAATACAATGTGGGGAGGAAAGGAATGGAAGACAACTGTAGACACCAGAGATAGTGTGAGAAGAGGGTGGGAAAGGACAGAGGGTCAGAAATAAGGTGGGAAAGGACAGAGGGTCAGAAAGAGAGATGAAGGCTGTAATACAGGAAATCAAAACTTTCTTTGAAAATATCAAAAGCAGATTAGATCATACAGAAGATTGAATCTCAGATGTAGTAGAACCTCTGACCTAGAGAAATTCACCAAAAAGACTGAGAAAATACCCCCCAAAATGAGAATAGCATACAAATAATACTAGATACCATTAAATGTCCAAACATCCAGATCATCAGTATCCAGAAGGTGAAGAAACTAATAAGGGCATTGATAATCTATTCCATGAAAACCTGGAAGAAAACTTTCCAAACCTAGAGAGACCTAAGAAATACAAAGGACTCCACATAGAATCAACCCAAGAAGATCTTTCCCAAAGCACATGATAACCAGATTGATCAAAACCACAAACAGAGAAGAGATACTAAAATTGGCAAGAGAGAAATGTCCCGTTACTTTCAAAGGATATCCTATAAGACTAACGTTGGCCCTCTCCTCAGAAACAATGCAATCAAGAAAAGAATGGGAAAATATATTCAAAGTGTTAATGGTGGGACCAGCAGTTGGTGTAATGGCTATGTCGCTGGACTTTCATGTAGTTGACAGCGGTTTGAGTCCTGAACCCTGTGGCTTAAACTCACGCAGGGCGCATGTGTGTGCATGTCTAAGATCCCGAGAGGAGAATGGAGGAGAGGGAATTGTGGCATGGCCATCTCCCTTAAAGGGTAATTTCTCGCTTTCTGTCTCTCTGTCTCTCTCTTTTCGGCAAGTGCACGCACCCTATAGCAAAAATCTCTCCCAAAAACAAACAAACAAAACAAACAAAAAAGAAAAAAAAGTGTTAAGGGAAAAACAATTTCAACCAGGAATACTATATCCAGCAAGATTATCTTTCATATGGGAAAAAAAGACAAAAACATTCTCTGATAAACAAAACCTGAAAGAATTTACCAACACTAGGCTAGCTCTCCAAGAAGTGCTGAAGGGAGTGCTATATCAAGAAAACTAAAGTTGGACAGGCAAAAATAAGAGTAAAAGAAACAACCAAGAGACTGGCCAGCCTAATGGTAGGGACAAGTCCAGAGTTGAATGTTAATTTCCAGAGTTTAAATGGAAAGATCAGACCACAGTAACACTGCAAATTCAATAGAAGAGAGATTAATTACATGAGTCTGAACTAGTGAAATAGATTTTTTTTTTTACTTTAGATTAAAACATTACTGATTTTCTTCAATGCTTTGATTTCCATATGTAAGGATTGTCTTCTCTTGAACTGTTGATAGGTTCATCTACCTGCTAAGTTTTAAGCAAATTTCTCTTAACATTTTTTTATTTTGATCAATTAAAACTAAATTTTTTTTTTGAAATTAAAAAATGCATTAAAAATACCTATTAGTACCTATTTAATGTCTGCAGTAAGCTATATAGCCCCAGCCAGGTGCTACTTTTTAGTATGTTCACTTTACTCACTGAGGTTTATGCCTAAAGTCAGACATTCGTTCATAAATATATATCAGCTGTGCTTGCTACTGAGAGTCTTTAAATAAAGTAAGATAATTAAATGTGAAAAAGAAAATGTCATGGAAAACAACTGTACATACCAGAGACAGTGTGTGTGTGCAGGGGGCCGGGGGAAGTTGGCAGAGGGTGAGAGGCAGGGAATCAGGGAATCAAGGGGGGACAAAAAAAGTAAAATATGGCCCCACATGGATCCTGAACTTCAGCTGTGAAATATTGCTTTCAGAGACTTAATGTGAAGATTTTCTGCTGAGACTTCTCCCACATTCATTTCTAGTGGGTAGTGCTACTTGTCTCTTTCTCTCCATCTCTCTGTCTCTCTGTGTCTTTTAATTTTTTTTTAAGGTAAAGTATTCTGGGCTCTCAAACCCCTTGTTTATTGTGTTAATGGATACCTCTCCCCATTCTATTTAGGAAAGGCACAAATCCAGGCCTATCCCCACATGGATCCTGAACTTCAACTGTGAAATATTCCTTTATTCCAATTTTTGCTTTTTAAAATTAAAATCTAAAGTTTTCTTATTATCTTTTTATTCTTTTTATTTTATATATATATATATATATATATATATATATATATTTTTCTCTTTGTTTTCTTTTCTCTATCTTTTCCCTCTCTTTCTTTATCTTTACTCACTGGCTGCTCAGACCCTACATACTACGTGTCTAGACAGGTCCAAGTGAACAGTATCTAAACATCTAAATACAGTTAGGGTCGGAATATTTCTTTATTCCCACTGAATCTGAAGCACAAAGAGTGAAAACAGAATGGAAGAGAGATTGCAGATCACCTCCTCCTGCATGCCTCTGAACGCTCAAATTGAATTTAAGAATTAGGAAGAAATGCACCATCCATTAGATTACTAGAAATCACCACAGGATCACAACAAATATGGGGAAATCAAGAAATACCTCTTCTCCTCCTCAGACAGTACAATGAAACTCATGGAAATGCCAGATAAAGAATTTAGAATTTTCAAAGTGACAAAGCTCACAGAGATTGAAGAGAAGAGAGACAATGAAATGCCGAAGAGGCAAGAGAAAGGATCTGATGAGTTCCAGGAGGTGAGGAAATTCTTGCAAGATCTAAAAGAGGAAATTCAAACTATAAAAAAGAATCAAATGGACCAGTTAGAGATGAAGGGTATAATACAGGAAATCAAAACCTCCCTTGAAAGTATTAAAAGCAGATTAGATCATACAGAAAATCAAATCTCAGATGTAGAAGACAGAATTGCTGGCCTAGAAAAATCTACCATGAAGACTGAGAAAATTGCCCCCAAAAATCAGAATAATATATGAGAAATGCTAGATACCATCAAACATCCAAACATCTGGGTAATTGGTATCCCAGAAGAAGAGACTCATAAGGGCATTGATAATCTATTCCATGAAATCCTGGAAGAAAACTTTCCAAACCTAGAGAGGCATTCAAAGATCCAGTCCCAAGAAATACAAAAGACCCCAAGTAGAATCAACCCAAGAAGATCTTTTCCAAGACACATTATAGCCACATTGACAAAAACCACAGACAAGGGACCAGCAGTTAGCGTAATGACTATGTCGCTGGTCTCCCATGTAGTCGACCACAGTTTGCGTCCCAGACCCAGTGGCTTAAAACACGCTGGGCACGTGTGCATGTGTACCTAGGATCCCAGGAGGAGAATGGAGGAGAAGGGATTGCATTGTGGCTATCCCCCCGGGGGGGTGATTTCTTGCTTTTTGTCTCTCTGTCTCTCTCTGTCTGTCTGGCAAGTGCACCCACCCTATGGCGAAAACCTCTTAAAAAAAAAAAAAAATACAGACAAAGACAAGATATTGAGATTGGCAAGACAGAAATGTCAAGTTACCTACAAAGGATATCCCATCAGGCTAACAGCGGACCTCTTATCAGAAATAATCCGAGCAAGAAAAGAATGGGGAAATATATTCAAAGAGTTAAGGGAAGAGCAATTTCAACCAAAAATATTGTACTTGGCAAGGTTATCCTTTATATGGGAAAAAAAAGACTAGAACATTCTCAGATAAACAAAACCTGGAAGAATTTATCAACACTAGATCAGCTCTCCAAGAAGTGCTGAAGGGAGTGCTATACCAGGAAAATTAAATACAGATACACAGAAATAAGAGTTCAAAAACAACTAAGAAAATGGACAACTTAATCGTAGGCACAAGTCTGAAGATGAATATTAATCGGGAAGATCGAACCATGACAGAAGATAATGTACATGAGACTGAACTGGTGAAATGGAATCTTAGGACTTTTGACTAAGTCATTGCTTATTTTTCTTCTAGGCTTTGTTTTCTGGTTTTAAGGATTTTTGTCCTGTCATGAGCTGCTGATTGGCTCATGTACCTACTATTTGAACAGAATCCTAACCTGTTTCTTGGCTTTAAGTTTTAAGCAAAGTTTCTTAGCATTTCTTTGATCTATTAAAGCTAAAACTGGATGGAAAATCTCATTTTGTATATTATATTGATGTACAGTGAATGACTGGAAATAAATTAATTAATTAAAAAAGAATAGGTACCGGGACCAGCAGATGGCTTAATGGCTATGTCGCTGGACTCCCATGTAAATCCACCACGATTCGAGTCCCCGACGTGGTGGCTTAAACTCACACCAGTCACGTGTGCATGCATGCCTAAATCCCGAGAGGAGAATGGAGAAGGGATTGCACATGGCCATTCCCCTGGGGGCGTGATTTCTCACTTTCTGTCTCTCTTGTCTTTTTAACAAGAGCAGGCACCCTATAGCAAAAAAAAAAAAAAAAAAAAAAAAAAAAAGAATAAGTACCTTGGGGCCAGCAGGTGGTGTGGTGGTTAAGATCCTTGACTCCCACATAGACAACCATGGTTCAAATCCTGGACCTAGTGGCTTGAAAATCACAGTGAGTGCATACACATATGTGCCCAAAACCCTGGGAGAAGAATTGGAGGAGTAGGGATTGCGACGTGGCCATCCCACTGGAGGTTGATTTCTCACTCTCTCCCAAGCAAGCACACTTACACTTTATGGAAAAAACAAACAAACAAACAAAAAAAAAAAAAAAAACTAACAAAACAAAAAGACTAGGTATCTCAATCAGCACAGCAGAGACTGGCTAAGTTCTCTGATAAGGACAGCAGGATGACCTCAGGATCTCCCAGAGTAACTTTGCTCAATTTTAAGCTAAATGTGGAGATAGTGAGTCTGGACGGTAAAAAAGGAATGTATTTGGGCAGTAATAATGTTCACAAAACAAGAGGTCTAGGGAGCATCTAGAGCTATTCAAGTGTACATTTCTAAGAGAGCCATGAGATGTGCTCAAGTTTTATTTCCTTGTGGTAAGGACAAGTAGATTAGAATCTCCCATTTTCAGGAAAAACTAATGTATTTTGGGGAAACTTTCTTAAAGTTTCAGTTTGATAATGTGACATTTTAGCATGAGTGATTGGTTCCATTTTGGCCTGGCCTGTTGGGGCTTAGAGCAGGATCTTAGCCCTAAACAATGGCATCCTATAATTTTTACTTATCAGAATTTAGGCTTTGAGGTTGAGGCAAGAAGCCAGGAACAACCCCCCATGAGATTTCCCAGCACTGCCTGGGGGCACTCCCAGCTTTGACGTGAGCACCCACAGGACTCCACCACTGCCACTCAACTCCTTGGAGATCCGAACCTCTTGGCCACTCTGCAGCTCTCTTAGCAGCTGCTTCCTCATGATTTTCTCTTCACAGTGAAGTCATTCCAACATAATACTGCTCTCTTGAGTTCTGGTTTCTACTCTGGGGAAGGAGTCAGTACTCATAACTTGAGATAATCCTCAATATAGAGGATTGCAAACCATACGAGGACTAAGACTGTTCCTGTCAGCATTATTTATGCAGCCCCAAACTGGGAACAACCGGATATCTCATCAACATTAGAACAGGTACATCAAGCAGTTGTGCTAAATTCATGCAGTGAAACAACAGACAGAGGTGCAATGAATGAGGTCTGCCAAGGATGACTCTCACAAATGTTATGCTGAAAAGAAAAGCCCACCACTAAAGAATTGTACTATATGATTCCATTTACATAAAGTAAAAGAGAAAGCAAAATAATGTGTGGTGACAGAAATCGGGATAGTGGTTACTTGTGAGAAGTTACTAACTGGGAGGCTGTATAATAGAGCCTTCTGGGGTGTTGGCCATTGTCTAAATGCTGATTTGGGTGCTGGTTACACAATGGTTTTCACTATATAAAAATTCAGTGAACTGTATGCTAGAGATGTATGCACTTTTTGTATTCATGTCATATTTCAATTAAAAAGTTTACTTAAAAGTATGTGCTGAAGAGGGCCAGATGGTGGACAGGGTAAAACGTGATGCTCTATGAGGCTGATCCTCATGAGGAGGTTCCGGATGTGTGTCCAGGAACCTCCCTGAGCATGCCAAACATGTGCATGCCCAGCCAGGGCTGACTGAGGCTGGGTGGGGACCATGGTGTGGGATCCCTGTAAAGGATGTTGTCTCTCTCTCTTTCTTTTTCTTGCTTATGAGAAAAATAAATAAATAAATAAATAAATAATATGTGCTAGACAGCTACAAAAAGGATCAATACAATCAACTGTCCTGTAGCTAGCTTCTCTATTAAATGATTAAGCAAATGAATCATTTGTTCATGTCAATCTGCTGACCAGTGGTTCTTGGTGGGATTAGGAGTCTCTTGCTCTTTAACTGTCATGCAAGAACATTTATAGACCAGCCTCCACCCCTACCTTCCAGCTTGGGCTGCACTTGCCCACCCTGACCCCTAGTGTTGGCTCTGCTCACCTGGAAAGCCCCACCACCCGAGTGACAACTCTGGACAACCTAATAGTCTCTGCAAGGCCACTAAGCCCTCCATCCTCTGTGAGGCCTTCCCTCCCTGAACCTGAAACCAGACATGCCTCAGTCCCAGCCTCCTCTGGACTTCCACTGCAATTAGGATAAGTATGTAACCGACAACCCCTCTCGTATCCCAAGTGATTCTTTGAAATATGATTCAACTGTTCTGTGGTCAGTCAGTCACCTTTATCTAGTCAGTCATCAGAAAAGTCATGACATGTTTTTCTATGGAAAAACATATCTTGAGTTCTCCAGTGATCCAGTATTTATGTTTTAGCTCACCAACCAGATCGTAGGTTTTTTAAAAAAGCAATCATGGTAATTGATCTATTCTCCTCGCAATGGGTTGGACAGGGCCTGGTCTAGGGAAACAGACTTGTTAAATTTTAGACACTTGGATTTGTGCAAAAGGGGGGTCCCAAGTTAAAATTCTTCCTCTGCCACTTGCTAACTGTGACTCAAGAGAGTTACTCAACTACTCAGGAATATAGAACTTTCCTGAAAGACTAATTAACGTTGTTAATGACTTACATATGGTTAGCCCAGCATGCAAGGGCACCATGCATATTACACACATTAATATTTTTTATTCTTGCTTTTAGTGCTAGAGAACATTTTAAAAATTATTTTAAAAAAATTTTTAGAGAGATTTTTGTTATAGGGTGCATTGCTCACAGGAGATACAGAGATAGAAAATAAGAAATCACTCCCGGGGAGGGATGCTACACTGCAGTCCCTTATCCTCCATTCTCCTCTCAGAATTTTGGGCATGCATGCACACGCACCCAGCATGAGGTGTTTTTTTTTTTTTTTTAATTAATTAATTGAACTTCATTTGTTATTATTATTTTTAATTTGACCAGAGAGAGACACACAGAGGGAGAAAGGTAAATAGAGAAAGCAAGTCACCAAGTCCAGGACTTGAACTGGTGTTGGCTATGTGGAAGTCCAGTGCCCCAACCATCATGCCACCTGCTGGCCCCCAGCGTGTGTTTTAAACCACCAGGTCCAGGACTCAAATGTGGTCAACTACATGGGAGTCCAGCAATGTAACCATTATGCCATCTGCTGGCTCCTTATTATTATTATTATTTATGCCAGAGAGTGTGTGTACATGCACGAGAGAGAAGGGGTGGGGGGGAAGCACGTCCAGTGGGGCCTGTTTGCACCTCAATCCTTTTTCCTCCATCCTCTACTCCCTCAGGATCCTGGGCCTATATGCATGTGTCAGGTACATTTTTTAAGCCTCTAGGGCCAGGATTTGAATCCTGGCCGGTCATATGGGATCCAGCTTTTTCTGTGCAGCACCTAGTTGCCAAACTATGGGGTTCACCCACGAGACACTTTTTTTTTTAAATTTTTAAATTTAACTTTATTCATTTATTTATTAATTTGTTTATTTCAATTTGACCAGAGAGAGAGAAAGCGAGAAAGCAAGCTGCCAATTCCAGGACTTGAATCGTGGTCAGCCATGTGGGGATCCAGCGCCCCTAGCCACCACGCCACTGCCAGCCCCATAAGACACTTTTAAAAGTCCACCAGGAGCCTTAGGTCTCAACCTTAAAAAGTGGAGGAATTTTACAGTGGATGTAGGCAAAGAGGAGCTGCTGCTTTGAACCTGCTCGTGGAAGGTTCAAAGGAGAGGAAATCCAGCTTAATCCAGTCCGTATTCCTGCATATCCAGGCTCAGAGCTGAGTCATATTATAAATCTGACACTGCCCACTGGCTTTCAGAGTCTACGTAGGCATTCAACTGCCCAAGTAATATGACAATCTGTAGTGTCTGGCTGACTTTAGGTTTCAATTTTTACCATACTGAGCTGTGGCCCATCTATTGCAGCATGAAAATTAAAAGGCTCTCCCTCAGCAGAGGAGAAATGCCACCACTAGAGTCATTAAAAAGGACTGAAGGGGGACCAGCAGATGGCATAATGGTTACACCCCTGGACTCCCACATAGCTGACCATGGTTTGAGGCCTGGACCCAGTGGCTTGAAACTCATGCCAGGCGTATGTGCATATATGCCCAAAACCCTAAGAGGAGACTGGAGGAAAAAGGACTGAGGTGTGGCCATCCCCTCTGGGGGGGGTGATTTCTCGCTTTCTGTCTCTCTAGTAAGTGCACATGCCCTATAGCAAAAACATCTCAAAAATTAGATGAAATTTTAAAAATTAAAAAAAAAAAAGTGACTGATGGACATAACCCTGTCAATACAGACCAAAGCATATGTCATTTGAACTGGAAATCCAAAACTAAAATAAACTCATGTCAAGTTACAGGAAGGAGAAGACAAGAGGATGGGAAACAAAATCCTTCAGATACTGCTTTCTATGCAGGTGGTGGTTTCATGACTTTTTGGCCTTTCTAAAAATGTTCTTATATATCAAATTGCATGTCATTTTCACTTCTTTTGGAGGAGGCAATATTTGTGCTAAAGAGATGTTAGGAGTCTCAGGACCAGCAGATAACATAATGATTACATTGCTGGACTCCCATGTAGTCGACTGTGGCTTGAGTCCTGGACCTGGTGGCTTAAAACTCACACCAGGCATGTGTGCGTGTGTGCCCAAGATCCCAACAGGAGAATGGAGGAGAAGGGATTGTGGCATGGCCATCCCCAGGGAGGGTGGTTTCTCACTTTTTGTTTCTCTCTCTGTCTCTCTGGTGAGTGCACGTGCCCTGTAGCAAAAATCTTTCTAAAAAATGAGAGAGATGTTAGGAGTCCCATGCTTTATGACCCATGACAGTGCTGGGTCATTGTACTAACCAGAGCAGAAAGTTAGCCGCAGTGTGGACAAGTTTCGCTTTCCCAGAGCCTAAGTGTGAGTGTCCTCTAGGTGTGCCCACATCTATGCCTGAGGGTAAGTGTTACAGCCAATGTAGGGGAACAAAGCATACTCTTGGTTTCCAAGGGGATGTGCCCATGGTGAGGTAAAGGGCTGCTCTGGGGGTAGAGGATCAGAACAGACCCTCCTCCCTGACCACAGCACGGTCAGTGCAACAATCTGTGTTCATTCGGGTTCATCTCTAGGGTCTCTAGGCCTATTACAGTAAGTCTTAAATGAGAGAAAAAATACAAAGTTGGTCACATTAGTAAATCAGGCCCCGAATTAGCTGCCTCATAGCCACCCAGATTATCGAAAGTCCTAACCTCATCCTTCTTCCTTTGAGTGGAGGCCCTAAACCTGGTGCTCTTGATACATTGTTCAGGAAAGGTGATGCATGAAACTCAGGGGCAATCGAGGACAGAGTTATTGTTCTAGAGATGCACCTCTAGAAGACAAGCCCAGGTGAGACAGAACTGGGAGAATGAAAAGCAAGAGAGAAGCCCCCCAAGAGATGTTAACTGAGCACAGTCAAATCACAACAGAGGCCACTAATGCTGAAAAAATAGCACATATGAGGCAGTATTTTGTATACAAATGCTACAGTGGTCACGGTACTAATATACAATACTATCAGTGTCAGTCTTTAAAGTCAAACAGATCAAGTTCAAATCCTGGCTCTGCCATTCACCAAAAGTAAGACTTTGGGAATCTCTCTGAGCTGACACCTCAGGATCCATCCAATAGAAATGTGCCCCTTGATTTAATCTGTAAGTAGGGATACTGGTTATGATGATAATAATACCCACACTGACCACACAGGGTTGTTGTAAAGATGAATTTATATCACTGTTTAGCACAGGGCTGGGAACATACTGTACATTCATTAGTTAGTTGTCTTATTCTACCCATAATCCCTGGTCTTAGCCAATATGCCAGGAAATTCACTTGATGTCTCAATCATATCTTTTTCTTTTGTAGTTTACTATAGGGCACATGCACTCACCAGAGACAGAACAAGAAAGGTAAGGAAAGTGAGAAACCACCCTCTTGTAGGGACGGCCATGCTGCAATCCCTTTTCCTCTCAGGATTCTGGGCAACCATGCCCACCCTGAACATGATTTTCAAGCTGCCGGGTCCAGGATTCAAACCACCGTCTACCATGTGGGAATCCAGTCCCTTAACCTCCACATCACTTGCTGGCCCTCAATCATTTCTTAACAGGTTCTTCCTTTTGCTCAGTCTTCAGCTGCTGCCACCCTCATTCTTTTATTTTTCCCACCAAGTTTATGGTAATGGACAACAAGGCATTTCCTGCGGGATAGGCATTCAGATCTGTGCTGGGGACAAGCTCAGTTTCCTGGGAGGGACCATCTGCCATTGCCTCGGGCTGTCCTCTAGAGCCAGGAACACTGCCTGGCAGCTGGCACCTGGAGCATGTGTCATTTTCTCTCGTAGGAGTCAACAGTCATATTTTGTTCAAATCACAGTTCTGCTCTCCTTTAGTGTTGGGATCAAATATAAAAATCAGGCCTGAAATGCACATTCATTTTATGAAATTATGGGTTCTATGTAGCAGCAACCTCTGGGTCCTGACCCAGTCCATAAATTCTGTGACATTTTATTACAAAGACAAAGCCAGAGACGTTAGAAGGGAAGACTCAGAAATGCATGCGCCTTGGGCTGCTAAGAGACATCACTTCAGAAGACTCAAGCTTGAGAGTTTTGTACCATGTTGCATATTTATTTTCGTTTACTTTTATTTGCTTTTGTTTGCATCAATTGTGTGAAGTTGACTGTCAAAGAATGTATTTATACGACTCTTACAGTGTTATAGTTGCTGATATCTGCTGCTATGATTAGTGTTTATGATAAAATTAGCTCCTGTCGGTAAACCTAGCGGGTTTTCACTCACAGAGTACATCTATATTTATGTTATTCTAATCTCAATACAAATCGGCAAGCACTGTAATTATGAAAAAGAACAAGGAAGCTGGATTATAGATTGCCTTTATGGAGAACAAAATATCCTGGGGATACTTAAACTTTGTTAGTATTATCACAGGGAAATTGGGAAGTTGTCCTGCTTGGTTTGCATATATGAGTTTCTCCAAAATTCATTGGACTTTAAACCCCAAGGTGGTGGTATTAGAAAGTGGAGCCTTTGGGAGGCTTTTCGGCCATGAAGGCTCTGCCCTCGTGAATGAGAATAATGCTCTTATAAATGGTTGGAAGGAACTAGGTAGGCCCTGTTAGTCGGCCCATCCCTTCTGCCCGTGAGGACACAGCCTGTGTGCTCTCTGGAGCTGCAGCAACAAGGCACCGTCGCGGAAGCTGACGGCAACTCTCACAGGCGTCAGGTCTGCAGGTGCCTTGATGTTCAACTTCCCAGCCTCCAGAACCATGAGAAACAAACTTCCATGGTTTATAAATTTCTCAGTCTTGGGAAATTTGTTTCCTTCTGTTATAGCAGAAGCAGCAGACTCAGACATGCCCCAACACCGGTGATTCCCTCTACCCACTATTCTGATGATACCATTTGTTTTACACTAAAGAGATGCATTTTAGCTCTTGGTCTTCTGCTTTGGTACTTTCGTATTGTTACTGTAGCTTGTTACGGTAAACTTAAAAGGTCATGGAAACTTTTAAAATACATTTGCTTGTCTTAATGGTGAGAAATATGCCTTTTTTAAGACTAAAAATTAATAAAGCCGGCAAATGGCATGGTGGTTAAGGACTACACATGGCTGAGCAGTTTGAATCCCAGATAGGGTGGCTTTCTTTTTCACCTTTCCTCTCTCTTACTGTCTCTCTGTTCAAAATAAAAAATAATAATAATAGGGGCCAGCAGATGGCGTGGCAGTTATGTTAATGGATTCCCACATGGCCGACTACAGTTCGAGTCCTGGACCTGGGTGCTTGAAAATCACTTTGAGTGTGTGTGTGTGTGTGTGTGTGCGTGTGTGCCCACAATCCTAGGAGGAGAATGGAGGAGAAGGGATTGTGGCATGACCATCCCCCCTGGGGGATGATTTCTCACTTTCCCTCTCACTGTGTCTCTCTCTCTAGTGAGCATAAACACCCTATAATAAATAAATAAATAAATAAATAAATAAATAAATAAATATCTTTTAAAAAGAGTATATTCTTTTAAAAGAATAAACATTAATATCAAAATTGCATTGAAATCAAGATGTGGAAAATGTTACGCTGTGTGGGGTTGCATGACATGGGCTTGTGTGTCTGGAAAAGGAGTTCTGCTATTAGGACTGGCACTGGTGCACAGATGTGGAGATACTGGGAAACTCTGGGTTTCCAGTCACTGAGATTCCCTTTGACATTTATTACTAATTTTGTTGTATGATATAGTAACATTACCCCTTGACATTTTTACAATGATCAAGAAAAAGAAAAAATAACTATCTACAGAAGTTGTTTGTTGTTGTTTTGTTTTGTTTTCATCAAAGGCATTTTTCTGGTCACTTTTGGCCTGGTCCCACGAGAAACAACTAGCCCGCTCCTGGGCCACATCCAGCTCCCTCCCTCCACCATCTAAGCCATCCTGTGGAGCCATTGCCCACTGAGCCCTGGACCACTGAGACACTCCCATAAAGCAACTCGTGGGGCCTTGTATGGACAATGGACTAGGCAATAACTATATTATTCTATATTTTGAGCAGGTTTTTATCTTAGAAATATGACCATATGTTATCTTGCAGGAATGATATTTAGGAAGTTATTTAGACCATGGCTCTCAAAATATTGGTTTATAAAACATCTCATTTGGGAGGCCAGCAGGTGGCGTGCTGGTTAAGGTGCTAAATCCCACATGGCAGACTGTGCAGTTTGAGTCCCAGACCCGGTGGCTTGAAAGACACCCCGTCTGTGTATTTGTGTGTGTGTGCGTGTGTGTGTGCGCGCGCGCGCCCAATACCCCAAGGAGAGAATGGAGAAGGAATTGTAGCATGGCCATCTCCCCTGGGAGGTGATTTCTTTCATTGCCCTCTCTCCGTCACTCTCCAGTGGGTGCATATGCTCTATGGCAAAAATCTCTCTGATCCTCTGTGAAAAGAGAAAAATAAGAACAAAGTAGCAAACTTATAATATAATGCAGTTACTCAAATTTAAAGGACCTTCCTTTATTCTGAAATTTTGTTTCCTATTTTAGGAATTAAAATATCCTTTTCATATAAAATGATAGTGGTTGTAGACAGTAGGATTTTACTTTTTTTTTTTTTTTTAAGAGGTTTTTGCTATAGGGTGTGTGCGCTCGCCAGAAAGACAGAGAGACATACCCCCCAGGGGGTATGGCCATTCCATTCTCCTCTCAGGATCTTGGGCACGCACGCACACGCGCCCGGCGTGAGTTTAAGACCTGGGTCCAGGACTCGAACCGCTGTCGACTACATGGGAGTCCAACGACATAGTCATTACGCTAACTACTGGTCCCAACAGTAGGATTAAAAAATATATATATATATAATTATTATTATTTCTTTTTAATTTACTATAGGGTACATGCATTCACCAGAGAGAGTCCCAGAAAGAGGGAAAGTGAGAAAGGAAGCCACCAGGTCTGGGACTCGAACTATAGTAAGCCATGTGGGGGTCCAGTGCCCCAATCGCCACATCACCTGCTGGCACAGACAATAGAGTTTTTAAAACATATCCTAAGTAAAACAAAGAACTGACAATCCAAGTTCTCCTTTATTTCACAACCCACTCTTAAGAAAACAGAAGCAAAACCCAAATACACAACTTTGGATTCATTGATTTGTTCTTCTCACAAGTTTCACGGTGTCCAAGTGCATTTGAGTGTGCTGTCTTTTCTGTTGTATTTAAGAATCTTACATGGAGAGACCAGATGGTGGCACGGTGGTAAAACAATAATCTGCAAGGCAATCCCACATAGGAAGTTCCTGGTTCAAGTCCACAGACCTCCCTGAGTACACAAGGCATGCACGTGCCCATGAGCTGGGACTAGCTGAAAACTAGGGATGGATCAGAGTGTCAGGACTTTGTTAGGGAAGAAACCAATGAATAAACTTAAAAGAAAAATTGTGTATGAGCAGAAGCCATAATACCTGGCAGTGTTAGGTACTTTGAATACAGTGGATACTCAGTAAATGCATGTTGCAATTTCATTCATAATGAAAACATCTCAGAGCAGATGGAAGGCAGCCTATTTTTATGAGAGCAAAGTATGTGGAGATTTGGTTGTAACGGTGAAAGGGAGTGAAAGGGATGTGGAATGGCAGACCTGGGTAGATTTCCTGTTCTGTCACTTTCCCATGAACATTTACGTTTTTGGCTTCTTCACTCATGAGAAGGTAATAGGTGCTTCGCTTCTCCATAGACCTGGTGTGAGTAGATGTGTGTCTATTCTTTGTCAACTTAGCATTCAATTTTGTTCCACTGCAGGTTCCTCATCATATGGCCTGTCATAGGATTCTGGGGCAGTCCCCCAGCTGGGAGGCTAGATTGGCTATGGGGTCCACAGCCACTTCTTGGAACTTGGTAGTCAGGGAGGTGCCCATGGCCTTAGCTATTGAATCCAAAGTGACTTTAAATAAGGGGGGGCACAGCAGGTGGCATGGTGGCTAAGGGTGCTGGAGTCCTTTATGGCTGCCTGAGGTTCAAGTCCTGGACCTGGTAGCTTGCTTTCTCACTTTCTCTCTTTCTGTCCCTCTCTGGTCAAATTAAAATAAGTAAATAAATAAATAAAGTTAAATAAAAGAATTCTAGAAAAATGTTATTTATTTAATTTCTTTTGTTAATATTATTATTTTAATTTGACCAAAGAGAAAGAGAGAAAGGGAAAGTGAGAAAGCAAGTCTCAGGTTGGGGCTTGAACTATGATTGGACATGTGAGAGTCTAGCGTCTTAATCACCATGCCATCTGCCAGCCCCAAACTGCCTTTCAGGTGGAGGTACCAAAGGCTGACATGCCCTAACAAACCCACACTTGTCCTTCTCAGTTCCACGAGCCGACTGAACTCTGTTTGGGGAGGCAAGTTGTTAGCTTCCAGGATTATAGATTATGCTCTGTCCTCTTAGGAAGATGTAGAAACAGGCCTCGTGGACTCCCACAAGCAAAGCCATGTGTTCCATCTTGGGAACCTCATGCCCACACCTGCCTCTCACAAAGCTTCTCACCCCTTACCCAAACACACCCAACACTCTGACTCACGCCATTTGCTCGCCTCTGTTTGGAGTCTATCAGCCATCCTCTCCCATCAGTTCTGTGAAAGCGTCGCCCACTAGACCAGCCCATAGTTCTCTTTCTTCTGGGACACTGCAGCAGTGTCTATACCCACTGACTACCCCCAGGCTGCCCACTAGCCTCTTTGGTATGGATATTGAACTGAGGTCTTTAATTCAGGTACCTGATCCTTGGTTTCCATCTTGACTAAGTTCCTTGAAGGGCGGGACAGTCTCTCTCTATTTTCCTGTGGCTGTTCCTGTGAATAGTCAAGAGTTGAAGTCAGGAGGGAGAAAAGAGTTTTATTTTGCTGTGCAGGAGGGCAGGGAGTGGCCGAGAGCTAACAAACAGGCAACCAACTCCCAGGACAGAAATTCCAGCCTGTTACATACCGCTACGCTTCCCGTTTTTTTGTTTGTTTTTTCCTTTTTTTCTTTTTCTTTTTTTTTTTTTTTTTTTTTTTTGAGAGGTTTTTGCCATAGGGCGCGTGCGCTCGCCAGACAGAGAGAGACATAGAGACAGAAAGCGAGAAATCACCCCCCAGGGGAGATGGCCACGCCGCAATCCCTTCTCTTCCATTCTCCTCTCGGGATCTTGGGCACGCACACACACGTGCCCATCGTGGGTTTTAAGCCACCGGGTCCGGGACATGAACTGCGGTCAACCACATGGGAGTCCAGCGACATAGCCATTACGCTAACTGCTGATCCCTACACTTCCCGTTTATCCAGTGTTATCTATAACATAAATCTAGCTGCTTTAGTGTTCCTCCTACCCTCAGGATTTTCCCTAAATTGTTCTGTGCACCTTTTTGTTTCACATGACATTTACAATCCTGTTTTTGTTCTTATGTTGACAATGAATCTGGTAACAGACTTGTGGCACACATTGATGGATTAAGGGAAGCTATAACACATTTTCTTTAAGCTATACTGTTTAACCAAACGAGCCTAACACCTGTGAGTAACTATTATGTTAACAATAACGTTATTACGATTTTCCCAGTTTAACCTTTTACATTATGTCCCTAGAGCAAACATTCCCCTCTCTTTAGGATTTCTCTCCTGGGACCTGGATCCATGTTGCATTCCTGTGACCACTGTCCAAAGCAAAGGGCTTAAGATTCCTCTTCTAAACAAACAGGCTGATTTATGACCTCATTTGTTGCAATAGCTACAGATTACATTATAGAAGTACCAGTACCAGTTAACATTTAAAATATAAGAGAAATAAAGTAAAACAAAATGCAGGGTTAAAAAATTGTTTTGGGGGACAGCAGGCTGCTTGGTCATTAAGATGTTGGCCTCCCACATGGCTGACCATGGTTCAAATCCCAAACCTGACAGCTTGCAAATCATGCTAGGCATGTGCATGTGAGCACGAAATCCTGAGAGAATAGAGGAACAGTGTAGTCATCCCTTCTGGGGTGGGGAGAGATTTCTTGCTTTCTCTCTCTGTCTCTCTCCAGCGAGCGCACGCAACCTATGGCAAAAACCTAAAAATAAAAAAAATTGTTTTTCCTGTTGTATCATAGTTCCTCGAGCATCTAGCACAGTGCCTTACAAACAGCTCAGTGTGCGGTTGGCCTTACTCTGTTATCAGTGGCCTATCTCTGACACCTCTGCCAAGGTCAACAGCCTCCTCCTAATTGCCTTGTAGCAGAGTGGCCCAAGTGCCCCGCCCACACCGATCCAGCCTGGTTCTGGTGATGCTCAGACTCTCAAGCTTCAGTCAGGGATGGGACTTGCCCAGGCACTGGACAGCCTCATGACAGAGAAGCTGCCATTTGGGCCCTTGATATTCTCTCTATGCAGACTGGACCAGTGCACAACCTAGATATGTCACTGCAGATCTGTGTTGAGTCAGCAGCTCCGGTATCATCAAAGTCAATGTCACGTCTTCCTTTAAGTTTATCTCTGTATTTCTTCAGAGAGAGACAAAGAGAGGAAGGCAGAGCGGCACCTCCAACAGGGTCTTCATGCCACGACCCAGCCCAGCCTCACCCAGCGCAGGCCACAGGTGCACAGGTGCACACATGCGTGCATGCGCGCGTGCATGCAAACACACACAAAAGTCATGCATGCACAGTGAGATCCCAGGATGTAGCCTGGGAACCTTTCAGTGGGTCCAGCATTGCACAATTTAGCGTCACCACTGCACCACTGACTGATCCCTGACTTCTTTTCTTCACAATTTTCATGAGCTGCATAGGAAAAAAAAGAAGCTCAAAGGTTGCAGCCATTTGGAAACACTAAACAGAGAAAAGAGCAGTGTCCAGAATCTAGAATATCAGAGGAAATTCTGTATCAGGCCATTTAGGTAAATGAACAAAACATTTCACTTTTCTCAGAACGAACTAGTTTTATTTGTTTGCTTTTAAGAATTATTTTCTGTAACATTTATTTATTTGTTTATTTTTAAATTTGACCAGGGAAGGACAGAGTGAGAGTGTGAGAGAGAGAGAGGGAAAGCGAGAAAGCAAGCCATCAGGTCCGGGACTTGAACAGTGGTCAGCCATGTGGGAGCCCAGCACCTTAACCACCACACCACTGCTCAACCCTTGCATTATTGTAGTTCTACAGTAGTCCCTCAGAAATATTAATGTGAATGGTAGGCTTTTCTTTTGGCCAGTTTGTGGCTTTAAAATGTATATATATATATATAAAGTTTAATTATTTCTTACATGAGCCATAGAGAGAGAGAGAGGGAATACCCTCCATAAGGTCTTGGTGCAATGATACACCCCAGCCTGGACCACAGGTGTGCACGTGACTTTGTATTCAGGGAGGTCTCTGGACATGATTCTGGAACCTTCCCACGAGTCCGCTTTGTGGAGTGCCATGTTCTACCCCCGTGCCACTGTGTGGCCTTGGCTATTTGTTCATTTCAGTTCCACTGATCTTCGAGAGGAGAGGGATTCAAGCCCAAGTCCTGGCAAGTCCACAAGTCTACTGCTGCTGTCTCTACACTGCTGCGTGCCCCTGAACTGACAGTTCTCTCTTTGTCCCCAGAAGACTCGGTGTTCAAAATAATGGCATTTGTTGAACACAGAGAGCACTTCAGGGCAAGGGGGAGAACTCTAAATGTCAGTGCAAAGTGGAAAATCTGTACTACTAAACCCAGTGAAGTCATCCGATTCTCCAGGTAAACACACAGGTTTTCTTTCTAATATAGACAGGAGATTCCTGCTGAATGTTAACAAGCAAATAGCAGGTTACGGTTATGTGCTTTCTATTTACGCTACTGGCTGGCTGCAGCTATAATTCCAGTCAAAAAAATACTTAAATGAGGAAAAAAAGGGCATATTTTTACCTCTCATAACATGATATACTAAGGAATTGCTACATAACATGAATTTAGAGAAAATATTTATAATTTAAAATGATATAATCACTTCAGTACTGAAAAAAAAGGGGGGGGGGGGGGCACACACCAGCATTCTAAAAGAAATTCAGAGGCCTTCAGAGGTTGAGGTATTTTTCCAGACTGAGAACGCTAAGAGGTGACAAAAACTACCTTTGATTATAAAGGCTTATTTTGAGGGCTTATGGTGAGCCTACCAGATTTATCAATAGTACACCTTTGTTATTTAAATACAATTTAAGGTGCTGGACTCCCACATGGCTGACCACGGTTTGAATCCCTGACCTGGTGACTTGCTTTCTCACTCTCCTTCTCTCTCTCTCTGGCCAAATAGAAAATAATAATAAACAAAGTTTAATGAATAATTCTTTAAAATTACTGATAGGGGCATGCCCTCACCAGAGAGAGAGAGAGAAAAAGTCAGAAAGCACCTCCTAAGAGGAGGACCACACTGCAATCCCTTCTCCATTTTCCCCTCAGGATTTGGGGCATGCATGCACACGCGCTGGCCTGTCTTTCCAAGCTGCTAGGTCCAGGGCTCCATACGCGCACTCAGACTCAGCCACGTGTGACCCAGCTGCCTGAGCCACCGCACCACCAGCTGGCCCCAGACAAATTCCTTACTACACAAAATGATGTATCTGAGAAGCGTCTGGGGTCCAGAATACATAAAGAAAACTTAAATTGAAAAGCAAAAAGTCTACCCAATTAGAAAGTGGGCAAAGGATTAGAATAGATATTTTTCAAAAGAAATTATACTGATGGCCAACAAACATAAAAAGATGCTATGTACTATTTTTTTAAAAGAATTATTTTATTGGACTTTATTTATTTTATGTATGTATTTTAATTTGACCAGAGAGGGACAGAGTGAGAGAAAGAGAGAGACAGGGAAGTGAGAAAGCAAGCTGCCAGGTCTAGGACTCGAATTGCGGTCAGCCATGTGAGAGTCCAATGCTCTTAACCACCACGCCACCTGCCGGCCCCGATTCTATGTCTTATTAGGAAATAAAAAATCAAACTATAGTGAGGGCTGGATAGTGGTCTAATGGTAATGCAATGTTCTGCAAGACTGACTCACACAGGAAAGTTCTGGGTTCATGTCCAGAGACCTCCCTGAAAACATCAGGCACACATATCCATGACACCAAGCTTGCTGAGGCTGAGGGTGGATCACAGTGTTAACCCCTCACTGGGCAGCCCGCCCCTGGTTCTCTTGCTTCATGGAAGAAATTTATTAAAAAAAATACAGTGTAATACTTCTTCACACCATTATGATAGTGGCACAGGAACGAGGGGATGCAGGGGTGAATCATTTTACATTTCTACTAGCATTAGATGAGAGTTCCAATCCACATCTTTGTAAACACTTGCTATTTTCTTTTTGTAAAAATTATTATTTTATTCATCTTTATTATTTTAATTTGACCAGAGAGAGAGGCAGAGAGTGAGAGAAAGCAAACCACTGGGTCCAGGATTCAAACTGTAGTCGGCCATGTAGGAGTCCAATGACCACAACAGTGGCTCACTCTCTTCTCTACTCCTGTTCACCCCCTCTCCTTCTCCACTTGCCTTGTCTGCTGTGGTCTTCCCTACTGTACTACTTTGTACTCTTCATTTCCCCCCACCTTTCTGTCCTTTCTCCCTTCCCCAATTTTGATGAAAAAAGTATCCACTTGATGTCCACTACATTCTTAAGTTTCCCCATTCCTGATCCTCTCCCCCCATGCCCCACACACCAATCCTTTCAGAATTAGACATATTTTATCTAAATGCAGAGATAGGAAGTAGAAGAGGCCTTAGATGGGAGAAGAGCAAGAGACAGGCAGACTTTTCAGAAGGAGTTGTACATTGGGCCACCACCATTTACCCGTTTAATATTGGTACAATAGGGGCTGGCAGGTGGCGTGGTGGTTAAGGGCGCTGGACTCCCACATGACTGACTGATGTTCAAGTCCCGGACCTGGAGGTTTGCTTTCTCACTTTCTCTGTCTCTCTGGAAATATTAAAATAATAATAATAAATAAAGTTAAATAAAATAAGTCTAGGGACCAGCAGATGGTATAGTGGCTATGTAACTGGACTCCCACGTAGTCGACTGGGGTTTGAGTCCCAGACCTGGTGGCTTAAACTTACACCAGGCGCATGTGCATGCGTGCCCAAGATCCCAAGAGGAGAAGGGATTGCAGTGTGGCCATCACCCCTGGGAGGTGAGTTCTCACTTTCCGTCTCTCTGTCTTTCTGGCAAGCACACGTGCCCTATAGCAAAAACCTCTCCAAAAAAAAAAATTGGTACAATTGATTTTCCTTAAGAGAGAACTGAGGATGATGGAGCTTATGATAATGGGGATCTGGCCAGGGGTTCAGGGCCAGGTGGGAAATGCCCCAAGGATGAACTTTGGTTACATCACAGGCTTGTGTGGGGCCAGACCTGGCTAGAAAAACAGCTGTTTGTGCCACATAAACCTGCTAGAAGGAAGGCATCCAAAGAAAGGAAAGTTCTGAGGGTTTCTGTTCCATGGACTTACTTAAAAGAAATTCTGCTCCATCCACACACACAGATAAAAATCATCGCCATCTTCAAGTGGGGCCATCTGTAAGGAGGAAGGCCAGAAGCGCTGAGGTGTGCAGTTTCAAACACTGCACCTAGATATTGCACTGATCTAGTCAAGGACCTACAGCGGGCAGGGTTCAGATATGAGTCTCAGCACCCTGACAAGACTGGAGGGAGGCTGGGCCAGAGCGTCTGAGCGAGCCGCTAACCACTCTCAGGGTGCCAGCATCTACTAGAACATTTCTGTAGGTAAGTGAATATGTGCATAGCAACATATGTCATTGTTTTCGTTAAATATGAGTAACCAGTGCAAGGATTTTTTAAAATCTAAGTATTGTTTTGTTTTGCTTTTTTGGAGCCAAGAATTTTTCTAAGAGCGTCACATCTATTAACCCATTCAGTTTCCAAAGAAACCCAATGATTTAAATACGATCATCGGATTTTACAGATGAAGCACTGGGGCCCAAAAAAGTTAAGTAACTTGCCCAAAGTCACACAGCACAACTAGGAAATGAGTCAGAGTTCATGTGAGTCAGAGTTAAAATCCAGCTGTTATGGCTCAAGTCTCTGCTCTTACCCTGTGCTTCCTTGGCCCTTTAGAGAACAATGTGTGGTAGGACTATCTTTCTAGGGGTGCAGGTACAGGTCTAAGTAGGTGAATCTGCACTCCTCTGAACGTGTTTACAACAGATACCAAGGGCTCTTTAGTGTGAAAATGGGGATATGTTTCCAAAAATACAGCAATTTAAGAAAGCTGTGGAGGGACCAGCAGATGGTGTAATGGTTATGTTGCTGAACTCCCACAAGGCCAGCCGTGGTTCAATCGCAGACCCAGCGTCTTGAAACTCACGCTGGGTGAATGTGTGTATGTATGCCCAAAATCCCTACAGGAAAATGGAGAAGGAATTTCAGTGTGGTCATTCCTCCTGAGGGGCAATTTCTCACTTTCTGTCTCTTTGTCTCTCTGGCGAGCTCACACGACCTATAGCAAAAAATCTCTCTTAAAAAAAAAAAGCTATAAATGGGGTAAGTTATTCATTTGTGAGCTCAGCTCCTACCCACCCTGTAGGGGGTACCCCTTCTTTATTTACTTACTATCTCCTGGGGTCGCATTTACTTAGCTCTTCTCAATTCTGTACCCCTAAATATACTAGATGATTTATAATCACACATTATTAATTACAAGTAGAAAATAATATTTATTGGGAAGAAACAGATCTGAATAGAAACTTTTAGACATTTCTCATTCTGGTCTCTCTTACGATTTACTCTCCGAAATCATAGAATTTATCTGTGTAAAATCTCTGTCAAATCAATCTAACCTTTTCCTGTGCTTCCCTTCCTGTGGCTTCGAACATTCGACACAGCCCTGCCTCCCCCTCAACCGCGTGTGCTGAAATTGGTTCCCTGCCCCCTCTCAACCTTCCCAGCTTAGCTCACAGGTGGTGGCTGAGGAGTGGGCAGGATCAGCCCTAAGTGTGGGTGGCCACTGTCTGATCCAAGTTCTCTCCCTCCCTGCTTTTCTTCTCCCCAGTGATTCCAACATTCCGGAGTTACCGTGTTCCTCTTGTCCTTCCCGGGACCAGCTCAATTTGTTCCTTCTCAGGAAATTTCTTCTGTGGGAGAACCTCCCAGAAGAACCAGCCAGCCAGGCACGCTCTCTCTCTGCTGCCGCCTCCCACCAGAGCCTGGAGCACCTGTCACTTAGGAGACAGTCAGAATTCACTGTCCGCGTAAGGGAAGGGCTGAAGGAGACGGAAGTCATGACTGCTGGACGATATGAAAAGTGTCTGTGAGGCCCAGCCGTGGTGGGTGCTGCTAAGACACTCTGCTCTGCAGGCTGGGCCCACAAAGGCCTGGATTCCTTCCATTCCTGGTCTAACATCAGGCAGAGCCTGTAATCCCAGTGACTCGGGTGGGGTGGGGAGGAGGCACTGAGGAAGGGTGATCTCTAACTCAAGGCTGGCCTGAGCAACATGGTGAGACCCTATCTGAAAAAGAGCTGGTAGTGTGGGCCTGTAGTATTAGCAGAGATGAGACAGGAGGACCACAACAGTGAAACTCTCTTTAAAAAAATAGGAGGGGGCCAGTGGGTGGTGTAGAGGTTAAGGTGCTGGATTCCACATGGCTAGCTGCATGGTTTGAGTCCCAGACCCAGCAACTTGAAAGACATACCAGGCTTATGGTATATGCCCAAGACCTTGAGAGAAAACTGAAGGAGAAAGAATTGTAGCATGGCCACCCAGGCTGGGGCATAATTTCTCACTTTCCCTCTCTCTTTCTGGCATGTGCATATGCCCTATGGCAAACTTAAAAAAAAAAAGAAAGAAAGAAAGAAAGAAAGAAAGAAAGAAAGAAAGAAAGAAAGAAAGAAAGAAAAGAAAAGAAAAGAAAAGAAAAGAAAAGAAAAGAAAAGAAAAGAAAAGAAAAGAAAAGAAAAGAAAAGAGTCTTGATACTACTTTCTCAAGTAGGAAAAAGTTGTTTTTCATTTCTTAAGATTTTCTTACTAGGGACCAGCAGGTAGTGTGGTGGTTGGGGCTGGACTCCCACAAGACTGACTGTGGTTTGAGTCCCAGACCTGGCAGCCTGCTTTCTCACTTTCCCTTTCTCTCTCTCTGGTCAAATTTTAAAAAATAAATAATAATAACAAATGAAATGAACTAAATAATTCCTTTAAAAATCCTTCTTACTAAATTAACATTTATCTTTTTACCTAATTATTAAGAAATGGTGCTTACTGAAGTATATCTTGAGACTATGTCAAGCTGTTTTATTTTCGAGAGAAACATACAATAAATAAAACTAGTGCCATTTCTCTTCCCCTTGTCCTTACTGGCATCATAAAGGTAATTCTCTACATCTCTCATCTAGTGAAATTCATTTTTCCTTGACAGTCAGCATTCAACATATGTTTTAAGAGCTTCTTTCATATTCAATTGTGTTGTTTTTCTGACTACTTAAGAGTTACTGGCATTACAATAATATTCTGTTCTTACTCAATGCAATGTACAGAATTTTGTTGTAGTCTGAGTAAAACAGGCTTTTCTGAACTAACCCAGAAACCTAAGTGCTCTTAACCTTGTTTCCATGGGGAAGTGCGTTTTGAACATCAGCTACCACACAGACTGTGGGAACACAGGCCATGGGTAACCATTGGCTGCCTGGAACCTCAAGGGCCTGTGACTTTTATTTGCCACACATACACAGCAACGAAGTAGTTAAATGTGCTTTTCACTTCCATGTAACCACCTTCTCCAAGCACAGATGTTTCTAGGTTTTTGTAAGCTGATGGAAGAATGGAAGTGCTCCAGCAGAAAAACCACAATAAATCAACAAGGTGAAATAACCATTAAACCCTGTAAGAGCTGGGTGCATTAGTCTTTCCAAAGAAAATTTTATGGGACGCCATGCAGATTTCTTTTGGTAAAGCTTTTCTAATTTAAGGCATAAATCTAAGAAAGAATGCTAAGAACTCACAGGTGCCAAGCAGCAAAAAAACCTGACCTAGGGGCAGTCTAAGTGTCAAATGGGGTGAGTAGGAAGTGAGAACTGCAAATATCTCATAGCCATTTACTACCTAATTCTAAGCAAACTAAAATAAGATGATACAAATTGGAAACCACCTGGTGGAATGGTGGCTCAAGTGGCTGGATCCCACATGGCTGACTGTACAGTTCAAGTCCCAGATCTGGCAGCTTGAGGAACATGCCAGTGCGTGTGCTTGTGTGCCCAAGGTCCCAAGAAGAGAATGGAGAAGGAGGGATTGAGCTGTGGCCATTTCCCCAGGGAGTGATTTCTCACACATCCCTTCACCTTCATCTCTCTGTGGTAAACTAATGCACCCTATAGCAAAGATTTTTTAAAAGATGGTACAAATTGGGGCCAGCAGGTGGAGTAGTGGTTACGGTGTTGTACGCCCACATTACTGACTGTGGTTTGAGTCCCAGACCTGGAGGTTTGCTCTCTTTATCTTTCTATCTCTGGTAAAAATAAAAATAAAAAAAAATTAAAAATAAATAAAAATATGGGGCCAGTAGATGGCAGCATGGTTACGGCACTGGACTCCCACGTAGTTGACCATGGTTCGAATCGTAGACCCTGCGACATAAAACTCACATTGTTGTGTATGTGTATGTGTGTGCATGACCAAAATCCTGAGAGGAGAGCGGAGAAGAAGAGATTGTGGGATGGCCATCCACCCCGCCCCTGGGGGGGCTGTAATTTCTTGCTTTCTGTCTCTCTGCTGAGTGCATGCACCCTGTAGCAAAACTCTCTCTTAAAAATAAATAAATAAAAAGTAAAATTAAATAAAGTTTTTTAAAAAAAGATGGTACAAATTAAAAATAGGAAGTTATTTTGATGAAGATCTCTTTGAACCATTTAGGAAAAAAACTGCATTAACTGCAGCTCAGTGGTTCTCTGTTCTTTTTCAAAGCAGCTACCAAGATTGGTTTAAGTAACTGTACAAGATGAGTTTTGTGTATTTCTCTCCTTTAACAAGGTAGAAAGAAATGTGTGGCAGCAGATCATAAAAAGGAACATCAAGTATCAAAATAATTGATTCTTGGCAAAAGTGAAATACTATTTTATATTAAACAGAGATAAAAAGAAGTAGTACTAGAAAAACTGAGTTATCTGTTATGGGTTTCGAGAAACCTGAAATGAAAGAAATAGTCCTACATGAGGCCCAGACACCACATTCTCCTATGACAAATAAGAAAAAAAGACACCAACAAAAATTAAAGAATGCTCAGGGCCAGGCAGTGGCACATCAATAATGCCCCAGAGGGAGAAGGCCCTGACTTTGCATCTCGGGATCTGCCTGAATGTGCCAGGCTCATGGATGCTTTTCGATGGTCTTGGCTGAGAATGAGAGTGGTGTGTAAAGACCCTGTAGTGGGTGCCTGCTTTTTCTCTCTTTCTCATGGAAAACTAAACTTAAAAAAAAAAAAAAAAAATGAAAGAAATGGCCACATTTCTGAGAAATTTTCTAGAATTCACAAACATAAGAAAAAGATTAAAAGTAACAAAACATGGTATGTGAAATATTAGGTTGTCGGAAAAGTCATGATGTATTTTTCTGTGCAAAAATGCGTCATGACTTTCCAGACAACCCAATAGAAAACTAGAAGAAAAACAAGGAACATCTGGAAATAATGGATGATAACAGACTGCCAAAATGGAAGCGGCTCCAAGAAACTATGAAAAGACCAAAATTAGGTTGAGCACTTACTGGGTCGTTGGAAAAGTCATGATGTATTTTTTTTTGTTTTTCTATGCAAAAATGCATCTTGACTTTTCCAATGGCCAAATAGATGAAGGTCTACTTGTCTAAATCCATGACTTCCCTTAGGTGGGGGCTGCTGCTTGTGACAGTGGCTGAGAGTGGGGGGGGGGGTATTCTTACCTCAGAGGAGTGACACACACAGAGCTTTCCAGGGCTTCAGCCAGGAGGTCCCTCTGCACCTTTATGTTGCAGCCTCAGAACCCAATACAACAGCGCTCAAGACCGTGGGACCGGCAGCTCTTCTGGCTTCCCTGTCTTTTGTTGGAGAAGTCACACACTGGGGTTAGGTGATAGAGAGCTGGGGGCGGGGGGAAAGCAGGCCTAAGGTAGCTTCTAGGACCACCTGAAGATACAAGATCCCACAACAACTGGCCACAGGGAGTGAGAGCTTAATTTAGTGTTTATGCCAAAAAGGACGTCATCCACGTCTGAGCTGCACCAGGGCAGTCAACTTAATTTAAACTCACCAATTCCTTTGCCTTTCATTATAGTAGCTTTTTTAATTATTATTTTTTTAAAAAAGATTTTACTTATTTTTAAATTATTATTATTTTTAAATGTTGCTATCAGACATATGCACACACCAGAGAGTGACAGAGAAGGAAAGGCATGTCACTAGGTGTGGGACTGGAACTGCAGTGGGCCATGTGGGAGTCCACTGCCTTCAACATTACACTTGATGACCCTCACTGTAGTGTTTGTTTGTTTGTTTTTAAAAATTATTTTATTTCATTTTATTTATCATTATTATTTTTTAATTTGGCCAGGGAGAAAGAGAGGATAGTAAGAAAGCAAGCTGCCAGGTCTAGGACTTGAACTGTGGTAGGCCATGTGGGACTCTAGTGCCTTAACCTCCATGCTACCTGCCAGCCCTCACTGTAGTGTTTTAAAGAACTCTAAGGGGCCAGGAGGTGCTGCAGTGGCGATGCAGCTCCCTGTGCATGCTGGCCCGTGATCAGGGCTGGTTGGGACTGGAGGCAGGAGAAATACAGTGTAAAGACCCTACTGGGTGCTTGTTTCTGTTTCTTTCTGTCTTTCTTTCCAGTGGAAAAAAATAAATAAACTTAAGGGGGAAAAAAAAAAAGAAATAAAGAGCTGGTAAATTCAGGACCTATTTAGGATAGTCATAAAAATGAACCCATTGTGAAATGGGCCAAGTGAACAACGCTGTGTCCACACATGTTGTATCAGTTAGGATATTCCTGGCAGCAACCAGAAACATCAGACAGACATCTAACCACAAGGACATTAACAGTTCACTAGAGGTCCCGGCAGGCAGTCCCAAGGGCAATGCGATGGCTCGATTCTGTCAGCGAGGACCCCAGCTCTTCACGTCCTCCACTCCACTGCTCTCAGCACATCTGTGTTTATCCTCGCGGTCAGAGTGCAAGCATCACCTTCTTAAATTACAGACTTCAAGGCTGAAAGTGGAGAAAAATGGACAAAAGAGGCTTTCTCTTCACACGCCACTTTGATCAGAAAGGGAATATTCCACAGAATTTTCAGGCCAGTTCCCCTTAAATGTCATTGTTTGGAACAGAGTCACAGGCACACCCCCTAGACTACTTCCAAGGAGAAACTGAGTTGTTGTGACTGGTTTATGATAATCAAACTATGGGCCAGCAGGTGGCATAGAGATTAAGGTGCTGGATCCCACGTAACCAATTAAGTGGTTTGAGTTCCAGACCCAGCAGTTTGAAAATCATGCTGAGTGCCTGTGTGTGCCCAAAGTCCTGAGAGAGACTGGAGACTGGAGGAGACGGGACTGCAGAGTGGCCATTCCCATTCCCACGCCGGGAGTGATTTCCCACTTTCTCTCTCTCTCTCTCTGGTGAGTATATGTGCCCTATAGCAAAACAAACAAACAAACAAAACAAAAAAATCAAACTACAATTGGGCACATTGCTAGAGTTGTAGCGTAGAATTACACTGGGATTCTATTGTCAAGGAAGGAAAAGGAAATTGAGTAAATCCAGCATTTGGAAAAGGGTAAGTAAATATTAAGAAGAGCAAGAAAAATATTATACAAATTATATAAATGCTAATGATGCAACTCTTTTCTTTTTCTACCTTTTTTTTTTTTTTTTTTTTTTTTTTTAGGTTTTTGCCATAGGGCGCATATGCTCTCCAAAGAGAAACAATGAGAAGAAAAGTGAGAAACCACCCCCCAGCGGGGATGGCCACACCACAGTCCCTTCTTCTTCATTCTCCTCTTGGGACTTTGGACCCCCTTTCACCCCCTCCACACACACACACACACACAGTGTGACTGGGTCTGGGACTCAAACCAGTTGGCCACGTGGGGTTCCAGAGCCTTAACCACTACACCACCTGCTGACCTCATATAATGCACTTCTGCTCTGGATAGAAAAATGCAACCATCAAAATATGCTAAAGTAATGAGTAGGGATAAGCGACCCTAAGCAAACAGTTTCATTTCTCATTCATGTTACATGTCTCTTATGGGCCACTTGTAACTCTGCACCACACACAGACCCAGGCTCATGGAGCAGGTTTTATCCGGGACCTTGCTGGTCTCAGAGCAGAGGAATAGAGGACACGGCACATCAGGTTCTTGCTCTTAATGTCTCCTGCCCCAGGTTCCCCTTGTTACTTCTCACAACGTATTATTGCCCAAAGCAAGTCATTTGGTCACACCAGAGTTCAACAGCCAGGGAAGTATAAGCCTCCTTTGGGAAGGCAAATTCAGGGAGGGGCAACAAATATTTGGACTGATAATGTACTCCCCCCAAAAGAAGAACGTGTCTCTAGCCTCACTTCAACGCCCTCAGGCACATTTGTGACTAGGCATTAGACCATCCTGATGGAGCGGTCTTGCTCCATTGTGTTTTTTTATTTTTCCCCTCAAAAGGATTATTTTTTCATTCCATTTGTTGTTATTATTTCTTTAATTTGACCAGACAGAGACAGTGAGACAGAGAAAAAGGGAAAGCGAGAAAGCAAGCCACCAGGTCCAGTACTCGAACCACAGTTGTCCATGTGAGAGTCCAGCACTTTTATCTACTATGCCACCAGCCCCAGCTCAATTGTTATTCAGAGCACAGCAGGCAGATCTTATCAACTAGCCTGTGGTGATGCGCTGCTTGAACAGTCAAGCGCAAATGTTGTTTTTCTCTCCTAAAATATTTTCTATAGACTAAACAAAATAATACAAAAAAATATTCAAAATAGCCATAAAAACATCCTGTTTTCAGGTCAGTTTTCCTTACTCTCCCACAGCTTTAAGCCCTTCTCAGTGAAGAAAGGACTTTAAACTACCCTCAAAACACCTCATATTCTCTCTCTTTTTAAAAAGATTTATTTATTTATTACTGTTATTGACTTTTTATTTTAATTTGGCCAGAAAGAGAGAGAGAGAGAGAAAGGCAAAGTGAGAAAACAAGCCACTAGGTCTGGGACTTGAACCATGGTTGGCTCTGTGGGAGTCCAGCACCTCAACTCCCATACCACCGGCTAGCCCCAATTCTCTCACTTATCTAAATTAGGCTGGCACAAGGGATAGTTCTGATACCGTCACAACACTCTCCCTCCATGCACAGTTCAGGGACTGGCAGTTGGAAAATCATAATGTTTTATCATTTTAACTGGGGGCAAACACTGCACCTTCTAAAGCTCTTTTCCAGTCCTCCCAGGACACAGCCTGATAATGTCCTTGCAAAGCACCTCTCGCCCAGAACACTCCCTCCTGTATCCTGGGGATGAGAAGTGAAGCCATTACGTAACTACCTGCGATTTCCCCGAAATAATTATGGGAAGAACTCTTGCTTTTCTTCTTGCCTAGGGCTTTGCAGAAGCAGTTGAAGCAAGCTTTTTGCACTTACAGCATATTTTATCGTATTTTGTGATTAACAAAATTTTATGGGAACATATCATACAGAAATCATATATGACTTCTTTGAAATAGTTAATAGATTAACTTTTCTGCTCTTCAAAAATCTCAAAATCAAATCCACTAGAGCGGAAAGTATGTAAAGACTTTCCCAGCAGGGGCGGCAGGTGGCATAGTGGTCAAGGTGCTGGACTCCCACATGGCCAACTGCAGTTCAAGTCCCAGACCTGGCAGCTTGCTTTCTCACTTTCCCTTTCTCTCTCTGGTCAAATTAAAAATACATAAGTAGAATTTAATAATTAATTATTTAAAAGAAGTTTTTCTCAGTATTTCCATATTGAGACCCATGTATAAGCAATATTATATAGTCAATTAACCTTTAAAAATTGTGGCAAAATAGAGGCCAGCAGGTAGTGTGGTGGTTGAGGTGCTGGACTCCCACATGGCCAACTGTGGTTCGAGTCCCAGACCTGGCAGCTTCCTATCCCACTTCCTCTCCCTCTCTATCTGATGAATTAAATAATAATGTAATAATGATAAAGTTAAATAAATAATTAATTTTTAAAAATTGTGGCAAAATAAACAACATCAAATTGACTATTTAACCATTTTTAAGAACTGGGTTGTTGGAAAAGTCATGAAATACTTTTCTCATGTTTTTCTATGCAAAAATGCAACATGACTTTTCCGACAACCCAATATTTAGTTGAGAGGCATTAAATATATTCACATTGCTGTGCAACCATCACCAGAACTTTTCACAGTCCCAAACTGAAGAGCGGAACCCACAGAACACAAATTCCCATCCTCCCTGCTCCCCAGCCTCAGCCATCATTCTACTTCCTGCCTGTCTCTGAATTTGACTGCTCTGGGTAACTTTTATAAATGAAATCACACAATATTTGCTTTTTTGTGACTGGCTTACTTCATTTAGCATAGTGTCTTGAACAGTCGTCCATGTTGTAGAATGTGTCAGAATTTTTTTCCTTCTAAGTCTACTGAGAAGGAATGCTCCCCTACCTCAGGTGCCCATCCTCTGCTGTCGCCCCTGTGGCTGCCACCTCTGTCACCGCAGGAGTGAAGCTACAGGATGGAGGTTTGACTCGGGGCAGGGCTGGGAGGGAAGAACCCTGAGCACTTCCCCAAATACACCATCCTACCGGAAGGCTTCCTGGTCCTGTGACAAGAGGGTTTCTTTTAGAGCTTTTTCTGTCTCTGCCCACTGTACAGTTCTGCCTGTAGTCCAGACCAGAAAATGGGCCAGACAATGTCTCAAGGGTAAAAAGTGCCATTCTGTAAGGCAATCCCATATGGGATGGTTCCTGGTTCAAACCAGGAGACCTCCCTGAGTACAACCAGGCACAAGCCGGCCCGCGACCCTGGGCTGACTGATGGAAGAAGTGGATTATGGCAGTAAGATCCTGTTGGGGGTGCTTTCTCTCTCTCTTTCAAAAGAAATAAACTTAAAAAAAAAAAGTAGAAAAGAAACAAAAAGGCAATTTTACTCATCTCTGCTGGTAGAGATCAAGGACCTCACTGTATATGAATCATACTTCAAATTTTCATTTCCCTTCACAACCTGCCTGCTATTGTTTGCTTTTCAAAATCCTAGTTTTATGTTTTCTTTGCAGGAATTTTGGTTGTTATCATTGGGAAAGATAAAAGGGTGTGTGGTCACTCCTTTTTTTTTTTTTTTAAATTTGCTCTAGGGTGCGTGCACTCACCAGAAAGAGGGAAGGGGAAACTGAGAAAGCACAGTGGTACAACCACATGGTGATCCCTTCTCCTCCATTCTCCTCTAGGAATTTGGGCAATGTATGCACATACCTGGCACATTTCCCAAGCCACTGAGTCCAGGACTTGAACCATGCAGTCACTCTTGTGGGATCCAGCCACCTTTACCACCATGCCACCAGCTGTCCCACTCCATCTTAGCTAAAATTCTGTTAAAGTCTAAACTTCTTTTTAATTCTTTTTAAGTGACTTGATATTATTCCTCAGTCAGGGAAATGGAATAGTTGGAAAAATAAGCATGCTTTATCATTTATCTTAACACTGCTGATATTAATATTATAAGTAGATTGGATAGTCTTGATTTAGTATAAATAGTATTATTGTTCAAATAATTATAATACAATAGAACACTGGCAAATCCATTTTGATCAGTACAGACTGTGAGCTTCTAAAACAGTGTTAAGATTTCCCCACCACTGAGTTTCAACCTTCACAAGTATACCTTGGAGCTAACAAAACTATCGTTAAAATGCACAAAACCACAGTAACGAACTGCATACTGTGTTTTACACAAAGAAACAGTTCTGTGTATCGCTCCAACAGGCAAGCTGCAGTTACCATGGGGTTTTCCAGAAGGAATTCTGAAACAGCAGCCGTCCTTGAAACATACCTTATAGCTTCCTGAAACTATGTGCGTTCAGTATCTACTTAAAGAATTCACCAGGAGGGATGGTAACTGACTTTTTATTTACTTACTTATTTTTTAGGTTTTTGCCATAGAGTGCTTACCAGAGAGAGAAGGAAAGTGAGAAATCACCTCCCCACCCCACCCCCCTACCAAAAGGCAATGGCCACGCTGCAATTCCTTCTCCTCTTGGGATCCTGGGCATGCACACACATGCATAGCTGTGGCTTTTTTTAAAGGAGGAATTTTTTTTTTCTTTTAAAATTTTGGAGAGGTTTTTGCCATAGGATGCGTGCACTGACCAGAAATACAGAGAGAGACAGAGAGACAGAAAGTAAAAAATCACCTCCCAGGGGCAATGGCCATGCCGCAATCCCTTCTCCTCCATTCTACTCTCGGGATCTTGGGCACACACGCATACGCGCCTGGTGTGAGTTTAAGCCACTGGTTCTGGGACTCAAACTGCAGTCGACCACATGGGAGTCCAGTGACATAGCCATTACACCAACTGCTGGTCCCAAGGAGAAATTTTTGCTATTAGGCACGTACGACTGCTGGAAAGACAGAGAGACAGAAAGCGAGAAATCACCCCCCATGGGGATGGCCACACTGCAATCCCTTCTCCTCTATTCTCCTCTTAAATCTTGGGCATGCACACATATGTGCCCAGTGTGAGTCTGAGCCACCGGGTCGGGGACTTGAACTGCAGTGACCATGTGGGAGTCCAGTGATGTAACCATTATGCCATCTGTTGGTCCTACACAATAGTGATTTTTAAGCAACTGGGTCAAGGACTTGAATAGTGCTTGGCCATGTGAAAATACAGCACCTTAATCACCATGTCAGCAGTTGGCCCCCAATTTTTATTATTTTTAAATGGACTGAATCTGGGGTCAGCAGGTGGCACAGTAGTTGGGGCACCACGCTTTAAGAGGCTACTGCAGTTCAAGTCCTGGACCCAGTAGTTTGTAACTCAGGCTGAGCACATGTGCATATGTGCCCAAAATCCTGTGAGGAAAATGGAATAGAAGGGAATGCAGCATGGCTGTCCTCTCTGGGGATATGATTTCTTACTCTCTCTCTCTGGATCTCTGGCAAGCACATATACCGTAAAGCAAAAAACTCTCTAAAAAACAAGTAAAATAAAAAATAAATTAAATGAACTGAATCCAAAAAGGATGGCTAAGATTAGGTTTAGGATCAAAATTATACCCAATATATATCATTTATTTTTTTCCCTTTGGAAAGGTTTTTGCTATAGGGCACATGTGCTTGCCAGAAAGAGAGACAGAAAGCGAGAAATCATCCCCCAGGAGGGATGGCCATGCTACAGTTCCTTCTCTTCCACTCTGCTCTCAGGATCTGGGCTCTGGGCACACACACCACATGCACTCAGCCTGAGTTTAAGCCACTGGGTCCGGGACTCGAACTGTGGTCAAGTACATGGGAGTCCAGCGACACAGGCATTACGTCAACTGCTGGTCCTCATTATATATCATTTTTAAATGGAAAATACTATGTTATTAGGTCATTAGAAAAGTCATGACAGGCTGGCAGGTGGCGTGGTTAAGGCACTGGAGTCTCACATGGCCAACCACTGTTTAAGTCCTGGACCAGGTGGATTGCTTTCTCAATTTCCCTCTGTCTCTTTCTGGTCAAATTAAATAATAATAATAATAATAATAAAGTTCAACAGATAACTCTAAAAAAAGAAAAGTCATGACGTATTTTTCTATGTTTTTCTATGCAAAAATGTGTCATGACTTTTCTGACAACCCAATAGAAGGGCTGGCCTCTTGGCCTAGCAGTTATGGAAGCTGGATCCCACATGGCTGATTACAGCTTGAATCCCGGCCCGGGAGACTTGAAAAGCATGCTAAGTGTATGTGTGGTGCCCTGAATCCCAACAGGATGGAGAAGCAGAAGGAAAGGGTTTGCAGTGTGACCATGGGTCACTGCGAGGTGCTTTATCCCGCCCCCGTCCCTTTCTGTCTCTCTGGCAAGCACATGTGCCTCCAGCAATTATAAAAAAAGGAAAATAGAAAAAAAAAAAAAAAACACATTTTTTTAAAGCATTTTTTGCCTTAGAACGCTTGAGCTTGTGCGGCAGGGGGTGGGGAGGAAACAGAGACAGTGTGAGGGAAAATGAGAAATCACCCCCCAGGGCAGGGGGTGGGGGGAACGGTTGCGCTGCAATCCTTTCTCCTCTTTTCCTCCTGGCATCTTGGCTATACACATATATGTACCTGGTGTGATTTTGAAGCCTCCAAGTCCAGGACTTGAACTGTGGTCGACCACGTGGGAGTCTAGCGACATAACTGCTACACTCTCTGCTGACCCTAAAAAGACACATCTTCTAAGAAACATGGGAAGAACCTAAAATACATCACTCCATTTCTACCCCTTGGAAACCTAAAAATAATAAAAACTGAGAATATCTATAGTGGAATTGGGGCAGCCAAAATTCGGTTGAATACACTATGGAGAATGTTTGTCTCATACAATGAAACATGATTACAAATAAAATGAAGTACGATACTGAGAGGTGATGCACATCTAGTCTCATCTTCAGCAGGAAATGGGTGTATGGTAGAAAAGAGAGGGTATGGTGAGCTTTTCAATAAGCCTTGTGCTGGATATGGTTAGAGATGGTAGATTTATTTCTATTTATTTATTTAACTGGGAACACAGATAAACCCAGCAGGGCTGGTAAGCACCCACTTTCATATCCCGTTTGTAAGTGATGCAGGTTTGAGGGATGGGTTTTTGGTTTTTTTTCTTTCTTTCCTTTTTTTTTAAAAAAATTTGTCAGAGGGCCTACATGCTTCAGAAAAGAGAGAGAAGGAAAATTGAGAAAACGCCCCATGGCGCATGGTCATGACACAATCCCTTCTCCCTAGTTCTCCATCCTGTCAGGATTCTAGGCATGCACAAACATGCATCTGGCATGTTTTTCAAGCCTCTGGATCTGGGACTCGAACTGCATGGTTGGCCATGTGAGATCCAGCTGCCTTAACCACCAGGCCACAGGCTGGGCCTTAGCAAGACACCCCCCCCCCCCTTTTTCTTTCCTTTCTTTTTCTCTCCCTCCGTCCCTTCCTTTCTTTCATGAGAAAACAAGACAGAGAGAGAGAAACAGAGACATAGACAGAAGGAAGAGACACCTCCAACGAGGTCTCCATGTGGCTATCCATCCCGTCCCAGCCAGCCCAGATCACAGGCATGTGCGCTCACACCCCACATGCTGAGGTCCTGGAATACAAACGCAGACCCCAGTGGGCCCCTTGCATGTTACCACTGTGCCACCACCTGGCTCCCAGCACGGCTTTAAAACAAGACAAAATCTTACTGAAGTACAACACTGTACAGAAACCTATGAAGTGGGCATACCTATGTAACTAGCATCACCTAAGAACAGTATTTCCTTCACCACAGGACGCTACAAAAGGCTTCTCTCTTTCTTTACCAACAGAGTCCGTTGAATAGCATAGATTGGTTTTTGCTTCTGTCTATACTTGATGTACACAGAGCCGTACAGTATGTGTGGCTATCTGTCGGCCTTGCCATTTTTATTTCCCCATATCTGGCTTCCTAACTGGGAGGAAGGCCAGGAGGTGAGGAACACAAGGAACAAGCTTGCTGTGGTGCAAAGAAGACTAAAAATGGAGATACATAAGACTGAATTTTTTTAAGTTTCCTTCTTCCATGAGGGGGAGAAAGCAGCCCAGAGATAGCTCCCCGTGACAAGGGTTTGCCAAGTGTAGCCTTCCTCCAGCCTCCTGGTCAGCAGGATCACAAGTACACACAGGTGAATCTGGAGTGTTCAGGTTGGCCTGAGACCCAGACCCAGGCCACCCGTGTTCCCTCCACAGTGTGCAGTGACGTCCTGTCATCTGTGCCACAATGGCTGGGACAGTCCCAAGATCCCACCCTTTAAACAAATGGCCTCTGAGCCTCAGAATCTCACAGTGTCCTGTAGTTTGAGAAGAGGTGGGCATGATACACCTGGGGTTGGCCACTGCTCTCCTCCTCACCCCAGACTAGACATACCCCAGTGCTGGGAGATAAACATGGTGACCAGGTGCTGGGAGAAGTCATACAGGAAGCAGGTTGGCTGATTTCCTGCAAGGTCACTGGCCCCATCCTCACTTCTCTAAAAGGAACTGAATTAACTGAATTGCACAAAGATCACAAGTTGAAAACATGAGGAAAAAGGCAGGAGAGTTACTACTTAGTTTTACTACACTGGGCAAATATCAGGTCTATATAGAACTCTCTCCATTTAAAGACAGGACAGAAAAACAATGGTATGTGGCCTGTGCACAAGTAATTTCTATCATTACAAAAGGGCTGTAGTATGAAAAAGAAATGAAGAATATACATTTGAAGAATTCTTCTTGAAAACTTAAACTTTTAGAGGAAAAATGTGCTCTGTGCTATCTTAGGATCCAAAGAGAACAAACGGAAAGAGAGGAGGACAGCAGTGGAGGATAAGAATTTGATGACTGAGGAGACAGAGATGAAATGACTAAAACAAGACCACACAGAGTTCAAACAGGGTCAACATGGGTAACAGGTTTCTAAAAAAAAATAACAACAATAAAAAAATCTGCTCAAATACATAGTAGAAAAAAAAATTCTGTTTGAAAAGAAAGCTAGAATAAAAAGAATGAAGTGCTCACCATATTTCAAGAATAGAAACAGAAGATCAGCATGTGGCACGGTGGCTAAGGCACTGGACTCCCACATGGTTGACTGTGATTCGAGTCCTGGATCTAGTAGCTTGCTTTCTCACGTTCTCTCTCTCTCTGTGTTTCTCTACAGTGAGTCCCCTGTAGGAATTTTAAAAATAAAATATTAATAATAAATAGAATAAAATTAGAAAATTCTTTTAAAAAAAAAGTATAGAAGCAGAAATTCTGGAGCTCAAATGTGGGTGGTGGTGGCCACAGCCCTAAAGTCACAGTCAGTCACATTCTGAGTTCCTGTATTCCTACCAGCGCTACCCAGATGGCCTCCTCAAACCATGACCCAGTAGCCGCCAGTGTCGCTTGCCAAGAGAATTAATGTGGGTATTGAGCATATTAAGCATTCTAAGAGCAGAGATAGCTTCCTAAAATGTGTAAAGGGAAATGACCAGAAAAAGAAGGAAGCCAAAGAGAAAGGTACCTGGGTTCAACTAAAGCGCCAGCCTGCTCCACCCAGAGAAGCACACTCTGTGAGAACCAATGGAAAGGAGCCTGAGCTACTGGAACCTATTCCCTATGAATTCATGGCATGACAGCTGTTAAAAATAATCTGTGGTCTAGGAAAAAAAAATCAAGAAATACAGCAACTGGGAATCCTTTTCTATAAAATATGGCTGAAGCTGTATGCCAACTAAGCTGGTGCATTCTAATAAACGTTTTGAAAGATGCTTAATTTTTTAAAGTTTATGTATTCCATGAGAGGGGAAGATAGAGAACAAGACATTAGAGAAAGACACAAACACCCCAAAGGGGGTTTCACACCATGACCCACACTCATGCTCAGGCATCCAAATCACAGGTGTACATGCAGCTGTGTCCAGTGGGATGCAAACCCTGCCCTTTCCAACACAGGTCCAGATGTGTTATTACTGCACCACAGCCGGGCTGCTCCAGGAAAGTCTCAGTATAGAAAAACTGGAGATAAGCATCATTTTTAGTTAAACACAGAAATAACTATGAAAATAAGTGGTAATAGACACCAAACAGATTATCATTGTTATAAATTTTTGAAAAAAAAAACCCTAATGTTTAAAAATAAAACACGAGATTTGAATGATAATAGGAAGAAATCCAGAATACAATAAAGGAGGTAAAGGAGATGGAGGGAGGGGGAGGTCACGTGAGAGAACAGGCACTGAATATTTTTTCTGTATCATTTTATTTAAAAAATAAAAATTTAAACTTTTTAGGTATTTTTGTGTCATTTATTTCTGCTGTCATCTTTACTATTTCTTTCCTTTTAATTAAAAAAATTAAAGAATTATTTGTTTGATATTATGTATTATTCTTCTTCTTTAGTTTGACCAGAGAGAGACACACAGAGAGAGAAAGCAAGCCACCAGGTTCAGGACTTGAACTGCCATTGGCCATGCATCAGCCAGTCCCTCCTTCTGCTAATTTTAAGTGTGCTGTGTGCTTGTTTCTCTAGCTCCTTTGTATGGTGATAGAAAATATTTGTTATATATTTCTTTATATCAATCAGAAGTTTTCATACTTATACTAGCTAAAATAAAATATCCCTTTCAATTTTAATGTGTTACAGAACCTACAAATGGATGATAAAATGTTTTAGAATCCAGGTATTTCCCTAGTCCAGACATACTCCTCCACCAAGGCTGAGCCAGTGACGTTTTTTGATTCTAGAAGGGTGAGTCCCCAGTATATTCATATTTCTTAAGCAAGCCTCTGGCACTTTGATCAAAGATCAATCTCTTGTCCTGACGCTCAGAGTGGCTGTCCAGCTCAGAGTACCTTCCAATACAGTGCTGAATAAGACGAATGGCTGCCTGATCTGAGGGCTGCTATCTCCAGGCAGTCAGCTGCCCATGAGGTGGCCCAAAGCAAAAACCACCCAACAGAACAACTAAGTCTACCGGCACCAACCAGGCTCCTCCTTAAATAGCTGAACCGTTGGTAACTGGTAGTGGGGGAAGGAATAGAGCCACCTGGAAAGAAGGCAGTAAGTACAAGCAAAGAAAGAAGTAGGAACCCAGAAGGCCAGAGAACGGACAGGAAGCCGAGCAGAAAGTCAAGCAGTGTCAGAGCAGCAAGAATCAAGACAGAGGGAGGCTATTCATTGTAAGAGTAGGCCAGTCGCCTAGGGAGAAACAGGAGCAGGGAGCAGCAGCCTGCTGCTGATGCGGTGACAAACAGAAACAGCTACGCTGTAGGGCAAAAATAATTCCACCTTTCTGCCATGAGCCTGGGTTCAGCCACTGGTTCTGTTTTTCTCTGCAATGTATCCGCTAGTGTCTTTCTGTTCTTGTAACTCAAAAAATATCACGTTGCAATTATTCATTTAAACACAGATCAATGAACTTATGACACACTGCCCTTCTGGGGGTGGATCCATGGTGCAGTGGTGATGTGCTACTCAGGGTAGGCTGTTTTCCACCGGGCAACCGTGGTTAAAATGCCCAGCCTCATCGGCCGGAAACACACAGGCATGTGTGTGAATGTCCCAGATCCGATGCACTGAGGGACTGGAGAAGGGGGACAGCAGCACACCTGGATCCTGTGGAGGGTGTTCAAATCTCTGTTACACATATACTCTCACGTGCATGTGCATGTACACTATCATCAATAAAGAAAAAAATTGCCATTCTTAAGGAATCAGTTTAGTTTAACAAGGTCCTAACCATGGTTGGACATTTGTATAACACTTTTCGTGTGTGTGTGTGTGTGTGTGTGTGTGTGTGTGTGTGTTTTAAGAGATTTTTTGCTATAGGGCACATGTGCTCGCCAGAAAGACAGAGAGAGAGACAGAAAGCGAGAAATCACCCCCCCCCCCCCCGGGGGGGATGGCCATGCCACAATCCCTTCTCCATTCTCTTCTTGGGATCTTGGGCACACACGCACATGCGCCCAGCGTGAGTTTAAGCCATTGGGTCCAAACTGTGGTCGACTACATGGGAGTCCAGCGACATAGCCATTCATTATGCCAACTGCTGGTCCCCTTCTCTTCTGTTTTAAAGCTGGTTGCAAACTGCCTGCATATAACTACGTGCCTTACAGTCCACTACCTACCTTCACCTGCCACTTAAAAATGTATGCTTTACATTTAAAATCAGACACCTTGAGGTCTCTGGTAGTTACTTCTACAGCAAAGTTACTAGTTTCAACTTGTTTCCTACAAATAAATAATTGCATTTTCTCTGTGTAAGAGAATATTAATTCAATAACTTTTTCCCCAAAATTTCACTTTACGCTGACTATCTGAGATAGGAATGATAGTTCGAGGAGCACTTAACATTGTGGTATCGGTTAAACCTGCCAATGATCTGCATTTATTTCCACACACGTCTTTGTTGCTTATAAAGTGTGAGTTAATTCCTGAGTTCACCAGCAACTCTTTCTAAGTCCATCATGTTTTTGTGCCTACAGTGAAAGAACATTTTTGAAACCCAGCTGGTATATTAATACCCAAAACTATTGATGCCTAGGAAATTGTAATGCTCAAGGTCATAAAGCAGAATTAGTGCCTGAAAATATTTTATTATCTCCTTTTGTGGTAATGCTATATATTAATTCAAATATTATTCAGAATATAAAATCCCATTTATGAGCAGCTTGAGGCATCATGCATGTTCTTATACTCTTCTTAATCGTATTTTTTTTAAGAGAGAGATTTTTGCTATAGGGCACGTGCACTTGTCAGAGAGACAAGAGAGACAGAAAGCAAGAAATAACCCCCAGGGAGGATGGCCATGTCGCAATCCCTTCTCCTCCATTCTCCTCTTAGGATCTTAGGCACAATGCACACATGTCCAGCGTTGAGTTTTAAGCCGCTGGGTCCAGGACTTGAACTGTGGCCGACTACATGGGAGTCCAGCAACATAATCATTACACTATCTGCTGGTTCCAGCTCTTCTAAATCTTATGACACAAAAATGCAACCTGGAATGTTTGGTTTTGCCTGATGTTCTTGTTATAAGAAATTCAGAGTCTGAATAAATTAAAGGCCTGTTATTATTTGCAGAAGTTGCTTCTTTTGATAGTAAGAATTTGAAGGCCTTAGAGCTATACTTATCAATTCTTAATTGGTAAGGATACTCAATTCTTGGGACCGGCAGATGGCATAGTGGTTAAGGGTGCTGGGTTCCCACATGGCCGACTGTGGTTTGAGTCCTGGACCAGGTGACTTGCTCTCTCACTTTCTCTCGCTCTCTTTCCCACTCTGTCCCTCTCTGGTCAAATTAAAATGAATAAATAATTAAATAAAGTTAAATAAAATAGTTCTTTAAAAAAAACCTCAATTCTTTGACTGTCTACATAGGGATCACTTTGGATACTCAGTTTAAAAATAAGGTGTCTATTATCTGCTCAATTTTGCTAAAACCTAAAACTGCTCTAAACAATAAGCTATTAAAAAAGAATTTAGGAGGGACCAGCAGACGTTGTAATGTTTTCATCAGTTCAAGTCCCAGACCTGGAAGCTCAAATCTTATGTCGGGTGCATGTACATGAATGTCCAAAATCCTGAGAAGAGAATGAAGAAGGGATTGTAGCATGGCCATTTCCCTGGAAGGTAATTTTTTGCTTTCTGTCTCTATGTCTGTCTCTCCAGCGAGCTCATGCTCCCTCTAGCAAAAGTCTCTTTAAAAAAATAAAAAGAAAGAAAGAAAAGAATTTAGGGACCAGCAGGTGGAAGTTAAGGTACTGGATTCCCACATGGCCAACTGTAGTTTGAGTCCCAGACCCAACAACCCCACGGCTTAAAAGTCATCCTAGGCAAGTGTGCGTGCCTGATCCAAATCCCGGGAGACTGAAGGAGAAGGGATTGTGGTGTGGCCATCCTCCCTTGGGTTGGGGGTAATTTCTTATTTTCCCTTTCTCTGTCTGTCTCTTGCTCTCTCCAACAAATGCAAGTACCATATGGGAAAAATCAAAAAAAAAAAAAAAAAAAAAAGAAAAAGAAAAAAGAAAAGAAAATTATATACTGATCTTATACCCTTCACAAAAATGAACTCAAAATAGATAACTATAAAATGCAAGCTATAAAATTCCCAGAAGATAATGGAAGAGAAAACCCGGATGACCTTGGGCATGGTGATTCAGGTGTACATTCTTTGCCATGATTTCATGGAAACAAGGTAGATGACAATGGGCTTTGGGATTTAGTCTCAAAGATGGATTAAGCAGCAAAGCCCTAACATACCAATTAGCAGAGTTGTGGTTTCTAAATGCCACAATACCAAGCCCTCATCAAGAACAGGCAAAAACAATTGGCAGGTCTTGGGGGGAATAATCCTTCATCTAATGAGTAAGAAAAAAATGGGTTTTAAAAATGACATTCAAGATCTATCAAATCAGTGACTGTGCCCATAAAATAGCAGCTGTAATTAGAGTAACCATATAATTTCTCATATAAAATAGGACCCTTTTGAGTTAAAGAGAGTTTTAATAAATACACCAGCAAAACAAGTGTAGACCAGGACTAGTCCAGGAAAACCAAAACAGATATCTCCCAACTGTAATACTTCCCTGGATGTTAATAAACCTAACAATAATCATACATACCAACTACAATGTTCCACAGAGGAAGTGACCTTAACTGCGAAGTTAGAAACCACAGATGGTGTTTTACAAATCCCTGTCTCCCTCCATCTATATCCTTAGTGAGAAATATCAAACAGCACTTTTATAATTACACAGCACAGCAGTAATTAATATTGATCTCAGAACTTACTAAAGGTCAACATTAATTTGTAGAACACATTGGATTCAATCTAGTCTTTCCTCTGAAATTCATGCAGTGGGCACCGTTTCAAGTGGCCCATTACCATCACCACCATGACGACAGTTTCAAACTTGGACACACTGTCAAAAGAAAAAAATTTTTTTTTCTTGTTTTAAGATATAGCACACTTCTGGATGGATCTTGAATCCCTACTGAAGTGATGCATTGATTATAAAAAGAAGCATCTTTTCACTGAGTTCCTAAAAAGGATTTGTTTTTCTTTTCTATTTTTAATTTGCCAGAGGGCACATGTACTCACTAGAGAGAGAGAGAGAGAGAGAGAGAAAGAAAGAGAGATCCCCCCACCACCACCACACACACAGGGAATGGTAACACGACAATCTTTTCTCCTTCATCTCTTCCTCTTTTCATGATTTTGGGCACACATGCACACATACCTCACATGTTTTTCCAACCACCAGGTCCAGGACTTGAGCCATACAGTCAACAATGAAGGATCCTGCTTTAGCCACGATGTCACAGCAGGCCCTGTTTTTTCTTTCCTACTTGAACAAGCATTTAGTAGCATCTATAGTGTGCCATGCTCTGTCCTGAGTGACAGATAAAGCACAGAAGAGATAGACCAAATGATTGTCAACACAATTATAAATATCGTTTAGTCATTTGTAATCTTTGAGACTAGTGGGTCACGAATCTAAGTGCACATCAGAATTATGAAGGAAGCTTAAAAAACAAAACCCACTATGCTTCATCAAATAAAAACTTGCACATGAATATTCATAGCAGAAGGACTCATAACAGTCAAAACCAAAAACAATTCAAACTTGTGTCAACTAATAAATAAAATGTGGTATTTATAAATATATATATATAGGGGAACCAGCAGTTAGCGTAATGGCTATGTCGCTGAACTCCCACGTAGTCGACCGCAGTTCGCGTCCCGGACCCGGTGGCTTAAAACTCACACCAGGTGCGTGTGCGTGCGTGCCCAAGATCCCGAGAGGAGAATGGAGGAGAAGGGATTGTGGTGTGACCATCCCCTCTGGGGGGTGATTTCTTGCTTTCTGTCTCTATATCTCTCTCTGTCTGTCTGGCGAGCGCACGTGCCCTATAGCAAAAAAAAAAAAAAACCAAAAAAAAAAACCTCTCCAAATAAATAAATATATATATATATATATATATATATATATATATATATATATATAATGAAATCGTTTTCAGCAATAAAAGGGAGCTGGCTGGCTGACATCCTGCTTCCTGCTGGAGAATCTACCCCTATAATGTTCCCTGTTGTCAGCTGCCAGACACCGTGTCCTGCCACAGCCGGGACACCCTATTTCTGGAGCCCTTACCTGCTTGAATGTGCACACTGGCCCAGACCAAACTATGGGTAGCGGTGACTCCACTTGGACATTCCCAATGACTGCTGGTTCCCTTTGGCATGACAATGGCATTCCTGGATTCATTCCCATTTCTTCCTGGTCTGCCTGACATAAGCACTATCTTTGAAATCTTGGTAAAAAGATGTAAAACATTTATAGTCATACAGAGTATTGAAACAATTTTGTTCTTTTTAAAAGTTAAAGAGTGTGTTTCAATTAACTCTATTTTGAGACATGTTTGAGAATTTCACTTTATACATTAATGCTTCTGGAAGACTGGTGGAATCAATCAAACTACATCATACCCTGACTTTGGAAAGGCTGAGAATCAGTGAACTAAAAAGTGTAAGTGACTCTACAGTGAAGCAATGAACCACTTTTCATCAACTTGAGGACACTGGACTGAGTCCTTTGTCTGGAGTCACTGATGGGGCCACTGTAGATAAAAATCGAGAAGGAACCAGATGGTGTTATTGTTGGCAGAGTGATACTGAAGCCACAAGGGGCCCAAGTTCAGACCCAAGGTCAACCTGAACAGGTGCTGGTGCACCTGTGGTACCTATGATCCTAGCTGGCTGGGAGGCTGGGGGGAGATTTGCAGTGTGGTGATACCCTGTCAAGGGTATCGGTCTCTTTCTGTCTCTGTCTCTGATTCTGTCTGCCTCTTTCTCTAAAAAAGAAATAAACTTTAAAAAAGAAGAAGAGGAATTAGAAACGTGCCCATCAAATGTGGGAAAGACTCTTAGTTGAGCAGGAATAATAAATGGGTGGGAAATAGGATGGAAAGCCTTTGCAGAAGATCATATATTTAGAAACAAAAAGAACACATGGATATGACAAGCCAGATTGTAAGTGCTGTAAAAAACCCAGGGACACAGTTGAGCACTAAACTTGTGGGGAGGAAATGAATCTTCAGAGCTCTAAGGCCCCGACCGCACAGAGCATACATCTGCTGTGCTGGTCAACAGAAGGCCCCAAACGACGCTCAGCTCTGTGCCCTGCTCTGGCAGGGGCAGCAACCTTGGTCCCATAATTAAACCTGAAAAAGGACAAATGCCAGATATGTGAAAACACGGAAATGCAACAGGATGTACCACAGTCTATAGCAAATATCCATTAAATATTTATTACTTGAATGAATGACAAATAATTTCATTTGACAGTCTTTTAAGTTGCTTAAAATTGTAACAATATTTAAACCTTTCGAATTTCATACAACCTTATCCCTTCTGGGCTCTAGTTTCTAAAAGCTTGATAATGCTATTTCTTACCAAAATATAGTATGTTCGTGATAAATAGGCTAGTGGTATTACGAAATTATTTTAGTTCAAATGGTAAGAATTCCCGTCTTTATACCGTTGCCAAATATCTAAATTGAAACAAATAAAAACATGAATTAAATTTTTATATCATTCTCCAAAAGTTCATGAATTGCATTCTATCACTTTACGCTTTATTTAGAAGATCTTGATTTTACGTAATTACATAAAAATTTTCTAATTACATAATGAAAGTCTTAATATTCAAAATCCTTTATATTTTGAACAGTAGGAACCTGAAAAAGACTTTCTGTTTCTAACAGGAATATAACCACGACCTTAATTTTATGCTCACATGTCACACAAAGATGTGCTGTGACTGGGAAGTTATTTTGTACAGTTGGTATTTTTAATTCTCCATGTTTTGTCCCAAAAATGTAGTCTTCATTTTAATCAGGAAGAGAAGTCTGCATTCCTTCCATTTCCAATTCATCTGTCCATGTTTGCAGGTCTTTTGCATTATGTATTGTCCACAACTTTGCAAAGCACTTTAGCCTTTTCCTTCAGGAAAAAAAAAAGACTTCTTTTATAAATGAAGTGGTTGGGGACAATATAGCCTATCGAAAGCTGTAACAAGCTTATGGCATTAGAACACCAGGCAGGCTCTGTGTTTAGAAAACTTTCTTAGTGTCACTCTCTTGAAAAGAGCCTCCAGAGTCACTATAATCAAGGGACTGGGGTTACTGGTCACCACTATTGCTTCCACACCTTCTTCTAAAATCCCTACCTCCAGGGTGGGGCAAATCTGACTTCCTCCCCCTTCTCACTCTCCCAGAGTCTGTGTGTGCCTATTTGCACCTGAAGACAAAACATTCCTATAGAGTGTTCCCAGGAAGAAAGATAAAATTGATTAATAAAATAAGCTAGCTGATAAAAGAACAAAATGCCAGCTTAACACGGACCTAGTTTTTTCCTACAGAATAGCAACCCAATTAAGCATTTGGGGTCTGGAGCTAGAATATCTGAGTTCCGATTACTGTGTGACCCAGGGTCAGTTTCCTGCCCTTGCTCGGCCTAATTTTCCCGATCTATAACACGGGGATAACAATAATGCCTGCCTCAAGAGGTTGTCAGGTATGTAAAGCGGTTAAGAAGCAGTAAGAAGAGTAACTGCAAAGTGTCCAGGCAGCTGCAAATGACTGCTCAGACCTGCTTCGCACCTGGCAAGCACTCAGTACCTATTAACCGTGACAACAAATCTCCATGAAGGCACAGATTGAGTTTAATTTCTTTGATCTGGCCAAGTGAATTGATGTGATAAGCACTTCCGGTGAAAAGATAGAAAATGACAAATGCAGTATCTTGGGAGTGATTAGATTCCATCCCAATGCAACCTCTTTTGGTCAGTCTCATTTTTTCAAGATAAACTTAGAGAACTTAAAATATCACAAACTAGTTGGAAGGGTTAACATACTTTAAGTAATCTGTACATTTTCTCGCTCTCAGTATACAGACTCGATAGCAGCAAGTATAAGCTATCAAATTTTACTGCCATCTTTCATATATCCTTCGCAGCAAAGTTTCTTATCATTATGCTGTCAGAAAAGTCATGACATATTTTTTTCCTATGCAAAAATGCATCATAACTTTTCTGATAACCCAACAGTTTCTTCAGGGGAAAAAGAAAAAGAGCGGTAATAATAAGACAACAAAAGATTTAAATTTGTCTTTGTATCTGGCAGAGAGATGTAAACCCATTTACTCAAGTTCTCGTAGATAACATTTTCTCTGGAAAAAAAAAATGGTATTAATCTGTCTATCTGCCTTCTCACAGAAATGGGCTGAAAGTGATTACACCACTTGGCTTCCGATTTGGCACTGGAGAAATCATCCAAGAGTGTGTCAACAGAGCAGGCTGTGTCATTTGCAGGACACTGGCTCTTGAAGGCTTGGTTGACCCTTGTCTATTACTGCTAAGAATGGAATGCAAGGCAGACTCCCGAGAGGAAGGAAGCAGAAAAAGAAAAGGCACATTGTATTTAACTGTACATTGGACTTAAGTATACAATGTAGTAACTGTTTAATGTCATAGGTATTAATATTCCTTCTTAATATTTTTTATTTTGCTAATTTTGTTTGCTTGTTTTTTGGAGAGGCTTTTGCTATAGGGTGAGTGTGCTCACCAGAAAGACAGAGAAAGACAGAGATAGAAAGCGAGAAATCACCCCCCCAAGGGGGGATGGCCACGCTGCAATCCCTCCTCCTCCATTCTCCTCTCGGGATCTTGGGCATGCACGCACATGCGCCCGGCATGAGTTTAAGCTGCCGGGTCTGGGACTTGAACCGCGATCGACTACGTGGGAGTCCAGAGACATAGCCATTATGCTAACTGCTGGTCCCTAATTTTTTTTCCTGCCAAAGTGCCTGTGCACGCATGGGGGTGGGGGAAGCCACCCCCCATAGGGGATGATCATACCACCATCCCTCTTCCTCCATCCTTCCTTTCAGGATTTTGGGCACGCATTCATATGCATATGGCAAATTTTACAAGCTACCAGTTCCGAGATTCAAACTATGCAACTGGCCATGTGAAATCAGTTGTCTTAACCACCAGGCCTTGGAGCCAACCCAATGTTAATATTTCAATATTGAAACTTGGCACTAAGGCCCTGAACTAAATAACATTCTTGAGTATGAAATTCTCGAGTGGTCCCTGGCTTAGCAGGGTGGTCAAGTCACCAGTCAAGATTTTCCATCTGACCATCAATTCACCCACTCATGGTCACATGGCTAGCAACTAGGGAACCAGTGCTGGTCTCAGGAATCAGACTTCCCACATAGGGCAAGTGAGGGCAGCTGGGAGATAGGGAGCTTATGTTGTTTTTATATTTAAAAAACAAAAGGCTATAGTTTGCTATTTATTATTATGATATTTTTCCTAGGACTATCTTCATCCTGAAATATACCTCAGACTTATATTAAGATTAGTTTATATACCGTGTAGATATTAGTGGTAAAATGTGTAAAGCATAATCACTAATTAAGCATTCTAAGTGACAGAGAGAAGTCAGTTTAGAATTAAAAATTTGTCACAATCTACAAAACAACATACACATGAATATTGACTATGGCTATATGGTTACATATTACTACTATTTTCATTCATGTCCTATTGGAATTCTTAATCTTTGAATGTAATCATTGCATACCTGAATGCAGCATGTGAGTAAAAGTCCTCTATAGTTTTAAATATTAAAGTTTCTTCCAGCCACTTTTAGCATAATTGAGTGTTTTAAGCAACTAACATGGTGGCACACATTAAGGAGTTAAATTAGTTCTTTAGCAAAATTACTGAAAAATTAATTTAACAACTTTTAATAAAGACCTCACTGATAATGATGGGCTGAAAAGGATAAAGAAGTAATGAATTTATCTGAGCTCTATCAAGGGCTGTTTTCAGTTTAATTAAATTTTTCAGATTATTTGAAAAGGTGCTTAAAGTAGACCTGATGTTCTTTTATAGGACAATCCTCTTCCTTAGAAACTTGGCAGGTTTTATTACAAACCAAAAAATGCAGCACAATCATTCTGACCTTTTCGTATTTACCAAGCCTTCTAGCTCTTTTGACTTGTAAGCTGCTTTCTTTAAAATTTCTCCAGGAACATCTGCAAGTTTAGCCACATTTAATCCATAACTCCTTGCTGCAATTCCTCTGGTTATTTGATAAAGAAAAGTGACAAAATCAGGGACGACTTCTTCTTCACCTATGGAATTAAAATAAATAAATAAATAAAAAAGATCAAAACCATGGCTGAAAGTTGAAATAAGAGGATTAAAGAAGACACATCATCCTTAAAACTTTGTTAAAATTTACATGTCCAGAAAAAGGGTAAAATACTGTTTTGAGAATGCTTTTGCATTTAGGATCTATGTTTTAGCTCAGTCAACATTGCTTTTAATAATGATTCATTGCAAAATTTGGACTGAACTTTTATATCAAAAAGAGAATGTTTCTGATACATGGAATACTTTAATTTCTCCTTTAAAAACAAATAAGGAAATAAAATGTTGTACAGTTTAAATAACAAAACTGAGAAATTCCAGTTTATTAAATATTTGGGCTACATTATACATCTTGAGATAGGTGCTGTTTAGAACTGTCAGAACAGATATTATGAGCAGGGAGTTCCAATATGCCAACAAAGGGAATGTTGGACACATCAATCACTGTTACCAGAGATCTAGTGAGATCCTGAAGCTAGATCCCCTGGCACCAAGAGTGGAGAAGTTATCTCACTGAGATGCTAGGTCAACATCCTAATTCCCACTGGGGCAATAAACTAATAGGGCAGATAGTCCCCCCCTCAGACCTTCAAAGTCCTCACTGGGCATGCATAATTAGGTAATCAGATTCCTTACCTGAGGGACAAATACACAAGCACACATAAAAGCCCTCCAATTCAAAGGGTCCCATCTACACTGACAAATCTCTTCACCTAACTATTCATGACAAGACCCCACAATAAAAGTAACACCCATCCCTATTCTTAGCACAGTTGTCCTTCTCTGCCAGTTGCCCGCCAGCATGCCATTCTGGCGTGGGGGGTAGGTGTATTTTTTTTTCCTGTTAAAAATCTTCATGCCAGACACATGTGCGAGCGTGCCTGAAATCCCAAGAGAATGGAGGAGAAGGGATTGAGTGGTGGCCATCCACCCTGGGGGGGGGGGGGGGTGATTTCTCACTTTCCTTCTCTTTCTGTCTTTCTCACCAGTGCACGCACACACCCTATGGGAAAAATATCTTAAAAACAAAATCTGTTCTTTTGTATTAAAACTTCTCTTTTCCTACTTTACTTGTGTTTGCAGTTTTTCATTCTGCATTTAAGGACAGGTCTCCAATCTTAGACACCTGGACCCAAAGCACTGAGTATTTCACATACTCAGCTCAGCTCCCAATTGTCCAGTAACAGTACCACCCAGACCCCACTTGGGACTAACGGGTTTATTCCCCCCCAGCACTCAGAAAGGTGAGCCTTCAGCTGTATGCCATTTTTGGGGATTGCTGCAGCTGCCTCAGCTGAACAAAGAGCTGTGTCACCCAGAGTCGCCCTTCTGGGGAGCCTGCACTGGTAGCTGGTTGCTATGGGGGTTGGTAGGCAGCCCTAAGATGGCCGCCCAAATCCTGGCATTCATGCCCTTATGTCACTCCTTCCCCACAGTGTGGGCTGGATCCAGTGACTCACTTCTACAGAACAGAATATGGCAAAAGTGATGGAATGTCACTTCAGAGATTAAGTTACAAAAGACTGGCCTCTGTCATGGACACTCTCACTTTTTGCTTATTTGTTCTGAGGGAAGCCAGCCGCCATGCTCTGGGCTACCCTATGGAGAAGCCTACATGGAAGAAATCTTGTCTCCCACTAACATCCAGCATGAACCTGAGGCCTGCCAACAGCTCCATGGGCGAGCCTGAAAGGAGATATTTGGAGGCTTGCCAAAAGCTTTGCGAGTGGGCTGGGAAGCAGAATGCTCCTTCAAGCCCTGAACTAACTACTAATACCTTGAACCCGGAGCTAGAGGTGCTCAGCTAAATTGCCCCTGAGTGGGTAACCTGCAGAATGTATGCGGTAATGTGTTTGCTGTTTGAAATTGGTTTTTGGCCATAATTTGTTGCATACTGTTTGTAAATTACCCCAAATTAATAAACATAACTAACAAAGGGTACAAAGGTGTGTTCCCATTGCCCCAAACTGAGATAATTCTGAAGAACTCTGGCCTCAGCCAATACTTCCTGTCAGTATCAGTAGCATACCCAGTCAGAGTCTTGAATAAAAGTCTCTGAAACTGTTTCCTGTGGAAGTCAGTAAGCAACACATACATTAGGTTGTCAGAAAAGTCGTGACATATTTTTCTATGCAAAAACGCATCCTGGCTTTCCCAACCCAATATTTATACATGAATTTATAATTTTTAAAAAAACTGAGATATAATTTATAAAAATTCTAAGTGCAGCATACAGTTAAATTTGTGACAAATTAAAAGCTTTTTTTGTTTTTTTTTGTAGAGGTTTTTATATGTGCTATAGGATGCGTGCACTCGCCAGAAAGAGAGAGACAGAGAGATAGAAAGTGAGAAATCGCCCCCTAGGGGAGATGGCCACGCTGCAATCCCTTCTCCTCCATTCTCTTCTCGGGACCATGGGCACACACGCACATGCACCCGGCATGAGTTTAAGCCACCGAGTCCGGGACTCACACTGCAGTCGACCACATGGGAGTTCAGCAACATAGCCATTACGCTAACTGCTGGTCCCAACAAATTAAAAGCTCCTAAGGATTTTGTAGATATCCTTCTTTTTCTTCTGTTTTATTATTATTATTATTATTTAGGTTTCTGCCATGGGGCATGCACCAGAGAGAGACAAAGAGAGACAGTGAGAGGGAAAGTGAAAAATCACCCCCAAGGGGAATGTCCATGCCCCAATCCCTTCTCCGTTCTCCTCCTGGGATTTTGGGCCATGCACATGCACCTGATGTGATTTTTATGCCATCAGGTCTGGGGCCCAATCATGGCAGGCCATTTGGGAGTCCAGCGCCTTAACCATGCAGTCTGCTGGCCCCTGGAACTTTTCTTATGAAGCTCAGTATAATTGCACTGTGTTACAAAAATGTCCAAGATGGACTAGATTTACAAGGATCTCTGTGACCCACATATACTTACTGTAAGGTTATAAAGAGCTTTTCCTCATACATTACTTCATTTGATAACTGTGTATGCTTTCATTGTTTTATCAGCAAAAAACTAAAAAGTCAGCAGATGGAACACAACTGAGAAAAAGGACAATGGAATTTTCCTTACACTCTTAAGAATTCAGCAAGAGACAAATAATAGCTTTCTAAGGGGTGCTAGAAGTGGGAGGTGAAAAGAATAGCGACACTCGGGAATACAGACTCAAACTTCTATTACAAAGCACTAAGAATACTTTTTGCCTTCCAAAAAAAGGTAAGGATCACAAAGAACAGGTGAGGAAGTGGGCGGGAGTAGGTTAGGGGAGAAGCGTGGAGAAATAACTGTCTGCAAACCTGGATCATGTCTTGTTACTCTTTGATGCTCACAGACTGAGTAGAGTGGACAGCAGTAGGCACTCAGAAAAGCAAGCCTTTCTCATCGTTAAGACCGAAATGTAGTCTATTACTCAGCTGGGGAAGTCTTAACTGATCTCCCTGTCCCAAGCTCTCCCGTAAAACCAAGCCTTGATGCAGGTCTTTCTAAAACAAGATCATTCACCCATTTGTCCATCTATCATTCATTCATCCAGTGTTTACTGAGAGTCTACTACATTTCACAACCCTACTTAAAATCTGCCTTGTTGGGACCAGCAGTTAGCGTAATGGCTATGTTGCTGGACTCCCATGTAGTCGACCGGGGTTCGAGGCCCGACCTGGTGACTTAAACTCACGCGGGGCGCGTGTGCATGCATGCCCAAGATCCCGAGAGGAGGATGGAGGAGAAGGGATTGTGGCGTGGCCATCCCCCGGGGGGTGATTTCTCGCTTTCTGTCTCTCTGTCTCTTTCTGTCTTTCTGGCGAGTGCACATGTCCTATAGCAAAAATCTCTTAAAAACAATCTGCCTTGTTGATTTTTTTTTTACTTTTTATATGTAATATGCATATATGGGCAGACAGCTATAAAGTTAGCCATAACAACACTCTTCTCTACATGAAGTAGAAGATGGCTGTGCAGTACAGCGAGATCACAGCCAGTATCACACGGCTTTGAACACCGTGTTCATGCACCTCAGTCCTCACAGGGGCCGAGGTCGTCTCCACATGTGGTCTTCCACTTGAAGGTCATTATGGTAATTCTCATACTTTCTAGGTGAAGAATGTGACCACTCTCCCATATTACCTAGCAGAGCTTTTTGTAGTTATGTCCTGCCTTGGGACTCCTTTACCCCTCTTTTTGGTGTGTGTTTGTGTGTGTGCACGTGTGGTGTGGGGTGTGTGTGTGTGTGCATGTGAGTGTGCATTGTGTATGTGTGTGTGTGCATATGTGCATGTGTGCTGTGTGCTGTGTGTGTGTGTGTGTGTGTAGGATGAAAGACAGAGGCAGAGAAAGCCAGGTGCTTATAATCTATGACCATTTCTTTTTCTTTTTATTCTTCTTAAATTTAGGTTGGATATATCAATGCAGTGTGGAAAGAGCTTTGCAGTCAGCTATGAGTTTGAAATCCAGCTATAGTGGTGATTTTGGTCAGGTCACACTTCACCATTTTAAACTATTTCTTCATCTATTACATAATGATAATGACCATCTTCTTTACAGGATAAAAGTGATTCTAGTAAAAACAAATAAAGATATTCATAAAATGATGCAGGAGTAGAAAGAAAGCAGTGGATGACTCAGGAAACAAAATTATGTTCCACATGTACAGACTGTTTTAGCCTGAGAAACTGACAATCCATAATTTATGGATTTTAAAAAACTTGCTGCAGGACATGTGCAGTCACCAGAGGGAGACCACGAGAGACAGAGAGAAGGTGAAAAAATACTCCTGGGGGGAATGGCCACTCTGCCATCCCTTCTCCTCCATTCTTCTCTTGGGATTTTGGGCATCCATGTAGATGCGTCTGGCATGTTTTTCAAGCTTCAGGGTCTGGGACTTGAACGTGCAGCAGGCCATGTGGGATCCAGCCACCTTAACCACCACCTACCATTTGTGGTTTAATTTTTTTTTAAGCTTGTTTGTCTGTCTGTTTATTCTACAAGTGTGGGAGATAAACAGCTAGAGAGAGACAGCACCCCCAACATGATGCTATGATCCACCTCAGCCAGCCCCACTGCACCTGCAGTGTTCAGGGAGGTGTCCAGATATGAAGTTGGAACCTGCTATGGAGGTCAGCAGAGCAGAGGGTCATGCTTTACTGCTGTGCCACCATCTGGCTCCAGCATCATTTAATTTTAAAATTTGTGTTGGTGGATAAAAATTTAAATCGATAAACTAAAATGCCAGAACACTCAAGGGAAAGGTATAATGCTCGGGGTTAGTAGTCAGTTCACATCGAATGTTCAGTGGCACCGACTCCTCTCCTTCCCTGCTGGTGAACTCTGTTTGGTTTGTCTCTTGGGTTTTAGCTTATGAGTCTCCTCCTGTCACTTTGGATGTCGATGAATAGATACAAAACTACTTCTATGGAGAATTTATGATGTGTTTCTCAAGACTGCATGGTGGTGAAAGGCAGGAATTGCCTAATGTCAAATTTATCTTAGGTCCAGCACTTTGTTTTATTTGGCCCAACTGCCTGATTTCTTTTTCAGGTCCATTCTTATTACTTTTCCAAAATAAAATTTGGACTCTGGAGTGTCTTGGATAATGGATTGTCCATTGTAGCACACCAATTGTGCAAAGTACCCCAGGCCCATAGGCTGGTAGCTTAAAATTTTTCTACTGGACAGGAAAAAGATTATGCTAAAGTCTACTATATTATTTATGGCACCCGAGTTTATTTCTATTTGCTAATGGTGTTCATCATAACATGTCTCATGTTTGTATATTAGTAGTAACTAAAAAGGTTAAAAGGAAAAAAAGTTGAAGAACCCCCACAGTAGCTCATGTAGAAAGAGGAGAGGCCGGAAGCAGAAGATGTGGGCGCCAGGCTTAGTTTAGCCCGACCCAAGTGGCTGGCATGGACGCGCCGCCTTACGTGCCTGCGATCCAGTTTCCTTGTAATAGTAACATGAACCATATGTCCAGTAACAGTATCTGGCCCTTAGTCAGTATGTCATGCTAAATGAGATTTTGAGGAAAATATGAGGCATTTATGAAGATGACTAATACTCTGCAGTCAACTATCAAGGCTTCTTTCAACTATCAAGGCTTCTTTCCTGAGATGAATCATGTAAGAATGAAAGGCCCTAGGAGAGATGTAAGGCCCTCCCTCTCCCCATGTGTAGAAAAAGGGCTGCCATTACCAACTGGATGAGGAAAACCTGAGCAGCACTTAGAAGCAGCAAGGAAACATGCAATCTCTACTTGATCCTCACCTATAAACAACAGAAAATGAATTTGGACAAATGCTATTTATAGCCGCCATTTATAATTTCATTATTAATAAGCAGTCAGTTCATGCTGCTATCAACTGTGAGTTGTCAAACGTGAAAAGCAGTAATATTCCCTTGTGCCTCCTGTAGGAATATTGCATACCTGGATCCTGTTTGCTCGCTTCCTCATTGACCAAGAATCCCATGTGGTAATTCCCCACCTGCTGTGAGTAACTTTTTTCTAGTTCACAAACTGGCGGATAATGCGTGACAAACAGGGTTAAGGATTTTACCTAAAGCAGTAAGACATAAAATACATGTTATTTTTACTCTAACATGTTATTTTAATTAAAGCTTTTCTTCAACTTTGTTTTGAATAACTCCAAACCTTCATAAAAGTTGCAAGAAAAGTACGATGACCACATACCCTTTTTTGAAATAACCAATCATTATTATTTTGTCATATCCCTTCTTCCCTCCCTCCCCTCTCTTTACACACACACATTTTCCTGAACCACTGGGAATTAGTTACAAACATCATAATACTTGATTCCTAACTACTTAAGGATCTAGTTTCCTTTTTTTTTTTTTGAAATTTGCCAGAGGACATGCACACTCACTGGAGAGAGAGAGAAAAGGGAAGTGAGAAAGCACCTCTCCAAGGGGTATGGTCATGGCACAATCCCTTTGCCTATGTCTCTCCCTCCTTTTGGGATTTTGGGTATACACACACATGTACCCAGTATGTTTCTCCAGCTCCTGAGACAGACTCAAACTGCATAGCTGGCCCTGAGGGAGATACCTTAGCCACTGTGCCATGGGCTCGCCCAAGGGTCTTATCTTCTAAGAACAAGATATCCTCCTATGTATCTAGAATAAAATGATTATACTCAAGAAAATAATACTACTTTTTGAGTATTATGGGTCATAACATTCATAAAACATATGATCCATAAAATTCTCTAATTGTCCTAGTAACTTTTTTCCTTTTTTATCTTTTATGGCAGTAACATTTGGAACCACCAGGGATAGTCGTTTTGCATAATGTCCTTCAGTTTGAATTTGGTTGATTGTTTCTTCCTAGAGTCAGATTAAGTATTATTGTCAAGGGTACCAGCAGGTGGTACGGTGGTTCAGGCAGCTGGATTCCCACATAGGTGACAGTGCTTTGAGTCCCAGATCCGATGGCTTGAAAATCATGCCAGGCATGTGTGCACGTGTGCCCAAGATCCCAAGAGAAGAATGGAGGAGAAGGGATTGTGGCATGGCCATCTCGCCTAGGAGGCAGGGTATGATTTTTCGCTTTCTCTCTCTCTGTAAGTCTCTGTCTCTCTCTTCTCTGGTGACCACATGTATCCTATGGCAAAAACTTAAAAAGAAAAAAAAAAAAAAAAACAAGAAACATTATTGCCAGGAAGATGTCATACATATATATAGGTGATGCACCCTTTCCAATACATTGCACCTGGTGGTACGTGATGTTAATTTGACCCATTGATAGGAATGCTAAATTTGATTATTTGGTTTACATGGGTGCCCACAAGATCCCTTCTCTATACTGGTAAATTTTCCCTTTGTAATTAATAAAAAACCTTTTGGAGACACCTGGAGACTGTGTGAATATCTTTTTCTCCATCAATATTTTATCCCAAAATTTTTCCATCTATTAATCACTGCTGCCTGAATCAGTTATTATTATGGTGGATATTGAATGTGGATTTAAAACTCTCTCTCCATTTATTAGTTGGTATTCTATAAGGCAGCACCTTCCCTTCTCCCCACACACCCTCACCATTTTGATTTTTGTTTTTTGCTTGTGGCAGTATGGGTTCATGGCATTTTGTAGCATTATTTTAAGACACAATTACTATGCATTTTTTCATAGAAAAATATGTCACGACTTTCCCAATGACCTAATAAAAACCCCTCTCCTGAAGAAAGTTAGCATCAGTTTTTGTCTAAAACTTAGCTTAAGGGATAATTAAATAACCAGTTTTGACTCACCTGTCATTCACCTTATTAAACATCAGAATACTGGCTTTCTCTCCCATAACAATCACAAATAAACCTATTAAGACAGGGTTTCTTTAAAAAGCTGCTCTCATGTTCTGCCCTGAAGAATCCTTGGACCAGCTCTTCCATGGGGCCCCTTCCCTGAGCTGACAGGCACTTCTAGCCAGTAGACCTGAGGGTTCAGACACAGCACAGCTCTCCCTGATGCCCTTCTCAGCTCACAACAACAATACGTGCCCTCCCTCACTTCTCTCTGATCTCTTCTCCATCCAGAGATCACAAAATACCAGGAAAATAACTGTTTTTATCCATAAGAACGTTATGAAGGAATTACAGGTAACACGGCTGACTAGAAGTGCTTGACATGCTTCCCTCCCTCAAAAAAAAGAATGAAGCAAAGAAAGATATTCAGCCGGGGTGTTCAAAGGAGTGTGGTGGAGCACAGTGGGGATGGGTGGGGAGGAGCACGGGAACTCTGAATGGACAGGTGGGAGAGCGTCCTGCATTTGCTGCCTCATCTACCCAGTCACAGTTGGCTTGGATCCAAGATTAAGAGACACAGGAATACATGTGAACAAGTAGAATAAGTTATGAAATGATATAACACCTTAGCCACTACACCACCTGCAGGTCCCATAGTTTACATATTTAATGGTGAGAAACTTTATGTTTTTCACACTAAGATCAGGAGCAAGACAAGGTTCCGCACCACTCCCTTTCAGTATGGTACTGAAAGTCCCAGCTAATGAGATAAAATATCCTTGACAATTCAATATATACTTCCCTTCTCCCCCCAAAATAATAGAACTATTATCAAATATGCACAACATAATGTTAAGTTCAAAGCCAATGAAGATGAATATGTTTATATCCTTGATTTACACACTGTATGCATGCTCTGAAAAGCCATATTGTACCCTCAAAGATGTATAATAATTATATGTAAACCAGAAATCTCAATTAAGAAAAAAACAGACAATAAAAATAAATGAATAAATAAATAAATAAGGTAATAAAGGAATACTGTGGACAACTTGATGCCTACAAATTTAACAACCTAGGTAAATATTCCTTGAAAGACAGCTTCTTTTTTTTAGGATTTATTTATTTTATTTTATTTGCTATTATTATTTATTTTTATAATTTGACCAGGCAAAGACAGAGAGAAAGAGAGAAAGGAAAAGTGAGAGAGCCAGCCACCAGGTCTGGGACTAGAACCACAGTCGGCCACGTGGGAATCCAGCACCCTAACCACCACAACACCTGCTGGCCCTGAAAGTTTCTTAAAAGACATAATATGTCAAAACTTATATAAGAAAAAGTAGAAAACTGTAATAAGCCTATATATAATAAAGAAATTGAATTACTAATGACTGTCTTCTAAAACAGAGAGGATCAGTCCAAGATAGCTTCAAGGGTGAATTTACCAAACATTCAAGAAAGAAATTCTACTAATTCTCTGTTATCTCTTTTAGTGGGCCAGAAGCAGAGGGAATATGAAGAAACTTCAAAAAGTTTGCAGGAAATGGCACTAAAGTATGAGTTTATTTGGTGCAAAAACTATTTGAAATTCATGCATAGTTTTTCTAATCCATGTTTTCATAAAGTTTTGAAGACTGCTTGTACATTCTAACTCTTTCTATAAAGCCAGTATTACTGTAATACCCAAATTAGATAAAGACAATGCAAGAAAATTCCAGACTAGTGTCCGATATGAATATAGATACAAAAATTATCATCAAAATATTAGCAAATCAAATCAAACAATGTATGAAAGAATAACAGACAACAAACAAGTAGGATTTTTATCAGGTACACAAGGCTAATTTAATATTTGAAAATTAATTAATGTAACCTATCACATCAACAGGCAAAAGAAGAAAAATCGCATAATTATATCGATAAAGTCCAGCACCTATTTATGATAAAAAAATCAGTAAACTAAAATAGAAGAAACCTTCCTCAACTTGATAAGGAGTTTCTGTGAAAACCCTATAGTTAACTTATTTATTTATTTATTTATTTATTTATTTATTTATTGGCATAGGGTGCATACCCTTGCCAAAGAGAGGGGAAACTGAGAAATCACCTCCTTGGGAGGTACAGGCATGCTGCAATCCATCTTCTCTATTCCCCTCTCAGGATTTCAGGTATGCACACACATGCACCTGGTGTGATTTTTAAGTCTCTAGGTCCAAGACTTGCACCAAGGCTAGCCATGTGGAAATACAACACCTTAGCCACTACACCACCTGCAGGTCCCATAGTTTACATATTTAATGGTGAGAAACTTTACTTTTTTCACACTAAGATCAGGAGCAAAACAAGGTTCCGTACCACTCCCTTTCAGTATGGTACTGAAAGTCCCAGCTAATGAGATATGACAAGAAAAATAAATAAAAGGGATATAATTGGAAAAAAGGAAATAAAACCATCTCTGTTTGCAGATGACATGATTGTCTATGTAGAAAATTCAAAAGAGTTAACAACAACAAACAAAAAACTTGGAACTAATAAATAATTATAGCAAGGTTGTAGAAAACAGTATACAAAAGTTTATCAATTTCATATAAGGCAGCAATGAAAAGGTAAAATTTGAAATTAAAAAACAAAATATCATTTACATTAGCACTTCCTCGCTACCAGAAAAAATTAGAAATAAACCTAACAAAATATATACAAGATCTATGAGGATAATGACTAAACTCTGATGAAACAAATCAGACTTAAATAAATGAAGAGGATAGCCTATGTTCATGGATACAAAGACTCAATATGCCAAGATGTCAATTCTTCCCAATTCAATCTATGGACTAAATTCAGTACCAAAAAAAAGAAAAAAAAATCCCAGCTAGCTATTTTGTGCATATGGTCAAAATGATTCTTTTTTTTTTTTTTTTTTTTTTTTTTTTTGAGAGGTTTTTCTCTATAGGGCGCGTGCGCTCGCCAGACAGACAGAGAGAGACATAGAGACAGAAAGCGAGAAATCACCCCCCAGGGGGGATGGTCACGCCGCAATCCCTTCTCCTCCATTCTCCTCTCGGGATCTTGGGCACGCACACACACGCGCCCGGCGTGAGTTTTAAGCCACCGGGTCCAGGACGCGAACCGCGGTCGACTACATGGGAGTCCAGCGACATAGCCATTACGCTAACTGCTGGTTCCCTGGTCAAAATGATTCTAAAGTCTATATGGAGAGGCAAAATAATTAGAATACAACAATGAAGTAAAACAAGGTTGGAGAACTGATAATATCCAGTTTCCAGATATAAAATTATAGTAATCAAAACAATGTTGTATTGGCAAAAGAACAAATAGATAAATGAGCAAAATAGAGAACCCAGCAATGGACCCAATATAGAGTCAACTAATTTTTGAGCAAGGGCAAAGGCCACATCATGATGATGCAAAGATAGTCTTCTCAACAAATGGTGCTGGAACAAGTGGACATCTCACATCAAAAAGAGAATGTAGACATAGACCTTATACCCTTCACAAAAATTAACTCAAAATATATCACAGACCTATATGTAAAACATAAAAGTATAAAACCTCTATAAAATAACAGAGAAGAAAAGTAGATTGGTTTACTGATGACTTTTGAGATATAACATGATTTATTAAAGACAGAACTGATAAGCTGGACTTTACTAAAACTAAAATAAATTTGCTATGCAAATACAATGTAAAAACAAGCATCAGACTGGAAGAAAATATTTGCCACAAAAAGAAAAAAAATCTGATAAAGGCTTATTATCCTAAAATCTATAAAGAACTTAAACGATTCAACAAAAGAGTTAAGTAAATGAAGTGATGGATGTGTTAATTAGCTAAGCTAGACACTTCATACTGTTTACATACATTAAATATTAAATTGACTCCATAAATTTATATAATTACGATTTATCAATTAAAAGTTATATTATTAAAAATTACATTTTAATTAGATATGCAGGATACTTACATCTCTAATAAAATATTCGAGTGTAGCATAAGCAATGGCAATTCCATCATGAGTGCTTGTCCCTCTCCCCAACTCATCCAAGATAACCAAGGACTGTGATGTTGCTTTTCTGATTATTTCTGCTGTATCAATCAATTCTTCCATAAATGTACTCCGTCCTTTATATATATTATCTGCAGCACCCATCCTATAAACAAGATGAAAACACTTTGATTTTCCTCTAAACTTTCTTCATAGGAAGTCGAACATAAACTTATGCATAATAAATATTAATGATCCCTAAGGATCTATATGTATTTGATCCACCAATAGCTGAAATTATCTTAAACAAAAGAAAACATATGTTGGATGTAAAGAGAACCTAACATGAAACTGCACTTTGTAGGAATATGTTTTATAAAATCTGAGGTATTAAATAACACTCCTACAAAGTAGAAAAACATTTAACCCCCCCCTTTTTTTTTTCTTTTTGGAGAGGTTTTTGTTATAGGGCGCATGTGCTCGCCAGACAGACAGAGACAGACAGAGAGACAGAAAGCGAGAAATCACCCCCCATGGGTGATGGCCACGCCACAATCCCTTCTCCTCCATTCTCCTCTCGGGATCTTGGGCACGCACGCACACGTGCCCGGCGTGAGCTCAAGCCACCGGGTCCGGGATGCAAACCACAATAGACTACGTGGGAGTCCAACAACATAGCCATTACGCTAACTGCCAGTCCCAACCCTGTCTTTACCTACTAATTCCGAAACAAAGTTTTGGTAGTCTCAGTACAAATTAATGATTCTTTCTGTTGCTGTGTTTAAAAATACATGAGTACTGGGGACAGTAGGGCATAGTGGCTAAGGTGCTGGATTTCCACATGGCTGACTGTGGTTCGAGCCCTGGACCTGGAGGCTTGAAAACCATGTTGGGCAAATGTGCATCTGTGCCCAAAATCCTAGGAGAAGGATCGAAGGCAAGGGATTGTGACATGGCTATCTCTTCTAGGAGGTGGTTTCTCACTTTGTCTTTCACTGTCTCTCTCCTGCAAGCAACAAGCCCTATGGCAAAAGTTAAAATAAAAACAAAAACAAAACACATGAGTACTAGGATACTGTAAACTTAAAGGTGTTTTCTTTTCTTTCTTTCTTCTTCTTTTTTTTTTTTTTTTTTTTGGAGAGGTTTTTGCTATAGGGTGTGTGCGCTCACCAGAAAGACAGAGAGAAACAGAAAGCAAGAAATCACCCCCCCCAGGGGGAATGGAGACGCTGCCATCCCTTCTCTTCCATTCTTCTCTCAGGATCTTGGGCATGCATGCACACGTGCCCAGTGTGAGTTTAAGCCATAGGAACTGGGACTCAAACCATGGTAGACTACATGGGAGTCCAACGACATAGCCATTACACCAACTGCTGGTTCCAAAGGTATTTTCTTTTTGGTGTTTTCTTAAGAAGATTCCACATTAATATTACCAATTAAAGCACCAAGTATAAAATAACTTATTTAAGATAAAACTTCTTACTGGAACTAGAACTATAAATGACTGCAACCTTATACAGCACCACATACAGGTTCCAAAAGTGAATTTAAGAAGCATAGTTGCTAGAGATGTGAAGAAATGGATTTAAAACATTAAGGGGTTATTTCCTCTAAAACTATTTAGAGGCTTTAATACTGGACTACACATTGTGTATGTCTTTTTGTCTTTTTCTTTTCTTTTCTTTTCTTTTTTTTTTTTTTTCTTTTAAGAGGTTTTGCTTTAGGGACAGTGTTCTCACCAGAAAGAAAGAAGGAAAGTGAGAAATCACTTCTCAGGGAGGATGGCCACGCTGCAATCCCTTCTCCTTATGTGATCTTGGGCATGCATGTGCACACATGCACCTGCCATGAGTTTCAAGACACCAGGTCCAGGACTCAAACCATAGTCAGCCATGTGGCAGTCCAGTGATGTAAACAACATACCATCTGCTGGCCCCACATTGTGCATTTCTAAGAGCAGGATCTAATCCACAGCCTTCCCTTAATTGATTTAACCATGGACATTGAAATTTTTTCAAGAGCACCTTGTGGCAATTGTTCTACAGAAGACATCTGAGTAAATGCCTATTTAGTGCAAAACAAGCCTTAAAAAAAGAAAATGAATATTTAGGTAATACTCACTTAAGGCTATACAGTTCATTGTAAAACTCAAAATTCAGGTTTTTGACCCACTAGCCAGCTTTGTGAATGCTAGTAATTATTTTCTCAGTAAGATCCCTTCATCAACTTCGCTTTGCTGCTGGTTCACAAAGTAGGACATATACTTCACACTAAACTTACACCACTCTAGTATGAGAGTACTTCAAAAAGTTTGTGAACAAAAATAATGAAATAAAAGCATGAGTTTATTTCGTAAAAATTTTTTTATGAAATCCATGAGTAGTATGCATTTTCCACTAAATTTTTGAAGACCTCTTATGCCTTTTATTTCTGAAGAAATTCATGGTGAAATCAAGCCCTGACCAGTGGCTGGGATCTTTAATGAGAGGAGTGGTAGAGTGTAATGTCTGTAGATAGGTGGAGAAACTGCTCTAGTAACCAGTAGCATTTGGAAACTGTAATTAATTACATTTATGATGGAGTTCATAAGACTTTATTCAGAGTGCTATGTCCATTTTATCCATTTTGAAATCAATAAATACATAACAATTTCTGAAAGATTGCTAACTTAGAAACATTTTAGTTACTTTTTTAAAATTCAAAGACTGCTATTTACTTCAATTTTCAATGTTTACTAATATTTCTCCCCACCAACAAAACAAGATTAAACTTTTCTATCTCTGAAACGACTGTGAAGTCTTCAGACTCATAAGGTTTGACCTCCATTTACTATCAGTTTGCCTTTCCTCCTGACAGGTTGGAAGTTGACAAAAAGAATCTGGTTGATAATAAAATACTCTGCTAAGGGAAATATTTTAGATGTCCTTAATTCTTTTTTTAAATTAAATTTTTGCTAGAGGATGCATGTTCTCATAACAGAGAGAGAGAGAGTGAGAAAGCACTCCCCATGGCAGATGGTCATGCTGTAATCCCTTCTCCTCCATTTCTCTTTCTCAGGATTTTGGGCATGCATGCACATGTGCCTGATGTGTTTTTCAAGCCACCAGGTCCATGGCTTGAATTGTACAGTCAGCCAGTTGGAATCAACCTCCATAACCACCATGACACCATTTAGCTAGGTCTTTAGAATTAAGATACAAAGCAAATACTGGATAAAGCTTAATATAGTAGCTTGTACATTTTATATGTGTTTTCTGGAAACAGTAAAGTAACAGGTTGGTCTTGTTAGGAATTTCAGGAACTGTAAGATGTTGCTAGGAAAGTTATTTTTAGGCAGATACACACGTGTACTTATAAAATGTTTAGTATGTATGAGAAAGGTGAGATTTTAAATGGAAGAGGAGTATGAAAATCAACCAATAAAAATATAGACTAGCTAAGTGGTTATTTCATGAAAAAATAAAGATGTGTTTCTACTCAAATCACATTGCAAAATAAATTTATATGGATTTAAAATAGTTTAGTGTAAAAACAGAAGTCATAAACAAATCAAGATATATAGATAAAATTTAATCCCGACAGGTTGGTGGCATTATATACATGGCACCAAAATGTTTAGAAAAACACATTATGTAAAAGTTAAAGGCAAACCATAGACTGAGAAAAAAATCTGCAACACATATGACAAAGGGTTAATAGTCCCAAAATAACCACAAAGTGAAACAAAATGGTGAACATCCTACCACAAAGGCAGGTGAAAGATAGAGTCAATTCATAAAATAAACTCATGAAAATGTTCAAATACCCAAATTAAAATAAGAATAAAGGGGACCAGCAGGTGGCATAGTGGTTAAGACGCTGGACACTCCCACATGGCTGACCACGGTTCAAATCCTGGACCCGGTGGCGCTCTCTCTCTCTCCCTCTCTCTCTCTGCCTATCTCTCTCTGGTTAAATTAAAATAAATGAATGAATAAATAAAAATAAAATAAATCTAGAAAAAAACAGGAATAAAATGCTATCTTACATATATATCAATTATAAAGTTTAAAAAGAATGATAATGTCCACTGTTATCAACAGCATGAGAGCAAAGGGTATTTTATTGAAACTAACAATTGCTATAATTTTCCCAGAGAAAATTTAGCAATATCTACCAGAATTCTTTCATAACCCATAAAAATCACTTCAGAAATTATTATTATGAAAATTATAGGGATGTATGAAAAAATACATGTGTGAATACGTTCCTCCTAAAGTTAATTTAATGAAAAAAAACCAAGTGCTCAAGAATATGAGAAAAAGTAGTATTGTACTAGAGTGAAACCTATGCAGCTAGTAAAAATGTTGTTGGAATTTTTGACACAGGAAAATGGTTAAAACAGACTGTGTGTGAAAAAAATCTTGGTCACCAAAAAGTCTTTAAATTTGGTGGAGGAATCTGCTGGGGAAACAGACCTCCTAACTGCTGAGGAAATTCATGCCAGTGGCCAGTGATGATAACAACTGAACTTATGGGCAGCACTCTGAATTAACTCATCTTTTTTTTTTTTTTTTTTTTTTTTTTGGAGAGGTTTTCGCTATAGGGCGTGTGCGCTCGCCAGACAGACAGAGAGAGACAGAGAGATAGAAAGCGAGAAATCACCCCCCAGAGGGGATGGTCACGCCGCAATCCCTTCTCCTCCATTCTCCTCTCGGGATCTTGGGCACGTACGCACACGCACCCGGCGTGAGTTCTAAGCCACCGGGTCCGGGACACGAACCACGGTCGACTACGTGGGAGTCCAGCGACATAGCCATTACGCTAACTGCTGGTTCCCTGAATTAACTCATCTTTGACAAAGGGTACCAGTCAATCCAGTGTGAAAAGGGAAACCTCTTAAGCAAATGGTGTTGGAAAAACTGGGTATCCACCTGGAGAAAGATGAATCTGAACCCCTGTCTATCACCATTAACAAAAATCAACTTGAAGTGGATCAAAGATCTAAACCTAAGACTGCAAACTATAAAACTACTGATGGAAAACACTGGGGAAACTCTGGGAGACATTGGGGTAGGCAAAGACTTCTTAAAAGCAAGACTCACACAGCACAGGCAATAATCCCCAAAACAGGTCAGATTACATCAGATTAAGGAGTTTGTACACAGCAAAGGACACCATAATTAGTGTGAATTGACAACCCTCAGAATGGGATATAATTTTTGTTAACTGTGCCTCAGATAAGGGACTGATAACCAGAATACACAGGGAACTCAAGCAGCTTATCCGGAAGAAAATGATTAACCCAGTTAAAAGATGGGAAAATGAGCTGAATAAACAACTCTCTACGGAAGACAACATATGAAAAAATGCTCAACATCCCTCATTGTAAGGGAGATGCAGATCAAAACCACAATGAGATACCACTTAACCCCAGTCAGACTGGTGAAGATTAAAAAAAAATAATAATAATAATGATAAGTGCTGGAGGGGATGTGGTGAAAGGGGAACACTCCTACACTGTTGGTAGGAATGTAAATTGGTCCAGCTATTGTGGAGAATGATATGAAGGTTCCTCAAATACCTTCAAATAGAATTACCATATGATCCAGCAATTCCACTCCTGGGTATCTACCCAAAGTAAGGAGAGCACTCAGTTGGAAAAGTGCTTGCACAACTATTTTCACTGCAGCATTATTCATGATTGCTAAGACTTGGAACCAACCCAAATGTCCACAAATTGATGAATAGATTGAAAAGTTGTGGCACATATACTCCATGGGATACTATTCAGCCATAAAAAACAACAAGGCCCTGGAATGTGATAGAATGTGGATGGATATGGAAGATATGTTGCTGAGTGAAGCAAGTCACACTATGAAAGAGAGACACTGTATGTCTCCACTTAACATATACCGACTATCCTCACTCTATTGTAGAGACTGAAAGACTGGAGAGCATAAAAGTATTAAAAATTGTAATGGACACTAGAGACAAAGTGGGAAAGAGAGTGAGGGATGGGAAGAACATAGAAAAGGAAATCTGGGGGGAAATGGAGAGGTAAGACACTTGTGGGACACAGATAAGGTTTATTATCTGTTGACAAGGATGTGTATAATAGTCTCGACTAGGCTGGACTGAGGTATAAATCATGCTGGGTAAAGTCTCTTCACAATCTAAATAATGTATAGAGATTTAATGTACAAATAATAATAATAATACAAATTGAAAGAAAAAAATAAAATAACCCCTTTTTTTAAAAAAAGATAATTGGAGGGCAGATGAGGAAAACTGACAGTATGAGAAGGATGACGAAAAATCAACAAAACAACTACCCAGAGTAAGTGGATAAAAATACAGCTCATATAACAGAATTAGAACAAACAAAATCTCTACTCTGTGTCCTCATTAAGTTTTCTAAAACTCAGAAAATTTGCTAACATGAAACCTACATGACAAAAGTACTAAGAGACAGATCAAGACAGAAAATAGTATTCAAAGAAATAACATGAGAAATAAAGAAGAGCAACAGCTGAACAGAAATGAGAAAAGCTAGAAAAACATGAAAAACATTTGAGACTGGAATGCTTAAGATTTCTCCCAACAGTCTAAAATCTTAGAATAATATTTACATTCTGATAGATATGTGTGCATTTGGTTCTAAAATTAATGTATTGGGTTGTCAGAAAAGTCATGCATATTTTTCCATGTCTTCTATGCAAAAATGTGTCATGTCTTTTCCAACGGCCCAATATATGTAACATAATCATAATAATATGAATGCTGATTATTAGGTCCTTCCATTTTTAAACTAGCCTATGAAAAAGTACAAGAAATAACTGCAGCAGTACAAATGCTGAAAATCTTTCCAAGGTAAAAACAGTTTTAAAAATTGAAAGGTGAAAAGAAGATAGCCTCCTAGTTTAATAAACAGTTTCTTCATATTTTGTAATAAGAAGACAACAAATACTGAGTAAAGCTGATAAATCTAAAATTAGAATTAAAAACAGTTTAGAGACGTTATAATGTTAACTCTCAGAACGAAAATCCATGCACCACTGGATAGATGCCTATAGTGCGTGGGGCTGGGGCTGGTGTGAGGGAGATGGAGGTTAGGCCTTTTAATCTTTTATTTTTATTTTATTTATTTATTTGTTTTTTATTTAAATTTATTTATTCATGTTCATTCATTGTACATCATTACAACATACAAAATGAGATTTTCCATCCAGAGTACACTGTATATTGGTTCAATCAAGCACATCAACATACATGTTATCGTCAACAAATAATTTAGTTTCTTTCTACAATAAGCACCACTGCATCTGTAATCATAATTTTTAAAAAGCTTGTATTTGTTTTGCAGAAAACAAATATAAAAGATTATCAGCATGTTTTAGAGTAGTTCTCTCTGAGTGGAAGGATTACTAGAATTTTGGTGACACTTCTTTTCCTCCACGCAACTAGCAAAACATCTGGCACAAAAATGGAGACTGATAAATGGATATTAAATGAAAGCAATATAATAAAGCCTTCTTTCCCAATTCTCATGGATTAAAACATACAGGAAATACTCTTAACAAGATTCTATGCTGTTTATTCTCTTCATTACTATCAATAGGGTACCTTTAGGAATCAGTCCAAATACAATATATAGTCAATCAGTATAGACCTATATATACATCAAAGTAGGTAATTTGGTTCAAATTCAGTAGCTAATTTAATTCAATTCAATAAATAGACACATGTACACATGTAAGTAGCTAATTTAGTTAAATTTAAATTTTCATTTAAGTTAAACTTTAAACAAGTCATGTTTTATACCATAGAGATAGCCAAAAGATAGTTTTGTCATTAGAAAATTTACAAATTCTTATTTTAGGCTTTAGGCCTTGAACTTTTCTACGCATATGCCTCTTTCTTGGTATTAAAACTATTGTCACATTGGGAAAGGAGTATCTAGTCTCTCTATATGGTAGAGTAAAAAATTTTTGATTGCAACTTTTACAAAGTATAAAATATAGCTAAACATAGTAGAAAAGGCAGTAACTTGAAAAAAGAGGTCAGTATTCCAGTTTTGGCTTAGTCACTAGTTTGGCTAACATCATCTTAGCCAAATAAAGTAACTTTTCTTTGTGGTTGCAGCTTGTAAAATGGGAGACTGACAGAAAACCTCCAAGGGACCATCCTTTTTTCCAGTCCCATGAATTTATGAATGTATTCATTCACACTCACACTGAAATAACAGAAAGTTCATTAGATTGTTTCAAATCCTGAATCAAGAGCATAGACTTGGGCCGGCCCTACAGTACAACGGCTAAACACTGTGCAGAAGAAGCCAGATCTCACATGGCCGACCAAGGTTTGAATCCAAGCCCTGGTGACTTGAAAAACATACCAAACATGTATATGCTCAGGATCTTCACCAAAAGAAGAAATGGAGGAGAAAAGATTGCAATGTGACCAAGCCCCATTGGGGGTGTTTTCTTTTTTGCTACTCTAGTATGGACATATCTTCTGGTAATTAGTGGGGGAAATCACATCAACTTATTTAACTTGGCAAATCAGCTCACAAAAATTAACATTTCAATCACTTATTCTTCAAGGTGGCTGAGGCTCAAAAATGTGATAATTAGCAGTATTGAGTATTTTCCGTGCTCTGGGTGACCTGAGTCTTTAACCTGCATTATCTCATTAAGTCCTGACACCACCATAAGATAGATCTTCACCCCCACTCCCAGATGAGAAAGCTAAGGTTTGGTGCTCAAAAGGCTAGTCAGTCACTGAGTCAAGAGTCAAATCTAGCTAGGTCTGACACAGAGCCTGCACTCTGAATAACTCAATTTACATCCTAGAAGAGGCTGAAACTACCCAGGGTACACACCAATAAAGGTAAGCCCAGTGATCTCTACCTTCTAGTGTTCACCTCTTTGTATGACTCCCTTGCTTTGAGTGTGGGTAGCACACTTTTAACCAACAGACTACAGCAAAGATGATGAGATAGTAATCCTTGATGACAAGACTATGTTGTCCTGGTCGACCGATGTTAAAGACTTTCTTCCCAGCTGATGCTGAGGTTTCCAGCCATGTTGTGAGAGGGTCACGAGGTATGTGAGCACCCCCAGGAACTAAGCTAGCAAGAAACTGGGGACCTCGGTCTTATAATCACAAGGAGATAAATTCTGCCAACCACCTACGCTGGAAAGTGGGCCCATATAGCTACCAGATGAGACCTTGGCGCTGGCCAACACTTGAAGGGCTACCTTGGCCAGATGCAGGCTAAGCTGTGTTTGGACTGAGGAACCACAGAAACTGAAATAATAAATGTGTGCTGTTTAAGCTGCCCAGTAGCTACTTCTGTGTCACCATCTCAGATGCTCTCTCATAAAATGACCAGAAAAGATTCTTCTTTCCTCATTCTAGAAGTGCTCTTTGAAAATAGGTCTGACAGATTTGCCTTTGTATGTCCTTTAAATGATAAGCAGAGTGTCTTTACATAAGATGTTCAATACCTGTTGAAATAAATTGCTTGTTTCCAGGGTTGTAATACAACTTATTTAGCCTAAATCACTCAAGAGCTAATAATTTTGTGAGTGTCTAAAATGAAAATAAAGTATAAAATAAAAAAGAGTTGACTAAACATTTGTGAGAGAAATGATAAGAATCAAAAAGATTTAAATTTATATTTTCCTCTGTGGTTCCATATAAACTAGGATATCCTTGTACACTGTTAATAAATCAGTCTAAAAAACATAAAATTATAATATAGGTTGATTATCCCTATCCAAAATACTTGGGACCAAAAATGTCTCAAATTTTAGATTTTTTTTCCCCACAGATTTCAGGACATTTGAATTATACCCAATGCGAACTGCATCTCGACTACAACCCATCCTATAAGGTCATGTGTGGAATTTTCTAACTGTGATATAATGTAGGTGCTCAAAAAGTTTGATGTTTTGAGCATTTTGCATTTAAAATTTTCAGATCAGGGATGTTGCGTATGTAATTCTTAGAAACGTAAGACAATTTTTAAGAGTGTATGAAAAGTTTTTGTTTTCATGAAAAGCTTATTACAATAATATGGTAACTAGTATTAAAGAATGGCACAAGATTTCAAGAGTATGCCTTAATACTCCACTCCAGGTAAAAACACTGCATTTAGGGACCAGCAGGGGGCACAGTGGTTAAGGCACTGGACTCCTACCATAGCTGACCACGGTTCATGTCTCAGACTTAGAAGCTTGCTTTCTTACTTTCTCTCTCTCTTTCTCTCTCTATCTCTCTTTGGTGAGCACATATCCTGTAGCAAATTTTAAAAAAATAATAATGATGATAGAAACTACAATTAAATGAATAATTTAAAAAACACTGCTTTTTCATTTTTCACTTTAATTAAAGTAAAAATGCCTTTCATATAAATAATTATCAGTGGTAAAGTCAAAACTATGCTAATAAAGTATAATTTAAAAAAAATGCTATTCCTGCCTCTTCCAGGGACAGTGTCTAGAGGTGCCTAGAATGGCCCAGCATTTGACAAACAGCAAAGGCTTTCTACAATACAGCCTCCAACAAAACTAGGCTGTCCCAAACGCCTGCTAGTAGGATGGTTTATCTTATACCAACAAGGTTAGGAAAGCGCCAAAAGCTGCATGTGGCTGTGCCTGGGCAGATGTCGAGGGGTTCATGCTGCGAGACCAGAAGTTCTTATGAGAAACATGTTAGCAGGACCACAGAGGCTCTCTGTGCACTAAACGTGTCTGTGACCAGATCAAGTGTGCTTTACTTGTTGAGGCGCGGAAAATGGTCGTGCAAGTCTTCAAGGCACAAGCACAAGGTCAGAAAACTCAATTAAAAAATGAAGCTTTTGGGACCTGCAGTTGGCATAATGGCTCTGTCGCTGGACTCCCATGTAGTTGACCGCAGTTTGAGTCCCAGACCCGGTGGCTTAAACGCACGCTGGGCGTGCATGTGAGCGTGCCCAAGACCCTGAGAGAAGAATGGAGGAGAAGGGATTGTGGAATGGCCATCCCCCCGGGGGGTGATTTCTCACTTTCTGTCTCTCTGTCTCTCTCTCTGTCTTTCTGGTGAGCACACGCGCCCTATAGCAAAAAAACTCTCAAAAAACATAAATGAAGCTTTTTTGAGTAATAAAAAAAGAAAGGTTAAAAACCAAGTTATTCCTACTTTAAGAAAAATCTTATGTTTATTCAAACTGCCCATGCTAACATTTCAGGCTTTCCTCGCCAACAAAACAGATCACCTAGTCTTTATTTTGCCTCTCTTTCACATTTTATCAATGATGACCACCACGTGTTACATTGGGGTGTCGGAAAAATCATGACGTGTTTTTCTATGCAGAAATGTGTCATGACTTTTCTGACAACCCAGCAGATGTTTTTTATGATTTTCAGCCCCAAAATCCAGGGAACTTCTCGGTCAGCTTTTATCAAAAGCTTTTGCTCGTACCAAGACTTTCTATAGTTCTCTCTGACCTCTAAGCAACAAAAGGAGATTGTTCGAGACAGCTGCTCATTCTTCCCCTAGATAAGTTTTTCTTTGCTCACATTTTCTACAGATAATTTGGTCACTTCTTCCTTTGATGGTTCCTTCTTTGACAGAAGGGAAAACCTTACCTGACAGCAAAGCATTTGCCATCGATGAGGCAAGAGGCAGAATCAAAAATCCTGAATGGACAAAACCTGATAGACAAGTTCTTACTCATTTTATACTCTCATTGTGCAGATGAGGTAGGCAAGACATTTCAGAAGTCAGATCCCTTTCCTAAGGTGACAGAGATAAGATGTGGCAGAGAAGAGAGAAATACTCAGATCTCCCTGTTTCCGGCAAAGGGTTTTCTGAGTCACCCAACATGCCTCATGGTTTCTTTTTTCTTTTTTTGGAGAGGTTTTCGCTATAGGGCGCATGCGCTCGCCAGACAGAGAGAGACATAGAGACAGAAAGTGAGAAATCACACCCCGGGGGGATGGTCATGCCACAATCCCTTCTCCCCATTCTCCTCTTGGGATCTTGGGCACGCATGCACACACGCCCGGCATGAGTTTCAAGCCACCGGGTCCGGGACGCGAACCGCGGTCGACTACGTGGGAGTCCAGCGATATAGCCATTATGCTAATTACTGGTTCCCAACGCCTCATGGTTTCTGTCCACACAAAAGCCAGGCCAGCTTTTAAGAGATTTTGGGTATATTTTTATTATGCATGGTCCTGACTGTACTATGAGGCCAGCGGGTTTCAAAGAGTTTTGTAGCTGTTAAAATCCTTTGAATGAAATTTTACAAGGAAAAACACTTTGCAGAGGAACTGAAAAGAATGATGCTTTGATCCAGAACCCAGCACTATAGGGCCCCTTGTGGTCATGCACAGGGACCTCTGCGAACAGTCTGAACAGCTGCACTGGGCGCCCACACATTTCTTTACAATTCTATTTTTCCATGGCACCTGACAACAAAATTTACAATGCGACAAGGCAGATGTGAAGAAACACTGGCTGATGAACTAGTCACTGAGGCTACTGGGGGAGTATGCATTTGAAATTGGGGGAACTGCCTATTGATAAACACATTTTCTATTAACTGCCCTTAAGAAATGTGTAGTTGTTGCTTTTCCAGTAAATTTCAGCAATATAACGATCTGTATCATCCTTATGGACACAGAATCTTTAAACACATTTATTTCCCTCGTCATCTTGATTCTAGGAAACAACTGAATAGCCCCTTGCAGTAATAAATAGAAACCTGGCTTTATCTTACATTTCTAGCCTTACTTTCTCTTTGATTCGATGTCTTTGACAACCCCTCTCTTGCCTTGTTATCCTGCCATGCTTTATACATCCCAGTCAAAACCTTAAATAAGTTTTTGGAACAAAGCAGGATATAAACTAATTAACAACAAAAGAGTTTATGATTTTTATTTAATCAATAGTCATTTAAAAAACACACCACTAAATAATGATTCTGAGCTATTTCAAATGTCTTAAAGAATTATTTAATTTTATTTATTATTATTTTAAAATTTCATATAGGGCACATGCACACAACAGAGAGAGGAGAGAAAATGTGAGGAAATAAGTAGCTAGGTCGGGGACCAGAACCGCAGTCGGCCATGTGTGAGTTTAGCAGATTAACCAGTGCACCACCTGGGGCCACTTGAATGTTTTAAAATATAAGATTAAATATCAAACATTAGGCTATGCTGCTGTGTACAGTGCTGGCATGATGCCCTGCAATGCTGGAGCTATATGGAGGATAGAGGTTCAGTTCCCACGTGGACTTGTACAAGCCAGGTGTGTGTGCCTTTCATCCTGACTGACAGAGTGCTGGGGGGAGGATGGTGGCATGGATATCTGTCGGAGTTGCTTCTCTTTCTCTATCTCTCACATTAAAGAAAGAAAATAAACCTAAACATTAAAATAAAATAAACCTACCAGCAGTTAGTGTAATGGCTATGTTGCTGGAATCCCATGCAGTCGATCGCAGTTCGAGTCCTGGACTTGGTGGCTTAAACTCATGCCGGGCACGTGTGCGTGCGTGCCCAAGATCCCGAGAGAAGAATGGAGGAGAAGGGATTGCGGCATGGCCATCCCCTCGGGGGTGATTTCTCACCTTCTGTCTCTCTGTCTCTCTCCATCTTTCTGCTGAGCACACGCGCCCTATAGCAAAAACCTCTCCAAAAAATAAAAAAAGAAAAGAAAAAAATATTAAAATATAAGATTTGGGGAATTCCAGAACATATGCCATATTATGATCATTCTGCTGTATTTATATTTGTATGCAGTGAAAAATAGAAAATGTATTCTTTAGGTTTCACCTTAGTTTTCTCTGAGTGGACAGAAGGTTACAGTTATGTGATTAAGAAGAAAAAAATCACTCTGATATTTTTAGGAGTAGCGGCTGACTAATCTTTCTAATCCTTCTACTCCCTCCTCGCCTGTAACCCTTATATAGGTCAACAAAGCTTAATAAAGCATTAATGGAGAAAAGAAATTATTAGTTTTTTTGAGTCTATTTCTAAATAAAAAATATTCTCACAAAAATGAGTAAGAGTTTGTTTTTAGTGAGATTTTGAGAAAATATAACAGGTAATTTTCAATGATCGCAAATGAGGTAGGCTTCTGCCCCTTCAAATTACAATCTGATCCTCTTGCAAGGAAAGTGTTAGTATAAGTGAGAAATACTGCAATTAACAGGGGCCAAGGGAGATACTTCATACTAAGTGATAACTGATGAGAACTAAATGTTAAAATTACTAAAAAGAGGTAATAATAATTTGTATTGCATTAGGATTTAATGCTTAGTAAAAAAAACCTAGTAATATTTAACATATAATTTAGCATTCTGACATTGTTGAGGTCTACAGTTCAGTCGTATTAAGTATTGCCACAATGGCATATTATCACCACTATTCCCCCGCCCCTTTGTTTTTGTTTATTTTGAGAGAGAAATTTTTGCTATGGAGCGCATGCGCTTGCCAGAGAAACAGAGACAGAAAGCGAGATCATCCCTTGGGGGGATGGCCACAACACAGTCCCTTCCCCTCCATTCTCCTCTCAGGATTTTGGCACCCACATACATGCACCTGGCCTGTGAGTTTTAAGCTGCCGGATCTGGGACTCCAACCACAGTCAAATACATGGGAGCCAGCAATATAACCACTATGCCATCCACTGGTCCCACACCACTATTCTTTTTAAGAACTTGTTCTTTTTTTCAGAGAAAGATTTTTTGCTATAGGTGCATGTGCTCACCAGAGAGACAGAGACAAAGAGACAGAAAGCGAGAAATCAGCCCCCCCGGAGGGATGGTCATGCTGCAATCCCTTCTCCTCCATTCTCCTCTCAGGATTTTGGGCACATACGCTCACATGGCTGGCATGAGTTTTAAGCCTCCAGGTCCAGGACTCAAACTGTGGTCAGCTACACAGGAGTCCAGTGATGTAACTATTAGACCATCTATTGGTCCCACACCAATATTCTTTTAAAAACTTTCTTGTATCCCGAATACAAATTCTGTGTTCATTGCAAATAACTCCCTAGTTCCCCCCGCTCCCCCAAGTCCTTGGTTATTCATTTTGATGAATTTGCATATTCTTTCTAGGGCCTTCACATACGTGGAATTATACAATATATGTTCTGTAAGTACTTTTTAAAAAAAAACTTACTTATTTACATTCATTCACTGTACATCATTATAGTATACAAAATGAGATTTTTCATCCAGAATACACTGTATATTAGCTCAATCAAGGATATTACCATATGTGTTACTGTCAACAAATAATTTCCCATTTTTTATTTCTTCGATTTTGCTCCCCCACCCTCGACTCCTTACCTCTCACCTGCCACCACTTCCCATCCTTCTTCCACACTGTCTCTGGTATTTACACTTGATTTCCATGCCTTTTGCCCCCATATTTTATTAATTCACCAAAACATCTTAATTAATCTGAATACTTTAAATAGCAATTGTAATTGATATATACATATCTATGAACACATATCTGACTTTAGACATAAACCTCAGCGAGTATAATGAACATACTATAAAGTAGCAGCTAGCTGGGGCTACATAGCTTACTGCAGTCATTAAAAAAGTTATTTCTTCATGCATTTTTTCATTTAAAGAAAAACAGTTTTAGTTTTAATAGATCAAAATCAAGAAAAGTTAAGAGAAGTTTGCTTAAGGCTTAAAGCCAGGAAAAAGGTTAGGATTCAGTTTAAACAGTAGGTAGATGAACCTACTTTTTGTCTTCAAGAGAAGACAAAAATCCTTAAATCTGGAAAACAAAGCATAGAAAAAAATCAGTAATGTTTTAGTCAAAAGTCACAAAATTCTATTTCACCCATTCAGTCTCATGTAATTATCTCTTCTGTTGAATTCACACTATTACTGTGGTCTGATCTTTCTGTTTAAATTCTGGAAGTTAACATTCAATGTTATTATTAAGTTGGCCATTCTCTTGGTTGTTTTTTGTAATCTTATTTTTGACTTTAGTTTTCCTGCTATAGCATTCCCTTTAGAGCTTCTTGGAGAGCTGGTCAGGTGTTGATAAATTCTTTTAGGTTTTGTTTATCTGAGAATGTTTTTATCTTTTCTTCCCATATGAGGGATAATCTTGCTGGGTATAGCATTCTTGATTGAAATTGCTTTTCATTTAACACTGTTTAAATATATTTTCTCATTCTTTCCTTGCTCACATTGTTTTCAATGAGAGATCCAACGTCACCCTGATGGGATGTCCTTTAAAAGTAACTTGACATTTCTCTCTTGCCAACATTTTTTTTTTTAGAATTATTTTAACTTTATTTTATTTATTTATTTATTTTAATTTGACTAGAGAGGGACAGAGTGAGAGAAAGAGAAAGATGGAAAGTGAGAAAGCAAGCTGCCAGGTCCAGGACCCAAACCACAGTTGGCCATGTGGGAGTCCAATGCCCCTAACCACCAAACCACCTGCCAGCCCCATCTCTATTGCCAATTTTAGTATCTTGTCTTTGTCTGTGGTTTTGGTCAATTTGGCTATGATGTGCCTTGGAGATCTCTAGGGTTGATTCTATGTGGGGTCCTTTGTATTTCTTGGGTCTGGATATTTTAATGTCTCTCTAGGTTTGGAAAATTTTCTTCCAGGATTTCATGGAATAGAATATCAATGACCTTATTAGTTTCTTCACCTTCTGGGATACCAATTATCCAGACGTTTGGGCATTTAATGGTATACAGTATTTCTCGTATATTATTCTCATTTTTGAGGATTATTTTCTCAGTCTTTTTAGTGAATTTTTCTAGGTCAGAGGGTCTATTTCCTACATTTGAGATTCAATTTTCTACATGATCTAATCTTCTTTTAATACTTTCAAGGGAGATTTTGATTTCCTATATGACAGCCTTCATCTCTAAAAATTCCATTTGAATTCCTTCTTATGGTGTGAATTTCCTTTTTCAGGTCATGCAAGAACTTCCTCACCTCCTGGAACTCATTTTTTCTTTTCTCCTGCATCTTTTGCAGTTCTTTGTCTCTCTTCTCTTGCATCTCTGTTAGCACTGTTGCTATGAATATTCTAAATTCTTTATCTAACATTTCCACAAGTTCCACTGTATGGTCTGTGGAGAATGAGGAGTTATTCTTTTCCCTTGAGAGAGAGATATTTTCTTGAGTTCTCATATTTCTTGTGCTTCTGCAGTGGTTTTTGGTCATCTGATGGATTATACGTTTTTTTCCTAAATCAGAGTGTTCAGAGGCATGCAGGAGGTGTTCTACAATCTCTCTGCAGTTCCAATTTTCTCCCTTTGTGCAACAGACTGTGGGAATTGAGGATTACTCTGACCTAGATCTTGGTGTCAGGAGGGTAAAGTCTGGGCAGAAAATCTACGTTGTCCTAGTCCCTGAAAAGGGCTGCTCAGAGCTCAAATGTAGATGGCTTGTGATTGGCCTGTCTAGATCTTGGGGTCAGGAGGGTGAAGTCTGAGCAGAAAATCTTCATTTGTCCTAGTCTCTGAAAGGGGGCACTCAGAACTCCACTAAGTACTTTTTATAGAGGGGTTTTTATGTTGCTTATTTTGCCTCTTTTTGAAACTTAAGATATTCTCACTCACTTCACTTTGCAAAAATATTTGTGAAAATTCTATCCAGGATTGGTATCTAAACTTCTTGATTTTTTTTTTTTTTTTTAGTATATTAAGTACATTTTGTGGAAGGTAAGTAATCTCCTAAATAGCCAACTACTCCAGCATTTGGAAAGGACAGTAGAAGGAAGGTATTAAAAAAAAAGGGGGGGGGGGGTCCAATAAAAGAAGTTTCAAAAGGATATTAATAACTGAAATGTGTACAGGTATAGTTTGATATTTAAAAGGCATAAAAACTTATAGAGCAAATCTGTGTTGCATTCAATTAAACATTAACCCAGAGACAGAATGGAATGAAATGAAATCAGCGATGATTTACCACTAAATGTGTGCATTTACAGAAAGCCTGGAAGGCTATGCATCTAAACAAAAATAACTTCTAGGTGGTAGAATTACAGGTGATTTAGTATGTTTTTCCTTTTCAGGACCAGCAGACGACATAATAGTTATGTTATGGACTCCTACATGGTCAACCGTGGTTCAAGTCCCAGACCTGGTGGCTTAAAACACACCTGCTGTGTGTGCATGCATGCCCAAAATCCCGAGAAGAATGGAGGAGAAGGGACTGCAGCATGGCCATCCCTTCTGGGGGGTGATTTTTCACTTTCAGTCTCTCTATCTCTTGGGTGAGTGCACACGGTTTATAGCAAAAAAATCTCTGGAAAATAGGGTTTTTTTTTTTGCCTTTTATAAGTTTTTCTATAGTTTTAAAATTTGCATGATGAAACAAGCATAGTCATGTAATTAGAAAAACAAAGTTACTTTTAAAAATCACAAGGAATTTATTTAAAAATACTTTGTACTATACTGTATTGTTAGGTTAACACAAGGTAGAATGATGGCAATTACAGGGTTAAATATTCAGCTTTCTTCTTGCAATATAAAACATATTTTATTTGTATCAATATGTTTTTATCCTAGTATAATCCTTTCTACTAATAGTTGCAATCAAATCACACTATAGCATTTAAATAAAAGCTATAGTACTAAACTGCACTTACAACCAAGCAAAAATCATTGTACCAGCATTTCAATTTCAATGGAAATACTGCAGAGAATCAAGACAGCTATCTAAGAAAATGCTAAACTTGTACTGGCTCACACAACACATTGTCACTGTAACCACATACAAAGCATATGCAGACTACTTATGTCAGACATGAATGTTTTCCTGGAAAGAAAATCCATACTGTGTTGACCAGACAAATAAATCTCTACTATGGCTATTAGTATACCCTATGCAAAAACCTCAAGAATTGCAAATGAAATAAATTGACACAGCAAATGCTCTTACTAAACTATAACTATCTCTGTGGAAACCATAAATAATTAAAGCAGTCATATAAAGATAAGATGAATTTGTCATTAGAAATAAGACTAATTAAATTAGATAATAAGATTTATATAGGGAAATCCAACAATGATCTATCCTTATAAATGCACACATGATGACCTCAGGCAAATCAATCTATCTGATCCTAGGTTTTTCTTTGTATAAAAATCTAGGAGACAAATTGAAACAATACCTTGTAAATCTGGATATGTTTCAGAGTTATTTACAAAGATTCTTAAGAATGGGGTTCAGGGTGTGGTGATTGGCATGCTGGATTCCCACATAGCTGACTGCAATTTGAGTCCTGGGCTTGATGGCTTGCTTGCTCTCTATCTGGTTAAGTTGAATAGTAATAAATAAAATTAAATGAATAATTTTTTCAAAAAATTAAGTTCAGGAGTAAACTTAAAAAGGGGAGAATAACTAAACCTAAAGTAAGTAGAAGAAAAGAAATGACAAGATTAAAACAAGAGTCAATGAAATTGAAAATAGGAACTTAAGAGGGAAAAATCAATTAAACCAAAAGATGACTCTTTAATAAGCCTCAAGACAGGTTACTAAGGAAAAAAAAAAAAAAAAAAGACAGAGATAAAAGATGAAACATCACTACAGATCCTATGGATTTTAAAAGGATAATAAAGGAATGCTATAAAAACTCTATCCCCATTATTTTAAAACCTGGATGAAATAGACCAATTATTTGAAAGACACGATCTGCCAAAGTTTACATAAGAAGAAACAGACAGGGGCCAGCAGGTGGCATGGTAGTTAAGGTGCTAGACTCCCACATGGTCAACCACAGTTCGAGTCCTGGATCCATGGTTTGCTTTCTCATTTTCCCCTCCCTCTCTGTCTCTGTCTCTCTCTCTGATCAAATTAAAGAATAATAATGATAATAAAAATAAATAATTCTTGAAAAAAGAAGAAACAGACAATCTGAATAGGTCTATATTTTAAAAAGAAATCGAATCAATAATTAATAACTTTCCAAAACAACATCAGGCCAAGATTGCTTCAATGATGAATTCTACCAAACATTCTAAGAATAAAACATACACTACCTCTACAATCTCTTTCAGATAATTGAATCAGAATGAAAACTTCCTAATCCATTCTAATATCAAAGCCAGGCAAAGATATTATAATAAGACTATAGACCACTATCTCTCATAATCACAGACACAAAAATTCTCAGCAAAATATTAGCAAATCAAATGTAACAATGTATAAAAGGAAAAATATACCAGAACCAAGTGGGGTTTATCTCAGATATGCAAAGCTGGTTCAACATTCGTAATTCAATTAATCTAATCTATGATACCAACAAATAAAATAAGAAAAACAATATAATATCAATAGATGCAGAGAAAGCATCTCACAAAAATCAACACTCATTCATAATAAAAACTCTCAGTAAACTAGGAATAAAGGGGGATTTCTTTAACTTGGTAAAGAAATATTTTAATCATATCATTTCTTCTACTTACTTTGGGTTTACTTTACTTTCCTTTTTTAAGTTTATTTTTGAACAAAAAGTCTTACAGCTAATATCATCCTTAATGGCAAGAAACTCAAAGTTTTTCCACTAAAAACAAGAACAAAACAAAAATGCCTCTTATCACCACTCCATTATCTGGAAGTACCAGCTAATGCAGTAAAACAAGAAAAAAAATAATAAAAGGAATACAGACTGGGAAGTAAGAAATAAAACTGTCTTTATTCTCAGAGGATATGACTGTCTATGTAGAAAATTCAAAATAATTGATTAAAAAGAAACCCCCAAGAATCAGTAATTAGAGAAAGCTTGCAGGACAGAAAATTAATATGCAAAAGCCAATCACTTTACAATATACCAGAAGTAAAATTTAAAATTAAGAACAAAATACCACTTACATTAGCATCCCACACAAATGAAATCCTTGGGTGTAAACCTAATAAATTGTACACAAGATTTCTGTGAGGAAAATGACAAACTGACTAAACAAATCATAGAGGAACTAAAGGAATGGCGTGACAATTATCTTCACAGATAGACTCAGTACTACTGGCACCAGCAGATGGTGTAATGTTTATGTTACTGAACTCCCACATTGCTAATCATGGTTTGAGTCCTGGACCAGGAAGCTTGAAACTCACACTGGGTATATGTGCATGTGTGCCCAAAATCCCCAGAGGAGAAAAGAGGAGACTGGACTGTGGCATAGTCATCCCTCTGGGGGATGATTTCTTGCTTACTGTCTCTCTGGTGAGCACATGCACCCTGTACTAAAATCTCTCTTAAAAAAAAAAAAAAAAAAAAAAGACTCGGTACTGTCAAGATACCTGTTTTTCCCAACTTGATCTATAGATTCAATGCAATTCCAAACAAAATCCCAGCAAGGCATTTTATGAATATCAACAAAACAATTCTAAAGTGTATATGGAGACGCAAAAGAGTCAGAATAGACAACACAATATGGAAGAAGAAAGTAGAGAAATGACACCATCTGACCTCATGGTTTACTGCAAAGCTACAGAGATCAAGATGGCATGGGGCCAGTCCCATAGTGCAGCAGTTAAGCACTGTGTAAAAGGAGCCAGATTCCACATGGCTGACTGTGGTTTGAATTCTGGCTTCCGTGGCTTTTAAAAGCACATAAGTCACATGTGTGCATACCAGGAACCTGATGGGATGGAAAAAGAGAGAAAAAAAGAATTATAGCATAATCACTTGTGCATACACATGCACTCTTTGAAAAAAAAAAAAAAAGAATAAAAATTTTAAAAGATAGTATGGTATTGGTGGTTCAGCTTTGGTGGTATACATTGTGTGCTCCCTGCACTATAGGATGAGACCACATGGGAGACTCAGGTTTAATTATTAGTCCAATCTAAAGGACAACATGGCCATGTACCTGCAATCCCAGCAACTCAGGAGCGAGGCAGGATGATCACAAGCTCAAGGTTGACCTGGACAACTTAGCAAGACTCTACCTAGAAAAGAGCTGAGTGTGATGGTACATGCTGTAGTCCCAGCTAGTAAGCAAACTCAGGAGAACCACAATAAGACTATCTTAAAAAATGAGGTATTGGCAAAAGAATAAACTATAAGTAGATTATTTTTTAATTCAACCAGAGGCAGAGAGAGAGAGAGAGAGAGAGAGAGAGAGAGAGAAAGAAAGGGAAAGCAAGGAAGCAAGCCACCAGGTCCAGGACCTGAACTGTGGTTGATCATGTGGGAATCCAGCACCTTCAACCACCATGCCACCTGCTGGCCCCTATAAGTAGATTTACTGAAAAGAATTGAAAGCCTAGAATGGACAGACATAAATATCGTCAAGTATTCTTTGACAAAAGAGCAAAAGTAGTATAACAGAACAAAGGTAGTCTTTCTAAGAAATGCTGCTCAAATAAATAAACACCCACATGCAAAAGATAAATAAATAAAAATTAAGAAGAAGAAGAAAGGAAGAAACCTAGACGAAGGACTTACATTCTTCACAAAATTAACTGAAAATAGATCACAGACCTAAATACAAAATGCAAAAGTATAAAACTCATAGAAGATCACAAGGAGAAAATATAGATGACTTGGAGAATGGCAAGGACTTTTTGATCAGTAAGAGAAAGAACTGATGAACTGGACTTCGTTAAAATTAAATTATTTTGACTGCAAAAGACACTAAAGGCAATCACACGATGAAGTCACAAACTGGGAGGAAATATTTACAAAAGACACATCTGATACGGCACTGTGATCCAATATAAAAACTCTTAAAAGTCAACAAGGGTCAGCAGCTGATGTGGTTAAGGCGCTAGACTCCCACACAGCCGACCACCTTGAGTCCCTGAAACTGGCAGCTTGCTTTCTCACTTTCTCTCTCTTTGGTGAATGTGTGCCCTATAGTAAATTAAAAGACAAAACAAAACAAAACTCAACAACAAGAGAATAAACAGCCAGGATTTTTAAATAGACCAAAGAGCTTAATATACATATAGCTTACCAAAGAAGATAAAACAGATGGAAAATAAGCATATGAAACCATGTTCAACATCACATGACTTTAGGGAATTACAAAGTAAAACAACAATGTGATACTACTATTTAACTAGTAGAATGACCCAAATCTGGAACATTGTCAACAACAAATTTGGTGGGGATATGGATAAACAGGAACTCTCATTCATTGCTGGTGAGACCACAGCTGGTTTGGAATAAAATTTGGTGGTTTCTTACATAGGTGAACATATGGTTACCATCCAATATAGCAGCTGCATTCCTTGGTATTAATCTAAAAGGAATTTAAAACTTACTCCCACACAAAAACCTACATGTAGCTTTTATAGCAGTTTTATTCATAATCGCCAAAATTTGGAAGCTACCAAGATGACCTTCAGTAGGTGAATGGATAAATTAACTGTGGTACTCCGGACTACTGAATGTTACCCAGCACTAAAAAGAAATGAGGTCGGGACCAGCAGATGATGTAATGGTTACGTTGCTGGACTTCCACGCAGTCGCCCATGGTTTGAGTCCTAGACCTGACGATTGAAACTCATGCCCAGTGTGTGTGCATGTGTGCCCAAAATCCCGAGAAGAGAAGGGAGGAGAAGGGATTGTAGTGTCGCCATTTACCATGAGGGCTGATTTCTTGCTTTTTGTCTCTCTGGCAAGCACACACACCCTGCAGCAGATATCTCTAAAAAAGGGGCCAGCAGGTGGCGTGGTAGTTATGGCCGACTGTGGTTCGAGTCCTGGGCCTGGTGGCTTGCTTTCTCTCTTTCCCTCCCTCCCTCCCTCCCCGCCCCCCCTCAATCTGTCCCTCTCTAGTCAAGTTAAAATTAAATTAAAAATTAGTAAATTTTAAAAATCTCCAAAAAAAGAAAAAGAAATGAGGTACCAAACCCAGAAAAAAAAAACACAGAAAAACTTTAATGCATATTACTAACTGAAAGCATACAGACTGGAAAGGTTATATATGCATGGTTCCAAATATGCAATTCTGGAAAAGGCGAAGGGGTGGTAAAAAGATCAGTGGTCTCAGAAGTTGAGAAAAGGGAGAGATGAACAAGCAGAGTACAGAGGATCTTGAGGGCAATGAAAATACTCTTTATGGGCCAGCAAGTGGCATGCTGGTTGGGGAATTGAACTTCCACGTGGCTGCCTGCGGTTCAAGTCCTGGACCTGGTGGCTTGCTTTCTCATGCTCCCTCTCTGTTACTGGTGAGTGTACATGCCCTATCACAAATTAAAATAAATAAATTAAATTAAATAAATAATTCTTTAAAAAAAGAAAGAAAATACTCTGTATGATTCTATAATGGTGGATACATGTCATTATACATTTATCCAACCCCATAAAATGTACAATACCAAGAGTGAGCCTTACTGTAAACTATTGATTTTGGGTGATAATAATGTGTCAATGTAGGTTTATCAACTATAACGAACAGACCACTTTGGTGGGTGGTACTGAAAACAGGAGAGACTGCGTGGGAGGCGCAGCAGTGACTATTTGGGAAATCTCTTTTTCCTAATTTTGCTATGAAACTACAACTGCTATAAAAAATAAAATCTTAACAAGCAAACAAAAGAAAAAGATCTAAGAGTTCCCTTCCTCATATCTGCTATAACAGTGTCTTCAGGGGATGTGAATTTAGGCGATTTGTCTGGGATCTGAATTTAAAACCAAATCAAACCAAACCTTCGGGTGACTTTGAGGCAGTTGAGCAAAGAACAGGCATTAAATTCATACAACTGCTTCCATCAAAAAGATGAAGTGAGTGGGACCAGCATAATGGCTATGTTGCTGGACTCCCATGTAGCCGACCGCAGTTCGAGTCCCGGACCGGGTGGTTTAAACTCATGCCGGAAGCATGTGCGTGCATGCCCAAGATCCCAAGAGGAGAATGGAGGTGAAGGGATTGCGGCGTGGCCATCCCCCCTGGTGGGTGATTTCTCACTTTCTGTCTCTCTGTCTCTCTCTGTCTTTCTGGCAAGTGCACACACCCTAGAGCAAAAACCTCTCCCCCCGCCCCCCCAAAAAAAATATAAAGTGATTTACCTCACATCTGTCAGACACAGATACATGAACTAAGTAAGTCATAGACATTTTCGTAAGGTAACATTTCCGGTGCCGATCAATCAAAGCAACTTACTAGTTTAGAAAAATGTCATTTATCCTGTGGTTAGTGCTAGAATTTACTACTAATTAGAACATGTGCACTGATCCAAGACATTTTCTTTCTGTCCATGAAGAATGTATTTTGTAAAGATTACAAATACTCCACAGTAGGTGCTCAATAAATATTTACAGAATTAAACTAAACTACGCAAACAAATTAGTTATCATCCCAACTGTCAAAAGCAAACATTTTAAGTGATTTAATTTAAGCATCTGAATGCCTATTACCTTCCAAGATACACACACTGGCGTTGTTCTGAGTACACAGCATTCCCTGAGGCTGGGTGCCAGAGAGTTTATGTGGGTTGCATGGCAGGAAAATTATTAACTAGGACAACTTAATGTAAATATCCCTTTCCACCAACATTTAATTGGCATAAACAGAACTAAATTTATGTGGATAAAAGAGGCCAACTGTTTTGTTTTCAAAGTATTTTCTAACCAGACTTAATAGTTCGTCACTTTTTAAAACTTGATTACTGAGTATAAAAAGTTAAGTAAGATTTTAGTCTGCATTTCTCAGGATAATAAACAAGAGAGTTTATCTCCATGGTTCACTCAACATTGTAAATGATCCCTGAAGATACAGGTCAAGAAATAAAGTGCCAATGAGTGTATATCACAATACACTATATAAATATATTAATCAGAGCCAAACGTCTATGCCTGCCAAAACTCTACTCAAGAAAAATATGCTTCTTATTCAAGAATAGGTTCGTGTGAGGTTACAACATTCAGAAAAAAGATCCCTAAAGCCTCTTGTGGGTTTACATGTTTCATCTGTTAAGTTGTTTTTCTCAGACCACATTGCAGGGAGGACAGTAGGCTCTCGATGAATATTTATGGAATCCATGAATTTAAACCGAGTGTTGTAAATGTCTACTTGGTAATACAAATACAACCAATGGAAAGATAACAGTTGGGGGCCAAGCTTATAAAAATATTTCATTCTGCTAAATTTCAATATTCCCCCCCCCCCCCCCGTGGGATACAAAAGGGATTTGAAGTGATTTAAAATAACAATGTATTTCTTAGAGAAGAATTACAATGAATATGAAACTAAGATCATAAGCCATACAGTATATTCTCAGATTTAGTCACCAAATCTAGCATGAGCTTTTAAATGCCAATTCTGGAGTAATACTTTAGATTCTAATTCTACAGGTGTGTGACAAGGCTTAGAAAGTAGCATTTTAGGGGCAAGCAAGTGGCGTGGAAGTTAAGGTACTGGATTTCCACATTGCCTGGTTTGAGTCCAGGACCCAGAAACTTGAAAATCGTGCCAGATGCTTGTGTGTGCATGCCCAAAATCCTGAGAGGAGAACAGAAGGGATTGCAGTATGACCATACCTCCTGAGGGAAAGGAGGGATTTCTCACTTTCCCTCTTGCTGTCCCTCTCCCGTGAGCACATGCCCCCTATTGTAAAAATCTAAAATTAAAAAAATTTTTTTTTTAAAAAGGATAATTTTAAACAAGCAACCCTATTGTTCTGATGCAGCTGTTCTAAAGAATCACACTAGAGAAATACTTCCATGTAAGAAGAAAAGGGAAAAACTAAATCACATTTATTTCCACACCTGAGCCTTGAATTTCTTGCTGTCTTGGCAGCTAAGACAAAAAAAAGAGTTAAAGAGGGAGCAGCCATTGGCTAACAGAAAGCCTGGCAGTTTGTCAGGGAAGGTCAATAAATAGCTTTAAATCTTCTTGTAAACAGGCACAGTATACTCAGAGAGAAAAAAAAATTCCCTAGCATTAACCACAGGAAAAAAAAAAATACCAGATGGCACTTCATGTAAAGGACACTGAGCAATAGAAATGAAAATGCCCTTATGAGCAAATCTGGAGAATTTTGGGTATTTCTTATTCTAATTTAATTTTAAGCATCAGAAAAACTGTTCAATGCTGCTAGTGGGATTCTAAGCAAGTACACCCTCCTTGGCAAGATGAAAGATGCATTTTCCTCATAATCAAGGATTTCATTCCGAGATAGGTCCTAGATTCAGAAAACTCACTTATGCTCCCTGGGAAATGAATATAAGGAAAACCAGTAGTAACAGTATTTGTAAAACACGGAAGTCATGCTAAATATCTATCAAGGAACACGAGTAAATTATAGTGGATGTACATAATATAGTACCATAATTAGGGAAAAGTTACTAAGCTACAAATAATATACTCCCCGGGAAATGCATATAAGACAAAAACCAAGGGCTGGCAAGTGGCATGGTGGTTAAGGGTGCTGGACTCCCACATGGCCGACCACGGTTCAAGTCTCAGACCCGGTGGCTTGCTTTCCCGCTTCCTCTCTCTCTCTGTCTCTCTCTGAACAAACTGGAAAATAATAATGATAATAATAATAATAAATAAAGTTAAATAAAATAATTCTTTTAAAAAAAAAGACAAAAACCAGTAGTAACAGTATTTGTAAAACATTGAAGTCATGCTAAATATCTACCGAGGAACACGAGTAAATTATAGTGGATGTACATAATATAGTACCATAATTAGGGAAAAGTTACTAAGCTACAAATAATATGTACTCATGTACATGAACTTCATAAATATGACATTGAGGGGGGAAACGCAACTTGCAGAAGAATATATAGTGTGATGTAGTGTATATAAACTTTAAAAAGTCTGAATTATTCTATGTATAGTTTCAAAAACCATACACATGTAAGAATGCAGAGAAATGCCTGGGACAAATACCAAAGTCAAGGACAAGCAGTGATGCTGAATGAGGTAGAGGGCAAAGAGATTAGGGAGGATTAGGGGTTCAGTCACACTGGTAATGCTTTATTTCTGTAGTAGGGTGGCAGAGACCACGAGGGATTTTTATATTACTGAATGATTTCATAATAAATAAATGAAAAATATAAGGGTGTAATAATAAACTATATCCTAGGAAAGATCCAAAGAATAGAATTTAATGTGGTCCCAGAGGACTGTTTTCAATGTGAAAATGAAGACAGGTGGAAGATAGGAGGGGAACAGAGGGATGGATAGGCATGGGCTTGGGGAAGGGTTTTTTTTTTCAACTCTAAGTGCATATTAAAATCATCTGAGCTAGAGGCCAGCAGGTTGCATAGCAGTTAAGGTGCGGGACTCTCACATGGTCAACGGCAGTTTGAGTCCTGGACCCAACAGCTTGAAACTCACACTGGGTGTGCGTGTGTATGTGCCCAAAATCCCAAGAGGAGAACGGAAGAGAAGGGACTGCAGCATGGCCATCTCCCCGGGCGTGATCTCTTGCTTTTAGTCTCTCTGCCTCTCTCTGTCTCTCTGGTAAGTACACATGCCCTATAGCAAAAATCTCTTAAAAAGCAAAATTGCCTGAGAGGAGATACTTTAAAAATATAACTCTTAAACCTCACCCAGGCCAACTTAGAATCTCTCAGGGTAGGGTACAGGAATAAGTATTTTTTAAAATCTTCACTTAAAAAAAATTCAATGTGCACTGAGAGTTAAGCATCATTGTCTTATAAGTAATACTCAGCCTGTATTATTAAACTTTTCGCTTTATAGATATGAAAGGAAAAGGAGTACAGGTTGAATGTTTCAGATTTCAGATCTTTTGGAATTTAAAAATATTTGCATATACATATGAGTTATCTTGGGATGGGACCCAAGTCTAAACACAAACTTATATTCATATACTCTTTATATACATAGACTGAATGCAATCTTTTTTCCTTTGTAGAGGTTTTTGCTATAGGGCACGTGTGCTTGCCAGAAAGACTGGGAGAGACAGAGACAGAAGTGAGAAATCACTCCCCAGGGGGGATGGCCACACCTCAATCCCTTCTCCTCCATCCTCCTCTTGGGATCTTGAGCACGCATGCACACGCGCCCAGTGTGAGTTTAAGCCACTGGGTCCAGGACTTGAACCGCAGTTGCTACATGGGAGTCCAGCAACATAGCCATTATGCCAACTGCTGGTCCCCTGAATGTAATTTTATATAATATTTTTGTACCATAGCATTTTGACTGCAACCCATAATGCAAGGTGTGGAATTCTCCACTCATGGAGTTACAGGAGACCTTGAAAGTTTTCAGATTTTGGAGCATTTTGGATTTTAGATTTTTAACCTGTACTTTACTCACACATATATGAGGACAGACTTTTAAAGCCAAAATACTGACAGAGAATTTATAGGAGGAAGAAAACTAAAATTTACCAGTTATCAACTATGTGACATGCATTTCCATGTATGGTATTTTATTTAATTCCCACCATAATCTATGAGAGTAAGCAGTATCATCTTGATTTCACAGATGAAATACCAAGACACAGAGAAGTAGCAATCTGAAAAAGGTGACAGAGTTGTCAAGTGCCAAAGAAGGGATATCCCCAACTATAACATGTTTGGTTCTCTTTACCATGACACAGTATTCTCTCAAGGCCCCAGAAGGACAATGTAACTAGAGCATGGTCAGGAAACTGGTGAACTTGTATTGGTATTTGTGTTTCCTAGATCTAAAGCCATTGTTTCCCATACACGGCATGTCCACTTACATTTTAGGGTACTTAATATTATTATAAAGAGATCAGAAAATCTTACTGATCCAGAGAACTATGCAAAGTCTGTGATTTTACCCTTCTTACAAGCTAAAGTAAGCCTAGTACTTTTTCATAGAAAACACGAGACTCCTGGGTCAGAGATGAAAGACTTTATTATTCATGACAGTTTGCATCAGACTCCAGGTTTCAAGAGGATGACACAAAGGGCCCATCACAGATGCTGTGCGTGCAGTAATGAAAATAAGCTTCCTTTCTGAGAAAATATTTAAGGTTCCTTGCTGCATGCACAGCCCTGAAAAACAGGAAATGGTGCAGGTAAAAAACCACCAGGGGTAGTCTTGGCATCCTCAGTAAGCATACTCAGGGACACTCAGGGTCCATGGCAGGATGCTTCTGCAAACATGATCCTAAGATCTGGAAAGCAAGATCTACCCAAATGGTAAATGTCTGGACTGGGAAATGTCCCATATCTGTATAATCTCCCTATTTCTTTTTTAACTGTCTTAAATGTTTCTTTGTTAATTAATTAATGCTTTAAAGTTGTGAGTTATCTTGAAATATGAAGTGCATATCTCTGGATATGTTTCCGATTATGAAAACTTCCACCAAAAAAAAAAAAAAACTAAAAAAATTTTCATGTAAATGCAAAAGTAATTTCATTTCTGATTAGCTTTAATTTATATTAATACCTATTCTTACTACCCTAGGTGGGGTGGGGGATAAAAATGGAGTGGAGTTTTTTCCTACAAACATACAATATCATGATGACATGGGATAACAAACTATGAGCATAAAACAGATACTGAAAGAAGACATTAAAATAACCCAGTGTCAGGAACCAGCAGTTAGCGTAATGGCTATGTCACTGGACTTCCAAGTAGTCGACCGCGGTTCGCATCCCAAACCCGGTGGCTTAAACTCATGCCAAGCGCATGTGTGCCCAAGATCCCAAGAAGAGAATGGAAGAGAAGGGATTGCGGCGTGGCCATCCCCCCTGGGGGTGATTTCTCGCTTTCTGTCTCTCTGTCTCTCTCTGTCTGGCGAGCGCACGTGCCCTGTAGCAAAAACCTCTTCAAAAAAAAAAATCATAATAATAATAACCCAATGTCCAGAAGAATAGTGCATTAGGAATTCAGAGTAAACAGATCATTGTGAGATGAATGGTCAGAGTAAGTTTTATGGAGATGGAATTTACTGAGTAAATAACATTTACTGAGCAAGTAGTACATGCCAGGTACTGGGTTAAGTGTTCTATATGCATTATTTAGTTTAAACTATATAATCACCCTAGAACATAAGTATTATTATTATTATCATCTTACAGAGAAGGAAGCAGGCTCAGGGAGTTTAATGACCAGCATGGTCTGATACTTAGATCTGTCCAACATTTCCTATTTTAGGGACAAGAGTACAGACTAGCTAGACTGAGCAATTAACTTAATGTGGACTTCATGAAGGCCACATATGTGTGTGTGTGTGTATATATATATATATAATATATATGTATACATATATATATATATATACACATATATATTATATATATATATACGTATGTATAAATATATATAAAATAAGAGTGAGTGCATGAGGGAGAGAGAAAGAGCATACAAGGAAGTGAGAGTACACGGGAAGTGTACGTGGCGGGTATTTCTGACCTAGTCTCACTGTGCTGCAGACCTCCCACCCCAGCCTCCCAGGCAGCTAGGCCCACAGGTGTGCACCACCATGCCTAGCCTGTAGGTGGGGCTGGGGACCAACCCAGGCCTTCGAGGCAGCCTTAGGAACTGTGTAGCCCTCTGGCTTACACCAGCAAGGCTGAGCCTCCAATGTACTATTTTAGATGGTATTTGAATCCCAGGGGATAACATGGCCAGATTCCACATATCTGAACTAAGAAATATAATGAGGGCTCATCAAAAAGTTTATGGAAAATGAATATTATAAAAAACCTACGCATGGATTTCAAAAAATTTTTTGCACAAAAATAAACTTGTACCTTATTTCCATTTTTTCTACACCCTCATAGCTCTTCTCTTTTCTGTCATAATAAATTTCTCATTTAAGTTATACATAGACTGAATTTAATATAAATAAAATGTCAATACATTATTTGTTTTATTTATATTAATTTTTTCAAGGTTTTTGCCATAGGGCACATATGCTTGCCAGAGAGAAACGGTGAGAGGGAAAGTAAGAAAATCACCTTTGGGGGGAGAGGGGTGGATGACCAATCCCTTCTCCTCCATTATTCTGAGATTTGGAGCACACACGTACCCAGCATCAGTTTCAAGCCACAAGGTCTGAGACTGGAATTTTGGCAGGCTAGTGGGAAGCCAGGGCCTAAAGCACTATGCCACCTGCTGGCTCCCTATATTAAAATTATTACTGTCATTATTGTCATTCTTTCTATAAGTATTTCTTGCAAGCCTACTATGTACCAGGCATGACAGATATAAAGGTGTGCAGAAAAGGCGCAATTTCTGCCTCAGTGAAGCTGTCATCTAAGAATAGTGTAATCAAATGTTTCTTTCTGGAATTCTTTTTTTTTTTTATTCTTTTTGGAGAGGTTCTTTTGTTTGTTTGTTTTTGTTTTCTTTCATTTATTTATTTTTACATTTTTCCACAAACATTTACTTTACATAGCAAAAAATTTTAGCTAATACTCCATAATTTTTGACAGTTTACAAACAACTGAGACCCTATAAAGACAAGTCTGGGGTGGTATAATGGTTTTATCATGGGACTCCCACATATTCGACTACGGTTCAAGTCCCAGATTTGGCACCTTAAAACTCACACAGGGAGCATGTACATGTGTACCCAAGATCCTGAGAGGAGAACAGAGGAGAAGAGATTGCAGAGTGGCCGTCCTCTCCCCCCGGGGGATGATTTCTCACTTTCAGTCTCTGTGAAATATTGCTTTCAGAGACAAAAATGAAGATTTTCTGCTGAGACTTCTTCCTCATTTATTTCTACTCCTACACAGTAAATGTCTAGACAGTTCCAAGTGAACAGGATCTAAACATCTGAATACAACTAGGGTCAGAATATTCCTCTATCCCCACTGATTGTGATGCACAAAGAGTGAGAATGGAACGGAAAAGAAATCGCAGATCACCTCCTCCTCCACACCTCTGAACACTCAGATTGAACTTCAAGAATTAGAAGAAACGCACCATCCATCAGATGACTAGAAATCACTGCAGGGTCATAAGAAACATGGGAAAACAAGAAAATAATTCTCCTCCAAGGAAAAATAATTACTCCTCTTCATCCTCACACAGTATGATGAAATGCATGGAAATGTCAGATAATGAATTTAGAATTTTCAAGGTAACAAAGCTCACAGAGAGTGAAAAAAAGACAACGAACTGCCGAAGAGGCAGGGGAAAGGAGCTGACAAGCTCCAGGAGGTGAGGGAATTCTTGCAAGATCAAAAAGAGGAAATTCACACTACAAAAAAGAATCAAATGGACCTGTTAGAGATGAAGACTATAATACAGGAAGCAAAAATCTCCCTTGTAAGTATTAAAAGCAGATTAGACCATACAGAAAACAGAATATCAGATATAGAGGATAGAATTGCTGGCCTAGAAAAATCCACTACGAAGACTGAGAAAATTGCCCCTCAAAATGAGAATACTATACGAGAAATAGTAGATACCATCAGATGTCCAAACATCCAGATAATTGGAAGGGGAAGAGATCCATAAGGGCATTGACAATTATTTCATGAAATCCTGAAAGAAAACTTTCCAAACCTAGAGAAGCATTCTAAGATCCAGTTCAAGAAATACAAAGGACCCCCAAGAGAATCAACCCAAGAACATCTTCTCCAAGACACGTTATAGCCAGATTGACCAAAACCACAGACAAAGACAAGATACTGAGATTGGCAGCAGAGAAACGTCAAGTTACCTACAAAGGATATCCCATCAGGCTGACAGCGGATCTCTCATTGGAAATAATGCGAGTGAGGAAAGGATAGGAAAATATATTCAAGGTGTTAAGGGAAAAGCAATTGCAACCAAGGATACTATACCCAGCAAGATTATCCTTCATATGGGAAGAAAAAACAAGAACATTCTCAGATAAACAAAATCTGAAAAAATTTACCAACACCAGATCAGATCTCCAAGAAGTTCTCAAGGGAGTGCTATACCAGGAAAATTAAATACAGTCACATAGAAATAAGAGTTCAAAAACTAAGAAAATGGCCAATCCAATCATAGGGACTAGTCTGGAGTTGAATATTATATCCCAGAATTTAATTGGGAAAATCGAACCACAACAGAAGATAGATTAAGTACATGAGACTGAACTGGTGAAATAAAATTTTATGACTTTTGACTAAAACATTGCTGATTTTCTTCTAGGCTTTGTTTTCCGGTTTTAAGGATTTTTGTCTTGTCTTGAGCTGCCAATAGGTTTATGCACCTACTATTTGAACAGAATCCTAACCTGTTTCCTGGCTTTACGTTTTAAGCATATTTCCTTAGCATTTCTTTGATTTATTAAAGCTAAACCTACTTTTCTTGAAAAAAAAAAAAAAAACACGTCTGTGTAATACAACCCCAAATATACATCCAACTAGTCTTATTACTAAAAACTGTTGTCTAACAAAATAAAAACTTTTAAATTGCCTTAACTAACTCATTTGGTTTTCTGAGAAAATTATTTAACTGAATGAGGTCACCTTTGTGGGAAACTTTGAACCAGATTTGTGGCTCAGTCACAGCAGTGTTGGTTATTATGGGCTATTTTAAGTCTCATTCAGGGCTCCATAAGCCTTTATACTCATTTTGACTTATGCTAGTTTGAATTTCCTGCAAGCTGCCTCAGTGGCAGTGCCTGGAAGATGGCTGAATTATAAATCAATGAATAAACAGGAAAGCAAGTAGACATATAAAAACTTCTCTAATAGTATGATCTTACTTAACTATAATGACTTCTTTCTTCATCTTCCCCATGGCCCTTGGGCAGGTAAACTGTTTTATTCAGCCTTGTATCTCTAACACCTAGCATAAAACTCTGGTACACTGTAAGGTTTTATAAAAATGTTTTTAGCACAAAGGGTTTTGATCTTATTACTGAGTCAATGTCAAGTCTCCTAATACCACTGTAATTCCTACTGAAGACATGGAAATGTGACAGCAATCTCGTCATGCAGCCCCACTGTTGGGCCACAAGCTCTAAGTTCAGACTACTGTCAAATCAGATTCTTTGTTTCAACTTTCCAGCAGTAAAACCATTCTATTCTCTTGGCCACCCAGACTTGATGCCTGAGTTTTTGTCTCTACTTTTCCATCTTTCTTCCTTTATTCATTGTGGGTACCAAAGCCTATAATACCTACGCTCTGTCCCCTGTCCACGTCCATTGAGCTAATGGAAATGCTCAGGGTTCCTGAGAATGACGGCATTGGATCACCCCTTTACAAAGTCCATCTCTCACAGTGCTATCAGGCAAATCTTCCTGAAACCTAAATTGTGACTCTGATCATGTCACTTCCTAACTCACAAGTCTTCAAGGACTCCTCACAGCCTGATGTTTCTGATAGCCTGATCTTCATTTACCACTCAAAAGCCTTGCTCTGAATGTCTGTTATGTATGTAAAAAGCAAAGGTCTAAGTTAAGGAAAGGGGAAGAGAAACGTATGAAACATAAAATATCTTCCAGGAACAAACACCACAATGGTAGAATAGACTTGCACACAAATAAGTAAGAGCTTAAAGAGAGGAAAGTCACATGGAGGATGGAACTACAGAGATGAGAGAGATTAATTTTGGCTGAACAAGGAAGGCTTTATGGAGGAAGAGGCATTTGAAATAGAGTTTTAAAAATAGGTAGGATTTGAGTTCTGGACACCAGGCTGCCTGCAGCTACAGGCCCTTCCTCCCGGGACCCTTGCACATCCCCATCCCTACTTGTCTCTGGACTTCAGGTTGGTTCCTTGGGACTTTAAGAAAACTCGCACCCCCCCCCCCCCCCCCCCCCCCCGCAAACTGGATCGAGCCGGCCAACAGTTCCAGACACCAGGCTGCCTGCGGCTGCAGGCCCGTACACCCGGGACCATCACTCATCCTCTGCCGCTTCCCCACTTGTCTTTGGACTCTCTGAATTTTAGTGTTTTGAATAGCATGTGGTGCGCGTTGTGCGTTTTTTTAAAAATTATTATTATTTTGTTTTTCTTTGCTCTTGAGGCATTGTTTATTAGGTCAGTTGGAGGCTCACCACTCCTTAGAAACAGGGAGGACTTTGGATCACCCAGAACCAGTAATAACAGTACATGGTACTGGTGAGCAATGGGTAGGCCAACCATAAGAAAAATCATCAATTTTCTAGTCCTGCACACCTTTTAACACTCAGAGATACCTTAAATAAGTTAGGAAGCAACACACAGATCACCTGATGACTAGGAACAATCACAGAGGCTCAAGAAGTATGAGCAACCAACAAAAGGCCTCTCCCCCAAGGGAAATCATCAAGCCTACATCACCCACAGTCAATACAATGGATGTCGTGGACATGTCTGATAAAGAAATCAGGAAATTTGTAGTGACCAAACTAACTGAGATGGAAGAGAAAAGAGACAAGGAGCTCCAGGAGATGAGGAAGTCCTTTCATGACTTGAAAGAAGAAATAGATACCTTAAACAAGAACCAGATGAAACTTCTAGGATTGAAGAATGTGAGACAGGAAATAAAACCTCCCTTGAAAATATTAAAAGTAGGTTAGATCAGGCAGAAGATAGAATCTCTAATGTAGAAGACAAAACATCTGACCTAGAAAAAAGTATCAAGAAGATTGAGAAAACAACCATGAAAAATGAGGAATTATCCTCATTTTTAGCCTCAGTAATAGGAATACTGGATACCATCAAGCGCCCCAATATCCAAATAATTGGTATCCCAGAAGAGGAAGAAAATAATAAGGGCCTAGATAATTTATTCTTTGAAATCCTGGAAGAAAACTTTCCAAACCTAGAAAGGCATTCAAATATCCAGAACCAAGAAATACATAGGACCCCAAGTAGAATCAACCCAAGAATATCCTCTCCAAGGCACATCATAGCCAGACTGGCAAAAACAACAGACAAAGACAAGATACTAAAGTTAGCAAGAGGGAAACGTCAAGTTACTTACAAAGGTCACCCCATCAGGCTAATATCCGATCTCTCAGAGGACACAATGCAGGCAAGGAAAGAATGGGGAAATATAGTAAAAGGCTGAATGAAAAACAATTTCAGCCAAGAATACCATACCCGGCAAGATTATCTTTCATATGGGGAAAAAAAGATAAAAACAATCTCGGATAAACAAAATTTGAAGGAATTTACCAACTCCAAACCAGCTCTTCAAGAGGTTCTGAAGGGAGTGCTATCCCAGGAAAACCAAAAAGTCAGAGAGATAGTTATACAAGAATAAAAAGCAACCAAGAAAATGGCTCACTTAATGATAGGAACAGGTACAGAAATATCGATAATTACATTGAATGTCAATGGATTAAATTTTCCAATTAAGAGACATAGACTGGCCGAATGGATAAAAAAACACAAACCCTCTATCTATTGCCTACAAGAAACTCACCTTATGGATAAAGACATACGTAGACTAAAAATAAAGGGCTGGAAAAAGATATTCCATGCAAATGGAAATCAAAAAAGGACTGGAGTAGAGATAGTGATTTCAGACAAGATAGATTTCAAGTCAAAGACTGTAAGAAAGACAAAGAAGGGCATTATATAATAATAAATGGGGTAATCCAGCAAGAAGACATAACACTTATAAGTATCTATGCACCCAACTCAGGTGTACCTAAATATGTGAAGGAAAGACTGCTGGAGCAGTCTAAAAGGAGAGATAGGGAGAAATACTACAATTGCTGGAGATCTCAATACCCCATTATCTCCTACAGACAGATCTTCTTGACAGAAAATAAATAGATACAGGACTTAAATGATAATATAAATCGAATGGGCTTGACAGGTATCTATAGAACTTACCACCCTACATCCACAACATATACATTTTTCTCACCCCAGCATGAAACCTTTTCAAAGATTGATCGTATGTTAGGACACAAATCAAGCCTTTACAGATTCAAAGACATAGAAACTGTATCCAGCATCTTCTCTGACCATGATGGAATTAAACTCAAGACTAATTTCAAGAAACAACCCTGAAAATACACGAACACATGGAAACTGAACAACCTACTTCTGAAAGACTTCTTCACTACTGAAGAAATTAAGTATGAAATCAAAAAATTTATGGAAACAAATGATAATAAGTACACAAGTGTCCATAATCTATGGGACATGGCAAAAGCAGTCATAAGAGAGAAATTCATAGCAATTAGTGTGCATAAGAAAAGGATGGAAAGATGGCAAATAGATAACCTATCATCATGCCTCAGGGAATTGGAAAATCAACAAACAAACCCCAAAAATGCTAGGCAAAAAGAAATAATAAAGGTTCGAGCAGAAATAAATGAAATAGAAAATAAATGAACCATGCAGAAAATAAATGAAAGCAAAAGCTGGTTCTTTGCAAAGATTAACAAGATCGACATACCACTGGCTAGACTGATCAAGAAGAAGAAAGAAACCAGATAAATCAAATATGTGATGAAACAGGCAATATTACAACAGACATAGCAGAAATACAAAATATCGTTAGAGGATACTATGAGAAACTATATGCCAACAAACACGATAACTTGGAGGAGATGGACAAATTCCTGAATGCATATAATCTACCAAGATTGAATCAGGAGGACATAGAGAACCTGAACAGACCCATAACAAGCCAGGAGACTGAATAAGTAATAAATAACCTCCCGACAAAGAAAAGCCCAGGTCCAGATGGATTCACTTCTGAATTCTACAAAACTTTTAAGGAAGAGTTAACCCCTATCCTACTAAAATTATTTCTAAAAGATTCAAAAGAAAGAAAACCTTCCAAATTCATTTTATGAAGCCTCGATCATCCTCATCCCCAAAACAGACAAGGACATGACAAAAAAGGAAAACTACAGACCAATATCATTGATGAATATAGATGCAAAAATTCTCAATAAGATACTCACAAATCGTATCCAACAAGATATAACAAAGATTATTCTTCACGACCAGGTAGGCTTTATCCCAGGGATGCAAGCATGTTCAACATACGCAAGACCATAAATGTAATACACCACATTAACAGAAAGAAAGACAAAAAACATATGATCATTTCAACTGATGTGGAGAAAGCATTTGATAAAATACAACATCCTTTTATGATTAAGACCCTCAGTAAGATTGGAATAGAAGGGTCATTTCTCAACACAATAAAAGCCATCTATGAAAAACCTACAGCTAACATTATACTGAATGGGGAAAAGCTAAAAGCTTTTCCGCTAAAAACGGGTACTAGGCAAGGCTGCCCACTTTCTCCACTGCTCTTTAATTTAGTACTGGAAGTCTTAGCTAATGCAGTCAGAAAAGAGAACAATATAAAAGGCATTCGAATAGGCAAAGAAGAGTTGACAATATCTTTATTTGCAGATGACATGATGGGATGCTTAGAAAACCCAAAGATCTCCATGAAAAAACTTCTTGAAGTAGTAAGTGAATACAGTAGGGTGGCAGAATACAAAATCAACATCCAAAAATCTATAGCATTTCTATATATGAAGAACAAATTGAACAAAGTAGAGCTGAAGAAAGGAATCCCTTTCACTGTAGCCACAAGACGCATAAGATACCTAGGGATAAACCTAACTAAGGAAGTCAAAGACCTTTATAAAGAAAACTATGAAAATCTTTAAAAAGATATTGAAAGTGACATAAAAAAGGGGAAGGACATCCCATTTTCCTGGATTGGAAGAATTAACATTAACGAAATGGCAATTCTACCAAAATTAATCTACATGTTTAATGCAATTCCAATCAGAATACCAGAAATATTCTTCATAGTCTAGAAAAAACAATCATAGAATTTGTCTGGAATCATAAGAGACCTTGTATTGCAAAAGCAATCCTATGCAAGAAGAATGGAGTAGGAGGCATATCACTCCCTGATCCCAAGATATACTAGTACTAGAAAGCTGTAATCATCAAAACAGCATGGTATTGGCAAAAAAACAGACGTGTGGACTAAAGGAATAGAACAGAGACCCCAGAAATAACCTCCAAAGCTTACAGCCAACTGATTTTTTACAAAAGATATCAGTCAATCCATTGGGAAAAGGAAAACCTCTTTAGTAAATGGTCCTAGAAAAACTGGGTATCCACCTGCAGAAAGGTGAAACTGAACCCCCATCTTTCACCATTAACAACAATCAACTCAAAATGGATCAAAGATCTGAACCTAAGACCTCAAACAATAAAACTACTGGTGGAAAATGCTGGGGAAATTCTGGGAGACACTGGGGTAGGAAAAGACTTCTTAAATAAGACTCCCAAGCACAGGCAATAATCCCTAAAATAGACAAGTGGGACTATATCAGACTAAGAAGTTTCTGCACAGCAAAGGACACAGTAACAAGTTTGAACCGACAACCCTCAGAATGGGAAAATATTTTTGTTAAATATGCCTCAGACAAGGGACTGATAACCAGAATACACAGGGAACTCAAGTGCCTTATGCGAAAAAAAAAAAAAATGATTAACCCAATTAAAAGATGGGAAATGAGCCGAACAAAAATCTCTCTAAGGAAGATATACGAACAGCCAAAAAGCATATGAGGAAATGCTCAACATCCCTCATCATAAGGGAGATGCAGATAAAAACCACAATGAGATACCACCTAACCCCTGTCAAAATGGCAAAGATTAAGAACATAAAAAGTGATAAGTGTTGGCGGGGATGTGGTGAAAAGGGAACTCTCCTACACTGTTGGTGGGAATGTAAACTGGTTCAACCACTGTGGAGAACAATATGGAGGTTCCTCAAAGATCTACAAATAGAACTACCATTTGATCCAGCAATCCCACTTCTGGGTATCTACCTAAAGGACAGGAGAACGCTCAGTTGGAAAAGTGCTTGTACATCAATGTTTATTGCAGCATTATTCATGATTGCCAAGACATGGAACCAACCTAAATGTCCACAAACTGATGATTGGAAATGGATTGGAAAAGTGTGGCATATATACTCTATGGAATACTGCTCAGCCACAAAAAATAACAAGACCCTGGCATTTGATAGAAAGTGGTCAGATATGGAGGATCTATTGCTGAGTGAAGTAAGCCAGGCTATGAAAGAAAGATATTGTATGTATCCACTTAATATATACCGACTATCCACACTCTATGGTAGAGAGCGAAATATTGGAGGACATAAAAGCAGTGAAAATACTTAAGAAGAATAAGACAGTGTGGAGTGGGGGGGGGGGGTGAAGAGAAGAGGATAGAGAAAGATAGCACGAGAACAAATAGAGAGGCATGACATTAGTGGGACACAGATATGGCTTATTACCTGTTGATGATGACGCGTATAGTTTTCTCAACTGGATTGGTCTGAGAAGTATTTCATGATGTGTAAAGTCTTTTTACAAGCAAAATGAGAAATAGTGATTGACTGGTTAAAAAATAATTGGAATGATAATAATGATGATCAGGAAAAACAATGAAAAGATATTAAATGATAAAGTGGGGATTTTAAAGTCTCTGTATTGGGACCAGCAGTTAGCGTAATCGCTATGTCGCTGGACTCCCACGTAGTCGACCACAGTTCAAGTCTCGGACCTGGTGGCTTAAAACTCATGCTGGGCATGTGTGCGTGTGTGCCCAAGATCCCGAGAATAGAATGGAGGAGAAGGGACTGCGGCGTGGCCATCCCCCCTGGGGGGTGATTTCTCGCTTTCTATCTCTCTGTCTCTCTCTGTCTGTCTGGCGAGCGCATGTGCCCTATATCAAAAATCTCTCCAAAAAAAATAAAAAAAGTCTCTGTATTGACTGACATGCATGGCACTCCCTTTTGAAAAAGCAATGTATAGTTATATGCAACTCAATGTAATATAAACAAGATTATGATGAAAATAAATAAATTAAATTAAAAAAATTCAAACTAAAAAAAAATAACAATAGGTAGGATTTTAACTGGAAAAAAAGGGGAGTATTTCTGGCACGGAAAATAGAATCAACTGAAAAACACAAATAAGAAAGCTCCTGGAATTCAGAAAGAATTGTCTGTTTGCTGCACAGGTAGATGAGGGAAAGTAATAGAAAATAAGGCTGAAACCACTGAAGGTCGTCTGCTGGGCCTTGACTGCCATGCTCAGTGATCTGTACTGACATCCGGGCGACGATTAGAGGTCTGAGCAGGACAATGACCTGCAATGCTGTGCTCTGAGAGGTAAGTGACAGAGCCCTGAAAACTGACTAGAGGGGAGAAAACGAAGGCAGGAGGGCTTCCAAAGAGTTCCTGCAATAACTCACAAGAAGCAAGGAGGACCGCCATGAGAGTTGAGGCAGCGAGAAATGAACAATGACTACTCAGTGCATCTGACAGTCACACTACGCTCAGATTCTCACGTCTTTCCCATTCTTCCCTGCTTGACACATGAGCTCTGAGTCCAGGTGAAAATACATGTCTGGAGTTCCAGGGCTACCATTACCCAGTCCATTCAGGCTGAAGTATGTGGCACCTACTGCTTCTGGGTCTCCATCCCCAGCTGGGTGTGACTCCTCCCCAGGCTACTTTGCCCAGGCTTTGTTCTTCTCAAGGCAAGCTGAGCCTGAATGCACAATGCCTCTTTTCCATATTTTCATCAGTCCGAACCCCAAGTGTGTGTACTTGGAGGCTCCCGGACTGAATATCAAGTCTTCATTGTTTCACACTAGGTTTTACCCAATTCTCTGTCTCCCTTCCTCCCAGGCCCAGACACAGGGCACCTGGAATAGCTGCCAAAGAGCCAGCAAACTCTCCCATGTCTTTAACTTTTTCTGCCCCAGGACACTTCCTCCCTTTCCTCTCCAACCCTTCCATGCAGCCTTCTCAAGAAATGGTTCTTCGCTTCCTTATGTCCAGAGACACTCAATGGTTCTTCTGCTCACTGCTCTCACTACCAGTCTCTACTCTCCTGTAATATAAACAGCTCCTTTGAGGTTACACCACTTGATCGTGGACACCCTGCCTCCTTCCATGTTGTCAATAACTCGAGTTCAAATTGCTCCCTCTCATTTGTGCTTGGCTTTTAGTCTGCTCTACTCTAAGGGCCCTACCATCACTAGGGAGACTTGACATCCACATGTCTAAACCAGCCAATATGACCCAAATCCGTCCCCAATCTCTTGCCAGTCTCCTTCTCCTCTACTCTTCCCCAGCCATCCACCAGGATTACCTCTTAGACACTGACCTAGGCACAGGCTGTGCTACCCAAAAAGTCACCCATTTAGACAACTTCCTGTCCTCCAGCTCACATGATCCTTCCATCCACTATGATGATTTTTCAATCTTCCCAGATCTTTGGTCTCTGTTCCACTTTACTATCTATAGTTATTTGAGCCCTCTCCTTTCTTTAAGTTCCATATTCCATCATTCGGATACACACTTAACACCATTTCTTTTTCAAGAGGGTACCTGTACTCATCAGAGACAGACAGGGAAAGGAGAAAGCTCCCTATCTCACCAGGGGTAATGGTTACACTGTAATCCCTTCTCCCCCATTTCTCCTTTCTTTCAGGATTTTGGGCCCACATGGACACGTGCCTGGTATGTTCTTAAAGCTACCCACTCTGGGATTTGAACCATGTAGTCTTCCAGGAGAGATCTGGCTGCCTTAATCACCAAGCCACAGAGTCTGTCCCACACTTGCCCATTTTAAAACTCCTGTTTTCATTCACTTGTCTAGCAAAACCCCACCATGGAGTAAATAAGCAAACTGTGAAGCCTGCACCCAAACTGCATGATGTCTAGTTGGTATTTACTTAAGATACTTCACCAAAGGAAAGGAAAAGACACATTTTAATAATAGTTGAATATAGATAATGGTTAGATAGGGTTTCTTTATATTATTCCACTTCATAATAAAAAACTTCTTTCACTAATAAAAAAAATTCTTTGCAAATCAACACATTGATCACAGACCAACAGTCTGAAAAACAATGCTTTACCTACACAGGGGATTGTGTCTATACAGCTTCTTTTACTCAGGTGGCTAACCCCACAGACTTGAATACATCAAAAAAAAATTTTCATACCATAAAAAATGTCAAAGATATGCAAAAAAGAAAAATAGCATAATGCAACCCAATGTAGCTATTATCTGGCTTTTCACCGACCTCTCTGGTTACTATCCCTCTGCTGGTTTTGAAGTTTATCTTCTTACTCAGCTATGAAACATTAGAAGTTGTACGTCTCAATACTAGAACACTCAATACTAGAATACTCTCTACACTCTGCCAAGATGACCTCACCCACACTTATCACTTTCCCAGAGACAGCTCACAATAAACGTGGATCTTTACCTTTGAACTCTACTCTTTATATCCAACTCCCTACTTGATAGTTCTCCTGAATGTCTCAAATTAATTCTTACTATGTACAAAAATATAGTCAGAATCTGTGAAAGAAAGATCATCCTCTTCTGGTAAATGCCAGCACTCTGTCCAAATCACAAACTACTGTCATCTCACAATTCCATTTATCTCATGTGCCATCTCCTATCTATCATTAAATCCTGTTGGCTTATTTCCTGAAGACCTTTCAAATATAACTCCTTTCCGCTTAAACCAGCACTGCAAACCTAGTCCAAGCTACTGATCCTCTCACTGAGACTACCGCAACAGCCCACTACTTGCTTCTTTCTCAGATGTTCCCTGCATTGTAGCCAATACAGACATAAGTATGTCAAACTCTTTTTGAAAGCTTCCCAAGGCTCTTGAGATAAATTCCTAACATGGCCTATGCTCTATGTAACTTGCCCCTCTTTATTTATCTCACTGTGTTATGATCCCCTGCCTCAGCGTCCAGAGTAGCTGAGACTACAGGCACTTGCCACCGTATCTGGCCCGGGAACTGAACCCAGGTCTCCCACATGGCCTCAGCCTGCAGAGCAACAGCATCTAACAGGCGCATGCCACCGAGGCTGACTTACACTGAAAGGTCTTTGTGCATGCTGTCTATGAAATACTGTTTCTTCCTTCTTTGATTGGTTAACTTGACCTTCAGGTATTCAAAAGTCACTTGCTAAGGAAGTCCTCTTTTGGCTTCCTGACCAGATTATGTTCCAATATCACAGGCTGTCACAGCATCCTGTATAGCTTTGTAGACTTGTTAGAGAATAACTTTCCATTTCTTTATTCTGTTATTCAGTTAATGCTGATCTCAACTAGGTTTGTTTCATAAGAACAGAAATTGATTGCTTCATATTCTCAGTGTCTGTCAAATGTTAGCTGCTACGTTAATACATGTTGGATGAGGACCAGCAGATGGCATAGCAATTACGTTGCTGGACTCCACATGGCTGACCATGGCAGTTCAAGTCCCAGACCTGGTGGCTTGAAACCTACACCAGGCGTGTGTGTATGTGTGTCCAAGATCCCGAGAGGAGAATGGAAGAGAAAGGATTGTGATGTGTTCTTTTCCTCCCCCCTGGGGAGGGGGGAGTGATTTCTCACTTTCCCTCTCGTTATCTCTATCTCTTATCTCTCTCTCCAGGGAGTGCATGTGCCCTAAGGCAAAAAACCTCTACAAAAACAAAGTTGGATGAATAAGTAAATGAAAATAAATGAACAAATACATAAATTTCTTAAAATTAGTGTGGTGGATTCCACATGGAGACTGGGAACTAGATATTTCAGGGCACAGGCGAAATGAAGATTTTCTACTCATAATTCAGCCTCCAGCAAGCAAAGCTAGTGTGGCAGGAGAGTTGAGCCTCTGAGAAGATTCCACATGGAGACTGGGAACTAGATATTTCAGGGCACAGGCGAAATGAAGATTTTCTACTCATAATTCAGCCTCCAGCAAGCAAAGCTAGTGTGGCAGGAGAGTTGAGCCTCTGAGAAGATTCCACATGGAGACTGGGAACTAGATATTTCAGGGCACAGGCGAAATGAAGATTTTCTACTCATAATTCAGCCTCCAGCAAGCAAAGCTAGTGTGGCAGGAGAGTTGAGCCTCTGAGAAGATTCCACATGGAGACTGGGAACTAGATATTTCAGGGCACAGGCGAAATGAAGATTTTCTACTCATAATTCAGCCTCCAGCAAGCAAAGCTAGTGTGGCAGGAGAGCTGAGCCTCTGAGAAGATTCCACATGGAGACTGGGAACTAGATATTTCAGGGCACAGGCGAAATGAAGATTTTCTACTCATAATTCAGCCTCCAGCAAGCAAAGCTAGTGTGGTAGGGAGCCCCTCTGGCCTCTATCCCTGTCTCTGTGTCTCTGAGGTCTCTGTGTCTCTCTGCTCCTGTCTCATTTTTTTTTGGTAATTTTTCCTTTTTACGATTTTTTTAAAGGTAGAATTTCTCTCTGGCTCTCAGCTCCATCTTTTGTATTGTTAATAAGCCCTTCTGCTCCTTTCTCCCAGGCAGGAGAGTTGAGCCTCTGAGAAGATTCCACATGGAGACTGGGAACTAGATATTTCGCGCGGCGCGCAAAGCGCGCCGCGCGGTTTTCTATTTTGTGATTTTTTTCTTTAAAAAAAAAAAAAAAGAAAAGCAATTATAATTTTTTATTTTTTTGTCTTTTTTCTCTCTTTTTGTTGTTGTTTCTCTCTCTCTTTTTCATTTTCCTTTTTCTTGTCTCTCCACCCAATATCTACTGAATCTGCTGCACCAGCGATCACTACAGAACAGCAATCCGATTCTAGAACACCTCTGTCTGCTTGCTCCTGAACATTGAGGCTTAACTTCAAGAATTTGAAAGAAACACGCCATTCATCAGATGACAAGAAATCACCGTCGGATCACGAGAAATATGGGAAAACAAGAAAATACCTCTCCTCCAATGGAAAAGAGTAACTCTCCTTCATCCACAAACAGTTCGGTGAAAGTCATGGAAATGTCTGATAAGGAATTTAGAGCATTCGTAATGTCGAAGCTAACAGAGATGGAAGAAAAGAGAGATAATGAACTGCTAAAGAGAAAGGAGAAAGAAGTTGCCGAGTTCCAGGAGATGAGGAAATTCTTGCAAGATCTAAAAGAGGAATTACACACTTTACAAAAGACTCAAACGGAACTGCTAGAGATCAAGTCTATAATACAAGAAGTCAAAATCTCCCTTGAAAGTATTAAAAGCAGACTAGATCATTCAGAAAATAGAATCTCAGGTGTAGAAGAGAAAATGGCTGGCTTAGAAAAATCCACCACGAAGACTGAGAAAATGGCTCAAAAATTTGAGAATGATATGCGAGAAGTACTGGATACCATCAAACGTCCAAATATCCGGATAATTGGCATTCCAGAAGGTGAAGAGACCCATAAGGGCATTGATAATCTATTCCATGAAATCCTGCAAGAAAACTTCCCAAACCTAGAGAGGCATTCGAAGATCCAGTCCCAGGAAATACAAAGGACCCCAAATAGAATCAACCCAAGGAGATCTTCTCCAAGACACATTATAGCCAGGTTGACCAAAACCGCAGACAAAGACAAGATACTAAGATTGGCAAGAGAGAAACATCAAGTTACCTACAAAGGACATCCCATCAGGCTAACAGCAGATCTCTCATCGGAAACAATGCGAGCGAGGAGAGAATGGGAAAATATATTCAAAGTGTTACGAGAGAAACAGTTTCAGCCAAGAATACTGTACCCGGCAAGATTATCTTTCAGGTGGGAAGAAAAGACAAGAACATTCTCAGATAAACAAAACCTGAAAGAATTTACCAGCACCAGACCAGATCTCCAAGAAGTTCTCAAGGGTGTGCTGTATCAAGAAAATTAAACACAGACACACGGAAATAAGAGTCCAAAACTATGAAAGTGGCCAACTTAATCAGAGGGACAAGTCTGAATTTGAATATTATATCCCAGAATTTAATCAGGAAAATTGAACCAGAACAGAAGATAAAAGTACATGAGACTGATAGGTTCATGCACCTTCCATTTGAACAGAATCCTAACTTGTTTCCTGGCTTTAAGCAAAGTTCCTTGGCATTTCTTTGAGTTAAGTTAAAACTGGTTTTCTTAGTAGTAATGAGTGAACTCACCATTGAAAGTAGTTAGATTATGTAGGAAATTGTGTGATCAATGCAACGTGGGTGGGAAGGGAATGAAGGACAATTGTAGACACTGGAGGTGGTGTGAGAGGAGGGTGGGAAGGGACAGAGGGTCAGAAAGAGGGGTGGAAGTAATTCTAGGAACTAGTAATGGAAAATTTTTTGTAATGTGCATGATTGTATCACTATGCAGTGTGTACTGGATGGGAGATTGCATTTTGTATGCTGTGATGAAGCTTAGGGAAGGAATGTAAATTGAGTTACCAAAAAAAAGTTTCAGAAAAAAAAATATATATATATTCAATGACTGCAGTAGGATATGTAGCCACAGCTAGGTGTTACTTTATAGGATGCGTAAAGTAAGACTTGTGTTCATGGAAATGTGGGTATCACCTGTGTTTGCTATGAGGGTATTTGGATTGATTAGGGTCTTTGGCGTTACAATAAAATGTGAGGAGAAAACAGTATAGAAAGCAAACATAGATACCAGAGACTGTGGGAGGAGAGTGGGAGATGGCAGAGGGTAAGAGAGAATCTAGGATGGGGGGAAAAAAGCAAAACATACAGAAGACAAGAAATGGAAGATCATTTGCTGACAATAACATGCTTGTTGATGTGCTTGATTGAGACAATATATAGTGTAATTTGGATGGAAAATCTCATTTTGTATGCTGTAATGATGTTCAGAGAATGAATGCAAATAAATAAATAAATAAATAAATAAATATTAAAAAAAAAAAAAAAAAAAAACACAAAAAAAAAACAAAAAAAAAAAAAAAAAAAAAAAAAAAAATTAGTGTGGTCTGTTTTCCAGAAGGCTTAGACTTGTGTGCACTGACTGTACCTTACATAAAGTACGTTAAATAGGGCCAGCAGTTAGCGTAATGGCTATGTCCCTGGACTCCCACATAGTTGACCACGGTTCGAGTCCCGGACCCGGTGGTTTTAACTCACGCCGGGCACGTGTGCGTGCATGCCCAAGATCCCGAGAGGAGAATGGAGGAGAAGGGATTGCAGCGTGGCCATCCCTCCTGGGGGGTGATTTCTCGCTTTCTGTCTCTCTGTCCCTCTCTGTCCTTCTGGCGAGCGCACGCGCCCTACAGCAAAAACCTCTCCAAAAAAATTGAAAGTACGTTAAATAAAGGGCTCACGACAGTATCTGCACACTAAGAAGAATGTTATAAATGGCTTTATATGTTGTAAATGGCTCTCACAAAGGTTAGCTATTGTTAACACTGATTCATTTCTTGTGGTAGAAACTATATTCTGGCCATCTCTGGATTCATCCTCAATTACTGTGCTTAATTCTATCGTAAAAGCTGAACGAAACCAGATAATTATTTTCTGTTTTCCTTGAAATTATGCCCATGAGACATAGTTCTGGTTAGTGAAATATAAGTGGGAGTTTAAACATCTTATATCGAGTTAACTTAAAAATACATAGAGAGGGAACCAGCAGTTAGCGTAATGGCTGGATGTCGCTGGACTCCCACGTAGTCGACCGCGGTTCGCGTCTCGGACCCGGTGGCTTACAACTCACGCCGGGCGCATGTGCGTGCGTGCCCAAGATCCCGAGAGGAGAATGGAGGAGAAGGGATTGCGGCGTGACCATCCCCCCTGGGGGGTGATTTCTCGCTTTCTGTCTCTATGTCTCTCTCTGTCTGTGTGGCGAGCGCACGCGCCCTATAGCGAAAAACCTCTCCAGAAAAAAAAAAAAAAAAAAAAACATAGAGAAACAATAACATATGTTTGGTAATATGGCATCTAACAAAATTTAGGTCACCATGCTTTGTTCATTCTCAGAAGAAAATCACGCTTTCCAGCATTTTAACATCTTTCAAGTACATCAATATTAACATGTGATATGTTCTCATGTGAATGTTAACTATTATATAAATATGAACCTAGACAATAATTCAAACACCTTTACACAGCACTTGACCACAAACATATAGACTTGATTTACTTTTTATAAAGTACATATGCAAGAAATATAAATAATACTTTAAGAACTGATAAACCGTAAGGTGTAATATAGATTAAACCATTAATTCTCCTTAGGGAGACTAGGATATTCTACCCATATTTCTAAAATGGCATGGCATTTAAGTTCATATATTGAGAGTACGAATTAGTTGTGTGTACCTTTCTTAAAGGGAAAGAAATAGAAATTAAATGATCTTGGTCCAGTGTCTTTTTCAGGCTGTCCTCAGGCCACCACCTATCAAATGGGGAGAGTGGACTAGTTTTCCACTATGCTCTAGAGGGCCTGGCAGCCCACTCTCGAAGCCTTCTACCTCTGGAAGGTAGAGCAGATATGCTTTTGTCTGCTTAAATATGGACTTTCTAAATATGATTTTATTTAAAGTAAGAGCTCAGTAACTAAAAATAACTTGAAAATTCTAAGACAAAATGATCTCCTAGGTCTCTCCTAGTTTTAATACTCGTGATGAAATTATTTCTTTAAGCTCCTAAGTTCCCAACATTTTAAGAGAAAATCTATTCATATAAATACGTACATAAAAAGAAAAATAATGTGACAATGTGAGCTTGATTAATTTTCAGAAATATATTCAGATAGAGGGGCCAGCAGGTGGCATGATGGTTAGGGCGTTGTACTCCCACAAGGCCAATCGCAGTTAAAGTCCTGGACCTGATGGCTTGCTTTCTCACTTTCTCTCTCTTTCTCTCTGGTGAGCGTGCATGACCTATAGCAAATTAAAAAGTAATAATAATGATAAATTTTAAAATTAAGTAAATAATTCTTTATAAAATGTTTTTACCTTGTGAAAATGCCATCCACAATCCCAATTGTAGCTTCCTCGGCAGGAACATAGGAACCAATCTGAGCCATGATAGTAATCAATGCAACTTGTTTTATGTAGGAGCTTTTTCCTCCCATGTTTGGTCCAGTAATTATCATTACTCTCTCTGAGTCCCCCTAGGGGAAAAAAAAATTTTTACTTATTGTACTAGAGGATTTTTATGTAATGTCTATCATTTATTCCATAAATGAAAACTTGGTAGGCAAAATTTTACGTGGTAGCATACTTAAGTAAGTCATCAATAACTAACACAAAGGAAAGAGGACCTCTTAGTCTTAGATGTAAATCATGCTATTACAGAAAAGTAAAGTCTTAGTAGAATACACAGATGGGTCTGGGTACTAAAAAGAAAATACAGGGCTACTTAGTAGCACTGTAGTAAAATGCAATGTTCTGTGAGGCTGATCCACACCGGAAGAGTCCCTTTTCCCATCCGAAGACCTCCCAGAGTAAGCCAGGCACGTGAGTGTACATGAAGCAGGACTGGCTAGAGCTGGTGGTAGATTGCAGTCCCAAGACCCTGTTGAGAGTGCTGTTTCTCAGTATTTCCTCTTCGTTTCTCTCTCTCATCCTGTTTCTGTTTCTCTTGTTTATGAAATGAATGAATACATAAGTAAATTTTAAAATAAGAACTAACCTGAACTGGATAATTATAATCGTTTTCTCATTAAATATTCATTAATCTGTCTGTGTGTGTTTTATATTGCTTCTACGTAAAGACTATCAATTTCCATTTGCTCATCTCATTTTTTTCTTGAAGAATTATTTCAGGGCCAGCAGGTGTCGTGGTGGTTAAGGCACTTGACTCCCACATGGCTGACCATGGTTGGAGTTTCGGACCTGGTGGCTTGCTTTCTCACTCCCCACTTCCCTTCTCTCTGTCTCTCTCTGGTGAGCACATATGCCCTATAGCAAACTTAAATGATAATAAATAAAATAAATGAATAAACTTTAAAAGGGAATTATTTAATTTCATTTGCTATTATTTTTTTAAGATTATTTTATTGAAATTTATTTATTTATTTATTTATTTATTTTAATTTGACCGCAGAGGGACACAGTAGGATGGGGGAGTGAGAAAGCAAGCCACCAGGTCCAGGACTTGACCTGGTTGACCTTTCACAGTTGGCCATGTGGAAGTCCAGTGCCCTTAACCATCATGCCACCTGCCTGCCAGCCCTTACATTTTAATTTGACCAGATAAGATACAGAGGAATAGAGAGAGTGAAAAGGAAGATGAGAAAGCAAGCTGCTATGTCCGGGACTCGAACCATGGTCAGCCATGTAGGAATCCAGTATCTTTAACCACCATGCCACTTACTGGCCCCAAAACTACAGGTATTAAACATTTAACTGCCCAAGGCCCTATTTTGGGTTGGCTGCACATAAATTTTACTACTTATACACAGATGACTACTCAAAGAGATTTATAAGCCAAATTCTTTTTTTTCTATTTTTTGGAGAGGTTTCTGCTACAGGGTGTGTGCGCTTACCAGAAAAACAGAGAGACAGAAGTGAGAAATCACCCCCCGGGGGGGGATGGCCACGCCGCAATCCCTCCTCCTCTGTTTTCCTCTCAGGATCTTAGGCACATATGCACATGTACCCTGTGTGAGTTTAAGGCACCAGATCTGGGACTCGAACCATGGTCAACTACATGGAGTTCAGCAACATAGCCATTACGCTAACTGCTGGTCCCATATAAGCCAAATTCTATATATTGGTTTTACCAGCATATTTATTGACTGGCATTTCATCAGAACACATGAAAGGAGGTGGAAGCACTGTAACTCCTGCAATTATTTAATTTTCTAGAACTTCCCTGTATTAATCAATCACAGTACACACTGCGTGCAGAGCCCTTTCTAAGGGAGACTTTAACTGCAGCCCTCTGTAGAGGAGTCAGCCCAGGACAGCCATACGCTGCACTGTGTGAACCACCATCTTGGCCTCGTCAAGAGTAGCCAATCTCTACAAAGAGGCTTTGCATAAAAGGTCTTCTCTAACTAGGCCAATCAAATAATGCCTTGGGCACTAACAAGAACCATGGAGAGGTTCAGTCAGTGGGTAGCAGCACAGAGACTAAAAAGAATAACAGAATGGGGCCGCAAAGCACCGGGGACCATGAATAAGAGGGTATGAGGAAACAACAAACAGTATAAAGAAAAGCTGTACCTAGCAATGGTAAAGAGAATACTTAGTGATAAAGGGAAGAAAAGATAAAGAACAGCCAAAGGAAGTTGAGAAACTTTACATTTAAAAAAAGGGGGTGGTGGTATCAAAGTAAAGCATCATAAAATCTTCCTATTGCAGGAAAAAAGAAAAACTTAAAGCTGTCTCTGATCCTAGTTCGCCACACACACCCAGGCTCCCTAATGCCAAATTGTGCTAGAGACCCTGGTCTTCCTGTGTAATTTCTTTCTCTTTGGTTACATGTGGCTTGATAATGAGCCTAGTGATTCTCCATTACTTGAGTGAACAGAAAGAGCCTGGCACAGTAAGAACAGGAAGTTCAGTGAAAGTAGAATGATAAAACTAATGATAAAAATAAATTGAACTCTACAGAGATTTCAAAAAATAATACGCCTATTACAAACAACCAAATGTTTGGCATAACCAAATATTTTTAAAATTTAAATAAAATGAACAAATCTTTTGGGGAAAAAAAGGCAAAAATGACACAAGAAACAGAAGATCTAATAATGTGGTATCTATTTAAAAATAAAATTTGCAATTAAAAGCTGTTCAACAAGAAAAATCCTAAACGCAAATAATATCACAAAGTATACATCTAAGAGAAATGTATATGATTAACATCAAAAGATATGAAGATACTGCTCAAAGCAGTACTTTTCCTAATAGCCCCAAATTGGAAGTAACTCGAATGTGTATCAATAGTAGAAGAAACTGAGATATATTTATACTGTGAATTCTATTTGACAATGGCAATAAATTACTTGCCAAAAATACGGAGGAATCCTACAAAAACGATGTTGGATCAAAGAAACCAGACATAAAGAGTATATGCTGTATGTTTCCATTTACATAAAGCTCAAAAATAGGCAAGACTTCAATTTATGGTAAAATAAATTAGGACAGTGATCACCTACTTGTGGGGAAGCAACTACTTGGAAGAGCTCCCCTATTCCAGAAAGAGAACTTCTACAGTCTATTCTTTCTGTTCTGTTATTCTATTTTTGGCACTGTGTGTTGGGTACTTGAGTGGGAACACTATGGAAAATCAGTAAGTGGTACCCTTATGATTTGTACATGTTTTTACGTGTTTACTAGATTTCAATAAAGGAAATAAATCATCCTATGAGTTAATAAGAAATATAATTCCAGAATTAATTTTGAAATGTATTTGATAGAGTAAGAAAGAAGAAAAGTTAATACAATTTTGAAGATGCACAATTGGGAGGGAGATTGTATTGTAAAGCTATAGTAAAAAGTGTGATGCTGCTTTAGAAAAAGATAATCAGAGTGGTAACAGAAAGAAAGCCCAGAAATAAACCTATATACAGCCCCTGTTATATTTCAAAGGTAGGATTATGTCAGTCAAAAGCTAAAGGTAATATTTTAAAAATGATGGTGGGATAATTGTATACACAAATGACAAAAGAAACCTGAATCTCACATAGAGCCCTCTAAATCAAATCTAGATGAAAGGGGCCAGCAGATGGCATGATGGTTAAGGGCGCTGGACTCCCACATGGCTGACCATAGTTTGAGTCCTGGACCAGGCAGCTTGCTTTCTCACTTTCCCTCTCTCTAACTTTCTCTTACTCTGCCCCTCTCTGGTCAAATTAAATAAATAAAATTAAGTTAAATAAAAATAATTATTTTTAAAAAATCTAGATGAAAGAGTCAAATGTGAAAAGTAAAAGCAAATTTTAGAAGAAAACAGGAGAGAATAATTTAATGACATCAAGAGAAGGAGATTTAATGAGTAAGATAAGAAAAAAACACACAAAAACATACACAATAAAGGGAAAAACTAATACATTATACTAATAACAAAACTAAATAAAAAAACATGTAACAAAGCAGCATCCGGAATACATAAATAACTCTTACATAGTAATAACCAAAACAATGGGAAAATGGGAAAAGAATACCAATAGAATATTTGCAGAGAAACACAAAGGGCCAAAACCCATATTAATCAGGGATAGAAAGATGAAGTCAGTAGCATTTTTCAAGGAATATACATTCCTAACATTTCTAGACACAATAAAGAAATATGAATAATGAATATTCTTGAAAGAAAAATTTTTAAAAGAAACCCTTCCACATTCATTGGATTATAAAAAATTAAACATTCTGTCTACACAGCACATTGCCAAAGATAGGGAAAGCCATCTGGAAATGCCTACTAAAGTTAAAGACCTGTATACTGTCTATATGACCCATCATTCTCTCAAGGGCCTACCTTAGAAAAACACACGAGTACTCATAATGACATCTATAAAACTGTTTATTATAGTACTGCTTGTGTTCATAACAGCCAAAACACAGAAATAATCTCATTGTCTATCATTAGGCATATGAATAGATCTACTTGTACAATTATTAAAATGGTTTATGACAAAGCAGAACACAATAGGATAGACTCAGTGAGACATTTATGTACATTTTAAAAGTACACAAAATATAATTATATATTTCTAATAGGGATATGTATATATATATATATATATATATATATATATAATATAAAAGCATAAAATCCACGCATAAGGATAATAAATAGCATCAGGATAATGTTTACCACAGGGCAGGAGTTGAAGGGGGAAGAAAAAGACTGTATACAGTTCAAAAAAATCCAAAACTAAATATTATCTCTATTTCTCTATTATCACATGAATCTCTATGACATTCATGTGATGGGTGAATGGATGTTTTTCTTTCATGTTCACACACATGCTCTAGCATGAATAAGGGAAAAATAAATAGAAAATGCTTAAAATTGCTGCATTAAAAAAAAAAAAAATCTCAGGACCAGCAGATGGCATAATGGTTACACTGCTGGACTCCCATGTAGTCAACTGCAATTGGAGTCCCAGACCCAGCGATTTAAAACTCACGCCGGGCATGTGTACATGCGTAATCAAAATCCCAACAGGAGAATGGAGGAGAAGGGACTGTGCTGTGGCCATCCCCACTGGGGGAGAATTTGTCACTTTTTGTCTCTAGAGAGCATATGCACCCTATAGCAAAAATCTGTCTTAAAAACAAAACAAAACAAAAACAAAAACTCAATACATTATACTTAATTGAAACAGAGGTCAACAAGTGGCATGGAGGTTGACGTGCTGGATTTCCACATGGCTACCCACAGTTCAAGTCTTGGACCCAGCAGCTTGAAAATCATGCTGGGCATGTATGCGTGTGTTCCCAAAATCCTAAGAGGAAAATGAAGGAGAAGAGATTGCCATGTGGCCATCCCTCGACCCTCGGAGGGATAATTTCTCACTTTCCCTTTCTCTGTCTCTCTTCAATGAGTACATGTGCCCTATGGCAAAACCTAAAAAAGAGGAAAAAAAATACAAGCAAAAAAGACGAACTAAAGGTAATGGAAAAAAGAAAACAAAAATAAATATGGCTTGGGCCAAATATAAAAATCCACCGTGAAACTAAGAATTTCATAAACACGAATAGAAAAGTTACTCTTTTCTGAAATCATATTGATGGAAGTTGGTGAAAGGATGTATGACCAAAGTGAGCAGGCAAGTCTGATGCTTCCAATATTTTTAGAAGAAAGGACACTTTTTCTTTAAAGTAAACTATGCAGGAACTGTTGGCGGTTGAAACCACAGAATCATACCCATGTTTCTCACGTCCTCCATATCTCCTGCATTTATTACACAACAGAATGGAGATTTTAGTCCATTTGACCTTTAGGGTTTTAGAAGCAATTAACAGACAAAAATAAACTCTTCATACTATAGAGAAAATACTGTATAAAAATTTAGACTTCACAGTTCTAATATTTAAACAACATTCATTTATCTGGGAAACCGGTCTCTTTCCTTCGATGTACATCAGTAAGTGTTGAATGACTGACAGTACAAGATGACTCTTCCTTAACCAGGGAAAAGGTGTCTACAAAAAGCTATAGCAAACAGCAGGCTTCATGGTGAAATGTTAGAAACCTTTTCTTTATATCATTCAAAACATAATACTCTTATTATCATGCAGGTCCCAGGCACACCAACATGATAATAAAATACATACTAATTGGGAACAGTAGGTGATGTGGTGATTGTGGCACTGACTCCCACATGGTCAACTGCAGATTGAGTTCTGGACCTGGTGGCTTGCTTTCTCACTTTCCTTTTCTCTCTCTGGTCAAATTAAAACAATATACCCTGATTTGGTCATTACATAACATACTCATGTATCAGAACATCACATACTAGCCCATAAATCTATGCAATTATTATGTGTCCATTAAAAATAAAACTAAAAAGAAAAAAGAAATAAAAGGTATAAGGTCTAAATAGAGAGACCAGCAGATGGTGTAATGGTTATGTTGCTGGACTCCCACATAGCCAACCACAGTTCAAGTCCCAGACTCAGCGGTTTAAAACATGCAGGGTGTGTGTAATGAATGCCCAAGATTCCAAAAGGAGAACGGAGGAGAAGGAATTGCAGTGTGGACTTCGCCACTGGCAAGTTATTTCTCACTTTCTGTCTCTCTGGTGAGCGTGCACACCCTATAGCAAAGATCTTTCTTTTTTTTTTTTTTTTTTTTGGAAGAGGTTTTTGCTATAGGGCGTGTGCACTCACCAGACAGACAGGCAAAGATCTTTCTTAGGAAAAAAAAAAAAAAGGACTCCATAGAGCTAAATAAATCAACATTATTCACAGATGACATAAATCTACAAAGAAAACCAAGGAGACTCTCTAGATGAAGTACTACAATCAATGAGAGAATCCAGCAAAGTGGCTAGATCTAAGACCAAAATGTAAAACTAACTGCATTTTTTCTAAGAGTAATAAATACTTAGGAAACATAATTGAAAAAGATATGAACTGGGACCAGCAGTTAGTGTAATGGCTATGTCTCTGGACTCCCATGTAGTCGACCGCAGTTCACATCCCGGAGCCGGTGGCTTGAGACTCAGGCCAGGCGCGTGTGTGTGCGTGCCCAAGATCCCGAGAGGAGAATGGAGGAGAGGAGATTGCAGTGTGGCCATCCCCCCGGGGGGTGATTTCTCGCTTTCTATCTCTCTCTCTCTCTGTCTGGCAAGCGCACGCGCCCTATAGCAAAAACCTCTCCAAAAAAACAAACAAAAAAAAGATATGAACTATTTCCCCCAAAATAGTAAAACCTAATAAAAGATGTAAAAAATAACTTTTACAGGAAAATTTTATAACTATTGAGATGACATAGAGAAAACTAAAATAAAATTACACATCTTACACAGAGAGACATAGTCAATATGTCATGTCTATATCATATAGATGTCAACTTCTCCTAAATTAATCAATGGGGTCAGTACAATTCCAATAAATAATCTTAACTTTTGCCCCAGTGAAGTAAATAAATTGATTCTAAAATGAAATGGAGGAGCAAATGCTAAAGAAAAGTCAAGAGGCTCTATTAGAAGAACCGGTGGGGAGAACTTTCCCTACCAGATGTAAGAAACTATTATAACAGTATGCTAAATAAGACTGATTTTGGCTTAGAGACAAAAAAAAAGTAAAAAAACAAACCCAAAAAACCCAACTAGTGAAAAATAGAGTCTGAAACATTACCATGAAAATATAGATTCTTTGAAAATTGATACAGAAAAAGTGATTATCCCTATAGAAAAATGTGAGTCTGGAATTCTACTTTATATCATATATAAAAATAAATTCTAGGTAGATTGATTAAAGCCATAAATCTTAAAATTAGAACTTTAAAATGTTCATAAGAAATTATAGAATATCTTCATGACCTTGAAGATTTTAAGAATCTCTTAAGTAAGTTACAAAAATATTTACCCATAATTGATATATTTAACTTCATTGAAATTCACTTTTCAGTCATCAAAAAGCATCATATTGAAAGTTAAAACACAAAAATTAAGTATTGTCCTTTAATACTAAAATATTAGATTCTATATCACTTGAAAGTTTTATGATATGAATTCAATATACTTAATGTGTAGAATATTTCAAAATTTCTAGTAAATAAATTCTAACATCTATACCTAGTATTCAATTGTGGGCTTAAGGGGAAATGTAGGAGTTTGGAATGTAAAACATAAGATGAAAAGGTCTTAAGTGTATGGAGAAGTTTATATTCACCATTCATTCCTTCTATAGCACCTCCTTGACCGCCATGTTTGCTTTTCCTGATGCAACCACCAGCTTCAAACCAGTCTTGGTGATCTGAGGTTGGCAGCAATACTACAACTTTGAGAGCTACTGACACCACTGCAGTAGGCAGCAGAAACCCTAGGATAATGAGTGCTTTGCTTTGGCTTCGATTAAAACATGGAATGTGAGGAAAGCTATTAGATTAAAAAAAAAAACTCCAAATAAAATCTTCACTCTGTGGAGTCCATTGGATTCCTGTGGGTCTTTCAAACCAAGGTCTCTGAATACTAACTTCACAAAGTAAGTTATTCTGTCTTTACCCCAGTGACAAGGCCCGAAAGACCTCGATTGTTGAAGGCTGGGCTGCCTAATCATATTCACAATATCATCAAGGCCAAATTAACGATCGCTCTTCTAGAGTCTGGTTTAGTACCTCTGGGGGAGGTGATGTAAACTAGGTTAGTTCTTAAGGGAAGCAATTTTACAAAACATGACTTGGAGAGTTGCTCTTCACATCTTTTTTTAATATATAGAATTATTTTATTTTATTTATTCACTTATTTTTTTAATTTGACCAGAGAGAGACAAGAAAGAGAGAGAGGGAAAGTGAGAAAGCAAGCTACAAGGTCCAGGACTCAAACCATGGTCGGCCATGTGGGAGTGTGTAGCACCTTAACCACCACACTACTTGCTGTCCCCACTCTTCACATATTTTAAGTGAATAAAGCATAATCCTAATTATGAATGTGACCTAGACTGGTGTTTGGCTGACATGATCTGTAGAGCCAAAATGATTGCTAGTTTTTTTAAATAATATGAAAACAGCTATTGCCCAGAGCTGAATAAATGCCTTCTCCCCCCCAATCCTAGACACTATATATGGTCACTCTAGGCTATTATTTCCATGTCAAACATAGCACACTTGGTGAAATTTGAATTTATGGTAAATAATCAATAATGTTTTAGCATAAAACAAATATTGCACAGGACACACTTATACTAAAAATTTATTCACTGTTCAATTAAAATTCAAGTTTAACTGTATGTCTTATATTTGCTAAATCCAGCAACCCTACTCTAGACTGTCACATAATCCAAAAATTTAATGGCCACTGTCTGGATCAGCAGTGTTGACTGGACCCTGTTTTAGAGCCACAGCATGAGCTCTTACTGAACGATGCCTCTGAGAATCAGTCCACACGAATCTCAACCTCTAGGCCATCTTTGGCTCCCTCAGGAAAACTGGAAGACTGGCCTGTGCCTCCTTCCCAGACTCAGGGAGTTCCCTGACCAGAGTAGGCCTGAATTCCCTGGTGACATTGCAAGCATGTTCTCTTGCTTATCTACCCTCCCAAAACTGTGGTTACTGCTGCCCTCCTTGTTGAGCTTTCCTCTAAAGGGACTGCAACCCCCCACAGGAATTTGGCTTCAAGAGAGCTGGGAGAGCCTTGGAGAAAAAGTGGATGGGCAAATACAGTAGCCACATCAGATACCAGCTGTCTTTTTGGGACAGGAGGGAGGCTAGGGGAAGAGTGGGGTATGCTTGAGGCAGGTCTCTTTTTCCACCTCTACTTAAAAAAAAAAAAAAAAAAAAAAAAAAGAAAGAAAGAAAAGAAAACCTACTTTCCGGGGCCAGCAAGTGACACAGTAGTTAAGGTGTTGGACTCCCACATGACTGACCACAGTTCAAGTCCTGGACCTGGCAGCTTGAAAATCATGCCAGACATATTTTCATGTATACTCAAAATCCTAAGAGGAGGGACCAGCAGTTGGCATAATGGCTGTGTCGCTGAACTCCCATGTAGTCGACCACGGTTTGAGTCCTGGACTCGGCTTATACTCACACCAGGCGCGTGTGCGTGCATGCCCAAGATCCTGAGAGGAGAATGGAGAAAAAGGGATTGCGGCGTGGCCATCCCCCCCGCCCCCGGGTGTGCTTTCTGTCTCTCTGTCTCTCTCTTTCTGGCAAGCGCACGTACCCTATAACAAAAAAACCTCTCTGAAAAAAGGAAAAAAAAAAAATCCTAAGAGGAGAACGGAGGAGAAGGGACTGCAGTGTAGCCATCCATCCTGAGGGGAGATTTCTCACTTTCTCTCTCTCTGAATTATTCTCTCTCTTTCCTCTCCAGTGAGCACATGCACCCGATTAAAAAAAAAAATAAAAATAAAAGGAAAAAGGAAAAGAAAGAAAGAAAGGGAAAAAAAATCTGCTTTCCATGGTCAAAAATATCCATTTATTTTAATTAGTTGAGAAACTACCTTAAAGTGAGAATTACCGGTTACACAGAGCTTGCCCTAAGCCAGGTACCATTCTATATTCATTATCATCATCTTCATTTTTCAGATAAGGAAACTGAAATCCAAGCGAGTATTCAAAATTTAACTGCGAGAAGAAAGGCCACATTTTTAATCAACATGATCTGCTGCCATCTGTCTTGCATAAGACATTAGATTTCATCTAACTAAACATGATACTCAATAAATGATTTCAAAGAAAAATTATTGCCTCACTAAGCCACTGAATGAGTGAGAAGGAAAAACCTAAATTATTGATGGTTATCTCTGGATTATGAAATTATACATGGTTCTTATTTTCTCGATAGTGCTCTACCATGACCATTTTGAGGTACTGTTTCTACTTGTAAGAATAAATTCTGGGACACTCCATCACAGAATTATTTGTAACAACAAACAGTGGAGACAAAAGAAAAACTTTTTGTTGAAGAAGATAGATATGGGTATGTCTATGCACATACACTGAATGTATGCCTTAAAAAACACACACTGTAGCCCCCAAAGATACACACTGATTGGACCAGCAGTTAGCGTAATGGCTATGTCGCTGGACTTCCACGTAGTCGACCGTGGTTCGCGTCCCAGATCTGGTGGCTTAAAACTCATGCTGGGCACGTGTGCATGCGTGCCTAAGATCCCAAGAGGAGAATGGAGGAAAAGGGATTGCGGCGTGGCCATCCCCTCTGGGGGGTGATTTCTCGCTTTCTGTCTCTCTCTGTCCTCTCTCGGTCTGGTGAGTGCACACGCCCTATAGCAAAAACCTCTAAAAAAAAAAGATACACAGTGATTACATGTAAACCAGGAATCACAAAATCACAATTATTTTTTTTTTTATTTTTATTTTTTGGAGACTTTTTTTTTTTTTTTTTTTTTTTTTTTTTTTTTAGTATAGGGCGCATACGCTTGCCAGAAAGACAGAGAGAAACAGAAAGCGAGAAATCACCCCCCAGAGGGGATAGCCATGCTGCAATCCCTTTTTCTCCGTTCTCCTCTCAGGATCTTGGGCACACACGCATATGCGCCTGGTGTGAGTTTAAGCCACCAGGTCCAGGACTCGAACCACAGTCAACTACACGGGAGTCCAGCAACATAGCCATTACATTATCTGCTGGTCCCCCAGAGATCACAATTATAATGACAATTTTTTTTTGGAGAGGTTTCTTTTTGTTTTTTGGTTTTTGTTTTTGTTTTTTTTTTTTGCTATAGGGCGCGTGTGCTCGCCAGACAGAGAGAGAGAGACATAGAAACAGAAAGCAAGAAATCACCCCCCAGGGGGTATGGTCACGCTGCAATCCCTTCTCCTCCATTCTCCTCTCGGGATCTTGAGCACACACACACACATGTGCCAGGCGTGAGTTTTAAGCCACCGGGTCCGGGATGCGAACCGTGGTCGACTATGTGGGAGTCCAGCGACATAGCCATTACGCTAACTTCTGGTTCCCTATAATGACAATTTTTAAAAAGACAACTTTTAAGACAATTATGGTATGCCCACTGTCGAATAACAAGGCAATTAAAATGATCTTAGAAAAGACTTTTTAAAAACAGAAAAATAATTGTTTTAATATTGAGTAATAAAGTAAAATACAAAATTTTATATGAGCTAAAACTACAGTTTTTAAAAATACAAAGAAAAGACAAAGGAAATTCACCAAAAAGTGGTTGCCTTTGGGACGAAGGAGAAATTTCTCGCTTTCTTTATGCCCCAAGTCTCCATCCCCAAATTATCTGTAAATGGGTTCTGCAGCAATGAGTAGTACTAACCATCACTTACTGAATGTATATTATGTCAAGTATGATGCATAAAAGGTTGGAGGAATTTCCACTTGGTGTCAATTTACACAAGAACTTTCATGAAGAAATGACAGAGTGGAAAAGTGAGAGAATAAATATGAATGAAGAACGGGGAATATTGAACAGAGGTGTGGCAGTTAAATGCAATGCTCTGCTAGACTGACCCCGTTGGAAGGTTCTCGTCTCAGTCAGGGACCTCCCTAAGAACGCTGGGTATGCGCATGCCACGATCTGGAGCTGGCTGAAGCTGGGGGTGGACCATGGATCAAGACTCTGTTGGGAGTGCTCTCTCTCTCATGGAATAAGTAAATAAACAGATTTAAACAAAAGAAAGAATTGGCCCACAAGTCAGGAAAAGCGGCTATTTTCTAAACAGAGTTTGGGTACATCAATACAATTCTCTAGACCTCCGTTTCCTGCTCTTTAACATGAATGAAGTTGAATTAAATGAACTTTCACTTTAAATTCAGGCATATTACATGAATATGTGGACCTGGGTGGAACCAAAAGGTAGGGACTAAATTGGTACCACAGCTGCCCCCAATTTGCTTAGCAGATGGGGAGCCGTGGAATCCACCTGCACGAGGTGCTTGGGTACTTGTGCTGGGTGAACCCAGTCAGGCCTGCAGTCACTATTGTGGAGGTGGGTTTTCCAGGTCTTGATGGATTTGAGGATTTCAGACAAGAACTAACTTTAAGCCTTTAAGGAACTAAATGCTTTCAACCCACTAAACTCAACTGCATGTAAGTGATGAGATGGCTGCTTTTCTAATAAGCTCCAATAGTTGGGCCTCCCGTGGGAGATCAGTTGTATACTAGGCACTCCAGTCCAAACCAGTACAAAAAAAGAAAGATACGAGGCTGTGAAGATAAATACCTCCTGTCTCCACCCGCATTGCCACCACGCTGGTGGAGACTACAGTGGACCCTGTCAGATCTTTCTGCCTCTTTTGTCCATAGTCCTTTCTCCACATGGCAATCTTAAAAAGTAAAACAGGCCTTGCCTCCTGCTCAGTGCCCTGACTCTCACAGATCTTCAGAGCATTATAATAAAGCTCCAACTCCTCACCATGCTCCAAACACCATGCTTGCCTCTTGAACTAACCTCCTACCACCCTCCACCATGTTTACATGGGGTTAGCTGGACTTGGCTTCTGCTTTTCTTTGCCATAGGGCGGGCGCCACCACACCTACTTCTGCTTTTCTTTGACCTGCCAAAAGACATCCTGCTCAGTCCCACCTTAAGGCCTTTCTACAACTCTAACTTGAAACGTGAGCCCTCGGGAGAGACGGTCCCTGCCCACCTAGTCTATGGAAGCCCCTCTGCCATATCATTCTCCATCACATCAGGCCCTTTTATTTTTTGTATTTTGTACTGTGATGACCTAATTTGCTTGTTTGCTTGTTTATTATCAATCTCTCTGCTAGAATATAGGTTCCTAGGAGAGGAAGGACTATGTCATCTTGCTCATCCCCACTGTCTAGAACAAGACTTGGCACAGAGGAAGCAAATAAATACTAGCCAGATGGATTAATTTAACCATGAAAGATATTAGAATAGAGATATCCATCACCTTCACATTTTAAAAACAATTATGTGCATTCTCTATAAAAACTAATCAGGAAATATGACTCCCTTTCCTCCACAGTTCCCAACGACAGAGAAAGTAATGAAATGATTAAGAAGCCTCACTCACTGAATGTGCTCACCTATGTTTCAGTAAGGATCATGTGTCTGAGGCACTACAGATCAAAGGCTTCCAGATACACAACACAGTAAATCCATCTGGAAGATCGGCTGAGATGAGTGAGCATTCTAACAGAAAGGTCAGAAGCAGGAAGCTGGCAGAAGCCACTTTTCCACCCAATCTAGAGCCTACTGAAGTTACTGGGGTGCAAAGAAAAGGTCTGGCCCAGGGACCAGCAGTTAGCGTAATGGCTATGTCACTGGACTCCCACGTAGTCGACCGCGGTTCGCGTCCCGGACCCGGTGGCTTAAAACTCATGGCGGGCGCGTGTGCGTGCGTGCCCAAGATCCCAAGAGGAGAATGGAGGAAAAGGGATTGTGGCGTGGTCATCCCCTCTGGGGGGTGATTTCTCACTTTCTGTCTCTCTGTCTGTCTCTGTCTGCCTGGCGAGCGCACGTGCCCTATAGCAAAAACCTCTCCGAAAAAAAAAAAAGGTCTGGCCCAGACAGTGCCCACACTCTGCAAGGCACCAAGAAGGAGGCCACACACAGGGCAAGTTTCTAATGGTATTAAGAGAGTACTGCCTTGGGACCAGCAGTTAGCGTAATGGCTATGTCACTGGACTCCCATGTAGTCAACCGCGGTTCGCATCTCGGACCCGGTGGCTTAAAACTCACGCCGGGCACGTGTGCGTGCATGCCCAAGATCCCGAGAGGAGAATGGAGGAGAAGGGATTGCGGCGTGGCCATTCCCCCTGGGGGGTGATTTCTCGCTTTCTGTCTCTCTGTCTCTCTCTGTCTGTCTGGCGAGCGCACGCACCCTATAGCGAAAACCTCTCCAAAAAAAAAAAAAAGAGTAGAGAGTACTGCCTTGATAAACCCGTGGAGAGGGGTTGGTCCTATAGCCCAGTGGTTAAGAGGGCTGGATCCCACATTTCTAATTCTGGTTCAAACCCTGACATTGGCAGCTTGAAAAACATGCCAACCTTGTGTGCAAGTATGCCCCAAACCCCTACAGGATGGTGAAATGGAGAGGGGACTGTAGGTGACCATTCGCTGTGTGGGGATTTTCTCCCTCTCTCCCTCTTTCTGTCTTTCTAGTGAGTACACAGGCCCTCTAGCAATTAAAAAAGATTATGGAGAGGTTAGATATACTGTGTAAGTTTTAATAATTTTACTTATGTATCCACAATGTCTGAGTAGCATTAGTCAATATGATCTCAGTATTGTTTATACCAAGAGTCAAATCACTGAATCCGAACACAGTAGCTAAGCAACTTTCACACTTAAAACTATCTTCTAGGAGGGAAGAGAAAAATGAAAAAAAAATGTAAATTTTAAGATATCATAAAAAAAAAATCACAGATGTCAACTGCCAGGCACAGGGCTAATGATTTTACATGAATCACCTCACTGACTACTCCGGACAGTGTCACAGCTACTAATATTACTGTATTCTATGTTATAGATGGGGAAACAGAGAAACAGAGCCCTGGAGAAGCGAAGTTTCTTGCTCAATAATCTGAGCTACCACGTAGCGAAAGTGAAGTTCACCTTCTGTTAGGTGTCTCCAGATAGACCTTGCTCAACAGCAGGGAAAAATATGCTCCAATTCAGCCTCCTTGGGCCTACCATCAGGCACACTCGAATTAAAGTCAAAATACTCCTGGAATCAGGAGATGTATAGCAGGGAAAAAATAAAATAAAATGAATAAAATTGTCACATGTTAATTTCCGAGACCTAGCTAAGAGCTACTTTTCTGCAAAAATGCTGTTTTCCTTGACAGGTACAGTCATTGACATCTATCTTTAAAGAAAGAAAGAAAAAGAAAGAAACAAAAAACGATATGCTGCTATATGCTGTGGAACTATTTTTATAATAGTTGCAGACTGCTGAAAAAGTTTGGCAGTTTCAGTGTTTTATTCCCCGAACATGTCTATCAATGGCAGGTTACAGTAACAGGCTCCCAGATGAAAGCCTCCTCCATACCAGCTCCTGGCCAAATCTTTGTACTTTGTACCCAACGTGAACTGTACACAGAAAAGGGACAGGGAGGCTGGAGAGCAGCACAGGTGAGATGTTGAGGTCAGGCTTCCAATTCTCTGACCCCTGCACACTGCCCGACGGACATTCCACTGAGCAGGGCTGGCTGCTACCCAGCTCAATCCCTTCACTTTACAGACGAGGAAAGCAAGGCACATCTCGTCCAGGATGGCGATAAAATAACAGCAGGACAAGACTTAAATGTATGTCTCCTTTCACGGTGAGGTACTTGCCCACTAAACTGAGTACCAAAAAGCAGGTAAGAATGACAAGTGGTGAGAATCTTAACAGAACCAAAATCCAAGCTAGAATAGAGAGAGGTTACTTCTGGCCAGAGTGAGGGTAAAGTCTCTAAGGAGGATATAGTATCTTGTTAGGTCTTGAAGGATGAATGGAAGTTCAATCAACAGAAATGGGTATGAGAGAGGAAGAGAGAAAAGGCACATTCTGGGCAGAAAGCACAGAGAACACAGAAAAAACATCATATGAATGTTTTCTCCCTTACTGTTTCAGAAGAAGAAAAGAGAGAGCTAGAGGAAAGAAGGAACGGGAAAGAATGTTCAGTCACTGCTAATATTTACTCCAGTTTTTTTCCTTGGGTTCATGGTCCAATTATCATGCTATGTGAAAAACACATTTATAACAGGTCTGTGAGACCAGCCTAGCTGTGGAGTTAGGCTTAAAGCTCAGACATATTTTTTATATGCATTGTTGTTGCTCTGCTTGGTAATTAGGTACAGAGAGTCAACAGCTTATGAATATTACTACAATCAGTCTTACTTTGAACTCATACAACCAAAGCAAGCAGTTTTGGGGCAACGTGGGGTATTTGTACAGGGAGAAGAGCAGAAATTGGGAAGTCTGTTCCCATCCTCACTGGCTTCAAGTACAAAGACGTGAGCAATCAGGGCCAGCAGGTGGCAGGGTGATTAATCCATTGATAGACAATGGATTCCCACATAGCTGACTGTGGTTCGAGTTCCAGACCTGGTGGCTTACTTTCTCATTCTCCCCCCTCACTCTGTCCCTCTCTGGTCAAATTAAAATAAATAAACACGTAAATAAATAAAGCTCAATAAAATAATTCTTAAAAAATATATAATCACTTATTATGTGTCACACACCATGCTAGGGAATGAAGCACCTCAGGCCTCATGAATCAGCTAAGGGACTGAGACCAGGAAGCTGGAGTCCACGTGCCCCAGCCCTAGAACACCTGGGCTGTGAGTGTCCCTTGAGCAAGAAAGACCCACACAACTTCCATGCTTCCTGGGACTCTCCTGCTCTGCACGGTGCTTCACTTTCTCTCCCCACCCCACCACATTTGTCAATCACACTTGTCCCTTTATCCCTTCCCAATAAGCTTAATTTACATTACTTATATTAAAAAACAAAAACAATACAAAGCCTCCAGCCCAGGGACTGGTGGTTATGTGAGGTGGATCTGACATGGCCGACTACATGGTTCAAGTCCCAGACCTGGTGGCTCAAAAAACACACCGAATACATGTGCATGTGTGCCCAAAAATCTCAAAAAGAAGGAGAAAGGGAGAAGTGACTATGGTACCTCCATACCTCATGGGAAGGGGGGTGGTACTTTCTCACTTTCTTTCTGTCTTTCTCAGGTGAGTACAATTGCCCTCTGGTAAATTAAAACAGAATAAAACTCATGAGCAAAATAAAAACTCCAACTTCAATCTCTATTTAAAAAAATCCACCCATCAGAAAGTCATTTGGCAATCAGTAACAGAAACGAAACTAATGTGGATCAGGAGGGGTTTCCCATGAAGTGTGTCCCCGTTTGCTTCACAGGTATGCCAAGGGGCTAACCTCCTAACCCTCAAGGTGGCAGGTGGGGCTGGGGTGGCTACAACCCTGACCAGCGTCTTTTGACTCTGAGCGGCCTCCCGCTCGTCCTCCTACTGTAGTGTGCATCAGGAATTATGCGTGTCCCTGTGTGCTATGAGGGGAAAAGGCTGGAAGACACTGGCTTGCCGTAGGATACGTTTAGGTTTGGGGAAGTGGTTCAAGATTACCCAAGTCGGGTAACCTCTGGCAGGTCACTTCCCCTTTCTGGCCCTTATACTGACAAGTCTGAAGAGGCAGTTGCACGTAAGAGACCTAATTTCCCTGCTGGTTCTACAGCGTGATTATTCTGCACACTGTGAAATCCCCATGCGACATCCTAGAAAGTCACATTTTGTAAAGAAAAAGAATGAGGCGAAAATTTAAAGTGAGAATTGAAGCTGCTGAAGGCTTGTAGCTAATCCTTGTTTATACACCCAGTCTGACTAGGTGCCTGCTGTGTGCCAGAGAACTGTGGCTGGTCACACCTCACGAGAGGCATCTTCCCTGTGCTCTTCAAGCAGACAGTCTGCTGGGGAGGAAAAAGGCAAAAGAAAGAGCAACTACAGTTTAGGGGAACACATACATACCAAGGTGGGGAGAGAGCAGGGTGACGTATGTGATGGCATACCCACCCTAGCTGCAGCCAGAAGTGCTCAGTGCACGAGGCGACATCTGAGACAAGACTTGAAGGACAAACAGAAGCTGGAGCACGGGGGGTGGGCGGGTGGGGGTGGGAGGGGCAGAGGAGATGACATTCTAGGCAGAGGGAAACCATCTGCCAAGCCCCAGAGGCACAGCAACTCAGGAACTGCAGAAAGTCTAATGGGGCTGGAATACTAATGGAATGCAAAGCAGGAATTCCAGCGGGACAGTGACCTGGCAGGTTAGAAAAGACCTGTGGCTACGGAGTGGAGAATGAATGGAGGTGGGTAAGACGGAGGTGGGTAAGACGGAGCTGGGCAGACTCCGTGGCTGCCAAGTCTGCAAATATTTAGATCAGGTTGTGAATCAAGGGAAGGATAAAAAAATTAAAAAAAAAAAAAAAGACAGAGGGTTTAAAACAGTACTCTTAAAACTAGGAGAAGAAAAGTGAGCAGAGTTGGCTTGTTCAGAAACACTCCAATAATGTCATATAATACAGAATGCAGAAAAGTATACTTACAACTTACATGCATGAAAGACCATTTCTTAAAACGACATGATTAACTACAACAATCCCATTGAATTTTGAGGAAATTATTTTCAGGGTATATTTTATAAGTAACCCCCATAAAATACTTTAAAGTGAATTTTATGTAGTAAGTGCTATCTCAATGCTTATCCCTACATATAAATTTATACCCTGAAAAATAGAATGCACTTCACCATAGCAACAGTTCTATATCAACTCCTACTCAAGTTAGAAAAAGCATATGTACAAGAAATGAATATTCTAGAATATTCTGAGTTGCCTACTTAGGGAAAAAAAATCATTCCATTTATTTTGTAAAAATTTAAATGTAACAGTTCAATGTTTCTTTTAAACGTCCTTGTAATTAGACAGAAGGCTATCTTAGGATCTCAAATCTTGTTTTATTGAACAGTGTAATATATTCTTTAAAAGAATAAGAAAAAAGGAACAAACAAATAAAATCAATGCCAAGGACAACAGAGCTGGGATCAAGATGATGGGCATGGGGACAGTAACAGGAAATGATTCTTAAGTGACTTATAAATTAAATATAAACTAAGCTACTAAATATTAGAACCATATTACTTTCTCAAGAAAAGCTATGCCCTACCAGTATTATGGGAACAGAGAAAAAAAAAATTTATGTTCAAAGAGTCTTCTTTTTTTGGAGAGATAGAGAGATTTTTGCTATAGGGTGCTGGGGGGGGGGGGAGTGAGAAATCACCCCCCAAGGGGGATAGCTGCACTGCAATCCCTTCTCTTCCATTCTCCTTTTGGGATTTTGGGCAGGCACGCACAAGCACCCGGCATGAGTTTCAAGCCTCTGGGTCCAGGACTCAAATCACAGGCAACCATGTGGGAGTCCAGGGCCTTAACCACTATGCTACTGGTTAAGGGCTGGTCCCACACATAGTCTTCTTTTAAAAGGCAATAAAATATTTAGTACTTATTAACCTATTTAGAAATAAACAAATATGTAGGTTTCCTAGCAAGAATGAACGAGTTTATAGACATTGTTCATTCTCATGTTTGTATCCCACCCTACATTCATATGTTGAGATCCTAACTCTGAAAGTGATGGTATTAGAAGGTGTGGCCTTTGGGAGGAGATCAGCTCATGAAGGCCTGAGAGAGATCTTTCACCCCTCCCACTATGTGAGGGCACAGTAAGAAGGTGCCATCTATGAAACAGGAAATGAACACTCACCTGAAATGTTGGTGCCCTGATCTTAGACTTCCCACTCTTCAAAACTATAAGAAATACATTTCTATTGTTCATAAGTTACCCAGTTGAAACAGTTGTTTTGTTACAGTAGCCTGAACAAACTAAAACAGGATTACTGACTGCCCCGTGTTTGTATAGTATCAAGATGGAACATTAAACTAGATTCAATTCAAAGCATTTCCTTTCACTTTCCACTCTGTAACCAAATTCACCCCGTCACACACCTGTCATTCTTGCTCACTGCCGAAGATGGAATACTCCATTAGAGTCCTGCCTTCCTTCATTCTAGGCTTCCTTCCTTGGCATACTCTCCAGCTGTTTCCCTGTATCTCAATTCCTCCACTGTCCTCAGAAACATCTCCAGTACTTCTCTGTTTCTAAATACTAGACGTTTCCTTCACACACCAGCTTAAACTGTTTTCCCCCTGCAGCCCTCTCACTTGGGAGCTGAGTTTTCTGCCATATTTTATCCCACACACCTCAGGGTTCTGAAGTTCTTACTTCCTTCTTTAAGGATTACCACACCTCTGCTCATCCTCCCTACAGGCATCTATAAACCTCCAGGTCACCTGCTCACTCCTTATAATCTCTGATTCCTGGATCACTGTCACTGTCATCTTCCAAGATAAATCCTGCTGTTTTCCTAGACGTTTTCAACACTGACATGGATGACTTCCCCAAGCTCTCATTTCTAAAAACCTCTCCTCTTCTGCTGCCCAACTTCCATACCGTAACTGGCATCTTGCCATCACCCAGGAATCTCAAAGTAGGAATCTTATTCTTACATACAACCTCTCTCATTTACCTATTCTGTACATGTTAATTCCTTTACTCCATCACTATTTATTTTACTCTTTGTTGATAAGACTCTCTCCTTGACAAAATTCTAATCAGGCTTCTCTGAGTCCTCTTTCTGACTAAGCCTCAACTTTGACCTACACAAACTACAGACTGAGCACAAATGACACCTGCCCTCTCCACTTCGAACACTGGGATAGTTCCAACAGCTTAGGATGACCCCAGCCCCACTTAAAGTGCCTGTCTGAGAAAAACGTTCAGTGCTACAGGGGAATTTGTTATTTGTTCCGCCAAAACTTGCTGATAGACAGAGGGATCTCTGAAGCCCTCTTTAGAGCAGTTACTTTAGGAAGCTTATAATTATAAATCTCTTCTCTTTCCCTGATGCAATTTTCTGTCACCCGTAACTGTCATCTCAAGAACCCAAGATTTGGTGCCAGCTAGTTAACCCAGATAGGTTTCACATTAATCAAACTCACCTATCCCTCTTAGCTCATTTCCCCTCCTTGCTTCCTCATGCTCTCTTTTAAATGCCCAGTCATCTATGCATGAATTGAAGTCAAGTCCAGATCTTGCTGAACTCCTTCCCCATTGCAACAGTAGTGCTGAATAAAATCTACCCTTACCTCTTTAACTAGTGTTTCACTCTGCTTAGCTTTGACAAGGTACTTCTATGTAATACATATGCCTTGCCATCATTAACTTGTTCCCGCAGCTTTCACTATTCTCTTGCTCATAGTCTCAATCTTTGAGGGGGAAAACATCTAAATTTCTTAATACGGTATATAAGTGAATGGGTCTCATCCTTACTTCTATACACTTCTTTCTCTGTGGTCTACGTGCCAACCTTACTCAACGTCTTTCAGTTCCTTAAATTCACTCTGCTCACTTTTAGCCTTTGCCATCCTGGTCCCTCTGCCTGTCCTACTCCTCTCTTCTCCCCTCTCCACTCCTCCTCTCCTGTCTGGAAAACCCTCCTCAATGCTCCCCTCTCTACCGGGTTAGGCGGACCTGCTACCTATTCCCAGGACACCCTGATTTCCTATAACATGGCACTTACCAAACTGTATTGTATTAGCTTGTCTTCTCAGCTACACCACAAGTTCTGTGAGAGCAGGGAAGAATTCTGTCTTGCTTACTACTCTCTGTCCCTAATTCCTGCACAGACACTCGGTTAAGCATATGTTAAATGAGTAACTATTTAGAATCGTTAATGTTCTGTTAGAAAATTCTCACCTGGGGGCCGGCAGGTGGCATGGTTGTTAAGAGTGCTGGACTCCCACATGGCCAGCCATGGATTGAGGCCAGACCTGGCAGCTTGCTTTCTCACTTTCCCTCTCTGTCTCTCACTCTGTCTCTCTCTGGTCAATTAAAATAAATAGATGAATAAATAAAGTTAAATAAAATAATTCAAAAAAAGGAAAATTCTAGCTTGTATGATAAAAATACTTATCACTGCAATCAGCTGAGGCATCTCTGACTCTTTCACAAAACAAATGAAAATAGTGGAAAACAGGACAAAGTCAAATTCGTAAAATTATGGTATGATTCCAACCCCTTCCGCCTATTTGGTTATTTATAAACACAAAATATTTTTCTTGTGTTCCCCAACCTATCTAATTAAAACTAATCCCTTAGTTGAAAGAAATCTTCCCATCTATGGATAATCTTTCATAGGAAATAGCACTGATTTCATATTTGGTTGTGAACATAAAACTATGCCTAAGGTTATTTCATTTCATGCTAAAGTTAAAGCCTGGTTAACTTTTAATTATAAAATCAGTTGTCTGTTGTTTAAAAGTTTGAGACCACTGTCATCATCTTTACTTATTTTTCGGCATAATATGGTACTTACTGATAAATTTGTACTATTGGGAACATACTGATCCTGTTCTCCCAACAACATGTCAATCACAGGGTGCCGTCCATTTTTTATTATAATTTTCCTTTCTTCTTGCAGTGTTGGTCTGCAAAAGGAAGTATGTTTTAATTTGCTAGGTATGGAAAGAGCTTTTTAAAACATCTCTAAGATAGCATGAAAGATTTCAGTACTCTGTTTGTAAGACAGACAACAAAACCTTAAAGACTTTAAGAAAACTGATCCAGAGTTAGACTTTTGAGTGTAAAAATTAAATTTTAACCATAAAATAATAATTGGGAAAATAATTGTTATAATAGCACATTGAGGGACCAGCAGTTAGCGTAATGGCTATGTCAGTGGACTCTCATGTAGTGGACCACGAATCGAGTCCCGGACCCGGTGGCTTAAAACTTACGCAAAAACAAAAAGATAATGATCATTGGGGCCAGCAATAGCATAATGGTTACATCACTAGACTCCCCTGTGGTCAACTGCAGCTCAAGTCCTGGACCTGGCGCTTTAAAACTCATGCCAGGCATGTGTGTGTGTGTGTGTGTGTGTGTGTGTGTGTGTGTGTGCCCAAGATCCTGAGAGGAGAATGGAGAAGAAGGGATTGTGGCGAGGCCATCCCCCCAGGGTTGATTTCTCGCTTTCTGCTTCTCTCTGTCTTTCTGGCAAGCACATGTGCCCTATAGCAAGAACCTCTCCAAAACAAACAAACAAACAAACAGCATGCTGAAGCACAAACGTAGGCAGAGTCTTCAATGGCTCCACTATTATAATCTATCTTTCCAAAATTCTTCTTACTCTTTATTTTTCTACTATTATCTAAGACCAAATCAATGTTTTCATTAGTAAAATAGCAGTTTAGATTATTGCTATTTAAGTTATTTTCAGTAATAAGCATAATAAAAGAAATCTTATAAGATTATTTTAAACTTCATTATTATACTGATTTAAACTATTGGGTTGTTGAAAAAGTCATAATGTATTTTGCATAGGAAAACATAGAAAAAACATGCCATAACTTTTCTGACAACCTAACGTGTTGGAGACAGATGACTTAAACTCTCATATCCTGTGTAAATGAACTATCTTTCTGCAGTTTTTGGTATCTTTCATTTTTTGGATATAGATATTATTGTTTTGTTTTGATGGTGGTATTTTCTTTTTTCAAGCCTTTATCTCTCTTTGTGTCTAAAGCGTAAAGCGTTATCTATTTATCCAGTCTTCAAAGCGCTTCCCAGTTCCCAGTGCTCTCTCCAGAGGTTGCCATGGAGATCATTTGGGTGCCTTACTCTTCTCAAACTTGTTAGATACGTTTATGTTTATATATGTGTCATATTGGTTGTGATTTCATTTAAAAACAGAGTCACACTGAAGTATATCATTTCATAACTACTATTTTTTTTTTAAGTTTTGCTACAGGGCACATGTACTCACTAGAGAAGGAGAAAGGAGAGGGAGGGAGGGAGAGAGAGAGAGAGAGAGAGAAATCACTCACTCCCACCCCAGGGATGATGGCCATGCAGCAATCCCTTCTCCTTCATTCTCCTCCCAGGATTTTAGGCCTATATGCACATGTGCCCAGGGTGTTTTTCAAATTGCTGGATCTGGGACTTGAACTGTGCAGCTGGCCATTTGGGATCCAGCTGCCTTAACTACTACACCACCAACTGACCCTCCATAACTACTTTCCAAAAACTCAATAGTTTATTTTAATCCTGGGTATACATAAAAATAGATTTTTGCCATTGCACCATCTGGGTGCAACTGACTCTTTAATTTTCAACTTTTTTGTTTTTTAATTTGCCAGAAGGTGTAAGTGCTGGCTAGAGAGCGATAGCAAGGTGGGGAAGGGAGTGAAAAAACAGTCTCCCACGGAGAATAGTTACACTGCCATCCCTTCTCCATTTCTCCCTCCTTTCAGATTTTGGATACACATGCACATACACATATGCTCAGCATATTTCTCAAGCTGCTGGGTTGGGACTTAAACTGTGTGGTCAGTCATGTGAGATCTAATTGTCATGCCACAGGCTGACCTTATTTTTAATATTTTAAAGTCACTTTACAAATAATTTTATATAAGTGAGAATAAAGGTTACCAAAAAAAAAAAAAAAACTCATGTCACATTTCAATAAGATTTAAACATAGGACCAGCAGTTGGCGTAATGGCTATGCCACTGGACTCCCATGTAGTCGATGTGGTTCAAGTCCCGGACCCGGTGACTTAAACTCATGTCAGGCGCATGTGCATGTGTGCCCAAGATCCTGAGAGGAGAATAGAGGAGAAGGGATTGCAGCATGGCCATCCCCCCTGGGGGGTGATTTCTTACTCTCTCTGTTTTTCTGGCGAGTGCATATGCCCTATAGGAAAAAAAAAAAAAAAAAAAAGATTCAAACACACCAAATCTCAAATTCTTATTCCAAATTTCCCTGATTTATGAGGCATATGTAACTGAAATGAGCAATTAATTTAATGTAATTGCTCATCAGCTGTCACACATGCAAACTGGAACATATTCACTTTTAAATTCTAAAATCGAATGTCTATGCATCTCTAACGGCCCTAGTTCATTATTTCTGAGTCTTCCCACACTTACACTGAAAACACAGCATTACCTAAAGAATTTCTTGAATATCCTCTGATAGCTCATAATTCTCATAAAGAAAGAACAGTCACCTTCTTTGCTCCATAACTGCAAAACATTTTTAAATGTTTTGATAACAAAGTGTAGGAAATATAGAAAAAAATGGTATCACCAAAGAATCCAAAATGGACCTTAAATTAATACAAGGGGCGGGACCAGCTGTTAGTGTAATGGCTATGTCGCTGGACTCCCATGTAGTTGACCGCGGTTCGAGTCTTGGACCCAGTGGCTTAAACTCATGCCGGGCATGTGTGCATGCGTGCCCAAGGTCCAGAGAGGAGAATGGAGGAGAAGGGATTGCGGCATGGCCGTCCCCCTGGGGGGTGATTTCTCGCTTTCTGTCTCTCTGTCTCTCTAGCGAGTGCATGTGCCCTATAGCAAAAACCTCAAAAAAAAAAATTAAAACAAGGGGCCCAATGCATCCATATGATAAATGTAAGACAGAATGAATTTTATTCTTTTTAAAAGAAAACTAGTGGGCCAACCTCACGGTGCAATTTTTAAGCACATAATATCAAGAGCCAGCACCAGATTTGAATCATGTTCAGTTGTAGTGGTCAAACATCAGCCCAAGTGGCTTAAAAAACAGGCTGTATGCATGTACACGCATGTCCAAAGTCCTAATGGGAAGGTGGAACGGAGGAAAAAGGACTGCGGCATGACCACGCTCCACTGGGAGGTTCTCTCTCTCTCAGGCAAAAGCATGTACCCTCTGGCAAGTGAAGAAAAGGAGAATAAAGGTTTTCTTTGTATTTTAGAAAACCTTTAAGAATCTTAAATTAGGTCCAGTGGTCTCTTATGATATGGTACACTCAAGATTAAGGACCATTTCTCAAACTTCAGCACTTTTGAAGCTACAGCATAGATGGGTCCATGGCTGAACACTTAGACCGCATCTAAATATTCACGTTCATAAACTGTGCTGCAAACAGTCCTACACATGCCTCCATGTGTGCGTCCCAATGTTTCTCTAAGCTGGAGTAAATTCTTGACATAGTACAAGTACTTCTTATTATACAAATTTACCTTCTCACCAGCAGGACACAGAAGGTGACTTGTTTCATACCCTCACCTAGAGTTGCTATTATCAACCTTTTCTAGCTTCTGAAAATGTAGTAGGTGAGCAGCAGTAATCTCTTGTTCAAATTTTCACTCATTAAATAATTTTGTTAAAGGTTTTTACCATAGGGCAGGTGTGCTTGAAGGAAAGAGACAGAGAAAGGGATGGTCATACCACAATCCCTTCTCCTCCATTTCCTCTCTGGATTTTTTGGTACACACACACACATACACACACCCAGGGTGATTTTCAAGTTGCCAGGTCCAGGGCTTGAAGCACAATCTATCATGTGGGAGTCCAGCGCCTTAACCACCACATCACCTGCTAGTCCCCTCACACTCATTAATTACTAAAGTAAGATATTTCTTATTGTTTCTTGGTCATTTGTAAGTCTTTTTATGCATAACATATCATCAATGACCTCACATTCTCTGACTGAGAACATGTGACAAATATATTTCCAAGCTTACTCGTCACACTAAGAAATACTACTTTCCTAAATGAATGAATTCTTAAATACATCTAGCTGGGGGCTGGATAGTGGCACAGCAATAACATGGGATGCTCTGTGAGACTGAGCCATGCGGGAAGGTTCTGGGTTCATGTGCTGAGACCTTTCTATGCCAGTCACACACAGGTGCCCGTGACCCAGAAATAGCTGCAGGATGGGTGTGGATCACAGCGTCAGGACTCTGTTGGGGTGCTGTCTCTCTGTCTCTCTCAACCCATAAAGGAAATAAATAAACTTAAATATGTGGGTGTATATATTAGGTCAGTGGGAAAGTCATGATGTATTTTCCTATGTTTTTCTGTATAAAATGTGTCATGACTTTACTGACAACCCAATACATATATATGACTAATAAAATCCCAAGAATGTACTCTTCTTTTTAAGTCATGAGAGAATACACGAAAGGGAACAGCAGATGGCTTAATGGTTGCATCACTGGACTCCCACGTACCTGACCACGCTCGAGTCCCAGGCCCAGCGGCTTAAAAACTCATGCCAGGCACATGTGCGTGTGTGCCCAAGATCCCGAAAGGAAAATGGAGGAGAAGGGATTATGGCATGGCCAGCCCACCTGGAGGGATGATTTCTCCCTTTCTGTCTCTCTGGTGAGCACACACTCCCTATAGCAAAAATCTCTCTCTCAAAAGAAAAGGAAAAGAACAAGTGAAACTGAGAGTGAGAATGAGAGAGACAGAGAGAAACAGAGGAGGAGGAGCACCCTCCACAGGGCCTATTCACACTGAGATCTCCTTCCTCCAAACCTCCAGCATGTCAGATCATGGGCACTTGTGTGTGTGCCCAGCATGTTGCAGACTATCAAGGCCAGGAATTCAAGCCACGTGGCTGGTGCCCATTTCCTCCTGTGTAACATATTACTGCCATGCCTTGGAACTGGCCCCTCAAAATGTCAAGAGATCTTGACTCAGGTACCTCCAGAGTAAATCACCTGAAATCATCCATCAGAAAGAGACGCTTAAAAATACAAGAAAAGATCATTTGGGATCATAAAGTATACTTCTATGCATAAGATTTTTACCTAGATGGGTTATAAATTTAATGTAAAAAAAAATGAAAGTAACAAAAAAGCGTTGGTGTTATCAATTTTATAATAAAATTTGAGGTGTTCTGCCAAGTGAAATCAACATATCTTATTCATGACATTGATATCACTTCCCAGGAAGATTTTCAGTTTAGAAATAAATTTTGAGTAATTTGTTCTGCTCTAAAATTTTCACTGACTTATTCTGTAGCTATCAAAATTATATAATGATATAACACTTCCTGACAGAGTAAGAAGCAAAGGATAATTCAGAGCTGGGATTTTATACTCAGAACAGTTATCGCATGAAAGATAAGAAAAGCACACTAATGTTATATCAGTGAGGGGGAAAGAAGTGAGGAAATCTAAACACTTCCTGGAAAGAATGATCACAGATACACACCCCCTCCCCATCCGATCAGTCCTTTCTTGTCTAATTGAGCTTTTATAATTACAAAGTTTTCAAGTCAAAACCAACAAATGAGTCAAGCTTTACATAAATATCACCCACATATACTTAAAAACTAAAACGTAACATTCACTTTAGAGTTATATTGAATATCAGTGAGAGACCAAGCAATAAAAGAACTTGTGAATTTTTAAATCAAGCTGTATGTGTATGACATTCAGCCTCACCAAGAGTTTAACACATTTGAGTAAACGTTCTATTTTATAAGAGACATTAACTGAATAATGACATCTCATCTAAAATTGATAAAGGTGGGGAATGGAAATACCTGCAGTACTCTCCCTGCTTAGCAACCTTTGCCAGGGAGAAAATGCAGTCCACAGTTGCTAGGTGATGCACGGCTTTACACAAGGAGTGATAATGTTGGCTGAAATTCCTACAGAAGCAATAACAACAACAACAAAGCGAGAAAATTAACTTTTTAACCATTCTGCTTTACTATAAGTAACCAAATCGCTCTAATTAGCTAATGTAAGCATAAACAAAACAATCAAGCTCACTAACAGTTAATACATGGAAAATGACATTGATCTCCTTTTCTTTTAATGTAACAACTAGATTACTGAGGCATCTTTGTGTTTGGTTAGGAATGTAATTTTATAAATTTTAAAAGCTTCCATCTAAAGATGTCTACTATTAATACCATATTATAATTTCATCTGACAATGACATTTCAACTTAGATGTAATTAACACAAATGTAGCAATCATTTTATTTAGCTTCAATAACATCATAAACTATTGGATGGGTTGACTTCCCTGTATGCATGTTCTTCATAGCATTGTCCAAACCTGGAACAAGAGCTTGTTCCATTCCTTTCTCTCACACAAACTCAAGCTTCTCGAACACAGAACCCACATCTTTCTGATTTCCCTAAGGTCTACTCCATAATCTTGCACAGAATCAATATTGCAATAAATATTAGTTGAAGGCAAGCAAGTAAAAAAGTATTTTGTCAGTTGTCTTTAACTATCTTATTTATACAGCATGTAAATGTTAAGTTTCAGATTTGTTTTGTAAAAGACACAGGACCAGCAGTTAGCGTAATGGCTATGTCACTGGATTCCCATGTAGTCAACACGACTGCGGTTTGAGTCCTGGACCGGGTGGCTTAAACTCATGCCGGGCGCGTACGCGTGCATGCCCAAGATCCCAAGAGGAGAATGGAGGAGAAGGGATTGTGGCATGGCCATCCCCCTGGGGGGAGATTTCTTGCTTTCTGTCTCTCTGTCTCTCTCTGTCTTTCTGGCGAGCGCACACGCCCTATAGCAAAAACCTCTCTAAAGAAAAACAAAAACAAAAAGATAATGATCATTGGGGCCAGCAATAGCATAATGGTTACATCACTAGACTCCCCTGTGGTCAACTGCAGTTCAAGTCCTGGACCTGGTGCTTTAAAACTCATGCCAGGCATGTGTGTGTGTGTGTGTGTGTGTGTGTGTGTGTGTGTGTGCGCCCAAGATCCTGAGAGGAGAAAGGAGAAGAAGAAGGGATTGCAGCATGGTCATATTCCTGAGGGGTGATTTCTCACTTTCTGTCTCTCTGTCTCCCCAGCGAGCAAATGCTCCCTATGAAAAATCTCTAAAAAATAAAAATAAAAAAAATAATGGTCACTTATTAAATCTTCGGCTAATTAAAACTCTAATACCTGGTGATCTAAAAGGTTAAAAGACTTACTAAAAGATTTATTTAAGAAAAGTCTTTAGCTCAAGGAGGGGATGTAATGATGATTAACTGTAACTAGGTCCAAGAAAGCTGATGGGAAAACCAACATTTATTACTAGTCAAAGATTTTGAAGAGGCACCTAAGTTATTTCTTTATAACAGTCACTAAGATAGGTCTTCATTTCCTAAATTTTACAAATAGAGTTTGTTATTAGCTTAAGGTCATGTGACTATTACACAACAAAGCTTAGATTTAAACTGCGACTCTTTATACCCTAACTTCCTAGTGTAATTTTACAGACTCCTGCCTGTATCTTTTCTTATTTTGTACATATACAAAAATAAAATAGAAATAAGATAAGGAGCCTAATTTCTGCATAGAATCAGTGTAGAGAAGCTCAGATATTCCTTCAATCCTTTTAAAGAAGATCTAAAAGAAAAAAAAGTTGAAAAATATTATATTGAATGACACTTACGAAGTATTTCTTGGGCTAGCCTCATGGCCTGGTAGTTAAGGGAACCAGATCCTACATGGCTGACTACACAGATCAAATCCTGGCCATAGTGGCTTCAAAAATATGCTGTGTGTGTACATGTGCTCCTGCTGAAAACTCCAACATGATGAAGACAGAGAAGGGACTGCAGTGTGACCATGTCGCATGAGGGGGTGCTCTCTTCCCCTTCATCTGTCTCTCTGGCTTCTTGCGAATTCTTTTTTTAAATTTCTCTGTTATAGAGAAAATATCTATAACTGAGATTTAGTGTTTGCTACTTAAATCTAAAGGTTTTTAAGAGTGCTTTCTAGCTTGAAAGGATACTCAGATTAAGCTCTGAGAAGATCAGATATTTCTATATAATCACTATCTTTAAGTTTAAAGGAAAAACCTGTAATTTATTTTTCTAGTATTATAATAATACATAATAATATTCTATACAAATGATGTTTTCCAAATATTTGAAGCATTTTTAAGTAGCCAACTTTTTTTGTGTGTTAAACTGTATGTGAATTGAAACATATACCTTTTTGTCTGGGTAGACAGAGTATAATGAATGTAAATTTACCTTTCTTCACGAACTTAAAAGTTCATCGAAACAAATAATATGGATCTCACTAACAGTATTTGAGTCTGTACAAAATTCTAAGGCTACAGGGAACTGGCCCCAGGCATCAGACCAGTAGCTTTCAGTTGCCACCAAAATGTCTTTTAGTTGGTTTTTTTTTAATTATTTATTTAATTTGATTTATTATTATTGCTATTATTTTAATTTGCTAGAGGGCACAAGCCCTCACCAGAGAGAAACAGAGAGAGAAAAAAAGGAGAAAGTAAGAAAGCAAGCTGCCAGGTCTGGACCCAAACTCCGGTCGGCTATGTGGGAGTCCAGTGCCCTAGCCACCACGTCAACTGCTGACCCCAAAAGTGTCTCCGAGTTTTAAAGATGCCATGTGTTAGGTGGACCTAATTCTCCTGGGTAGTTGTCCTCTGATGTGTTTTTGTCACTCCAGGTCTATCGTTGATTTTAGAACTGACCACTCATTGACCCTGTGGACTCTGGCCTATGCTGTCTCTGTTCTGATTCGTGATCCACAGGGTATTTCTATCCTGGTACTTTCTCTTTTGCCAGGAAGCAGCCATATTTGATGTTTCTGTCGTTGCCTCTCTGGACATGAATCACAAAGTATGCTAGCACTAACAAAGAGTTCATTTTTTTTCTTACTCTCATTCCCTCCATTTTCAGGTCTTATCCAGGCCACAAAAATATTAATTCCCTACTACCCAGCAGCCTGGGGTTTAGGGTAACTGTCCCTATTGATCTTCCAATTTCTGGGATGAATATGAATGACACAGCTCTCAGTAGGTACCATTTCAGTTAGTAGAACAAAAAACAAGGAGGGACAAGGTCATTTTGATATAGACAGCAATGTTCTTTTTCATGCAATGACATAAATAAGATGTGAATAAAATGAAAGACTGTCATAAACTGTAAGCATCATCATAACTCTCAAGAATCCTTGTTTGACCTCTAGGTCTTTGTCCATTTGCTACACCTTGCCAAATTTCAAAGAAATTATTCATAATTAGGAAAATGACAAGTTGAAAAAATGGGCAATTCAGGTAACAACCTGACAGACTAGGTTTATATGTTAACCACATGCAACTTTATTTGGTGCTATGAACCAATTTAAGGATGAAGTCAAAGTGCTATGATTTTAATCTCTGGCCAAAAGATATTGCTGGGTGGGACCAGCAAATGGTGTAATGGCTAAGCCACTGGATTCCCACATGGCCAACTATGGTTAAAGTCCCAGACCTAGTGGCTTGAAACTCACACTGGGCATGTCTACACGCATGCCCAAAATCCCAAGAGAAGAATGAAGGAGAAGGGACTGCAGTGTGGCCATCCCCCCTGGGGGTCATTTCTTGCTTTCTGTCTCTCTGTTTCTCTCTGTCTTGCCAGTGAGCACACACACACCCTATAGTGAAAATAATTCTCTTATAAAAGAAAAAGAGATATTGCTGGGTCCATGGGATGCAGACGGAGACATGGGTTATGAAGCTGCTGTGATGACTAGAGAACCTGACCAAAAAATGTTGCTCAATGAAACCTGAAGTTAGTACAAATGGAAAGTATTTTATTTCTTTATTTGCAAATGCATTTCTAAAATACTTGAGTTATCACATGATAGTATATTTGAACTTTAAAAGAATTTGCAATTGAGAGAACTGTTCAATGTCCACAGTACAACTTCTAGAATACAAAAGAAGGGATATGTTTTGAAAGAAAATTTCACTTAGACTGGAACTTACAGCCTTGATTTCTTGCAACATTTGATCAAAAATAATATGACTAATACACAACAGTACCTCAGAAAGAGACAAATATATTTATATGGCTGATATTTAATCCTCTGATGTCAGGTTCATTGAGGTTAATCATTTTCTTAATGACATCACATTCATACCATCTGGCACCTCAATAAACAGCATGCATCACAGTCAATGCTGCTCTCAAGTGGGGGATTTAGCTGCAAACGCTCTTGATATATTTCAACCAATATTCTTTTTCTTTTTTGGTAAAAATTTTACTATGTTTTTCTTTTCTTTCCTTTTAGCTCCTTTTTTTTTTTTTTTTTTTTTTTTTTGCTCATAGGGTTGTACACTTGCTGGAGAGAGACAGAGAGAGGGATAATGAGAACTCACCCCCGCCCCCAGGGGGATAGCCATGCTGCAATCCTTTCTCCTCCATTCTCTTCTCGGGATTTTGGGTACACACGCACACATGCCCGGCATGTTTTTCAAGCTGCTGGATCTAGGCCTCGAACCAAAGAGCCAGTCATGAGAGATCCAGCATATAAACCACTCATGCCACCTGCTGGCCCATATTTTTTTTTAAGTTATATATGTGTATCATAGAAACTCCTGAAATCATAATTTACAAAGTAATTAAAAACACCGGTAACCTCATCTCCAGAAATAGTTAATGTGAATATACACAGATAAAATTGCAAAATTTAAAAATGTTTTATACTATTTTCTTCACTTAGTAATTAGGGTTGGTCAGTGATTTTTCCCCCAAAGCTTCATGTTTTAGAATTTAGACTTAGTAGGTGGTAACTGGATGTACCCCAAAAGTTCATTTGTCAGGACTTGGTTGTTAACTATAAATGTACTAAGCAAAAAATGTAATCCATCTATGGGGCCTTGAGTGTGACACAGTCATCAGGACAGGGCCTCCATGACTGAGTTCCAGTGTGCGATAAGGAGAGGACACGAGGCAGGAGAGGCCGTGTGGACACAGAACACGCACTGCTCTGCCCTGCTCAAGGTTCCACCTTCCTCCATTCTGTGATGCCTTCAGACAGGGATTTCTGTTTAGAGTGAAGCCTGAAGATTCACCATGGGCTGGCTTAACAGATTGAGGGCAAAGGGCACTCGCCTAAGGGTCACACAGCTGGGCTGAACCTGGCTGCAGCATCTACCCTTGTTATAGGCAGAAAAACATCATAAGCCCCATGTTCTTCTTGATGTTATACTTAATGTCAGCTCTCTCTCAGCAGCTCTCAACTACAGCAAAGGGGTGGTTACGATGGAAACAGAGCTCTCCTGGGTTCACCTGCTATCAGGGCCCAGTCAGATGGCTAATACCATAAGAACAGAGGGAGGTAACAGCATGTTCGTGTCCAGAAGAAGAAAGGACAGGGCAAACGGGTATTTCCAAGGGAAAAATGACAGTTAAGAACTTGATAACAGGGCCAGAAGATGATGTAGTGATTACATTGCTGGACTCCCACATGGCCGACCATGGTTTGAGTCCCAGACCCGGTGGGACTGGGGGCATGTGTATGAGTGTACAAGATCCCAGGAGGAGAATGAAAGAGGAGGATTTATAGCGTGGCCATCCCCTCTGGGGCGGGGGGGGGGGGGGGGGGGGGGGGGGGGGGGGGGGGGGGCGGGTGACTTCTCACTTTCCCTCTCACTCTCTCTGTCTCTGTCTCTCTCTCTTTCTGGTGAGCACACACATCCTAAGGCAAAAATCTAAAACAAAACAAAACAAAAAAACACTTGGTAATAGAGAAGAAAAAAATAATCAAGAATAACACTAAGTTTTTAGAGCTGGAAACCTGAACTTTCTATAGTCTGGAACAATGAGAACATAGTACAAGCAAGATGTGTAAATACAGAAATCACATCTGCTCTAAGTAGAATAAACATGGAATTACCTCACCAAATCCTAGGACCCTTGCAGAACGTGGCCCTTGAAGCTTGAAAGGTGTTATTTTAGTCCAATTTTCAAGTTTTTGGAGATTCTACTGAGGAAAACTCCAAGAGAACTGAAAGCCTGAAAGGCCCTGAAAGCCCTTCAATGGAAAACCAAAAGCAAACTGGGAAAGGAACTGAATAGACAAAATTTCCATCCCTGGATTCAAGACTCTTGAGTCAAGGTAATCTCAAAAGATTCAGGATAAGTAAAATGAACCTCCTCCTGGTCTTATCATTAAAAACTCATCTGGGCAAAAAGAGCTTGATACTTACTTACTACCTTTTAAAAACTCTCACCTAATACCTTTTCTGTTCTTTTTCTTTTCCCTTCAATTGTCAGGTTGTTTTCTTTAAATACAGAATGAAGTTCCCGAAACTGAAATTTTTTTTTCTTTTTTTAATTTTGAGAGAGAGATTTTAGCTATAGGGCGAAACACTGGCTGGAGAAAGAGAGAGAAAGAAAGCAAGAAATCACCTCCCAGAAAGCTGGCCGTGACGCAATCCCTTCTCCTCCCAGAATCCCAGATCCACAACCGGCATATTTCAAGCCAAAGGGTCCAGGACTCAAACCACAACTGGGAGTCCAGTGCCTCAACTACCATGCCACCTGTTGGTCCCCTAAAACTGAATTTTTACTGTTACGTTTTTGAAGAAATAGACAGGGATTTCTGTTTAGAGTGAAGCCTAAAGATTCACCATGGGCTGGCTTAACAGATTGAGGGCAAAGGGCACTCGCCTAAGGGTCACACAGCTGGGCTGAACCTGGCTGCAGCATCTACCCTTGTTATAGGCAGCTTTCTTACTATATCTGCATCTCATTTTATTAATTTATAATTGGGTGTGATGATAATATTTAGCTTCACAGGCTTCATGTGAGAAATAATAATTAATGTATATATACACATATATACATATATATATACACACACACACACATTTGTATATATAGAGAGAACCATTTTATATATACACACACACACATATATAAGCTATGCGCTATTCAACAAATGTGGTAAAATATTAACATTTGGTAAATCTAGGAGAAGGGCGTATAGGTGATTATTTCAACTTTCCCATAGATTTAAAATCTTTCAAAATAAAAAGGTGGGGTGAGGGGTATTACAAAATAAGAAAAAATTAAATAGAGATGATAGAAAAAAACAACTAACCCATATTTGTCCAATAAAAATGGTAGTACAGTAACAATAAAGTATATTTGGTCTCTCACCAAAGACTAAAATGAACTTACATTTCAATGATTAAACATAAAACCAGAGAACACATGTACTCAACTACTTTATGGCAGGTCACAAGCAGTAATCTCTACTTTTCTTTTAGATGGAAAGATTTTCCGGTCTATTTCTCATAGCAAAAATGATTACATTTTTCATTGTAAACTCACTCTAGAAAATCAAGCCATTCAGCACGGCAGTCAAGGACTAGCTGCTCCCGGAGCTGATTCAGATGTCTGTAATTTTCTACAATAAAAGGAGAGTGAAAGCGGCTCACAGCTTTTGTGCTAGAAGAGGGGGGAGAACACAAACAGGAAATCAAGGTTACTAAGACATCAGTAATACCATCACTTCAGAAAATTAAAGCAGCTATTTATTATTCGCTGATGAACCTTGAAAGTAAACAGCTGTAAATAGAGAACATTCTTTAACTATGGTCCTACATTGTATTGATTCTGAAGATGATGACTTCATTCAGGAAGCTTTTTAAATGCTTTTCAAATTATATCCATATGGCCCACTCAGTTTAGAATTTTTATTTCATAGGCAAACGGCTTTTTTTACCTTTAATTTATACTAAATAAAAATGCTTGGGTTTTCTTGTCTTTAAGATTATGGCAAAATGAGGAGTGGAAAAGCTAAGAGGTGGATAAACTGATGAAGCTCATAGTATTCCTTGTATTTTGTATTTTTCTATATGATTGAAGTAGTTCAGTGTGGGGGGGAGGGGATATTAAGACATCACAAGTAGTAGTAGTGAATAGGAATAGTGTGCTAATTCCAGAGGGAATCAAAAAGAAGAGTTCTTCATGATCTTACAGTAGACTCAGTGGCCCTGGATGGGAAGAAATACAATACCACATGCTCTTCTTCTGGGCTTCAGCGTAATTTCTACTCTCTTCATCAAGAAGCCACAGAACACAAAGGAAAAAGACTATTGGCCTCCAGCCAGAGAAGCTCAGGCCAAGGCTCCAATCCTGCCACTTACTAGCTATGCGAACTTTGGGCCAATAGAGCTGACCTCTAAACATCACTTTCTTCATGTAAAAAATAGAGAAAACAATAGTATTTACCTCACAAGTACTGTTGAGAGAATCAGAAACAGTCCTTATAAGAGTACCTGCTGTAAATTCTCAATAAATGCCAGCTGTTGTTTTGTGTGGTGGTTATTTCTGTTTTGTTTTGTTTTTAATCACTGAGAACCACCAGTGGTGTGGTTGCTAAGATGGCTGGATCCCACCTGGCCAATTGTGTGGTTGGAGTCCTGGATCTGCGCAGCTTGAAAAACACACTAGGCACATGTGCGTGTGTACCCAAAATCCCAAGAGGAAAGTGGAGAAGGGAAGTGATTTCTCACTCTTTCTCTCACTCTCTCTGCCTTTCTTCAGCAAGTGCACACGCTCTAAAGCAAAACTTTTAAAAAAAAAAAAAATTGCCAGAGGCACATGTAATCACTCAGCAACAAAGAGACAGAGAGAGGGGAATGAATGCATCCCCGGATGGGGCACGATCATGACAAAAATCCCTTCTCCATTTCTCCACCCTGTTGAAATTTGGAGTGTGCACAGGTGCCCAGCATGCTTGTCAAGCTGGTGGAGTTGGAATCTGAACTTCAGTCAGCCCTGTGGGATCTGGCCCCTGTAACTCCCACACAATGGGGCCGCCCAGTTCCTGCTGTTAATGCTATCATTACTATGAAACTATTCAGGAGGAAAAGATCAGGATGTATCTTGACCACTGTCTGTTCCTCTCCCCCTGTAACACACTGTCCAATTATCTTTACTCGATAAACTATTAGATTCAGTGGGGGCCTTTCACATTCAAAATCAGACTGATGATGTGTTAACCTATCCTTGCCCGATGACCAAACGGATAAAAACTCCAATGAACCTTTCCAAAACCATCGTATTCATTCACTCAATTCAGATTATTGAATGTTAGAAAGCTGCTGGCACTGATTTTTGCCTTGCTTGCTGCTTTTAAATGACATCACTGACTTCCATGCAAACACATTTATCGTAGCTTTCTCTTTGGACAAAATTCATTTAGTGAGAATTGTCAGTTACTGTTCTAGATAGCATAATATCTAGACTTTCAGTAATTTCTCTTCATAAAGCACATTTCCATTCCTTAGTTATAATATGGGACAGAGTAGATAAAGGAGGAGTGCCTGCAAGGAGAGAAAATATCCCATAAAACCAAAAATATTAAATTCTAAAGTACAGCTTTTGGTAGCATGGGTGGGGGAAAGAACGGTATTAGAGCTAAAGAAACTCTTGCTTGTGTTGTCAGCATCTGTTGCTATGGCAACAGATAATACCTTTTTTCAATGAATAATTATGGACATACCATGTCAAAATCTTAGGCGAACAGGGTATTTTCATCTCAGGTTCGTGAAAACTTATTAATACAATACAAATAGATATTTCACAAAGGATACTACACATAGAAATACAGACTTGTCTAATTTACTTCTTTAAATGAGTCCCCTGATGGGGATTAATGCCTGACCAAGGAGGAAAGGCAGAATTGCAATAGGGTTATCTTACTTTGTTTTTGATTAATACATTTTCATCAATCCATGATATAAGTTACCACACAAAGATGTAAGAACTATTCTAACTATGTGCCAAGGAAAGCATTAGGAATAAAGAAATGCAGGGCTCAGTGAGGCAGAAAATGAAATTTCAGCTTCTTACAAGAAAAATGTCAGGCATAGCATTCATCAAGAAGTTCAAGCAACCAAATTAATTGCACAACTGAAGTTTCAACTTCTTTTCCATGACTACTCTGAACTATAAGAATAAAAGAGTAATTTGCAAAATGAGAAAACAAATGTACACAAACAAGATAACCTTTTGAAAAAAATCTTTTTAAGTAAATGATAAAGAATTTAAAATAATTATATCTGATTAAGAGTTCTACAAGAAATCTGAAGTTCTCTAAGAAAACAAGAATGCAGCTATTATTAGTCCAGTAATATAGAGGTATATGGATGTCACTATAATTCATGTTAATAGAAACAAAATGTATTTGTAAACCTACCTTCCAACCTTAATCCAATCAGTTGGTATACAAGATACAGCAGAGTTCTTTATTTCAATCATAAACTAAAATAAAATAAATGAACAATTAGACATTTACATGATTAAACATTTTATTGTTTTATATATGTGTGTGTGTGTGATATATTATATACACACCTTTTTTTAGTTTTTGCTATAGGGCATGTGTACTCACCAAAGACAGAGAGAGCAAGAGAGAAGGAAAGTGAGAAATCACCCCTAGAGGGATGGCCACACTGTAATCCCCTCTCCTCTAGTCTTCTCTTGGGATTTTGGGCATGCATGCACTCACATCTGGAGTGAATTTCAAGCCACCGGGTCTGGAACTTGAACTACACAGTCGGCCATGTGGGATCCTGCCCTCTTAACCTCCACACTACCTGCTGGTCCACAACTATATTAGGTTATAGGGAAAGTCATGACATGTTTTTCCATGCAAAAGTGTGTCATGACACTCCTGATGACCCAATACATATATATTTTTTTCTTTAAGTATTTTTGCCATAAGGTGTGTGTGCTTGCCAGAGAGAGACAGAAAGAGAGAGGGAAATTGAGAAATCAGCCCCCCCAGGGAAGATAGCTACACTACAAACCCTTCTCCTCTGGTCTCCTCTCAGAATTTTGGGCACACAAACATGCCAGATGTGATTTTCAAGTGCTGGTTTCAGGACTTGAACCATGGTCAGCCATGTGAGAGTCTAGTGCTTTAACCACCATACCATCTGCTGGCCCCATATTCTTGAAAAGCTTCCTCAAAATTGAGATACAATAGTTTGGGACCAGCAGTTAGTGTAATGGCTATGTTGCTGGACTCCCATGTAGTTGACTGTGGTTCGAGTCCTGGACCCGGTGGCTTAAAACTCACGCCAAGGGCATGTGTGTACGTGCCCAAGATCCTGAGAGGAGAATGGAGGAGAAGGGATTGTGGTGTGGTCATCCCCCCTGGGGGGTGATTTCTCTCTTTCTGTCCCTCTGTCTCTCTCTGTCTGGTGAGCACACATGCCCTATAGCAAAAAAAAAAACTCTCAAAAAAAAGAGAAAAAAAAATTGAGATACAATAGTTTAATAAATATTGTACCAAATACTCAAGGTAAATCCAGTATTGTTCTTGGGAAAGATTTTATATGTCAATATAGCCAAATATTATTAATTAGGGTTTTAATACTTGGTAAAAAGTAGAAATTATATTGAGTAAAAAGTCTGTAATAAAGGATATAACTCAGAGATTTAATGTTTATAATATTACTATGTGCATACTGTGAATAATGATTTTTCCACTAATAATCCCTTTTCATTTATTAGTGTCCATTTATCTTTTTTTAAGAATTTATTTAATTTTATTTATTATTATTTTTTAATTTGACCAGAGAGAGAGGGAAAGAGAGAAAGCAGACTGCCGGGTCTGATACTCGAACCATGATTGACCAGTGGGAAACCAGTACCTCAACCACCGTGCCACTTGCCAGGCCTGAGTATCTATTTATCTTGAGAATTACTCAAATAAGACTGAATTTCTATCTTAAAATAGTCAGTTATTAGCTGTTATACCAGTTTAAGTTTGGCCCTTCCCCTATTTTCAACAGAAGAGCTATACTTAGTAATAGCTTTTTAACCAAGAACCTAAATGCTGTAAGAGTATCCCCATAAGGAAAGTTACCCAATTACTATGAGGGGAAGATATTTATCCCTCAATAAGAGTTTTCACTTTTATAAACCATATCTTTATAGAGTCAACTAGGTTCTACAAGGAATCATCTCTGAAATTAGCCAGAAAGCAAGTCAAGTCAAGTTTTTGTATTGTACCTTTCATTTTTAGCATCATATATATATATATATATATATATATATGTATATATATATATAAAATGTAAAAATAAATATATATAAATATATTCGTGTGTATATATATGTGTATTACACACATAAATCTCTCCACAGTGTGCTCTCATCCATAAAATACTACAATTGAATTCGATGTTTTATTTAAACCTATTTTTAAAAATCTATTTGGTGTAGAACAGAACCTAGACGCTCTATGGCTGTTATTAATCTTGAGATAGCTCTGGAACTTTTTCATACTTACCAATTTTATAATATTTACATGCATATAACTTTATATATTTATAATATTCATATTACTAGCAGTATCAACCTAGTTCTTGAGGTTTTTATTCCATTCAGAAAAAAAATATAGTACTCACATTCTTATAATAGAATTGAATAGCTAATTTTAGGAATTTTCATATTTAGCAAAAATTCTGGAACTAACATCCTCTTGTATAGAGAGAAGTTAACAGTTTCAAATCGGCCACACCCAGCTGAGTAGTTAACAGTGAAGATTCTAAAATTAAAGACCCTTTCGCCACAAAAAAATAACTGAATAAAAGCCTTACAAAATAAATACATCAATGGGAAAGTTAAAATCACAAACTACACTAAATAATCCTGCTGTTTGAGAAGACACATTAGTCTTTTTATAAAATAATTCTGGGGGACCAGCAGTTAGCGTAATGGCTATGTCGCTGGACTCCCACGTAGTTGACCGTGGTTCGCGTCCTGGACCTGGTGGCTTAAAACTCATGCCGGGCGCGTGTGCGTGCGTGCCCAAGATCCCGAGAGGAGAATGGATAAGAAGGGATTGCGGCGTGGCCATCCCCCCTGGGGGGTGATTTCTCGCTTTCTGTCTCCCTGTCTCTCTCTGACTGTCTGGCGAGCGCACGCGCCCTATAGCAAAAACCTCAAATAAATAAATAAATAAATAAATAAATAAATAAATAAATAAGATAATTCTGGGACGAGCTATGCCAAAGGCAAACAGCAAAACTCAAGAACACATTGCAGCACTGATACTTGAAAAGATACACACAGATCCATTATGACTAACAGAGTCCACAGGAGTCACTGCTTAAGAGGCAGTGGCAATTCTGAAAGGAAGTCAACAAAAACCAGGAGCACCTTGGGAACAGTCTATAATGCAGCTGTTCAATCTGTAAGCACCAAAGATCTCCAAGGACCATGATTGGTCCAGCGAGCCATCATAGAGTTTCAGAAATAGAGTGAGTGGGCCAGGTGGTAGTGTAGTGTTTAAGGCGACTGGATTCCACACGGTCAACTACATGGTTCAAGTTCCAGACTGCCGGCTTGTAAACTATGTCAGGCCCATGTGCATGCATGCCCAAAATCCCAAGAGAAGAATGGAAGTGAAGGGACTATGGGACTGTGGTGTGACTAGGCCACATTGGGAAGGTGTTGTTTTCTTTCTCTCTCTCTGGCAAGCTCAAGCATTCTCTGGCAAATTAAAACACACACACACACACACACACACACACACACACACAGAAAGAAAGAAAACAGAGTGTCAGTCAGGAAGGCCTACATGGACCTCCTATTTACTAAACCCCTGTAGTCATGTCCTCAGATAGGTGTTGATCCTGTGTGTTCTCTTTTCCCTTTCAGATAGACAGAGAGACAGAAAGTGAGAAATCGCCCCCAGGGGGAATGGTCATGCTGCAATCCCTTCTCCTCCATTCTCCTCTCAGGATCTTGGGCACGCACGCACACACGCCCGGTGTGAGTTTTAAGCCACGGGATCCGGGACGCGAACCGTGGTCGACTACACGGGAATCCAGTGACATAGCCATTATGCTAACTGCTGGTTCCCAGTCAGCCCATTCCTCTTTAGAATTGTCAACTAGCTTTTTTCTCCACTATACTAGCTATAGGGTAGAAAAATATCTTTCTACCCTTTTCAACCATTTTATGAAGGAACAGGTAGACCTTTTATTTAGGATTTTATTGCTAAAGAAATCATGTAAAGAAACTAACAAACACTGGAAAATAGCATATAGCCTAGAGATCTTAGAAAGTTCTCATAGCAACTTTCCCTGTTCTATAGTTTCTGAACTTTGCTTCGCAGGTGTTGATGTTAGAAATCTGTCTTGATTCTCCTAGCAATCTCTCATATTCTCCCAGGATCCAGTTCAGTCTTAGTTAAATGTCAGATATTGTTATCTGAACTATAGCCTGTAGTATCACTGGACTGGAATCTTTGCCAGGTTTGTTGAGATTCTTAAGTCACCCCAGGAATTATTTTCTGTTTCCTTCCACACCACACTTAATTCTCTGTCCTCTCGTTTTTTTTCTCAATCTGTCTTAAGGATTTTCAAATATGTTTTATAGAGAGATAGGATTTTATAGGGAAAGTTTTCCACATTTTAAATATACCAAACAGATTTTTTGATATACTACGCATAACATTTTTTTCTAAAGATTTTTTTCCCCCTCAATATTCCTTTCCTTTTCCTTTAAGAATAACAATATGGGAGATGGCTACTGAACTTGAGCTGTGAAATATTGCTTTCAGGGACTAAAAATGAAGATATTCTACTGAGACTTCTCCCTCCAGATTCATTTCTAGTGGGTAGGGCTACCTCCATATCCTTCTGTCTTTCAGTCTCTCTCTGTCTACCTGTGTCTTCATTCTTTTTTAAGGTAAAGCATTCTCCGGGCTCTCAAGTCCCTCTTTTATTGAGCTAAGTTGTGCCTTTTTCCCTCGCATTTGGGAAAGGCACAAACCCTGAGATGGCTACTGAACTTGGGCTGTGAAATATTGCTTTGGTGTGGCGCAATTGCATCACACAGTTTTCATTATTTGCTTTTTAAAATCAAAATACTTTTTTTATTGTCTTTTCTTTCTTTTTTTTCTTTTCTTTTCTTTTTCTTCTTCTTTCCTCATCTCTAATTCTTTTCCTTTTTCCTTTAACTTCATTCATTGGCTGCTCAACCTCGACGCACTGAGTGTCTTGACAGGTCAAAGTGAACAGTAACCAGGGAACCAGCAGTTAGCATAACGGCTATGTCACTGGACTCCCACGTAGTCGACCACGTGGGAGTCGTGTCCCGGACCCGGTGGCTTAAAACGCACGCCGGGCACATGTGCATGCGTGCCCAAGATCCCGAGAGGAGAATGGAGGAGAGGGGATTGCGGCGTGACCATCCCCCCTGGGGGGTGATTTCTCGCTTTCTGTCTCTATGTCTCTCTCTATCTGTCTGGCGAGCGCACGCGCCCTATAGCGAAAACCTCTCAAAAAAAAAAAAAAAAAAAGTGAACAGTAACCAAACATCTGAATACAATGAGGGTCAGAATATTCCGCTACTGTACCCACTGAATCTGACGCACAAAGAGTGAAAAACGGAACAGAAGAGAGATCGCAAATCACCTCCTCTTGCACGCCTCTGAACACTCAGATTGAACTTCAAGATTTAGGAAGAAACGCACAATCCATCAGATTACCAGAAATCACCACAGGGTCATAAGAAATATGAGAAAGAAGAACCAGCAGTTGGCGTAATGGCTATTTCGCTGGACTCCCATGTAGTCAACTGTGGTTCGATTCTTGGACCTGGTGGCTTAAACTCACGCCAGGCGCATGTGCGTGTGTGCCCAAGATCCCGAGAGTAGAATGGAGGAGAAGGGATTACAACGTGGCCATCCCCCTGGGGAGTGATTTCTCACTTTCTGTCTCTGTCTCTCTTTCTGGCAAGTCCATGTGCCCTATAGCAAAAACCTCTCAAAAAAAAAAAGAAAAGAAATATGAAAAAGAAAGAAAATACCTCTCCTCCAAGGGAAAAGAATAACTCCTCTTCATCCTCAAACAGTACAATAAACTCACGGAAATGTCAGAAAAAGAATTTAGAATATTTATAGTGACAAAGCTAACAGAGATGGAAGAAAAGAAGACAATAAACTGCAGAAGAGGCAGGAGAAAGGAGCCGATAACTTCCAGGAGGAGAGAAGTTTTTGCAAGATCTGAAAGAGGACATATACACCATAAAAAATAATCAGACGGAACTGTTAGAGATGAAGGCTGTGATACAGGAAGTCAAAACCTCCCTCAAAAGTATTAAAAGCAGACTAGATCAAACAGAAAATCAAATCTCAGATATGGAAGATAGAATCGCTGGCCTAGAAAAATCCATGAAGACTGAGAAAATTGCCCCCAAAAATGAGAATAATATACAAGAAATACTAAATACCATTAAACGTCCAAACATCCAGATAATTGGTATCCCAGAAGCAAAGAGACTCATAGGGCATTGATAATCTATTCCATGAAGTCCTGGAAAAAAACTTTCCAAATCTAGAAAGGCATTCAAAGATCCATACCCAAGAAATACAAAGGGCCCCAAATGGAATCAACCCAAGATCTTTTCCAAGACACATTATAGCCATATTGACGAAGACCACAGATAAAGACAAGATACTGAGATTGGCAAGAGAGAAACATCAAGTTACCTACAAAGGATATCTCATCAGGGTTACAGCGGACCTCTAATTGGAAACAATGCGAGCAAGGAAAGAATGGGAAAATATATTCAAAGTGTTAAGGGAAAAGCAATTCCAACCAAGAATACTGTACCTGACAAAATTATCCTTCATATGGGAAGAAAAGATAAGGACATAGATAAACAAAACCTGAAAGAATTTACCAACACCAGACCAGCTCTCCAAAAAGTTCCCAAGGGAGTGCTATACAAGGAGAACTAATACAGACACACAGAAATAAGAGTTCAAAAACAACTAAGAAAATGACCAACTTAATCATAGGGACAAGTCTGACGTTAAATATTATATCCCAGAATTTAATCGGTAAGATCAGACCACAACAAAAGATTAAGTACATGAGACTAAACTGGTGAAATAGAATTTTATGACTTTTGTCTAAAACATTACTAATTTTCTTCTAGGCTTTGTTTTCCCAATTTAAGGATTCTTGTCCTGTCTCGAACTGCCGATGGGTTCACGTACCTACTATCTGAACACAATCCTAACCTGTTTCTTGTTCCTGGCTTTAAGTTTTAGGTAAAGTTCCTTAGCATTTCTTTGATTTTGATTTATTAAAATTAAAACTGCTTCTTTTGAAATTAAAAAATATATTTAAAAATACCTACTTAATGACCGCAGTAAGCTATATAGCATCAGCTAGGTGCTACCTTACAGTATATCCATTTAGCTATGTATATTTCCGCTGACCTTGCTATTGAAAGTAGTTAGATTATTTAAGATACCTTGTGAATCAATAAAATGTAGGGGGAAAAAAAGAATGGAAAGCGACTGTAGACACCTGAGATAGTGTGGGAGGAGGTTGGGAAATGGCAGAGGGTGAGAAATGGGGGGGGGATACATACCCTGAGATAGTGTGAGAGGAGGTTGGGAAATGGCAGAGGGTGAGAAATGGGGGGGGATACATATATGAAACTAGAAATGGAAAATTATTGACGATAACATGTATGATTAAGCCACTATGCAGTATATTCTGGATGGGAAATCATATTTTGTATGCTGTGACTATGCTCAGTGAATGAAAGTAAAATTAATTAATTAAAAATAATTAAAAAAAGAATAATAAGACTTATCACTGCTGCCCTAAACCTAAACACTATGTCAAAATCATATTTGACTCAACGTTAAGAAATAGTTCCCCATATTCATAAAATATGATAGTATCACGGAAGCAATGAACTACAAAAAGCTACATAAGTTTCTCTTTTTATTAGTTCTTTGTGAACCAGTATTTTCAGAGCCAGAGATACTAAGGGCCCAAACAGTGAGGCTTAGTATTCTAATGACTGTATAAAATCTAAGAACAAAGATGAAAAATTAGTGTTGTGAAAACCACAGTGGCTTGACAGTCTGGCACATTTATATGTTTACCTTAGTACTAACAAGATCCATCAGGCTGCGATCACATAGGGCTGCTACTGGACTTTAAAAAGTATTACAATAGCCATATGAATGGAAAGAAAAGGTCAAGACTGAACAGAAAGGTATAAAATAAGAAACACATACCCACAGAAGAGAGTTTTCCTCCCTGCCTCCCTCACTTCTCAGCATTTGATGGAACTATTCTTAGCCCTTTAAGTATCCCTAAACAATTTGCTCATAACTTTAGCTCATTTTCTAAAAAAAAATTTGATTATAATGACCCTGACTACTTATAATTCATTTAGTGTTTCAATGAAGAGAATGACCAATTCTCAAAAAAATTTTTTAAATAATTCTGTATTAATGTACTACTAAAATTCTAGAAGTTGTTAGAAACCAACAAGAGCATATCTAACTATTAATAACTAAGACATTTCTTCCCTCAAACTTAACACTTTAACTTTATAAAGGTAGAATGAGAAGACAACTTATCTCACTGCTAATCATATGTAACACAACACAGTTACTGATCTCCATGCTGTCCTTTTTCTTTTGCCTTTTTTTTTTTTTTTAAAGAATCATTTTATTTTGGGAACAGCAGTTGGCGTAATGGCTATGTCACTGGACTCCCATGTAGATGACTGCGGTTTGAGTCCTGGACCTGGCGGCTTAAACTCACTCTGGGCGCGCGTGTGTGCATGCCCAAGATACCAAGAGGAGAATGGTGGAGAAGGGATTGCAGCATGGCCATCTCCCTTGGGGGGGGGGTGGTTCTCACTTTCTATCTCTCTGTCTCTCTCTCTTTCTGGCAAGCGTACGCACCCTATAACAAAAAAAAAACTCTCCAAAAAAGAATCATTTTATTTTAACTTTATTTATTATTCTTTTCTCTTTTTTGGGAAGTGTTCATTTCTTTTTTAAAATTAATTAATTTATTTGCATTTAATCACATCTTTACAGTGTACAACATATCTTTTTCCAACACAAATACCATCATGTCAGTCAAGTCAAAAATAGTACTCTGTAACTTATCAGCAAATAGCTTCTCACTTTTTGTCAATTAAGCATATTTTTACTCGTTTTTTCCTTCCCATTTCCCCTCTCTCCCTTCCATACAAAACTTTTTTTCTACGCTTTATTTATTCACAAAATACTTTAAACTAAAAATATAGAGCTAAAATCTAGTGACAAGTGCACTGTAATTTTCTTCTGAAACATTTTTTAATTAATTAATTAATTAATTAACATTAATTCTCTGAGCATTGTCACAGCATACAAAATATGATTTCCCACCTAGGATATACTGCATAGTAGCTTAATCATACATGTTGTCATCAATAATTTTATATATATAAACATGTTTTAATAGTATGAGCTCTAAAATGTCTTCATTTATCAAGTGAGCTCCGTGGTGCTGATAATCCCTTGTGTTAATACTTGTGAGTGGAAGAAAATAATGATAAGGTAGAAAAGCTGGGTCAGGCAGAACCCAGACTAGAACAGGGTTTCTGACACTGGGCAACTATCTAACTTCTCCAAACCTTGTTTATTCCAGTAAAACTGGAATAAACACTTTTCGTGATGTTATAAGAATTAAATAAGGGGACCAGCAGATGGCATAATGGTACATAGCTGCATTTCCAAGTGGTCAACCGTGGTTCAAGTCCTGGACTCAGAGGCTTGAAATTCACACTGGGTATGTGTGTGCATGTGCCCAAATTTCTGAAAGGAGAATGAAGGAGAAAGGATTGTGGCGTGGCCATCCCCCCCGGGGGTGATTCGTCACTTTCTGTCTCTCTGGATCTCTCTGTCTCTCTAGTGAGTGCATGCACTCTACAGCAAAACAAACTATTTAAAAAACAATTTAAAAGAAGTGAGTATGTCTAGAGCACTTAGCACCATTCTGGACTTGTACCAGTACTTGAAAAATAATAACTATTTCACTATTATTGTTATTATATGAGTAGCATTAACATAGTGCTTTATGTCTAGAAAGCACTTGCAAGTATTTTAACTTAACTGACCTCCACAATAGTCTCCCAGATGACTCTCCCATGGTTTAGACATGCAGCACGTAAGTAGTAGAACTAACACCTACACTCAGCATTTCTTACTGTAATGCCAAGTAGTTGCTTTCCCACTACGTATCTTTTATTAATAATATTATTAAAACAGACTAGCAGTTGGCATAATGACTATGTCGCTGGACTCCCATGTAGTTGACCGCAGTTCGAGCCCTGGACCCAGTGGCTTAAACTCATGCCGGGCGTGTATGCGTGCGTGCCCAAGATCCTGAGAAGAGAATGGAGGAGAAGGGTTTGTGGCACGGCCATCCCCCCTGGGGGGTGATTTCTCACTTTCTGTCTCTCTATCTCTCTCTTTCTGGTGAGTGCACGTGCTCTATAGCAAAAACATCTCAAAAAAATATATATATATATTTATTATTATTATATAAATATATATGTATATTTATTACATAAATAAATAAATAAATAAATATATTTATTTATTTATTATTAAAGAAGTTTTGATCATCTGGTTTTAACAATAGCCAGAAGAGTGCTCCTCAGATCACTTTTTTTCACTCTGCATGGTCATGACTGCATGACAAATACAAGAGACATAATTAAACATTCGGTGTTTGCCTATTGAAAGACAAACAGAATTAAACATATTGCTAAATCATTTATCTGCCGTAAGAGCTTTAAGCGGAATGCATTATGAAATGTCTTCCTAAGACATCTTAATAATTTCAGTCTAGAAGACATGCTCAAGTAATCAATGGTTAAATCTATTAAATAGCCTGAGATGAATAATCATTTTAAAGAAGATTATCACTCACTGCAGAACTTTTTATTTCAAATAACCATACAGCCAACAATCTTTTAGAAAAACACATGAAGCAATATAAAAAATTTTAAGTGTGAATGGGAATTCAGCTTTTCCCCATCAAAAATAAAAGTATTTTTAAAAATCCTAAATAAAATGTTGGGACCAGCAGTTAGCATAATGGCTATGTCGCTGCACTCCGACGTAGTCGACTGCGGTTCGAGTCCCGGACCCGGTGGCTTAAACTCACGCTGGGCGCGTGTGTGTGCGTGCCCAAGATCCCAAGAGGAGAATGGAGGAGAAGGGATTGCAGCGTGGCCATCCCCTCTAGGGGGTGATTTCTCACTTTCTGTCTCTCTGTCTCTGTCTGTCTGGCGAGCGCACACGCCCTATAGCAAAAAACCTCTCCAAAAAAAAGAAATAAAAGCCTAAATAAAATGTTCATCCTATAAAAATCATTAATAAATTTCAAAGTGGCTATTTTAGTGAAGTAGAATTTCTCAAATTTCCTCAGTTGAAATCTTCATATATTATGAAACATAAGATCTAGAAGTAGCATGCCTCAAGACAAAGAATAGGACCAAAAGGTAACGTCCACACTTAAAAAGCATAGCTCTTCCTTTTCTGGTTCTCATTTGGACATTAATATCAAACTTAAAGCAGAAGTATACATCCCAAAAAACACATTCTAAATAACACCATAAACTTATGAAAGACCACTAGATGTGGATTTTCACTGTAGATTTGTGTTTATAGCTTTCTGTTTTTCTAGCAGCATACTCATGCTAACTTCAAAAGGAAGCCCTGCCATTTAATCACCGAGGGATTCTACCAACAGCAACGGTCCACTTTGTATAGTTTCACCATCTGTAAGCCAGAGATCAAAGACTTACTTCTCTTTCCTGGATCTAGAACAAACGAATTGTAAAAGTAACTATTTGCAATAATCAAGGTTTTCTATAATATAATTTCAGCAGATAACACTAAAACACATGTAACATTAAGTGGTATTACTTTACCATGACACTAATAAAATGCCATCATGAGAATAATTCTTATCAAAATAAGTTATAACAACATATTTTTAAAGAACAAAACAGATAATTGGGGGGGGGAATGACATTTATATTCTATCCTCAGATCTTGATTCACATTTTAAAATAGCTTTTCTACTTGAAGAAAACTAATGCAAAATAAAAGTATGCTTGACATTACCTCCTGTCCTGATACTGTTACATACTGTGCAGAAGGATTTTTTAGTATTTTTCGTATTTCCAGCAAATGTATTTGGATCTTGTCAGTAACTTCTTGAATTTCATCCTTCCTTTTTTTTATTAAGGGGAAATCAGAAAGGTCTTTGAATAATTCAGTTTTATCCCCAGTTCTAAAAAATGAAAACACATATATCAAATCATATTAATTAGATCAGTTATCAATTATTTTTCATAGTATAATGAAAAACCAAAGGGTTGAAAGTCAGGGAAATGTGGTTCTAATTCCAGCTCTGCCACTAAATATTTATGGGTACATTTCTTAACCTCTGAGCACAGACAAAATTACCATAAATCATTTTCATTTTGCAAGTTCAGAATTCCCACAGTGAAACCAAGAGATATAATTAAATATGTGTAGTTTGCCTATTCAGAAAAAAAGACAAATGTAAATGTCAAATCTTTTTTCTTTTATTTATTTACTTTTAAAAATTTGCTATAGGGAGTTCGCATCCCAGACCCGGTGGCTTAAACTCACGCCGGGCAAGTGTGCGTGCGTGCCCAAGATCCCGAGAGGAGAATGGAAGAGAAGGGATTGCAGCGTGGCCATCCCCCCTGGGGGGGTGATTTCTCGCTTTCTGTCTCTCTGTCTGTGTCTGTCTGGCAAGTGCACACACCCTATAGCAAAAACTTCTTCAAAAAACAAAAAAACAAAAAAACAATTTGCTATAGGGTGCACGTTCTCACCAGAAACAGAGAGGCGGGTAGTGGGAAAGCACCCCCTAGGGGGATGGCCACACCACAATCCCTTTTCCTCCATTCTCCTCTTGGGATTTTGAGCATGTGTGTCGACACACCCAGTGTGTTTTTCAAGACACCAAGTCAGGACTTGAACTGTATATTTGGCCACATGGGATCCAGGTGCCTTAACCACCACATCACTGGCTGGCGCCTTTTTTCTTTTATATAGAGTGCTTTGTGGAATGACTACCTTTTAAAGAATAACTGCCTCTACAGATTCTAAATAAAAGGCAGACCATCTTTAATGTCTAGGAAGTGAGTACAAAACACAATTTCTCATGGTTTTGGAGTTAGTAAACTGCTACAACTTGGCTTTACCTGGGAGTTATTTATTTACCATGTAATACCTGCGACAGTGCTGTACCTGTGCTAGGTGGTGAACTACCTCAAGTTTAGACAGCAAAGTGTTACTTCCAGACACAAAGTAAACCTTTTAGTATCCAGTCACTTTCCTAATTACATCTGAGCTCACATAATTTCTATATTATTCTAGTAAAGATTAAAAAATTCACACATTGAGGAGCTAACAGGTGATGAGGTTGTTAAGGTGCTGGACTCCTACATGGCCGACTGAGGTTCAGTCCCAGATCTGGCAGCTTGATTTCTCACTTTCTCTCTCTCTCTCTCTCTCTGGAGAGCACACGTACCCTGTAGCAAATTTAAAATAATAATAATGATAAATAAACTAAATAAATTACTATTTTTTAAAATTTCATACATCATATGGCAAATAAATTATGTTCACAGCTGGAAAGGAAGAATTGAAGGTCTGGTACTTACTTGGCAGCTTGTTCATTAAGTATCTTTAAGTAATGGTCCACTGGACTGAGGAGTTCAGGAATTTCTAAAATTAATGTCCGAAGCAAGTCTGACTGGATATGCGAATTAACTGCAGGTATTAATGCTTGAAATTCTGACTTCAGATGACACAAGGTTTTAACAATCAAGAAGAACTCTTGGGTAGAACACTAAAAAAAGAAATATTTTTTTACCTAAATAGCATAAGACACATGAAAATGAAATTTATTTAATCATCTTTTTAAAGTTAGAATCAAAATAAAGGAAAATGCTAATTTATGAACTAATTAGTTGATATAAAGTATTACTGATACCCTCTAATGTGGTTGAATACTGTGCAATATTTTAAAGCTATAAAGAAAATTATTTGAACCAGGGATAAAAAATGTTAATACTTATTCAAAATTGTTTTTACTTAAAATACGTTCAACAGAGGCTAACTAATGGACTAGTGGTTAAGGAAGCTGAATTCTACATGAATTACTGCAAGGTGCAATTCCTGGACCCACTGGCTTCAAAAACATGTTAGGTGTATGTGCATGTGTGCCCAAAATCTTGAAGGAGAAATGGAAGAAAAGGGATTGTAGTGTGACCATGGCCCTTAGGGGAGTTCTCTCTCTCTCTCTCTCTCTCGCTCTCTCTCTCTCTCTCTCAAGTGTATGTGCCTTCTAAAAAAATTTTTTTAATACCCTGACTACTTTGCAAAAATATAATAAACAATGTCAAAAATGTGAAGGACAATTCTGAGAAAAATATCTACAAGTCATATGAGAAATAAAGAGCAAAATTCTCCCAAATATAATAGGCTCTTACAAATTGACATAAAAAAAGATAAATAATCTGAGGCCAGCAGGTGGCATGGTGGCTATGGTACTGGACTCCCACATAGCTGACTGAGGTTTGAATCCTAGTGGCTTGAAAATCACACTAGATGCATTTGCAAACATGCCCAAAATCACAAAAGGAGAATGGAGGAGAATGGACTATAGCATGGCCATCCCCCTGAGGGGTGACTTCTCACTTTCTTTCTCACTGCCCCTCCCTCTCTCTCTCTCTCTCTCTCTCTCTCTCTCTCTCTCCCCCCCCCACCCCCAACCCCGCACATGCACGCTATGGTAAAAACTTTTTTTTTTTTAAAAAAAAGATAAGTAGGGACCAGCAGGTGGCGTGGTGGTTAAGGCGCTGGACACTCCTACATGGCCAAGCAGGGTTCGAGTCCCCGGACCTGGTGGTTTGCTTTCTCACTTTCCCTTTCTCTTTCTCTATCTGTGTCTTTCTCTGGTCAAATTTAAAATAAATGAATGAATAAATAAAATAAATATTAAAAAAACTCTTTTAAAAAAATTTTAAAAAGATAAGTAATCCAAGTAATAATGGCTAAATAAACTGAATATGAACTGATACAAAGAGTATGTCCAATAGGCACATGATTAGCTTCAGACATAACCAAAGACAAGCAAATTAAAACTACAAAAAATAAGTTTTCACTAATTGCAATGTCCAATACTTAAAAGCCTCATAATAATCACATCATAAAAGGTATGGAAAAAAGGACATGTTTATACCCTATTAATAAAGGCATAACCTTTTTGAAGAGCAACTTGGCATACATTCATGATTTAAAATATATATATATACACATACCCTTTGACTAAACAAATTCACTTTAAAAAATTTATATAGGGACCAGCAGGTGGCATAGTAGCTAAGGGTGCTGGATTCCCACATGGCCAATGGCAGTTCAAATCCAGGACCTGACGGCTTGCTTTCTTGCTTTCCCTCTTTCGCTCTCTCTCTCTGTCCCTCTCTGGTCAAATTAAAATAAATTAATACATAGATAAATAAAATAAAGTTCAATAAAATAATTCTTTAAAAAAATTTAAGAACTCTATATATTGATATGGAAATCCATAATTTCAATACATTAAACATGTGTAAGTTTAACCATATTTTATTTACATACACATATATATATATGCTTATATATTTACTCAGAAATATTTTCTTTGTGAGTCTTTAAAGTATATGTGTTCTTCTATATAAATAGAAAACAAAAAAATTTCTGGAAGAGTACACACATAACTTAACTCTGGTTACCTCTGCATAAAGAAGGAAAAGCAAGAGAGACATTTTACTCTTCATTTTATACCTCTGTACATGACTGTAATTTTTTTAACATTAACACTATTACCTTTTTTTAATAAGAATTATTTATTTTTATTAAGCATTATTGTTATTTTTATTTTATGAGAGAGAGAAGAGACAGAGGCAGATACAGAGAGAGAAAGTGAGAAAGCAAGCTGCCAGGTCCAAGACTTGAACTGCAGTCAGCAATGTAAGAGTCCAGCACCTTCACCACCATGCCATGAGTAACTTTTACATTGGGGCTTCTGCTAAAGAGTGCTGCCTAAATACATGCATCTAATTTTCCTCCATCTTCAAACTTCAGTCAACAGATTATCTAAAAAGGTATAAAACAATAGGACTGACAAGGAGAGAAAAAATAACATTTTAGAAGATATAAATAGTAATTGACTTAGACGACTCATGATATCGGAATCTTAATCTGTACTTGAAGAAAACTGAGATAAAGCTTGATTTATCTGAAGGGTCCTATAAGACACAGGAACTAGAGCATGATGTATCTTTAGAAGTAGGAGCTGAAGGCTGCGAAATGATTGGTTAAAAGTGACTTACACAATTCAATCTCTCAATCCCCTCTTCCTCACTATGCCACAGAACAACTACTACTCTCCTACCCTACAAGACACTAGTGTTATTCTCTTAAGAAGATAAAATAGAGGGTACCTGGATCTGCATCAGACACAATAAAGGATGAGAGTACCCTGAAACCAGGAGATTATAGGAATGAATGAAGTACTGAGATTCCCAGCTACCCCACTCCAACTCCCAGAACACTATCAACCAGTCAAGAGACTGAAAGAGTCCCTGGAGTATATCGCAAGCCCAGGAAGAAAATTCTAAAGATACTACAGAAAGGACAGGGCAGTTGCAGGCTTCTCAAGCAGACTCCAACGCCATTTGAAGCCTCCTGCCCAGACAGGGATTCTAAGGCAGGGTTAAATTTCAGCCCCAGCCAGAGCTCCAAACTTTAGAGCCCACCCATCTCCATCTGAAGCCCCCGGCTGAATTCTTCCTCTTTCATTTCCTCTGTTTCTTTACCTTATATTGTCATTTTCTGCTCAGCCCCACCACCCAGAAGGATTAGACAGGTTTAGGTTTATAGTTTTCAAACATTTAAACATAGTGAGGCTCAGAGGAATCCTTACCCCCCACCCTGAACCACTAGCAAAAAGGGAGAAACTCCTCTTCAGGAACCTAAACAGAAAACTCCTCCTATGGGGACCATGTTGCTAAGCACAGCAGAAGAGAAACACTGGCACAGAAACAATTCACAGCAAAAAGGAAGCAAATGAGCTCGCAGGTGCAGAAATGTACTCCCAAAAGTTATTCAAAAGCGAATTCACCACCAAATGACTAAAAGTCACATAAAAACCTCAAGTATGAGAAAACCAAGAAATATGTTTCCATCAAGAGAATGTGGTAACTCGCCTCCAACTTTTGAGAAAACAGAATAAGTTACCAAAATGTCAGAAAAAGAATTCAGAACATTCATGTGACAAAACTATGAGATGGAAGAGAAAAGAGACAATGAACTCCAGGAGATGAGGAAGTCCTTCCACAATTTGAAAGAAGAAATGGACACCATAAAAAAGAATCAAACAGGACTGTTTGAGATGAAGACTGTAATACAGGAAATCAAAACCTATCCTGAAAGAATTAAAAGCTGATTAGACCTTGCAGAAGACCAAATCTTGGATGTAGAAAACAAAACTTCTGACCAAGAAAAAAATCAAAGGACTGAAAAAAATAACTCAAAAAAATACTAGATCCCATTAAACTCCCAGACATCCAAACAATTGGTATCCCAGAAGGTGAAGAAACTGATAAGGGCATTGATAAGCTATTCCACAAAATCTTAGAGGAAAACTTTCCCAAGTCTAGATAAACATTCAAACATCCAGACCCATCAAATATAAAGAACCTGGTATAGAATCAACCCAAGAAGATCCCCTCCATAGCACATAACAGCCAGACTGGCCAAAACCACAGATAAAGACAAGATATTAAAACTGGCAAGAGACAAACACCAAGTTACTTACAAAGGTTATACCATAATGCTAATATTGGATATCTCACCAGAAACAATGCAAGCAAGGAGAGAATGTGAAGATATATTCAAAGTGTTAAGTGAGAAACAATTTCAAACAAAATTACTATACCCAGCAAGATTATCCTTTATATGGGGGAAAAAAGATAAAAACCTTTTCCAATAAATAAAACCTGAATGAATTTACCAACACCATACTAGCTCTTCAGGAAATTCTAAAGAGAGTGCTATACCAGGAAAATTAAAAAGAGACAGACAGAGGGAACCAGCAGTTAGCGTAATGGCTATGTCGCTGGACTCCCACGTAGTCGACCGCGGTTCGCGTCTCGGACCCGGTGGCTTACAACTCACGCCGGGCGCGTGTGCATGCGTGCCCAGGATCCCGAGAGGAGAATGGAGGAGAAGGGATTGCGGCGTGACCATCCCCCCTGGGGGGTGATTTCTCGCTTTCTGTCTCTATGTCTCTCTCTGTCTGTCTGGCGAGCGCACGCGCCCTATAGCGAAAAACCTCTCCAAAAAAAAAAAAAAAAAAAAAGAGACAGACAGAAATAACAGAATAAAAAAACAACCAAGAAAATGGCCAATTTAATGGAAGGGACAACTCTGGAAATATTGATAAGAACATTTAATATTAATGGATTAAATTCTCCAATCAAGGGACACAGATTGGCTAAATGGATTAAAAAAAAAAAAACAGAAGCCCTCTATCTGTTGCCTATAAGAAATACACTTCATGGATAAAGACATAAATAGACTAAAACTGACGGCTGGAAAAAGGTATTCTATGCAAACAGAAAACAAAAAAGAGCTGGAGTCTCTATACTAATATCAGACAAAGTAGGCTTTAAAACAAAAACTGTAAGATGAGACAAAGAAGAGCATTATATAGTAGTAAAAGTGATAATTCATCAAGAAGATATAATGCTTATAAATATCTATGCACCCAACTAAGGAGCGCCCAGATACGTGAAGGAATGACTTCTAGATCTACAAGGACAGAGAGACTGCAATACATTAATTGTTGGGGATCTCAACATCCCACTATCTCCTTTGGACAGATCATCTAGACAAAAAATAATCAGAGAAATCAAATGGACTTAACAGACATCTATAGAATCTTCTACCCAAAAACTACAAAATACACTTTTTACTCACTCCAACATGGAACCTTTTCGAAGACTGACAACATGATAGGGCACAAAACAAGCCTTTACAGACTCAAAGGCATAGAAAGTATATCCAGCATCTATTCCGACCATGATGGAATTAAACTTGATATTAATTTCAGAAAAAAATGAAAATACACTATCATATGGAAACTAAATAACCTACTCCTGAATGACTTCACAGCTACTGAAGAAATTAAGAATAAAATCAAAAGATTCATGGAATCCAATGATAATGAGTATATAAATTTCCATATCTACAGAACACAGCAAAAGCAGTCATAAGAGGGAAGTTCATAGCAATTACTACACATAAGAAAAAGATGGAAAGATGGAAAACGGACAATCTAACATATGCTTCAGAGAACTGGAAAAACAAAAAACAAAACAAAGCAAAAAAGCTCCCAAAAATGCCAGGAGAAAAGAAATAATAAAGATTCAAGCAGAAATAAATGAAATAAAAAATGAACTATACAGAAAATAAATGAAAGGAAGAGCTGGTTTTTTTAAAAGATAAACAAAATTGACACACTATTAACTATACTAATCAAGAAGAAGAGAGAAAAGAATCAGATAAATCAAATTCACAATGAAACAGGAAATATTACAATGGACATACTACAAATACAAAACACTATTAGAGGATCTATGAGTTACTATATGCCAACAAACAAGAAAACCTGGATGAGAAGGACAAATTCCTGGACACATATAATCTACCAAGATTGAATCAGGAGGACACAGAAAGCCTGAATAGACCTATAACAAACAATGAGACTGAATGAGTAATAGCCTCCCAACAAAGAAAAGCCCAGGTCCTGGTTGGTTCGCTTCTGAATTATACAAAACTTTTAAAGAGTTAACGCCCATTCTACTCAAGTTATCTATAAAGATCAAAAAGGAAGGAACCCATCCAAATTCAATTTATGAAGCCTCCATCACCCTTATCCCCAAAACAGACAAGGACATGACAAGGAAGAAAAACTACAGACCAGTATCTCTGATGAATATAGATGCAAAAATTCTAACCAAAGAAGTCAAGGACTTCTACAAGAAAAACTATGAAAATCTAACAAAAGAAATAGAAAATGACACAAAAAAGTGGAAAGACATCCGATGTTCCCGGATCAGAAGAATTAATATAGTCAAAATGGCAATTCTACCAAATTAATCAACATATTTAATGCAACCCCAATCAAATTACCAGAGACACTCTTCACAGATTAGAAAAGACAACCATAGAATTTGTCTAGAATCATAAAAGATCTCGTATTGTCAAAGCAATCCTGTGCAAGAGTGATGTAGGAGGCATCTTACTCCCTGACCCCAAAATATATTACAAAGCTGTGAGAATCAAAACAGCATGGTATTGGCACAAAAACAGGCATATGGACCAATGGAACAGAATGGAGAACCCAGACATAAACACCAAAATATACAGCCAACTGATTTTTGACAAAGGATACCGGTCAATCCAGGAAAACCTCTTTAGCAAATAGTGCTGGAAAAATTGGGTATCCACCTGCAGAAAGATGAATCTGAACCCCTATCTCTCACTACTGACAAAAATCAACCCAAAGTGGATTAAAGATCTAAACCTAAGGGGAACCAGCAGTTAGCGTAATGGCTATGTCGCTGGACTCCCACGTAGCCGACCGCGGTTCGCGTCCCGGACCCGGTGGCTTAAAATTCACACCGGGCGCGTGTGCGTGCGTGCCCAAGATCCCGAGAGAAGAATGGAGGAGAAGGGATTGTGGCGTGACCATCCCCCCGGGGGGTGATTTCTCGCTTTCTGTCTCTATGTCTCTCTCTGTCTGTCTGGCGAGCGCACACGCCCTATAGCAAAAACCTCTCCAAAAGATCTAAACCTAAGACCTCAAACTATAAAAACTGGTCAAAAAACTGGAGAAACTCTGGGAAACATTGCGGTAGGCAAAACCTTCTTAAATAAGACCCTTAAAGCACAGGCAATAATCCCAAAAATAGACAAAGGAACTACATCAGATTGAGAAGTTTCTGCACAGCAAAAGACATGGTAATTAGTGTGACTCAACAACCCTTGGAATGGGAGAATATTTTTGTAAACTATGCCTCAGATAAGGAACTGATAGCCAGAATAAACAAGGAACTCAAGCAGCTTGTCCCCCCAAAAAATGATCAACCCAATCAAAAGATGAGAAAATAAACTGAACCAACAACTCTCTAAGGAAGATATATGAACAGCTAAAAAGCACATGAAAAAATGCTCAACATTCCTCATCATAAGGGAGATGCAGATCAAAATCTCAATGAGATACCACCTAACCCCAGTCAGAATGGCAATTTAAAAAAATGTTATGTGCTAGGGACCAGCAGTTAGCGTAATGGCTATGTCGCCAAACTCCCACGTAGCCGACCGCTGTTTGATTCCCAGACCTGGCGGCTTAAACTCACGCCAGACGCATGTGCATGCGTGCCCAAGATCCCAAGAGGAGAATGGAGGAGAAGGGATTGCGGCATGGCCATCTCCTCTCAGGGGTGATTTCTCGCTTTATATCTCTCTGCCTCTCTCTGTCTTTCTGGTGAACACACACGTTCTATAGCAAAAACCTCTCTAAAAAAAAAAAAAAAAAAAAAAAAAAAGTTAAGCACCGGCAGGCTGTGGAAAGGAGAACTCTCCTACACTGCTGGTGGTAATGTAAATTGGTCCAGTCACTGTGGAGAACAATATGGAAGTTCCTCAAAGATCTTCAAATAGAACTATCATATGATCCAGCAATTCCACTGCCGGGTATCTAACCAAAGGACAGGAGAACACTCAATTGGAAAAATGCTTGCGCATCTACATTTATTATGGTATTATTCCCAATTGCTAAGACATAGAACCAACCCAAATGTCCACAAACATGAATGGATTGAAAAAGTGTGGCACATATACTCCGTGAAATACTACTCAGCCATAAAAAAAAAAAAAAAAAAAAAAAGAGATCCTGACATTTGATAGAAAGTGGACAAATATGGAAGATTTACCACTAAGTGAAGTAAGGCAGGCTATGAGAGACATTTTATGCATGTCTCCACTTACTATATACCAACTGTCCACATTCTATGGCAGAAACTGTAAGAGTAGAGTATATAGAAGCATAGAAAATGGTATGGATACTGGGGACAGTGTGGGAAGAGGGTGGGAGAAAGGGAAGAGTGGGAGGGAAGACATTAAGGAGAAAAATACAGAGGCAAGACATCTATGGGGCACAGAAATGGATTATTATCTGTTGATAATAACATATATAGTATCCTCAACTGGACTGGTATTAAGAATATTCATGTTGGAAAATTTCACTTTACAAGTTATGTGATATATAGTGGTTGAATGTATAAAAGAAATTAAAATAAAACTTTTAGAAAGATACTATAGCAGGAATTTTCCCAATAAATAGCCCAGCTAAGTACACCTTGTAGTTCACCTTCTTTTTCCAAAGCCACATTCAACTACGTTGACCATTTATCAGTATTCTAGTTCCTCAGTCTTAAAAAATGATCAGCCATTTGAGAAAAAAATTCTAACACGAAATATAAAGATCAAAACAATCAAGCAATCAATAAAACTTGGAGAGATAAAGCCCATATCCATAGGAAAAATCTTTTTTTTACCCCCTGGCAGAGCACCTTTATTCAGTTCCAGGACACCCACTCCAAGAATGGATGATGCCATGTGAGGCTCCCATGACCTCCACCACGGCCGCCCTAGTGACAGTGCTGTCTGAAAGGCAGTTCACAGTAGCCACATGTCCTGTTCCTTGTTTCTTTGTCCTCCCTCTGACAACCTACGAACCGAACTCTTCTGTAGTCCTTGTCATCATAAACCTGGCGAGTGTGTGTGACCCTCTTTCTCCCTGCTCAGCAAGAGCTACACTGCAAGGCCACGGGCTCCAGAGGCAAGGGCAAATGCCACTAAGCCGCCACAGGACAGCAGCTGGCAGAAGGTCACCGCTGCCCCCATCGTGCAGGCTGACCCTTCTTCATAGGAAAGAACTTCTGAAAAAAAAAATTAATATCCTCAATGAGATTGCTCAATGAGATTGAGGGTATTGCCACCATGAAACAAGAGTGGTGTGCTATTTTTATTTTTAAGAACATTCAGAGAATAAAACTTTTTTTTTTTACAAATTATAATATTAGAAATGAAAATTTCAACAGAAGCAGAAGACTGAGATGATTAAATCTACAAGAAGGTAAAGCAAAAGTGTAAAGAGGTGGAAAATAGTAGAAAATATATAAGTAACTTAGACCTATCAAGGAGATCCAATAATTAAAAAATAAAGTTGCAGAAAGAAAAAAAAAATCATCAAAATTAATTCATGAAAATTTCCCAGAACTTCAGGATTCACGTTGCCAGATTCAGAGTTCAAATACAAAAAATGGAAACAAACAAACCAAAGCAAATTACTGTAAAATTTTAGGAGATGTGGAAATAAAATTGTTCAATTTCCAGAGAAGGTGGGGAGAAAGAAATCAAAGAAAAAAAGAAGTCACACAAAGAATCAGGTAACAGAATGGCTTCAGACTACCCAACAATCATAGAAGCAAGAAGACAAAGGAGTAAACATAAAATTTTACACAACACTAATTTATAATCTGGAATTTTATAACCAGTCGAACTATACCCAGATATCAACATTTTGAAACATTTATTTTCAACACCCTTGCTCAGAAGCTTCTCGAGGAATAAACCAAGAGGAACACATGGAATACAGAAAACAGAAGAATGAACTCAAGGAAAGTAAAGGGAATCTAAGATGGTAGCTATTCAACAACTGTAGAGGGTAATCAGTCTGGACTGAATCAAGTCGGAAGGCTCTAGAAGAGAATTCTTCTAGAAAATAGCATTGATGGAACATTTGATGGCTTAATGGAATAACTGATAGAAAATAAATATCTTGAGATGAGAGGATGATTTAGGGTTAAATTAATAAGGCACATAATAAGCAGCATATACAAAATGAATTACTGCTGAGAATTTATTTTTAAAAACAATTATTCTCCACAGGAGATGAAGTAAATAATGCAGGAAAATAAGTTAGTAAAGGTTGAGCTCTAAGTATACTCTTATCCAGAAAAGCTACTTCATATTGGGAAAGATATCCCTTGCCAATATAGAAAGCTAGACTGTATGACTATGGAGCCCAGATACTTTTTAGCTACTAGATAAAGAGTCATTCTTTTAAATAAAGAGAAGAACTAAAAAGAAAAAATTACATATCATTCTTTAATTATAGCAAGCATGAGCTCTCTATTGTAAAAAAGAGACAGAGACAGTGAGATGGAGAGACACACAACATCTTTGACATGGTCTCTTCACACCACAATCCCCTTTCCCAGCTCTCCAACTCCTTAGGATCATGAGCACTCAGGTGTGTGTCCACTCTGTCCAGGGATCTGAAACCACAGTTACAGATGGTTACATGGCATCCAGCATCTCAGGGCACTGGGTTACTGGTACCCCATAGTGGCTGGGCCAAAATTTTCATATTGGATAATAATTCCTTATAACTAATACAATTTGAGAGCCAAGAAAGAGACTAATTTTTCAAGTTCAGATATGATGTATAAAGTTAAGTCAGCAACAGAAGCAGAGTGAAAACAAGATGTGCTTTCCAATCAAGTACTATGAGCCCAAGTCAAGTTGTTCTCAAGCTTCTTAAGCAAAAGAACTCAAAGAAACCGGCAGAAAACTGAGGGTAAGGTGAGTAAAGTGGCTCACTCGCTCTGAAGTTTCGCACGTTCAGCTCCACTTCTGGCAGCAGGAAACTTTTCTGTGGGATAGCATTAGAACAGACCCACAGCACAGAGGCAAGATATTACAGGGTTGGAAGGGCCCCAGACTAAGGACCACATTGAAAATATGTCTTTGGGCTTATTCTAGGCTGCCTAAGAAACTATTGTACCCATCAAATTTCTGGAAACACTTTCAACATTTATGAAGGGCTATTATCCTTTGAATGTATTCACCAGCCTTAGCATTTATTAAGGTGTCAGGAAAGTCATGACGTGTTTTCTTATGCAAAAATACATCATGACTTTTCCAATGACCCAATATATAAATTTCTCACAAAAAAATCCTTGAACAAAGTCATATTTTCTAACATTTTAAGTTTTACTATCAGAATAAATGTTTATGGGGACCAGTAGTTAGCATAATGGCTATGTCGCTGGACTCCCATGTAGTCAACCACGGTTCGCGTCCTGGACCAGGTGGCTTAAAACTCACGTCGGGCGCATGTGCATGAATGCCCAAGATCCCAAGAAGAGAACAAAGGAGAAGGGACTGCAGCATGGCCATCCCCCCAGGGGGGTGATTTCTCTCTTTCTGTCTCTCTGTCTCTCTCTGTCTATCTGGCGAGCGCACACGCCCTATAGCAAATACCTCTCCAAAAAAAAAAAAAAGTTTATTTTCTTCCAGGGTCAGCCAGTTAGGGATCCCCTGTCATTATAATCAGAAAAATACCTGTTTGTGCATATTCCATGGCATTTTCCAATTAGTCATATGGCCTAGGCTTACCATTTACATGACATGCAGAGTGTTCCTATCCAACTTCTGACTTTCGCAGTCTGTACCCATGATATCACTCACTAGTATGTTCATATGGTAGAATTTTACTTAGAGTAATCTAACAATAAAGAACAGACAGGTGTTTGACGGTGTGTTCTACGAACCACCTAACTTAATCTTTTAAAAATTGGTTTAGGGTTGGATCGTGGCGTAGTGGTAAGACACCATGCTCCACCAGGCTGACCCCCTTGGAAAGGTTCCTTCCAGGTTCATGTCCAGAGATTTCCCTGAATACAAATGACCTCCTCCTCCACACACAGGCCCTGATCCTTATCTGGCAGGGGGTGGACACAGAATATGGCTGCTGTTGGAGGTGCTATGTCTCTGTTTCTGTTTTTCTCTCTCTTTTTCTCACTCGTGGTGGGCATAAATGAATGAACTTAAAAAAATTAATAATTCGAAGCATTTGGCTTTCCTTAGGTTGGTCTGTCACCAAAGCATCTCTACTCTCCACTTTTCAAACCAATCTTTAGACATATTCTTCTGTAATATTAAAAAAGCAACCAGGAATGACATGAATGAGTCACAGTAATTTCCTTTAGTAAAATATATTTTGAAATTTTTAAATAAAATTCATTCTTGCTCTACATATTGGCCACTCTTACAATACATTAGATTCTGACTTTTACTAGAGTTCTTAAGCCTTTATAAGTATACAAACACTATGAAATATCAACATCAAGTGAGGTCAAAGAGAGGTAGCGAGGAGTGGTGGAAATCATAGCAGTTAGGGATGACACTGCCATCTTGATGTCATGGACTCATTGACTTAGCTCTTTGGATTAGCAATAAAAATGTTCCAGCTTTGCTCTTATTTTCTTTTGAGAAAAATTAAAATCCTGACATCTGTCACTGAATTCTTTCAAGTAATGAAGGCAAGATACTTGGAGATCTATTGCCTGACAAAGGGTAATATGCAATGATTGTTAGGCACCAGCCAAGGGTACAAAATAACAAATGATTTGGCACCCACCCTGTAACCTCAAAAAAGTCAGCCATAAAATTTTCAACTATCAGCACAGCTTCTCCTACTGCCAGCAAACCATCACAGTGTACCAAGTAATGGTGCAACGGACTCCACCGACCCCCCCATAACAAAAACACACGTCTTTTTCATCAGGCTTGGTATTCCCAGTTCTAGCTTGTACTTTGTTTTCAAATTTAGCTGAAACATATGGAACAATTACATAAGTTCTCCTGGGCACCACAAATATTCTTAGAGGCAGTACTTATCTAGTAATACTTTCTGGGAGAAAAAAAGGCCTACAAAAAGCAAAACCTAATGAAAAACTGGTCACAACTAAACTTTGGACATACAAAATTTGTTCTAGAATCAATTTTTAAATTGGCAAGGATTTACAGTTGAGCCAAAAAACTGAAACTTGCTTATGAAAAGTGGCAGCCAGGTTAGGCACAGTGGTTTGCACCTATAATCCCAGCAACGTGGAGAGTGAGGTAGAAGGACTGTGAGCTCGAGGCTGGCCTGGGCAACACAGTGAGACCCTGTCTGCAAAAAAGATCCAGGTATAGTGGCACATGCCTATCAACTCCAGCTGGGAGGCTGAGGCAGTGGATGGCGACAGTGAGACTCTGTCTTTAAAAGAAAAAAAAGAGAGAAGTGGCAACCAGAAAAAACATGCAATGACAGTCAATCTAACTACATCAAACACTGTAGTGCCCAAAAGACACAGCCAATAAAACTGCAGTTAAAGACCCTGAGTTTAAATAAAATTTTGTCACTTACTAGCAAGTTACTAACCCTCTTTCAAGACATCATATTAGCCAAGGTAATACAAACCACTGTATCTGTACGCATATGGCATTACATATAATCTCCTATCAGTAAGGTGATAAAAATGGTATCTTCTTGGGACCAGCATATGGCGTAATGGTTACATTGCAGGACTCCCACAAAGTCAACCGCAGTTCAAGTCCTGGACCTAGTGGCTTAAACACACGCAAGGCGCATGTGCATGCATGCCCAAGGTCCTGAGAGGAGACTGGAGGAGAAGGGACTGTGGTGTGGTCATCCCTCCTGGGCGGTGATTTCTTGCTTTCTGTCTCTCTCTGTATCTCCAGTGAGCACATGCACCCTATAGCAAAAGTCTCTCTTTATAAAAAAAAATAATAATAATAAAATAAAGGTATCTTCTTAAAGTCATCAAAGAATTTTACAACAAACCAAGAGTATAATGTATGTGAATGACTTTGGCAAAAGGTAAAACACTGTAAGAGTTTATTTATTAACAATTATTATAAATATAATTAATTGATAAGTGTTTTAATTTTTAGGCATATTTTGATAAAATAAATTATTTCCCCCAGTGTGGAAAACTCTTGTTAATGTTTTAATTCAAACTGTGAAGTTTATGTGATAAAAAATCAAAATAATGCTTTTCACTCATTTTTGATTTCTAAATTTATATGCATACTAATAACTCCACAAATGCTTTACCAGAAGATTTATTCTTTTGGTTAAGTCAAAGGAGCTGTTTTAAGATCAAAAGAAATAAGGCATCTCTTTCCTGAAGTGGCAAGTCTAAGTAAACTATCCCATTTTAATAGTGGTCTGCACTTTGAAGGTAAAACAAAATATCTGTACTACAATAGAAGCTTTTCTATATATGTTGCTGCAGTTAATAGAAGTAGGAAAACTTCACTTTTTACTGTAGAAAAACTGGAATAACTTTAATTTTGGCAATTAAAATTTCTGAGGAGTCAACTATTCTCTCATTTGCAAGATTTACAAAATAAAATAATAATAATAATAATTGAGCTCTTGGATGGTCTCCTTTAAAATCCAGTGTCCTGGGGCCGGCAGGTGGCATGCTGGTTAAGGGCGCTGGACTCCCACATGGCCGATCATCATTCAAGTCCCAGACCTGGTGGCTTCCTTTCTCGCTCTCTCTCTCTCTCTCTCTCTCTCTCTCTCTCTCTGTCTCTGTCTCTCTCCGTTCAAGGTGGAAAATAATAATAACAATAAATAAAGTTAAAATAATTCTTTAAAAAAAAATTCGTATCTTCATTGTAAAGGAACACATGAGCTTTAACAGATTTCATTTGGATCACACTTACTTTTTTGTGATAAATGCTGCAGAGTCCTCTCTCTATGTCAGGCAATTTATGTAGATGATTTTCTATCTGACCAAACACACTAGATTCTGAATGGAGAACTTCAGATACGGCATCAAGTCGAGCATTTATTTCCCTATGAGAACAGAATAATAATTACCAGATACATTAGGAATTCATAATGTAGACATTTCCTACTCTAATGCCAAAGACCATGACACAGCCACTGAGGAACACAAAGGATGACCCTCCTTCACATCTGCAGCCCCTCTCTTACCATTTTTATCATCTGAATCAGAGAGCAGGTCCCATACAAGGAAAGTCACTAGCTAGGCATGGCAGGGACTAGCTTTACCATGTTTCCCTTTTCTCCTGGACAAACAGCAGACATTTCCCAGCCTCTCCTGCAGTTAGGTGTGGCCATGTGTCTGAGTTCCAGCCAATGAAGTGCAGATAGAAATGATGTAGGCCACTTCTGGCTTTGGTCCATAAAAACTTCTTCGTTCATCTTTCACATTCCTTCCTTTTCCCTTGGCCATAAGATTACCCTGAACTAGTTGTTGAACTCAGAGCAATCTTTTCTTTCTTTCTTTTTTTTTTTTTTTTTTTGAGAGGTTTTTACTACAGAGCACGTGCACTCACCAGACACACAAAGAGATAGGAAGCGAGAAATCACCCCCCAGGGGGGATGGCCATGCCACAATCCCTTCTCCTCCATTCTCCTCTCAGGACCTTGGGCACGCACGCACACGCACCCGGAGTGAGCTTAAGCCAACAGGTCCAGGACTCGAACCGCAGTTGGTCACATGGGAGTCCAGCGACATAGCCATTACGCTAACTGCTGGTCCCGAACTCAGAGCAATCTTAGGAGCCATATATTGACTTCCACTGGCCTGGGACCATGAATAGAGCAGAAAAACTTCTACACCTACATCCTGTACCAACTACATTTATTGGCAAGGATCAAACTTCTAGTGCATTTAAACCACTGAGGGTGAGAATTTATTTGCTACAACAGCTTCCATTACGTTGGCTAATAAAACAGGTCTGCAATGAGCAACAAGAAGACTAGTGATGGCGGTGGGTGAACTGATCAGCTGCTTGACTGAAATGTGATTAGATATTCAGAGCCTGAGCCACAACTGGGCATAGCAACAGAAAGTGCAGAGGAAATGACATCAGGAGACAGGGGAGGTCAGGCTTGCAGGATTTCAGCAATAGCTATACCCTACGTGATGGCCACTTAAGAAGAAGGAGAGGCCCTGTCTACGTAAAATTAAAACTTGACTGACTAAATGTACCCTAAATGAGCTGTGCCCATCAAGTGACTATAAACATCAAAGGCCCACACAAGGTATATGGCCATATGTGAAATTAAAGGCTGAATAAGTTAACATGCCTGATGGCTAGAAGGCCATCGGTACACTTTTAAATAAATAAATGAAGAAATAAGCAAGTGGGTGAAAGGGAGATCTGATGTTCCAAGGAAAGGGAGCCATCAGGCACTGAAAAATGTTTGTCTCTCGAAATTCCGCTGCTAACACACACAACGTGAAGAGCAAATCTAACATCAGACTCCTGCCTGGATGACGCCTAAATTAAGGACTTTATAATTAGCTGAGTGCTTTCATCTTATCCTTTTAGCTAGCTACCCTGCGAGGCCATGCCTTTTCATAATACAGAACTATTACACAAAATTCAGGCCTCATTTTTGTTCCATTTTCCTCTGGCTCAAATCCTCCTATGTAAACCAACAAACTGGCTTAGCATGATGCAGGAGAATATGACAGAGTTTTACAAACAGGCAGGCTGGCTCCTCCATCCCCAGCGGGTGGCCTCTGGAATTCATCCACTTGTCTCTGTCTCTACAGCTGCTACCTTGGTTTAAGTGGAAATCATCTCCCACAAAGATGACTGAGACAGACTCCAAACATTCCTCCCCACAGTCACTTCTGTCCCTTTCTTTCTGCAATCACTCTCTATATGGCCCCAAGCAGTCTTCCTAAAACCCAAATGTGTTCATGCCCTCCCTCTGCTTAAAGCTCATCAATGATCTGCCACTCATCTTAGGTTCAAACCCAGAATCCTTCACTGACCTACAAGGAGAGTGATCCTTGCCTACCTCCCCAGACTGTCACACTTTTCCTCCCCCTCTAGAATCCAGTTGGACTGGACTTCTTCCAAGTCGGAGTCACTCCATATTCTCTGACATCAGGGATTTCTCACTTTTCCAGAAAGACTCTTCCTCTTTCCTATGGTCACCAGCTCCATTTTGCTTGGCCAACTCTTACCCAGTCTCTGAAAGGGCTTTCTAGACTCACTAGACCAGACTTAGTTCTTTGCCATCCTTTTCCATACCACTCTCTTTCTCTTTCCATTAATGGGAATCATAATTGTTTTTTTGTTTGTTTTGCCTTATGGCACGTGCACTCGACAAGGAGAGAGACAGAGAGACAGTGAGAGGGAAAGAGAAAAATCACCCCCAGGGGGTTGGCCACACTGCAATCCTTTCTCCTCCATTCTCCTCCTGGGATCTTGGGCACATGTGCACATGTGCCCAGAGTGATTTTCAAGCCACTGGGTCTGGGACTTGAACCGCAGTTAGCTATGTGGGAGTCCAGTGACGTAATAACTACACCCTCTGCTGGCCCCCAGAATTGGTTTTCTTCTTCCATTGTAGTTACTTTCTCCCTGTCTCTTTTCTGTAGACTGTAAACTCAGTGAGGACAGGGATACATTCTTTATCCCCACACTTCCAGGCTTAAAAACACGGTCAATGAACAACTGTTGACACCCACTCCTGGCACAGCAAAATGGAAGCTGGATCCCACATGGTAATGGCAGTTTGAATACCTGGCCTGGTCAGCCTGAAACACTCCAGGCCTGTGCATGAGTGCTCAGGCTGGAGGAATGAGAGGAAGGAGACTACAGCGTGACCAGACCCTCCGGAGGGTGCCTCTCTCACTTTTTCTCTCTTTCTCGCTCTGATGTGTGCATGCACACACCCAATCATGCATATCTAAACATTTTTTAAAAAGTTGTTAAATTGAATTAAGTTCAATTCCAAAGACCACATATAAAGTCAAAATGAGGTTGAAAAAATTTCTTTACATAAGTTTGTTATGATAAAATAAATCAATGTTTTACTCTAACGTTTACCCAAAATGCTACACAAATGTGAAGTTTTACTTTAATAACTAACTCCTGCATAAATGAAAGATGACATCAATTAGGACAGACTAAGTTGATGCCACAGATGGTCTGAAGACTGATAAATGCCATCTGTGAATATATAGTCAGCCTACACAGAAAACTACTGTTTTAAAAATTAAAGGTTCTCTGAGATATACAAAGAGCAAAAGCATTTAATAGTAAAAAAAAAAAAAAAAAAAAAAAACTAAGCTATATTTGCGAGTTCTACTAGAGATATTTTTTAACAGACATAAAACCATAAATGTCTTAGATACGGAAAAGATTGTACTGCATTGGTTTACAATCTGTGGAAATGCAAAAGAAGTGGCTTTTATTCCAGCCTAGTGTCAACACAGCCAAAAGCAGCAAAGATTGGGAATCATTTTGATTTTAACTCAACCTTCTCTAGGGAAATAACAGCTTAGAGATTAAGAATTTGGGCTCAGAAGGCGGGTGGCCTTGGTTCAAACTTAGTCTCTGCCATTTACCAATTATTTAGATTTGCCCTAGTTTCTCCATCTATACAATGAGAACAGCAATAGGCCCTAATCTTGGCGTTGTTATAATAATCCAATAAAATAATGCATTCTAAGCACCTAGCACAGTGCCAGCTATGTAGTAACCACTCGTTAAATGTTAACTATTCCTATCGTCATTGTTACAAAACCTGTTTAGTAGATACCACAAAGAACAGCACAGTGGAAGGAGGAACTAGTACCCAAAATGTAAGCATGGAAATAACTCTGTGTAGACAAAACTTAAGGTATGCAAAATAGACAGACAGATGTGCAAAACGAGGTATTTTATGCAAAGCGAACACCGAGGAAGGGTTATATACAGAGCTAGTCCTGGGACATGGGAGCGCTCTCACAGGCACTGGTGATTTGAAGTACCATGGTGAGTCGTGGTTAGGAAGCTGCATTGAGAAAACATGTTATAATTCATTGTGGATGCCTAAATGGGCAGGGAGAGAATGAAAGCATATGGCACTTTTTATCATAAGTTTCTCATTCTTTTAGCTAGCCACCCTGTGAGGCCGTGGGCATCCGAAGCCTGAGCAATGACTGGGAGTAGCCACAGAAAGTGCAGAGGAAATGACACCAAAAGACATGGGAGGTCAGGGCTATATAATTCAATTTCTATCTCCTGTACACAGATTCCAAGGCAATGAAAATGAGTAACTTCAAGAATTAATGTTTTTTCTCTATTCATAATGGAACACAGGCATGAGACGGAGAGAGGTGGGGGAGAGAGAGAGAGAGAGAGAGAGAGAGAGAGAGAGAGAAGCACTGTCCACAGGATATGGTCATGCCACGATCCCCCTCCTCTACTCTTCAAGTTCATGGGGTCCTGGGTACTCATACTCATGCCCACCGTGTTTTACGCTGACTAGGCTGGGATTAAAGCCTCTCTATGGCTTTATCACCAGCACTTTATCACCATGCCACAGAGCTGACCCTGACTTCAAGATTTTTTTTAATAAAATAATTTAGATACCTTAGAATCGTACTTTAATTAGCAGTAGTATAAGACCTTCCAAGTAACTGTAGTAAAACACAATGTCAGATCACCAGAATAAAGGATCATTATTTTAATGAAATCAAGAGAGATTTAAGAGACTGTGACAGCCGACAAAACAAGAAGTAGCCCCTGTCAAATGGATGATGATATAGGTATTATTCTGAGATGCCTTGCAGGATTTTATGGATATGCTGATCTTACTACACAGTCTAAACAGAGGATGAGGAGGCACCTGACTCATTTCATTCCATATGCCAAAACACAATGGACTCAAGGTCCTAGGGCTGACAGATTCTTCTTTACCACCAAGATCCAAGGACTAACTGTGGGTGTCACTGCAGACCTTCACATTAGGTGATGATTTAGTATCTATTGTGTGTGACTGTCACTGAGAAAGTGTGTGACCTGCGGCTATTGCAGTCAGGAAGTCTGCACCTACGAGTTGGCTGCTACTTGTGGAGATGGCCACTATGATTCAAATAGAAGGTTATCTGGGAGTAAAGGGTGACGGGCAAACTGGGCAGGGGAAGTATTTTGTTTGTTTGTTTCACTGAAAAGTTTGTTTTAAAGACAGTATGAAATGAATAAATTAAACTCAAACATTAATACATTGGTTATGTGAAAAGGCTAACCCAATGACCTACATAACCTTTTTTTTGTTGTTGGCGGGGGAGAGGTTTTTGCTATAGGGTGTGTGCGCTCACCAGAAAGACAGAGGGACAGAAAACAAGAAATCATCCCCCAGGGGAGATGGCCACACCACAATCCCTTCTCCTTCATTCTCCTCTCGGGATCTTGGGCAGGCACGCACACGTGCCCAGCCTCAGTGAGTTTAAGCCACCGGGTCCGGGACTTGAACCACGGTCAACTACATGGGAGTCCAACGACAGCCATTACGTCAACTGCTGGTCCCCATGACCTTCTATGAGAAACGTGAACCATAACCCTTTCCTAGCACTGACGTAAGCATCATTACTTGGACCTACGTAACTCCACCTTTCATTTACACCACCATTCATTCTTTCAACAAACAATCATTGAGTGCCCACAAAGCAGCAGTTGCATGAGGTGGTAGATGTTAAGGATGTAATTGTTAGAAAAAGACCTCTTGAGCCCTTGTCCACTAAGAATTCACATTCTAGTGAGGAATAGTCAAACTTTTAAAAAAGAATTAATGATAACAATGTGGTATGATCCTAAGATTAGAACTGAGGTACAATGGGAACACACAAGAAGGACATCTAGCTTCAGGGATTAGGGAGGATTTCCAGGCCTATAGCCTGAGTAGAGACTTGTGGGAAATGGAGAGTGAAGATATGAAAATGTGACAGCAGAGCAACAGAGGCAAAGGGGCCGGGCCACACACAAGCTTTGACTCTACCTTGGAAGCAATGGGATCCAAGCCATAAGAACATGGCAGGAAGACCAGTTAGAAGGCTATTTCAGAAATTGAGTGGATCAATGCTGAGTTTCAGAAATATTAAGGAGGTAAAATTAACAAAACTTATCATTGTCAAGATGAGGGAGAGAAGGAAAGGAAGAACAATGAGCTGCAATGATATTTACAAATATGCTCAAAAGTATACAGATCATGATAGATATTATTTTATTTATAAAATTACATTTTAAATAGCTATTCTGGATAGTTATACTGGTTCAAATTATAAAACATCCGGGCCAGCAGGTGGCATAATGGTTATGTTGCTGGACTTCCTCATAGTCAACAATGGTTCGAGTCCTGGACCAGGAGGCTTAAAACTCACATCGGGCACATGTGCATGCATGCCCAAGATTCCAAGAGGAGAATGGAGGAGAGGGGATTGCAGTGTGGCCATCCACCCTAGGGATGTCTGTCTTTATCTCTCTGTCACTCCGGTGAGTACACACACCCTATAACAAAAATCTCTTAAAAAAATTATAAAACATCCAACAAGCTTTAAAGGACTTTAAAGGAGGGAAAGTGAGAAATAATCCCCCAGGGGTATGGCAATCTCCTCTCTTCCATTCTCCTCTCAGGATTTTAAGCATGCACCCACAGGCAAGCAAGATGTTTTTCGAGCTGCTGGGCCCAGGATTTGAACTGTGAACTTGGTCATGTGGGATCCAGAGCCTTATGCACCATGCTACTTGCTGGCCCTGGCAGCTTTTACTTTTATTACAACCTTCTCACAAGATAGCATTAATCTACTCATGAGGATGATGTTTCCTCTCCTTCTCTCTGTCTCTATCTGGTGAGCACCCTCTGGCAACACACACACACACACACACACACACACACACACATAAAACAGGCAAGTACCAGATTGTGGAGAACTAGTAACCTGACAGCAAAAGCACACAGCCTCAACAACATTGGGAGCCTGCAACTGGATGGTACTCTGACTGTCTTCCTGTCTTTTTAGAATAAAATTTGGTGGAAAAAGATACTCTCAAGTCCAACATAGGCTTTCTAAACAGACAGATTTTGTTTGAAGTCTCTTTCCCTGATTACAATGGTGGTGAAGGTGTGGTGACCAGTCAGTGACACAACTGTAATTCTATAAGACCCACGTGGGAAGGACCCAGGATCACATCCTGAGGCCTCCCTATACATGCCGAGCACATGAGCATCTGCCTGTGATCTGGACTGGCTATGACCAGGGGTAGATTATGATATGAATGCCCTATTGGCCATGCCTCTCTCCCATGGAATAAATAAATAAACTAAATACATTCATACATGGGCCAGCAGGTGGTGTGGTAGTTAAGGTGCTGGACTCCACAGGACCAACTACGATTCGAGTCTCAGACTTGGTGACTTGCTTTCTCACTTTCTCTCTCTGGTCAAATTTTAAAACCAGTAATACATAAAAAAAATTAAGTAAATAATTATTTTTAAAAATGTATATATGTACTGTATGTAATTACCATTTTTAAAGAATTTAATTTTATTTATTGTTATTATTATTTGTTAATTTGCTATAGGGCACATGCGCTTACCAGAGATAGACAGAAAGAGGGAAAATGAGAAAGCAAGCCACCAGGTCCGGGACTCTAACTGCAGTCAACCATGTAGAAGTCCAATGCCTTAACCACCATGCCACGTGCTGGTCCCCTTAACTATTTTAAAAAATAAAACATTGCAGATACATGTAAAATAGTACCCCGCCTATATACCTTCCCATATTCTCCTTTCCCAAAGTAACCATTGTCCTCGGCATTAGTAAATATCCTCTCTACTTCCTATTTTTATATTTTTACCATCTCTGTTAAAGCTGTAAACAAAAGAAGCTGTTACTGTGTGTTACAAAACTTAAATAAATGGTATCATTTATGTATTCTTTTACAACACTGCTTTTTCTTGAGATTTAGCAGTGTTAATTCATGTAGACTTTGGTTATTCATTTTAACTGCTGTGTAATATTCCAATATATGACTAAATGACTATTATCTATTTCTCTACTTGCAATTAGGTTATTTCTAACTTTTTGGTATTAGAAAGACCATAGCTACCTTCTTGTCCATCAAATTGGTACTAGAACAATAATAATCCTTTATATATATTGTCTCGTGTGATCTTCATGAAGACACTATAAGATGGGTACAGTAATTCTCATTTTTTTAAAGGCTTTTGCCATAAACATGTACACTAGCCAGAGAGACAATGAGAAAGGAAGTGAGAAATCACCCTCTAGAGGGGATGGCACACTGCAACCCCTTCTCCTCCATTCTCCTCCTGGGATTTTAGATATGTACAAACATGAACCCAGCAGAATTTTCAAGCTACCAGGTCCAGGACTCGAACTGCAGTTGGCCAGAGCTCAGCACCTCAGCCACCATTACACCTGCTGGCTACTGTAATTCCCATTTTACAGAGAGAAAACTTGACTTATATCAAAGTTTATAACCTGTCCAAAGTAACACATTAAGAGGGAATCAGAATTTAAACTGAAGTCTCATTATCACCAAAATTAAGTTTGGAATGGGCTCCTGTGTATTTGACTGGATGGCATTGGACAATTAACATGAGCCTCGATTTTTCTCATCTAGAAAATAAAAGTAATAACTATCTCCAAAGACAGTTGAAAAACCTAGTACAGGGACCAGCAGTTAGCGTAATGGCTATGTCGCTGGACTCCCACGTAGTCAACCGCGGTTCGAGTCCCAGACCCGGTGGCTTAAACTCACGCCGGGCGTGTGTGCGTGCGTGCCAAAGATCCAGAGAGGAGAATGGAGGAGAAGGGATTGCGGCGTGGCCATACCCCCTGAGGGGTGATTTCTCACTTTCTATCTGTTTGTCTCTGTCTGTCTGTCTGGGAAGTGCACGCACCCTATAGCAAAAACCTCTCCAAAAAAAAAAAAAAAAAAGAAACCTAATACAGATTAAAAAATAAAGCACAATTAGAAATGTGTTCCATCCTGCCTTTGTCTTTCTATTCTCCTGATCATTCTGAACTTTCAGTCCTCTGGTTGTCCAAGAGAGACATTCACAGAGGAGTTCTTCCCCTACTCTATCTTGGCTACTGTTCTTTATTCAAATCAGAGATGTGGAACTCTACTCCTTTCTCTACAAACATTTTCCTTCACCTTCTGAAAAAATATAAGTATTTTTTTTCATCCCTAAAATGAATCGAACACTTTGCATAAATATGCTCACTTGGACAGATACAGTCGAGAATGTTTTTCAAAGATTAGATGGATGAATGATTTTTCAGAGAACTGTACTACAGGCATGAAATTGCAAAATGTTGGCAATTTACAAAATTCAGTGGTTTTTTACCACCTCATTTCAGATATTGAATACATATGCAAAACATTTAAATGATCATCAAAGCACCTGTTTCCATTCAAGAGATGTGTACATTCAATCTATCTGTGCCAAAAGGAGGAAAGATTTGAATTATGAGCCATTTGTTATGGGTCGACTTGTATACCCAAAAAACATATGTTGAAGTACTAAACCTTGGTGCCTTAGAATGTTACCCTATTTTGAAATAGGGTCACTGTAGATAGATATCATTAGTTAAGATTAGTTCACAACAGAGTCAAGGGGGTTCCTAATCCATTATGATTGCGTCCTTATTTAAAATATTACCATATGGGACCATAATGGCTATGTCTCTGGACTCTCATGTAGTCGACCACAGTTCGAGTCCCGGACCTGGTGGCTTAAACTCACACCAGGCACGAATGTGTGCGTGCCCAGGATCCCAAGAGGAGAATGGAGGAGAAGGGATTGTGATATGGCCATCCCCCCGGGGAGTGATTTCTCACCTTCTGTCTCTCTGTCTTCCTGTCTTTCTGGTGAGCACACACTCCCTACAGCAAAAACTTGTCAAAAAAAAAAAAAAAGAAGATCACCATGGAAGGGACATGCACACAAGGACATTACCATTTAACCACAAAGGCAGAGGTCAATGAGGTATGTTTACAAGTCAAGGAAAAGCAAAGATTGCCAGCCAAACCCCAGAAGCTGGAAGAGAGACATGGAACAAAGAAGAACCAACCCTACTGACACCTTGAACTTGGACTTCTAAGCCTCCAAAAACTGTGAGACAAACTTCTGTTCTTTAAGCCATTCACTTTTGGTATTTTGTTACAGCAGACTTATGATACTAATATACCAACTACATCACCCATAATGGCATTCCAATTCTATAAGTGTGGCCTTAAAAAGCAGTAGGAGGAGTCAGCAGGTGCAGGTTGCATAATGGTGAAGGCACTAGACTTCCACGTGGCTGACAACCTTTTTTTTGCGTTTTTGGAGAGGTTTTTGCTATAGGGCGCGTGTGCTTGCCAGACAGAGGCAGAAAGAGAGAAAGCTAGAAATCACCCCCCAAGGGGTGATGGCCATGCTGCAAACCCTTCTCCTCCATTCTCCTCTCAGGATCTTGGGCACGTGCACACACACACGCCCAGCATGAGTTTAAGTCACAGGTCTGGGACTCGAACTGTGGTCGACTACATGGGAGTCCAGCGACATAGCCATTACACTAACTGCTGGTCCCTGGCTGACTACTTTTTGAATCCTGGACCTGGCGGCTTGAAAATCATGCCAGGTGCATGTGTGTGCATGCCCAAAATCCCAGCAGGAGAATAGAGGAGAAGGGACTGGGGCATGGCCACTCCCCCAGGGGTAATTTCTCACTTTCCCTCTCACTGTCTCTGTCTCTCTCTTTGGCAAGCGCATATGCCCTATGACAAAAATCTCTAAAAAACAAAAACAAAAGCAAAAACAAAAAACGGTAGGAAAAAATCACAATGCCCTCAAATATTTCTAAGTTAATAAATTCCAACACAGGTGTGATTAGAGTTACCAGTTAAGATCTTTTCATTGCTTATTAATTTGCCAGAAGGCATATGCACTGGCAGGGAGAGAGAGAGAGAGAGACAGGCAAAGAGAGAGGGAAAAAAATACCCATGGAGAACAGTCACATTTCCATCCCTTCTCCTCCATCTCCCCCTCCTTTTTGGGATTTTGGGCAACCATGTGCATGTGCCTAATGTATTTTAAAGACGCTAGGTCTAAGACTCGAACCTGCAGTTGGCCACGTGTGATCCAGCCACCTAACCACCAGGCCAGGGGCTGGCTTGAGTTCAGACATTTGACATGATACTTAAAACTAGCTTTGCCTAAAGGCAGGGAGACAGCACCTTCCCATCACCCAGCCTGGCTTCCTTACTCCGGCACAAGGCTTTCTGTGAGTAACTTCTATCTACCACAATTCCGGTGGAGCTCTGACAAGAAAGCAAGGTGTCACCGCACCGTTTCTTCCAGTGTTATGTGTGATGTTTCCACATGGCGTCAAGGAAAGGAATGATTTCTCACAACCAATTCTACAGCACTAAAACATGAATCAGGCAAAGGAAACCTGCCTCATCTAAGGTTCTTTTAAAACCAAGGAGTTTTTCTTATAAACTTTCCTTATACATAGGTGTGCCTTTATTTTCAGAACCTACTTAGAACCCTAAAATTTCCAAATGGACTCATCTGTCCGCAATCAACTGACCACCTATTATATTCGAAGCACTGTGAGACACAGCCCCAGTGCAGTCTGAGTGTGTGTTGAGGAGGAGTAAAAAGTACGTCAAAATGGGGCCAGCGGATGGCATAGCAATTATGTTGCTGGACTCTCAGGCTGACCACAGTTTGGGTCCCGGTCCCGGTGGCTTAAAAACTCACGCCGGATGTGCGTGCATGCATGCCCAGGATCCTGGAAGGTTAAGGGATTGGAGCGTGGCCATCCCTCCTGGGGCGGAGTGGGGGGAGATTTTTCACTTTCCCTCTCACTGTCTCTGTTTCTCTCTTCAGTGAAAACATGTACTCTAAGGCAAAAACTTCTTAAAAATTTTTTTAAATAAATAAGTAGGTAAAAAATCAAGAGGCATTAATTTTGCACAGAGGGAGAAGGGAGAAAAAGGAGATCTTCCCAAAGGAGACAATCTAAGTTGGAACAGTTATTGAAACAGTCATTTTTTTTAATATTCAATAAAAATATTACTGACATCAGTAAGTCCCACTTATGGGACCAGCAGATGGTATAATGGCTACATTGTTGGACTCCCACATAGTCAACTGTGGTTTGAGTCCTGGACCCAGTGGCTTAAAACTCATGCTGGGCGTATGCGTGCATGCCCAAAATCCTGCGAAGGGATTGCAGCGTGGCCATCCTCGGGGGGGGGGGGGGGGGGGGGGTGTGATTTCTCGCTTTCTGTCTCTCTCTCTCTCTCTATCTGGTGAGCACATGCATCATATAGCAAAAACCTCTCTCTAAAAAAAAGAAAATTAGGGGGACCAGCAGTTAGCGTAATGGCTATGTCGCTGGACTCCCACGTAGTCGACCGCGGTTCGAGTCCCGGACCCGGCGGCTTAAACTCACGCCGGGCGCGTGTGCGTGCGTGCCCAAGATCCCGAGAGGAGAATGGAGGAGAAGGGACTGCGGCGTGGCCATCCCCCCTGGGGGGTGATTTCCTGCTTTCTATCTCTCTGTCTCTCTCTGTCTGTCTGGCGAGCGCACGCGCCCTATAGCAAAAACCTCTCCAAAAAAAGAAAAAGAAAAAAAAAAAAAAAGAAAATTAAAAAATAAGCATTTAACCAAATGTTAGCTATAAAAGAAACATATAATTTAGTTAGAGAGACAGGTAATAAATAAACACACAGAGGTTGGCAGGTGGCATGGTGGTTAAGGCATGGATTCCCACATGGCTGATTGTTATTCAAGTCCTGGACCTGGCAGCTTGCTTTCTCACTTTCCCACCCTCCCTCTCTTTGTCAGGTCAAATTTTAAAAATAATAATAATGATAACAATGAACAAAATTAAGTAAAATAATTCTTTAATAATAAATAGATAAACAAATTATCAATCATGTAAGTCCTATATGCTACCAAAGAACGATAAAAGGAATATAATTTAGATTAGGAAAGAGAAAACTTCAGAAAATGTAACTTTTTAAACTGAGACCTAAAGGATAAGCAGTTAATGATACAAAGACTGAAGAGAAGGGGAAGCATATTCTAGGTCTCAGAGAGACCACCAAATTCAAAGATGATGAGACGAGAAAAAGCTTTGGAATACCCAGGAACCAAAGGCAAGCCAAAGTGACCAGAAGACCATGACTACAAGGACAGTCAGATGGAAGAGCCATGCTAAAAAGTTTTAATTTTATTTAAAGCACAATAGAAATCCACTGAATAGTTTAAAGGTATGAAGAGACATGATTCAGTTTTCATTTTGCAAAAAAAGAGATCAGTTAAGAGGACAGGGGTCAAGCTGCATTACAGCACTAACACAACTGGGTCCACGTAGGAAAGGCCCTGGGTTCACGTCTCACAACCTCCCTGAACACACAAGGTAGGTATGCACACACACCCTTGATCCGGGCTGGCAGGAACTATGGGTAGATTGTGGCACAAAGAAACTTTTGTGGTGCTATCTCTCTGTCCTTTTTATCTGTCGAAGAAGAAATAAATTAATAAACCTTAAAAAGATAAAAATAAACAGGTCACTGCAGCAGTCCAAGTGAGAGGTGATGATAGGTCAGGGCGGGGTGATGGCAGCTGAGATGGCAAGATGTGGACAGACTCCAGATAAAGCTCAGAGGAGAAGCAAAAGGACTTAGTATTAGATTGAATGTTCTGGTTAAAAAGGAAACATCCAGAATAACTATCAGGTTTCTGGCCTAAGCAGCTTGTTAGGTTTAGTGCCAGCTCTTGACATGGGTCAACCAGGAGGGGTTGAAAAATGTTAACACTGAGTTGTTTTTGATATCCCCACGTGAAAATGAATCTGGGACCAGCAGTTGGCGTAATGGCCATGTCGCTGGACTCCCACGTAATCGACCGCAGTTCGCGTCCCGGACCCAGTGGCTTAAAACTCACGTTGGGCGCATGTGCGTGTGTGCCCAAGATCCCGAGAGGAGAATGGAGGAGAAGGGATTGCGATGTGGTCATCCCCCCTGGGGGGTGATTTCTCACTTTCTGTCTCTCTGTCTCTCTCGGTCTTTCTGGCGAGTGCATGCGCCCTATAGCGAAAAACCTCTCAAAAAAACAAACAAACAACAAAAAAAAAGAATCTAAACTGACTAATTCTAGAGAACAGAAGAGAATAAGGGCCAGAGATACAAATTTGGGAGTCTCTGACATTTTGATAGTGACCGCCATGGGAATATAGGCATCCCCCATTTTATTGAGCTTCACATGGCTGCACTTTTGCAGACAATGTATATTTCACAAAGTGAAGGCTTGTGGCTACTCTGTATTGAGCAAGTCTATAGGCACCATTTTCCCAAAAATTTGTGTTCATTGTGTGTTTCTGTGTCACATTTTGATAATTCTCATAATACTTAAATTTTTTTCATTATTATCATGTCTGTTACGGGATCTGTGGTCAATGACTTTTTATTTTATTACTGTAATTGTTTGAGAAATCGCAAACACCCATGTAAGACAATAACTGATCAACAAATGTGTGTGTTCTCACTGTTCTGCTAACGGGCTACTCCCCATCCCTACTGCAACCTCATCTCTCTCCCTCTCCTCAGGCCTCCCTATTACCTGAGACACATCAATATTGAAATTGGACTGATTAACAGTCTGACAAGTTTCCAAGTATTCAAGTAAAAGGAAAATGTACATGTCTATCACTTTACATCAAAAGCTAGAAATGATTGATTAAGCCTAATGAGAAAGGTATGCTGAAAGCCAGCACAGGTCAAAAGCTAGGCCTCTTGTGCCAAACTGTGAATGCAAAGAAACATATCTCGAACAAAACTGAATGTTCTACCCCAGTGAACACATGAATGTTAAGAAAAATAGATTTGGGAACCAGCAGTTAGCGTAATGGCTATGTTGCTGGACTCCTACGTAGTCAACCACGGTTCGCGTCCCGGACCCGGTGGCTTAGAACTCATGCCGGGCACGTGTGCGTGCGTGCCCAAGATCCCGAGAGGAGAATGGAGGAGAAGGGATTGCGGCGTGACCATCCCCCCGGGGGGTGATTTCTCGCTTTCTGTCTCTATGTCTCTCTCTGTCTGTCTGGCGAGCGCACACGCCCTATAGCAAAAACCTCTCCAAAAAAAGAAAAATAGACTTAACTGCTGATATGAAGGAAAGTTTCAATGATCTAGGCAAAAGATCAAACCAGACACAACATTTTCTTAAGCCAAAACCTAATCCAGAGCAAGGCCCTAATTCTCTTCACTTCTATGCATGCTCAGAGAGGTGAGCAGGCTGCAGAAATGCTTGAAGCTACTAGGGTTGGTTCATGAGGTTTAAGGAAAGGGCCCTCATAAATGCGCACGGTGAAGTAGCAAGTGCTGATGCAGATGCTCTAGCAAATGACCCAAATCTAAATAAGATAATCGATGGAGATGGCTATGCTAAACAACAAGCGCTCAATGTACACAAAACAGCCTAACATAGGAAGAAGATGCCATCTAGGACTTAGAGAGAAATCATTTCAGAAATGCCAAGGTTCCTGCTTCAGCATGTAGATCAAGGGATACAATAAGCAGAGTGGAGAGATAACCCAAACATTGGGAGGAAATATCTGTAACTTAAACATCAGATAGGGGCTAGTGTCCAAAATATACAAGTTAATCAAATACTCAAAAACAAGAAGATAAATAGCCCTTTAAAAAAATGGACAGAAGACCTAAACAGACATTTCTCAAAAGATATAACCAATAGATTATGAAAAAAATGCTCAATATCTTTAACCATCAGAGAAATGCAAATTAAAACCACAATGAGACATCACCTGCTAGACAGACTGTTATAAAAAAGATGAATAAAACAAGTGTTGGCAAACATACGAAGAAAAAGGACCTTGTATGCTATGGGTGGCACTGTAAATGAGTACAGACATTTTGGAAAATAGCATGGAGGTCCCTCAAAATATTAAAATAAGGTCAGCATGTGACATGGTGGTTAAAGTGCTAGACTCCCACATGGCCAACTGTGGTTCAAGTCCTGGATGTGGCAGCTTGAAAAGCACCTTGGGCATGTGTACATGCATGTCCAAAATCCCAAAAGGAGAATTAAGGAGAAGGGATTGTGGTATGGCCATCCTCTTAGGGGGAATGATTTCTCACTTTCCCTCTCACTGTTTCTCTCTCTCTCTCAAGCAACATGCCTTACGGCAAAAGCCTTAGGAAAAAAAATTAAAACTAGAAGTACCATACTATACAGCAATCTCACTTCTGAATATATGTACACAAAGGTATGTCAAACAGATGTCTGCACCCCCAAATTCACTGCAGCATTATTCAAATAGCCAAGATATGGTAACAATCAAATTGTCTATCAAAAGACAAAAGGGGACCAGCAGATGATGTGGTAGTTAAGGCAATGAACTCCCACATGGCCGACTATGGTTCAAGTCCCAGACCTGATGGCTTGCTTTCTCAATTTCCCTCTCTTTCTGTCTCTCTGTCTCTGCTTCTCTGTCTGTCTGTCTGTCTCTCTCTCTCATGAACACACATGCCCTATGGCAAAATAATAATAATAATATTAAATAAATAATTCTTAAAAAGAAAAAAGACAAATGGGGGACCAGCAGATGACAAAATGGTTCCATTACTGGACTTCCAAATAGTCGACCGCGGTTTAAGCCTGGACCTGAAGCCTTAAAATTCACACAGGGCACGTGTGTGTACATGCCCAGATCCTGAGAGGAGATGGAGGAGAAGGGACTGTGGCGTGGCCATCCCCCCATGGGGGGGGCACCCCTTTGCTTTCTGTCTGTCTCTGTCTCTATGGCAAATTCGTAAACCCTATAGCAAATCTGTCTCTAAAAAAAAAACAAAAAAAGACAAGTGGAATTTTAAAATGTGGCGTACATATACATAATAAAATGCTATTCTTCAGCCTTTAAGATATCAGAAATTCTGTCACTTGCTGCAATAGGATAAACCTGGAAGGCGTTCTGCTAAGTGAAACATGCCAGGCACAGAGATAAATACCATATGATCTCAATTATGTGTAGAGTCTAAAAGTGTCAAACTCACAGAAGTACAGAGTTGAATGGCAGTTCCAGAAGCACAGGGGTCTGGGATACAGACAAAATGGGGAAACACTGGCAAACAGGTACCAAAGTTTATGTCAGCAAAGAGGTATAAGTTTTGGTGATCTATCGTACAGCATGGTGACTGTAGTTAATAACGATGTACTGGGGGACCAGCAGTTAGCGTAATGGCTATGTCACTGGACTCCCACGTAGTCAACCGTGGTTCACATCCCGGACCCGGTGGCTTAAAACTCACGCCGGGCACGTGTGCGTACGTGCCCAAGATCTCGAGAGGAGAATGGAGAAGAAGGGATTGTGGTGTGGCCATCTCCCCTGGGGGGTGATTTCTCGCTTTCTGTCTCTCTGTCTCTCTCTGTCTGGCAAGCGCATGCGCCCTATAGCAAAAACCTCTCAAAAAATAAAAAAATAAATAAATAAATAATGATGTACTGTATATTTTGAAATAGCTAACAAAGAATTTTAAGTGTTCTTACCACAAATACGATAAATATCTGAGGAACAGATATGTTAATTAGCCTCATTTCATCATTCTATAAATGCATTATTTATAATCAAACAACACCTTGTGCTCCATAAATATACAAAACTACTTGTTAATTAAAACAAAAGATTTTTAATTAAAAAATACATTTAAGAGGCCAGCAGGTGGTATGGTGGTTAAAGGTGCTGGATTACCACATGGCCAACTACGGTTTGAGTCCTAGACCTGGTGGCTTGCTTTATCACTTTCCCTTACTCTCTCTCTCTCTCTGGTCAAATTAAAAAAATAATAATAACAACAAATAGAATTAAATAAATAAATATTTAATTTAAAAAATACATTTAAGGTGCAGGTAGAAGAAAAGATACTCAGGGTAGCATCTCCTTGTCTATGATTATAAGTTGGTCAACGGGTCCTGGGGGGATGGTGCCCCAGTACCAGATTGGCTGACATTAGAATGAGGTGATACTTGCCATTCATCAAGAGTAGGTCAAGCTTGGAGATCAGCTCCTTTTCCTTCAACCAGGAGATGAAATTGCCACTATCCCCTCCCACCCACCCCCCATTAGTGGAGGGTAGTATTTTTGAGATATTAGAAAAGAGATGGATGAAGTTGAAGAAAAATCTAAGGATATAATGAAATTTACTACCAAGAAACTTTCAGTAGATACGGTCTCACAGTTGGTGGTTTCTCCACTCTGTGATGCAATATCCCCATTTGTAGGAACTACAAGAAATAACTTTGAAGGAAAAAAAGTCATTAGCTTAGAATATGAAGCATATCTACTGATGGCAGAAAACAAAGTCAGAAAAATCTGTAGCGACCTGAGGCAGAAATAGGCAGTCAAACACACAGCGGTGTTCCAGAGACTTGGCTTGGTTCCAGTGTCAGAGGCAAGCATAACTGTTCTACGTCCTCAGCCCACAGGGCTGCATCCCTTGAAGCTGTGAGCTACGCCACTGGTACTATAAGAGCCAAGGTACCCATATGGAAAAAGGAAATGTACAAAGAGTCTCATCAAAAAGTCATCATCTCTGAAAAGAAACAAAGAATGCTTCTAGACAACCCATGATTAGTCACCTATATTTTTAGAGCACTACATCTGAAATTTGGCAAACATTTGTCATTGATCAGATATCAGATTTTCTTCTCCACAAACTGAGATAGTTTACTGAAGTAAAATCCTATACTGGTGTAACAAAAGAAAAATAATAAATAAATAAATAAATAAATAAATAGATGGGTATAGAGGATAAGGAGTTATTTAGGATCTAGATCTAGAGGAAGGGCCTTAGGGAAGAAATGAGATCATTTCAATATGAGGAAAGATGTCCGTGGTAGACATATCCTTCCACGGCTAATATCTAATTGTACTTAACTCAAATGAAGTGTGACCCCTCCTCACCAACATCCTGTCTCAGGGAGAGCCTCCCTTATGCACCACCCTGCACACCCCATCATGACGCTGTCAGGGACGTGTGGTGGGAATGTTAACAAAACTGAAAGTTAAAAAAAGTCATTATCAGACTTGATGTCACATATTTTCAGAACTTAGATATTTTTTTGGAGGGGGAGAGGTTTTTTTTTGCTATAAGGCACGTGCGCTCGCCAGACAGACAGAGAGAAACAGAGAGACAGAAAGCAAGAAATCACCCCGCAGGGGGGATGGCCACACTGCAATCCCTTCTCCTCCATTCTCCTCCCGGGATCTTGGGCACGCACGCACACGCGCCCGGCGTGAGTTTTAAGCCAAGAACTTATATATTTTTAAAAGAGCCCATGATTTAAAAAATTTAAAATAGTATCTAAAAAAATTTATGGTGATTTCTAGCATTTCAGAATCTATAATCTTACCCTAATATTTGTTTTCTGTATTTTACTCATAATCTATCCATATGTATGGCAGCATAAAATTATAAACCTAGCAACGAGATGGTTTGTGTTAAAATATTAGTTGATGTTTAAAATGTAACCCACAGTCCCTTAAAAAAATTATTCTAAGTAAGTTAATATAGGAAAAATACATTTTTATTGGAGATTTCAGAAAGATTTTTCTTTTGGTTGATTATGTAACATTATCATTAGTAAAGTCATTAATAAACACATTTTCTGCAAGATTTTTATACAAAACAATCATGTAGTTTTTAATTGATCATCCAGTATACTACCTTGATGGATTGAGTATATAAATCCCATATAGTTTTAGATTTTTTTATTTTTTTTCCTGTTTTGTTGAGAGGTTCTTGACAAATAAAAGTTGTAAGTATTTATGGTTAGAAAGAAAGAAAGAAAGAAGGAAAAGATACTCATGAAGGAAACTCAATTAATCTATGTTTAATTTTTTTTTTTGAGAGGTTTTTGCTATAGGATGTGTACGCTCACCAGAAAGACAGAGAGACAGAAAATGAGAAACCACCCTCAAGCGGGGGATGGCCACACCACAATCCCTTCTCTCGGGATCTTGGGCACGCATGCACACATGCCTGGCATGATTTAAGCCACCAGGTCCGGGACTCGAACTGCGGTCAACTACATGGGAGTCCAGTAACATAGCCATTATACCAACTGCTGGTCCCGTCTATGTTTAATATTTTTTAAATATAGAGTTTGCTACTTCTATAAACACTTATGATAAACAAATCTGCCTTGCAAGTCAATTATTCTGCCTAAAACATCATTTTAGAGACTCACTCCCATATATCCCATGGATAAGTGTAGGTTACAGGCTCATCCCACAGTTTTCTTTTTTCCTCCTATTAATATTTACAAGCAGAACTTATATTTTTAGGGTTTTCTGACAAAACCAATGAAATACATAGAACATATTAGGTCATCAGAGAAGTCATGATGTATTTTTCTATGCAAAAATGAGTCATGACTTTTCCGATGACCCAATATATAAAAAAAATTGGCAAGACCATTTCTACTCAAAGATGGAGAAGAAATCCAAAGATGGAACTTCCAAAAAACTATATTAATATAATTTATTTAACTTTAAAAGGCTTTAGAACTAATGGCTTGTCAATGTGACATTCATGTATAAGAAGCTAGAGAACCAAGAAATCTTGCCTTTAATTAGTGAAACTAATGAGAACTATATTCACAACACGTAAGAAAAACAATCTACTTATAAAAACCAATCTGGTATCAGTAAAGTAAAACTCAGTTTCAATAATTTAAGAGAACTCTTTGAATCAGTCAGTAAGTATAAAGCAAAACCCATTTATACTTTCTAAAAGTCTCTAGTAAAATTCTGCACCAGAGGCCACTTTATAGAATAAAAGGTGGTGGTAGTGAAAAATTCTCTTAAATCTGAGCACTTGGTTCTAAATTTATGAACTATGTGGCTGCCCTGAGAGCTAGAATAGGCTAAAAACATAAGAAGACTCTTAAGGGACTTAAGGGATTCATAGGTGACTGCCAAACAACAGAATCTTGCAGAACCCTGAGAGATCTGTCTTTATCTTGCTCAGTTCCCTTGTCACCCATTATTTGCTTTATGATCTTACTATACAGAAAAAAACCAGACTCTAATTTTTTTAAGAGAAATGTTTGCTATAGGGCACCTGTACTCACCGGAGATACAGAGAGCAATAGAGAGACAGAGAGTAATAAAGAGATAGAAAGCAAGAAATCACCCCCACGGGGGGATGGCCAGGCTACAATCCCTTTTCCTCTTGGGATTTAGGGCACACAAGTACATGTGCCCGGCATGAGTTCAGAGCCACAGGGTCTGGGACTCAAACTGCGGTCAACTACATGGGAGTCCAGCAACGTAACCATTGCGCCATCTTCTGGTCCTCCTAAACTAGCATTCCGCTGTCAACGTCAGCTACAGAATATTAGCCTGGAGGAACCATTGATGTGATCAGCATGGCACTTTACATCAGCGTAAAACACAAACCAAAATACAGATAGCTGAGTCACTGACTAAGGTAGTAAGCAGCTGAAGATTTTCTCCAGGTATTTGTTCAGCACAGGCTGCAAGGGCCATTAATATTTAACTGGAATTATTTTAAAATGGGACTTGATGCATTAGAAGAATGGAAGCTTCAAAACCATGACCTTTAATAAAAAGGGCCTAGAAAAGTTTTGTGTTTGTTTTTGGCTAATACAAGTGTGAGGTCAGTGAAAGCATCAGTGTTCCATGTGTGGCTTTTTTCTCTCAGCGAGAAGGTATTTGGGTTGTCAGAAAAGTCATGACTTTCCTGAGACAACCCAATAGAATCCCAAGGGATACATTATTCAGCCCCTAAAGAAGAGACATGACTTACTGAATCTATCTCAAATTAATCCTGGTTATAGAAAAGAAAGGAAATTTAACATGAGAAACAAAAATTTTAATTTACATTAAAAAGTCTGCAGGTGGGGCCAGTCAGTGGTGTGGTGGTAAGGTGGCTGGATCTCACATGGCCAACTGAGTGGTTCAAGCCCCAGACCTGGCAGCTTAAAAAACATGCTGTGTAGATGCGTGTCCCAAATCCTAAGAGAATGGAGAAGGCATTGTGGCATGGCTACCTACTGCACTCTCACCAGGGGGTGATTTCTCACTTTGCATCTATCTGTCTGTCTGCCTCTTTTCAACAAGCATGTGTACCCTAGAAAAAACTGAAAGGAAAAAAAAAAAAAAAAAAAAAAAAAAAACAGAGATAAGAGTCTACTAGTAAGTCTGTTTCTGCTGAGTGTTTCAACCAAGCACATTTCAGTCCGAACTGCAGAGGATGCACAGACAGATGTCTTTCCAACAGCCAGAAGGCAGTGTCCCCTACCTCCCATACCGTCTTGCCCACAGCCTGTCCACAGAAAGCTGCTTTGTCCACATGCTCTACAAGTCTCCTTCTGTGATGTGCTTGGTTTTCAAAGGGGCTTCTTGTTTCTTTTTTATTTTTTTGAAAGGTTTTCACTATAGGGTGCGTGTGCTCGCCAGAGAGAGAGAGACAGAGAGACAGAAAGCGAGAAATCACCCCCCAGGGGGGGATGGCCACGCCACAATCCCTTCTCCCCCATTCTCCTCTCGGGATCTTGGGCACGCACGCACACGCGCCCGGCGTGAGTTTTAAGCCACCAGGTCCGGGACGCGAACCACAGTTGACTACGTGGGAGTCCAGTGACATAGCCATTATGATAACCGCTGGTCCCTTGTTTCTTTTTTTAATTGTAATTTCTGATTTATATATTATTAGGTTGTCGGAAAAGTCATGATGTATTTTTTTCTACATTTTTCTATGCAAAAATGTGTTATGACTTTTCCAACAACCCAATATAATCGTTTTGTATCTTTGTGAGGTACAGAATAGCTTTGAAAGTATGTATAGAGTGTATAATAATCAAATCAAAAATAGAAGCAAAGTCACCATCCCAACATTCAACACTACACTACATCGTGCACACCCACCATTCACTCTTCTGGTCTTTCAGAAGTATCACTTTGCCATCAAAGTGCATTACTATAGAATTTCATTTGGATATCAAACTAAAGAACATAATTCCACTTTCAGGAATTCCTCTTTATCTCTCAGTGTTCCACGTGTTAAAGTCTTTTTGTTTTTTTAGAGGTTTTTGGTACAGGGCGTGTGTGCTCACCAGAAAGACAGAGAGAGACAGAGAGACAGAAAGCGAGAAATCACCCCCCAGGGGGGATGGCCACACTGCAATCCCTTCTCCTCCATTCTCCTTTTGAGATCTTGGGCACGTACGCACATGTGCCCAGCGTGAGTTTAAGCCACCGGGTCCAGGACTCAAACTGTGGTCGACTACATGAGAGTCCAGCAACATAGCCATTATGCTAACTGCTGGTCCCCATGTGTTAAAGTCTTTATAGTTAATCAATGAAATCAGAGTAACCCATCAAGTCTTAAGTGATTTGGGAATCATCACAAGAGTGTCAAAGTTTATCGCCACCATTAACAACATCTGCTAGCCTTTATTGAAGACAGTGACTATGTACTAAGCACAGAGGAAAATGAAGCTAATAATAGTATCTACTTAGTGAGGCTGCTATGTAGTTTAAAACAGAGAATGCACTTAGAGTCCCTAGCACAGTGTCTGCCTGGCATTAGTTTAAAGAACTTGAAAATGGTAGTTAGGATTATTGCCTCATTTTATTCTTCACAGCAACCCTGTGAGGAGATATTTTACCATTTCAAAGGTGAGAACACTGAGGCTTAGTGGAACTGACTCAGTTGGCAAAGTTAACACAAAGCAGGTCTCTCCACCACCGCGGCACGTTCTCTCTGGCCTAGCCATATGGGTAACTGCTCAGGACAATTGCTTGTGGTCACTCAGGTCTCTGGAGTCAACGCCTGTGGGAAATCTGGGCTTTACCTCTATCACAGCTGTGCAACACTGAGAAATCACTCGCACTCTCTGAATCTGTTTGTTCATTCAAGGACCTGTCTTGAGAGTGTGTTTAAGCACATAGTAAGAGCTCAATAAATAACAGCATTCATTCAGGAGACATTCCAGACAAACATGGAAATCACAGTGTTATAACACCAGACTCGAGTATTTCCCCCCGAAAGATCTCCTGGTTTATTCATTCTGCTTTCCTGAATGTCTCATCTGGCACCTGACCCCTCTGTCACTGCTTTAGCTCAGGTCCTCAGTACCTCTCCATGAACTTGCTAACCTTGACCTCACTACACTCCCCCCCACTTAGTCCTGCACACAAGCCAAATCTGATCACATCGCTCCCATCTCAGAATCACTGAATTACTTCCAGCCATCAGCTCCCCAGGCTAGCCTTCAACGCTTCTCCAGCCCCCTCTCTTCCTACTTCGTTATGTTCCTGATGACCCAAACTACCTAGAGAATCCACTGTCTCTGGACAACACCCAGCCCCTCTAATCTACGGGGTCATCGGAAAAGTCATGACTATTTTTTCTGTTTTTTTTTTTTTTTAAGCAAAAATGTGTCATGACTTTTCAAACGACCCAATATAAGCAGACTCATTCTTGGGGACAAGGACAAAAAGAGTCTTCATATTAGTCAGTCTACAGCCAACTACCAAATAAAATTCGTCAATTTAAAATTGTATTCCTTTAACCATGGTAACTTTGGTTATAAAGAGGCTTATATACCTTTAATTTCACAATTTTATAGTTTCAGATTTAACATACACACGAAAATCCTTTTACCTTAACTTAAGGAGTGGCTGGGTCACCCACTTCTTCAACTTCCGTCTCCCAAATGAAGTTTCAGTATGGTCTAAAACCCAAAGTAAGCTTCCTTTGGTTTTCATGTCAGTCTAAGAAAGACCAAAAAATGAAATTATATTAATGAGACAATCATACGTGCCAAATCATTAGCAATCCACATGCCCTAACTGTGACATATTCCCCCACTCTAGGCGTTACACATGCCTAGCTACTGTGTGGTTCGTGACAGGTGTTCACTGACTAAAGAATGAATACACACGCATATGTACACACACACAATAAAGTACTGATATTTTACAGACAAAAAGGAATAGTCCGTATAGTTTTTGTTTAGCTGAGAATAAATTATTCAGAAGACTCTTTTGAAATACAGGTTTGTCTAAAGTATTTTAACAATATAATTGAATGTGTTCCTGCCTGGACATACAATATACGAAGATAATTTCATTTTGCTTTGGCAATCCAGTTCTTCCACTGCCTCAGAGTTACATTTTGAAGACCGATGCTCTCACGACAATGCAGAAGTAGAAGCCGCCGGAGAGACATAAAGCTGCACGCCCTCTAGGTATTCACCCTGGAAGGGTTTTATTTTAATCTGTTTAATTAAATCCCTAGTCAAAAAGACTAAAAAGCTGAACCCTGGCACCAGCAGTTAGCGTAATGGCTATGTACCCACGTAGTCAACCACGGTTCTAGTCCCGGACCCGGTGGCTTAAACTCACACCGGGCATATGTGCGTACATGCCCAAGATCCCAAGAGGAGAATGGAGGAGAAGGGATTGTGACATGGCCATCCCCCTGGGGGGTGATTTCTCACTTTCTGTCTCTCTGTCTCTCTCTGTCTTTCTGGCAAGAGCACGCGCCCTATAGCTAAAAACCTCTCAAAAAAAAAAAAAAAAAAAAAAAAAAAAGTTGAACCCTTTAAAAAGTCACAATTTTAACTAGAGACGATAGTTCTTTTTTTTTTTTTTTTTTTTTTTTTTAAGAGGTTTTTGCTATAGGGCACATGCCAGAGAGACAGAAAGCAAGAAATCACCCCCATGGGCGAGAGACACACCACAATCCCTTCTCCTCCATTCTCCTCTCAGAATCTTGGATACGCAGGCACATGTGCCCGGTGTGAGTTTAAGCTACCAGGTCCAGTACTCGAACAGCAGTCGACTACATGGGGGTCCAGTGACATAGCCATTACACCAACTGCTGGTCCCAAGATGACAGTTCATTTTAACCAAGTTGCTGTATTATACAGCTTACCGCGATGTTTAAATCTTATTTGAGATATGATATTACCAAGTTAGGTTTTCTGTGTTTTTATTTCTCTTTTTCTTTTGTACGTAGCTACTTACACAGCACACCTCTTGTGTGCTCACTATTAAAATTAGTAAAGACATGGTCCCTCCCTCAGGGTACTCATATTCAAGTTCATAATTAGGATACAATGCCACCCTACAGGAATCAACCAGAGAAGGCGTGACCTAGGTTCCCAGAAGCTAGGAGTTGAGCACAGGGCACACCAAGAAGGTACAGAAGTGGGACTAGCAGTTAGAGTAATGGCAGTGTAACTGAACTCCCATGTAGTCGACTGCGGTTCGAGTCCCGGACCCAGTGGCTTAAACTCATGCTGGGGGCATGTGCGTGCTTACCCAAGATCCCAAGAGGAGAATGGAGAAGAAATTGTGGCGTGGCCATCCTTCCGGGGGGTGATTTCTCGTTTTCTGTCTTTGTGTCTCTCTCTGTTTCTCTGCTGAGCGCACGCGCCCTGTAGCAAAAACCTCTCAAAAGAAAAGAAGGTACAGAAGTCACCAGAGCTCCTCTGAGGATGGACAGGACAGCACAGCAGAGCGAGGACAGCCCCAGACCAGCAATGGCATCACACCTTCTTGAGGTGGCAGCTCGACTAGCTGGACAAAGTAAAGGTGCAGTGAGGAGGACGGAGTGGGAAATCATTTCCCAGGGCCCTGGCCTCACTGCAGGCTCGGGGGATGGCTGTGAGAGGTGCACATCTGTCACCCTTCGCTCTCCCTGAGCACCAGCCCTCCACTGCTCTGTTTCACCACCGTGAGGAAAGGGAGGACAAAGTAGAGGAACAAAGAGAAGCAAATGTGAATTCTCAGCTTCTATTTCTACAAAGATCCAAGTCCTGAAAATGGAAGAGATTTTTATAAAAGAATTATTTATTTAATTTTATTTATGTATATATTTATTTATTATCATTTTGCTATAGGGCATGTACGCTCTGCAGAGACAGACAGAAAGGTGAAAGTGAGAAAGCAAGCCACCATGGTCAGGACTCAAAACACAGTCGGCCACATGGGGAGTCCAGTGCCTTAACCACCATGCCAGCTGCTGGCCCCAGTGGAAGAGATTTTAAAGAGTCAATTTCTCATACATGATTTTTGCCTTAGGAGTTTGATTTCAGAACTGTCTCTGCTATAGTAGTATTTGAAAAGACCAGATGTGGGGACCAGGAGTTGGCGTAATGGCTACATCGCTAGACTACCATGTAGTCAACCACAGTTTGAGTCCCAGACCTGGTGGCTTAAACTCACGCTGGGTGCGTGTGCATGTGCGCCCAAGATACTGAGAGGAGAATGGAGAAGAGACTGTGGTGTGGCCATCCCCCTGGGGGATTTCTTGCTTTCTGTCTCTCTGTCTCTCTGGCGAGCGCACGCACCCTATAGACAAAACCTCTCAATAAAAAAAGAAAAGACCAGACCAGATGTGACAGAAGCAAGGGAAGTCTGGCATTCTGGGCTGTGTCTGCAGGCTGATTGTGGGCTCCTCTACTGACAAGAACACCCGTTAGTTCCTACTACCCTCTATCGTGGGATGTTACAGAGCTGATGAGAGAGGGACCTGAAGGACAGACTCTCAGCTTCTGGGTGAAGGATGACAGGGTAAGTTTGACTCCAGCAACTGCAGCGGTACAATGAGAACTCCATGCTCTGTGATACAAAAGCCACATGAGAAGGGCCGAGATTTGCATCCTGAGCTCTCCCTGTGCACATCGGGTGTGTGTGGTCCTGTGATCCTGACTGGCTAAGACTGGTGGCAGATGGCAGGGTGAAGACTATTGGGGGTACCTGTCTGTACCTCTCTTTTTCTCTCTGTCTCTCTCATGGAAGCAAGCAAGCAAGAAAGAAAGAAAGAAATGTGACCAAAGAAGAAATGGTCTGATCCAAACTGGGATAGATTAGAAAAGGGAGAAACTAAGTGAGAGAAACTAGTTAATAATATGTAAATCCAGGACTCAGGAGAATAAATCAATATTTAATTTGCAATGGTATAAATATTTTCTGAAAAATTTTAGATCATTTAACTCTTATGGTCCAGGTTCTCTACTACTTAATCAAATGAACTGAAATTGCTTTTTATCTCTTTGATTTTGTTATGATTAGTTTTATCATATAATTTCCCATCTTTTCAAATGATAATAAATAAAAGCAATAACTTTAGGGACCAGCAGATAGCATAATGGTTACATCACTGGACTCCCACATAGTTGACCGTGGTTCAAGCCCCAGGCCCAGTGGCTTAAAACTCATGCCAGGTGCATGTGCATGAGTGCCCAAAATCCTGAGAGGAGACTGAAGGAGAAGGGACTGTGGTGTGGCCATCCCACCTGGGGGGGCAATATTTTGGCTTTCTATGTCTCTGTCTCTCTGCCGAGCACATGTGCCCTATAGCAAAAACCCCTCTAAAAAAAAAAGCAATAACTTTAATATCTCCATTATCTTCCTAATTCATCAACAGAAGGCAAATAATAATGATAAAAGTTAGGGAAGTAAAATCACTAAGCACTTACAGTCAAATCGAATACGACAGTAAGTGGTTTCACATACTGAATAAAGAAACAAGATGGCACACATCTCAACCAAAAGTCAAAGGTATGCAAAAAATTATATTCAAGCAGACAAAATATCTATTTCATATTAATTTTCAAAGCTGGTACATTTCAACAGAAAAATTTGATAAAGAAATGATACAGAAATTGTCAGGATGGATGTGTCCCTCCTCCTTTACAGTTTTTCTCCCAAACTTTAAAGGGATTTCTTACATGTGATTCTGCCAAAAGTGAGTGTGGCAGTTACTCAGCCATAAGTACCTGATGGGCAGAGCAGCCGGTTGAAAAACACTATTGTTATTTTTGCACTCCTAAGAGCGGACTGCTACCTGAGTCCAAATTTTTATTTTTCAAAATCATCTTAAACCAATTAGCCCTCATGTTCACCCTGACCTGATTCTGTAGGATTTCCAGATTCCTTAATGTTGTTCCATTCATTGTCATAAATTCCATTTCACTTGATAGCTGTTTAAAATTCCTGTAAGATAATTAAATACAATGATCCAGGATATAAGTACATAGAAATTTTTAAAGACTAATTTAGGTGCTACATAATGACAAAAATTAGTATTTTTGATAGAAATTAAACAAAAAAGAGCAAAATGAAAATCCATTGGGCTACTGTCTTCCATTAATGTCAGTGCTGCTAAATAGATAGACGCAAGAAGACAATCGCTCTGACATTGGAAACAAGAGCATGGAAGAAAAGTACTGGTAGCAATATTTTGTTTTTGTTGTTGTGCTATATCTCCTGGAATAGAACCAAACATAGTCTTTATCATCTGCAGAGCATATACCGGTGTCTCCAGGAAAAGCTATGCAATTAGCTAGAAAAATATGTCAAGATCCTTAAAACTGTCCTCCTTATTCTCCAGCAAGAGATCATTTTGACAAAGACTTTAAAAGCTTTTAATCAACATTCTGATTTGTTCAACAAATGTTATTTACTCTATAATTAACAACACACTTTAAAGGGCCAATGTTTATTGAGCATAAGAGTGAAAAAGTAGCAAAAGATACTTCAAGCATTCACATTCTCCATATGCCCTTGTAACCATCCAAAACTAAATAAAAGTTCAATAAGTTTCAAAAGAGATTTGAGAATTGAGATACAAGATGACCAATAAAAGCATGTAAAATTTCACCCATGTTAGAAGATACTTTAATCAATGCATTTCTAATGTATTAATAGTAATTCCAGTTCCTTTATTAGCCAGTCGTTGGATATTTCTGTCACAGCACTTACAAACTTGATAACTTACTTTTCTCTTTCCTTTTTTTTTTAAGAGGTTTTTTTTGGAGGGTGGCAGGTGGCATGGTGATTAAGGTGTTGGACTTCCACATGGCTGACCATGGTTCAAGTCCCAGACGTGGCTTTCTCTCTCTCTCTCTCTCTCTCTCTCTCTCTGTCCCTCTCTTGTCAAATTAAAATAAATAAATAAAGTTAAATAATTTTTTTTAAAAAAGGGGGGGTTTTTGCCTTAGGGCATGTGCGCTTGCAGGACAGAGAGAAAGAGACAGAGACAGTGAATAATCAATCCCCTGGGGGCTGGCCATACCCACAATCCCTTCTCCTCTGTTCTCCTCCCAGGATCTTGGGCACACACTCACACGCACATGCTCACATACACATTCACAAAAGGCATGAGTTTTAAGCCTCTGGGGTCTGAGACTCTAACCACAGCCAGCCACGTAGGAGTGAAGCAACATAACCACCTGGCCATCTGTTGGCTCTATAACTAACTTTTAAACAATGGCAGGCCACTACTTGGAAGGACAGCCTAAGTGTTTATGCTATAATCCTAACCAAGCACACTGTAATAGGATTTAAGTAAAATCCAGTTTCCTGAACCAGGTATGGAAGCAACTTTCACTCAGGAATCTGAAAAGCCTAAAATCAGAACCCGAGGAAGCAGTACTCATAGAGAAATCCCTTTCCTCCAGATGATTCCCCCAGCTAAGGTCTCAGAGCTCCGAGAAAGAGAAAGTTTACCATCTATTAAGAATGTTGCCTAGGGGACCAGCAGTTGGCGTAGTGGCTATGTTGCTGGACTCCCATGTAGTCGACCGCAGTTTGAGTCCCAGACTCAGTGGCTTAAACTCATGCTGGGCGTGTGTGTGTGTGCATGCCCAAGATCCTGAGCAGAGAATGGGGAAGGGATCGTGGTGTGGCCATCCCCCTTGGGGGATGATTTCTCACTTTCTGTCTCTCTGTCTCTCTCTGTCTTTCTGGCGAGTACACACGCCCTATAGCAAAAACCTGTCCAAAAAAAAAAAAAAAAAGAATGTTGCCTGGTAACTTAACGTTGTCCTTTGCAGCATAATTTACCTGTGACAGGTCTGATCTATTGATAGCTTCCAAAGGATGATAACCTATTAATAATTTTTAGAGGGAAGTAATCCCCAAACTGATTGATAGCAGGTGTGCAACCCTTTTTCTCCTTAAAGCAATTAACTCAGTTTGTCTTGACTTAACAGCAATTGATGTCATTCTTCTAACCTCCTTAGTAGATCTAAGCTCCTTGAAGGCAGGAGCTAGTTATGTCTTATTACCTGGAGCACCTGCAGGGTCTAACAGAATACTTTCAACAAACGCCTGCCTCTTTCTATGGGGAAGCCCGTTTAGCTTTGTTTCTCTTTTTTGCCCATTGGAGCCATAAAATCCCAAGAAATATCTGTGAAATACCCATAAACAGATACAAAATATGAAACATTGGGAACCAGCAGTTAGCGTAATGGCTATGTCGCTGGACTCCCACGTAGTCGACCGCGGTTCGCGTCTCGGACCCGGTGGCTTACAGCTCACGCCGGGCGCGTGTGCGTGCGTGCCCAGGATCCCGAGAAAATGGAGGAGAAGGGATTGCGGCGTGACCATCCCCCCTGGGGGGGTGATTTCTCGCTTTCTGTCTCTAATGTCTCTCTCTGTCTGTCTGGCGAGCGCACGTGCCCTATAGCAAAAATCTCTCTCAAAAAAAAAAAAAAGAGAAAGAAAAAAAAGATAAAATATGAAACATTATTTATGGGAAGAAATAATTAGGCAGCAATTGGTTATGTAGCTGACAGAGCTGTTAACACAAATTCATCGTCAAAGGTCCAAGTTCGAACTTGATAAGTGGACTCTGGGTCATTATCTAACAAGTTAGCCAAGTATTATGATATGAATCCTTTTTTTTTTTTTTAATTTTTTTTTTAGAGGTTTTTGCTATAGGGCACGTGTGCTCGCCAGACAGAGAGAGACAGAGACAGAAAGCGAGAAATCACCACCCGGGGGGGATGGCCATGCCACAATCCCTTCTCCTCCATTCTCCTCTCAGGATCTTGGGCATGCACGTACGAGCACCTGGCGTGAGTTTTAAGCCACCGGGTCCAGGACGCGAACCACAGTTGACTACATGGGAGTCCAGCGACATAACCATTATGCTAACTGCTGGTCCCAACAATATGAATCCTTTACTTCACCTGTTCCTGACAAGCTGAACCTACTTCCTATGGGTGATCAGTTAGCACATGAGGACTTGACTCAAACACAGACTCTAGAGGGGTGCTCAGTTGTCACGAGAGAAAGACTAACCTAGATCCCATAACTGGGCCAGTCCCATAGAATAGTAGCTAGGCACTCTGGATGCCAGATACCATATGGGTGACGGGTTCAAGTCCCAGCCACACAGGCTTGAAAAACACGGGGGAGGGGGTATGTGCTCAGGATCCTGATGGGATAAAGAATTGGAGGGAAAAGGTTTGTGGCATGATCAGGCATTGTTGGGGAGTACTTTGTCTCTCTCTCTCTCTCTCTCATTCTCTCTCTGTTTGTCATGCACACATGTGCCCTTTGGCATTAAAAAAAAAAAAAAAGAGGGGGCCAGTAGGTGGTGTGGGTTAAGGTGTTGGATTTCCATATGGACAATGGCAATTTGAGTCTGGGACCCAGCAGCTTAAAAATCATGCCAGGCACTGGTGTGTGTTTTCCCAAAAACCCAAGAGGAGAACAGAAGAGAAGAAACTGCAGTGTGGCCAATCCCCCTGGGGGCGGGGTGATTTCTCACCTTCACTCTCCCAATCTCTCTCCCCCCCAACCCCTGGAGAGCACACGCCCTATGGCAAACACCTAAAAAACAACAAAAGAATCTATCATCCAAAAGCCTTTCCAGAAAGCATTTCAGTTTCCTGCCTTTATTGCCCACCAACACCAGATGTTTAAGAAATCATTTTTCACTGGTAAAAGGAATAACATTTCAATGTGTAGATTATCCAGAAATACTGCTCAAATGCCTACATCCTCACATAAATAGGATATAATAATCCTATAAATCCAATGGTCCATACCCTGAGGCACAGCGTCTCAGTCTTAGATTCTGAAAGCATCCCATTTCGCCATTTATCTGAGGGTATTGTCACCTGACTCTAACTAAAAATGAAGTCCTAGTCCTACGATATCGTCATATATGCCTCAAGTGAACCTTTGGGGCAAGGCACTGTCAAACCACCAAAAGAAATAGAAGTAGCATTTCACAGAGCTTAGAGAAGAGCGTACAGATTGCTCTTGTATCTGCAGCTAGAAGTACGCATGTGAGGTTGGGACTAGCAACCTACCTGGGACAGAGGGAGGGTGAAAGGGAGCGTGTCCTCACCTACGTGAAACCATGGGAGTCTCCCCGTATCTACAATAATAAAAGCAACTAGTAACTGTGTACGAGCAAATTGGCTTAAGTTAGCTCACAACAGCAGACCACTACAGAGACGAGGTGTGTGTCTTTTCTTAATTAGCAATATTAACGTGTTGTGTTGCACAGTTTTTTGTTTGGTGGGTTGGTCATGTGTTCTTTTTCTTTTTCTTTTTCCTTTTTGCTCTTAGTAAATAAGTAATCTAAATCTCAAAATAGATGCGGTGAGAAACAAGGAGTTTCTTTAAACTGTCATCTGCACTGACTTTTAACAGGACAAATCAACCACTGGGCAATCTTACATATGACTGACTCGGATGAACAATTATCAACCAACTATAAGAAGGACTGACTATGCTTCTGGATTTCCCATACATATTTGGTAGGTACATATTTTGGAGCGAGACTCCTTTCTTCCCAAAATAAAGGGAATTTCCATGGGGTCAGCAGGTGGCATGGTCATTAAGGTGCTAGATTCCCACATGGCCAATCATGATTCAAGTCCTAGACCCAGTGGCTTGAAAATCTCACTGGGCGGGTGCATGCGTGCCCAGAATCCTAAGAGGACGATGGAGGAGAAGGGACTGCAGCATGCCCATCCTCCCTGGGGAGTGATTTCTCAGTTTCTCTCCCTCTCTGTCTCTCTATGCCTCTCTCCAGCAAGTACATAGGCCCTATGGAAAAAAACTAAGAAAAATAAAAATTTAAAAACAGAGATCTCCTTCTGTCAGTGACTATTTCCATTAGAAACTGTATACAGCTATAATGTACATAGTTAGTAGAAATAGGAACTACATGTATGCCTGCATAATGTACGAGTTTGTAAGTATCTGTCAGCACCCTCAGGTACTCAACAGTTTATCATCACTGAGCTAAAATACTCAAGCAAGTCTAAATTATTTATCCTGTGGAAGAAGCCAAATTTTATGTGTTTTGAAATGAACCTAATAAACAATGCCTGGCTAGATAGAGCTCATGCTGTGTAACCCTGGATAGAAACCTTATAAGTCACTTGGGAAATACTTCATTAATATTTCAGACAGCAAAAATTCAAAGGATGCTTTTTTCCTCAAGTGTTATAATGGGAAGAAAACATCTTTGCTGAAAGCCTGCCATTCAGACTTAAGATGCCACACCATTTCTATCCTACCTTTAAAAAAAGAAAAAATGAAAACCAATCTTTCTGATTCAGATGAAGGTAGTAAGTTACAGCCCTTATCTGAAAGATAAACCCACTACAAAGATCATGTTTAATTACTATTTAAAAACAAAAACCGCTACCATGTCACATATGAAATCTATGGTTGAATGCAACTCTCTATGTCATTCTCAGAATTCACAAGTTTGCCATCTGTCTAACTTTTTGGTGGCTAATTTTATTTAAGAATTGTAAATTGAATTATATTGCAAAACATCAGGTTTGGATTTGCAATTGAACAATATGGCTAACTTCATATTCCTAAATGCTGCTAATAAGCCCACTAGGGAGGAAAATAATAAGAAAAGTATACAATGGTCCCCAAGACCACCAGCAGGTCTGATGACTCACTGGGACACACAGGATTCCATATATATAGTCACTGACACATTTATAGCCTTTCTAATGGGCAAAAAAACACAAAGTAAAACGGAACACAAGCAGCAAACTTCCAAGAGTCCTGACCTGGCGTAGCCACAGAGGACATGCTTCAGTTACCCTGCAATGAGTTATAACAACACTTGTGAAGTGACGTCCCCCAGGGATGCTCATTGGACATTCAGCACCTAGGCTTGTTGGGGCCTGATTACGTAAGCACCCTTCCTTTACCAGGTACCAAATTTCAGCTCCTAGAAAGGAAGCCAGTGTTCAGCATAACCCATATTGTTTGCATGAACAGTTTAAACACAGGGAGCCATTCTTCATTTAGGAATGTAAACCCCCAAAAAAATCCAAGATCTCAGATGCCAGTCAAAGGCCAAACTGGCAAGCAGGTTGTCTACAGATACGTTCCTTGGGCCTGCTACATTAACTTTTTTGGCACATCCTCTTTTCAAATCCTCTTAGCAGGCCACTCCCATGGTGCACTGGTAATGGTGTTCAAGAGCAGCTAGATCCCACAAGGTGACCATGGTTCAAATCCCACAGCCTGTCAGCCTGAAACACATTGGGCATGAGTGCAAGTACCCAAGATCCAACGGATTAGAAAGCTGAGAAAGGGGACTGCAGTGGGACTAGTCCTTTGGAGCGTGGCCATCCCTCCCTCTCTCTCTCTCACCCTCAACTACATGTGTTCATGGTCTATCATGAATAAGTAAAAATTCTATTTCCCGACAAGCATATGTGTTGTTTATTCATTACTGTGTTCTGTCAAGTTTACTCTTCATTCCTAAATTGATCTTTTTCTTTAATCATACTTTCCTTAAAGCCCATCGCCTATTTTCAATGCTTTCCTACTTTTCATTTATCTTGTTCTTTCACATTTACTGTCATTTTCCTAATGTCTTTTAGCTAGTTTCAAAATGTTAGGTTATCATTTTTACTTCATTTGAAGCATGTTATTATCCGTTTTATATTCTTTTTTTTTGATAGAGATTTTTGCTAAAGGGCGTGTGCACTCACCAGAGGGACAAAAAGCAAGAAATCATCCCCCAGGGGAGATAGCTATGCCACAATCCTTTCTCCGCCAATCTCCTCTTGGGACTTTGGGCACACATGCACATGCGCCTGGCATGAGTTCCAAGCCGCTAAGCCCAGGACTCAAACCATCGTAGACCATGTGGGAGTCCAATACCTTAACCACTATGCCACATGCTGACCCCTATATTCTCTCTTCTTGTAATATTTTTGTATGAGATTTTAATTTGGTTCTTTTTCTATCACTAATGTTTAAGTGAAGATTAATTTTCTTGAGGGATCAGCAAGCAGTTAGCATAATGGCTATGTCGCTGGACTCCCAAGTAGTCGACCGCGGTTCGCGTCCCAGACCCAGTGGCTTAAAACTCACGCCGGGCGCGTGTGCGTGCGTGCCCAAGATCCCGAGAGGAGAATGGAGGAGAAGGGATTGCAGCGTGGCCATCCCCCCCGGGGGGTGATTTCTCGCTTTCTGTCTCTCTCTCTCTGTCTGTCTGGCGAGCGCACGCGCCCTATAGCGAAAACCTCTAAAAGAAAAAAAGAAAGATTAATTTTCTTGAAGTTTTAGGACATAAGCATTGCTTAGAATAGTAGTTCAAACTTCACATATCCCTCTCTTGTTGCTTAAATGTAGTTTTCAATCATGGCACCCAACTTCTGCTTTCACTTACAAAAGATTAACTGCATGAGAATTGTCCTCTGACCATAAGTAATTAAAATACTGGACAAAATACATGAGAAAAAAAAAAGAAAAACTTTTTTAGGTAAAGGACAACACTTAGCACAGAATCCTAATTCCTAAGAGAAGAAAAACAAATGAGGTGAACACTCTGCCTGCCTTCTTGGCCAGCCCAGAGAAATGAGAATTTGAGTCAGAATGCCAGACAAGAGAGATGTACACAGAGAACTCCAGAGACTTGTAGAAGAGTCTCCTCAGCACTGTGGCCTAGTACTGACCCTCAAATGTGTGTGAAGACCTCCATGAGACCAGGAAAGAACCACCAGAAAACAGCACAATGAAGAATGACCAGAGTTCACACAGGGCTGGCAACAGTTCATTCTCCAAACAGGGAAGACATATCTTAAAATACATGCGGTACTGGTATAAGCTTCAGAAAGGTACTGCCTTAGGAATGGGACTAAAATAAAGAAGAATTTCTTAACGTTGGCACTATCGACATTTAAAATACGTGTGTTTGTATTTATACATGAGGGATCTGCAAAAAGTTCATAGAAATGCAAATTATATTTTTAAAAAAGAAAAAAACATTAGGTCAGATATAGTTAAGTTGGCTAAATCCTACACAACCAACTGCAGTTAAAGTCTTGCACCCAGCAGCTTGAAAATCATGCTGGGCATATGTGTGTCATGCTCAAAAACCTGAGAAGAGAATGGAGAGGGGACTGTAGTGTGGCCATCCCTCCTGGGTGGGGGGGGGGGGGGGGATTTCTCTCTCTCTCTCTCTCTGTCTCTCCACCTCTTTCTCTTTCTGGTAAACCATACACATTATACGAAAAACTAAAAAACAAACAAACAAACAAAAATTCCTGAAAGGGTGTGTTTCAAGAAAAGTCTAATGTAAAGGCACTAAAGCAAATGCTTATCAAGATTTTCATGAAATATCCGGCACTTTTATGAAAGAATCCGCTAACAAGTTCAAAAGTTCAGCAGCATAAAGTATGACTAAATAAAACTAAATTTTTAATACACAAAAAGAATGTCCATTTTTCTAAAGGATCATCTTAAGAAGCTACAATCGTTTTCCAAAGTAAAAAAACTACAGAATTACTCATCTAGAATTAGCTTCAGAGTCAAATTATAGGGTTGTCAGGAAAGTCATGACGCATTTTTGCATTGAAGACATAGGTCATGATTTTCCCAATGACCTAACAGACGCCACCCATAAAACATCATCGTTCACATTTCATTTTTAAGCAAAACAACAATACCAGTTTTACCACTGTTTTTATTCATTAATCTTGGTTTCTTGACTTTTTGGCAATTTCCAATCAAGCCCACAATCACAAGGTGAGGAATTCCTTAGGCCTAGTGGGAGTCAAGTACCTCAACCGCCATGCCACCTGCTCGCCTTGTTTTTTGTTTGTTTTAATTAATCCTTTTTTTTCTGAATGCCTGCTAGGTGCTGAGCTATGGTGGGTGCTGGAAATATACAAAGTGAGGGACTATCACTTTGGAGCTCTTCATTTCCTTTTTGTCTTTGATTCCATGAGATTACCAAACAAGAGGTTTGGACACACATAGGTCACTAGCAGAGCCAGTAACCTATCAAAATAAGATGAAAAAAATACAGTTTCACTCAATTTATCAAGAGGTTAAACTTATGATAATTTAAAAATTACCTTTTTTAAAAAAAGTTTTTGCCATAAAAGACATGCAACTCACCAGAGTGAGACAGTGAGAAGGAAAGTGAGAAATACCCGCCCCCCCCCCCCCCACGGGGCATGGGAAGCGGGGGAGGCCTCACCACAAAACCTTTTCCTCCATTTTCCTCCTGGGATCTTGGGCATGCACATGTGCCCAGCGTGATTTTCAGCTGCCAGGTCCAGGACTCAAACTGCAGCCAGTCATGTGGAAGTCAAGAACTTTAACCACCATGCCACCTGCTGCCCTTGTTTTTTGTTTGTTTCTTAAAATTAGTTTCCTTATCCCAATATTAGTATTTCTTTCTTGATGTAAGAACAGAAACATAGCTTCTTAATTTTCATTTTAAGTTCTTGCCATAGGGTATATATACTCACTGGAGAGAGACAGAGAGAAAGAGAAATATGGAATAGTGAGAAATCACCTCCCTTCAACCCCCAGGGAGGAAGGCTGCACAGCAATCCCTTCTCCTCCATTCTCCTTCTGGGATTTTGGACCCATGAGCACACATACCCAGCATGATTTTCAAGCCACCAGGTCTGGGAGGCAAATCGCAGTTGGCCACATGAGTATCCAGCCCCTTAACCACCAAGCCACCTGCTGGCCCCAGAAACATAACTCTTAATGGGCAAGCTGTTGATCACTAATTATACCTTACTTAGTTAGAAGCTCCCTACCACGACCAAGTCAAGCAGATAGGTAGTTTGTTATCACTTCTTTATGGGGATCCAATGCAATCAAATGTACAGATGGATCTCTTTAATAAACTTATTTTTGAAGCCTAATGTAGAATCCAGTAAAGTACAATGCCAGGCATTTCAATCTCACTAAACTATATGTGGATTAATTTAATGCCCAGATCAAAATATACAACATTGGGACCAGCAGATGGTGTAATGGTTACATTGCTGGACTCCCACATAGTCAACTGCAGTTCGAGTTCCAGACCCGATGGCTTAAAACTCACACCAGGCATGTGTGTGTGTGTGCCCAAAATCTCGAGAGGAGAATGGAGAAGGGACTTTAGTGTGGCCATTCCCCCTGGCAGAGTGATTTCTCACTTTCTCTCTCTCTGTTTTTCTCTGTCTCTCCAGCGAGCACATGCGCACTGTAGCAAAAAAATCTCTTTTGAAAATAAAACAAATTATACATATTTATATATATATATATATATATATATTACACACACATGCACACACACACACACACACACACACATATATAAAATATCAACTAGAGCTGCACTATACCATTGCTCCCACCAACCTTCACTGTGTTCCCACCTGGCCCACAAGAAGAAACCACTCTTCTGAACGGTTCGTTCATCTGTTGCTCATCAATCCATGCATGTCTTTATACCCTCCTTAATATGTATGTGTTCCGAGGCAGTATATAGCATTTCTCATATGTTTCTAACTTCATACACTGATATGTGCTCTGTCCTTCCACATCTTGATTTTGGGCTCAGTATACTATTAATGAAATTTTTAACATGGATCACGTAGCTCTAGTCAGGGTTCCCCAGCTCCCTGACCACAGATGGCTGGTGGCTCGTGGCCATGCCCTAACCACTGTGCAGTAGGGGTGGTGAGATGGTGAACGAGGTCATGTCTGTGTTTGCAGTCCCTCCCCATCACTCACATTGCCACCTGGGCTCCGCCTCCTGTCAGATCAGCAGTGGTACTGTACTCCCATAGGACCGTGAACCCTATTGTTGTGATGGTTCCATTGTATATTGTAATGTGGTGGTGGTGAAAATGGGGTGCAGAGTCATGTGGTGTGCTTGGGTTATCATGAGACCAACCCTTTCCCCACCCACATCATGGAGGGATTGTCTTCTAGGAGACCAGTCCCTGGTGCCAGGAGGGTTGAACTTCACACAATGAATCTGCTCTTCTTTTCATGGGCATTTAGATTACTTGTAAACAGACAACCATCCCGCTTCCGCAGAAATGATTCTAATCTACACCGCATAAAACACACACCAAAGACATTACATCAAGATTCCAAGGAACCTGCCCTTTCTTCCACTCTCACAACAACCTGAAACCAGCATCACCACTTTGTTACTCAATTCATATTCTGCCTTTCTACAGAACTAGCTGCTATCTGCTCACCCACCTCTGCAGAGGGTGGAGCTTACTGATCCAGAAATAATATAACAGAGATTGATTTCTGACAGAGCCAAAGATGGGGCTGGTGAGGGTACAACACAGAAGGAAAAGTATCCCACTGCCTATTTTTATTTCACTGGTTAGTTTTTTTCTTTTGTAACTTTTTAAATTAGTATTATTTATTGTTATTTATACATTCAATCATTATACATCATTTAGTTTGTAAAGAGATTTTACCCAACATGATATATGCCACACAGCACATGAGTTGAGACTTCTATACACGACATCATCAACAGGCAACAAACCACATCTGTGTTATTAAACTAGTATTTTTTGATAATGTTAATTATCAGTTTTTACATTTCTGAAAACTACAAAGTTCACCGCTCTTATACAAAGTTGTTAGGAGCTAGCCCACTTATCTCCAACTTCATGGTCCATGAAATAAGAACTGAAACCAAGAATAAGAAAGGGGGTGACATTTTATGAATGTTTTTAATATTTCTTCTTAATTCAGTGAGTATAAAGCACAGTTTTGTAGTCACAACTGTAAACTATCAAATATCGGTCATGAATATAATTTGACAGAACTCCTAAGGATTCTATCAATACTGCTAATCAAATAATATTTTTAAGATTCTTCATCAACAATACCAAAGAGCTTATCTTGGCACTCCAATAGGGTATTCTATCAACAGTAGGTAAACTTCTCTGAATAGCATTTCCCAATTCAATTTAAGAAGTATTTTTAATATTCCCTCCCCAACATATACTTTTTTTTTTATTCTTGAGGAATCACTTACTCAGGTTTGGAGAGCACTTTTTCCAAGTTAAATCCTTTGAGGTATTTTATTATTGCCGCCAAAGAGCACATCACAGGTTTCTCCAAGTTAATGATGCTAGAAAAACTTTGAGAACCTTAAAACAGAACATAAATCCTCACTAACATTTTTACTCATCATTATTAAAAACAAATTTTAGATTAAATAAAATTTATTTTATGGTTGTTGAAATAATCATTTATATAGTACCTCCTATAATTACCTTTTATCTATATAATTGATATGTGTAAATAATTTACACATTTTACACATACATTGGGCACAAAGAAAAGGACATTTTCTAATGGTTGAATGAAACTTTTTTAGACAATAATAGAGCCTTTTTTAAAATGTAAAATGCTCATTCACTTTGATCCAGAAATACTCCAAAACGTGTGTGAAGGATGTGTATACAGGTAGTGAACTGAAAAATCTTTTGTAATGGGAAAAAAAAAATCACCATAAATGAACATCAATAGGATAACAGTCAAATTTTAGCGAATCCAGATTACTATACATCTACTAAAAGGAATGACTTATGGCCATCTGTACTGATAGGGACGGCCATCCATAACATATTGCTAAGTGAGGGGGAAAGTTGTATGATCACTCTTATCTCTCACTACGAATATAGCAACAGCTCTCCATCTGGTCTCCTGTCGCATCCCTGCACCCCATAGGGTATTCTGAACAGAGCAACTAGGAGAATGTTTTTAAATGTACAGCAGACCCTTAGACGACTTTGCTCAAAAATCCCCCCACGCCCCACCCCCACCTCACTGGGTAGACAGCACAGTCCTTACAATGATCTGCAAGGCCGGACACAATCTGCCTTCCATTTCCCTTTCATTTCTGAGCTCACTTCCTAAACTCTGAGCTCACCTCCTAAAATTATCCCCACCTACCCCCATTTCTTTGTTACAGCACAGACTCTTTGTTATCTCTTAAACATTCCAGGTACCTGAGGCCAACAGATGACATACTGTTAAGTCGCTCGACTCCCACGTGGCTGACCATGGTTCGAGTCCCAGACCTAGTGCCTGAAAATCACTCCAGGTGCATGTGTGTACGTGCCCAAGGTCCCAGGAGGAGAAGGAATTTTGGCATGGCCATGCCTGCTGTGGGATAATTTCTCACTTTCCCTCTCACTATCTCTCTCTCTCTCTCTCGGAAGTGCACATGCCCTATGACAAAAACCTCTAAAAAAAAAATTAAAACAAAATATACCAGATACATAATCACCTTAAGATGTTTTGTACTTACTGAGGTCTCTGCCTGAAATACTGTGCCTTCACATGTTTACATGGCTTGTTCCCCTTAACTCCTCCCATCTCTGTTGGAATCTTTGTTTGGTTGCTACTTTCTGAGCAAGGCCTTCCTTTCCCAGTTTATTAAAAAGTTCAACCCCCCTCCCTGCCCTGCTTTCTTCATAGCATTTATCAACTGAGGCACTAACTTATTTTATTGTCCATATGCCAAAATTAGAATGTAGCCTCCAGGGGGCCGGCAGGTGGCGAGGTGGCCAGCCCACCACAGTTTGAGTCCCGGACCAGGCAGCCTGCTTTCTCACTTTCTCTGTCTCTCTCTCTCTCTCACTCTGTCCCTCGCTGGTCAAATTTAAATAAATAAATAAACAAACAAAGTTAAATAAAATAATTCTTAAAAAAAAAAATGTAACCTCCAGAAAAGCAGGAAGTTTTCTGTTTTATTCCTTATATACCCAAAGCCTGACATCTAATAGGCATTCAATAAAAATTAGTTTAAAGAATCAATCCAGGTTTATTCTAAACAAATACACAGAACTATCTGTGTATGTTTATATGTGCACGTGCAGACTGGTACATAAAAAAATCCTTAAGAATATATGCCAAATGGTTAATGAGTACTCTTCAGACATACATGGCAAAAGCGAGGGACAAATCTGGGGGAGAACTTTTACTCTTTTCTACATCCACAACTATGCTATCTGACGTTTTTGCAATAAGCATGTTTTACTTCCAGAGATTTTTTTTAAATTAGCAAATGTCTTCTACAAATCAGTAATACAAAATGTCTTTTTAACTATAGGTTTTATAAAACCAGGGTATAAAGACCTAACCATACCCTTTTCCACTGAGAATGTGATTTTCTTTTAATACATTTTTTCTTTAGTTCCCCCGGAAACCTGATGAAGATAGAGACCAATGTGCTATGAAGTAGCACTGCCTATGGTAAAAAACCATCTGAAATCAGTAAATCAATTCATTCTTTTTTTTTTTTTCTTTTTCAAATTGCCAGAGGATGAATGCACTTGCCAAAGAGAGACGGAGAAAGAAAAAGAGAGCACATATACCCCATGGGGCACAGTTACAGTATAATCCTTTTCTTCTGTTCCATCAGATTTGAGGCATGCACACACATGCACCAGGCATGTTTTTAAGCTGCTAGGGCTGGGATTTGAACCGTGATTGGCTGAGTAGTACCTGGCCTCCTATGCACAGCACTTAGCTACTATACCACAGGGCCAGGCCTAAAATTACATCTGGACTGGGAAGAATTAAAAATACCTGATTTGGGAGACCAGCAGGTGGTGTGGTGGTTGAGACACTGGACTCCCACATGGCCAAGCATGATTTGAGTTCGAGTCCTGGACTTGGTGGTCTGCCTTCTGACTTTCCCTCTCTCTCTCTCTCTCTCTCTCTCTCTCTCTCTCCCTCTGTCTTTCTCTTTCTTTCTGTGTGTGTGTGTGTGTGTGTGTCTGGGCCAATTTAAAATAATAATAAATAAAATTTAAAAAATCATTCTTAAAAATAAAATGGGGGGGGCAGCAGATTACATAATGATTATGTTGCTGGACTCCCACATATTTGACCAGGTTTGAGTGCCAGACCCAGTGGCTTAAAACTCATGCCAGGCGCGTGTGCATGTGAACTCAAGATCCTAAGAGGAGAATGGAGAAGAAGGGACTGTGGAGTGGCCATCCCGCGGGGGGCTGATTTCTTGCTTTCAGTCTCTTTCTCTATCTCTCTGATGAGTGCACACACCCTACAGCAAAAATCTCTCTTGAAAAAGAAATAATAAAGTAAGGGACCAGTAGGTGACATGGTGGTTAAGGCTCTGGCCTCTCACATGGCCAGCCTGACCATGGTTCGAATCCCGGACCTGACAGCTTTCTTTCTCTCTCTCACTCACTCTCTCTTTGGTCAAATTGAATAATAATGAATAAATAAAATTAAATAATTATTTTAAAAATAAAATAAAATAAAAATACCTGATTTCAGAGGTCTGGCCTACTCTCAGGACATTGGCTCTTGCAACTTGGCATGTTCTTGGTGGAGACTCCAGAAATAGATATTGGCTCCTGCAGGGCGCAAGTTTCTAAGCAACCCACCTGATGCAAGTCTTCTACACAAGGAGCTGCACCTGGGAGGGAGGAATTTAACCTCTCCGTGGCACGACGGACCACTGCAAAGACCACTGGGAGGACTACTGCCACCAAGAGGAAGGCATTCCCTGAGAGCAAGCTGCATTTTCTGTCTCATAGCCTTCAAGTTCATCTAATGAAAAGAACGGGTTAAGGCAGCCCTGTGATTTAGACTTGGCTTTAGTTGAGCATAACATGACTCCTTGATGATACTGCACACTGGTGTCAGGAGCAAGATACACTCAGACACTCGATTCAATCTGACCAAGTGTTCATGAGTTAAAAGAGAAATGCTAACAAGACTAATTCTTAAGTGGAAGTGTGGATCGATTTTCTCCACATGGCGTCTGATGAGGGTTGGTGTGAGACCATGTTTATGCCGAGAGGAAAAATGCCTATTCATCTCACTGTCCATGAAACGGACTTTGACATAAGCTGGACTGGTGAGAATGAGGTGAAGAGACAAAAGCAGGCTCTGATGTCTCACTGAGGAAATGTGAATTAGACAAAGACGTTTAGACCCTGCCACCAATATTCTGGTATTTTAATTCTGGCAACCAACCTTTTGAAATACTAGCCTTCATCAGAATAGTTATCCAAACATTCTATGAAATTGCAAGGATACTAATGGACCATCCTTAATGGCAAGAAAACAGGAGGAGGACAGTCCATTCCTTACACTTCAAGCTCCTAAACGATCAGAAGTTACTAAAAGGGAGAAGCTGCAGTGGTACTTTTCATGAGGTAAGAACAGGCCACACTCCCCTCTGCAGCTCCCCTACCTCAGTGGCAACTAACCTAGTTGTCACTGAATGGAAAGTCATATTTACACCTTTACCTAAATCTCAGATCAGCACAATTTGAGGACAGGCAGCTAGCCTTATAAAATATTTACCTTTGATGTCAACTTTTGCATCCTTTGCATAAAACTCTGTAACCGCCTGGAAAGCATGGCTGTACTCAAAATACAGACTGTCCATCCTTTCTATTCGAATTCTGTCATCCCGTACACTGAAAGAAAAAAGAACATTTTAAAGATAATTATCTATTATCTTGAACTATCTGCAAATGGTTTGTGTTATAATGAGTTAAAATGTTTTAAAAAATTAAGTTTATAAAGCAAAAAAGTGACAGTAAGCTAAAGTTGATTTATTAGTGAACTCAAAAATGTTTCTTAAATAAATTTAGTGTAGCCTAAATGTACAGTGTTTATAAAGTTTACAACAGTGTAATGTCCTAGGCCTTCATATTCACAGACCACTCCCTCTATGACTCACCAGAGCAACTTCTAGACGTGCAAGCTCCTCTCATGGTAAATGCCTTATACAGATATGTGTGTGTCTGTGTGTGTGTGTATATATGTGTGTGTGTAATTTTTTTTAATTTGCCAGAAGGTGCATGCATTTACAAGGCAGAGAGAGAAGAGGAGGGGGGAGTGAGAGAAAGTACCCTAAAATGAAGTCTGGCCACACTGCAATTCTCCTCCTCCATTTTCTCCATCCTGTCAGGATTTTGGACATACCACACACACGTACCCAGTGTGGTATCCAAGCCACTGGGGTGGAGATTTGAGCCACACAGTTGGAGATGTAGTATCCGACTGCCTTAACTATCAGCCAGACCCCACATGGTTTAGAGCTGGCCCCAGGTATACCATCTTTTATCTTTTATACCATATTTTACTGGTTCTTTTCTATGTTTAGATATGTTGAAATATACAAATATTGGGCCAGCAGGTGGTGTGGTGGTTAAGGCACTAGAGTCCCACATGGCCAATAGTGGTTCAAGTCCCAGACATGGCAGTTTGAAATTCATGCTAGGTGCATGTGCATGCATGCCCAAAATCCCAAGAAGAGAATGCACAACAAATTGTGACGGGGCCATCCCTCCAAAGGGTGATTTCTCACTTGCTCTCTCTCCATCTCTGTCTCTCCAGTGAGCTCATGTGCCCTACAGCAAAAATCTCTCCAAAAAAAAAAAAAAAAAAGACACAAATATTTACCTCTGTATTACAATAGCCTACACTATTCTGTGTGGGAACATCTGTATAGGTTTGCAGGCTAGGAGCAATCAGCTACCCCACACAGCCCACACGTAGAGGAGGCAATGCCATCTAGGTTTGTGTAAGTGACTCTGCGATGCTTGCGCAATGATGAAACTGCCTAACGAGGCACTTCTCAAAACATACTCCCACTGTTAAGCACCATGTACTGTATTTTCTTTCCCATTTTCTACTTTTCTTGAGTCCTCATTTCCACCTCCATCTCTTTTCCACTCTTTATTGCCTTACGCCCATGACTGTTAAATCCCAAGTTAGCAAACTAGAATGGATCCTCCTTCCATGTTTCCTCATGTTCATATGACCATACATAAACTTATGTCATGTACCTGTATATATGCACATATGTACTCATACAGGAGTCACTATATTATAAAAATGAGATGACCTTAAACATACTTTTCTGCATTGGGTTTCTTCACTAAGAAATAACTCTTGAAAATGTCTCCATATAAAGTGACCTAGCTATAACGCATTCTTTTTAAGGGCTGGAAAATATTTCATAGTATGTAAAAGCTATAATTTATTCAATCATTTCTTTTTTAAAGAATTATGTATGTAATTTATTATTATTGCTATTATTATTATTATATTATTTTAACCAGAGAGAGAGAGAGAGGAAGAGTGAAAAATCAAGCTGCCAGATCCAGGACACAAACCATGGTCAGCGATGTGGGACTCCAGCCCCAACCACACCATCAGCCAGCTCCTCAATCATTTCTTCATTGTCTGATATTCACTTGGTGTTAATATTCTGTCAGCAGCTGTATTTTTTTTTAAGATTTATGTATCTAATTTTATTTACCATTATTATTATTATTATTTTTTAATTTGCTAAGGGGTACACGTGCTCACCAGAGAGAGACAGAAAGCAAGAGAAAAAGCAAGTTACCAGACCCAGGACTTGAATCTCAGTCAGCCATGTGGGAGTCCAGTGCTCCAACAACCACACTACTTGATAGCCCCGCACATGCTGTTTTAAAACACTTAAAAATAATGAAATAAGAGCCTGGCAGGTGGCGCGGTGGTTAAAGGTGCTGGATTCTCACATGGCTGACCACAGTCTCAGACCTGGCAACTTGCTTTCTCACTTTCCCTTTCTCTCTCTCTGGTCTAATTAAAAAATAACAATAACAAATGGAATTTAATAAATAAATACTTTTTAAAAAATAACAAAATAAAATATTATAGATATGGTTCTATCCTACACATGTATCTCCCTAATCACCATCATCTCTACCATTTTCAAAAGTAAATAGTATCTTGCATTTAGCATATATTACTAACATATAGTTTTATACTTTGCACTACATTATATTGTTTCATACTTTTAATTAGAGGTACTTTATTACATCTTGCATTTGCACTCACTGTTATCTTTCTAAGATTTATACATGAAGACAAGCACCTTTTGTAAAATTTGAACTGGTGCTAAGTATTCTTTCTTTTATTTGCTAGTTAATTTTTAAGATCTGCTTTTCAAATATATTCATCTAGAATTTATCTTTGTGGACAATATAAAGTGAGAAATACAATTTGATTTTCCATATGATTTCTTTTTGTATAATGTAGTCTCATCGTGTTATGATCTCCCACCTTGCCCTCCAGCGGGTACTCAAGGCTCAAGCCACCACAGTGCTCTTTGGTAGCCAGGGTCTTGTAAAACTGCCAGGACCAGCCTCAACTGCAAGATCCTCCTGTCTCAGCCTCCCTCAGTTAATGGGATTACAGACTCACGTCACCACACCTCACCTTCAAGGTGGGCTAGGAATCAACCCAGGCCTCTCACACGGTGCCAGCCTGTGGAATCCACAAGAACAGGACTTCCGTCCATTTTATTTCTGCTACACCCAATGCTGAGAACAGTGCCTGTTACAGAACAGGTACTCAATCTATATGGTATGGCTGAATAAATGAATCAATGAGTACAAATTCCAGACCAATATTTCTCTTTGAGGTAGGCAGCATTACCCCCATTTTAAAAATTAGTAAATGAGCTTTGAGAGATTAAATACAATGCCCAAAGTCACAAAGAGATAACTGATTAACAGATACTCAAACCCAGAGTACCTAGCTCCAAAGGCTTTATCTGCTCTGCTACACGCCTAGGCAGGCATAAGCTGATTCAGGAAGAAACCTAAGAGGAAGGATTTTCTCCCATCTGTGGTGCTGAAGAAGGATTTTTCTACCTTAATCCACTGGGGAGAGCGTATCAGACTAACTACTGCAAAGCTCTTATCAATTTTTATCTTCCTGTAGATTCCCTTAATACCTGGATTTTCAGAAGCCTGCAGCAAAGTTATTATTTAGCAACTCAAAAAGCAAAGAATGACCTTACATGAGTTCCATGATGTTTTTATACAAGTTCCTGGAGTGAACACAAGAGGCAGCTGGTTACTCAATTACTGTTCTAATTAAGGTTTTGTTTGATAAGCAGATAAGGATTTAGAACCCATTAAATTTGATAAAAATGAACTTGTCAGTTATCCTTGAGGCTTTCATGGAAGCATTACAAGAATGTTAAATTCATCACTCTGCAATCTGTAAATTAAACATCTTCATGCAAACAATTTTTTTTTTTTTTTCACAAACTGGTTCAAGGTATCAAATCTTGTATCTGTATTTTCCTGGATTTCTTAATTAAAGAAAATTATGGTAAATTCAACTCATTATATCTTTGAAACAAGTCTATTCAAAATTCTTCACATGAGTAATATCCTACCAGAATTTTGTCAAATGAGATGGCAGTAAAATTTCTTACCTTTTTCACATGTAACATGCCTCTCTGATGTCAAATATATTGGGTTTATTCGTTTTGTTTTGTTTTGTTTTGGGGTGGGTTTAAGAGATTTTTTTTTTCTTTTTTTTTTTTTTTTGAGAGTTTTTTTGGTTTGTTTTTTGTTTTTTTTGCTATAGGGCATGTGCGCTCGTCAGAAAGACAGAGAGAGACAGAGAGATAGAAAGCAAGAAATCACCCCCCAGGGGGGATGGCCACGCCGCAATCCCTTCTCCTCCATTCTCCTCTTGGGATCTTGGGCACGCATGCACACACACTCAGCATGAGTTTAAGCCACTGGGTCCGGGACTCGAACTGTGGTCGACTACATGGGAGTTCAGCAACATAGCCAATATGCTAACTGCTGGTCCCTTGTTTTTTGGGGGTTTTTTTTTGTTTGTTTTATTTTTCTGTAAGGCATGCTTGCTGGAGAGCCAGAGAGAAAGTGAGAAATTACCCTCAGTGGGAATGACCACACTGCAATCCTTTCTCCTCCATTCTCCTCTTGGGATTTTGGGCTTGCACACACACACATGCCCAAAATGATTTTCAAGACACTGGGTCCTAGACTTGAACCACAGTCAGCCGTGTGGGAGTCCAGCATCTTAATCATTATGCCACCTGCTGGCCCCCTAACTATATCATTTTTGAAAAATTAAGTGGTAATGACACTAACGGAGCTGTCAGTCTTATGTCTTCACACTGTGGTCTGTGGAATGCCTGCACCAGAATCACTTGGGACCAACATTAAGAGCACAGATCATAGGGGAGCTGGGCAGCGGTGCAGCAGAGGCACAATGTTCCGTGAGGCTGACCCTTGCACGAGACGCTTCCAGGGTTCCTGTCTGGGAACCTCCCTGAACATACCAGCCAAGAAGATGCCCATGATCCAGGGCTGCCTGGGGCTCGGGATGGACTGTGGCATAACGATCCAGTTAGGAATGCTTGTCTCTCTCCTCTCCCTCTTTCTCTCTCTTGAGGAAGGAAGAAATAAATCAATGAACTACTAAAAGAAAACAAAAAAAAAAAGGCCCAGATTCCACCCCCCTAACAGTGCTATATCTGAATTCAGCAAAAAGGGGAGACAGAGCATGTTCATTTTTAATAGATTTCCTGCCCTAATCTGGGGCTGGTTAAAGCTGGGGGTGGACTGCAGCATCAAGACTCTGCTGGAGGTGCTGTCTCTTGGAATCTCTTCGTGCCTCTCGCTCATGGATTATAACTTTTTTTTTTTAAGTTTAAAAAATGAAAAAGAAAACTTCTAAAACCACATTCTCTTTACCACCCTCTAGAGAGCTCTCTGCCTCCTGACTGGAGAGGAGGCTGGGCAGAGGCTGGGCCCCTTCAAGGCCTGCGGTGGCAGCTCCCCTTCTGTGCCTCACGGTGTGGTGGGACCAATATCAGGAAGGAGTCTCAGTCATTAACTCAGATATGCTAGCCTGGACTGTTTCAAATTAAAACTTCTCATTTAAAAAAAAAATTCTTTTCACATGTAACATGCCTCTCTGTTACCAAATATACTGTTTTTCAAAAAATCAAATGGTGATGAAACTCCCTGTCAACAAGTGTGGAGCTCACACTAAAATAAGGAAAATTCAGACCCAATAATATCTTTTAATGCCAACTTGGACATAAAACTGGTGACTGTCTGGTATCAACTAACAGACTACCAACAGAGACGCAAAACTACCATTCAATTATAAACAAACAAATGTCAACTTGCCATGCTATGACCATTGCCGACTTAAGAAATGATTATTTTTACAGTCAAAAGAGAGTTTGGTTAAATGCTGACCATCTACTTTAGGGAAACTCACAAAGCCTCCTCTGACAGCGTGCTTATTGGTAATACTGATGAGTTCCTGATCAAGTAATTAATTCTCTGCTCTGAAGACAGAATGAAATAGAGTTCTTGACTGAATAAGACAGACAATGTAACATGGTTATAACGTTGTAATGTCTCTCTATTAGAACTGAGTACAAAATTCATTAATGTTATCAGTGTTCAGAGAGAATTATCACCAACTTTCTTAGAGGACTAAGGGCACTATGTGAAGTTAAACTTATAAAAACAATCTCTAGAATGAAAATGTCTGAATAACCCCATAAAAATAGCAAGAGAACAGATGCATAATGATTCTTTAAAATATATTTAAAAAAAGAAAATGTAACACGAATGATACGCATAAGCCAATATCAAATATATCTGACATGTTAATAAGGGAAATGGGCTAACTGCCTACTAAAATTAGTCTTAGATTATATTACAAAGAAGGGAAAACAAACTCTCTACGCTATAAACAGGAACACAATTCAAAACAAAGTAATGCGGAAAGGTAAAAAAGAAGAGTGGCTGAAGAACTGTCCATATGTATTGGGTTATCAGCAAAGCCATGACCCATTTTTGCAAAGAAAAACACATCATGATTTTCCTGACAACCTAATACATACTAGGCAGAGGCAAAAAAGAAGAGTACCTGGAACCAGAGTTCATTCACAGGAATATAGAATTCAGTATGTAATGAAATAAACAGGACAAAGAAAGGCATTGTACAATGATAAAAGGGACAGGACAAATTAAAAACTTTCACCTCATAGTCTTTAAAATACTTTTAATTTTGAACCACTGGAAATACACCACTTCTTCAAGTAAGAAAATGGTTCATTAAAAAGGAGAACAAAAAAGAAAAGGAAAGAATGGATTATAGAATTTAGAGAGGAACTCACAGGCAATGTTCTTCTACTCCCCTGGACTTGAACTTGGGGTATAGAGGACAGAGCAGTGGGAGCTATCCTGCCATCTTGTGGAAAAGGTGAACATGAGAAAGAATGAAAAAAAGAAAAAAGCCCTAAATCCAGCCATGGCAGATTTCAGTCTTCCTTTAAGCTTTTCACTTTTGAGTCAATAAATTCATCTTCAACTAAAAATCTTTTTAATGAGAACTCATAAGGAACTCTGGGGTTTTAGAAAAGAAAAGACAGTCTTCTGCTGTCCAAGCAAGGAAGTGGACACAATCACATGGAGAGCTTCTTAGAAGAAGACAACCTTTACTGAAGACCACAAGGCTGACAGTAAACTGAGGTGAAGAAGACCCCGTCTGATGTTCAGCTAGTGAGTCTGCTTCAGACCAAACCCACAGGATGATGGATGACATGTCAGAGATTCTGGAGACCAGAAGGACCTCCTCCCCTCCGATGTCCTTTCAGAGAGGAAAGGATGCTAGCCAATTGTTTTATTCTGCTTTTTCTGTCAGGAATAACTGAATGCCACACTGGATGACTAGAAAGCATAGAGGCTTATTTAGCTCACAGTTTATTGGCCCAGGGTCAAGAGGCCAAATCTAATGAGGGTTTTCATGTAAGCAGGAGCTCTGCAGAGCCCCAAGGCATGGTAGGGCTTCATCTGGCAGAATGGGTGTGTGTGTGTCTGTATCCTTCTCGTTCCTTCTCCTTATAAACCCACCAGGACCCAATCACCCTGCTGACTTCATCTAATCCTGATCTCTTCCCAAAGGCCAAACCTTCAACACCACAGTCAGATAAAGTTTTTACTCTTTCAACCCCATCACAACCACATTTCAACACATGAATTAAAAGCAGATTTCAGGCTAGGGCCAGGGCCTGGGCCCCTTCAGGGTTAAAGAGGCCTTAGGTGAAGAAACACACCTAACCCCAAAGGATAGGCTTGGTGGGGAGCAAGAGGGAAGAGTAAGAACATCTCACTTTGGGAACCCCAGGGGGCCTCAGAGGCCTGAGCCCAGGAGTAACCAAGGCCAGCATACAGGAGAGCTGTGCCTAAGACAGATGAGAAGTATTACTGCAAGGAAAAGTCTGTGCAGTCCACGCCGTTCTAAACCTTGTTCCATGTCTTTCTAAATGTTTTTGCTTTTATTTTTAGGCTTTTGATTTTACTTTTCCTTCTCTTGCAGTGGTTAAGTTGGTGGGTTGTTTTGTTTTAAGAGGTAAAATCTCCCTCAAAAAATGTCTAATCTGCCTTGGCAAACCTGACAAGAAAGTACTCGTAATAAGGTCAGAAGCACTAAGAGGATTAGAGTGCTCAAACCTGGGAGAGCAAGGGGAAGGGAACATGTGAAGGGAGGGATGGAGGCAGAAATCCGGAGAAGCCAAGACAAGCCCTTCCTTCCTGCCTGCTGTCATGATCTCCCAGTTCTTCTCTTGATCTTGATCAAGATCTTTCTTGATCCTGGAAACCTTCTGAGGAGACAGAATTCCTTCTAACTATATTTTAAAGTTCCCATCCTTTTCTAATCTTTCGCCCCATCACAATCGACATCTAAACATACCATCCTGTGCACATACTCTTATTCTAACAAGTGGGCTGTGGTCAGCAGGTGGCAGGGAGGTTAAGGTGGCTGGATCTCACCTGGCCAACTCCACAGTTCAAGTCCCGGACTTGGTGGTTTGAAAAACATGCCAAGTGTGTATAAGCATGCCCAAAATCCTGAGAGGAGAATGGGGGAGAAGGGATTGCATGGCCGTTCCCCCTGAGAGGTGATATCTCACTTTCCCTCCTCCCTCCCTCTCTCTCTCTCATTCTCTCTCTGATGAACGTACACACCCTAAAACAAACTAAAAAAATAATAAAGTAAAATAAAACAAGTGGACTGAGACTGACCTCCCATACGGTACGTTCCCCAGAAGACTAACCACATGCTAGGACTACCATGATTTCTACTAGACACAGGGGCTGTGGTTTGTAAAGTAATACCATTAGAAACAAAGCTCCTTTTTTTAAAGCACATATGCTTTTGTCGGAAACTACTGCCAGAGAGATGTACCAACTATAATATGCATTATAAAGGGAAGAAATGTTATAAAATATTAACCAAAACAATGGCATCTGTGCTATAAAATACTACTCTGAATCCCAGAAGCAAAGGTGAAGGAAGGGACCAGCTGTTTCCTTGTATGTTTTTCTTAAGGGGCTGTAGAACTTAGCAGTCTGGATCAAATCCCATTTCTTCTACTTTGACTTGCACAAGCTTAGACAAGCTACCAAATCTGAATTAAATAACAGTTGCTTCCTTGCAAATATCTGTAGGAGTAAGTCAGTCAATAAACAGAAAGCCTGAAGGGGGCTGGACAGTGGCACAGCGGTAAGGCAATGCTCTGCAAGGCTGACCCACATGCAAGTTCCAGGTTTGCATCCAAAGACCTTCCTGAACACGCCAGCCATGTGTGCCCGTGACCAGGCTGGCTAAGGCTGGGAGTAAACCACAGCATGAAAGACCCTGTGGGGGGTAACCTGTCTGTCGCTGTCCCTCTCTCTTGGAAGAAGGAAATCAACTTTAAGAAAATAATAATAATAAATAGAAAGCCTTGAAAACAATGCCTAATACAGTGTCAGCTATTGCTATTTAAGAATGCGAGGTAAGCATAGTCACGTCCCCCAAAAAAAAGAAGAGAAGGGGGAGAGGTTGAGAAGAGATGTGAGGGGCCAACAGGCTTGCTTTCTCACTTCCTCTCTCGCTCTCTCTGGTCAAATTAAAATAAATGAACGAATAAATAAAATTAAATAAAAAATTATTTATATAAAAAAATAGATGTGCGGGGGACCAGCAGTTAGCATAATGGCTATGTCTCTGGACTCCCACGTAGTCGACCGCGGTTCACGTTCCGGACCCGGTGGCTTAAAACTCACACTGGGCGCGTGTGCGTGCGTGCCCAAGATCCCGAGAGGAGAATGGAGGGGAAGGGACTGCGGCGTGGCCATCCCCCCTGGGAGGTGATTTCTCGCCTTCTGTCTCTCTGTCTCTGTCTGTCTGGCGAGCGCACGTGCCCTATAGCAAAAACCTTTCTCTCAAAAAAAATATATGTGCTTGAGCAAGACAGGCACAAAATGATGACGATGCCAGCAACGAAGAACCTTCTCGGTAGCTGCTAAGTTTTGCCCTAACAGCACACCCTCTTTTTGCTACAGGGGGACAGAAGCTGAGGGCTGGGAAAGCTGCTCAAGAGTAATTTCAGAAACCCCTGCCCCACCCCTACCCCAAACCACCACCGCATGGACTTGTGAGGTGGGAAATGTGCCTGTAATAGGCACAAGGCACTTCTACTTCATGAGCAGAAATAAAAGAAGTTGCTCAAAAGTCATTTAAAAACAGTCTTCAAACAGAAGAAAACCAAAGGTGTAGGAAGACTTATCTATACCACACGTTTTAAAGTTAAATGTAAAAACAAAAAACAAAAAACACAAGTCTAAAATTCATTATTTAAGAATATACCGGGGGCCAGCAGGTGGCATGGTGTTTAAGGCACTGGACACTCCCACATGGCCAACCATGGTTCGAGTCCTGGACCTGGTGGCTTGCTTTCTCACTTTCCCTATCTCCCTTTGTGTCTCTATCTGGTCACATTAAAATAAGAGAATAAATAAAATTAAATAAAATAACTTAAAAAAAAAAAAAGATTATACCAGTGGTGCAGTATTTGTATCTTCTTGAATATTCCACAAATTCTGATTAGCTTAGTTACACACACGCACGCACACACACACACACACACACACACAGAGTCATCAATTTTATAATAATTTCTTTTTATTACTGTTTCTTGTTTTAGCTTTGCTATAAGGCGCTTACACTCATCAGATAAAAACAGAGAGAGGAAAAGTGAGAAATCACCCCTCCAGGGAAGATGGCCACACTCACAGTCCTTTCTCCTCCCTTCTCCTCTCAGGATTTTGGGCACACATGCACACATGCCCAGAATGTTTTTGAAGCCACTGAGTCTGGAACTCGAACTGCAGAGTCAGTCACGTGGCATCCAGCTACTTTATCATGAGGCCTACCATTTCTAATAGAGTCTATCAGGGAAAAGGTGGCACAGCAGGCTTCTAGAACACCCCTTCTATCTTGTTTATTTATTTATTTATTTTTTAATATGGGGTAAAGAACTTCTAAAACCAAAAAAAAAAAAAAAAAAAGTGTTTTTTTTTAAAAATCTTTTTTTTTTTTTTTTTTTTTTGGAGAGGTTTTTGCTATAGGGCGCATGCACTCACCAGAAAGACAGAGAGAGACAGAGAGCAAGAAATCACCCCCCGGGGGAATGGCCACACCGCAATCCCTTCTCCTCCATTCTCTTCTCAGGATCTTGGGCACGCACGCACACACGCCTGGCGTGAATTTAAGCCACCAGGTCCGGGACTTGAATCACAGTCGACAACATGGGAGCCCAGTGATATAGCATTATGCCAACTGCTAGCCCCTAAAAAATCCTTTTTTAAAATAGCATTCTAGAAAGTTAATGTCTGAAATATCCACTATTGGAACACAACAACTTAGGTCACTTCTCAAAGTCAAATGAAAAGAAGAAGGAAGAATAAAGCCTTTGGCACCAACCTAATCCAATACGATAGAAAAGTTCTCTACAAACAGGGTTCAGTGTAGAAACAACTAGTAACTATGCACAAAAAAATGAACCTCTTTTAGCTCCCTTATATATTCCTATCATGATACCCCCAAATTTAATCACAGTATATAATGGAGCTAAAAGTACAGTTAAAACTATAAAATTTCTAGAAGAAAATACGAAAAAAAACTTCATGACACAGGAGTGGGCAAGGATTTCCTGGGATACAAAAAGGACTAAAAGGGACCAGCAGGTGGCATAATGGCTATGTTGCTGGACTCCCATGTAGTCGACCACAGTTCAAGTCCCAGACCTGGTGGCTTAAACTATCACCGGGCGCGTGTGCACGCGTGCCCAAGATCCTGAGAGGAGAATAGAGGAGAAGGGATTGTGACATGGCTATGCCCCCTGGGGGATGATTTCTTGCTTTCTGTCTTTCTGTCTCTCTCTGTCTTTCTGGTAAGCGCACGTGCCCTATAGCGAAAACCTCTCCAAAAAAAAAAAAAAAAAGACTAACAAAATAAGTGGATTAAATGTTACTTCATTGAAATTAAAACCTTCCATTCTTCCAAGGTTATTTATCAAAAAAAGTTAAAAGGCAAGTCCCAGACTGTAAGAAAATATTCACAATATATATGTCTGAAAAGGTTTTTTATTTGGAATGTATAAAGAATTCTTATAACTCAGTAACACAAACAATGCAATTTTTGAAATGGTAAAGAGAGGGTATATAAATAATACATAATGATATGAGCACACAAAAACACTGTTCATCATCAAGGAAAAAAAAATGACTAAAACCAAAATGCAGGGGATCAGCAGACGGTATAGTGGTTTTGTTGCTGGACTCCCTCATAGCCAACCGTGGTTTGAGTATCAGACCCAGTGGCTTGAAAATCACACTGGGCACATGTGTGTGTATGCCCAAGATCCCAGGAGAAGAATGAAGGAGAAGGAATTGAGGCATCGCTATCTCCCCAGGGGGTGACTTCTCATTTTCCCTCTCACTGTCTCTGTCTCTCTCCAGAGAACAAACACACGCACTTTATGGCAAAACCCTCTAAAAAAAAAAAAAAAGTGACACTACTACACAGTCACTAGACTGGTTAAAACTTAAGAGACTGGTAGTGGGTCAGCAGGTGTCACAGCGGTTAAGGTGCTGGACTTCCAAGTGGCTGACCATGGTTCGAGTCCCAGACCTGGCACCTTGCTTTCTTGCTTTCCTTCTCTCTCTCACTCTCCCTTTCCCTCTCTCTCTGGTGAGTGCATGGGCCCTATAGCAAATTTTAAAAATAAGAAAAACCAATGAAATTAAATAAATAATTCTTTAAAAAGAAAATAAAAGACTGGTGGGCCAACTGTGGTCTGGGAATGAGTGCAGCTGGATCCCACAGGGCTGAGGTTACATATGAGTTCTAGACCTGGTGGCTTGAGAAACACACCAGGTACGTGTGTGACTGTGCCCAAAATCCTGAAAAGAGGGAGAGATGGGGAAGAAGGGAACCCAGCATGGCCATTCCCTACGGACAGTGCTGTCTGCTCTCCCTCCCTTGGTCTCTCCCTCTCTCTCCAGTGAGCATCTGCAACTCTCTACCAAAAAAAAAAAAAAAAAAAAAAAAAAAAAAGAAAAGAAAAGAAAAAAAGACTGGCACCAACAATAGATGACAAGGATGTAACTACAACTCTCACACATTGCCGGCAGAAGGGTACAATTGTGAAACCGCTCTGAAAAATATTATGGTTGCTTCTTATACAGTTAAATATATACTTACCCACATAACCCATCACTTCCTTTCCTAGGTATTTACCCAAATTAAAAACATATGTCCATGAAAAGACTAGTACACAAAAATTCGTAGCAGTTTTTACTGCAAATAAAACCTAGAAACAACTCAAATGTTTGGCAAGAGAATGGGTAAACAAATTACAGGATATTCATACAACACAATATTACTAAACAATACAAAGGAACAAGCTACTGAGACACTCAGCAACATGGACGAGTTTCACAGGCCTGACACCAAGCAAATGAAACTGGACACAAAGGAGTACACGCTGTAATGACTCCACTTACAGGAAATTCTAAAAGAGTCTAAACTATCTATAGCGACAGAAATCAGATCAGTAGCTGCTTGGAGTGGGTGGTGGAGGTGGACAAAAAAACTGCAGAGAGGCATAAGAAACTTGGGGGAGATGGAAAATATTCTAAATTTAAATTGGGGTGGTAGTTATATTGAGGTGTATACTTTTCAAAATTAATTGACTCACATACTTAAAATGTGTAAATTTTATGGCATGTAAATTATACCTGATTAATGATTAAAAATACAACTTTTGATATTTGCCATATATAATTTGCGAGAAAAATTTTCCATTTTAAAAAGCTGAAAAAAATAATGTGAACAAATTTTTGTGCAAATGTGCATTCCAAATGCATTTTTGGAATAAGATTTTAATTCTAGTATTTATCCAGTTAAAAGCAATGGTAAGAAGTATCTCTCATTTTGAAGAAAAATACTTGACTTCAAAAACTATATTCCATATTTACAAGTTCTGATCGTTTAAAGGCCATCCACTATTTAAACATGATACAGCCATTCAAACACATGGTAAATTTAAAAAATATAATCTATGATTTTTATGGCTCGTAAAATATTTTTTCCACAACAAAATCACAAAATTACCTGGTATCATATTTGCCTTTGAGAAAAAAAAAAAAAAAGAAATCATGTTTTCTGAGATCTCTATACTCTTACATAATCCTATCACCATTAAAACATTGTCAAATCTGGGGACCAGCAGATGGCCTAATGGTTACATCACTGGACTCCCATGTGGTTGGAGTCCCAGACCCGGTATCTTAAAACTCATGCGGGCACATGTGCGTGCATGCCCAAAATTCCAAGAGGAGAATGGAAGAGAAAAGACTGAGGTGTGGTCATCCCCCACCTCAATTTCTCATTTTCAGTCTCTATGCCTCTCTCTGTTTCTTTAGTGAGCACATGCACCCTACAGCAAAAATCTCTCTCTAAAAAAAAAAAAAAATTATTGAATCTATCAAATTCATCTTAAACATCTTTATTCATGCCTGATTAAGAGTATTTTCTCAGCCACAGGCACAAAATCTCTCAGATCACATGCCCTATGAGTCTGGAAGTTCATCAACAAGTTCTTGCCTGCCTCAGTCTAAAATAACTAATCTTTCTAAATAAATGGTTTTCTCAATAAATAACTCTAATAGTATTCCAAGAAAGAGCTGCTTTTGAAAAAAGACATAAACAAAAAAATACAAAAAACTGCCTGACTGAAATTCATAGTACAATGCATTAAAAATTATATACAAACAGCATATCATCTAATGATGTTTCCTTTTCAAGTCTGCAAATCTGCCTTGTGCAATTAACACAGGGACAAATGGACTAGGCAGAGGACAAAGATCCTTGCCTGTGTTAAGGGTTGAACTGTGTCAACCATAAAACTGTGTCCCATAAAACTTGTATATGGAAATTCCAAACCCTCAGGACCTCCAAATGTGGCATTATTTGAAGACAGGTGCTTAGGGAGATAATCAAGTTAACATGAGGTCACTGGGATAGGCCTAATCAATATGACTAGTGTCCTTACATATAGCCGAAATTTGGACATAGAGCCTCACATCAAAGGAAGACATCGTGAAGAAAGATGGAAAGAAGGTGGCTGTCTAAGCCAGTAAGAAGCCCAGAACAGTTCCTTCATGGCCCTCAAAAGAAACCAACCCTGCGAACCCCCTGATTTTGAACTCCTGGCCTCCAGAACTGTGAAACTACATTTCTGTTGCTGGCATCACTCAGTTGGTGGAACTTTGTTGCAGCAGCCCTAGCAAACTAATACATCCCAAAAGGATCAATATCTATTGAAATAACCAGGATTATAAATCAATCATTAGACCATCAAGCAGACCGACAGGAGTGCTATCATAGTATTTGCCAACTTCCAAAACAGAAATATTCCCATTATGGTTGATTTAGAATTACAACCACCTGAATCAAAATCCCACGAATTAACAACAATCAGTTCTTTCAAATCACCATAAGCCAGCTTTAGCATAAACTAAAAACCCAAGCATCAGTGTTTTTTAATATACACAGATGATTACAATGTACAGACAGGTCAGCATGTCAGCTAGAAATTGTAGAATTGTAGAGCAACTTCATGAAAGCAGTAAGACTGTTAGGATATAGATTTTTTTTCCCCCTTTTAGGGAGATTTTTGTCATAGGGTTTGTGCGCTTACCAGAGAGACAGAGAGATTAAATGGGAAATCACCGCCTCCTCCCCCCCACACCCCCCCACCCGCAGGGGGATGGCCACATCACTGTCCCAATCCCCTCTCCAACACTCTCTTCTTGGAACTTTCGGCACATAAGCACATATATCTGAGTGAGTTTCAAACCAGCAGGTCCAGGACTTGAACATGGTCAGCCACGTGGGAGTCCAGCACCACAACCACTACACCATCTGCTGGCCCCAAGATATAGCATATTTTAAAAGACAGATGTGCTAAAATGTGCTGTACAATGTTAAAATAGCTTAAGGATGGCAGAAAAGTAAACGACAAACGGGACCTACAGTTAGCGTAATGGCTATGTCGCTGGACTCCCATGTACTCGACTGTGGTCCGAGTCCCTGGACCCGGTGGCTTAAAACTCACGCCGGGCGCATGTGCGTGCGTGCCCAAGATCCCGAGAGGAGAATGGAGGAGAAGGGATTGTGGCGTGGCCATCCCCCCTAGGGGGGTGATATCTCGTTTTCTGTCTCTCTCTCTTTCTGGCGAGGGCACATGCCCTATAGCAAAAACCTCTCCTAAATAAATAAATAAATTTTAATAATAAAATAATTTTATTATTATATGCCTTTTTTGTTTTTTTTTTTTTTTTGGTAAATTACCTGAGGGCACATATACTTGCCAGAGAAAAACAGACAGGGAAAGGGAAAGGGAGAAAGCACCTCCCAGTGGGGGTGGTCATGCTACAATCCAGTCTCCATTTATCCACCACACACACACACACCGGTGTGTTTCCCAACTGCCAGGTCTGAGATTCATGCTGTCAGTCAACTCCCTTAACCAGAAGGGCCAACTCTATACCTGTAGTTCAGAATGAGGAAATTGAGCCACAGAAAGGTTAAAATCCACAGCTAATAACAGGAGGAAACTAAGATCCAAATATAACCTGGCCCCAGCACTGCTCAGACCACTCTTCCAAGCTGGCTCTCACTGCACATGACAGGTTCAGAGCTTGACATTTTGCTAGATCCCAGACGCAGGGACAAGGGACCAGCCTGAATAGTGTGCCCTTTCCTGGCCTCAGGTTCACTCCCTCACACAGTGATGGATTTGCAAATCAAACTTCTGTACACTCGATCACTTTAACCCTTTCACATAACTAATTTAAATGTACCAAATCAAATTGGAATTTAAAAATACCTGAAAATCTGCAAGTGAGAATCTCTCTGTAAAACAAAAACAATACCTCCTTGTTTTCCTTGGGTCTACACACTGTTCTGATTTTTATATATAAGGATTGGCTTACCAAGCAAAAAGCACCTATTTTTACCTTACCAGGCAAAAATCACTCTGTAGAGAGTAGCATGGCTTAGAGTCTCTGAGAACAAGAACAGGAAAACCACACCATTTCCCTAAGCCATGAAGAGAATTCTGGAAGAGGAGGCAGCATTCACTAAGCATCAGAGGGCAGGTAGAATGAGTGGGAAAGACATTAAGCTTTCCATTTTTTTTTTAAGTTAAAAATGCTTCCTTTATTACATAAAGCCAGTACTGCTACTTCTAAGTTCAACTGTTTGTGCATTTCTGTATTGTTCCAAGTGTTACGCCTGTGATGTTAATGACAAGTGCATCCAAGTGTCACTGTGTAATGGCTCTTTACAAGTGTCCTCTCTGGTACCTGCTCCCCAATCTCATATTCAGCTGATGACAAGCGTATGCTCTAGGTTAAGTTCTCCCAGGCCCAGAGTAAACGTACTCAGTAGTCTTCCATACCTTACTGTACTAGAAGCAGCAAACTTCTGAAGGAGACACAATCAAAGATATCGCGGTGTTCTAGCTTGTCAATATACTGACATATCATTTTCATTAACAAAGCAGATTACAGTGGAGCCCTAATTTGCATGATAATTAGTCATTAGAAGAAACTGCACATTCTCCTGAGAACACACCATGATTTCCAAGATGCGAAGTTACTCTCGCAGAACAGTCTCCAACTAGCAAGTGCAAGTGCAAGGGCTGCTTCCCGTGTGCCAATAATGTGCTTGAAATAGCGCTTTTTGTAAGATCAGCATGGACTGCAGTGGCCACAGTTCTAAGGCAGTCTCGATTACTCAGGTGGCGGGAGTATAAGACCGCCTCACTTAATCTTACTGTTGTTAGTGTGTTAGTGTTGCACACATACAAAGAGAATTGTACCCCATTACACTGTTTAGCTCAAGGAAGAATAAAGAATTTGGGCCAAAATTAAAACCAGATTATGACCAATTCTCTTAAGCAAAAGAAAGAAAGTAACTGCTGAGGTTAACAAAGATGTACTAATTTTCTTCACATGGCCTTGCACTGTCCTGTAAAATGTATTATTAAAAATCACGAGCTTAAAAATCTGTGTAAGTTAACAAATCAAAACAGGTGTTTAGCCAATAAGAATTTAATTTCACACCAATAAAACTTTAGACTTTAGATTTATTTAGGGCCATTTGCATGTTTATAGAATATGTAGCTAAGTCTAAAAGATGACAGAACAGTTCCCCTCAGTGAGACCCTGGCCTAAATAATATTTGCTTTACTTATATATAGAAGATAACTTTAAAGATGGAAGCGTTTGATTTGTGGCACTGAATGATGAAGCTACACGGGGCATCCTTCGAAAGCTACAATTACGGATCCACCTAGCTTCTCAGCGATACAAGCCCGATTGAGGTCTTCTGGCCCATTTGCTTGACATTCATGTTTTATGCCTTGAAATTTCTTTTTGATTGCATCCTTAGAGTTCACGTAGATCATTTTACTTTTCAGAGGTGCTAGTTCTGGTGCCCTCAAAAAAAAAAAAAACATCAACTCTTCTTTTCTGGATTCCTTAGTTTCAAAGCTTGCATCATACAAAGCGTAGTGGCAATCTTTTTAAGGAAGCATTCCCACAAAATGCTTGAATGGATCAGTGATGGTTACACCAACATCTCCAACCAAGATCTCCTTGCCTTCTTCTACAATGATACACTTTTTGTCTGCACTGAGACAAAAAATGACAGCCTTCCTTCTTTTCTTGATTTCTTCTGGTGCGGAGCATTTCCTAACTTTCATGTCATAAAAAAAAAATGACATACTTCATCAGCAACTTGCACTCCTGAGGCCATCTTCGCGGTGGCTATGGCAGGGACGCGGGGGAGGGAGCCAACTGGCGCCGAATCTGCGGAGCGTCCTTCTCACGGAAGCGGGACCGAGAGCAAGTTTTCCATTTTTCACGTCAGAAGAAAGATACCCATAAACACCTCACATCATGGCCTCGGGGGACTCTGTGGGTGTGGTTACTGAATTTTGGCATTGTTTTCTACATTTAGCCATTATTTAACTCTGGCGTTCCACTTTCAAAAAAAGCATTCTTCATATCTATGTGTTTGCAGAACACTGTAATGTACCAGCACTTTGACAAAAGAACTGTTTTAGTGTATGGGATAATGCAGAAGTGAAACACACATTCTTAAAGCAAAATCTTCTGTACCATGTGATAGAGGGAAAAAGTATAGGAAATATGCAAGCAAGACGTGCGATGGAAGCTTCTCTCCTTCTGGAAGCACACACTTCAATGTGCACAGGAACTTGGGATTAACCAAAAGAAGCCCTCTCCTCCGCAGCCCCAGCAAAATCAGAGTGAAATAAGAGGCTAAACCATGTGTCTCTCTGCAGGACTCAGTGGGTGGGAGGGAGGCAGAATATGACAATCAACCTACAGGCCAGGCTGTTCCCAGTGTTCACTGGAAGGCGGAAGAGCTGGATTCTACTCTGTCAGAGTGAGCAAGCTCTTGTCTTACTCTAGTTAATCACCCACAAGTAAACTCTGTGATATCTGGGGGCTGATAGTTAAGAGTTACATAAAGGACTGTAAAGTACACTTACCTGTAAGGTAATTCATACATAAATGATACCCTGAATTATTCAGACTTAAAAGGGCCAGCAATCACTTCATCCAGTACCCAGGTGGTCAATATTTCAGTAAGAATCACAACTCAAATTTACATCCCTATTGGCAAGAAATACTAGGTCATTTTGGCAATAAATGCTAGGTCACTTAAATACCTGTCATTTTCCAGCTAATGTCTTATTATTTTTTAAAGGAATTATTTTATTTTATTTATTATTATTATTATTTTTAATTTAACAAGAGAGGGGAGAGAGAGAGAGAGGGAGGGAAAGTGAAAAAGCAAGCCGCCAGTTCCAGGACCCAAACCATGGTTGTTAGCCATGTGGGAGTCCAGCGCCCCAACCACATCACCTGTTGGTCCCTCCAGCTAGTTTTAAAAAGCAGGAAGAAGAAGTTGGGCATTCAAAGAGTGGCAGTGGTCTGATTTAATTTCAGTAAACAGCTACAACTAATAAAAGGGTCTTTAAAGCCATATGAAGGTACACATTTAATCATTAACCAGTATCCACACACTTTGATAGTGTATTACTTTCCTAGTGCTACTGTATCAAAATTAGTGGCTTAAAATGATATACATTTAATAAAGTTCTGTACATCAATTTCAATACTGGTGTCACAGGCTAAATCAAGGGAAAGAGTCTGTCTGGGGGACAACCTGTTTTCCCTATCTTTTCCAGCTTCTTGGCTTCCAGCTTCCTTGGCTTGTGGCCACTTCCTCCATCTTCAAAGCCACTGTCAGCAAGTGGAATACCCACATTGTACCGCTCTAAACTCCTCTTCTACCTCCCTCTGCCACCCATAAAAAGCCCTTCCTTCTATTAATGGCTTGTGACTGTAGTTGGCAAAGTGCAACCCTAATGGGCCAGGGGCAGGCCTTCCTGGCTGCCCACAAATTGCCCTAGAGATGCCACGTGGCACCTAACTGCTCTACTCTCAGGGCACCCAAGGAAGTGCTCCCTCTGAAGTGTGTATGGCCGAGTGGTCAGCAAACAGGCATGCAGACCCACTCATCACGCACTAGTTCTCAATCAGCCTTCACACCAGGGTCAGGGCAATCTAGTACACCCACGTGATGCATTCAGGGCCACGGTCACTCCCAGGAGGTTCAAAGGCCTGCTCGTCTTGGCCAATAAGCCAATCAGAGCCCACAGTACAAAGTAAGAGAGATGGCTCATGATGGTGCCGTGGAAACAGTCCTAGGAAGTAGTCACAGAATATTTTCGACTGCTAGAGTTGGGGAGAGCTCCCAAGCAAATCTGGGAAAATGTTATCAATCTCAGTAGTATGTTTATTAATTCAGATGATTTACATATACCTGAAATTAAATACCAGAAAGGTATTTTTTTTTTAAGAAAAAAAAGCAGGAGGCAAGGCCAGCAGGTGGCATGGAGGTTAAGGTGCTGGATTCCCACAGGGCCAACTGTGGTTCAAGTCCTGGACCTGTCAGCTCACCTTCTCACTTACTCTTTCTCTCATCAAATTAAAAACTACTACTACTACTAACAATAATAGTAATAATAAATAAATAATTCTTTTAAAAAGGGGAGAGGAAGGGGGAAAGAAGGGAAGGAAAGAAAAAAAAAGTATAAAGGTCAAAAACATACCAAGCCTTCACAGACTTCTATTTCTCTAGGGATCAAGTCTTGAACTGGAAGCTAAAAACAACTAACAAAAAAAGGAGGGGAGGAGGAAGAATTCCTGGCCTGAAAACAAGAATAAGAGAATAATCTCAGAGCCAACAGGAAAAATAACAGAATTTAGACAGAAATCTCCCTTTAGCAGGGAGGTCTGACAGAGAGGAGTCATTGAAAAGACTGATGGACACCCTCAATCTACAAAGGCTCAGAGATAAGCATGCCCAAAGAGGCTGGAGTTCAGCTAAGTTTCGACTTCCGAGAGTCAATGAAATAGTGATGGAAACTTAGCTAGAAAAGAAGAGAGTAAAAGGAATCTCTCTTTGAGCCCTGAAGGAGGAAAAGGAAGAAATATAATTATTAAAGAGATACCAAGGACAGATAGTAACTGCCTTACGAGTTCAATGACAGGGGACTTTTGTCCATTAAACTGCTCTAACAACGTCACACTCTATGACAGCAGAAAGTGGACGTATCAGCATCAAATAAGACTGGGGGTCTAGTGGGCCCTGTCACTTAGTACGTAGGTGCTCTGGTAACTTCGGGAGAGGTTTTTCCAAACTCTCAGAACCTCTGCCACCTCACTATAAGATGAAGATAAATATGTTTTTCCTAAGGGTTGTGTAAGGGTCACTAAAACCATGAGCAGTGTCCCTAAAACACGATGGGGCTCCATCTTTCCCTTCATCCCGTCTTTCCTTTTTCTTCCTTCAGCTCCACCTAGAAATTCATACTATTTCTCTTCATCTTCCCCTGAACTAGTAAAGACTACTCTGACACTTATTATAGGATTTTTTTTTTATTTTTAATGACAGAGAGAGAGAAGGAGTGAGGAAGAGACTGAAGGGTTTTATTGTTTGTTTGTTTTCTGGACAAGGTCTCTCTACACCACAATCCTCCTGTCCTAGCATCCCAGTTAACTAGGACTGGAAGGACATGTCGCTGCAGTCTGTTCGGATTGGGCTGGGAACTAAACCCAGACTTCCATGTGGCCTTAACTTCCCCTCAGCCTCCTGCCTGCACCACTATAGCTGGGCCTAGTGCAGAATTTTTGTACAGATGCTAATAATAAATGATTTAAAAGCATTCTTGCTGAATGATGGCTAATTTTTACATCTATTTTTACAATCTAAACATAAATAAGACTCTACAGTGGTGGAGAAGGGACACTTTTAGGACAATAAAGTCGCCAACAAAAACCTCTGAGAAAAACCCAGAGGAACAAAGTGCTATTGTTAATTAGGAGACTTTATACAATTAAATCCTCAACTCCAAATGAACAGGTGTATTTACAAAAATCAAGCAGAATTGGTAAAACAAACACTGCACTGCTCACATAATTGCTTCCAAACTACCTATTCAAGCATCTTGGCCTTAGAAGTTCTCTGTTCCTCCAGTCTCCTCAAATCCTCTTTTTCCCTACTCAACTATTACCAATAAACCTACTGCATGTATACTTTATTTATTCCTTTCAAGTAGATATAATATTTCTGAGACAATACACATGATGAAAATTCACAAAGAAGCTTATTAATAGTAATAAATTATTTTAAGAATTATTTATTTACTTACATATTATCATCATTATTTTTCAATTTGACCAGAGATAAACACATAGTGAGAGAGAAATAGGGGGAGAGAGAGAGAGAGAAAGTGAGAAAGGTAGCCGCCAAGTCCGAGATTCGAATTGTAGTCAGCCATGTGGGAGTCCAGCTCCATTAACCACCATGCCACCTGTCAGCCCAATAATAATAAATTCTATAGCAAACATTCTTACAGAATAACAACCACATATTAACTTATCATGTTTTAAAATGTGGATTTTCATATAGATGAGTTAAGCACACCCATTAAAAGTGCTCACAAGATATATAGGAAGTATCAGTATCAAGAAAACTACTGAAAATATAATGGCGTTTCCATCAGAGAACTTACATAATTTTAAAAAAGGAAATAAGCATAAAACAGATTTTTAATACTAAGAACATATACTCTTTAAATGTTTCCCTGGGGGCCAGTAGTTGGCATGGTGGTTAAGGGTGCTGGACTCCCACATGGCCGATTGTGGTTAAAGTCCCAGACCTAGTGGCTTTCTCTCTCTCTCTCTCTCTCTCTCTCTCTCTCTCTCTCTCTCTCTCTCTCTCTGTCCCCCTCTGGTCAAATTTTAAAAACATAAATAAATTAAGTTAAATAACATAATTCTTCTTTAAAAAAGTTATCCTACAGACAAACATTCTCCTTCTGTATGTGAGATTTACTTATTATTTTTAAAGTTTATTTATTGTTCCGTGAGCAAGAGAGAAAGAGAGAGACAGCACCCCCAGCAAGACTTTTGGCCACGATATACTCCCAGTCTTTAGCTAGCCCCAGCTCATAAGTAAGTATGTGCCCAGATGACTCAGTGAGGTCTGCAGGCTTGAACCAGCAACCTTCTGTGCCTCTTGCAAGGCATCACATTTTACCAGCAGGCCATAGTCTCACTTTTATTTCTGCTATTTAATCCATCCAGCTCTATTATCACAATCAATTTTTTTTAAACTATTTTACTTAACTTTATTTATTTATTTATTTTAATTTGACCAGAGAGGAACAGAGTGAAAGAGAGGAAGGTAAAGAGAGAAAGCAATCCGCCAGGTCTGGGACTCAAATTGTGGTCGGCCATGCAGGAGTTCAGTGTCCTTCACCATCACGCCACCTGCCAGTTTTACCAGAGAGAGAGAGAGAGAGAGAGAGGGTGAGAGTGAGAGAGAGAGGAAGTGAGAAAGCAAGCCCCTCACAATCAGTTTTTTAATTGTTGACTTTTTAAACAGTTAAGTGAAACAACTGTTGAATGTCCTAAACAAAACAGAACAACAAAGGAGTCAACTTTCTATTTATCCTCTATTCCAGATAAGAGGAATGAGAAAAATGACGAAGACAGAATACAAAACAAAAGTAAGATAAATAAAAAAGGATTCCTTAAACACAACAGGAAAGATTTCAAATTCCAAAGAGGAGGTTGGGGCCTAATTAGGGTCAATATCAATCTTTAAAACAGTTAACTTAACTGCTTGTCTCAAATAACTTAACCATGTAGATTCCATTAATACACACCACAACAGAATGCCCATCACAATGGCAGGAGGCTTAAAGTAATTTAAAGAGACGCTGAAAAAAAACTTTTTTAAGAATAAATACATGGGAAGAAAATGTCAAGACATTAATATGGTCTTCCCAAAAGAAGTAATGGCGTGGCTACATCCATACCACATAAACACACACTGATCAGCACATATTTTGTCAGGTACCATTTCCAGCTACAACAACCCTTCCATGTTCATAAAACCCAAATCATTTTTCTTAAGACAAGTAGTAAATACCCATTATTCTCTAAACATGACTTACTGAATCATTCATTGATCAAGCACTTATTAAGTAACTACTATATGTAAGCTACTCTGACAGCGCTGGGACACACACGATTATTCCGATACGATTGTTGTTACCAGTCTTCTCCTCGCAGTCTTTCTCCCAGGAAACCTGTTATCTAGCCACTCTGTAATACGTGGTGTTTTCTCTCCACTGTTTCCCCCTCAGTTCTCTTTCACTTTACATACCCTTCCCGTCTAAACCCCTCTGTCCTGGCTCAGGCTGCCACATTCACCCTGGCAAAGCATCCAAACCAAACTTCCTTGGGGAGTGTGCTCCCTGTCAAAATCACACTCTTGTACACCTCCCTCTGCCTGGCTGTCATTCTTCTAGTCTCCATTCTAGCGTAGGTCTCTGGGGAACCCTACCTGGGCACTTCAAGCAAAGCTTGATGATCTGGTGCTACCAGTGACGTCTAAGACCTTAATTGCCAGAACGCTCAGGATAATTGTTTATTCCCACGACTCCCTCTCCTTTATACTGTTAAAGCCTGGGAAGTAGTCATCTTACTCACTGTTGTATCTTCACCACCTAGTAACAAATTTGGCATATAGCAGGTCCCCAAAAAGTGGTTTTAAGAATGAATGGCTGGGGGCTAAACGGTAGTTCAGCAGCAGAACACAATGTCTTAGAAGGCTGACCCACACAGGAAGGCTCCTGGTTCATGCCTGCAGACTTCCCTGAGATCGCTGGGCACACACATACCCCTGATGTGGGGCTGGCTAAGGCTGCGATGGATCACAGCATCAAGACCCTGTTGGGGTAGTACTGTCTGGCTCTCTCTCCTGCTTGTTCATGGGAGAAAGAAAGAAACTTAAAAAATAAAAAGAATGAATGTAGGATTCTATAATGATGATAATGTGCAATTCAGAGGGTGTACCAATAAATTAACAATCTACTGGAAACATTTATCAAGGCGGGTTTTTTTCTGGTGGGAGGGATCTTTGCTACAAAGCACGTACACTTGCCAGAGACACAGACGGAAAGTGAAAAATCACACACACACACACACACACACCGCCAAAGGGGCATGGTCACGCTGCAATCCCTTCTCCTCTGTTCTCTCAAGATTTTAGACATGCATGCACACGCACCTAGCGTGAGTTTCAAACCCCCAGGTCTGAGACTTGAAACACAGTCAGGCCTGTGGGAGTCCAGCACCTTAACCACTACGCCACCTGCTAGCCCCCAGATTTTTTTTTTTTAATAGATAAGAAAAGGATAGCCAGAAACCAGCAGATAACATAATAGTTTCATCACTGGACTGACATATGACAGACAGCAATTCAAGTCCCAGACCCGGTGGCTTGAAACTTACACCAGGCGTGTGTGTGTGCATATCCAAAATCCCAAGGGAAGAATGGAGGAGAAGGGATTGTGGTATGGCCATCCCCGCTGAGGGGTGATTTCTTACTTTCTGTCTCTCTGTCTCTTTCTGTCTCTCTGAGATAAGTGCATGCACCCTTATAGCAAAAATCACTCAAAAATTTAAAAAAATAAAAGGGTAGCCAATTAGAATTGCTGCTAGCCATCTAAATTAATAAAATAAAGTTGAAGGCAGATTAAAACACCTTAGTAAGGAAGTTTGCTACTATGAAAAATGGAGAATGGCCCATCTTCAGGGAGCTTAAATGCTCTTTCTGGCCACAAATTCAACAACGATATTTTCTTTAACTTTAGTTTGGTTTTTATTTCATCCAAAAATGGTCCCATTTTGACTAGATTTAGCTCAAATAAACATACTGGACCTAAACGACAAGCAGCAGGTCATTATAACCTATATTGTCCTATGATGTGCTCCAACAGTTTCCTAACCTGAGTCCACTCTCCATCCCCACGAACACTGCCACGTTTGCGAGCACATTACTACTCCAACCCATTAGTTCTAATATCAACTCACATTTTAAAGTTGGTTTTTAAATACCGATTAAAGGAACTTTCTACACCGTAAGATTTATGAAATTACAGGCTTGATTCACTAATTACACATTTCTAATACACCTTAAGTAAATGTATAATTATGAAAGTAAAAAATGTTTATTTGTAAACCTCTTGTAAAGCTATTGGATAAGTTAAACAGGTGTGATATGACTCTACCTGTTGTGGCTAATGCCCCGTATGACTCAACTTGGCATATTCCTTACTTTGGGACTATTCCTTTCCTTTCTTTCTTTTTTAATTTTGCTTTAATTGCCAGGGAGCACATGCAGAGAGAGACAGAAGGCACAGAGAGTGGGAGAGGGAGAAAGCACACACCATTGGGCACGGTCATACCACAATCTCTTCTCTGTTTCTCCATCCTATCAGAATTCAGGTCACATGAACCTGGCATGTATTTCAAGCCACTGGGGCCAGGATTTGAACTATGTTCAGCCATGTAGAATCCAGTAGTCAGGCCACAGGACCAGCCCAGTGCCAATTTCTTTTCAAGTTAGGGCTCTGAACATAATTTCTGCCCTTCTCTGTGCTCTCTAAATTCACCTAGTATTAAGGTTCCTCGAAGTACTTTTGATTTTTAACTCCAATACTTACAATTGTTTTCATAATAAACAAGAAAGGAGAAACTTTATAAGAAATTAATATGACCTAATCATTATGACAGCACTCTGATGGTGGGCTGGCAAAACATTTTTTATTTGTTATTATTTATTTATTTTAGATTTGACCAGAGAGAGACAGAGAGAGAGAGAAAGGGAAAGTAAGAAAGCAAGCTTCCAGATACAGGACTTGAACCACAATGGGCCACGTAGGAGTCCAGTACCTCAACCACCACACCACCTGCTGACCCTGGGCTGGCAAACTCTACTATAACTTTTTATATGTTTAGATTATTAATTCATCAAGGAAGGGGACTACAATTTCCCACACTGGTTGTATTTTTTAAAATTCAAACATGCTTAAACTCTAAGTGGCACTTTAAAAAATAAAAAGCAGTTTTAAAATTATTTTAAAAATACTTGAAAAGAAGGGACTTTTTTCTTTCTCTTTTTCCATGCACAAAATTAAATTTTAGATTTGCACATTGGCATTATCAATATAATCCAAGTGCTAATTTGATTTTAATGAGATAAAATAATGCCAAGGAAGTAAAGTTAATTTATACACAGAGCAATCTCTAAAATAAGATCTTGACTAGAAGAATTTCTATTTCTGGGAAGTAGACAAACGTTTCCCCATTCCTCTTCTTGCTAAGTACCACTCCCTATACATCATGTACAAAACGCACACACGACAACACTGAGAAGTGGACGGAAAGCAGACCAGCAAAGAACTTTGGGGCTGGAGGAATGACATGCGAGCTCCCTGAGGTTTACTCTTTGGCACATGTAACCCAGACTTGGAGCTGAAGAAACTGACAATCCTGAAAGGCCAAAGGCACAGATAAACAAAGTCCGAATAAGACTATTCTCCTGAGACAAACACCCAGGACAGGGGAAGCCCAGCAGATGGAGCACTTCTAGCCAGTGACTGGCTCCACTCCAGTCAAACGCCATAGGAAATCTGTGGCTCCACCCCGACCCACACCATCACTGGGAAGCCTGGACATCCATTTTCATCAGACTGCAATGAGGTACCCCAAACCCCAACTGGGGTTGTGTCGGGAAGGCCAGGAGAGGGCCACAAGTTTTACCTTGCTGGAGAACAATGCGGCCTCAATTCACTCAGCGTCAGTGGAAACCATGTAGGAAGCCTATACCTCCATTCCCACCCAATAGTAATGAGCCTGCTCTCCCCTCCTCACAGTGATGGTGTCAGAGAAGGCCTGGTGAAGACCACATGGGGTGGTGGAAATGCACACCTACCCAGCAGTCACAAGAACTGCCCATCTCTCTTGGATGTCAAGAGAGGCCAAAGAGAGAAGCTGGACTTCCACATCTACCTGGCAATAATGAGGCAGCCCACCTCACCTGCTGGAGCAGTGTCAGTGAAAGCCAGCTGAAAAAAGGGCTTAAATAAGATCCACACCCTCATACCATAATACAAAAAAAAAAAAAAAAAAAGTTTCAACTAAAATCACTCATCATACCAAATAACAGGAAGTCCTCCAACTGAATAGAAAAAAAATCAATAGATGCTAACGTCAAGCTGACAAAGATATTAGAACTATCTGACAAAGCTTTCAGAGACGCCATGATAGAAAGGCTTTAACAATAATTACTAACGTGCCAGAAACAAACAGAAAAACAAAAAGCCAAGGCAAGGACACATTATCAGCAAAGAAACAGAAGGCATTAAAAAAAGAAACAAAAATTATAGACGTGAAAAATAAAACAATTGAAATAGAAAGGTCAGTGGATAGATTGAACAACAGAATGGCAAGGACAGAGGAAACAATCAACGAAATGGAAAATAGAACAATAGAAAGTATTTCATCTCAACAAGAGAGAATATAGACTGGAAAAAAAAAATGAAGAGCCTCAGGGACTGTAACAAAAGATCTAACCTCCTTGTCATTAGAATCCCAAGAGGAGAAGAGAGAAGAAAGAAGGCAGGCTAAAAGAAACACTTGAAGAAATAATGGATGACAAATTCACAAATTTGACAGATTCCCAGAATTCCAAAAAGAATATCAAAGATACCCATGCCAAGGGACCAGCAGGTGGCGTGGTTGTTAGGGGTGCTGGACTCCCACATGGCAGACTGTGATTTGAGTCCTGGACCTGGTGGCTTGCTTTCTGACTTTCTCTCTCTCCCTCTCTCTTTTGCTCTCACTCTCTCTCTCTTGCTCTGTCCCTCTCTGGTCAAATTAAAATAAATAAAGTTAAATAAAATAATTATTTAAAAAGGTATATATACCCATGCCAAGACATAGCATAATTAAACTTCTAAAAACTAAAACCAAAGGGGACCAGCAGTTAGCGTAATGGCTATGTCGCTGGACTCCCATGTAGTCGACTGCGCTTCGAGTCCCAGACCTGGTGGCTTAAACTCACGCTGGGCGCATGTGCGTGCGTGCCCAAGATCCCGAGAGGAGAATGGAGGAGAAGGGATTGTGGCGTGGCCATCCTCTCTGGGGAGTGATTTCTCGCTTTCTATCTCTCTGTCTGTCTCTGTCGGGCGAGCGCACGCCCCTATAGCAAAAAAAAAAAAAAAAAAAAAAAAACCTCTCAAAAAAAAAAAAAAAAAAAAAAAAAAAAAACTAAAACCAAAGGAAAAAATCTTACAAGCAGCAAGAGAAAAGCCATATGTCATATGTTAACTATAGGAGTAAAACAATTTGAATTACAGTAAATTCTCATCTGAACCCATAAAAGCCAGCCAGAAGCAGCACAATTATTTTTGAAATGCTGAAACAATTATACTGTCAGCTCAAAACCCCATACCTGGTAAAATATCTTTTATAAATGAAAGAGAAATCAAGACATTCTTGGAGTAAAGGAAACTAGATTTTACAAGCAAATATACTTTAAAGAAGAGCTACAGGAAATTTTCTGAACAGAAAGGAAACAATAAAAAGAAGAAATCTTGGAACATCAGGAAAGAAAAAAGAACACAGTGGGATAAACACAATAGGCTTTCCTTTTCCTTACTTTCCTAAATTATGTTGACGTTGGAGGCAAAAATGATAGCACTTGCCATACGGTTCTGAGTGTATGTAGTGGAAATATTTAAGACAATTTTAAGTAAAGGAGGGTAAAGAAGAGTAAACAGAAGTGAGGTTTCTGTATTTCACTCAAACTGATAAAATGGCAACACAATAGACTATGTAAGTCATGTAAGTATAAGGTAATGCCTACAGCAAGCAGCAAAAAAGCTATACATGATTTAGTGAGCACTCAATTTATGGTTTGAGTGTATGACATGTTTAGAAAATCTTTTCATATTCTGAATACAAACACGCTTCTTTTTTCAAGTGAAAGTTCTGTGTATGGCTCAAAGTAGGTTTTCATGTTTTTTTTTTCAATACAAAAAGCTATTTGTAGGTCCAGAAGATGGTGAAATCGTTTTGTCACTGGGCTCCCATGTAGTAGATCACAGCTCAATTTCCGGACCTAGCAGCTTAAAACTCAACCCGGGTGCATGTGCATGTGTGCCCAAAAAATCCCAAGAGAAGAACGGAGGAGAAAGGATAATGGCGTGGGCATCCTCTCTGGGAAGTGATTTCTTGCTTTCTGTCTCTTTCTAGTGTGTGAGCACACCCACCCTAAAGCAAAAAATCTCTCTATAAAAAAAGAAAAAAGCTATTTGTCCCCATAGCATCAATTAAGCAGTACACTATTCCCATGACTTGTAATGCAATCTCTAGTGTATGAACTTCCTATGTATACATGAATTTATTTTTTCCATCTTTCTCCTATCCCATTATACCACCTGCCACTGTCTCTATACTAATTCCACACTACACTTACTAGTGTTCCAAGAGCTTTGAGTTTTGGTATAGTAAATATCTCTACCGTTTTCAGTGTTGTCTTACTTATTCTTAGCCCTTGGGTCTACCTTTCTAAGAGCACCTTGTCAGTTTTTGTGAAAAATGCTGTTGCCCTTTTGATTAGCACTGCATTGGAATTATACTTCATTCAAGGAGCATGGGCATCGTTCCCTTCATGAATGTAGTATATCTCTCCATTATATAGTTGTTCGCTATCTTTCAATGTATTTTTCACATTTTCATCCTTAGGATCTTATTTTTCTTTTAGTTAATAGATCATTTTTGTTGTTGTTGTTGTTGTTTGGGGTTTTATTTGGTTTTTTTTGTTTTGTTTTGTTTTTAGGTTTGGGGGAGAGGTTTTTTCGCTATAGGGTGCGTGCGCTCGCCAGACAGACAGAGAGAGACATAGAGACAGAAAGCGAGAAATCACCCCCCAGGGGGGATGGTCACGCCGCAATCCCTTCTCCTCCATTCTCCTCTCAGGATCTTAGGCATGCACGCACACGCGCCCGGCGTGAGTTTTAAGCCACCGGGTCCGGGACGCGAACCGCAGTCGACTACGTGGGAGTCCAGCAACATAGCCATTACGCTAACTGCTGGTTCCCCATTTTTGTTGTTGTTAATCAAAGTGGTATCTTTAAAATATTTTTTCATTATCTATTTGTTGCTGCTATATTGAAACACTTCGTTTTTATAAATTGATCTTATATTTAATGACCTTGCTCAATGAATTCTCATTATTTCTAATAATATATCACTTCTCCTAGATTTTCTATGCAGGCAATACATGATCTGTGAATGTCAGCTCTAGAATTTTTAATACACAGTCTTTAAATATTAACTACCTTTCAGTTGTGCTATTTAAAAATCTACTCTAGGCACTATCTGATCAATTTTAGGTAATAAAATCATATATCTGAAGTAATCTACAGATGACATACTTATTAGCTATATTTAATTAACATTAAAATTTGAAATTTAATTCCTTTCTTGGACATTATAAACATGATAGGGATTAAAATGAAAATTAGAAGGCATATATATGTAGTGGGATTACGCATAAACAGGTAAAACTGGAAAAAAGTTTTTCATAAATATATGAACACATTACCACATGTGATGCACTCTGATAATTTCTACTGTATTTTTTTCTTTTTTTAAAAAGAATTATTCACTTAGTTTTTATTTATCATTATTATTACTTTTTAAATTTGCTACAGGACACATGTACTCACCAGAGAGAGAGAGAGAAAGGGAGAAACAAGCCACCAGGTCCGAGACTTGAACCCTGATTGGCCATGTGAAAACCCAGCACCCCAACTACCACATTTGCTGGCCCCATCACTATATTTTTTTCAATGCTAGTCACAACCTACCAATTTGATTTTATGACCTTCAATTTGAAAAACACTGTCTTATGGGGTTGGCAGGTGGTGTGGTGGTTAAGGGTGCTGGACTTCCCCGCCCCCCCCCCGAAAAAAAAAAAAACTGGACCTTCCTCTCGATTTTGCAATGAACCCAAACTGCTCTTAAAAGTCTTTTTTAAAAATATATGGGGGAGGGACCAGCAGTTAGCGTAATGGCTATGTCGCTGGACTCCCACGTAGTCGACCGCGGTTCGAGTCCCGGACCCGGTGGCTTAAACTCACGTTGGGCGCGTGTGCGTGCGTGCCCAGGATCCCGAGAGGAGAATGGAGGAGAAGGGATTGCAGCGTGGCTATCCTCCCGGGGTGATTTCTCACTTTCTGTCTCTCTGTCTCTCTCTGTCTGTCTGGCGAGCGCACGCGCCCTATAGTGAGAACCTCTCCAAAAAAAGAAAAAAAATATATATATATGGGGGAGACTAGCAGTTGGTATGATGGCTATGTCACTGGACTTCCATATAGTCAACTGCAGCTCAAGTCCCAGACCCGGTGGCTTAAACTCACACCAGATGCATATACATGTGTGCCCAAGATTCCAAGAGGAGAATGGAGGAGAAGGAACGGCAGCGTGGCCATCCCCCCTGGGAGGTGATTTCTCGTTTTCTGTCTCTCTGTGTCTTTCTGGTGAGCACACGTGCTCTATAGCAAAAACATCTCAAAAAGTATATATAATAATATGGGATCAGGGCCAGCAGGTTGCATGGTAGTTAAAGGTATTACACTCCCAAATGGCCAACCGTGGTTTAAGTCTCAGACCTGGTGGCTTGCTTTCTCACTTTCCCTCTCTCTCTTTCTCTGTCTCTGATCAAACTGGAAAATAATAATAATAAATAAAGTTAAATAAAATAACCCTTTAAAAAATATGACCAGCAGATGGCAGAATGGTTACATTGCTGGACTCGCACATAGTCAACTAAGGTTTGAAACCTGGATCCGGCAGCTTAAAAACTCAGGCCAGGTGCATAAGCGTGCATGCCCAAAATTTCAAGAGGAGACTGGAGAAGAAGGGACTGTGGTCATGCCCCCAGGGGATAATTTCTTGCTGTCTCTAGAGAGCACTCGCGCCCCATAACAAAAATCTCTCCAAAAAAAGTCTTTAAAAAAAATTGAAAAAAAGAAACTGATCCTCAGTTGAGGATGCACCCCACACTAACGAGGAGGAGTCATTTATTTTCAGCAACAGAACATCACCCTTTCTACCTAATCATTGTTCATTATATTTTTTTAAGTTTTACATGTTTTATTTTAATCTCAAATTTTGCTTTATCCTTATAAAATAAGGTATAAAACCTAAGGCACTCGGTTTTAGATATATAAATATTTAGGTCACAGGATAACAAACTATTTTAAGTCAAACTGGATGGAAAGGTTAGTAAGTACTGTTTTTTCCTTTAAAATATTTTTTCACTTTGACAACCAACATTCATTCCCTCCATAATTTTTGAATTTAACAAATTAAAAGAAGAAAATTCTAACATAAGATAACAAATAAAAAGACTTAGTATGTCAAACGTGAGAAACAAGGAAATAAAGTGTAAACCCCTCCCACTATGGCGCCGCGTCCTCCCTCAGTGAAACGTTTCTAGGAGGCAGACAGTGCGCGCAGCGATGAGAAACAATGCTCTGGGGGGAGCGGGGAACTCCCATGGAAGGATCCCAGCTCGAGTCTGGCAACCTCACGGAGTATGCCGGGCACACACATGCCCATACTCTGCAGCTGGCTGAAACTAGAGGCAGATCTCAATTGGGCACTCTCTCTGTCTCTCTGACTCATGAAAAAAGTGAAAAATGAAAAGTTTTTAAGAAAGAAAAGAAACAGTTCCTATCTTCCTCTCTAGCCTTGAACATACAGTCGTTCAGCCAGCAGTCACTCAACATCCCTTACATGCCATTGCACGTTCTGTCCCAGGTCGCTCGTGAGCCAGTCATATCTACCTTCCAGTCAACTCGGGGTTGACAGTTCCCTGTGCCTGCCTGTGACTGCACTTCCCAGAAAGCCCTCACTCGATGCAGCCCACCTTTCCAAGTTGGGCTCAGTTACTCAACCAGCGTCAAGTGCAGCGTTCTGCATTGACCTGGCTCTGACAGCCTAAGAATCACACTGAAAATTACTTCATATAGGACCAAGGAATTGATAGGACAAACTGAAACACTGCAGTCCCTAACTTGGCACCATGAAATACCGGCTACTTAGTAATCTTTCATATATGTGAAACACTTCCCATGAAACAAGCTAATGAGTAAAACCTGTCTATTTTTCCCTCTCATACTTCAAAAATATTTTATATTTTTAAATTGTTTGAACAAAGACATTACAAAGAAGTTGGACTTTACCCATAACACTAACTATACATGTAGTTTGATAATAATCCCTCTGAAAATAATGTATACAGTCTCACAGCAATAATTTCATCACCAAAATTCTACTAAACATTTTCTATTAAAAGCTTTAAACTCATGGGGCTGGCAAGTGGCATGCTGGTAAAGGACACTGGACTGCCACATGGCTGACTGCAGTTAGAGTCTTGGACCTGGCGGCTTGCTTTCTCACTTTCTCTCTGTCTTTCTCTGGTCAAATTAAAACAAATAATAATAATAATGAATAAAGTTAAATAAAATAATTTTTAAAAAGAAAAACAAGCAAAATTTGAAAATCAGACCAGACTATGGCCTAATGATTAAGGCTACTGGATCCCACACGGCCGATGACATAGCTAGAGTCCCAGTCTGACAACTCGGAAAATTGCGCCACATGGCTGTGCATATGTGCTCAAAATCCCAAAATGAGAAAGAAATGAAGAAGGGACTGCAGTGTGACTATGCCCCATAGGGAAACCCAGTGCCAGCGCCTGGCATTTCTCTGAACACACAATTGAGTATCATCTGCTGTATTCATCTGATTTGCCTCAATAATCACTTTCTTTGCGAACTAGTAAATATCAATAATATTTGCTCAACTATGGCCTATAGCTTTCCTCTCGACCAGTTCTAATAACATGTAACATCTCTAAGCCAACGCAGTCTTAACTGTAGTTAAAGCCGTGCTCGAAATTCTGCTTTCTCTGTATATTCTTACAACAAATGGAAGAAGGGTAAAAGAGAGTAGGAAGGATGACTTCCTAAGACCCAGATTGAAATTTTCTTTCTTCTTGCTAGAGAGCATGTGCATTTGCCAGAGAGAAACGGAATGAGAGGAAGAAGGAGAAAGATGCCCCTTGCCCCATGGGGCATGGTCCTATCACAATCCCCTCTCCCATTCTCCACCCTGTCGGAATTGTCTGGGCACACACATGCGCTTGGCATAATTTTCAAGCCTCCTGGGCCAGGATTTGAAACTCAGTCACATAGGCTCTGCCTCCCTTAACTACTGGGGGTGGGGGGGAACAGGGGGCTGACCCCAGAATGAAACCCTTTTTTTTTCTTTTTTGGAGAGGTTTTGCTATAGGGCGCATGCGCTCACCAGACAGACAGAGACAGAGACAGAAAGCGAGAAATCGCCCCCTGGGGGGATGGCCATGCCGTAATCCCTTCTCCTCTGTTCTCCTCTCGGGATCTTGGGGAGGCTCGCACACGCGCCCGGCGTCAGTTTTAAGCCACCGAGTCCGGGACACGAACCGCTGGGAGTCCAGTGACATAGCCATTACGCTAACTGCTGGGCCCCAGAATGAAATCTTAATAACCCATTTTAAAGGAGTCAGCAGGTGGTGCAGTGGTTGAGGTGCTGGACTTCCACAAGGCCAACTGCAGTTCAAATCCCAGACCTGGCAGCTTGCTTTCTCACCTTTCCTCTGTCTCTCTCTCTCTTTCTCTCTCTTCCTCTCTGTATCTCTCTGGTGAATGCATATACTCTACATCAAATTAAAAGATAATAAGTAATAAAAGTAAATAAATTATTCTTTTTAAAAAACACATCTTACATAAATAACCTAAGAAAATCTATTTTGTCATTATTTAGAAATAATACTTTTAGCTTACTACCATCCTTGACTAATATTTTTTCTTAATTATGATACAAAGTAAATGAGTCTGTACCATGAGATAGAAGAACAAATGTAGTCTTTAAATGGTAATTCATAGAATATAAAATCCTTTGGAGACCTCTTGTGGTTCAAGTTAAGATTACAAAAACAAAATCCTAATTCTTCAAGATGGCTATTCTATGGGTCACTAGAAAAATTCATGATGAATTTTTTCTGTGTTTCTATGCAAGAATGCATCATGGCTTTTCTTACAACCAAATATAATCCCAAGCCATTGTTTTGCCTTTACTTACGAAGTTTTAACATATTAAATCTTTCATTTTAATAAACTATCAACCTTGGGCTGGCAGGTAACATAGTGGCTAAGGTGCTGAACTCCCCATACGGCCAACCACATTTTGAGTGCGCTTCCTTTTCCGCTTTTCTTCTCTCTCTCTGTTGCTCTCTGGTCAAATTAAAAAAAATAATAATAATGAATAAGATTAAATAATTATTTAAATATAAATATCATCCAGTAACTGATGAAAACTGCTGGTGTTACCTTCAGCTTTAATAAAAAAAAAAAGGGGGGGGGAGTTCTAAGTATAAGACACAAAAAACTGACCGTCGTTTAAAATGGATAAAAAAATATTACCACAAACAAAACAAACTTTTGTTGAAAATGTAACAGTGTACCGTGTACTGGCAGTAATAGGGAACAAGATTCCGGCAGGCTATATTCTTCATAGCTAAACACATTCTCTATACCCCTGATAAGTTGTTAACTTCCTCTCGCCCCTCCTTCCCGCCTTTCTTTTTTTCCTTCCTTCCCCTCTCCCTCTCCCTCTCCCTCCATGCTTCTTCCTTCCTTTTCCAATATCTCTGGGAGGCGTATCACACACTGATAAAGGCTACGCTTTGAGGATGATAAAACAGAACCACTAGCATTTAGAGGACGTGCTAAAGAAGGATCTCATCTCACACAGTAAAGTAGAATAAAGGAAAAGAGAATTAGAAATTGAGTGTTAAAAATTAGGGGCTAGCACGTGGTGCGGTGGCTAAGACACTGGACTTCCACATGGCTTACTATGTTTTGAGCCCTGGACCCGGTGGCCTGAAAATCACTTTGGGCAGCTGTGCATGCATTCCTAAAATCCTAAGAGGAGAATGGAAGAGAAGAGACTGTTACAGTCATCCACCCTGGGTGGTGATTTCTCACTTTTCCTTTCTATGTCTTTCCCTGTCTCTCTCTGGCAAACACACACACCCTATTGCAAAAGAAAAAAGAAAAATAATTAATTAAAAAAAGAAGTTGACTGAAATAAAATACAAATGATGGGTTTTCAGAATGGATAGGATAGTTTTTTTTTAATAGAGAGATTTTTTTTTTTTTTTTTTTTTTGGAGAGGTTTTTGCTATAGGACGTGTGCACTCGCCAGGAAGACAGAGAGAGACAGAGAGACAGAAAACGAGAAATCCCCCCACAAAGGGGATGGCCATGCCGAAATCTCTTCTCCTCCATTTTCCTCTCGGGATCTTGGGCACACACACACACATGCCCGGCGTGAGTTTAAGCTACCAGGAACAACATTCGAACTGTGGTGAACTACGTAAGAGTCCAGCAACATAGGCATTACGCTAACTGCTGGTCCCTATTTTTTTGAGAGGTTTTTGCTATAGGGTGTGTGCACTCACCAGAAAGACAAGAGAGAGACACAGAGACAGAAAGCAAGAAATGACCCCCCAGGGGGAATGGCCATGCGGCAATCCCTTCTCCTCCATTCTCCTCTAGAGACCTTGCGCATGCATGCACACGTGCCCGGCTCGAGTTTAAGCCACCAAGTCCACCACTACATATGAGTCCAGTTACATAGCCATTATGCCAACTGTTGGTCTCAAGAGAAATTTTTGCTATAGGGTTTGTACGCTTGCAGGAGAGACAGAGAGACAGAAAGCGAGAAATCACCCTGTAGGGGGAGATGGCCACACCACAATCCCTTCTCCTCCATTCTCCTCTCGAGATTTTGGGCACACATGCACATGCACCCAACATGAGTTTTTTATTTTATTTTATTTTATTATTATTTTATTTTTTTATATTATTTTTTTATTTTCTATTTTATTCTATTCTATTCTATTCTATTCTATTCTATTCTATTGTAGAGAAGTTTTTGCTATAGAGCTCTTGCGCTTGCCAGAAAGACAGAAAGTGAGAAACCACCCCCCAGAGGGCATGGCCATGCCACAATCCCTTCTCTTCCATTTTCCTCTCAGGATTTTGGGCACACATGCACACGCACCTGGTATGAGTTTTAAGCACCGAGTCTGGGACTAGAACACGGTCAACTACGTGGGAGTCCAGCGACATAACATTATGCCATCTGCTGATCCCGCACCCAGCATAGGTTTTAAGCCACTGGGCCAGGACTTAAAATGCAGTTGACTAAATGGGAGTCCAGTGATATAACCATTACACCATTTGCTGGTCCCGAGAGAAAACTTTTTAAGTAAAGAATAAATGAAATGCTACCATAAGCAAGGAGGACTTCATTAGTTGAGTCTACGAAAAACACATAGAAAAAGTGATTAAAATAAAATGGAAATTTTATTTTAAAGACTATAAAAAATTTAAAAATAAAGTTCAAGAATTAAATCCCCAAGGGCCAAGAATAATATGATAAACACAGCTGTAGGTGGGAAATTACAACGTAAAGGGTCATGCACAGAGAGAGTAAGGTTCAACATGCTTCTGGTAGAAGTTCTAGGAGACAATAGGAGAATGGCAATTTAAAAGAGACAGGGCCAGCTGGTGGCGTCATGGTTAAGGCTGCTGGATCCCCATGGCCAACTGAGCGGTTCAAGTTCCAGATCTAGAAGCTTGAAAAATACACTGGGCTATGTGTGCAGGTGGGCTCAAAATCCCAAAAGGAGAGAAGGGAAATGGAGAAGAGACTGAAGCATGACCATTCTCTATGGGAGTTGCCGTCTCACTTTCCCTCTCTGTCTCTTTCCTGTGAACTCATGTGTGCCCCTAGCAAATTTTTTAAAATTTTATACATATACATATAAATATATATATATACACACACATACATATATACAAATGGATAATGGCTGATAGGAATAATAAGAATAGGAAGTTACACTTATAAAGAGCTTTCTGTGCCAGGCACTGTTTCTCGGTTTTCATCTATTTTAATTTATCTAATCCTTAAAATCTTATGAGGTAATAACTCTTAAAACTCCTACTTTAAAGGAAAGGACAATACAGTAGAGTAATCTCAAAGTCACTAAAGAGAAGAGCCGGTTCTACACCCAAGCCCTATCACAAGAATCCATACTGTCTGACTTTCAAATCTACACCGTCCATTCTGTTCACAGATATAAAATAGTTGTAAACGCTCCATAGAAATACAGATTTAACTTTTGACTTTCTTTAATCTAATATGCAAATAAAATGAAAATGAACAAGGATAGGAAAAGTAAATGTACAAAGAATAAAAATTACCGGTGATCAATAAACATAAAAATTGTATATGCACTCATGATGCTATCAGAGAAACCCAAATTAAAATGAAATAAAAGTAGTCATTAAAGTTGGTAAAACCCACATAGGACACCCAAACTATCTTTGGGAATGTCAGAATTGGACTCATGAATCTTATTTTATGAACAAACATTTAGAAATATCACCAGACAATGCTTCTTGCTAGATGAAAATTCAGTTTGGGCAAAGCTTGTCACTGTGAACATTCTGATATTTTATTAAATTTTGCCTTTATTGCTTTTATAAAAACAAATAGAAAACAAAATAATGAATATATAGATACAATTGTCCAGCAATGAAGGAAAAGAAATAAAGACATGAAATACTGAAAAAATAAAGAAAGGTTTTCAAAAAAGTTCATGGAAGATGTGCATTAGGGGAAAACTATGTATGGCTTTCAAAAATGTTTCACATCAATATAAACATGTTGGCACAGCAGGAATGCAGTGTTCCATGAAGCTAAAGCCATGTGGAAAGTGTCCCTGTGTGTACCGAGAATGTGTATACGTACCGGGGGTCCTGGATGGCTAAGGATGGGGGGAGTGTAGTGTGGGGATTCTTTTGGGAGCACCTGTCTGTCTCTGTGTCTCTCCTTCACTGAAAAAGTAAATATACTTCAAGAAAAAATATATATATAATATAGAAATTTTGAGATTTTATTTACTGGTTTAGCTCTCTGAGAATAGCACTCTTCCTACATTTACTATTTGATTTTTTTTATCAGAAAAGGATTAAGAATAAAATGAAGGGATTTGATGCCTAATTTTTCATTTCTGCAACTAGCAGAGATTATTTAAATGATCACCCCATCATTCCCAAAGGTTAGAAGAACCCTCCTATATAGTATCAGTGGGTGTATAAATTGAAATTACCAATTCTAACAAGTAATCAAGAGTTTATAAACATTTATATTCTTTGACCCAGTAATTCCACCCTCAAGAATTTATCTTAAGGAAATAATCAAAAATGCACACAAATTTCTCTACACATGAATGTTCATCACAGCAGTATTTGTAATGTTGAAAACATGAATACAACACAAAAAAGGGGAACTAGATGAATTATGATCCATTTATAAGACTGAATGGAGTGTAGTCATTTTGTGTTGAAGTGTACCTAATGAAATATTAGCAGATGAAATTATGGTGACTAGGATTTGCTTCAAAATAAACATTCCAGGGTGGGCAGGATAGGGGGTTTGGATAAAATTAGTTCTGAGTTGAGCAATTCTGAAACTGTTGGATGGATTCATGGGAGTTCACTACATTATTTATTATTTTTAAATAGGTTTGACATTTTCTATAATAAAACAAAAACACATATGTGGAATTTTTAAGTAAAAAAAAAAAAATACAAGAGTGATTTTTTTTTTTTTTTTTTTTTTTGGAGAGGATTTTGCTATAGGGCGCATGCACTCGCCAGACAGACAGAGAGACAGAAAGCAGGAAATCACCCCCCAGGGGGGATGGCCACGCCACAATCCCTTTTCCTCCATTCTCCTCCAGGGATCTTGGGCACGCACGCACACGCGCCCGGCGTGAGTTTAAGCCACCGGGTCCGGGACGCGAACCGCGGTCGACTACGTGGGAGTCCAGTGACATAGCCATTACGCTAACTGCTGGTCCCTACAAGAGTGATTTTTAACACCAAGTTTATAAATGAAAAAAAGTGATGTATATATGTGGAAATGCTGTACCAGAATATATCATGGTAGCTGTCTCTGCATTACAGGATTTACTTATCATTTTTGTCTTTCTTTTCATAACTTCCAGCTTCTTCTAAATGAACATGTAGCAGTGTTAGAATAAAAAACTTTGTAAAAATGCTATCTTAACAGGCCAGCAGGTGGTATGGCGGCTAAGGCACTAGACTCCTACCAGCTGACAACAGTTCGAATCCCAGACCTAGTGGCTTGAAAATCATGCCAGGCACCTGTTGCATGAGTGCCTAAAATCCCAGGAGAAAAATGGAGAAGAAGGGATTGCATCCTGGCCATCCTCCTGAGGGGTCATTTCTCACCTTCCCTCTTACTGTCTCTCTCTCTGGTGAGCCCATACATTCTATGGCAAAAAACTTACAAAAATAAAATATAAAAGCTACCTTTATAGAAATTAAATTCAAAATATGGGTGCGTGTTTGTGCATGTCCAAGATCCAGAGAGGAGAATAGAGGAGAAGGGATTGCGGCGTGGCCATCCCCCCTGGGGGGTGATTTCTCGCTTCTTGTCTCTCTGTCTCTCTTGGTCTTTCTGGCGAGCGCACACACCTTATAGCAAAAACCCCTCCAAAACAAAAATTATTTTTTCAAAAGAAAATGAACTTCTTAACTCTAAAGATAAAGAAACATATAGAACATCACTTAATCAAATTGGTTTTCTGATTTGTCAGCATACTAAATGGAAGTCCTCAAGGGCTTCCCTGTACAAAGTCCAAATTCCTCAATACACAGTCAGTCTCTCTATCTGCAGATTCCATATCCACAGATTCAACCAACCACAGATAGGAAAAGACAAAAAATTAACAACATAAGGGCCAGACAGTGACTCAGTGGTAAAAATGCAATGTTCTACAAGGCAGTCTTACACAGGAGGGTTCTTAGTGTAAGTCCAGAACGCTCTCTGATTATACCAGCTATGTGGCCAGGCACACGCTTGCCCATAAGCCAGAGCTGGCTGAAGGCTGAGGCGGATCACAGCCTTGATACCTTGCTAGCGGTGATGTTTCTGTCTCTTTCTCCCCTGTCTCTCTTGCTCATGGAAGCAATAAATAGACTTTTAAAAAATATGATAAAAAAAGTTTAAAAATTATAAAAGAAAAACTTGAAAGATATAGTATAACAACTATTCACATTAGGTATCTTAAGTAATCTAGAGATGATTTAAAGTATATGGGAGTACGGAACCAGCAGTTGGCATAATGGCTATGTCGCTGGACTCTCACGTAGTTGACTGTGGTTAAAGTCCCAACCCAGTGGCTTAAACTCACATGAGGCACGTGTGCCTGAGTGCCCAAGATCCTGAGAGGAGAATGGAGAAGGGATTGTGGTGTGACCATCACCCCGGGGGATGATTTCTCGCTTTCTGTCTCTCTGTCTCTATCTCTGTCTTTCTGGCAAGCGCACATGCCCTATAGCAAAAAACTCTCCAAAAAATAAATCAGTAAATAAAATAAAAATAAAATATATGGGAGTATGTGCAAAATGACAGGCAAATACCATGTGGTTTTTAATAAGGGACTAGAGCATCTGCAAATGGTATTGATGGTGGTCCTGGAACCAATCCCCCAGGAATACCAAAGGATGATTATACTTACACAGTTCTTTTCAGTAAAGCCCCAGGCCACCTTTTCAGTCTCTCTTCCCACCATACTCCTCCAGGCAGTACAGAACCTTCCCAACTAGGTACCTTCACATTTGGCACTTGATACAGCGTGCCTTGTGAATCCAGCTAGGAGAGGCTACAGCTGGCTCTCTGCTGGACTGTAAACTCTGCCAGGCACACATCATAACCGCATCTTCCTCGATGTGCCACAGAGTATAGGACATTGCCTCATAAACAAGAGGTGATCTTAGATCTAGTAGATACAACCACTAGACACAACACTGAACTAAACCTTGTAGCACATAAAAAGCATTTTCTTTTCTTTTTTTTGAAGAGGTTTTTGCTATAGGGCGCATACATTCAACAGAAAGACAGAGAAAGACAGAGAGATAGAAAGTGAGAAATCACCCCTCAGGGTGGATGGCCGTGCCACAATCCCTTCTCCTCCACTCTCCTCTCAGGATTCTGGGCACACATGCACGCACATGTGCCCGGCGCGAGGAGCATTCTCAAAATTACATAAACTTCCTTTTTTAAGTTTATTTTATTTTATTAATGATAGCATGTATGCACGATGAGAGAGAATGAGAGAGAGAAATATGCTCAAAAGGAGCTCTTCAGGCCAGAGTGCTCTTTTCCCAGCCCTCCAGGTCACGAAGATCATAGGCACGTGCACGTGAACCCACTATGCTTCACAGCAACTGAGGGGGCATCCGAACCTGCAGTCAGCCATGTGGCTCCCAGCACTGCAGGACTTACACTACCAACTGCACCACTGAGGCTGGTCTCCTAATTATATCAATTTCTAAGAAATGCACTCTAGAGAGTCAGCAAGTGGCATGGTATTAAGGTGCTGGACTCCCACATAGTCGACTGTGGTTCTAGTCCCGGACCTGGCAGCTTGCTTTCTCACTTTCCCTCTCTCTCTCTTTCCCTCTGGTGAGTGGCACATGCCCTATAGCAAATTAAAAAAATAATAATAATTAATAAATAAGTATGTTTAGAAAAAAAATTAACTCTAAATTTGTCTAGAAAGTAAAGATTACTTACCAAAAAAAAATCATTAAGTACCAGGACCAGCAGTTAGCGTAATGGCTATGTCACTGAACTCCCATGTAGTTGACCGCGGTTTGAGTCCCAGACCTGGTGGCTTAAACTCACGCCGGATGCGTGTGCGTGCGTGTCCAAGATCCCGAGAGGAGAATGGAGGAGAAGGGACTGCAGCATGGCCATTCTCCCTGGAAGGTGATTTCTTGCTTTCTGTCTCTCTGTCTCTGTCTTTCTGGCAAGCGCACGCACCTAACAGCAAAAACCTCTCCAAAAAAAAAATCATTAAATACCATAAGCCCTCTAATCAGCAAATAGCATTTAATAATATCAGAAACTTCTTTAAAAGATCAACTTTTTTTAAAAAGAATTATTTTTATTTAATTTTATTATTATTAGTATTATTATTATTTTAATTTGACCAGAGTGTGAGAAAGCAAGCTACCAGGTCCAGAACTTGAACTACAGTCGGCCATGTGAGAGACCAACATCTTAACCACCAGGCCACCTACCAGCCCTCAGATCACCTTCTAAAACTCGATGAAAAGGTGAAATTATAGATCATTTGATTTTTCTTTATAAAAATTTCCACAGCTGTCAAAATATAACTTTTATAAATAAAAACTATTTTTAACAACTGTCGTAAGTAATTGATTATGAATTAAATCAGTTTTTGAATCTGGATTCTTTACAATAGTTTAGATGTCACGTGATGTGCCAACTTACCTAACAGCTGTGACTCTATGGACGAGCATCTCTGTTTGTTCTGACAAGTCTGATGGCAGCAGCAGCTCCACTGGTTGCAGACATGATATCCGAGTTTCTAGCTCTGAACGGGAAGCAGAGTCCTGGAAACTATCAAACACAACCTCCCCTGTGGCAGGCTGCACTCCCTGAAAACAAATACAAAGATGTCACAGAAAACATGTATTTTTCCAATTACAGCTATGACCCAGCATAAACATGGAAACAGTCAATGATACGCTCACTAGTACATATTTCATTTTCATTTGTTTATTTATTTTTTTTAATTTGCTATAGGGGGACCAGCAGTTAGCATAATGGCTATGTCACTGAACTCCCATGTAGTCGACCATGGTTCAAGTCCCGGATCCAGTGGCTTATACATGCCCAAGATCCCAAGAGAAGAATGGAGGAGAAGGGATTGCGGCGTGGCCATCCTCCCTGGGGAGGTGATTTCTTGCTTTCTGTCTCTCTGTCTCTCTCTGTCTTTCTGGCCAGCACACACGGCCTATAGCAAAAAAAAACTCAAAAAAAAAAAATTTTGCTATAGGGTGTATGAGCTTGCCAGAGAGTCGGGGAGAAAGGAGGGAGAAGAAGAGAAAGGGGAAGAGAGAGGGAGAGAGAAAACATCCCTGGAGGGATGGTCACACTACAATCACTTCTTCATTTTCCTCTTGGAATTTGGGGCGCACATGCGCACACCCACACACACACACATACACTCCTAGCGTGTTTTTCAAGCTGCTGGGTCTTGGACTCGGATCATGCAGGATCTAGCTGCATTCAATGCCACCCCACCAGCTGGCCCATACACTTCATTTTTATTGTCTGTGTCTGAAAACCTGCTTAATTTTCAAGACTAATGCGTGAACAGTCAGAGTCACAGAAATCTAAACTATTGTAACTGGTATTTTTGAGATATCCAGAGGATAAGTTCTGAATCTAATGCACCTGACAGAGTGTCTATGACAAGTCACAGTCATACCACAGTCAAACCCTACAAGCCTCGGTTTCTTCCTCCTTAAATGGAAAGACAGCCTCCTTCCATCATAGGGTTTTTTGAAGAATTATTTAATTTTATTTATTCATTCATTTACTTTCATTTACTGACCAGAGAGAGACACAGAAAGAGAGAGAGAGAGGGAAAGTGAAAAAGCAAGCCACCAGATCCAAGACTCAAACCATGGTCAGCCAAGTGGGAGTGTCCAGCGCCTTAACCACCATGCCACCTGCTGGTCCCATCATAGGGTTTTTATAAAAATCAAATGGGAAAACAAACACGTGAGTTCTTTGTAAACTACGATGCACTGTACTTATTATCACTGAAAGTGGTAAGACCCTAGTAACCCAACCACCAGAACAATAGTAAATCACTACTCCACTATGTAAAACTAATACACAAGAAGTACCTTTCACAAAAAAAAAAAAAAAAACTACCTTTCAATGAACCATAAGTAGCCTATTCAGACAAATCCTCCTTTATTTAATCAGAAAAATGGTCTCTCCTGTAATACCTGAAACATCCATTACTCTGTGGAAGCCATGACGTTGAAAAACCTAGGCTGGCTGTGTAAAACTGTGCTCCCACTGGCAGCCCAGGGCCTCATCACAGTGGTGTCACCACTGCCAAGCCTTGATTTCAGACCTACCACCAGCAGCCAAAAGTCGACTCCCAAGTACCGCCTGGCAAACACACAAGGAAAAGCCAGGGAGAACAGCGTTCAAGGTCAGGGAAGATGAGCTCTGTTTTAGTCAGAAAGAGCTGGAGGAGCAGAGCAAATTCCAACTGTCCTTATTCAGAAGAAATTTAGAAGCAGGAGCCCTGAACTAAGGAGAGAGGAGAAGCCTAGACTCCCAGCTCAGGATGTCATCAGCCCAATAGAGGTTGTTGAGGACAAGGACAGGACCCAAGAAGGCACCTGAGGGGCAAACTACCATTAAGCCATTTTCGAGGCCTCGTTGGTACACTATAGATAACTTGGGCAGTAGACCAGAGGGCATTTCTTAGCATACTAAGTAGGAACCCTGTTCTTTAGATGGAGTTCCAGGTAAATATACACTAGTACTTAAGTATGTTAAAGTTAAAAAGCAAATGACCTTGCTATTTGTAGATAGGTCCAACAGCTTGAGGCTAGATACAAAGTACTTTTCAAGGTAAGAAAATCACCTAGAGCCATCCAACACTAATGGCAATGCTAATTCCCTGAATAAAGGGCTTATTAAAATAGAATTAGCTATTACTAGTAGAATCCAACCTTTTCCTCACTAAAAACAGAAGGCGGGCCAGCAACTGGTGTGGTGGTTAAGATGCCAGACTCCCACATGGCTGACCATGGTTCAAGTCCTGAACATGAAGACTTGCTTTCTCACTTTCCCTCCCTCTCCCTCTTGCTGTGTCAAGTTAAAAAATAATAATAATTAATAAAATTAAATAAATAATTATTTTTTAAAAATAATAAATAAGCCATACATGATTACTCATATTTAGCTCTGAACATTCATCGATCATTCTTCACCTCCCATGTACTTACCACAATGCCAATGAAAATATTCCCTCTTTTCTTGTCCTTAACTTTTTCCTTATTTTCACAGATACACAGGAGATAGTTGGCAGAAGTATCAGTCGTTACCTCATCGACATTTATAGCATTATCCACCTTGATTAGGGGATTCACATGTAATAATAATTAAAGAAAAATACATGCTAAATTCCCATTAACACGAACTGTTTTCTCCTTTAAAACAATGGTTTGTTTTCCCATGTACTTCTGCTCTCTGCAAAAACGTTCTGAAAGCAGTCATTATTCTAATCTACTCGGCTCATAGCTGCATGCTCTAATTTCTCTCAGATGTAAGGTTCATGAGGACAGATAACTATGACTTTCTCTCTTCTAAAGGGCCTGGTAGACTATATAAGACCCCATGGAAGTCCAAATATTACCTATTTCTTTATTTGGATGATGCTGAGAGCTGAATCCTTAATAATACCATAATGGAGAGGCCAGTAGATGGCGTAATGGCTGTGTCACTGGATTCCCATGTGGTCAGCTGCAGTTCGAGCTCCGGAACTGGTGGCTTAAACCCATGTCAGGCGCATATATGTGTGTGCCCAAGATCCCAAGAGGAGAATGGAGGAGAAGGGACTGCCGCGTAGCCATTCCCCCTGGGGGGTGATTTCTCGCTTCCTATCTCTCTGTCTCTCTCTGTCTTTCTGGCGAGCGCACGAGCCCTATAGCAAAAACCTCTCAAAAAAAAAAAAAGTTTAATTCCATAAATCAAAGCATAAATATACTAAAACAGTCTAAACTACTTTGTTCCTTTAAGTGCCCAAAGTGCCCAGAAATGGCTAGAGAATTTTTTAAAGACACAGGGAAAGAAAACAGAAACATACATTCCTCTGTGTCTGTGTGTGTGTGTGTGTGTGTGTGTGTGTATGTGTGTGTCTGTCTGTCTGTAAAATGAGTTCATCAATTAAACTCAGGGAAATCTGATTTTGGACAAAGTCAGTCAGAGCACATACAATTCGGGTTCCAGAAGCTAAGAAATTTAAAAGAAGCCAAAAAGAAGCATGGAGGAAGACTGCTTTAGGAATAGGCTTCTTATTTGAGACTCAAGCTCAGGCCAAAGGGAAAATAAAATTACCAGGTTCTTAAGGCCTAAATAGCTTAGAAGAACACAGAGTTATTAACGGTTTAGAGTCCATTCTGAGTGAGAGCCATTTCCTATTTAGGATATTAATGGAACAAAACAGTCCTCAGTATTGGGGTAGAAGCTAATCAGGTCTCTAAACAAGCAGACTGCTAATAAAGCCTAACAGAAATATTATTTTTCACATGGTATCATTTAAAACCTTCTTATCCCTACATTCTTTTATTATGCGATCTAACCCCACCCCATAGTAAACATTTTTAAATACATCCCTATCTCATTTTATATAAAATTATTTGGTTTTAAAAACTGATAAAGAGGCCGGCAGTTTGGCATGGTGGTTAAGGCAGCTAGACTCCCACGTGGCTGATTGAGGTTCGAGTCCCAGACCTGGCAGCTTGCTTTCTTACTTTCCTACTCCCTCTCTGTCTCTCTCTGGTAAACTTTAAAAATATAAAAAATAAATAAAATAATGACAATAAATAAAATCAAATAAAAGATAATTCTTAAAAAAAATCTGATAAAATTGTGGGGCCAACAGGTGGCATAGTAGTTAAGGTGCTGGACTCCCAAATGACTGACCACGGTTCAAGTACTGGACCTGGTGGCTTTCCCTATCTCTGTGTGTCTCTCTCTGGCTAAAGTGAAGAATAATGATGCTAAATAAAATTAAATAAATAATTCTTCAAAAAAAAAAAACTGATAAAATTTTATTACTTTGCTTTTGCAATTATATTGCTTCAGGTAACACGCTGAATTTATGAGGAACTATAAACCAGGAGGCAATCATTGGGCACATGGAAGATTCTTGTACATTGAGAAAGTTTCACCTACAATCATTTTCAAGAATGATAAAATTTTTATGAAGTTAACAACTTCAATGGTAACTTCAAGTTAACAATGTAGATGACCTACTATTACATTTTACAAGCATTGAACTACATCTTAATTTTGACATTGCAGTTTTCTTTACACATTTTGAAGCTATTAACTTATTATTTTTAGTTCTCATTTTAACTAATAGGACTCTGTCGGTCCTAAGCACCTAATACCTGCCCATAAATGGTCTAGGGAAGACGTAATTTCAGAGAAGCTGCTAAACTGACATCACCTTTTATTAGACTCACTTTTTATTGCTCTTCAAGTATGACGGACTCACTCTTTATTTTCTTCTCTTTTTTTTTAAGTTTTTGCTATAGAACATGTGTGCTCACCAGAGACATGCACAGAGAAATTTCCAGGTGTGGTAGTGGGGAGTGTGGGGTGGCCACACCACAGTCCCTTCTCCTCCAATCTCCTCTTGGGATTTTGAACATGTATACACACATACCTGACATGATTTTCAAGCCACCAGGCCCAGGCTTCAAACCACGGAGGCAGGCATGTGAGACCTGGTTGCCTCAATCACCACACCACCGCTGGCCTGATGAACTCTCCTTTTACTATGACATTTGGAAAATGCCTGTTCTCAGCCCTTACCTATCTTTCCCTTTTCAGGAGCACACCTAACCAAGAGTTGCAGAAAGCACATCTTATCAGAAAGGTACCTATGCAGAGACCAATTAAAACAAAACGAAACGAAACCAAAAAGAACTAAAAATAAATCTGTCATCTTAAAACATGTAACATTTAAGAAAAAAATTCCCATTCAGAAAGGATATCTTCCCCAATGAGTGTGGATTTCGTATACAGAGCAGTCAGCTTCCGGGAGAAGACTGAACTTCTGTTGTCTCCAATAGCCTTCAGAGCTGCGGTTTCAGTTTGCTTCACAACTCCCACCTTCACGAAAAGAAAGAAATACTGAATAGCAGCTCTGACTAAAATCATCTTTAAAAACTCATCTCAAAATGTCAAGACCAGCAGTTAGCGTAATGGCTATGTCACTGGACTACCACGTAGTCAACCACGGTTCGCATCCCGGACCCGGTGGCTTAAAACTCACGCCGGGCGCGTGTGCGTACGTGCCCAAGATCCCGAGAGGAGAATGGAGGAGAAGGGATTGCGGCGTGGCCATTCCCCCTGGGGGAGATTTCTTGCTTTCTGTCTCTCTGTCTCTCTCTGTCTGGCGAGCGCACGCGCCCTGTAGCAAAAAAAACTCTAAAAAAAAAAAAAAAAAAAAAAACCTCATCTCAAAATGTATAAAGGTTCATTCCAAAACATGTAAAATAAATCCACTAGTCCAAAATGCCTAGAGGTAGACTTTAACTAATAAGCACCAAAAGAAGTGGGCAAGGGTAGATAAAGCACTAAGAAACTCTCTACTGAAAAGTTAAAAAAAAAACAATTTATCCTTAATATCTAATATGTTAAAAACTCATGAAGATAGACTACTAAAGACACACTTTCATTTCTCTGAAAAGGCATATTCTAAAACAAATTAAAATCTACCTCCCACCTTACAAAAACATGTTCAATGTGTGGAAGAGAATCCCAATCCCTTCACCCCACAAGTTAAAGCCGAAGCTGACCTTATATCCTTTTGCCACAAGGCGGCGCACGTGAACAAACAGTCTGTGAGTAGGTATACTTGCTGTCATAAAGTTGTGATCTAAATGGCAGTAAATATTGAGCTCCCGGGCTGCGATCTAAAAAATTTTAAAAGATCGTATTAATAAATTTCTATTTCAAGAGTCCCTGTGGCAGGTTTTCACTTTGTTAAAAATTCATCAAAGTATACCACTTAGGTTTTATGTACTTCTCTAAAAATGTGGTGTATCAATAAAGAGTTTAAAAGACATTTCCTATAAAGAAGCCTATGGTTTGATCTATTTTAGACAATCCTGATGGCCTGACTTCAGGACTAGCATCTACATCTGTAAATGATTCAGAAAAACATGACAGGTCTTTTTCTATGTCCTTAGAGCTACCAAATCTTAAAGTGCTGAGCTTTCCCTACATAAGGCCTATGCAAAGCAGAGTATGAAATCATAATAGGGTAATCGTTACCTACATAGCACATGTAAATAACTGACAGAAAATACTACAGAGTATACATAAATGATGAACCTACTTAGAGGAAACTTTGAAGAGGCGAGAAGAGAACTCCCTGGACTGGCTAGGTAATTAATTAATTAATGACTGATATAAATGCAGAACCAGGGACAGCCAGTGGTGTAGCAGTTAAGGCAGCTGACCCCCACGTGGCCAAGTGTGCAGCTGAACTCCTGGACCCTGCAGCTTGAAAACATACCAGACAGGCGAGTAGGTGCTACAGTGATTAAGGTGCTAGACTTCCACATGGCTGACCATGGTTCGAGTCCAACATCTGGCAGCTTGCTTTCTCACTTTCTCTCTTGCTCATCTCTCTCTGGGTTGAGTGCACATGCAGTATTACAAATTTAAAAGACTAATAAATACAAATAAAGTAAATAAATAAATATGTAAAAAAAAAAAAAAGAAAAGAAAACACACCAGGCACATGTGCAAGCATGCCCCAAATCCCAAGAGGATAATGAAAGAGGCGGGACTAAAGTATGGCCATTTCCTCTAGGGAGGAACTTCTCACTTTCCCTCTCTCTCCCTCTGGTGAGCACACACACCCTATAACAAAACTTTTTAAAAAACAAAGAGAGAAAAAGAAATGCAGAAGCAGCAGCATCACCTGACTCCTTCCTTTCTCCTAGAAAGCACCATGGCTTAAATACTGTCCACTGCAGCGGCGGAACTCTCATTCCAACACCCATTCTCCTACCCCACACCATCTTGGATCTGCATGAGCTCTTCACTGAACGGCAGAAAATCATTAGCTTTTACTGCGGTCAAGTCTGACATACCACCTAACCTAGATGGTTTGTCCCTTCCATCTATGGGATGCCACCTCCGTATTTCTTCTTGACCTCAGGAAACACGCTGATGCCACGTCAGAGTCTAATCTCATAACACGGAACACAGCATAACAAAACTGACAGAGAATCAGCTTTCCTGCCACAACGGGCTTTCAAAAAAGTCAAAACAGGCACCAGCAGGTGGCAAGGCGGTTAGGGCTCTGGACATTCCCACATGATTGACCATGGTTCAAGTCCCAGACCTGGTGGCTTGCTTTCTTGCTTCCTCTCTCTCACTCTCCATGTCTCTCTCTGGTCAAATTAAGTGAATCAATAAATTAAATAAATAATTCTTTTAATAAAACAAATCAAAGCGAAAAAGGTAGCTACGTCTTCACTTCCCATCCCTGAGACAGCAGCTGTGCTTCCTCAGTATACTCTCACGCTGCACAATCCCACCAGGCCTAACACCATCGGTGTCACCTACGGCTTCCAACAAAGGGGGCATCAGCAGTACTTTCCCCAAGCCTTTCCATTAAATACTCAATCACTTTCAGCCTTCTTGACTGAGGCATGCATGAAATATCTCAAAGTTAAATACAAACCCAACTTAAATAACTAAAATAGCAAAATGACTGATACAAAGAAGCCTATAAAAACTTCAAATACCCTCAGTCAGTAGCTGGCAGAATTACTACGCTCTTCCAATAAATGGGATCTTCCGTACATCTAAAAATATCTTTCTTGCTTGAATCTTCATTAGAAAACATACTCATGTGATTCTGGTTCATTCACTAATTGATCAACTTTTTTTTTGTTTTTGTTTTGTTTTTTGTTTTTTGTTTTTTATCAACTTTTGATGGGTAAAAAAAGTACTGGGCTAGTACCATGGACAATAAACCCAAGCATTCCAAAAGAAACATCTCACTTTTCCCCAACAAGTCTAGCTCCCACCAAATTTGCTGTGTTTTCTTATTTTTTACTTTATTGATTTATTGATATATTAATTTTTTTATTGCCAAAGGTATACATGCTCGCCAGAAAAAGAGAAAGCATGCCCCCATGGGGTGTAGTTATGCCACGATCCCTTTCCTCCATTTCTCCATCCTGTCATGATTCTGGGCATGAGTACACATGTGCCAATGTGTTCTTCAAGCCTCCAGGTCCAGGACTTGAAACACAGTGGCCATGAGGAATCCAACTCCCTTAACCACTGAGCTACAGGGCAAGCCCTAAATACAGGATTTTTAAAGGCTGATTGAGTAAATTAGCTTTTTTTAGACAATGAAACAAAATACTGAAAAATATCTACTGCTGGACAATAAAAACATAAAACAGTGTTTGAAAAAGCAACTTACCTCTGCATCTTCTCCAAAGAATCTGTACTTATATCCACATTCCACACACAAAATTGCGTCTCTATGCTGCTGCTTCATTTCGATATACTGTAATTCTAGTGGCGTGTAGATGCTTTTGGATCGCCTGTTACATGGCTTAGAATCAGAATTTTTCTGTAAACTCTCCTGACTCCCATGTGCTGATCCAAATTGGCTGAGATCAGAAAGTATCTTGTCCTGACAACCAACAGATTTATTAATAAACAGTTTAAAAATGTTAACCGCAATAACATGTTTCCAGACAAAATGCAAATGTGATCAAAAGGTTCTTAAAATCAGTTTTTGTTTTTTAAGTTCACCAAGTGATTCTGAGTTAAAGGTAAGACTAATAACCAACTGCTACTCTGAATTACAGATTTCGATGATGGGGTAAGAATTTAATTCCCCAATTTTACAATAATAAAAACCATTAATAAGTCACAAAACAATGAAAGATCCAGAAGGCCCAGATACATTTGGTTTAACCTTTGAATTTACTGCATATCTGCCAGGTTTTCAGTTAAGAACCTCAAAAAAGGGGCCAGCAGGTGACATGGTAGTTAAGGCACTGAACTCCCACATGACTGACCACTATTTGAGTGCCAGACCTGGTGGCTTTTTTTCTCACACTCTCTCTCTCACACTCTCTCTCTCTCTCTCTCTCTCTCTCTCTCCCCGGTCAAATTGAGTAATAATAATAATAATAATAATAATAATAATAAATTAAATTAAATAAATAACTCTTTTTAAAAAGAAAAGATCTAGGTGAATTGCCCATAATGACTTTCTTGTCAATCATGGAAACTGTAAAGAGGAATTTGAGAACTTGTGCGTGTGTCAATTAACAGTGAAGAACCCCCCAAGGCAATGGCTCCTAACCCAGGCAGTACATCAGAATCACCAGGGAGGCCTTATGGATGTGTGTTTAATACAAACTAATTCATCCCTCCTCAATACATAACAAATCAGACTTTCTAGGGATTTAAAAATAATAATAATCAATAAAACCAAAAAACAAAAGTTACCTCAGCTAATTCCGATGATCGGCCAGGTCTGAGAACCCTGAGTGACCCCACAGAAACTAAGGGTTCCTTAGAACCTACCTTCTGGATAATTGGATATTCGTCTATATGGCAGTTACATACCTTTGGATTAATTTGAGATTTGGAATCCTCAGAAGAAACTGCATTCTTTGCACGTAGAAGGCTGATATCATCAAAATCAGTACATTTTGGTAGAATTGCAAATTTCTTTTCAGGAGGTTCTGTCTGGACTCTATTTGGAGGAGGGGCAGAATTGCAGCAGAATTCTTTCAATTTTTCCAGAGACTTCAAAACACTCCGGGTCCTCAAACATCTCTTTGGCTCTTAGGTAACACAGAAGAAAATAAAACAAAAGTAAAACAAAACAAAAAATAAAACAAAAACAAAAGTATTATCATTACTAGCACAGAATGTTTTAAAGAGGGAGATGTGGGCCAGCAGGTGACATGGTAGTTGGGGCACCGGACTCCCAGATGGCTGACCATGGTTCAAGTCCTGGACCTGGCGATTTGCTTGCTCCCTTTCCCACTCTCTCTGGTCAAATTAAAAACAATAATAAATAAAATTTAATAAATAATTATTTTTAAAAAATAAAGAGGGAAATGCTCACTAATGTAACAGACTTCATCATAATGTGATAAAGAAACATAGAAAAACTGGGATCAGGGTAAAGGTGACATATTAAAACAATGCATCTAATTTTACTTACTCCTGAAACCCCATTAAACACTATAGTAGGTTTTTATAGTAGGTTTTATTTCTTCTTATTCTTCTTTCTTTTTTTTTTTTTTTTAGGGTTCGGTCATAGATTATGTGTGCTCGCTGGAGAGAGACAATGAGAGGCAAGTGAGAAATCACCACAATCCCTTCTCCATTCTCCTCCTGGGATTTTTGAGGATGCACGCACATGCACCCAGCATGAGTTTCAAGCTCCCAGGTCCAGAACTAGAACCTCCGTCAGCCATGTGGGGGTCCAGCACACCAACTACCATGTCACCTGCTGTCCCCTCTTTTTTAAAGATAGAAGCTCGTAGGGAACCAGCAGTTAGCGTAATGGCTATGTCGCTGGATTCCCACGTAGTCGACCGCGGTTCGCGTCCTGGACCTGGTGGCTTAAAACTCACGCCGGGCGCGTGTGCGTACGTGCCCAGGATCCCAGGAGGAGAATGGAGGAGAAGGGATTGCAGCGTGACCATCCCCCCTGGGGGGTGATTTCTCGCTTTCTGTCTCTATGTCTCTCTCTCTCTGTCTGGCGAGCACACGCGCCCTATAGCGAAAAACCTCTCAAAAAAAAAAAAGAAAAAAAAAAAAAAGATAGAAGCTCATATAAAGGGGACAAGTGACAATTCCAAGTGAATATCTTACGATAGAAGGGAAACAGATGAGCAACAACCAATTCTGCCTACCTGAAAGCCAAATCCTAAGTCAGTAATTAGGAAAACCAAGAACCAGACCCACCTGGTGGTGCAGTTGGTAGCAAATTGAACTGCAGTGCTGGAAACCACATGGTCAACTGATGGTTTGGATCCCTAGGCCTGTTTGAAAGGGAGTGTACCTCCAATACCCCGACAATTTGGAGAGAAAAGTGATCACAGCATGACGAGGCCCTGCTGAGGGTCTCAGTATCTCACTCTCTCTCACACACACATGCTAGGCTCTCTATTGTGGATTAAAAAATTAATGACCTTTAAAAAAAAAAAGAGAGAGAGGATCAGAGGCCAGCAGGTAGTATGGTGGTTAAGGGCACTGGATTCCCACATGGCCAACCATAGTTCGGGTCCCGGACCTGGTGGTTTGCTTTCTTGCTGTCTCTCTCTCTCTCTCTCTCTTGCGCGCATGTGCGCAAGCACATGCACTGTCCCTCTCTGGTCAAATTTAAATAAATAAATAAAGTTAAATAAAAAATAATCCTTTAAAAAATAGAATCAATCCTATTTATTAGGTTGTCAGGAAAGTTGAAACATATTTTGCTGTTTTTCTATGCAAAAATGCATCATGACTTCGGATGACCCCAACATAACACAAATTGCTTAAAAGGCTCAAGAATTAGGCACCGGTAGCTCTGGAAATGGAGTAAAGGAGGTTTTAAAATAGAGGATTAGTTCAAAACAGTTCAATCTCTAGACCCCTACCATACTCCAAGCCCAAAAGCAACTGTCCTTCCTCCTCCTCTGCGGCAGTGGACTGCAGGGTTCTCCTCTGAACAGGCCAACCGGGCACCGCTGATGGAGAGCTGTACCTAACCCAGAAGAGACACCCCACCCCAGCCTCTCCAGAAACCAGGCAGCCAAAGCCCTCTCTCTAGGCAGGGGCTGGGACGACTCTTCACTGGAGAATCTGACCAGCTCAAGAGGAGAGACCTGAAGAGACTCACATCACAATTCTCAAAGGAAACCAAATTGCACACTCAGACACACCTGCTTCCCTGCCGCCACAGCTTTCCTCGGGCCATGCCCTCCACGTGTCAAAACGCACTCATCCCTCAAGACTCGTCACAAAGCTTCCTTCTCCATGAAACCCTCTGCTAATTCTCCCAGTTTCGAATCTTTTTTCGTTGTGTTCATATAACAAGATCACCTCTCTAGATCACAGTCATCCAGTTAGCAGTTACCCATAAGCAGGCAATCCATAAAAAGGGAATTACGATTTACTATGTCTCCACTATGTGCTAGGATACGTGAATTCGCCCTGGAGAGCGATACTATGAGGTAACTCTATTAAATATAAGAGAACTGGCACTGCAAGCGCTTATCAACTCTTACCTTCCCTACACGACAAAAATATACTGAGAGCAAAAGTTCCGTGTTTGGGGGCCAGCCTGTGGCCTAGTGGCTAAGAGAGACAGATTCCACGTGGCTGACTGCATGGTTCAAGTTCCAGACCCACTGGCTTGAAAACATGCATCAGGCACATGCGCATACGTGCCCAAAACCCTGAAAGGAGGAAGAAATGGAGGAGAAGGGCTTGTAAGATGACCACTTCCCCATGAGAGCATCTTCTCCCTTCTGTTCTCTTGTTCTCTCTCTCTCTTTTTTTCTCTCTCTCATAAGCACACATGCCCATGCCCTCTGGCAAACTGAAAGAAAAAATAAATAAAAAACAAGAAGTTGTGTTTCGTTCATTTCTAAAAGTTAAAAACTTTTCACGTTTATGTTTAAATCTCTGCTCAGATGTATACTGTTACAAGTCCTCTGGAAATCTCCTAGTTGGAAAAATGTGGCTGCATGATTCTGGGGATATACTAAAATCCACCGAATTGTTCATGCTAAATGGGTGAATGACATAGTATAAGAGTTATGTTTTAATCATCCTATTCAAAAAACAGAGGTGGGTATATTTTAATAATTCTACTGAAAAAAAAAGTGTCATTTTAACAAGCAGCAAAGGTCCTGTACAATTCCTTTTCTGTTCTTATTTCAACCACTTTCCATCTCAGTCCTAGGTGGCCTTGGTTAAGCCACTTACCTGTGCTAATCCTCCACTCTCCTCTTCCTCTACAAAGGGAAAACAACAAGAGTTCGTAAGGAGAGTATATAAGCTACAAAAAGCCTCGAAAATAATGGCAGGCTTTTCGTAAGCAGTTGGTGCTCATTCACTATGTATGGAATTTACTAGGAAATTGAGTAGATCATGTCTGCAGAGTGTAATAAAGCAAAGAAAGGTAGACAACCTCAGAAATGCAACGTTAACGCTGGCAAAAATCCTTCAATCATGTCTCCTTCCATGGCCCTTTCAGAAAGAAGGAAGATCTTACCAGATTTATGTTTTCCTGAGCCATACGTCTCTCCATGGTTGTAGTTATTTCATACCAAGGTTTTCAAGTTGTCCTTAGGGCCAAATCTATTTCTCATGGAAGAATAAACATTTTACACATACCTCCACTAGAAAGATATCTCCACTAAATTGGGACTCGCCAGCTTAAAACTCATGCCGGGCGCATGTGCGTGCATGCCCAAATCCCGAGAGGAGAATGGAGGAGAAAGGATTGTGATGTGGCCATCCTCCTGGGGGGTGATTTTTCACTTTCTGTCTCTCAGTCTCTCTGGAGAGAGCACAAGCCCTAAAAGCAAAACTCTCTCTTAAAAAAGACTGGTGTCCTGTTTTCTCTTAACATAAATTATCTGAAGCAAACAATTAGAGAATAAAACTGCTCAATTATCTATATCCAATGCTACACTATCTCTTAATGTCCAAGAGTTCAGGAACGCTAGTTTTGTTTTGTTTTGTTTTGATTTTAAGGTTTTTGCCTCGGGACCAGCAGGTGGCGTGGCGATTAAGGCGCTGGACACTCCCACATGGCCAAGGATTCTTTGAGTCCTGGACCTGGTGGCTTGCTTTCTCACTTTCCCTCTTTCTCTCTCTCTCTGTCTCTCTGTGTGTCTCTCTCTGGTCAAATTAAAATTTAAAAAATGAATGAATAAATAAAATTAATAAATAATTCTTTTAAAAAAACTGTAATATCCCTTTTAAAAAAAAGGTTTTTGCCTTAGGGTACATGCATTCACTAAAGAGACAGAGAAAGTGAGAGGGAAAGTGAGAAATCACCCCCGCCCCAGGGGGATGGCCCCGCTGCAATCCCTTCTCCTCCATTTTCCTGCTGGGATTTTGGGGCATGCACACAAACACATCCGGAATGATTTTCGAGTCCAGGACTCGAACCACAGTTGGTCATATGGGAGTCCAGCTCCTTAACCACTATACTACCTGCTGGCCAAAGGAATGCTATTTTTTTTTTAAAGAGATATTTTTGCTATAGGGCACATGCTCTCACCAGAGAGAAAGAGACAGACAGACAGAAAGTGAGAAATCATCCCCCAGGAGGGATTGTCACACCACAATCCCTTCTCTTCCATTCTCCTCTCGGGATCTTGGGCACATGTGCCTGGCATGAGTTTAAGCCACCAGGTCTGGGACTTGAGCTGCAGTTGACTATGTGGAGAGTCCAGCAACATAACCATTAGGCCATCTGCTGGTCGTAGGAATGCTATTTTTAACCAATGTCTTTTAGCATACAGAAAGAACAGTTCCGTGCCAAAAAAAAAAAAAAAAAGCCTATCTACATGTCCTAATGTTAAAATTGTCTGAAATGTTGTTAAGTAAAAAATTATATTGAAAATTTATATATATAATACCATCTGTAAAATATAACATTTTTATAGAAAAAATGTCATGACTTTTCCAACAACGTAATAATTATTACGATTATTACTCATTCATGGGTCTATAGGCATGCACATATGATGTGTCTATATAGAAAGATCTGGGGGCCAGACGAATGTGCAGCATTAATGGAACACTCTTCAAGGCTGACACACAAGACGGTTTGAGTCCAGGGTCTTCCCCAAACAGGGGCCGGGCATGTAAGTGCCCATGATCCAGGACTTACTAAAGCTGGATGTGGACTGCAGCATGGGGATTTTGGGAGGGAGAGATATGTCTCTACATCTCTTTGTGTCTCTACCACTCATAAAAGAAAGAAATTTTTTAAAAAGGGAAAGAAAACTCTGGAAGAATATACAGCATCCCAAATAATTAGTAGTAGACCCCACTAAAAGGGAAGGATAATGGGGTCTTTCACTGATTACCTTCAAAATTTCTCTGCTACTTGAAATTATTATTGGGTGGTCAGAAGAGTCATGATATGTTTTTCTATGCAAAAATGTGTCCTGACTTTTCTGACAACCTAACATAATACGAGTATTTTACTTTTGTAATCAGGACCAAAAATAGCTACAGAGAGTAAACAGCAAGTGGAGAAACTATAACTAAATTGCAGATCCCACTTCAACCACTCTCCAATCTTCTACGTACTCATTCACCAAGTAGGGAGGTGCCACTCTGCTCAGGCTCATAAGGACATCTCTCCACAAAGAAAAAGACACAACCCTCCCACAGTTTTCTTTGTGCTTGGAGAATTCAAGAATAGTAGAGTTATGACTGCAGGAAAGAAAGAATCTGCCCCAAACTCACCAGAGTCGCCAGACATTAACAAATCACTTCCTCCTTCCTTTTCTTGGGTTTTCTTTGCCTTCTTTTTAACTGGCCCATCATTTTCCAGTGGTCTCTTTCTAATTTTGTCAACTTCTGTCGTCTATATCAGGAAGGTCAGAAAATAATGTGTTACCTCTATTCTGAAAGGCTTAATGTATGCGAAGAAATTTAAACCTTGCTTCTGAATGACAGCAAGCTCCTTGCCATCCGTCCTTCACAGTCATCTACTTAGCTCTGGAAAGGTCTCTGAGTGAATTGTTTTTGTTTTGTTTTTGAGGTTTTTTTACCATAAGACACATGCACTCACTGGAGAGACACAAAGACAGAGAAAGAGAGAAAATGAGAGATCACACCCCAGCGGGGATGGCCACTGTAATATTCTTTCTCCTCATAGGATTTTGGGCACGCGTGTGCGCACACACACACACACACACACACACCAGGTGTGCTTCTCAAGCCACTGGCCTGGACTTGAACCACAGCCAAGTGGGGTCCACTACTTTAACCACCGTGCCACCTGCTGGCCCAAGTGAACTGTTTTTACCAAGGTGGAGAGCTGCCCCCACAGTATAGTGGCTAAGTGCTGTCCATTGGGAGCCAGATCCCACAGGCTGACCATGGTAAAATCTCAGCCCTAGCAGCTTGAAAAACACAGACTGCTTGTGCGTGTCTGCCCAAAATTCTGACAGGATTACGAGATGAAGGGAAGATGGACTGTGGCGTAAACATGCCCCACTGAGGAAGGTCTCTGTTGTTTAGTTCTCTTTCCCGCACGTGCATGTGTGCAAGAGTACATGCCCCACGGCAATTAAACAAAACGAGGGGGAGACAAGGTAGAGACTGGCATGTCATGAGCCTCAACACCTTAAGCCCTGCTGGAATTCACTGAAAACAAGGCTGCTACCTTCCTTTCTTCAGTCAGCCTTCCCGTCTCACACTGTAAAACTTGAATCACCTTACCTAGCTGACATAACGCTTGCAAATAAACTATCTAGCAAAGGCAAAATTAAAGAGCAAAGATCAATAATAAAAGAACAGTATCATCCTTGAAATTGTCATTGTAATTTAAACATTTCCTATTTAAATGCTTTATGTTCACCACTAAAACACGCTGCAAGATTATGAGCTGTGTGTTGGCAGGAAACCTGCCATAAACCCATTTAAGACCTTCACCAAATATCCTCAAAATAGTGGATGCAAAATAAAATCTTGGTGAATCTATAAAAATATGGGTCATCCTTAAAAAAACAAAGACAAGAGCAACCACTTTAGGAAGAAATATAAATAAAGGGAACAAGACTGTGAGGTAGCGAAGCCAGTTGCTCACATTAGAGCGTGGCAGGTGACTTTGCGATCCCCTTCACATCCTCAGTTTGAGAAATACTGCAGAAGGGAGCCCCAGTGAGGGCTCGTCCTTGGGCATTCCTCTGTGGCAATACGCTTGGTTTACAAAAAGAAACTATTTTATTCTTTTGAAGGGTAGCAAGCAACAGGAAGGACCTAAAAGATTAACCATTCCCATTGTCACCACCTTGAAAACCTCAAATCCCCAAACTGTATATGAGACGTTACAATCTTCACTATTAAGGAGAGCAGTCACGAAAACTGCACAGTAAGACTGCTTTTACTCATACTGATTTGAAAAATTAAGCAATGCTGTTGCAACCTTAAATATCAGACACTTAAGGGCACTTGTCTGTAAGTGCCCAATCAAGAATGTTTAAGTAGAGAACCTCTTCAATCATCAATCCGGAAAGGAAAGGAGGGGTGACGGAGTTTAAAAAGTGCACCTCTAGCCCACAGGACCCCTCCCCTCATCAGAATCGGCGTCAGAAGACTCGAGTTCCTGTCTCAAGTCTGCCAATAAACACGGGTGTGAGCTTGGCCGCAAGTGTACCACGGCAAACCAAGCACAGAACGCCCAGACTACCCCCAGGTGCGGACCAGATTGGGCTTTCCCACCAGCCCCTCCAAATCGCCGACCCCGCCCCCTACGCTACGGCCCCGCCCCGCCCTGGACCAAACCCACCACGTGTGGCTGCAACTGGGTAGGGAAAGTGGACGCCGGGGGCGCTGCGGAGCCGGGGTGCTCTTCGGCTGCACCCGTGGGGGAGGAGGTGGACTTCAAGCTTCCCGTAGACTGAAAAAACCTGCTCAAAACCGCTTGCCTCCCAGGGGCTAGGCGGGCGGCAGCGGCGCCGCCCGACTCAGGCTTTCGGCGAGACATCGCGGGACCAGGAGTGACACCAAAGGCAGGGCCCAGCCGGGAGCGCGAGCCCGAGGCCGCAGTTCCCCGGCGTCTGCGGGCACGAGCACGCCGCGACCCTACCGTGCGCCGGGGCGGTAGGGCGGAGCCTCGCCTGCACAAATAGGACCGAGGGGCGGGGCGGCCCCGGTTTCCCGCCAAACTCTGCCCGGCCTCCCGGAGTCGAGAGCGAGCTCGGAGCTGCTTCCCGCTGCTGTCATGGTTCGTCCGCTAAACTGCATCGTCGCTGTGTCCCAGAACATGGGCATTGGCAAGAACGGGGACCTGCCCTGGCCTCCGCTCAGGTACCTGCGGGTTGGGCTTGGGGGGCTGAGGCTGGCACAGCCTGCCACGCATCGGGGCGCCTGGGCCGGGATGCGCAGGGCAGACTCGCCATAGGAGGGTGGGGTCCGGTTGGCAACCGGAGCCGACAGGCGGGGTGGGCCCAGGCTGGCTTCTGGGGCTGCTGCGCGGGAGGCCCAGTTGTTGATTTCTGTCCAGAACCTGCTGCCCCTGGGGACCTTGTCCAGGCCCAGAGCAAAGTCCAAGCACTGGAGAAAACCTGTTGGGTGTTTTGGCATTGAGACTGTTGAGTGACGCTGTGTTTCTCTTAACATGTAGGAATGAATTTAAGTATTTCCAGAGAATGACCACAACCTCTTCAGTAGAAGGTAATGTGGGATTTTTAAGTGGTTGGTATCTGCCAAGGGTCTTACCATTGCAAATGCGATTTAAATTGAAACTTTTCCATGTTTATATGGGACCTTTCTCCATACCATTTATCTGGATATAGTTCCCAAGGTTCGTTAAACATTCTTTTTTAAAAAAAAAAGTTACTGAAATTTTATGCAGGTGCACGTGTACAATTCAGGTATTGGGCACAATTGTCAGCTGGAAGAGGCTCTCGTGGAGGTTAGCACTGAGGAAACCTTTGGAAGCGCTGCTGGAGAGGCTAAGGAGGACAGTGGAGAAGAGAAGATACAAATTTTAAAAACTACTACATGATCCTCAGTTTTGGATATCTAGAATTTAAAGCGATGCACCAAGGCATTAAAGATGGACTTTAACATTTTCAGTTTTAGGGTCCTGGCTCTGGAAGAATAAAAGAGTAAGCAGTTGTAATGGCAATTTTGAGATGCATGTAGGACATCCACAATAATTTCAGGCACAGAAAACTAAGTGAAATCAGCTATTTAAGAAACAGGATAACTAAGGAAAAGAATATAGGGGTGGACCTTGTTTAAAACTTATTTTTCCCTAGAGAGATTTTTTTTTTTTTTTTTTTTTTTTTTTTTTTGCTATAGGGCGTGTGCACTCACGAGAGACACAGAAAAAGTGAGAAATCACCCCCCAGAAAAGATGACCATGCCACAATCTCTTCTCCATTCTCCTCTCTTAATTTTGGGCTCGCATACACACCTGGCGTGAGTTTCAGATGGCCATATCTGAGACTCAAACTGTGTTTGGCCACGTGGGAGTCCAGTGTCTTAACCACCATGCCACCAGCTGGCATCTAAAACTTGAGACATAGACCAGCTGGTGGCATGGTGGTTAAGGCAACTGGATCCCACATGGCTGACTGTGTAGTTTGAGTTCTGGACCTGGTAGCTTGAAAAACATCCATCATACCCGAAACCTAAGAGGAGAGTAGAGAAGGGATTGTGGCATGGCCGTCCTCTTTGGGGTGATTTCTCACTTTCCCTTTGTCTCTCATGAGCACACATGCCCTATAGCAAAAAAAGGAAAAAAAAAAAAAAAAAAAAAAAAAAAAACTTAAGGAGCATGTGTACTTGTGGTCATAGGAAGAAGAATGTCAGAATAAACAGGGAAGCGGTAAGAAAGGAGCAGGTGCACATAACTTACTAGCACAGATACAGGGCCCTTGGATTTGGGGCTTGGGTCATTGGTAGAGACAAGATGGCAAGAACCCAAAGCTGGAGAATTGACACAAACCACTTTGAAGAACCCTGAGTATGATCTGGTAATGCTAATGTTCCTTTGATCCAGGTACCTGACTCTCAAGTCTTTTTTTCTCCTAAGTTATAAAAGCAAAAATGCAAGGGATATGTATAAAGTCTTATGGAAGAATTACACTTGAAAAAGGATAGAAGTAAATTTGGACATGTTTTAATATAATTGAGTGGAATATTAAGCCCCTAATTTTAAAAGAATGACTTAAGGTACACCTACAAAGAATGCAAATATGGATAATAAGATTACATGAACAATAGTCTAAATCTTTAATCCCCACAATACTCTACAACCAAGAATCACTGCTATCTCCATTTATATAAACGGAGCATAAAGCACAGTGTTAGCGTGGATGAAAGGATGCATTGAACTTAAGTACTTTGACCCAGAATCTTTACTTTTTACTATGTCATACATGAGTGTAATTGACTAAAACTAAATACTGGATATTAATTGGTCAAAGAGAAAGGAAAAATTATAGTTACTGAATTTAGATAATGGATAAGGGTGAATTTTGGTTAAGGTGTTTTTCAGAGGAGATCCACTAGATGTCACTATGACAATCATATTTTTCACCTTCATGTGTCTATGAATATATGGAAATATTTGCATATTCCCGAAATATACTTATCCTTCTATGTGATTTTACAGGTAAACAAAATATCGTGATTATGGGTAGAAAGACCTGGTTTTCCATTCCTGAAAAGAATCGTCCTTTAAAAGACAGAATTAATTTAGTTCTCAGTAGAGAACTCAAGTAAGTACCATAATATGATTTCACCACCAAAAAACATCATGTTTCATTTCTTAGAGTAGAAATAAGTATGTGACAAAATAAAATAGTTTATAAGTAGCTATTGATAAGCCTGCTTAATATTATGGAGTTAATTATAGGAAATGAATGCATTATTTATACCATATGACAATAACTTATTCTGCTACTTAAATGATTAATTGATTTTATCACTTCACCTCTAAAAGGTACATGAAACATTAAATCTCACTATTGATAACAGATTTGCAATCTTGACCCATTATTTAATAAACTCAAATATCAGTTCCTTGAATCATTGCTTAATAGACTCAAGTATTAGTTATACAGTGTAATCAATAACTTATTTCTGTTTTTACAGGAAATAAAAGTGTATGTTTTGTGACTTGGCAGAATCAAAAGGTTGTCCCCTCTGTGGACCTAGACCTAAATTTCAGTGAATTTTAGAATGAGCTGGAACTAGTCATATCTTATTTTTTCTTTTGGAGAGGTTTTTGCCCAGACAGACAGAGAGAGACAGAGAGATAGAAAGCGAGAAATCACCCCCCAATGGGGATGGCCACGCCACAATCCCTTCTCCTCCATTCTCCTCTCAGGATCTTGGGCATGCACTCACATGCGCCCGGCGTGAGTTTTAAGCCACCAGGTCCGGGACGCGAACCGCGGTCAACTACGTGGGAGTCCAGCGACATAGCCATTACGCTAACTGCTGGTCTCAAAACTAGTCATACTCTTATGGCTATTATTCCTAATTAACTCCAATACCAAAATAATACTTTGTGCTTATGTTCTTTACCTAGTATCTGAAGGTAAAAAATTTTACTCTAGGGCCAGAAGGTGGCATGGTGGTTAAGGCACTAGACTCCCATATGGCCGTTGGTGGTTCAAATCCTGGACTTAGCGGGTTGCTTTCTCACTTCCCTTCTCTCTCCCTCGCTAGTGAGCACATGTACCCTATAGCAAATTAAAATAATAATATTTAATTTAATTTAAAAATTATTGTTTAAAAAATTATCTTACCTGTATGGAAATAATCCTGGGGAGAAAAGAGTACCTCCAGTTGGCCTCTGCTAGGAATTTTCCTGCGGTCTAATCTAACATTGGAGTAGATAGTTCCTGATGCCTGGAGACTTCACAGGGAGGAATATCATCAAATGAAGTCAATTCCTGGGGTTTAACTTGACCATGGCTTCCATGCCATTTACTCCACGTGTGATGGATCCTGGTTTGTATTTTGTTTGGTTTTTTGTTGTTGTTCACATTAGTCCTGATCCACCAGTAACTCTTTGAACCTCAAGGAGTTTTTGTTGTTGTTTTTAAGGGGAATGGGGTGAGTGGCTGTCTCCTGAACTAGACCTGAGAAAAAGTTAGGGACTGGCATGTTAATCATCCTTCTTTAGCTGATAAGAATGCAGCACCTACGGCACTACTTGCTTAAGAACAATGGCCATAATAGTTCTTTCCCTTCTGTGTTAGGGTTCAATCACAGAAACATACCCAGTGTGTGTGTGTGTGGGGGGGGGGGGGTGCACATGCATACATATGTAATAGCGTTCTATTGCAAGGAATTGTTTTTCAGGGTGAGCTAGGTGAAATTGTATGTAATATCTGGAGGGTGGCTATCACAAAGGGGTGGCTCAAACTCACCAACAGGGACCAAAGCCGCAGAGGTAAAATTTCTCTTTTAGAGAAACCCTGACTCTCTTCCTAAGCCCAATTCATTGATTAAGTTAGGCCTACCCAGGTAAATGTCAACTACTTACAGACAGAATCACGTTTTCCAACTACCTTCCCAGAAGCACCTAAACTAGTGTGAATAACCAGGGACTATAGCCCAGCCAAGTTACACACCACAGGAAGAAAAGAACATACACAAGCTGTAGGCTGTGATGATTCAGGCTCATGTTGATTTGCCCGCACATCCTTTCTAGAAAAGCAGCAGGTACAAGCCTAGAAGCAGGTGGACCAGATGATTTTCACGATCGCCTCTGAACGACAGGGAATATGGTGGTACGGTCTTGTCATCTGCCTCCATCTTCCTGCTATTCTCCTGGTTGCTAGGATATTCTGATTCTCTATTTACTTGGCAGAATCCAAATTCACAGACTGTAATACCATTCTCAGAGACTCTAATAGCATTCTTGAATACTACTTAAGTTTATTTATGGCTAGCTTGAGCCAAAACAAACATAAAGAAATCTCAGTGGGGGAGATGTTCAGTTGAGCCAGCATTTCTTCTCAAAGGATGAGTCTAATTTCTTCTTTATTACCCCCCTGTGGTGGATGTAATTGGGTTTGGTTGCCTATATATTTATATACAAAATTTGTTAGTGTATTTCACTTTTTTTAACAGATGAGAGAATTTTAAAGTTTTATTGTCAAGCATGCCAGGGAATTAGTGGTAGCAGTTAGTAATAAATTCCAGAGTTAGCCTTTTTGGTTCTCCCCCTGACTTTCCGACTTGCTGGTCAGTTCTGCACATACACTGAGTGCTTGTATGCCAAGCACTGCTGGGTCCGAGTGAAAGGGCAGGATTTACACATGGCGATCACTATAGCACTATAAATACAAGCTTTTAAACGTACTCAGTTTTCCCTCTCTCTTCCAATGTATAAAGAAACTGAATTCTCAGGGTAACCCCAAAGTGTGCTGCCAAATACTAGTTTTATTGGGTTACTCTTTCCCTAATAAGGTGAGGGGGCAAATGCTTTTCCTCAGCTTTCCAGACAGACAGGTTGTAGCTCTGAGAACTGAAGTAGAGGCGGGGTTGACTGCTGACGGCGCAGGCTTTTCTGTGGTGTGATGGAAATGTCCCAAAGTAGATAGTGGCGATGGTCGATGGTCGCACAACTCTGAGTATGCTAAGTCACTTTAAAAAGTAAATTGGGGCCAGAAGGTGGTGTGGTGGTTGGGGGTGACTGGATCCCACATGGCCAACAGTACAGTTTGAGTCCCAGCAGCTCGGAAAACACCGGACATGTGCGCATGTGTGCCTAAAATCCCAAGGAGACTGGAGGAGAAAGGATTGTGGCAAGGCCATCCCCCCAGGGAGTGGTGTGATTTATCACTTTCCTCCCACTCTCTCTCTCCAAAGAGCACACGCATCCTGTTGCAAAACTAGAAAATACACAAAGAATAAAAGGGGTAAATTGTATGGTAGCTGATTATATCTCAATAAAGCAGCTTCAAGTCTTGACACCATTGTTAGCAAGTCCAAAATTGCCTCCATGATCTTTTAATAAAATGTTCTAAATTGTCTCGAATCCATGAAAGTGGTCTGAATTTCGTGGTATGATCATTTTTTATAATTTCACTATTATGTCCTCCAATGATTAAAACTTTTTCCTCTGCTTACAGCTGCAGTTCTCTCCCTGCCACTCATAAACTAAGTATAGCAAACGTGGACTGACCTAGCTTCTAATAAGTACTCATTAACCATTAACTGCGTGGCTTTAGGCTGGTTACAAGTGAGCCTTGCTGAGCCTCAATTTCCTTACCTCCTAAGTGAGATTAATAATGATAGCTTCTTAGGGTAATCTTTAAGATTCATTGAAATCTTTTTTCTTTTCTTTTTTAGAGAGAGAGATTTTTTCCTATGGGGTGTTTGTGCTTGCTGGAGAGACAGAGATAGAAAGCGAGAAATCACCCTCCAGGGAGGATGGCCACACTGCAGTACCCTCTCCTCTATTCTCCTCTTGGAATTTTGGGCATGCACGCACGTGCACCCAGAGAGAGTTTCAAGCCTCTGGGTCTGGGATTCGAACCACAATTGGTCACGTGGGAGTCCAGCAACGTAACCATTATGCCATACGTTGGTCTCAAGATTCGTTGAAATCTTATATGTAAAGTTTTGGGAACATGGGTGATACCGTACAGGTAATTCCTACCCCCACCACAGCCTTGCCACTTTGTAGTTTATAGCTATATTAACATTAATGAGGTCACAGTGAACAGGCTCATCTCATTTGCACCTTAATATAGCTTTTTGTTCTTCTCTCATTCTTGAGACAAAAATCCCCTCATATCTACACCAACTCCTCCCTACTGTATTATAGATACTATTTTCTGTCCCTGGGACCATGCTCTGTTGTCCCACCTGTTAGTATTTTCAGTCTCACCACAGACTACCTTTCTTCTTTTTTATTTTTTTAATATTTTATTTTATAAATTTTTAAAATTTATTTTTATACTACCTTTCTTCTATCCTCATCTTTCTTTTTTTTAATTTTTTTTTATTTATATATTTTTTAGAGGTTTTTGCTGTAGGGTGCCTGTGCTCACCAGAAAGAGAGAGACAGAGAGACAGAAAGCGAGAAATCACCCCCCAGGGGGGATGGCCACGCCGCAATCCTTTCTCCTCCATTCTCCTCTTGGGATCTTGGGCACGCACGCACACGCAACTGGCATGAGTTTAAGCCACCAGATCCGGGACTCAAACCGCGGTCAACCACATGGGAGTCCAGTGACATAGCCATTACACTAACTGCTGGTCCCTATTTAATTTTATTTATTCATTCTTTTTTTTTTTTTTTTAATTTGACCAGAGAAAGACATGGGGGTTAGTGACAAAGGAAGCCACCAGGTCTGGGACCCGAACCATGGTTATTCATGTGGCAATGTCCAGCACCTTAACCACCACGCCACCTGCTGGTCCCTCCTCAACTTTCTTAAGGCTTTCTAGAGTTGAATAGCTTTAGTATAACCCACAGTAATAGCCATACTGAACTGTATTCTGTGCTTTTGCACCTCTTTGTATCCCCTTTGACACCCAACAAGGAGCTGTGCTCCAAGGAGTGTCCTTCCTCCTCACCCCACTCCAGATGATGCACCACCGCCTCCTCTGGAGCACCCTCTGCTCTCTCCATTGCGTGTCCTTGTCATACTCTGCAGCTGCTGCTGAAATGCTTCTCTAACTGCCATCGTGATCTTTTTCAGTACAGAAACTGTGTTTCCTTATCTCTATGCCCAGCTTCTATCTCCAGGCAAAGTAGGGTACAGAAATCATCACAGAAGGAAAGGTCTTTAGATGATTTATAAAATCGGATTATCCCACATAATACTACTTTGTAACCTGCCTCTTCACCCCCTTTGATGTATTCGAAAACAAACTTCTGGGCCCAGCCATGGTGGAACAGGCATGATGTTGGAGCCCTATCAGGGACCCGAATTCAGATCCCGAGTCACCCTGAATACTATAGGTACACACGTGCACGCCCATGATCCTGGCTGGCCAGGAAGCTGGGCAAAACTTGCAGTATGGTGAGACCTCTTGAGGGTATTTGCTCTCCCCCAGTATGACAAAATTTTAAATTAAAAAAAAGAAATTTCAGTTAAATATTTTTAGTGTATGCACAGTATTCAATTATGAATGGAATAATGAAGATAGATCATGATTAAACTAATTTTTTATAATCAGAGATAACATTCTTACAGGCTAAGTATGAAAGGTCTTGAACGTGTTTCTGGATTCTTGTAAACATACTGTTCTACTCTAGGTTTTTATTGTTTTTAAGTGTTTTCCCAACAATGCCCAGGAAAATCAGGCCACAATTCCATCTGCCAAGTCATTCTCTTTCATATTAGGCACAGTGGGATGTATTGGGTCGTCAGAAAAATCATGATGCATTTTTTCATAGAAAAACCTAGCAAAAATACGTTATGGGCAGGTGGTGTAACAGTTCCATCCTGTACTCCCACATGGCTGACCACGATTGGAGTCCCAGATCCAGTGACTTGAAACTCATGCCAGGTGCGTGTGCGTGCATGCTTCCCAGGAGGAGAAGGGAGGAGAAGGAATTGTGGCATGACCATCCCCCCGGGGGGAGGGTGATTTCTCACTTTCCCTCTCACTGTCTCTGTCTCTGTCTCTCTCTCTCTCTCTCCAGTGAGCACAAGCACCCTAATGCAAGCACCTCTCAAAAAAAAAAAAAAGAAAAAGATAAAATTATGTCATGTCCCTACAACCTAATATTTGTATCACACCCTGGGATGCCAGATGAGGCTGCTGGAGGCCAGAGAACACAGGTCAGAGGGCTTTGCCTAATATAGGCCCCACCATCCTGACATTTCTGGGACTGGAGTCTGCAGCTCCTATAGCTTTTGGCCACCAGATGAAATAAGTCTTTGTAATAAGTTACAGCTTTAGGTCCAGACTCAGGCTGCCAGAGTTTAACTTCCAGGTCCACTATTTTCTAGCCAGGTGGCCACCTCTCAGCCTCGATTTCCTCGTCTGTAAAAAAGAGTAACAGTACTTACTATTCATAGGACTATTGGTTATATTAAATAGGGTGCTTGATATGTGCATTGTGTAATTTATTCTTCATGCAGACCGACTGAAGAACTCTAAGGCTCTCGAAAGCAAGGCACCCAGCATGTCTGCACATTTCTTGGACCAGAATACACATGCCACCATATGCCAACTCTCTCTCGTTGGGAAATCTAATCTGGATTGGTTTGAGATCATTGTAGGAAGGTGATTTAGCAGTGAAGTAAATTACAATACACTGCAGTTTAAATCTGAAACAAATCCTTAATCCGTTCTTCACTTATCTTGTCCAGACTCACTGCAAAAGGGTAAGCAAGTGGTTTTCACCTGAGGCCTTGAGCCATGTGAAGGCATTGTTGCACATCTGCCGAAACCACCAAGACTCTGTTTCATTTATCTTGGGCTTTATTCACTGGATGATCTTATTCCCCATAACCAGCTCGTAGTTTCTTCTTGACTCAATTTTCTCCCCCAACATCCTAGTACAACCTAGTCCCTGCCACTTTCCTGAAAACTCAGAAGATGGCCTGGCGCATCTGACTTCCCCCTGGTGTCTAATTCTTTTTCCGGCTTTGAGTTAAAGTATCTTCTTTGCTCTATCCTAACTACTTTACAGGTGACAAGAGATGAATAAGTAAAATATATATCTGGAAAAGGGGAAGGAGGCAACCAAGAGAATGAATAGTTCCCATTAATTCTTCACTAATCATTGTTATAAGTACTAGATCAAAGGCAATTATGTAATCTTTTTAAGGCACCAGGCTAAGAACTTGACTTCGAATTGTGTTTCTATTATCTAATCTCCATGAACTTTTAACTCTTCATGTTCCCTCAGTTTTGAAGGGAAATTTTAAGTTATTTACTATTATTATATTTTAAATTTTGACCAGAGAGAGACAAGAGTGAGGGGCAGGGAGGAATGAGAAAGAAAGCCACCAGGTCCAGGGCTTAACCTACAATCAGTCATGTGGGAGTCTAGTGCCTTAACCACCACACCACCTGACAGTCCCTATGAAGGGAATTTTAACCCTTATCCCTTCCAGAAACAAAGTTTTGAAGGTTGGAAAGACTGAGGTAATCAGTGTAAATATTGAAACTAATTAACTTCCCTTTTGAATTTGTAATCACAAAAGTAACAACAAGCTCTTTCATTTTTTTTTTTTTTTTTGAGAGGTTTTTGCTATAGGGCACGTGCTCACCAGACAGACAGACAGAGACAAAGAGACAGAAAGCGAGAAATCACCCCCCAGGGGGGATGGTCACGCCGCAATCCCTTCTCCTCCATTCTCATCTCGGGATCTTGGGCACGCACACACACACGCCCGGCGTGAGTTTTAAGCCACCAGGTCCGGGATGCGAACCGCAGTCGACTACATGGGAGTCCAGCGACATAGCCATTATGCTAACTGCTGGTCCCCAACAAGCTCATTTTCGAATGCTTCATTTCTGTGATGTTTGAGACATAGAAGACCTTTCCTCACTCTGAAAGGTAACCATGAATTAACAGTTTGAATATCATCCTATACTTTTCTACAGTCATTTGAACATATCACTCTAGTGAACATTTTATCATGAAAATTTTCAAATGCATAGAAGGAACCTTACAGTAAACACTTGCACACCTACCACCTAGATTTTACTGTTAACTATAGACTGCTGGCTTTATTGCACATCCATTGAAGAAAAGCAGAATATGCCTCTCTAGCATATTGGGGAGGATTGTTGGACTAAAACCAGCTAAGATGCAGGAGAGCGCTCTACCTCCCCTCTCTGTTAACCTAAAGGCAGAACAAAAATTTACAAAGATAAAAGATCTGGGGCCAGCAGGTGGCATGGTTAGGACACTGGATTCCCACATGACTGACCATGGTTCTAGTCTCAGACCTGGCAGCTTGCTCTCTCTCTCTCTCTCTCTCTCTCTCTCTCTTTCTCATGAGTGCATGTGTCCTGTAAGAAATTAATAATAATGATAAATAAAATTGAATGGATAATTCTGGGACCAGCAGATGGTATAAGGCTTATGTCATTGGACTCCCACATGGTCAACTACAGTTTGAGTCCCAGACCCAGTGGTTTAAAACTCATGCCGGGTGTTTGTGCATGCATGCCCAAAATCCTGAGAGGAAAATGGAGGTGAAGGGATTGCAACATGGACATCCCCCCTCCCCCAGGGATGCGGGGGTGTTTCTCGCTTTCTATCTCTTTGGTGGGCGCACATGCCTAGAGCAAAAATCTCTCTTAAAAAAATAATAATAATCGAAAGGATAATTCTAAGAAAAAAGAAAAAAAGTTTTTCTATCTTCCCTACCCTTCCACTTGAAAACAGGATGTAAATTTTCCTTTATATTCTTTATCAGCTTAGGGTCTGGGAGCAGACAACTCCATGAGTCTTCCCATATATTTTCCTTCCCACAGTTTCTCACAGTTTGGAAGCCTGGGACTATTCCCATTTGACTTGTTGCTTCTCAGAAATGTATTGTTCTTTGTTGGATACACGGTCATGTGTTGCTTAATGATGGGATACATTCTGAGAATCGCCTCATTAGGTGATTTCATTGTGGGAACATTACCAGACCTAAATGGCATAGCCTCCTACACACCCAGGCTCTGTGGTGTAGCCTATTGGTCCCAGGCTGCAAATCTATACAGCGTGTTACTCTACTGAATACTGGAGGTAGTTTTTTTTCCCCCTCTTTTTTAAATTTTATTTTATTTTATTTTATTTTTTTAGAGAGATTTTTGCTATATGGCACATACACTCACCAGAGAGGCAGAAAGGGAGACATCGCACACGCACACACACACACACACACACACACACACAGGGAGATGTCCACAACACAATCCCTTCTCCTCTATTCTTCTCTTGGAATCTTGGACATCCACACACACTTTGTGTCCTTTGTGAGGTTTAAGCCACCAAGTCCAGGACTTAAACTGTGGTCAACTATGTGGGAGTCCAGCAGCATAACCATTACGCCATCTGCTGGTTCCTCATTATTATTTTAATTTGACCAGAGTGAAAGGGAAAATGAGAAAGCAAGTCACCAGATCCAGGACTGAAACTGGCGGTCAGCCATGTGGTAGTCCAGCACCCCAACCACCATGCCACATGCCAGCCCAAATACTGCAGGTAATTATAACACAGCAATATTTGTGTATTGAAACATATCAAGGGCCACCTCCATGGCCTGGTGGTTAAGGTGGCTGGATCCCATATGGCCAACTGCACAGTTCAAGTCCCAGACTCAATAGCTTGAGAAACACCCTAGACATGTATGTATGTATGGCCAAAATCTCAAAAAGGAGGGAGAATTGAAAGAGAAGGAATTGAGGTGTGACCATGCCCCATAGAGGGTGCTTTTTCTCTCTTTCTCTCCAGTGAACACACACACACCCTCTAGCAAATATATATATATATATATATATATATTTATATTTATATTTATATTTATATTTATATATAAATATATATGTATATGTATATTTACATATACACACACACACACACACACATATATATATATATATATATGTAAATATAGAGAAGGTATAGTGAAAAATTATATAAAAGGTTTTAAATAGGTTCACCCGTATAGAACACTTATTACAAGGAGCTTACAGGACTAGAAGTTGCTCTGGATGAGTTGGTGGTGATGAACATAAAATCCTAGGTTATGCTACATTTATTCCATTTTTTTTTTTTAATTGCTAAAGGACGTGTGTACTTGGCAGAGAAACAGACCACAGTGGGAAGTGGTCACCCCCAGTCCCTTCTTCATTTCTCCATCCTGTTGGAAATTTGAGGATACACCCGCACACATGCCTGGTATGCATTTCAAACAATGGGGCTAGGATTCAAACTGCAGTTGGCAGTGTGGGGTCTGACTCAATTAACCACCAGACCTAGGGTCGGCTTCATACTATATTTCTTAATTTTTTTAAATTAATAAATAATAAGTAATAAATAATACTTATTAATAAGTAATAAATAAAACTAACCTTACTGTCACTTTTTACTATATAAATGAAAGTTTTTTTCAGGTTTTTGAGAATTATGTAATAATATATAGCCTCAAAGACAAACACATTGTACAGCTATACAGAAATATTTTTTCTCAGGACCAGCAGTTGGTGTAATGGCTACATCGCCGGACTCCCATGTAGCCCACTGTGGTTTGGGTCCCAGACCCGGTGGCTTAAACTCATGCCGGGCACATGTGTGTACAGGCCCAAGATCCTGAGAGGAGAATGGAGGAGAAGGGATTATGGCATGGCCATCCCTTGGGGGGCGATTTCTCACTTTCTGTCTCTCTGTCTCTCTCTATCATTCTGATGAGCTCACGTGCCCTATAGAAAAAACCTCCAAAAAATAAGGAAGAAAGAAATATTTTTTCTTTATGTTGTTATTCTAGAAGCTTTTTCCTATTCTTAATTTTTTTTGTTTATATCTCTTAGCTTTTAATTTTTGTGTTAAAACCTGAGACACAAGCCTTCGCAGAGATCATCAGTATCACTGCCTTTGCCTCCACATCTTGCCCACTAAAGGGCCATGGTGAAGACTGCATGAGAGTAAATCAGGCACAGGGTACAGCGATGCCATCAAGAGACAAGATTTCGGAGGCGGCCGGCATCACACAGCATGCTTTCTTACAGCAGACATCTTATAGGTAGCAGTAGACTCCAACTGTGTATAATCACAGTAAAAAGTATAGTGCCGGAAATATATATAAGCCAGTAACATTTACTTCTTCTTTTAAAAAAAGATTTTATTTTATTTAACTTCCTTTTTTTGTTTCTTTTTTTATTTATTTAAATTTGACCAGAGAGAGACAGAGTGAGAGAGCAAGCCGCCAGGTCTGGGACTAACCACTGTCAGCCACAGGAGAGTCTAGCGCCTTTAACCACCACACCTCCTGCCTGCCTCAACAGTCAGTTATTTATCAAGTGTTACGTACTCGTACGTCATCGTAAGTGCTATGCATTTAGGTCTCTTACACCAACATCACTGCAAATAAGAAAGGTGTTTCATTACAACTTTGTAATAGCTACAACATCACCGTGTGATAGAAAATTTTCAGCCTCATTATAATTTTATGGTCCACTCTCTCATATGTGGTCTATCATTAACCAAAACATTTACTATGCCAGTCCTGACTATCATTGTCTAAGCCACTAGTTTGAGTACTTTCCTCTGAGGTTTTTCCCACGTGATGTGTTCTGCATGTGTTAATAAACTTGCTTGTTTTTCTGTTGTTAATCTGTCATTGGTTTAAGGGTTGAGGAAAAATTATACTTTTCTCCCCTATTACCATCCATCCATCAATGGGTCTTATTCTTTGTATACATTTCAAAATAAATGGAAGACATTAGTATTAATATATTTCCACTTAAATATTTCATTTTATATGTTAGCTAGAATTCAACGTTTAGGGTTTTTTTAAAAGAATTATTTATTTAATTTATTTACCTTTTTTAAAATAATTATTTAATTCTGTCTGTCATTATTATTTTTAAAGAATTATTTATTTGGGACCAGCAGTTAGCGTAATGGCTATGTCGCTGGACTCCCATGTAGTCAACTGCGGTTCGAGTCCCGGACCCGGTGGTTTAAACTCACGCCGGGCGCGTGTGCACGCGTGCCCAAGATCCTGAGAGGAGAAAGGAGGAGAAGGGATTGCAGCGTGGCCATCCCCGGCTCGGGGGTGATTTCTCGCTTTCTGTCTCTCTGTCTCTCTCTGTCTTTCTGGCGAGCGCACGCACCCTATAGCAAAAAAACCTCTCCAAAAAAAAAAAGAAGAAGAATTATTTAATTTTATTATCATTATTATATTTTTTTCATTTAACCAGAGATACAGAAAGAAAAAAGGGGGGGCTTGAGAAAGCAACCCAACAGGTCCAGTACCTGAACCGTGGTCAGCCATGTGGGAGTCCAGCACCTTAACCACCACACCTCCTGCTGACCCCATTATTTTTTAATCTGACCAGACAGAGACAGAGAAAAAGGGAAAGTGAGAAAGCAAGCTGCCAGGTCCGGTACTCAAACCATGGTCGGCCATGTGGAAATCCATACCTTTATCCACCACAGCACCTACCAGCCCAATGTTTTGTTTTGTTTTGTTTTTTAACCAGAAGGGGTAGTTAAGCCCATAAGTCATTTTTATGTGCTAAGTTTTGGCAGTTACATATACCAATGTCAACAACTCTTAGATCTAAGAAACTATCACCTCTAAAGGTTCCCTTCTGCCCTTTTTCAGTTCATCTCTGCCCACCCGTTTAGAGACATCTACTGTTCTGACCTTCAGTCACCATAGATACCACAAGTTAGTTCATGTGGCTTTTTTTGATTCATGATAGAGCATAGATACATAAATATAGGTTGAATTATTGCTCACAGGCCATGCTTAAGTTAAGTGCTTCTTTTGGAAAGGATTCATGATGATTTCAGTTTTGTAACCACTGTTTCCTATCCTCATTTTTTGACTAGTATGAGTGAGTTTTATAAAGACTGTATAATTTTTTTTTTTTTTTTTTTTTTGACATCAGGGAACCTCCACAAGGAGCTCATTTTCTTGCCAAAAGTCTGGATGATGCCCTAAAACTTATTGAGCAACCAGAATTAGCTAATCAAGTGGACATGGTTTGGATAGTGGGAGGTAGTTCTGTTTATAAGGTAAGTAAGCCGTAAATAGAAAGAAATGCTCATCTCTGCTTCCTCTTTGTTTTCTCGCCGCCGTTTAAAGGAGGGTGGGGAGGGGCAGGGCATAACCCATCGCCTGAACCCTGAAGAGGGTTGGGGTCATGAGCAGCACACTGCCGTACCCTAAGTTGTACAGACATGTCAATTTGGATTACTCATTTGATTCTATCATACCAACTAACTAAAATGTAAAGGTAAATTCTTTGGTCTGTGCCAGTCTGTTTTTAGTTCAGAATAGGTGATGTTCCCAATTTAAAACCATTCTCAATCCTTTGCAGAGACTCAGACTTGCACTGCGCTATTCCCCTTACCCCGCATGTGCCCTAGATACGCAGTCATCGTCTTTTCTTCCAGAATAAATACATCTCTTCCTGAGAAGGGATGGACCTCTCAGTTGATACATCCTTGCTAACATTTATGAATTTGTTAAAAGCAGAAAACTTTTCCTCAACAACTTTCACATAGTGTGAAAGCATAAAGGAATACTTACATGATTTCATGCCATAAGATAAAATAGTATGTAAAGGAGCTATTCCTTCTACTTGATACTTAATGACTTCTAGCTTTAAAAAATTGTAGTTTGGGCCAACCAGTGGCTTGGTAGTTAAGGCACTGGATCCCCACATGGTCAAACGCAATAGCTTGAAAATCATGCCAGGCATGTGTTCATGTATGTCCAAAATCCCCAGAGGAGAATAGAGGAAAAGGGACTGTGGCACGGCCATCCCCCCAGGATAATTTCTCACTTTCTCTATCTCTATCCAGTGAGCGTACATGTGTTACAGCAAAAACTTAAAAAAAAAAAAAAAAGAGAGATAATGAGATTCTTGGATTTTATAAAATACTAATAAAAGATTAACATTTGTGGGGTGAAAAAAATCAGCCCCTATCCTTTGGAGATTGTGGTAACATATATACTGAAACTATTTTAGAAAGACTAGGTAAGGCCAGCCCTGTAGCACAATGATTAAGTGCTTGCATTGGGAACTGAATCCTATATTGCTGACCCTGGTTCAAGTCCTGGCCCTGGTGTCATGTGCGAGTGCCCCAAATCCTGACAGGATGGAGAAATGGAAAATAAAGGTTTGTAGTGTGACCATACCCCATTGGGGGTGTGTATTCTCTCATTTTCTCTCTTTCGCTGGCAAGTGCACACACCCTCTGGCAATTAAAAATAATAATAGTATACCAGGACCATATATGGGACTATAAAGGCAATCCAGTTTCTTGGATTGCCTTTTCCATAACCTTTTATTTTCTCTATTTGTAATGGGGGAAATGATTGTTGTTGTTTTTTAATCTTTTGTCTAAGTATGAATTCTTCTAAGAAAACAAGTCACTTCTTTATTCAGTACTTATCATATTTTGAATGATTCAGTACTACATTCACTTTAAAATGTATTCTTTAAACAATATAAGTACATAAAATTAAGTGCATTTATCATTTCATATGCTTATATGTATATGAAGAACCAAGAAGTAGACCTAAAGAAGTGATAGGGTTTGTTTTTTTATTTTTGTTTATTAGAATTATTTATTTTTAGTTTTATTTATTTATTTTTAGTTTTTCTATAGGGCATGTACACTCACCAGAAAGAGAGAAGAACAGTGAAAAAGCAAGCCACCAGGTCTGGGAATCAAACCAATGTCAGCCACGTGGGAGTCCAGCGCCATGCTACCTGCTGGCCTCAGAGAAGTGATAGTTTTACATTATCCACTTCCTTAATGTCACAGCAGCTTATACATCATTCAGGCTTATCTTCTCATGGGCCAGATCCCTCCTCCCTGCCTGTTACTGTAAATGAAGTCTAATTGAAACACCATGTTTGTTTTGTTTACATTGTATATGGTGCTTTTATCTACAAAGATAACTATAGTCTGCAAAGCCCTTTACAGAAAGTTTACTTTATATCAACTTTGGTACACAGCTTGAAATGCTGATGCAATTAGTCCTCAGTTTTCTCCTTTTTTTGAGAGAGAGATTTTTGCTGTAAGGTACATGTGCTCACCAGAGAGACAGAGAGAGAGAGAGAGAGAGAGAGAGAGAGAAATCACCCCCTGGGGTTATGGCAACACCATAATCCCTTCTCCTCCATTCTCCTCTCAGGATTTTGGGCATGCACACACACGTCTGGTGTGAGTGTCAAGCTGCCAGATCCAGGACTTGAACCACAGTTAGCCATGTGGGAGTTCAGCGCCTTAGCACTATGCCACCTGCTGGGCCCCTATTTAGTTTTCTAATTTTGGAGTACAGTGAGAATTGGTATTTATTTGGTTGTAGCAAAAATAAGTGATATAATAGAAGCTGTAGTACTGAAAATAAAACGGAAAACTTATTCTGTCCCCTTATTTAGAATTTAAAAGATAACAAACACCTGGAATTTCGTGTATGTGTGCACTTTTTTTTTCTTTTCCCTATAAGCTATTTGAAGATCAACAGTTTCTTGGAACTGCCGTTAGAACTCAAACATTTTTTAGAATTTTAAGATACTCTGGGACTAGCAGTTAGCATAATGGCTATGTTGCTGGACTCCCATGTAGTTGACCAGGGTTTGAGTCTCGGACCCAGTGGCTTAAACTCATGCTGGGTGCATGTGCATGCATGCCCAAGATCCCGAGAGGAGAATGGAGGAGAAGGGAATGTGGCATGGCCATCCCCCCTGGGGGGTGATTTCTCATTTTCTCTTTCTCTGTCTCTGTCTTTCTGGTGAGCGCATGCGCCCTATAGCAAAAACCTCTCAAAAAAAAAAGAAAAGAATTTTAAGATACTCATTCCAGAGCAGTTTTTTTTCTATAGAAATTATCAATAGTACTATAGGCAATGGTTAGTAAGACTCGTTAACAGTAGAAGGCCAGTTCACTTGTTAGCAACTACAGGCAGAATAAATTATGCCCCTACAATTGTTGTAACTATCTCCCAAAAAAAGGGAAATATTTCTCAAGTTTATGTGCTTTTTCTAAATATGCCCTTGAGGTTTTCAGTTGTCAAGGTCTCATGAAACTATACTGTCTCATGGGGGATCTTAATTCTTTTTTCTTTTTTTAACTGTTTTAAAAAAATTTTTTTTTAAGGACCAGCAGATGGCATTGCTGGATTCTCACATACTCAACTGCAATTCAAGTCCTGGACCTAGCAGCTTAAAATTCAAGCTGGGCACATGTGCGTGCATACCCAAGGTCTCAAGAGGAGAATGGAGAAGGGATTGCAGCATGGCCATCCCCCTGGAGGGGTGATTCCTTGCTTTCTGTCTGTATCTGTTTCTCCAGCGAGCACATGCATCCTATAGCAAAAAAATAAATAAATAAATAACTCTCAAAATAAAATTAATTTTATTTATTATTATTATTTTTAATTTGACTAGAGAGAGAGAAAGGAAAGTGAGAAAGCAAGCTGCCAGATCCAGGACTCGAACCATAGTCAGCCATGTGGAAGTCCAGTATTTTAAGCACCACACCATTTTTTTTTCCAGTTTTTGCCATAGGGCATGTGCACTCACCAGAGAGGGAAAGTGAGAAATTACCACCCCCCAGGGTATATGGCCAGGCTACAGTCCCTTCTCCACTCTCCTCTTGGAATCTTGGACATGCACACACGCACACCTGGCGTGATTCTCAAGCTGCTGGATTTAGAACTTGATTGGTGAAGCTGGCCATGTGGGATCCAGCACCTTAACCTCCACCCCACGTGATGACCAGAGGTTCTTAATTCTTAAAACATCAGCCTAAGGGGGGGAAAAAAACTGAGTGCTTAAATGAAAAAGAAACCCTTATAAGCGAACTAGCAGCTAGAATATATTTAAACTCAGTCTCATAATTACTGGCAATGATTAGTGCCATTTTCAGGGTAACTAAGGCACATTTTGTAGGGTCCCAAACTAAAAAAGAGGATATTTATATAGTATGCTTTGGCAGTAGCAAGCACATCTACAAGTACCTACTTGTAGGTACTGAACTAATTAAAATAAACAAAAATCTTAGAATCTCTCTGTCTTTTGACCCAGAATAAAGAAACTGATGCTTTTTCTTTTATTTCAAAGGAAGCCATGAACCAGCCAGGCCATCTTAAACTGTTCGTGACAAGGATCATGCAGGATTTTGAAAGTGATACCTTTTTTCCAGAAATTGATTTGGAGAAATATAAACTTCTCCCAGAGTAAGTACAGTGTTATTAATTATTCTGAAACACTTGGATTTCATACTTAAGAATTATAGAAAAGAACATGTCTTGCAGGAGGAAGGGGTGGAATAAAGTTTGTAAAAGACATAAGAATGCATGTAAACAAGTGGACTTGGTTATGGAATGGTGTACCACCTCGAAGTAAAAAACACTGACAATTTAATATATACTTCCCCAAAAAAACTTAGTAGAACTTTTATTGTATGCACAACATAATGTAATATTCGATGTTTAGTCAGATGAATATGTCTCCATCCTTGATTTGATTATTACATACTATATTCATGCTTTGCAAAATCATGCTATACCTTACAGAGATGTACAATGATGATCTGTAAACCAGAAATCACAATTTAAAAAAGAAAGAAAGTAGCATTTCTTTTCAGATTGACTTTGGGTAACTGTATTTTATAGACAAATACTATAGGAATATGGGGGGATTTGCTTCAGTAGACTGGCACATATTTAGGTTTTCATGATTATACTGAAATTTAGAAGGACAGTCATTAGTTCATTCCAGGAGAGATGGACACCGTCCTAGGCACTGGGAAACAGCGTTTGTCAGGCCAGATGATATTCTTTCTAGTAGGGGAAAGGGTAGCAAGTGATGTAGGTCAAAAGAGGTGCTGTCTGGGGAACTGAAAATTGTGGCATGGTAGGTGCTGTGTAGTCTGAGAAGTCCCCATTGATTCTCACATAATGTGAACTGGCATCTCTGCTCTCCCGTATTTCTTCTCTTTCTCTTTCCTACCAAAAGCAGGAATAGATTACTGGGTAGATCAGATTTCTACTAACACCTAACCAAGTCTCAGTGCTCTCGATCAAATCTCTTTCCAAAGCTATGACCCTTGCAATTACTTGTGAACAAAATAAATACCAAAATTAATAGCAGAGTAATGGCTACCCAACAACCTAAATGTCAAGAGCCCATCATTAAAGAGCTGGTAGAGCATTCCAGTAACAGGAAACAGTGCAAAGTCTAGAGGCAGGAACAAGTTGAAGACCGCCGCAAGCACTGTGAGCAGAGGAGAGACCCCAGGGGTCCGACCAAGCGCAGTGTTGGAGGGTTCTGAAAAGAGCGTCAGTGTCCTAGCTGCATTATAGAGAACGGAACAGAGGGAGTGAGAGAGACGCAGGGAGGCCAGGTAGTTGCAGAAGTTCCGGCAAAAGATGAAGGGATTTAGATGAAGGTGGTAGTGGTAGGGAAGGAGAAAAGAGGTTACTCTTGCTTTACTGTGTAGTTGTGACTTTAGCTTGAGGCTGCCTGATTTTGTCCACTGATGGCATTTTAGTTTACAAGTACTTTTCAGCTGTTGGTTATAAAGAGTAAAGGTAAAAGATTAATTATATCAACTCTTAGATTAGGTTTTATCACATTCTTTCAATATTTTCAGTTGTATCTAGTACTTGTGAGTGTGAGGTTATTTTTGTTTTTGAAATATCCCCTAAAGGAACATTGAGAGCCATGTCTGAAAATGGATGCCCAAGCTTTAGTGTAATTGTTACTCTATAGAGCAGTATTTTGAATCAAATGAGATGAGTAACTATTTCTGTGGGCTCTTAATGCTAAAGAAAATAAGAACTCTAAAATCCTAACATACAGGCTTTTTTTTTTGGAGAGAGAGAGAGATTTTTGCAGTAGGATGTGTGCTCTTGCTGGAGAGACCAAAGGCTAGAAATCACCCCCCAGGGGAGATAGCCATGCCGCAATCCCTTCTCCTCCATTCTCCTCAGGATTGGGGGCATGCACGCACACACGTTAGGTGTGAGTTTCAAGCCGCCGGGTCCCAGACTTGTGCCTCAGTCTACCACATGGGAGTCCAGTGCCTTAACCACTACGCCACCTGCTGGTCCCATAAATAATTCTTGGGGGGGACGAGCAGATGGCATAGTGGATAAGGCGCTGGACACTCCCACATGGCCAACTATGGTTCGAGTCCTGGACCTGGTGGCTTCCTTTCTCTCTCTCTCTCTCTCTCTCTGTCTCTCTCTGGTCAAATTAAAATGAATGAATGAATGAATGAATGAATAAAATAAAATAAATAATTATTAAAAAAATAATAATTCTTAAAAAAAAAAATAAACTGATGAGCTATTGTCCAACATGACTGCACCTTTTTACATTCCCTCCAGCAGTGAATTAAGTTTCCATTTATTTCACATCTTCATGCTTGTTATCCTCCACCTTTCTGTGGATAGCCATACTAGCAGATGTAAAGTGGTGTCTTGTGGTTTGAATTTGCATTTCCCCAATGATAGATGATGTGGAGCAGCTTTTCAGGTGCTTTTTGGTCATTTCTATATTTTCTTTGGAGAAATATCTATTTGAATCTTTTGTCCATGTTTAGAATTTGGTTATTTATCATTCTGTTAAGTTTTAAGGGTTCTTTGACTATCTTGGAAACAAGACTCTTATCAGATACATACTTCACAAATATTTTCTTCCAATATCTAGATGGTCTTTTTCATTGTAGTGATATAATTTGTAACCCAAGAGACTTTTTGTTTTTTGGTTTTTGTTTTTTGGGGTTTTTTAGGTTTTTTTGCCATAGGATACATGCATTACCTGGAAAGAGATAGAGAGAGACAGACAAAGTGAGAAATCACCCCCCAGGATGGTGGCCATGCCATGATCACTTCTCCTTTCAGGATTTTGGGCACATATGTATATGCACCCAGTGTGATTTTCACGCCCCTGAGTACAGGACTCAAACCATGGTCCCATGTGGGACTCCAAGACCTTAACCACCGTGCTATTATCTGCAGGCCTACACCAAGAATTTTTTGGTCTTTTTTTAATTTGTTGTTGTTTTGTTTTGCTTTTATTGTAGAGCATGTTCACTCACCAGAGAGAGGCAGAAGAGGGAAAAATCATCCCCGAGAGGGGACTGCCATGCCACAATCCCTTCTCCTCCAGTCTCCTCTTAGGATTTTGAGCATGCATGCACACACCCCTCTTGGCATGATTTTTAAGCTGCCAGGTCTGGGACTCAAACTGTGAAGTCTGCCATGTATGATCCAGCCACCTTAACCACTACACCACATGTCATCATCTTCCCCCACCCACCCAACCCAAGACGTTTTAATTTTGTTATTGTCTAAGTTTTGTTTTCTCTTTTGTCACTTCTTTTTTTTTTTTTTTTTTTTTTTTGAGAGTTTTTTACTATAGGGCGCGTGCGCTCACAGACAGACAGAGAGAGACAGAGAGACAGAAAGCGAGAAATCACCCCCCAGGGGGGATGGCCACACCGCAGTCCCTTCTCCTCCATTCTCTCGGAATCTTGGGCACGCACGCACACGCGCCCGGCATGAGTTTAAGCCACCGGGTCCAGGATGTGAACCGCGGTCGACTACGTGGGAGTCCAGCGACATAACCATCACTTCTTCTCTTGATGAAATATCTAAGATACCATTGCCTAATCCAAGTTCACAGACTTACTTCTATGTTTTCACTTAAGAGTTTTATAATTTTAATTTTTTTAAATTAATTTTTATTCATTAACTGAGCATTGTCACAGCATACAAAATGTGATTTCCCATTCATAATATACTGCATAGTGGCTTAATTATACACGTTATCATCAATAATTTTCCATTTCTAATTTCATAAATATATATGTATATATATTTTTTCACCCTATTTCTCACCCTCGGCCATTTCCCACCCTCCTCCCACACTATCTCAGGTGTATACAGTTGTTTTCCATTCCTCTTTTCCCCCACATTTTATTGATTCACAGAATTTCTTAAATAATCTAACTACTTTCAATAGCAAGCTCAGCTGATATATACATATCTATGAATACATGTCTGACTTTAGGCGTGAAACTCTGAGTAGAATAAATATACTGTAAGGTGGCTCCTAGCAGGGAGACCAGCAGTTAGCATAATGGCTATGTCGCTGGACTCCCACATAGTCCACCGCGGTTCGCGTCCCGGACCCGGTGGCTTAAACTCACGCCGGGCGCGTGTGCGTGCGTGCCCAAGATCCAGAGAGGAGAATGGAGGAGAAGGAATTGCGGCGTGGCCATCCCCCTGGGGGGTGATTTCCTGCTTTCTGTCTCTCTGTTTCTCTCTGTCTGGCGAGCGCACACGCCCTATAGCGAAAACCTCTCCAAAAAAAGAAAAAAAAAAAAAAAAAGGTAGCTCCTAGCCGATGCTATATAGCTTACTATGGTCATAATTATGTATTTTTTACTATATTTTTTAATTTCAAGAAAAGCAGTTTTAGTTTTAATAAATCAAAGAAATGCCAAGGAACTATGCTTTAAATTTAAAGCTAGGAAACAGGTTGGGATTCTGTTCAAATAGTAGGTACATGAACCTATCAGCAGCTCAAGATAGTACAAAAATCCTTAAATCAGGAAGACAAAGCCTAGAAGAAAATCAGCAATGTTTTAGTCAAAAGTCATAAGATTCTATCACCAGTTCAGTCTCATGTACTTTATCTTCTGTTGTGAGATTTTCCCAATTAAATTCTGGGATATAATATTCAACTCCAGGCTTGTCCCCACGATTCAGTTGGCCATTTTCTTAGTTTTTGAATTCTTTCTTTCTGTATGATTGTATTTAATTTTCCTAGTATACCACTCCTTTGAGAACTTCTTGGAGATCTGGTCTGGTGCTAGTAAATTCTTTCAGGTTTTGTTTATCTGAGAATATTCTTGTCTTGTCTTTCCATATGAAGGATAATCTTGCCAGGTACAGTATTCTTGGTTGAAGTTGCTTTTCCCTTAACATTTTGAATATATTTTCCCATTCTCTCCTCGCTCACATTGTTTCTGAAGAGAGGACCACTGTCAGCCTCATGGCATATCCTTTGTAGGTAACTTGACATTACTCTCTTGCCAATCTCAGTATCTTGTCTTTGTCTATGGTTTTGGTCAATCTGGCTATAATGTGTCTTGGAGAAGATTTTGTTGGGTTGATTCTATTGGGGGCCTTTTGTATTTCTTGGGTCTGGATCTTTGAATGCCTCTCTAGGTTTGGAAAGTTTTCTTCCAGGATTACATGGAATAGATTGTCAATGCCCTTATGAGTCTCTTCCCTTTCTGGGATACCAATTATCTGGATGTTTGGACATTTGATGGTATCTAGCATTTCTCATATATTATTCTCATTTTAGGGGGCAATTTTCTCAGGCTTCATGGTAGATTTTTCTAGGCCAACAATTCTATCTTCTACAACTGAGATTTGATTTTCTGTATGATCTAGTCTGCTTTACATGCTTTCAGGGTAGGTTTTGACTTCATGTATTATAGACTTCATCTCTAACAGTCCCATCTGATTCTTTTTTATAATGTGAATTTCCTCTTTTAGATCTTGTAAGAATTCCCTCACCTCCTGGAGCTTGTCAGCTCCTTTTCTCTGCGTCTTCTGCAGTTCATTATCTCTCTTCTCTTCAATCTCTGTGAAATTTGTCACCATGAAAATTCTAAATTCTTTATCTGACATTTCCATGAATTTCATCATACTGTCTGAGGATGAAGAAGAGTTATTCTTTTTCCTTGGAGGAGAGGTATTTTCTTGTTTCTCCGTATTGCTTGTGATCCTGAAGTAATTCCTAGTCATCTGATGGATGGTGCATTTCTTCCTAATTCTTGAAGTTCAGTCTGAGAATTCAGAGGCATGTAGGAGGAGGTGAGCTGCAATCTCTCTTCCATTCTGTTTTCACTCTTTGTGCATCAGAATCAGTGGAAATAGAGGAATATTCTGACTCTAATTGTATTCAGATGTTTAGATCCTGTTCACTTGGTCCTGTCTAAGACACTTAGTGTGTATGAGCTGAGAAGCCAATGAGTAAAGATAAAGAATAAGGAAAAGAATTAGAGAAAGAAGAAAATATAAAATAAAAAGAAGTAAGACCAAAAAAAGATAATAAAAAGACTTTGGATTTTAATTTTAAAAAGCAAAAATTGAAAACCACATGGCACACTTGTGCGTCACGCAAAAGCAATATTTTACAACTGAAGTTCAGGATCCATGTGAGGGTGGGCCTGGGTTTGTTCCTTTCCTAAATAGAATGGGAAGAGGCATCTATTAACACAATAAAGGGGCTTGAGAGCCCAGAGAATACTTTACCTTTAAAAAAAAAATTTTTTTTTTTTGGAGAGGTTTTTGCTATAGGGCGCGTGTACTCACCAGAAAGACAGAGACAGACAGAGAGACAGAAAGTGAGAAATCACCCCTGGGGGGATGGCCACACCGCAATACCTTCTCCTCCTTTCTCCTCTTGGGATCTTGGGCATGCTCGCACACATGCCCGGCGTGAGTTTAAGACACCGGGTCCAGGACTCGAACCACAGTCAACTACATAAGAGTCCAGCAACATAGCCCTTACACTAACTGCTGGTCCCAGAAGAAAAAAAAAATTTTTTTTTTTTTTTTTCAATTAAAAACACAGACGGAGAGAAATGGAGAGAAAGAGACAAGGTAACACTACCCACTGAAAATGAGTGAGGGAAACATTTCAGCAGAAAAATCTTCATTTTAAGTCTCCGAAAGCAATTATTTCACGGCCAAAGTTCAGGATTCATGTGAAGTATAATTTTAATTCTTGCATAGATACCAGTGATTCGTTGAAGTTAATTTATAAGTGTTATAAAATGGTCTGACTTTATTGTCTCGTAAGTCTGTATCTCGTTGTCCCTGCACTATTTGTTTGAAAGGCTATTCTTTTCTCCCACTGAATTGTCCTGGCACTCTTGTTGAAAATCAGTTAATGATAAATGTGAGGGTTTATTTCTAGCCTCTCATTTTCTAGCCCACTGAGCTACATGTATATCTTTATGCCAGTACTGTACCATCTTAGCTAATAATTTTTGATATTAGGAAGTATATGTCTTCCAACTTTGTTGTTTCTTTTTTTTTTTTTTCAAGATTGTTTTGGCTATTTCAAATCCTTTTATTTCCATTTGAATGTTATGATCAACTTACCAATTTCTGCTAAAAATCAAGCTAGAGGTTTGATAGGGATTTTATTATGTCCATACATCACTCTAAAGAATATTGTCATTTTAACAATATTAAGTCTTCCAAACTATGGGTATGTAATGTCTTTCCACTTATTTAGGTCTTCTTTAATGTTTACAGCTTTCAATGTATTAGTCTTTTAGTTCTTAGTTAACTTTATTCATAAATATTTTACTCCTTTTGATGGTTTTATAAGTGGTGTTTTAAAATTTTTATTTCCAGGCTATTCATTGCTAGCATATAGACATACATTGATTTGTGTTTATTGATCTTGTATCCTGCAGCCTCTCTGAATTCATTTAGTACTTCTAATTGCTTAGTAAATTTAGATTTTCTATACACAGTATAATGTCATCTGCAGTAGTTTTTACTTTTTACTTTCTAATTTGGATTTTTACATTTCTTTTTCCTACTTAATCACTTTGGCAAGAACCTACAGTAAAATGTTGACCAGAAGGTGGCAAGAGCAGATACACTTGACTTGTTCTTACTCTTAGAGGGGAAGTGTTTAGTCTTTCACCATTATGTATAAATATTAATTAGGGTTTGTTATGCATGCCCTTGATCATACTGAGGAAAATCCACTCTATTTCTAGTTCATTACATATTTTTATCATGAAAGGATATTAGATTTTTATCATATGCTTTTTCTTTATATATATCATATATATACATATATGTATATTATATATGTATATATATTAATATATATACATATATATGTATATTATATATGTATAGATATATATATTAATATATATATAAATATTAGAGAGAGATTTTTGCTATAGGGCACATGCCCTCACCAGAGAGACAGAAAGCAAGAAATCATCCCCCGGGAAGGGTAACCATGCCACAATCCCTTCTCCTCCATTCTCTCAGGATCTTGGGCATGTCCATACACGTGCCTAGCATGAGTTTTTAGCTGCCAGGTCTGGGACTCAAACCACAGTCAACTAACTACATGGGAGTCCAGCAACATAACCATTATGCCATATGCTGATCCCAATACTCTAATATACTATTAATGTGGTATATTACATTGATTGATTCTCATGTTAAACTAACCTTTAACGTAGTATTGGTCTATACTTTTCCTTTTCTTATGGTCTTTACCTGGTTTTAGTATCAGGAAAATACTGACTCACAAAATGATTGGGAAGTGCACGTTCTCCCCTTCTATCTTTTGGAAGAGTTTGTGAAGGATGTGCAGTACTTCTTTTAATGTCTTAGAAACTTCTTGTGGTGCATAGATTGAAACGGGAACAAGGACATTGCTCCAAAATTGACATTCTTAAATGGACACTCTACAGCAGAAAATGAAAAACTCTTTCTTCTGTTGCAGCTTCTAACAATCATCTGTACTTGCGGGCCTGTCCTGTTACAACGAACAGCCTCTTTCATTGTGGAACAGGGAAATTTCCTAAGGGGAGACTGGGAGTGTGTCAGTCTTTCATTAAGTAGAGTAAAAGGAAACCTTTGAAGACAAAGTGAATAGACTTTGTCCCTGGAAGTCCGTAACATTGCTCAATTCTGAAGTTGCTTTCTCTCCAAATCTGTTAGACCGGGGAACTTAGAATTGCTTCCTATTGTCCAAAAATGAACTTAGATTATTCTCCACTCCCCCTTCGTTTTTCTCCTCAGCTGCTTGCTTAGCTTAGACCCCTATTAGCTCTATCTGTATTTCCCTTGTGATTATGTAGGTTTCAGTTCAAATGTAGTATCTTAACACCATACTTTATGGTTTAAAAAGATCAATAGATACTGGTATAATGAATTAAAAATGAAAAAGAGAACTGTTGCGATGCAAGAAGAAAATAAAATTTCAATGTAGATGCGGCCACAAGTAGTAGAAGCCTATGAGCAGAAAAATAAGGTGGTTTTTATTTTGCAGCTGCCTTTTTCCTCCGTAGGTCATTATCTGTGCAATTACTCTTTGAACAGCACCGTGGCAGCTTGTCCTCACTCATCTTGCCTGGAAGAAAGGTTTTTATCTCAGACTGTTTCACACTAGGCCCCAACCAAACCAGCAGGCCCAAATGTTTTATATCAGCAGTTTTCTACTTAATGAGCCACAAACAGGCTTTTCCTTCTAGTTAACAGGCTTCGGTGTGACCACATGGTCACAGAGGATACAAACCAGAAGAGGCCTTGGAGGCAGTCGTTGGCTCCAGAGCTGCGGCAGGTGTCCCTAACAGTGGACAGCCCACAGTAGGTTTGAAATGGGCTGATGTTCCCGTCCTGATCCCCACGACGTCCTGACTGTCCAGGAGGCCAGCATGTAGGTGCCGTTGCTTGTACACCTCTTTCCTCCTGAGCTTGTGCTTCCTACAGAGTCCTCATTTTATTTCAGCACTGATGCATTTCGCGAACTCTGTTTACCTTCTGAAGCCTTCCGTCAGGTCCTCTCTGGGTTAGTCTCATGGTCCTCTGTCAGTTCAGACCTATGTTCCTTCATATTTATCAATTTATTAATGCTTGAAGATTCCAGAAGGGAGTCTCTATCTGGGTGGTTCATAACAAATAGGTTGTGTTTCGAAATCCTTGAACTCCAGGTCCAAATATGGCTCTTAGGCAGCGTTTGCTCTTTGGGAAAGTTTGGGATATGATTATGGGGTAATTACAATCATTTTTTAAAAACTGAATATGTGAATATTATGGAGAGATGAAACTTAAGCATAATTAAACTCTAATTTCACAGAGAAGACTATCATTAATACCATGACTACTGATCATATCCAGCCAATAGCATGGGCTGCTATTAGATTAAATTGTTGTTATTCATGGTTTAAAAATAACTTTTGTCTTATTAACTGACAGTCTTGACACTTGAGAATTTTGCACACAAAAAATATGTAAATGTTACTTTTCATGACTCATGCCAAAGAAACTAAAATTATGGTTTTAAATTGGCCTAGTAAAATCATTTCTTTAAAAATAAAAAAGAATATACTACTACTAAAACAGTGGAACAGAAGTAGCTTTTAAAGTATTTGGTAATAGAAACATAGCTTATGCCTCTGACATATGATTTAGTCCAGAGAAAACTCTATACATTATCATGCCATTATTATTTCATGTCTCTAGTTATGTTTTATCAAATTTGCAGGATCTCTAATTAATTTGAAAAAGGTTAATGCCTGTTACTACTCAGCAATGTATTGGAATATAATAAGAGATTAAAGTTTCCCTGTATTATCCCTGCCTGCAATGAGTTTAGGAAATATTGGGCCAGTCCGTGGCATAGTGGTTAAGGCAACTGGATCCCACATGGCCAACTATGCTGTTTGAATCCCGGACTTGGTGACCTGAAAAACACACTGGGTTTTTTGTGTGCCCAAAATCCCAAAAGGAGAGAGCAGTGAAGGAGAAGGAATTGAAGTGCAACCATTCCCTCTGGGGTGCTCACTCCCTGGTGCCCTCTCTGTCTATGTGAGCACACATGCCCTCTGGCAGAATTTGGATTGAGGGGGATAGGCAGGGGCCCAGCTGCAGTAGCAGTCATGCAGCACCACAGCTTGGGAGGCCAGAAGACACACAGGAGGCGTGGTTCAGTTCCTGGGCCAACCTGAACATCCCAGGTGCAGTTTGCATGTTTATAATCCTAGCTAATCAGATCCTAGCTAATGGGGAGGCTGGGGCAGGAGGATTGTGGCATAGCTAAATGCTGTCAAAAATACCTTGTATTGGGGACCAGCAGGTGGCGTGGTGGTTAAGGCACTGGACTCCCACATGGTTGACCATGGTTTGAGTCTTGGACCTGTTCGGTTGGTTTCTTAAATTTCCCTCTCTCTCCCTCTCTCTCTCTCTTCTAGTCAAATATAAAGTAATAATAGTAAATAAAATTAAATAATAAAAAATAAATATTTAAAAAGGAATGCGTGCGTCTGTCATTCTCCTTCCCTCCTGCCAAGTTTCTCACTCTCCACTGCCCCCCATAAAGAAAAAAGAGACAGGAATAGGGGACGAAACAAAATGATAATATTAATGAGCAACATTTGTGGAATACTTAACCTGTCGGGCACAATGCTAACGTCTTTACGAGGATGAAGGCTGAGCCAGGCTCAGAAACAGTGTCACACAGCAGACCTGTCAGATTCTGATGTTCCTGACTACCACCTGGAACATTCTGGGTGCTGCCTGCACCATGCTGAGAAGGACACCCAAATTTGGAGCCACACGGAAAAGCTCCCTGGGGGCTGGAGTAGTCCGAACAATTTTCAGTGGAGATCCCGGGTTCTGAGTGGAAGCTGGAGGGAGCACAGACCCAAGCAAGAGTTAGGGAGTAGGACAGATCAGATGAGCAGGAATTCTAGTACAGGAAGCGCACCATGCCTCCCGCTGGGGAATGAGCAACATGGCACCCTCGGGAAACCGAGACCGTCACTGTGCAGGACAGGAAGCTCACTTTTGCTCTGACTAGCCAAAAGGTCTGGTTTATCATTCCTTCGCTCACAGAAGAAACACGACACCAAGGGTAAGATTTGCAAAGAGTTCTTAAGTTCCATAGCAACTGGGTGATAGAGTGGAAGGATACAAAAGAACAGTTCACACAGTGAGTTTTAGGGAAAAGATTAGAAATCAGAAGGAAAAGAGGAGGCCCAGACTGGCAGCGCTGTCAATAGCAAACTGAACTGCCGCACTGAACGCTGTGCGGTCAACCAAGGGTTCAAATCCCTGGGATAGCCTGAAAACACACTGGGTACCGAGGAACTGGAGGGCTGGAGAAAGGGGATCTTGGTGTGATGAGTACTTCTCTCTCCCTCTCTCTTTTTTTCATAGAAGAAGTACAATTTTTTTTTTTTAATAATTCTCCAGAAGAAACATGCACTCATCAGAGAAAGCAGAGGGCATGGTCACATTGCAATCCTTTTCCCCCCACTTTTCCTCCTTTTGGGATTCTGGACATGTGTGCGCACACACACCTGGCATGTTTCTCAGGCTGCTGGGCCTGGGACTCGAACTAGGCAGTCAGCCATGTGGGATCCAGCCCCTTAACCACCAGGACATAAGCTGGCCCAAATAAATAAAAATAAAAGAAGGAAAAGAGGTGGAGAAACTATATTTTTCATTTTAGAACTTTCTATATAGTTTGGATTTTTTCCTGACCATTTGTACATATATAAATAAATAGGGTACATATACAAATGGTCAGGAAAAAAAAAAAAATATATATATATATATATACCCAACCTAACAGTGGCTTACCATTGTGAAGGAGAAATAATATTTACTTCCTCTACTGTTGGCACCTTTTATCTGAGAGTCAGGGAGTCTCTCTCTCTCATTGATCTCTAATTTAATTATACATATTTTTCTTTCACAGATACCCAGGTGTTCTTTCTGATGTCCAGGAGGAGAAAGGCATTAAGTATAAGTTTGAAGTGTATGAAAAGAACGACTGATGTGAATGTGTTTTCAAGCTGTTTCCCCTCCTCTGAAAAAGTGTATATTTTTATATAAGAAAAAAAAGACTTTTGTTGACTTCAGATCTAGGGATAATAATTTCTAAGCAGTATGCTTTTATTCCCATTACTGTTAAATAGACTATGTCAGATACCACTTTGCCATAACTGTCACAGCTTCTTGCCATAGCTGTCTCGGTGCTTCGCCCCCAAAGCTGAGTCCACGGCACCTGCTTAAGGTAGCCCACAGTGGAGAGTCCCTGGGTAGCATGAGTTGACATGACACCACGGGCCCATAGAGACAGAAGCTAGATAGATTAGTTCTGGAGCAGAAAAACAGAAAAGCTGGAACCCAGGTTTGAAAAAATTAGATCAAAGTAGGAACTGTGAATAGTCTGTGTACATCACATGCTAAGTAAAGTTCTGCTCACTGAATCTTACAGAAACGTAGAAGATGGCAGTGGGTGCCTACAGGGGCTGGAAGACTCACTACAGGTAGATCAGCTTGAAATCTGAAAGTCCAGTCCTTTCTTGAATTTATTCTAAAAGGAAGTTACAAATATGTCCAGGGATAAATGTAACTTTTTCTAAAAATGGTCATTATTTGTGAAATTTGTGTGTGGGGGGCTGGCAAGTGGCATGGTGGTTAAGGGCACTGGATTCCCACATGGCCGACCGTGGTTTGAGTCCAAGACCTGGCTACTTGCTTTCTCACTTTCCCTCTCTCTCTCTCTCTCACTCTATCCCTCTCTGGTCAAATTAAATAGGTAAATAAATAAATAAAGTTAATTAATTCTTAAAAAAAAAAAAAAATTGTGTGTATTTATAAGAAGTTTAGGCTTTAGGGGCCGGCAGGTGGCATGGTGGTTAAGGATGCTGGACTCCAACATGGCTGACCATGGTTCGAGTCCCAGACCTGGTGGCTTGCTTTCTCACTTTCCCTCTCCCTCTCTCTCTCTGTCCCTCTCTAGTCAAATTTAAATAAATAAATAAATAAAGTTAAATAATTCTTTTTTTTAAAAAAAGTAGGCTCTAAACAACTAGAAGTGTGCAATTTTATTACATGCATAGATGAGCTTTTTATTTTTCATTTGGAAGCTAATATAAGTAGTTCTGAAACTAAAATTTTGGTTTCCAGTTATGTATTTTCTGTTTGTCTACCTGAAATTTATCAATTGTTTCTGGGCTTGCTGCCTTTCTTTTTAATCTCACTTGCTCTGGAAGGTTTTGTGGTTTTTTTGTTTGTTTTTTGGAGAGGTTTTTGCTATAGGGTGCGTGCACTCGCCAGGTAGAGACAGAAAGCGAGAAATCACCCTCCAGGAGGGATATCCGTGCCACAATCCCTTCTCCTCTCAGGATCCTGAGCATGCACGTACACATGCCCAGCATGAGTTTCAAGCCATCAGGTCTGGGACTTGAACTGTGGTCGACTACACAGGAGTCCAGCGACATAGCCGTTACGCCAACTGCTGGTCCCAGGTTTTGGTTTTTGGTTTTTGTTTTTTTTTCCTAGTTTTGGCTACTTATATGCTCAGATCATTTCCAGACCTAAATTTCAAGACTACAGAAATGGGAATTAGGTCTGGCCCTAAATATTGTGCACCAAAGGGAGTCGGGGTGTTTGGTATCTATCTTAGTTAAGGCTAGTGGGAAATATCTAGTAAGTAAATGTCAGATTATGGAACTGAAAAACAGGAAGCCTAATTTACTGAGCTTGATAACTGATACTTTAAACTTTACCACATAAAAAATAAATGAATGTTAATGAATGTTTTTAAAAAGAAAAAGAAAGCTTGCTTTTACTCAGAATCAGCAAATTGAGAACTCCAATATGTTCCATAGGGACAGTGAAAGAGCAGATAGGAAACTACCTTTTTGATGATTAAAAAAGAAGAAAAAAACCTGAGACTTGAAATTTCTATTTCTGATCTTAGTAAAATTCCAAAGATATACAGTGATAGAATAAGAATAGACTACTCTTGGGACCAGCAGGTGGCGTGGTGGTTAAGATGCTGGACACTCCCACATGGCCGACCACGGTTCAAGTCCTGGACCTGGGGGCTTCTTTTCTCACTTTCCTCTCTCCCTCTCTGTGTCTCTCTCTGGTCAAATTAAAATGAAGGAATGAATGAATAAATAAATAAAAATAAATCTTTAAAAAAAACAAAAAAGAATAGACTACTCTTTACAAGAGTATAAACTAATAACAAACATAAGAGCTAAAATTTAAAATTCAAAAAGAAAGAAGTAATGACCTGAGGATAGATATTGCTAGAAACCAAAATTAAACCTTCACAAAATTAAAAAGTTAAAATATGTTTAATTATCACATTAGCAAAATTTAAACTGTCAGGTGTGGAAAGAATTATGCCTTGTGAATTAGTATTGTCTTTTTAGAGTATAAGTTATTATTATCAATTCAAGCTCCAAATATTCTCGGTTTGGATTCAGAACTTCCATTTCTAGAAGATAATCCTGAACAGAGATCCAAGAATATTTGTAGTATTTTTTAAACTGCTTCCAAATGTTAACAAATGAATAATTGATACATCTGTAAAATTCAATATTCTGTGGCAGTTAAAAAGACAGATTCTGGGGCCAGGAGGTAGCATGGTGGTTAAGGTCTCTGGACTCCCACATTGTTGACTATGGTACGAGTCCAAGACCTGGTGGCTCTCTCTCTCTCTCTCTCTCCCCCCCCCCCTCTCTGGTCAAATTAACATAAATAAATAAATAAATAAATAAATAAATATTAAATTAAAAATCCATAAAAAAAAAGACTGAGATTCTAATGGAAAAATGCCAGTGAAGTGAAAGAAACAAATTGTGTAAAATATCCAAAATGTTTGATGTTAATATGTATACGAAGAGAGCATGCTGCAAACCGTTTACAGTATCAGAGTTGACAAGTATTATTTTCTGCATTAAGTATGTCTACTGTGGCTAGGTTTTTTTGAAACATTATGTGTTCATTTTCATAAAAACTAGTTAAAATAATCAGTTGAGTCCTTTATGTTCACCAGTGAAATAAGGATAGAGGACACAAGAAGTAAAAAGGAATTTCCTTAAAACAAAACAAACAAACAAAAATAGGATCATACAAAAGAATAGAAATCAATATTACATAAGACTTGAAAAGCCCAGCTGGTTCCATAGCACAGCAAGTAGGAGAGCTTGGTCCCATGTGACAGACCATAGTTCAAGTCCCAGCCATGGTGGCATGCTAGGTGTGTATGTGTGCATACCCATAATCATGATGGGAAGGAGGGATGCAGAAAAAGAATTACGGTGTGACCACACTCCATTGGGGTCTCTCTCTCTCTCTCTCTGTCTCTGGCAAGTGCATGGCACTTTTTTTTAATGTTTAAAACAAAAACAAGACTTAAAAGCACAAGGAAACTGTGATACTCTCTGCAATGAATATAACCTGAAAACTATTAGTATCCAGAATTTACAGAGCACAAATACTGATTAAAAAAAAAAGTCATTTAGAGAAGAAACTCAAGTGATCCGTAAATACAAGCCATTCCCACTAGTAATTAGGATAATGAAAATTAAAACTACAATGAGGTGCTTTTCCACACTGATACATATACAGTATTCTCACTTCCTTGGCCTTGTCAGCATTTTGAAACATTGACATTGTTTATAAAGGTGTGTAAACCCTTAAACTCAGCAGTTCTGCTTGTGGGTAAATTCCAAAAGTAAACCTCTCTTTAAATGTATATTGAAAGGTCTGTAGAAGAATGGTGCAGCCTTTTTTACAGTAGTGTAAAACTGAACACAACCTGGCTGTCTAATAACAGGAAACTGAATATAATACTGTCTTAGATTACATGTTCTCCATAGCAGATCCTAAGACTTAAATTTTAGTGAAGGCAGTTCATTTGGTAGGTTATACCAAAAAGCACCAAGTGGGGTGTGGAAAATGAAACTGGGAAGGTAAAAAAGCCAGTTCAGGGTCGGTGAGCAGGTTCTCAATGGGCAACAAGCTCAGTTCTGCTGAGATACCTGGAAAATGGAAGGAAGAAAGCGGGAATGTGTGGCCCCATTGGTGAGTTGGAGGCTGTTCTGGGGATTGTCAGCTCCCTGCCCTGTGTGTGGGCTGAACACACTCCAGCTGCTGGGGGGCCCAGGTGTCTGCAGGAAACAGCCCTAGTGTGCACGAGAACTGTGAGTGCTGATCACTTGAAGCAGTTCGATTTGTTTATGATTGTGCATGGAAGAACTCCACGTTCTTTAGGTAATAAAAGCATAAAGCCACACTTGGTTTGTTTGATGTACTTCATAGTTTTTATAAAATACAGAAGCAAGAAGAGAAATCAGAAGTTTAAATGAGGGATGATTGTTGTTTGGACCAGAGGATTAGACATAATGAGATATTGTGATTCAGGATGTATTTTTAATTTGGAGATAGCAGGATTTTCTGGTAATTTGACTTTGGTTTGGGATCCACTTTGAGTCCAAGGTGCTTTTACAGAAGAAGGGGAAAAGAAAGGGAATAAAAAGAAAAGAAACTGAAACAAATGAACCATGCCTTCAAAATTCAGCAAAGAAAGTTATTTTTAACTGATAATCTATATCTATACTCAGCCAAATGACCAATCAAGGGTGAGGGTAAAATCAGGACATTTTAAAGACTTGAGGTCAACCTCTGTGTACCCCTTCTTGGAAAGTGGAGAAAAGCTCCAGCGAAATAAAGGTGTAAACTAAAAAAGAGGATATCATGGGATCAGAAAGAGGATCCCACACAGGCTGTCTTCCAGCTAGGAATCTGGCTTAGAAAACAAACTAAAAATACTAGGTTGGGGCCAGCAGTTGGTACAGTGGTGGTTAGAGTGCTGGACTCCCACGTGACCAACCACGTTGAGGTCCCAGAGACTTGGCTTTCTTTCTCACTTTCTCTCTCTAATTCTCTCTCTGGTGAGTATATGTGCCCTATAGCAAATTTAAAATAATAAATAATTCTTTAAAAAAATACTAAGTTATCGAGGGACCAGCAGTTAGCGTAATGGCTATGTCACTGGACTCCCATGTAGTCGACCACAGCTTGAGCCCTGGACCCAGTGGCTTAAACTCAACACTGGGTGCATGTGCGTGCGTGCCCAAGATCCCTAGAGAAGAATGGAGGAGAGGGCATGGCGGCGTGGCCATCCCCCCGGGGGGTGATTTCTCACTTTCTATCTCTCTGTCTCTGTCTTTCTGGTGAGCACACGCGCCCTATAACAAAAACCTCTCCCCCCCAAAAAAAAATAATAAAAAAATAAATAAAAGTTACGGACAGATCTAGGATATTGGGAAAGAAAGCAGCACATTTAAGATAAAGCAAATATAAAATAGGAAGGCCAGTAGGTGGCATGGTAGTTAAGGGCGCAGGACTCCCACATGGCCAACCACAGTTTGAGTCCCAGCAACTTGCTATCTCTCTCTCTCTCATTCTGTACCTCTCTAGTCAAAAAATAAAGTTAAATAAAATAATTATTTAAAAAAATAAAAAAAAAAAAAAAAACTCTGAGGAAGGCAAGAGAGACAATTCCAGGAAAAAGAAAAAAATGACGAGGAAAGAAAAGCGCAGCGTGCTGTCTTCCTCCACAGTGAGCAATACGTACATAGTCAGATGATGTGAGCTAACAGCTGAAGCCCGACACAGACGGGACAGGGCACTGTTCAGTGTAGGACTTTTGGAACCATTTTATTTTGCCTAACCACTTTAATGTATTACTTTAATTAAAGTAATTGTTTCTTAATAAAAAAATTTTGCTCTAGTTTATAAGGACTAGCCTCTTGTTCATTGTTCAATCCACATAAAATCTCAGAGAAACTGATGGCAGTTTGTCTCCATCATCAGCTTCAGAACATAGAAAGGAAAACAAATTAGCCTGTGGTCACACAGAAACCCAAAGACCAATCGTCGGGAAACCGTCAGACTCTCGCATGGTGCCTGCCATGTTCATCTTTCATAAGGAATCCAGTCTCACTTTTTCCAGGTCGACTTATAGACTAGCAATATGAAGTGATAACTTGAGGCCAAAATGTGAATAAAACACCTTCCACATACTCGGGTGAGCATAGTTTGCTTCATGAGATTGACATTACATGCCATCCCTACCTCCTTAGGCACTGGCCCCAAATGTCCCCAGGAGACCTGCATCAGAGGTGGGTCCCATCCTAAGCGAGCGTCCCAGTTGATTCCGAAGGCTGCTCAGGCGTGTGAAGCACTCACGGAGAATGTCTGTGCACTCCAAGGAAGACAGGCTGAAATTGCATTTCCTGTCTCTAGGACATCTGAATGAAGCAAAACAGAAAAACAAGCAAATTACAAGTCAATATGTGTAAGACTAAAGTAAAATTACGAAGATTAGATTTACATGCTGCCAGTCTTTTAAGAACTAGAGATTCTCCAGGAACCAGCAGTTGGCATAATGGCTGTCGCTGGACTCCCATGTAGTGGACTGTGATTTGAGTCCCAGACCCTGTGGCTTAAATTCACGCTGGGCGCGTGTGCGTGCATGCCCAAGATCCCGAGAAGAGAATGGAGGAGAAGGGATTGTGGCATGGCCATCCCCCCGGGGGGTGATTTCTCGCTTTCTCTCTGTCTCTTTCTGGTGAGTGCACGTGCCCTATAGCAAAAACCTCTCCAAAAAAACTAGAGATTTTCCTTAAAATTTTTATTACAGGGGAGCCAGCAGGTGGTGTAGTGGTTAATGTGCTGGACTCCCACGTGGCTGACCACAGTTTAAGTCCAGGACCCAGTGGCTTGAGAATCACACTTGGCACGTGTGTCCATGTCCAAAATCCAGAGTGGAGAATGGAGAAGGGATTGCAGCATGACCATCCGCATGAAGGGTGATTTTTCACTTCCCTTCTTACTGTCTGCCTCTCTGGCTAGCGCATGTTCCCTATGATAAGAAATTATATATATACACACACACATAAATAATACAAATACCTGTGAATGTACTTAATATCAGTAGCTCGAAGAGATACGTAGTAAGTAAACAATATTAATAAATGCCCTTTAACAAATTTTTTTAATAGTTGGTTAACTAAAGGCTATAGAACAAATTACCTAATTCAGCCTCATGAGTTTGTGAGGCAAAGATTGGCTGGCCAGATGCTAAAGGATTCAAAAAAATTACCATTGAGCTTTCCTTACCATGCATGCCCGCCAGCTCTGCAGCTTCATGGTAAGGGAGCGCTATCACACCTTGGTGGCTGCAGTTGGAACCTGGGCCCTGACGGGGTTAAAGACACACTGGGCAAGTGTACATGTGCACCCAAATTCCAGGTCGGATGGAGTAGTAGAGGAAAGGGGATTGCAGCATGACCCTGTCCTATCGGGGCTGCAGAGAGGGGCTTTCTCCCTCTCAGTCTCTGACAAGCACACACCCCCTCTAGCAGTTAAAAAAAAAAAAAAAATTACCTTTGAAAGACTGAAACTTATGATTAAGGATGTTCCAGCTGGAAGAAGAAAAGAAATATATAATTAAATGAGCTCTGAGAATAGAATTAGAGACTCTGTCATGAAAAGATATTATTGCTCACAAAGGAGATAGAGCCTCTGACCAAGCAGAGGACAAAAGGCCTCTCATCTATGGGAAGTCGTGCTATTCCTGTGACAAAGGGGAAATGGCATTAGGAACCATTTCTAACGATCTGCTCCTGCCTCCGCTGTTCTCCAGGAGGCCTCCTCGTGTCCCAGGAAGTTTCTCTGTCAATATATCGACATTGCTATTAAACTTCTTTCTGTTTGGAACAGAAAAAGAGAACAAGTCACACTGGCATGTAGTATTTTGAATAACTGGGGGTCAATGATCAAAATAAACATGAAGGAGTGGGACCAACCGATGGTGTAGTGGTTATTTTACTAGACTCCTACATAGTCGACCGTGGTTCAAGTCCCAGACCCGGTGGCTTCAAACTCACGCCGGGCACGTGTGCGTGCGTGCCCAAGATCCTAGAAGAGAATGGAGAAGAAGGGATTGTGGCATGGTCATCTCCTTTGGGGGGTGATTTCTCGCTTTCTATCTCTCTCTCTGTCTCTCTTCTGAGAGCACAAGCCCTATAGTGAAAATCGCTCTTACCAGAAAAACAAAGTAAATATGAAGGTGCCGACAGGTAGTATGATTGTTAAGTTTCTTGACTTCCACAGAACTGACCACAGTTTGAGTCCTGGACCTGGCAGCTTTCTTATCTCGCTCTCTCTCTCTCAAGTTGAATAATAATAATAAATAAATGTAAGTAAATAGATATATTTTCAAAAAGGTTCCACGGGACCAGTAGTTGGCATAATAGCTATGTCACTGAACTCCCATGATGTCAACCATGGTTCAAGTCCTGGACCTGATGACTTAAACTCACGTCAGGCACATGTGCATGCATTTCCAAGATACTGAGAGGAGAATGGAAGAGAAGGGATTGCAGTGTGGCCATCCTCTCTGGAGGCTGATTTCTCGCTTTCTGTCTCTCTGTCTTTCTGGCGAGCGCATGAGCCCTATAGCAAAAAAAACCTCTCCAGGGACCTGGAGTTAGTGCAATGGCTATGTCACTGGACTCCCATGTAGTCAACCGTGGTTCAAGCCCCGGACCCGGCGGCTTAGACTCACGCTGGGCGCGTGTGCGTGCATGCCCAAGATCTCAAGAGGACAATGGAGGAGACGGGATTGCGGCGTGGCCATCCCCCCTGGGGGAGGGGTCGATTTCTCGCTTTCTATTTCTCTGTCTCTCTCTGTCTCTTTGGCGAGTGCACGCACCCTATGGCAAAAACCTCTCCAAAAAAAGAAAGAAAAAAAAAAAAAAACTTTCCAAAAATAGTCTCCAACTGGGGCCAGCAGAAGGCATATGGTTATCCCACATGGCCGAATGAGTCCGAGTCCTAGACCTGGCAGTTTACTTTTCTCCCTTTCTCTGTCTTGCTCTGGTGAGCACAAAAAATAATAATAATAAAATTAATTTTTCTTTTTTTTGGAGAGATTTTTGCTACAGGGCGCGTGCGCTCGCCAGACAGAGACATAAAGACAGAAAGCGAGAAATCACCCCCCAGGGGGATGGCCACGCCGCAACCCCTTCTCCTCCATTCTCCTCTCGGGATCTTGGGCACACACGCACACACGCCCGGCGTGAGTTTTAAGCCACCGGGTCCAGGACGCAAACCACGGTCAACTACGTGGGAGTCCAGCGACATAGCCATTACTCTAACTGCTGGTTCCCAAAATTAATTTTTTTTTAGAAAAAAGGTAAATAGGAAATCTAAATTAGAAGACACATTTTAGGTGAACTCTGTGTCTTTGCCCCTGAGCCATAGACACAGACCAACCCTGAAAGAATAAAAACTTACTCCGCACGATGGAGAAAACGTGATGCTAAAAACAAACAAACAAACAACAACTATTGGAACAAGAAAAGGTTTTCTACAGCACCCAGGAGCCTGAATCATTTGGGAAAGAGATCCTGAAGACACTGCTCCTTTTCTGACTCTGATTTTGAACCTTTGAGAGGGCCAAAGACTGTTCTGGAACAAGGGGTTAGGAGACTTCCAGCTGCCCAGCATTGCCTGCAGGGTGGTTTCTCACTGCCAGCCCTCTTTACCCTTACTTTTTAAGAGAGATTTTTGCTGTAGGGAGGGTGTGCTCGCTGGAGACATAGAGAGAGACAGAAAGCGAGAAATCACCCCCCCCAGGGAGGGGTTGGTCATGCAGCAATCCCTTCTCTTCCATTCTCTTGAGATTTGGGGCATGCATACACATGCACTGGCGTGAGTTTTAAGCCACCAGGTCCTGGAATCGAACCATGGTCAACTGTGTGGGAGTCCAGCACCATAACCGTTACTCCATCTGCTGGGCCCCCTCTTTACTCTTGATAGGTGCATTAGCAAAACCACTAGAGATACACCCCCACCCCAGCATTTTATTAGGAACTATTTTAGGCACACAGAAGAGTGAATCATACAGTAAGCACACAGTTAAGCCCCTAGATTCTATTCTAATACTTGGCTACCTCTGCTTTTCATGTAGCCAACCGCCCACCTGTATCCATCTCCATTCAGATGCATTTTGAAGCTAGTTTGTAGATGTCAGTACACTTTTGCCAAATCCTTCAGCTTGCATATTGAGGATAAACTCCATATACTGAGCCCTCCTCCCCCTCTCTCTTCACCCCGTTCCTCTGAGACCCGGCTTCTGGCCCAGCTGGACCTAGAGAGCCCCTCATGGCCAGTCCCTTGTCTCGTGAACTAGCCTGTGGCCCGGGCTGTTCTGAAGTAAACCACACGCCTTTCCTGCAGTACGCATGAGTCTAGCCCTGAACCCAGACACTGCCCCAGACATACCCAGATTCTATTGATCGACAAGCTGATTTGGTATTGAAACCCCTAAACAATGTATGTCTTCCCTTGATTTGTGCATCATTTGTTCTTGGTGTGTAAAACCTGAGCCTGTGTTCACTGACTGCACGGATCACTCTCCACCCGGCTGTCAGTGGAGCTTCCCTAGAAAGTAAACTCATGTCTTTCTCTGATGGACCTCCGGGCTTGTTCTTTGGAATTAATGAACATCTTGGGCAGGAACCCCCAGATTTGGGACCGCCTAAATGCATATCATTAAGTAGAGCTCAGTGTTTACTTGTTTACTTGTTTTATGAAGTTTACATGATGAAATGCAAATCTGAAGTTAGCATGCTACTGGTTTTGACAAAAGCAGAGACCACTATAATTCAAAGCTCTCCAGTCAATGCCCACCCCAAGCCCCAGAGACAACCACTATTCTGTTTTTTTCTTATTATAAATTAGTTGTCTGTTCCTGAACTTCAGATACCTAGAATCACAGGATGGACTCTTGTGGTCTGGTTTATTCCACTCAGCGTAATTTGAGTTTCATGTAGTGTTGTATGTATCAAAGGTTTATTCCTTTTTATTAATAATTATTTTCTTTTTTTTTTTTTTTCTTTTTTTGGAGAGGTTTTTGCTATAGGGCGCTTGCGCTCGCCAGACAGACAGAGAGAGACAGAGAGATAGAAAGCAGGAAATCACCCCCCAGGGGGGATGGCCACGCCGCAATCCCTTCTCCTCCATTCTCCTCTCGGGATCTTGGGCACGCACGCACACGCGCCCGGCGTGAGTTTAAGCCGCCGGGTCCGGGACTCAAACCGCGGTCGACTACGTGGGAGTCCAGCAACATAGCCATTACGCTAACTGCTGGTCCCAATAATTATTTTCTTTAAATTTACTCATCATTACTTCTTTAATTTGATCAGAGAGAGAGAAAGTGAAAAGCAAGCTGCCAGATCCAGGACTTGAACCACGGTCGGCCATGTGGGAGTCCAGTGCCTTAACCACTATGCCATGTGCCAACCCCAGTTTATTCCTTTTTATTACGGAGAGGTATCACAAGACAAGGTGAGGCACATTATTTAAAGAGTTTATTGGAGCAAAGAGTAATTCATGAATAAGGCAGCACCAAGCCAGAAGTGGTTCATGGGTTACACAAGGTTTATAGAGAGCGAACTTGAAAACAAGGCGAAGAAAAGAATTTCTTGGTTACAATTGGTAGTTGCTTTGTTTGGCCTATCCCCTTTAGAAAGTCCCTAGTTATAGAAGGGGTGTGGGGCTGAAGTTCCAACACTTGATTAATACGTCATGTTTTTTCTTCAGTTCCACCTGATTTTCAGCACCAGCTGTATTCATGTCAGGATTCATCATCTTGGGTAACAAACTTCTGGCCCTTTGGTACAAAATTCTTGACAAATGATCTTCCATTAGGGACAGCAGAGGTAGCAGGATGGCCCTACCTATAGTCCTGAATTACTGCTTCATCTTACTGCTGTCTATCAAGGCAGAATGTTTGCAGCTGCAACTACTAGAAAATGCAGTTTATGTCAATATATCAATCTGAGACAAATCAGGATTTTGCTTGCTCTGTAATTCTCTTGATTTTCCCTTTGGCTACTACTGTTGAAGAGATCAAGCCCATGTCCACAGTAGGAAGAAAAAAAAAAGGAAGAAAATAGCAAGCATCCATTTGCCTTTTGTCCGGAAAAGAAAACTTGCTTCAGCCTTCCTTGCCCCAGCAGACTCTCCACTGCCATTTCAGTGGCAGAGCTGGGGCACGTGGCCACTCCTGGTTGCGAGACAGGCTAAGGACATGGAACACAAGACTGTTGTGACCTGACTCAGGCCAGCAGTTCTCAACCCTGGCTACGCATTCGAATCACTGGAGGTTCCTTTAACGTTAGGCCCACCCCCAGAGAGCCTAATACACATCAGAATTTAGCACTGACTTCAATCCGGGGCTTGAAACCAACCTCGATCCATCATCTAGGGCTGCCACATTGCCCAACCCCAACAATATCATGAGTCTCTTGGCAAGGAAAAAGGAGGACAGATACAAGAATATAATTACTAGTGCTTTCTATATCTACCCTGACAGACTGCCAGCTTTTTTAGAGCAGAACCCACATCTTATTTACCTGTCTCCCCTCAAGATGTGTAGCACCTCAAAAATGTTGGCAATTACATAGAGATTGATATATTGATATGTAGTATGGGTTGTACAGAATCTTGTATGTCATCTTTGAAAATTGTAACCTGCTTAATAATGGTTCTTTAGAGAATGAGCTTTAAGTTTTGTTTTGTTTTAATAGAGGTTTTTGCTATAGGGCACATGCACTCCCCAGAGAGACAGAGAAAGACAGAGAGACAGAAAGTGAGAAATCACCCCGCAGGGGCGATGGCCACACCACAATCCCTTCTCCTCCATTGTCCTCTCAAGATTTTGGACATACATGCACACACACCCAGATGAGTTTTAAGCTACCGGGTCTGGGACTCGAACCGTGGTAAGCTACACGGGAGCCCAGCGATGTAACCATTATACCATATGCTGGTCCCAGAGCTTCAAGATTTTTTTTTTTTGGAGAGATTTTTTTTTTTTTTTTTTTTTGCCATAGGGCACGTGTGCTCACCAGACAGAGAGAGACAGAGACAGAAAGCCAGAAATCACCCCCTAGGGGGGATGGCCATGCTGCAATCCCTTCTCCTCCAATCTCCTCTCAGGATCTTGGGCACCGACGCACACGCGCCCAGCGTGAGTTTTAAGCCGCCGGGTCTGGGACTTGAACCACGGTCGACTACATGGGAGTCCAGCAACATAGCCATTACGCTAACTGCTGGTCCCAGAGCTTCAAGTTTTAAACAATGAATTTATAAATTAACTATGTGCCAAGAAGATTATGAGCAGGAAACAACTGGTAATCAGCTCTTTTAAGGAAACATTCATGTGTTGGTTTTATTCTAGGAAAACTGAGAATAAGACCATGCGAACGCCTCTCATTTGCTGTGTACCTGGTGCTAGTGTGCCCTCAAAAACTTTAGCTACTCTTGGGGCCAGCAGGTGGCATGGTGCTTAAGGGTACTAGACTCCCACATAGTCAACTATGGTTCAATTCTTGTACATAGTGGCTTGCTCTCTCTCTGGTCAAATTAAAATAAATAAATAAATAAATAAATAAAGTTAAACAAAGTCTTAAAAAATAATAAAAAAACTCTAGCTACTCTGGTACATAAATACAATTGTATTGGTTAGAATTTCTCATAGAAACAGAACTAATCGGGCCTACAGCTTATGAGTCTTATTTTTTAAGATGGGCTTATTCCATTGTGAGGACAGACAAGTCTGAAGTCTGTAGGACGAGCCAGCAGGCTGGAAACACAGGGGGACTGCATGTTGCTGTCTCAGTGCAGAATTTCTTCTCCAGGTAGAAAATGTCAGGTTTTTCATGTAAGGCTTCAATTGATCGGAGTAGGCCCGCCTTCATTGTGGAGTCCTTATAAAAGATCTTAGATACTAAGGTCAATTGGTTATAGACGTTGGCAATATCTCTGAAATACCTTCCTAGCTATACCTAGGTTAGTGTTGGATGAAGTCACTGAGTGCTATAGCCTGACTTGCCAGAGAAAACGAACAATTACAGGGATCCAAGTCATTGCAAATATGTTGTGCTGGACCCATCCTTGAAGTTTCTCTGTGTTCACATCAACAAAGCTTCATGGGAAATCGAACGCCGTTAAGGACTAGTCATGTCTGCTGATCTGTCAGGACCTCCAGGGCACTGCAGCTCAGTCTAGGCAGAAGGGCAGCCACACTCCAGAGTTTTTGTTTGAATCTTAATTGTCACCACCTCCATAGTTCAGTGATTTTTCAAGCTTTGGTCAAAAATGAAAAGTAAACTTTGTTTTAGGTTTTGGCCATAGGTCGCCTGTAGTTACTAGAGGGAGACGGAGAGAAGTGAGAAATCACCCCTCAAGGGGGATGGCCAGGCTGCAGTCCATTCTCCTCTCAGAATTTTGGGCATGCACATAGACGCACCCACCGTGATTTTCAAGCCATTGGGGCCAGAACTCTAGCCACGCAGTTGGCCATGTGGGATCTAGCTCCTGATGACAATACCACCTGCTTGCCCAATTTTTTTTTAAGATTGCTGCCCCTGTTCCTGTGAAACTCTTGCTCAAATAAGTCATCTCGTTCTTTTTTCAGTGCTTCCAGGTATTTGGAACGTTAGAAAGTTTCCCGCATGGTGGACCAGTGGGTGGCGTGCTGGTTAAGGTGTTGGACGCTCCCACATGGCTGACCACAGTTCAAGTCCTGGACCTGGTGGCTTGCTTTCTCACCTTCTCTGTGTGTGTGTGTGTGTGTGTGTGTGTGTGTGTGTGTGTCTCTGGTCAAATTTTAAAAATTAATGAATGGGGAACCAGCAGTTAGCATAATGGCTATGTCACTGGACTCCCACGTAGTCGACCGCGGTTCGTGTCCCGGACCCAGTGGCTTAAAACTCACGCCGGGCGCGTGTGCGTGCGTGCCCAAGATCCCGAGAGGAGAATGGAGGAGAGGGGATTGTGGCGTGACCATCCCCCCTGGGGGGTGATTTCTCGCTTTCTGTCTCTATGTCTCTCTCTGTCTGTCTGGCGAGCGCACGCGCCCTATAGCGAAAATCTCTCTCTCAAAAAAAAAAATTAATGAATGAACAAATAAAGCAAAATAAACAATTTTAAAATAAAAATAAAAAGTTTCCCGCATGGTTAACCAGTTTGAGACCTGCACCCAGTGCCTTAAAACGCATGCTAGGCATTTTTTTGATTTATTAAAGTTAAAGCTGCTTTTCTTGAAGAAAAAAAAAACTCATGCTAGGTGCATGTGTGCCTAAGATGGGGGGGGGGGGGAAGGATGGAGGAGAAAGGGTTTCAGTGTGGCCATCCCTCCTGGGGGGTGATTTCTCACTTTCCCTGTCTCTGTCTTGCCCTCTCTCCGGTGAGCGCACCTTCCCTAAGGCAAAAACCTCTTTAAAGAAAGAAAAAGTATTCCTCTGAAAAAAATAAATTCTGAAAATATTCAGGCAGCTAGCCTTCAGCAATGCAAACTTTAAACAATAATATACATTAAATATAGTTCATCAAAATCTGTTTCTTCTCATAGCCTGTGGCTCCTAAGTGATTTCTGGGAAACGTTGATTATAAGATAAGCTCTTTTCAGCCGGTTTCAAAAGGCGACCCCTCGGGTAGGTAACCGCCAAGTAGAGGCATCTTTTCAGAGAAGCGAGGGGGCGAGCACACCCCTCTGACCGGCCATTGTTGCTGGGGCAGCACGAAAAGCTGTGCTGTGCCAGGAGCCTTGGAGAGCCTGCTGCCCCCACAGGCAGGTGTGTGGGGAGGGATCGGGCAGCGTTGGCGTTTTGTGTTTTAAGTTTTCAACACAAAGGCGAGAGCCAGGGAGAGGGCAGAAAAACAGCCAGGCTTCAACACGAGCCAGCCCTCAGATTTGTCCTTGAGTCACTCTGTTAAGTGGAACTGGGTAATTGTCTCGGTGGAGACCTGAAGAAACAGCTCATGGAAAAGAACGATTTGTACCTGGAATATATTCATTAGCTTGTGTGTCAAAAGGCTACACGTGGATAGAAACTGTTATCTTGGCATTCTCTGCTCTGGCAGGCTTGAGGCACAGGTGCCCACATGCTCCTGTGGCCACCTGTGTCCCCCTCCAGCAAGCGGGGACAACAGGTGGAGGTGGTGGGAGGGGCGGTCAAAGCTCCCAGGGATTTGGGCCGGAAGAGAACAGAGAACGCAGATACTTTGTACAAACAAGCACTTCATTAAGGACCTATTTTTGGATTCTTAGGACCCTCCTACTGGTCTAGCTTCAATTCAGAGGGGATTTGGTTCGCCTCACTGACTGTTTCCTCCTACTCATATGCACAATTACAGCGTGCTTCATTGTCATTAAAGTACATTAAATATGCACCACTTTTTGCATGGTCCTCTGCTGAAATGTCACAAAGACATTCTCCCCTGCCCTGAAGGAGTGGAAAGAGTAATGGGGCTCGAAGGAAGAGAGCCTGGGTTTCAACCCAGGTCCACCTTGGCGTGGCCACTAGAGTTTATAATAGAACAAGCTCTAGAATCACCTTGTGTGATTGGGGGGCAGGGCAGGATGTGGACTGTGAAGACACACACAGACTGAAAGCTGACCGTGAAGGCCGCGGGGAGCCAGGGGTCTGCTGGGAGTCAGAGTAGTGTATGCCCTGCTTTTCCCTAGTGCCCCTGCTTACTCAAGCCTGCAGTCCACCAGAGGCTTTTGTCTGGGATCCCATTACCAACTCCTCATTTTTCCTGTTTCTTAATCCATATTCTCAAGTGATAGCATGATTGATATGATTGTTTCAGCTCATCTTAAAAAAAATAGTGGGGGCCAGCAGGTGGCATGGTGGTAAGGATGCTAGACTCCCACATAGCTGACCACAGTTCAAGCCCCAGACCTGGTGGTTTGCTTTCTCTCTCTCTCACTTGCTCTGTCCCTCTCTAGTCAAGTAGAAAGAAAGAGGGAGAGAGAAGAGAGAAAGAAAGAAGAAAGGAGAAGAAAGAAGAGAGAGAGAGAGAGAAAGTTAAAATAATTCTTTTTAAAAAATAGTTTATTTCTGCCATGAGTGAGAGAGATAGAAGACCCTTCCACCAGGGTCTTCACACCATGATCCACCCCCACCTCCAGCCAGCTCTGGCTCATGGGCATGCAGGTGCCCAGCCTGATCAGGAAAGTCTGCAGACATGCACCTACCACCTTCCCATGTGGATCAGCCTCACAGAACATCATGTCTCTCCACTGTGCCACCATCCAAAGCCCCCCTAGCTCGGCCTATTAAATCAGGCCTTCTAATAGCACAGAGAGGATTGGTTGCTTATGGGATAAGGGCTCTTCCCTGGTGAGTCCATGGTCTGGCCCAGAGAAGCTGTGAGCATGCTTCCCTCTGCAGATGAGATGTGAGTGGGCAGGGCTTGTGAGGCTTGGCCTCCGAAACACTTGGACAAGTTGCTTAACCTTTCCCAGACTATACTTTAGCCTATTTTCTGTCCCTCCAACAGAAAGAGTGGGTAATTAATAAACAATGTAAGTTCATTTTGTTGGGAAGCCCAAGAGCACAACGCTGGCATCTGGTGAGGGCCTTTGTGCAGTATCATTCCATGGCAGAAAGCAGAGGGTCAATGAAGCATGAGACGAGAGACCAAACTTAGCCTTGTATTAGGGGCTCACTCCCACAGCAATGGCACTAACCCATTCGTGAGGACACAGCCCAACTCTCAACGCTATTGCATAGGGGATTAAGTTTCCAGCACATGAATTTGGGGGGACATATTCAAATCATAGCACCCCAGGGCCAGCAGGCGGCATGGTGGTTAAGGAGCTGAACTCACATGTGGCGTACTACAGTTTGAGTCCCAGACCTGGCGGTTTGCTTTTCCTTCTCTCTCTCTGTCTCTGATGAGCACAGGTGCCCTTTAGCAAATTTAAAAAATAATAAGTAAAATTAAATAAATAATTCTTGAGACCAGCAGATGGTATAGTAGTTACATCACTGGACTTCCACACAGCCTACTGCAGTTCGAGTCCTGAACCAGGTAGCTGGAAAGTCACAGTGGACATGTGTGCATGCATGCCCAAGATCCCAGGAGGAGATGGAGGTGAAGGGATTGCACCCCCTGTGGGTGATTTCTCACTTTTCCTCTCACTGTGACTCTCTCTGAGGGGTGTACGTACCCTAAGGCAAAACCCTCTCAAAGAAAAAAATTAAATACATAATCCTTTTTTTTTAAAGTTCTCGATTTACTTCTTTTTTTTAGAATTATTTTAACTTTCTCCCTCCCTCCCTTCCCTCCCTCCCTCTCTCTCTCTCTCTCTCTCTCTCTCTCTTTCTCTCTCTCTCTCTCTCTCTCTCTCTCTCTCTCTCTCTTTCTTTCTTTCTTTCTTTCAATTTGACCAGAGAGAAAGTGAGAGAGAGAGGGAAAGTGAGAAAACAAGCCACCAGGTCCAGGACTCAAACCGTACTCCACCATGTGGGAGTCCAGCGCCCTTAACCACCTTGCCACCTGCAATTAAATACATAATTCTTTTAAAAAAAATCATGGCAGCCCATTTTCTCACTGCATTATGATGTCGCACCTGCCGCAGCCCACGCAGTTATCGCTCATGCACACAAAAAGCATTGTTACGGGGCTGGCCCCTTGGTGGTGGTAATGCATTCCGCCAGAGAAACTGGCTCCCACGTGGCAACCTCAGTTCAAACCCCCAGCCTAGTCAGCCTGAAACTTGCCGAGCATGCACACACACGAGTGCCCAAAATCCAGCGGGCTAGAGGAAGGGGATCAGGGCTGACCAGATCCTAAGGAGGACTCACCTGTCTCTCTCTTCCTCACTCATTCTCATATGCACATGCATGCACCTTTTCCTAGAGAGAAAACTGCCATGTTTATGGACGGAAAGCTTGTGCCCCGTTCATATGTTGAAAGCCCAGCCCCGCAGTGTGATAGTATTTAGATAGAGGACCTTAAGGAGGTGGTGCCATTTAGAAGAAGTCAGGATGAGATGGGTGACCTTATAAGAAGAGGAGACTGGAACCTGGTCTCTCTCCACCTCCAAGGAAGCAGCAAGAAGACAGCCAGCCATCAGCAAACCAGGAAGAGTATGTGCCAGGTACATGCGTGCCCACGACCCTGGCTGAGGCTAGGGTTGGTCACAGTGTGTAGATCCTGTTGGCGGTGCCTGTCTCTCTCTCTTTCCCTCTCTCTCTCCCTCTTTCTCTCTCAGAAGAAATAAACTTTTGGAAAAAGTAGATCCTTCCTCAGGGAAGCCTTGGATGAAATCAGAGCCTGCTGGACACCTTGTGCAGTCTTGTGAGACCCTAAGAACAAAGCCTAGCTAAGCCAAGCCAGGGTTTTGACCCATAGAAACTGTGAGATGATAAACGTGTTGTTTCAAGCTGCTAAGTTTGTGCAGCAAGAGGAAACTAATACAAGATGTGATGGTTAATTTTATATGTCAAGTCAGATGGGCCATGGAGGTGTTCAGATATTTGGTTAAACATTATTGTAGGTGTTTCAGGGAGAGTGTTTTTAGATGAGATTAGCATTTAAATCAGTAGACTGAATAAAGCAAATTGTCCTCCTAATATGAGTGGGCCTCACCCTATCTGTGAAGATAGAACAGAAAGGCTAACTCTTCCTTAATAAGAGAATTCTTCCTGCCAGATTGCTTTTGAACTGAGACATCAGCTTTATCTGCCATTAAGATCCAAATGGAAGGACAAGCAGGTGGCACAGTGGTTAAGGTACTGGACTCCCACGTGGTCAATTGCGGTTCAAGTCCTGGACCTGGTGGCTTGAAACTCACATTGGGTGTGTGTGCATGCATGCCCCAAATCCCAAGAGAATGGAGGAGAAGGGATTGTGGCATGGCCATCTTCCCTGGTGATTATGGCATGGCCATATTCCCTGGTGGGTGATTTCTCACTTTCTGTCTCTCTGTCTCTCTCTGTCTCTCCAGTGAGCAAACACACCCTATAACAAAAAATCTCTCTCAAAAAAAATATTCAGATGGAAACATCAGCTCTTTCTGAGTCTCAAGCATGCTGGCCTTTGGACAGAACTACACCATCGCTCTCCTGGCTCTGAAGCCTTTAGACTCAGTCTGGAACTAAACCATGGGCTCTCTTGGTTCCTCAGTTTGTCAGGTCACCTTGCAGGTCTGAGGACCTGCCAGACTCCATAACTACATGGTCAACCACCCAATCCTATTGGTCTGTTCCTCTGGAGAACCCTGGCTAATACTCAAGGATATACAGATGACATTACAATATTCTTCAGACTTTTCTACATGTTTAAAAATATTCAAAATAAAAATGGGAGGAAATGATCTGAAGTCAACAAGTGTCAGGAGACAGTTCAAAAAAGGATCCTGAAAGATTCAACAGACATCCTCTCCCTCCCTCATTCTCCCTTCCCTTCCTCTTCCACGAAATCTACTTCATTTAACATGGGATTTTAAACACACAATAGATACTGTAGTTAAACATAAATAATAAATCTACCCTCTTTTTGTGCAGATTTATGCTCTATAAACATTACATTGATAAAGTTTGGCCTTAACCTTTGTTCTGCAAATGTTTCAGAATTTTTTTCCTACTGACACAGTAGAAGATAAATGTCAGTCTAAATGCAGGCTTTTCTATAAAGCCAGCAGCTTCACAGATGGCCTCTAATTCCATGTCATAAAACACAGGACATTTTTTTGGTTGAAAATAATTTCAAAAAGCTCTTCTTTAGTTCTCAGCAGAACATAATGCTACTCTTGACACTGCATGAGGTCAGTTCAATTAACTCAGACTCCGTCCTCCAGCGTTCTCAACCAAACTGGTAAAATGATATCGAAGCAAAGGTTTAGCTGGTTTCAATACAACCACATTTTCCAGAAACCTCCTCCATAATTATACATGGCCAAGTAGCTGTTTTGCTCCAGGTTGCTTTTTCTTATGTGACTGGCTAAATAATCCTATGCAGAAAGAGCGCAAGTTTAGCCAGAGGCAAACAATGAAGAAAGGCCTCAGATTCATTTTCAGGAAAGCATCCCTTAAGGGAACTTAAAACCATTGACATTATATTTTTATGCCTGTCACAAAGTAGACCCACGGTTCTCCACTTTAGCAGTGCATAAGTGGAGCTTAAAAAATGACTGGTGCCCTACCCTACTTCTTATCCCCATTCCCAAAGACTCTAATTTCAGTCTGGGGTAGAGCCCAGGTATTAGACTTTTAAAGTTTCCCTGGATTTTTTTTTTTTTTTTAAGAGGATTTTTGCTACAGGGTGCATGCACTCGCCAGACAGACAGAGACAGAGAGAGAGAAAGCGAGAAATCACCCCCCAAGGGGGAAGGCCTTGTTGCAATCCCTTCTCCTCCATTCTCCTCTCGGGATCTTGGGCACGTGCGCACACGCGCCCGGCGTGAGTTTCAAGCCACCGGTCCCGGATGCGAACCATGGTCGACTACATGGGAGTCCAGCGACATAGCCATTACGCTAACTGCTGGTCCCTAAGTTTCCCTGGATTTTAACATCCAACAAAAGTTTAAGAATTATTGTAGGGAGTCAGACAGTGGGACAGTGGTAACACAACACTCTGTGGGGCTGATCCACGTGGGAAGGGTCAAGGTTCGTGTCTGGAGACCTCCCTGAACACATCCACATGCCCATGATCCAAGGCTTGCTGAAGCTGGGAGTGGATCTTGGTGTTGCCAAGAGAGGGATGCCTCTCTCTCTCTCTCTCTCTCTCTCTCTCTCTCTCTCTCTCTCTCTCATGCACACACTCATGGAAGAAATAAACTTAAGAAAAAAGAATTCATATAGTAGTAGCTCAGTGTATATTATTTGAGTGGATAAATGAACTTTTTACCTCTTCTTAGATGACATTTAGGCTAATGTGAATCACTTAGTATGAATCAGCCTTGAAAGTACAAAATGATGGTGCTCTATGATCTGGGCAGTTCACACTATTCCAAAATACATATACTTATTAGGAAAAAGAGAGGGCCAAAGATAGAGGACAGTCTCATTGTGTCAGGTTATCAATAAACATGGGTGTGGAGTGTGAAAAGACCCAAGGACATCAGAACTGCCTCTGTTTATCTCAAGGGTACACACCCAAGGCAGAATCACGGTCAGGTACAACGGAGAAAAGAAAGCTAGATTCTGCCATAGTGTAACATTTTCCTAAAACTCATTCTTTTCTGGGGATAGATTTGGTGCTTTGGAATTGTGAATACCTGGAAACTATACTAATTTTTACACATTGACTTTCTTCCTTTTTTCTTTCTTTTCAGATTTTTGTCACAGATGCCAGTGGTAAAGTTTAAAAGGGTTGGTGCTTTGGAATTGTGAATACCTGGAAACTATACTAATTTACACACTTTCTTCCTTTTTTCTTTCTCAGACCAGGGCACTGAGAGAAACAGAGTAAGAGGAAGTAAGAAATCACCCCATCAGGTGAGATGACCACACCAGAGTCCCACTCCAGTCTCCTCTTGGGATTTTGGGCATACACGCACATGTGCCTAGTGTGAGTTTTAAGCCACTAGATCTGGGACTCGAACAGCAGTTAACTACATTGGAGTCCAGCAACTTAACCATTACACCATCTGCTGGTCCTGATACTGATTTTTAAAAAGACTATTCAGGGGGCCAGCAGGTGGTGTAGTGGTTAAGGCACTGAGCTCCCACATGACCAAACACAGTTTGGGTCCCAGACCCAGAAACTTGAGACTCATGCCAGGTGTGTGTGCATGTGTGCCCAAAATCCTGAGCAGAGAAGGAGGAGAAGGGATTGCAGCATGGCCATTCCCCCTGCGGGGTGTTTTCTCACTTTCTCTCTTGCTGTCTCTTTAGTGAGCACAAGTACACTACAGGAAAAACTCTAAAAACAAAGATCAAAAAAATTTCAGGAACCAAGAAAGAGTTCTTGGAAATTAAAAAGTATGATGTTAGTGATTTAAAAAGATGTAATTTATGAGTATGAAAAATAAATTTGGCCAAAAGTTGAACAAAAAGACAATGCAATGGATGATAGGGAAGACCGTGTGTGTGTGTGTGTGTGTGTGTGTGTGTGTGTGTGTGTATAAAATAAATTCAAGAGGATTAACATACTAAAAGTAGAAGACCCAGAAGAATAAAATAGAGTAAATGGAAGCAAAAAATTGTTTAAAAAAATAAAAATAAAAGGGATGGTGTGATGATTAAGGCGCTGGAATTCCCACATGGCCAACCGCAGTTCGAGTCCCAGACCTGGCTTGCTTTCTCACTCTCCCTCTCTCTCTCTCTTTCTCTGGCAAAACTCATGTGAAAAAATAATAAATAAATGAATAAATAATTCTTTTAAAAATACAAAAAAAGTCTAGAATTGAAAGACAAAACTGTTCATAGTAAAAGCTCTTACTAAAAGCACAAAAGACATATATTATCTCTCAAGATAAACTCTTAATATCATAGGACATGAAAGATAATAAAAATAAAAATGTATCTGTGAAGATGAATCTTGCCCAGACCAATCAAAGCCTTGGAGCAGGGCAGGGGTGTAGCTACTGCAATGTCCTGTGAGGCTCAGCCACATGGGAAGTTTCTAGGTTTATGTCTGGAGACCTCCCTGAACCCACTGGGTACACTCATGACCATGATCTGAGGCTGGCTAAGGCTGGGGGCAAACTGCTGTATAGAGATCCTACTGAGGGTACCTATCTCTCTATCTCTGTCTCTGTTCTTCTTATTCATGGAAGAAATAAATATATAAACTTTACTAAGATTAAAAGCTAAAAATGGGCCAACCGATAGCATGGTGGTTAGAGTGGCTAGATCCTACAAGGCTGACTAGTTTGAGTTCCAGACTCATGGCTTCCGAAATACACTGGGCATGTGTGCATGTATGCCCAAATTCTTGAGAAGAGAATGGAGGAGAAGGGATTGTAGCATGGCCATTTCCCCCAGGATGAAGGGGTGCTTTCTCATTTCTCTCTCTCTCTCTCTCTCTCTCTCTCCCTCCCTCCCCCCCCTCTCTCCCTCCCTCTCTCTCTCTCTCACTTTCTCTTTCTCTACTTTCTCTTTCTCTCTTCCTCTGTCTCTTTCTCTCTTTCTCTGTCTCTGGCAACTACATGTGCTCTATAGCAAAAAAATATAGATAGATAGAACTTAAAAGAGCTTAATATTTTAAGGAATTATAGAGTCATTTTTGTCATAAATGTGGGAAGTAGATTCTCTGTCTTGGGGCTGGCAGGTGGCGTGGTGGTTAAGGGTGTTGGATTCCCACATGATTGACCATGGTTCAAGTCCTGGACCTGGTGGCTTGCTATCTCACTTCCCTCCCCCTCTCTCTTTCTCTCTTGATCTCTTCCTCTGTCCCTCTCTAGTCAAATAGAAATTAAAAAGTAAAAGTTAAATGGAATAATTATTTTAAAAAAAAATTATCTGTCTTACATTGGCCTAGAAGACAAAGCAAGTGACTAAAGAAACGTCCTCCTTGATTTTTCTGCCTAGTGGATGGTAAAGGCCAACTATCTCAGTTCACTTTCTGTTGTTGCAACAGAACACTTAATACTGTGTAATTTATAAAGAACAAAAATTTGTTTCTCACAGTCTTAGTGACAAGAAGCCCAAAGTCATGACACCACCAACATTTTTGTCTGAGAAGGCTCTTTCTGTGTCCTCACTTGGCAAAAGGCAGAGGGCAAACTCACTGAACACTAACGGGAAATTCTCTTTCTTAAGAAAATTCTTTTTAAATTTACTTTAGGGCTGGCCCCAGGCCCTGTGGTTAGGGTAGCTGGGTTTCCATGTAGTTTGAATCCCAGACCTGGCAACTTGAAAAACATGCTGACCACATGTGCATACATGCCCCCAAACCTGACAGGATAGAGGAATGGAAGAGGTTGTGCTGTGATCACATCCCATTGAGGAATGCTTCTCCCACCTCTTGTCTGTCTTCTGTCTCTCTCTGGCAAATATGAACGTGCTATGCCAAAAAAAATTTTTGTAAATAAAAAATTTAAGTTTTGTTATTTATCTTCTCCATGAGTGAGAGAGACAAAGAGGCAGCACCCCAGACAGTCTTGATGTCACAATCCACCTGTAGCTTCAGCCTCACACAGTGTCTCATCTTACCACTGAGCCACGTCAGACCCCCAGGAAGCCTCTTATAGGTACCTTAATTCCATTAATGAGGAAGAAGTCTTCATGGCTTAATTGCCTCTTAAATGCCTCACCTTTTAATTGCCTCTTAAATGCCTCACATTGGCAACACCTGAATTTTGGAGGGGACATATTTAAACCATAGCACCAATGATCTGCATATAATCCTGGATCCTACACAGGAATGTCTCAAGAAAACTTCCTTGTTTGTTTGTTTTTTAAAAGAATTATTTATTTAACTTTATTTATTTATTTAAATTTGACCTGAGAGGGACAGAGCAAGAGAGAGAGAGACAGAGAGAGAGAGATGAAAAGCAAGAAAACAAGCCTCCAGGTCTGGGACTCGAACTGTGGTCGACCATGTAGGAGTCCAACGCCCCTAACCACCACACCACCTGCCGGCCGCTCAACACAATTTCCTAAAGCTCCCAAATTCCTATGATAAAGGAATGAATACAAAATTCTATGAATGCTATAATTGCATAAAACATAAGCCTATGTTGGGGCCAGCTAGTAGCACAGTGCTAACATAACATTCTGCAATACTGGACCCACATGGGAAAGTCCCAGGTTCACATCCTGAGGCCTCCCTGTACACTGGGTATATGTGTGCCCATGGTGAACTGGAGGTGGATTGCAGCATGAAGACCCTGTCAGGAGTGGCCCTCTCTTTCCCTCATGGAGGAAATAACAAACTTTAAAAAAAAAAAAAATTAAATATATATCTATAAAATGATCAACCACAATCATCACAAAATAAGGTATGTTTTTTTTTTTTTTTGGAGAGGTTTTTCGCTATAGGGAGCATGCGCTCGCCAGACAGACAGAGAGAGACATAGAGACAGAAAGCGAGAAATCACCCCCCAGGGGGGATGGTCACGCCGCAATCCCTTCTCCTCCATTCTCCTCTCGGGATCTTGGGCACGCACGCACACGCGCCCGGCGTGAGTCCGAGACGCGAACCACGGTCGACTACGTGGGAGTCCAGCGACATAGCCATTACGCTAACTGCTGGTTCCCAAAATAAGGTATGTTTTGAAAATATGTTTCTATTGATAATGCTTATAACTCCTTAGAACTTTTTTAAATATATACTTGTGTTGCAATTAAAAATCATTTTCTTTCTTCTCCCTAGATAATACTTGGACACAATGGTAACTTTAAACACATTTTGTTTACTTTCATAAAATGTTCCAAGGTGATTTTGTGAATACCTAAGTGTTCCATTTAGTAATAGGAAGAAGTAAAATGCTAAAGGATGTTTCAGCCCTGGAAAGTTGAATAGAAAAGTGTTTGAATGACAGGATATAATTACAGATCACTAAGGATATGACACAAAATGTACCAAATTCCACCTCTTCAAGCTGAGAACACAGCGCTTCAGTGATATGAGATTAATAAAATATCGAAAGAAATAATAATTCTGGAAGAACCAAATCATCCCGATTAGAGTTATCAGAGCTGCAAGAATGATAACTAAAATTTAATGAAATTTGTATCAACCGTAATGGGCTAGAATCTGTACTACTCATGTGTTGTTTAATTGACATCTGCCTTTTAGTTTCATTTGATTATCTTCTAGGGATGCTCGTCCAAATATTCCAACTAATAAGTCCCCTATGGGCAAATATCACACCTGATATCTCTCTGTGTACACGTGGGTTTCCCTCAAAGCAGAACCTAGGCAATGTGGTAACAGATAGTTTATCTGAGATGCCATCCTAGGAAGCAGAAATTAGGGAGTGGCGAGAGTAAAGCAGGAGAGGAGAGAAGTACCAACAGCAGCATGGTGGTTAAGGTGGCTGGATCCCTCATGGCCCACTTACCTAATTCAAGTCCCAGATCAGGTGTCTTGAAAAACATGCTGGCATGTACGTCTGCATGCCCAAAATTCCAAGAGAGAATGGAGAAGGAATTGTGGCAGGGCCATCCTCCCAGGAGGTGATTTCTCACTTTCTCTCTCTGCACCCAGAAAGCACATGCACACTATAGCAAATTTTTAAAAACTGGGGGTGTACTCGAGCTCACTGTTGCAGGTAATAGCAGCCTGGCTGAAATCAGAGGCGGTCTACGGGGAGGTGGCATGAGGCTCTGAAGCATCAGCTATACCCACATACCGCATGTCCAACCGTGGTTTGAGCCCTAGACCTAGTGGCTGGCTTTCTGTGTCTTCCCTTTTCTCTGTCTCTCTGTTTCTCTCTGGTAAGCACATATGCTCTATAGCAAACTTAAAATAATAATAATAAATAAAATTAAATAAGTAAATAATTTTTTAAATACCTCAAAATAAAGGAATAACTCTACTAACAAGTAGATGGTGGCACCAACTGGTGATATATCCAGTTGCAACCCAGTTCTAGTAGATATGTCAATACCCAGACCCAGGGACCAGCAGTTTGCGTAATGGTTATGTCGCTGGACTTCCATGTAGTGGACCGCGGTTTGAGTCCCAGACCTGGCGGTTTAAACTCATGCCGGGCGCATGTGCGTGCATGCCCAGGATCGCGAGAGGAGAATGGAGGAGAAGGGATTGCAGCGTGGCCATCCCCCCGGGGGGTGATTTCTCACTTTCTGTCTCTCTGTCTCTGTCTTTCTAGCAAGCGCATGTGCTCTATAGCAAAACCCTCTCCAAAAGAAAAAAAGAAAAGAAAAAAGAAAATACCCAGACCCGAAGAAGGCACCTGAGCTCCAGAAGTTATAGCTGGATTCATGAGAGTTTTAGAAAGATAAGTTTCTACAACGTAAAAAAAAAAAAAAAAAAAAAAAAAAAAGCGGTGGCAGGGAGTGGGGGAACCAGCAGAAGGTGTAGTGGTTATGTCACTGGACTCCCACATAGCCGACTGCAGTTCGAGTTCCAGACCCAGTGGCTTAAAACTCAAATCAGGCATGTGTGTATGTGTGTCCAAGATCCTGAGAGGAGAATGGAGAAGAGACTGTGGCGAGGCCATGCCCCCAGAAGGTAATTTCTCACTTTCTGTCTCTCTGTCTCTATAGCAAAAATCTCTCTAAAAAAAAAAAAAGAAGGAGCCCAGTGAGCCCAGTAAAACTCATAGGTTTCTTTTTTTTTTTTCTTTTTTTGGAGAGGTTTTTGCTATAGGGCATGTGCGCTCGCCAGGAAGCCAGAGAGAGACAGAGAGACAGAAAGCGAGAAATCACCCCCCAGGGGGGACGGCCACGGCGCAATCCCTTCTCCTCCATTCTCCTCTCGGGATCTTGGGCACGCACGGACATGCGCCCGGCCTGAGTTTAAGCCACCAGGTCCGGGACTCGAACCGCGGTCGACCACATGGGAGTCCAGTGACATAGACATTACGCTAACTACTGGTCCCAAATTCATAGGTTTCTTGTCGACATATTCCTGGGACAAAAAGGGAAATTCAGGTTTAAATCCAGGCTCAATGGAGAAAGGACTTAGCTGGAAAAGTTTAGCATCTTCAGCTTTGGCCCTGACTCTGAGACCATCTGACCCTGTTCTCTTTTTTTATTTATTTAAGTTTATTTATTTACATTCATTCACTGTACATCATTACAACATACAATATGAGATTTCCCATCCCGAGTACACTGTATATTGTCTCAGTCAAGCACATCAGCATACGTGTTATCGTCAACAAATAATTTTCAATTTCTTGTTTCCTATATGTTTAAGACCTTGTTCTTCTCCAGCTCTGCTGTCCAGCATTTCAACACCTGCTCAGCCTTCCCTGTGGCCCTGCCCTGGCCTTGGGTCCTCCCCAACCTCCTAGCCAGCCGGTCACTAGGATCTCAGTTCTGTGAACTAGATGCCTGTCTGCCACTCCTTCCCTGCTGTACCTGTCTTCCTGGCTACAGGACGCAGCCTCTCCCCGCACCACAGGAATGCTGTCCAGGCAGAATTGCTGCTCCTGCACTAGTTGGCCGTATAGATTGGGTAAATCATTTAGCCAGTCTAAACCTCAGTTTTCTTATTTGTAAAATGAGGCATTGGGATGACATGGTCTCAAAGGTCTCTTTGAATCCTAAAGCCCCACTACCTCTCTGTCAGGCTCTTGGAACCTGCGGCCTGCCCCTGACTAGTACCTTGTGCATAGGAAGTGGGAGTTGCAATTAAGTGTGTTGAACTAACAAGTTACAACACAACGTGCTTTGGAAAATGTGAGCAGGCTTCAACAAGTTCATGGAAAACTGAATTGAGGTACACACTTACTTTGGTGCAAAAAATGTTGAAATCTAGGCATAGTTTTTTCACAAGACACAATTTTCATGAACTTTTTGAAGGACCCTCTGATATACTTCCTGTCCATCGGACCTCTAAAGTAACTGCAGTTTTTATTTTTTAGAGGTTTTTTGTGGGGTTTTGTTTGTTAGTTTGTTTGTTTTGCTACAGGGCACATGCGCTCGCCAGAGAGACAGAGAAAGACAGAGAGACAGAAAGCGAGAAATCACCCCCCAGGGGGTATGGCCACACTGCAATCCCTTCTCCTCCATTCTCCTCTCGGGATCTTGGGCACGCACGCACATGCGCCCAGCGTGAGTGTAAGCCACCAGGTCCAGGACTCGAACCGCGGTTGACTACATGGGAGTTCAGTAACATAGCCATTACACCAACTGCTGGTCCTGTAACTGCAGTTTTTAAAACTACTTCTTCCTGGGGACAGCAGGTGGTGTGGAAATTAAGTGCTGGATCCCACATAGCCTACTGTGCATTTTGAGTCCTGGACCCAGTCACTTGAAAATCACGCCAGGTGCATATGTGTGTGTGACCAAGATCCCAAGAGGAGAATGGATGAGAAGGGATTGCGGCATTGTCATCCCTCTTGGGGAGTGATTTCTTGCTATAGGGCGCGTGCACTCACCAGACAGACAGAGACAGAAATCACCCCTGAGGGGGGATGGCCACGCCTCAATCCCTTCTCCTCCATTCTCCTCTTGGGATCTTGGGCATGCATGCACACGCGCCCGGCGTGAGTTTTAAGCCACCAGGTCCGGGACGTGAACCGCGGTTGACTACGTGAGAGTGCAGCGACATAGCCATTACACTAATTGCTGGTCCCTTGGGGAGTGATTTCTCACTTTCTCTCTGTCCCTGTTTCTGGCAAGTGCACACACCCTATAGCAAAACTAACAAAAGAAAAAAATAATAATTCTTTCTAGTCTACTATTAACCAGATACAGAATAAAGTTTTCTGCTTGCATTATACCACTCGTCTTTTTTTTTTAAAGACAGTTTTATTTTGTTTTGCTGTAGGGTGCACATGCTCACCAGAGACACAGACAGAGATAGAGACAGAAACTGAGAAATCACCCTCCAGCGGGGATGGCCATGCCACAATCCTTTCTCCTCCATCCTCATCTTGGGATTTTGGGCATGCATGCACATGTGTGCTATGTGAGTTTCAAGCCACTGGGTCTGGGATTTGAACTGCAATCAGCCATGTGGGAGTCTAGAGCCACAACCACTATGCCACCTGCTGGCCCCATTATCATGTATCAAATTCTCAGGAAGAGTCTAAAGTGATCAGGTTTTGTTTGTTTGTTTGTTTGTTTGTTTCCAAATAATGAAACTTTGATGAAGTTATTCAGAAAAGAAATTGACTGGAAGAACACCAGGTGTTTCCAAAAAATTCAAGAAGACCAGAGGATTAGCCTCAGGGTTGCGTAGCAGTCGGGATCCCACCAGAGGTCCAATCAGCTTAGGGTGCTGGCCCTGGTCCTATCAGGCCTGGGCACTGGAGTCTCGGTTCCTCCCTGCCACTCTGCATGATTTCCGACCACCTCTGGCCTTGTTACCTTTCCCTGAAGATCCAGGGTCCCGGGAAAGAGCATTTGCTGCGCAGAGCCCTCATCCAACATCCACACACAGGGATCTGTTCTCAAGGGATCTGGAAGGGCGTCTGCTTCTCTTCAGGTCCTGACCAAGCAGCCAGGTCCTGGCCTCCACTGACCTTGGATTCTAAAGAGAGAGGGTGTGTGGATTCTGAACAGCCAGAAATGACAAACGGTGGCGCCATGGTTTTCTCAGTTGCGGTGACAAATTAAGCATACCCTAGAGGCATATATACGTTAGAGGTTTAATTATGCCATGGACAGGTTTACGCACTTTTTCATCTCTTCATTGGTTTATGGGAGTCAGCACTTGGTCCAGTTAATACAAACATATTCATCAGTATTGTGACTAATTTACTGGGCTGGCTTTTCACATTTGCATGGCTCCTCTGCATAACAAAATGAGTATTCAGAATGAACAATGAATCACTAGAAGAAGGAAAAAAACACATCTTTATTCTGAGCACATTGATTTTTAAAGTGAAAATAATACCTGGAATTTAGTCCTGGCCAAAAGTTCTTTACAAAGCTGATGTTACCTTTCTAAAGCATTGCATTGTCCTAGTTTTATAGGTCAGGGGAGATGTCTAAGTTACCTAGAATTTAGATGACAGATGTCAGAAGAGATACAAGAGCGAGATTCTCTCAGTCTCCTCCCAGAACAAGCCACTAAACCTGAAAACTTTACTCTCACCCTGAAAACAAAGCAGCAACAAGATTCCCACTGGGTTTTTGCCTTTAGATGGGATCCTGCCCCTTGCCAATGTAACAGAAGAGAGTTCCAAAATGCGAAAGTGCAAACAAAATAGATATTCCTTTCATTGCCCCTGCCAGTTAAAGGCAGTAGCCCTCCCCTTAGTCCCCAGAAATAGTTAATAACGGACTGTAATGGTGAACACACTGCTACTGTAAAAGAGAATTACAGTACAGAGTAGCCTCGCTATCCACCTGGTAAGTATTCTTCCCTTTAGTAACTATTTAGCAAACATTTGTACAGTGCAATGTTCCACGTGATTTATAAAAATGAAATTACTTCATATCCACAATTACCTTTCGATGTAGGCACTATTATGGTCCACTGTGATTTTGCAGATGGGGAACCAGAGCAAAGAGAGGTTAAGTAATTGTCCAGGGCCCCAGCTACCAAACTATGCTATTCTGCTGTTTTTGTGGACAGAACTCTGATTTCATTGTAAGTTTATTTAATTTTTAAAAATTTTATTTAATTTTTAATTTTAATTTTATTTAATTTTAATTTGCTACAGGGCATGTGCACTCACCAGACAGAGAAGAGAAAGTGAGAAAGCAAGACACTAGGTCTGGGACTCAAACTGTGGTTAGCCACATGGGAGTCCAGCACCTTAACCACCACACCACCTTCTGGCCCCTCAATGTAGTTTCTGATCTCGCTAAAAAAATTCTTGTTTCCTTTATAGGTACTGAAAGTTGGGTAACCCAGGCTAGGCTAATGATTATAAATGAAAATCATTGGGTCTGGCACCAAAGAATGCTATTGTTTTTCTGGTAAAACAAGAGAAATACTGATAGTATGCATCTTTTGTCCTTTGACCCTTATCCTTTTGGCCTGTAGTTTGGATACAATATCTGTAAGTTAAGCAGCCCCTTTGTGATCATGAGACCAAAACCAAAAACTAAGGACTGAATAGGAGAGAAACAGCGAGCTGCACCAGACCTGGACTTCTTTGTTATATGAAAAAACAGATACATTCTTATTTGGTTAAAACACTAACATTTGAGGGCAGTAGGCGTTGTGGTGGTTAAGGCGCTGGACTCCCACATGGCCGATCACAGTTCGGGTCCCGGACCTGGTGGCTTGCTTTCTCATTGTCTTTCTCTGGTGAGCATGTGTGCCCTGAAGCAAACTAAAAAATCATGATAATAGTAATAAATAAAATTGAATACAGAATTCTTTTAAAAAATTAATTAAAAAATAATATCAAAACACTAACATTTACCTAAAGCTATCTTAACTGAACTCTAAATATATATTCTGGTTCTGGTCACCCCAAAGTCCTCAGGTCAATTGTCCCCTTCAGTAGTATCCCTACTGGCCTCTCTTTTGTCAGGCCTGCCCTCTGTCTTCTCCTCAGCGGCCAAGATCCACTCTCTCTTCCACAGGCCTCAATGCCAACTTACCCTGTCATAACGCACAGCAGTCTAACCCCTCAGGGACTTGAACTTCTGCACCCTACAACAGGATTTTGATCTATTACAAACCAAGAAAAGAATCATAGGCATCTTCTAAATTTTAGATATTGTTGGGAGATCAAAATATGGGCCTCTCAATTCTGAGTCTTCAATCAGAAGAGCGAGATTAATACTCTCTTGCTGAGTAGTGTTGCGACACAGAGGCCCAGTTTCCTACCCCTCAGGGAAGAGAGCCTAGTGTGAGGTTGTGGCCAAAGGACCAAGGATGGAATAATATGTGTGTGTGTATGTATATATATGTGTATATATATGTATATATAAAAAACACTTTTTGGCCAGAAGGTGTACAAACTCACGAAAGAGAGATAAAAAAAAAGAAAGAGGGAGAGAATGAAAGCACCCCCTCACACACACACACTAGCAAACACAGGACATGGTTATGTAGCAATCTCCTCTCCCTCCTTCCGGGATCTTGGACATGCATGCACCCGGGCGTGTTGCTAACTAACATTGCTGGGTCTGGGACTGTAAGGGAGCAGTGGGCCACATAAGAGCCTGTCGTCTTAACTACCACGTCATGGACTGGCCCAATGTGTATAGTTTGTTGCTATTTGGAACCTTTCAAAGGTTATTACAGAGCTAATCTTTGTGGCAGGAGCCAGCAGATGGTGTAACAGTTACATCTCTGGACTCTCATGTAGTAGAACATGGTTCAAGTCCCAAACCAGGTGGCTTAAACCTCACACCACGTGTCAGTGTGTGTGTGCCCAAGATCTTGAGAGGAGAATGGAGGAGAAGGGATTGCAGCGTGGCCATCACCCCCAGGGGGTGACTTCTCACTTTCTGTCTCTGTCTCTCTCTGGTGAGTGCACACGCCCTAAAGCAAATATCTCTTTTTCAAAAAAAAAAAAAAAAAAAAAAAAAACAAACAAAAAAGCTAATCTTTGTGGCAACATCTCTTTCCTCCAGTCAGCGCAGGGATGTGGCTGAGGTACACCAGCTGTTGGGGTATTTGGGAGACTGAGTTCTTCCAAGTCAGATTTGAGCATGGACTCCTGAGTGGGGGCGTTCACCCTCACTTCTGATCTTTTTAGCACATCAAAAGCTTTTTTTTTTTTCTTTGACAGAAGAGGGAAGCAATTATCCTCCAATGATGAATCAGAAACTGCGGGCAGCTTGGGAGCAGCAGCCCATCCCCACTTTAAGCTGCTGAGATTAGAAAAGGTTGAGGAAGGGCTCACCCAGAGCATGGGGACACGAGGAGACAGAGGCCTGAAGAAATGAGTGAAATGATGGGAGGAAGGAACCGACTCTAAGCAGCAAAGAGCCGCCTTGCTCACTGTGACTGGAGGCTCGGATCCCTTTCTTGCAGCCCTTCCTGTTCTAAAGAACCTCCACCAAAAAGATAATATTCATGGTATTTGAATTTTTTCCTGAATGAAAACAGCCTTGAAAACTGTATTTGCATCTTGAGCTGAAGAGACATACTTTTCTGTATTTGAAAGAGGAGACAATCAGAAGCCAAGGCTACTTGAAACAAGAAGACAGCTCTGTGTTGCTCCCTGCACCAGGAGCAGGACCACCCCTAGGCTGGCCCTGGGTCCCAGGAGCAGGAAAGGCTGAGTCCTGCCAAGGCCCACCTGCCCCCATGCCCCGAAACCAGCTGTGCACGGTCACCAGTCCCTGGTCCGCCCAGCCGCTCTGAGACACGGTGCATAAGGTTTGCAGGCTTGGTCTCTGTACCTTCCTCACCCCTCCACACTGCCGAGCTTCACTGAGTAATCGCCCCGGTGAGGCCACTGGTGAGCCCCACCCCCACAACAGGGCAGCTGGACCCAAAGCCACTGTGCCCCGGTGACACATTCAGCTTTCAGAGACAGATCTGGAGATAACACTGAATAGCAGAGGACCTATTGTCAGAAACATGAGGAATAAGAATCCTAAATTCTGACACATGGGCATTCTTTATTAAAAAAAAAAAAAAAAAAAAGATTATTTTATTTCATTTATTTTTTTTTAATAACTTAAGCAGAAAGAGATGGAGGGAAAGTGAGAAAGCAAGCTACCAGATGTGGGACTTGAACCATGGTCTGCTCTGTGGGAGTCCAGCACCTTAACCACACCTGGTCCCTGGGTATTCTTTTTTATAGTTTGTTTAATTTACTGGAGAAGGGGATCAGATGGGAAATATTCTTTATTGTGTGGAATTAAAATAGTTTATTAGGCCAGCAGACAGCATAGAGGTTAACGCAAGGTTCAAGTCCTAGGCCCGGCAGCTTGAAAATCATGCCACGCACATGTATATGCGTGTCCAAATTCTGAAGGAGGAGAGGAGAGGGGATCATGGCACAGCCATCCCACCCGGCCAGGAGGTGCTTTCTCATTGCCATCCCCCACACCCCCGTCTCTCTCTGTCCTTCAGCAAAAATTAAAATAATAATAATAGGAGTTTGCTGTGGTGCAAAAGGATCTTGAAATTCATGCAGTTTTTTCGTGATGTGCATTTTCGGTGAAGTCCGTGGTCTCATCCCAGTCGGTGTTACTTCTGAGATGTGGGTGGTGGGTGAGTACAGGCAGGGGCTGAGACCCCAGGAAGCCCCTGCCCTCAGCACTTGCAGCCTACCCGCCTGGACCAGTCCCTTGCTCTCCCCCTCACCCCCTGTCTGCGAAATGCCAGGTGAGGCCGAGTCTCCTCTCCTGGCTTCAGGGACAGGCAGTGACAGTCAAGATGACTTTCCCCCTTCCCATCCTTGGCACAGCTTAGGGAAGGGCATGGGACCCAGAGTCTTAGGGAAGCCAGATCCAGAATCCGAAATGTGGCTGCAGGGAGGAGCAGGTGGAAGGGAGCAGTGGAGAGCAGGACCTTGGAGAGAGCTCAAGCTGAAAGGGCAAAGGCCTGGGCCCACAGCACAGAACCAGGGCCAGCTGTGTCCAATCCTCGGCTTCTCAGAACCCTTCCTCTCCTTCTGTGAGTTTAGGTGGGGTCTCCTGACACACACAAACAGAGAGCCCCAATTTGTGCATGCTCCATCCTTTGTGCGGTGAGGACCAAGCTTGAGCCGTGGGGGCAGGGTGGGCTGAGTGGCCCGACCCTGTGGAGTGACCCAGGCACGAGCTCTGGGCCTCCTCCCTGCCCTGCTCCTCCAGAAAGGCCAGTGGCCTGAAATACCGTGGGTGCTTAATACCCGCTAAATGAATACACAGAGGGCAAGTGGCCAGAGAGGCGGGGAAGGGAGTATCCTGCCGTACCACCCTCCCTCACAGCACCCTCCACTTAATCTCACAGGGAGCAGGAGTACCCATCAGCCAGAGGCCCAAAGGCCTCCACCCTGGGCCCCGGGCTTCCCAGGCACTCCCACCTGGGTTCTCACCCAGCTCACAAGAGGGGACCAGGGAGCCACTCAGCTCTCAGGCAGGGGTGTCTGAGAGTCACGGGGCCCTGGGGGCACTCTAAGCAGGGAAGTAACCCTTAGAGAAGAGAGCAGGATAGCCCACACCTGGGCCGTGCGTCTGGGGAGTCAACATCTGAAGACCCTGCACCTGGGGACCCTGCACCTGAAGACCTTGCACCTGCAGACCATGCACTTGGGGACCCTGCACCTGGGGACCCTGCACCTGGGGACTCTGCACCTGAAGACCTTGCACCTGTGGACCATGCACTTCGGGACCCTGTATCCAGAGAGCCAGGGCCTAGGAGCCCCCGTAGCTGCCTTCTCAACCACAGCCCTGACACCTCTCCCCAGGCAATATGCACCAGGACCACCAAGAGCTGAGAACAGGCTCCACCATGCAGAAACGTCTTGCAAAAGGGACAATGAAGCGAGGCTGCTGTGGGCTTTTTTTCCCCACCCAACGTACACCCCAGCCCCTCCACAGCCAGTGCCCTCCTTTGCCATTAGGAATCTTTCACTGCCCTCAGTCCACAGGGTCTGGCAGACCCTACCCTCTCAGGGCCAAAATCTCCCTCTGGGATCCTCACAGCAAGTGACTCAGGGACTGCCCGGATCCAGCAGCAGAAATCAGGGAAGAGAGGCTCTCCGCTAGAGTTGGTAGGGGCAGCAGAAGGTGAGCTCGGAGTGGGTCCTGCCCACCTCTGACATCTAAGACAAGGCCCCCAGGGAGCGGATGAGAGATAGTCGGGGTCCTAACGAGAGCATTGCAGCTCCTGGATCCAGCCATACTTGCAGCTTATTTTCATGACAGAGGCAGTTAATTCCTGTTTTTCCTTAAGCCATTTAGAGCTGGGTGTTCCGTCACCAGTTAAAGTGAACTCACCAGGATGTAGAAAGTGATGAAGATGGGGCTGGAGGTGATGAGGATCTTGGGCCAAGCAAACCGAGCTTCCAGAGTAGGAAGGTCAAGAGCATGTTGGGGATGAGCAGGTCCCAGTACTGGACCCTGGAGGTGCTGATGTCCTCGTAGAGTGGCAGCAGGCAGCAGTGGGGCAGGCTGGTGGGGGGGGGGGGGGGGGCAGGCTGGGGTTGGGGGGCAGGCTGGGGTTGGGGGGGCAGGCTGGGGTTGGGGGGCAGGCTGGGGTTGGGGGTAGGCTGGTGTTGGGGGGCAGGCTGGGGTTGGGGGGTCAGGCTGGTGTTGGGGGGCAGGCTGGTGTTGGGGGGCAGGCTGGGGTTGGGGGGCAGGCTGGTGTTAGGGGGGCAGGCTGGTGTTGGGGGGCAGGCTGGTGTTGGGGGGGCAGGCTGGTGTTGAGGGTAGGCTGGTGTTGAGGGTAGGCTGGTGTTGGGGGGCAGGCTGGGGTTGGGGGCAGGCTGGGGTTGGGGGGCAGGCTGGGGTTGGGGGGCAGGCTGGGGTTGAGGCAGGCTGGTGTTGGGGGGGCAGGCTGGTGTTGGGGGTAGGCTGGGGTTGTGGGGCAGGCTGGGGTTGGGGGGCAGGCTAGGGTTGGGGGGCAGGCTGGTGTTGGGGGGGCAGGCTGGTGTTGTGGGCCAGGCTGGTGTTGGGGGGCAGGCTGGTGTTGAGCTCCAGGGGTGTGGGCCATCCTGCACAGCCCGCCCTGCCAGCCCAGGGTGGCGCTCAGGCGGAGCCGCTAAGGTGAATGGGAATTAAGATTAGGTTTCTCAAGTTTTGCTTTCTGGTAAAAACAACAACAAAAACACACTCGCACACAGGAGCCAGCGGAAGGCATAGCAGTTATGTTGCTAGACTCACACGTGGCTAATGACGGCTTGAGTCCCAGACCCAGTAGCTTCAAAATCAAAATAGGCCGGTGTGTGTGGGTGCCCAAGATCCCGGAGGAGAATGGAGAAGGGATTGCTGTGTGAACATCCCCCCTGGGGGGTGATTTCTCACTTTCCCTCTCACTGTCTCTGTCTCCCTCTTTCTCTCTCCCCAGACAACGCAGGCACCCTAAGGTAAAAACCTCTAAAAAAAAAAAGTGTCCAACAATTGAGGATGGATAATAGGTATAATATGGTCACTGTTATTGTCTATTCCTAGGATGTAATATTACACAGTCCCGAATACATTTGAACAATGTTTAATAGAATACCGCACAATTTAAATTTACAGAATGAAAAAGCAAGATAAAAAATTGTTCATTACCATCCAAGTTTGTTAAAAATAAGTCTGGACACAGGCAAGATGAAAAGAAAATAAAACTTTTTTTTTTAACTTTCCAAATAATCTCTTTTTTTTAAACAATATTTTGGTGAGTTTTTTTTGTTTGTTTGTTTGTTTGTTTTTTGCTATAGGGCACCTGCGCTCACCAGAGAGACAGAGAGATAGAGAGGCAGAAAGCGAGAACTCACCCTCCAGGGGGATGGCCGTGCCACAATCTCTTCTCCATTTTCTTCTTGGGATTTTGGGCATGCACACACACCTGGCACTGTTATAGAAACAGACTGCTGAGGGACCAGCAGTTGGCATAATGGCTATGTCTCTGGATTCCTACGTAGTTGACTATGGTTCGAGTCCCATACTTGGTGGCTTAGAACTCATGCCATGAGCATGTGTGTGTGTGCTCAAAATCTCTGAGAGGGCCAGCAGGTGGCGTGGTGGTTAAGGGCGCTGGACTCCCACATGGCCAACTGTGGTTCAAATCCTGGACCTGGCAGCTTGCCTTCTCACTTTCTCTCTCTCTCTCTCTCTCTCTCTCACTCTGTCCCTCTGGTCAAATTAAAATAAAGTTAAATAAAGTAATTCTTTAATAAAAAAAAAAAAAATCTCTGAGAGAAGAATAGAGGAAAAGAGATTGTGTCGTGGCCATCCCCCCAAGGGGTGATTTCTCACTTTCTGTCTCTCTGTCTCTCTCTCTGTGTCTCTGGCAAGTACACCTGCCCTACAGCAAAAATCTTCCAAAAAAAAGGAAAGAAAAGAAACAGACTGCTGAGAAACTAAGCGGCACTCAGAGAGTAGGAGAACTCAGGTTTAGTAGTCGGTGGACCCAGAGAAGTTCACGCTCCCAGATCTGGGCCCTGAAGAAGCGTGACAGCGGGCATATAAAGGGTTGTGTTGTACGGCAAGGGGGGAGTTCACAGCAGGAAAGTTTGGTTTGAACTGGCTTGGGCAGATCTTTTTTTTTTTTTAAAGGATTATTTTATTGAACTTTATTTATTATTATTATTATTTTCCAGTTCAATCAGAGAGAGAAACAAAGAGGCAGAGGGAAAGTGAGAAAGTAAGCCACTAGGTCCGGGACTTGAACCGTAGTCAGCCATGTGGGAGTCCAGCACCTTTACCCAGCATGCCACCTGCTGGCCTCTGGGCAGATGTTGCTATTTGTGATCTGCATCTGCTGGGCCCAACCACTTACAGGGAGATCGTGATAGAGCACTTTCCCGGAGCATTGTAAGCAGTTTACAGAGGCAGGACGATATTCGTTTAGGCACTTACAGAAATTTTAAAAATGGGGGAGCAGCAAGTGGTATGGTGGTTAAGGTGCTGGACACTCTCACATAGTGATCATGGTTCAAATCCCGGACCTGGTGGCTAGCTTTCTCACTTTCCCTCTCTCTGGTCAAGTTAAAATAAATAAATGAACAAATAAAATTAAACTAAATAATTCTTTTATAAAAATGAAAAAAATTTTTAGAGGTTTTTGCTATAGGGCGCGTGTGCTCGCCAGACAGACAGAGAGAGAGAGATAGAAAGCGAGAAATCACCCCTCGGGGGGATGGCCACGCCACATTCCCTTCTCCTCCATTCTCCTCTCGGGATCTTGGGCACGCATGCACATGAGCCCAGCGTGAGTTTTAACCCACTGAGTCTGGGACGCGAACCGCAGTCGCCTACATGAGAGTCCAGCGACATAGCCATTACGCTAACTGCTGGTCCCTAAAAATGAAATTTTTAAAATGGAAAGAAAAGGCAACAAAATTCCCCACAGAACAAAGTCCGTATCAGTATGAGTTTCAAGCCACTAAGGTTTTCTTTTTTGTTGTTGTTGTTGTTTTTTAATTTAACCTTATTTATTATTATTATTTTCCAATTTGATCAGAGAGACAGAGAGAGAAAGTGAGAAAGAAAGAAGCCATCAGGCTTGGGACTCATACCACAGTCAATTGTGTAGGAGTCCAACACCTTAACCACTCGTCACCGACTTGCCCCTTTAAATAGTCTCTTATTGGGGACCAGCAGTTAGCGTAATGGCTATGTCGCTGGACTCCCACGTTGTCGACCATGGTTCGTGTCCCGGACCCAGTGGCTTAAACTCACGCCAGGCGCGTGTGCGTGCGTGCCCAAGATTCCAAGAGGAGAATGAAGGAGAAGGAATTGCGGCGTGACCATCTCCCCTGGGGGGTGATTTCCTGCTTTCTGTCTCTCTGTCTCTCTCTGTCTGTCTGGCGAGCGCATGCGCCCTATAGCGAAAACCTCTCCAAAAAAAAAAAAAAAAAAATAGTCTCTTATTGTTTTCCTCCTCTTTTGGGGCAACAGCTGTACTTTCTGGTAGATTATTATTTTTTATTATCTACTCTTCTTATGAGGTTATCTATGTTTTCATATCTGCACTTAATTTTAAATTTCAAAAGCCTTCTCTTGTTCTCTGATTGCTCCTTTTTCATTTTTTAGAGAGAATTTTGTTATAGGGCACCTGCACTTGCCAACTTGCCAGAGAGAGAGAGAGAGAGAGAGAGAGAGAGAGCGCCAGAGCCAGAAAGAATCCCACCCTCCAGGGGAAATGGCTATGCCACAATCCCTTTTCTTCTATTCTCTTCTTGGAATTTTGGGCATGCATGCCCATGTGCTTGGCGTGAGTTTTAAGCTACTGGGTCCAGGACTCAAACCCCAGTCAACTAAGTGGGAGTCCAGCAACGTAACCATTATGTCATCTGCTGGTCCCTGCTTGTTCCTTTTTTTTTTTTTATAATATCCTATTCTTGCTTTCTGTGTGCTTTTGTTTTTTAATTTACCAGAGGGTATATGTGCTTACTGGAGAGAGATGGGGGGGGGGCACAAAAAGTACCGCAGTGGGGCATGGCCGGGCTCAAATCCCTTCTCCTTCATTTCTTCTTTGGAGATTGTGGGTACGCAATCACACGTGCCTGATGTGTTTCTCAAACCTTTCGATCTGGACTTGAACCACGTGGGATGCAGCTGCCTTAACCACCAAACTCTGGGCTAGCCTTATTAATTCTAGTTTTCTTTTTTTTAATAACTATTTAATTTTATTTATCATTAATATTATTACTTTTTTTTTTTTAATTTGCTACAGGACACATACATTCACCAAAGAGAGACAGAAGGAAAGTGAGAAAGCAAGTCACTAGGTCTGGGACCTATCGCAGTCAGCCCTGTGGTAATCCGATGCCTTAACCATCACGCCACTTGCTAGCCCCAGTGAGTTTTTAACGTTTTCTTTTCCCTGAGTTGCCTGTTCCCTCAAATTTTGATACTTATGTTTGTTTACCTGTTTGGTTTATATTTCACATTAGAAGCATTTCTCATATATCAGATAATCATTGTTGGCCAGCTCGTATGTAAGGATAGGGGACTAAGAAGATGTTTGGAAGCTTTGAGCACGTGAGTGGACTCTGCAGACAAAAACTTCACTAGTAGGTAATCCGAGGACCATTTGGAAGGAGTCCATGTCAGTGAGGTCTGTTCTCAAACTGTCTGGGAACGGAGTAGGAGAGTAGAGGACTCATACCCTTGTGTTATTCTATTATCATATCGCTAAACAGAACACCTGAGACTGGGTGACTTACAATGAATGGAGGTTTATTTGGCTCATGATTCTGGTAGCCAGAAAATTCAAGAGCATTTGATTGGCCTACTTCACAACATGAAGCAGGCAGGTCAGCAGCCATGTGCAGAGAATGAGAGAGAGGAAACAGATTTTTCCAATTCCTCTTTGTTCCTCTCATGCTCCCAGCTGATTGGATGGTGCCCACCCCACAATGAAGGCGGGGGGGGGGGGGGGGGGGGGGCAGAGTCTTCCTCTCTCAGTTAACTGACTCAAACTTGTCTCCCAGGTGCCTGAACAAGTCAGAGGCAGGTCTTCCTCCTGAAGGTCCAACCACTTCCCAATGCCATTACATTAGGGACCAAATTACAACACACAATTCTGCCATCAACCTTGAGACATGTACCTCAGAGCTAGAAGAGACACGGGGGACACTTTGCTGACCACAGGGCCTTGCCCACGGTGCAGTGAGTTGTGTTCGCCCTTGTTCTGCTGTTCTCATCCCTTATGCAGGGCAGTCTGCTTTCAGCACAGGTGCCCCCAGTGCAAATCAGCCCGACGCGCACTCTCTGTATGAAAGGAATGGTGGTGGTGGCAGGATAGTGGTCAGAAGCGGTGTTGTGCTCCAGCCCAGATCTTCTGCCACAGCGCCAGATCAACAAGGGGACTCTCCACATGAACCATCCCTCAGGACTTCTTTGTCTCCCCCCCTTCCTCCCATTATTTCGTTCCTTTTTTAGTCCAGCCTTTTTCCATCTATTCAACGTGCTCCAGCATCTTGCGGATTGATGCAGCAGACTGAATAAAGGGACCCCCAAAGAGGACCATGTAATCCCTGGAACCTGGAACCTATGAATAAGCTCCCTTACATGGCGAAGGAATTGTGCAAATGTGAGTAAATGAATGATCTCTAGATGTCTGGTTATCCTGGACTGTCCAAGTGAGCTCAGTAAAACCACAAAGGTCCTTTAAGGGTGAGGCAGGAGGGTCAGAGTGAGAGAAGGAAGCAGAGAAAGAGGAAGACGTGTGATAACAGAAACAGGAAAGGGGGGGAAGGGAGAGAGAGGGAAGACAGGAGGGAGAGAGAAAGGGTTGAAAATGGAGGAGAGGGGGCTACCAGCCAAGGAATGTAGGTATCTCCAAAAACTAGAAAAGACAAGGAAATAGACCATCCCCAAGAGCCTCCAGAAGTCAAGCAGTCCTGCCAACACTGATTTTGGCCACATAAAACCCAGTTTGGACTTCCGACCTCCATATATGCAAGGAATAAATGTGTGTTGTTTGAAGCCACAAAATTGGTGGTGACTTGCTGGTGGTAACGAGCAGCAATGGGAAACTAAAAAGGAAGAAGCGAAAATTGGATCATCTACTTTGCAAAGCTGCTTGGCTGTCTCTCCCCAAGCTGAGCGTATGCCTACTACATGACTCACAGTCCCACCGCTAGGTGTGTACCCAACAGCACGTATAGATGTGCACCAAAGACACCTACTACACCAGCCAGAGCCATGCTATGTAAAGTTTAAGCCTGAGGATGCAAATGTCTGTCAGCAGAACAATAAACAAAGAAAGCGAGGTACAGTCACATAACGGCATACTATACAGTGAAAAGAACGAACAAATTACTGTCACACGCAGCGTGTGTTTCTTAAACACGACGTCGAGTGCAGAAGCCAAACAGCTCACATTCTGCACACCCAATGGCAGTAAGACGCAAAGCCAGGTGGAACTTACCTATGCTGTTTAAAGCCACTACTTCTCCCAAAGGGGGGGTATGAGGGAGTTTTCTGGGGAGCTGGTAACGCTGTTTCTTGATCTGGATAATGCTTCGGTTTGTGTGAAATCATTAAACTTGTGAAATGTGCTCTTGATATGCACACTGTCCATCTGTTAGAACTGCAGAAGGTGGGGGGACAGGAGGGAGACCTGAGCCTCCTTGCAAATGTACCCCATCCCTGCTGGGGACCTCCAGACAAATGGGTATGAGCAAAAGGCAACCCAGACCCAAGATGACAATTCTCCAGACTCCAACTCCGGGGTGAACTAACTTTACAGATGTTCACTAAAGGGCTCAGTCCAGAGGGTTATTTCCCTAAATAAAGAAAGCCCAAGCAGAGAGGTCTTTCCCCCTAGGGACTCAAAACTACAATCTAACTTTGATTAGTATTACCTGAAAAGGAGCCAGCAGGTGGCGGTGGTTATGAGGGTGTTGGACTCCCACATGGCCCACCAGGATTTCCGGACCTGGCTGCTTGCTTTCTCACTTTCTCTCGCTCGCTCTCGCTGTCCCTCTCTGGTCAAATTAAAATAAAGAAAGAAAGAAAGAAAGAAAGAAAGTTAAATAAAATAATTCTTTAAAAAATGATCTGAACAACAAAAAATGGTGATGATCTTTCTTCACTAGACCCTTCAAGATAAATGAAGAGTTAAACTCCTTGCTTCTATTTAATTTTGTCTCTGCAATTCAGTGAAGTTTAATACAGGGAATGTATTTTACTAAATTTTGTTGAAGCGTTATATTAATGTTTTAATAATAGCGTAATAGAGTTTTAAACTTACTCGAAAACCCCCAAGAATGGTTGTTCCCCCTAACAGCAGAATCTTAAGTTTTACCTAAACGAGGAGAAGGCAAGGGGAGAGGGTACAGAGACCCGAGGGAGCAGTCACTGACAGCCCCTATTCCCGCGTGGGTGTGAGCTGGGGGAAGAAAGGTGCAGATACAGACGGGAGGACCCAGGGGCCACGATGTGGAGTCGTCGCCTGTCACCCCATTGGGGAGATTCTGCCGCCCCACTCTCCAGCAAATAGCCGCGGCCAAAGCGCTGTGACCCGAGGAGGAAACGGGGGTGGGGCTTGTGGAGACAGAAGGAGGAGCTTCGAGGGACAGTCTCGGCCGGGCCTGGACGTGCCCTGCCACCCCCACCTGCAGCGCAGCGGGGAGCCGGCGCGTCACTCCCAGCGGAAGCGCCGCGCCGCCCGGGCGTCTGGCGAGGTGCGCGCCTCCCGGCCCCCGCTCCACGGCTTCGCTGCCAGCCGCCCGCCTCTCTCCCGCACCAGGGGTGGGGACGGGGCGGCATCTCCAGGGTCTGCGATCTGAGCCGCCCCAGAGCCTAGCACCACAGCCCACCTCGGACGGGGGCCCTGGGACCACTGGCACGGAGCATCCGAGCAGCCCTGGGGAGGCGACCGACTCCACCCGCAGCCGACAGCGCGTCCCAGGTCAGTGTGCGGCGCCGTCTTTGCCAGCACTTGGGAAACTTTGGTTCTCGTGGCGGCTGCCAGGAGGAGGGCACCGAGGGCGCAGCCGGGGCCCCGCGGCCGCACGGTCTCCGTGTGCCCTTCCCGGAGCGCTCCGGCCCCAGGAGCCCGCACCTGCCGTGCACCGGGGTACTGCAGTGTCCGAAGCGAAGACCGGGACTGGCAACCGGGGGCCACAGGGCTGCGGGGCCTCTCCGGAGACTCTGCCTCGCCACCCCGCACCACGCAAGCTCACCTTCGCGCGTCCCGCAGCCCCGGCCGGGTCCCCGCGGGGGACTCAGGCTCGAACCCCGGGGAGATGCGGGTTCCGCCTCCTTTTCGGCCTCGTTGCGTGGGGCGACGGCTGGGGGCTGCCGGGCCGCAGGGTGTCGGGAAGTACACCCGCTAGGGGCCTCGCCGGCGCGGGTCGGCGCCGCAGCGGGAGCGGCGCGCGCTCGGCTGCAGGAGCGCGCGGATCCGAGGGTCGGACTTGGGCGCGTCTCCGCAGGTGCTCGGCCGCCGGGCAGCGGCGGGGCGGGCTGGGCGCTCGCGGAGGACGAGGGGCTGCCGAGCCGCTTGCAGCCAGTGGCTGGGAACCCGGAGGCACACAGGGTGGCAGCCGGGTCCCCGCGCCTCTCGGGCGCGCACAGTCTGGGCATCCGGACACCAGATCGCCTTGGCGGAGGACTGGGGCGCAGAGGTGTGTGACCGCCCGGGGATGGGGGCAATGGCTTCTTCCCCTCCGCCCGCCATTTCCCGAAGGAGGGCCGCTTCCTCCAAGCCCGCTGGCGACGCGGGGACCGCTCCGCAGTGGCTTTGGGCAGCTCCTCGTTTCATGGATGGCGATCGCCTCAGCCCGCTGGCCGCCTGCCTGGGCTTGTGAAGGAGGCTACGAAACGCGCACCCCGCCCCCACGGGGCCCGGCGCTGTCGCCCCAGTCACCTTCCTTTGCCCTTCTCCGACAGCACCTTGGGCTGGCGTCCCCCGGCCCTGGAAGAAAACCGAGGAAACACTGGAGACCTTGCCAGCATCCTCAACGGCTTGGAGAACCGTCACCTTGGTTCCTTGAGACTTGGAGGTGTAGGTTTGCACCCCTCTTTTCTGTGTGTGCTTGTGTGTGTGCATTCGCGTGTGTGGACCTACTGAGAGAGATTGGGGTGTAGATGCCCCGGAGTCCAGCCTCTAGAGGCCTGTTAACAGCCAAAGTAACTATTAGAAGACAGCCAGCCCCGAGTGTATGTGTGTGTGTGTGTGTGTGTGTGTGTGTGTAAAACTGTATCAGCCACTACTCCCTTAGAGCATTTTCTAAATGTTTTGCACAAGCCGGTGCCAGGGAAGAACACTTTTCCTGGCTAGTCATTGCATTTCCAGGGACAATCTTAGATGCATCTTTATTCAGGCTCTGCCCCTTTTCCTTCCTGGGGACGAGACATATTCGCTTGTGACCGGCAGGCTTGCCTCATGCCAAGAGCACCTGGCCTCTGTACCTGGCCTGGACCTGCCCGCAGGACTCTGGGTGTTTAAGACCCATTTGCGCAGCAAACCTTCAGCCCCCTGCCTTTCCTAACCAAGGCTGTAGTCTTCCCTGGGACCTGTGGCTCCCTTTACCCCTCTCTGGGCTGTCCCTGCCGTCACTCTTGCAGGGGAGGTGCACGGCAAACCACTTGGCTGTGGTGATGCAGCAGCCCTGTGTGAGTCTGAAGCTGGGGCTGACAGCAAACAAGCAGCACTGCCCTCCCTGAGGAATAAAGAGTTTGCTCACATTGTTTTCCCCAAGTGTGCACAGGAAACACTCCTATTGGCTATCTGGGAGTGGAGCCTGGAATCTTATTTTTAACAAGTTCCCCATGTGATTCTTGTGCCCACCAAAGATGGATAACCCATAGGTATAGGGAACATGGCCTTGCACTGTCAGATGCCCCCAGCCCAGAGGATTCATATACTGGGTACTTGTATTTGGGGATGCATGCCTAGAAACTGACATTTTTTCCATTTTTAAGTGGCAAGTGCATCAGGATCTTTAAAAGTTCCTCACAAGGAGGGGTGGGTGGTATAGTGGTTTAGTGGTTTAGGTGCTGGACTCCCACATGACTGACCATGGTTCGAGTCCTGGACCTGGTACCTTGAAATTCATGCTTGCCTCAAATTTCGAGAGCTCTTAGGGGTGATTTCTCACATTCCTTCTTATTGTTTCTTTCTCTCCAGCAAGCATACAAGCTCTATAGCAAAACAAAAAGAAAGAAAGAAAACTCTCAAAAACAAAAGATTCCTCATAACTATAAAGTTGATATTATTCCCATTTTAGAGATAAGAAAACTGAGGTCCAGAGGAATGCCATCCCAAAGATGGTAACATGCAGAGATTTAGAGCCTGGAGCCCTGCTACACATTTGGCTGTCCCCTCTGAGCATGCTCTAGTCTCCTTGTGGCCTTACAGGGGCAGGAACCGGCTCCGGGGGAAGGCCTAAATTTTGAGTTTCACCCTCTCCCACAGTGGCCAGACCACTAACTTATGGGGGGGAGCATAGATTGTAGCTGGAGGTAGAGTGAAAGGTAAAAAGAAAAATAACTTTCCTGTCCTAGAGAAAGGAAAACTAGGGGTGGCGTGGGGAGAAAAAGCCACAGGAAAGGCCTAGCCTGTCATTTCCAAGATAGCTTTTCATCACCCCAATCAGGTACTCAAAACAGAGCTGAGCTCAGCTGGAAGCTGGTCATCTGAGAAGAGATACTAAGATAAAGAGGCCCAGAGAGATGGTGCAGTCAGTAGCAAACTGAACTGCAGTGCTGGAAGCCACGTGCCAGACCGTGGGTTCAGATCTCCAGGTCGGCTTGAAAATGCACTTGGTACTTACATGCACATGCCCAGAGTCCTGAGGGGCTGGTGGGCTGGGGGAAGGGGATCGTGGCCCCCTGGTGAGGGTGCTTCTCTCTCTCTCTCTCCCCCCCCCTCCCTCCCTCCCTCCCTCCCTCTCTTTTTCTTGTGCGTGCACATATACTCTATCATGAGTTAAATAAATAAACTTAAAATGAAACAAAAAGATGAATGACACAGCCAAGTATATAATTAGCCCCAGGCAGGGCAGTAAGATGATGACTTTGGGAGAGTTTTCTCGCTTTTCCCAGCTCCCTAATCTGCACAAATTACAGGCCCAGCCAGGTGAGGGCTGAGACCTTTTCCACCCCTGCATCCTTGCAGGGTAGGCTCCATTCACTTTCTAAGTGGTCAGGACCTCAGAATCTGTCTGTCCCAAGTCTCTCAGGATCTGTCTGTTCGTAGACAGACACAGGACGGCCATGCCAAGGATCCATTAAGTAGCCCCCAAATGAGAAAGACACAGGTAAGAAATTATTGATGTTTCTGTAACCCTGAATAGCTTTGATTTCCCTCAGTAGGAACCGACAGCTGGCTGACAGAAAACACATCCAGGGAGAGAAGAGACCAAAGTATGAAATTTTGAATACTGTTTTCAGGTAACTTTCTATTTCCATTTAGAGTGGGTGTCTGAAGGCCGAATGTAGTTATGATTTGAATTACTTCATTTATCGATAAATATTTTTAATGGGGCTCGTAATTCTTAGATGCAATGCATTTTACTTCTTCCTGGCTTCTGGTCTTTGGTAGGGCAGAGAGCGGGGATCCCACTGTTCAGCTTGCAGACCCCATTTTCAGCACACTGCCTCCAAGTTTACAATCTCTCTGATCAACAGAGCTTTGTTTTCTTGCCTAGGAAAGCGGTTGTCTGCTACTCGGGTTGGGGTAAAGTAGCAGGGGTCCAGTTGTTCTGTCCAGACATTCAACCTTCCTCCCACTGTCAGTCTCATGCCTCATTGCCACTCTCTGTGGTGCTTGGGACCGAGTCCTGCCAGTAAACGAGCTCTCTTCTTGTGGGGCACCCCCCCCCCCAGCTTTTCATGTGGCAGCTTTCTCTACAGCCAAGGCTGTTTCTAGTTCCCCCATCTCCACTCTGTTTCCAGAGCTTGTTTGACATTTCATCTGATGATATCCCTTCTCCAATTTTCTTTGTTCTTGAAAATACATATCTTCTTTTTAAAAAAAAAAAAAACTAAATATTAATTTTTTAAGAAGTTTTTGCCATAGTGCATGTGCACTTTCCCAGGAAAGAGAGATAGTTAGAGAGAAAATGAGAAATCATCCCCTGGGAGGATGGCCACACTGCAGTCCCTTCTTTTCCATTCTCCTCCCAGGGATTTTGGGCACACATCACATGCAACTGGCATGATTTTCATGCCACCATGTCCGGGACTTGAACCATGTTCAGCCATGTGGGAGTCCAGCACCTTAATCACTATGCCACCTGCTGGCCCTAAGATCATTAATTTTGATGAGACCTTGGGAGTACAGATAGGTACTAAAAGGTCATGGTATATAAGCTGTGAAGAACTGCAAATAATGTTAAAGACATTCTAATTTAAAATAAAAAGCATTTTATTCTAGCTGTTTAATAATTACTATTTATAATGCTGAAATGGTATGTGGAAATTATAAGGAAAATGCACATAAAGGATATATTCTTTCCATATTTTACATATTAAATTCCACTTATATTTATGAAACATGATGTACAGATCCCGAAGAACAGTATTTTTAGTATTTTATCTGCTATTTAAATAGGCCGTGGATTAGAGACATGATAAACATAAAAGAAAGCCAAATTGTGAGATAAAATTTTCAAAAATAAAGGAATACAGCAATTTAAAAGGAACAACAGGAAAGTAATTTTCTAAATCTTGTATGGTTTCATCGCCACATCCCCGTGAAATCAACATGACATTCCACATGTTCAGGTGGGTCTAAGATCTGAACCCAGGCCTCCTATGTGGCCCCAACCTCATGCAGCGATACCAGTCACTTGCACCACCGACTGGACGGGCCAGTAGGTTTCTTCTGGAATCACTGTCTCACACAAGCTCTTTTCAGCTGCACTGCATTCAGGATAGACCTCTGAGTGGAGACCCTAGCTGTCACTAATCCTAAATCCCTAAGTTGCTGAGTTGCAGGTGTGTCTGGCCCTGAATAGCTTTCCTAGCAATGACACTGGGCACGTAAAGTCAGAGCATTCACATTCCCTGTATTTATGTGTGTATGTATCAAGTCCTTCCTTGCTTTGCGCCATGAATGATACTGAAGGGGAGATGAACAAGTATGTTCTTTTGAATACTGCCTTTCAGGAGTTTACAAGTGGAAACTACGATTGAACATCCAGGCACAGATACTATTGAAAATACGATGAGGACTGAATTAAGCTGTAAATGGTAAGACCTAATATGACTCTTCGTAAACTTTAATAATGAAATCTATCTTACATATATGCTAAGCTCGTTTTCACATACATGTTCAATATTTCAATAAAAAGATGAGTGGTACTACACAAAAGAGGATGTGAAATGTGTACCGTTTGATAAAATAAAATAAAAGTAATAAAATATACACACCACTCAGGATGAGAAATAGAACACTGCCTGAACCTTAGAGGGCTCTTGTGCTCCCCTCAGATTGCATTAATTCTCCTGACTTCCACCAAAATCGTTTTCTCTTGACCTTTGTGTTAATTGCCTTTGTTTTGTTTTCAGTTTACCACTTACATATGATCCCTAAGTAAAGTAATTGTTTTCCAGTTCATGATAAAGAGTGCATGCACTTGCACTAGAGAGAGAGACAGAAGGACCCCGACAGGGTCACAACATGCCACAATCCCCTTTCCCACAGTCCCGGTTCCTAGGCACTTGGGTGCCCAGGTGCATCCCATCCAGCATGTTTTCAGGCTGACCCAGGGATACGAGTCCAGTTAGCCATGAGGCTTCCAGCGCTGCAGTCCAGTATGCTACTGACGGTGCCACTAGGCTGGGCCTTATTTTTTATCTTTGAAAAACTGAGTAGGAAGCACAAAATTAGACAAATAAAGCAAGGGCAGGATTGCCAGCACATGATGAAAGTTCTCAGGAGAAACAAGCTGAGCGTTCCTGCGTCAGTCTAGCTCAGCGTCCCTGCGTCAGTCTAGCTCAGCGTCCCTGAACACTTTACCAGAGCTCAGGCAAGGTCATATGTGAGCCCGAGGAAACGTGGAGCTCACTGTGACAGGACTAAGGCAGGGCTAGAGTGCAGAGCGGGACTGGACACCCCGAGGGAATGGGCCGTCCAGTCCTTCTCTGAAGCGCCCCCCCCCCCCCCCCCCCCCCCCCCCCCGCATTAGGCCAAGCTCTCAAAGCCGAAGGGTTGGGCAGAGCGGAAATGAACACAATTGGTTGCCTCAAGAATGCAGGCCGTGGAGGAGGAGGGCATTAACAAAATGAGCAGAAAGACAGAGGGCCCGCTCCCCTGGGTGTCGGCCCTCGGTCCCAAGATGGGAAAATGGCGGTGTGATCTGAGCGGCTATCTGTGCACAGCCACTGTCCTGGCATCGCCCTTCACTATTTTCCTGGGGCTTTTGCTGCCTCCCCTCCGTGATGGACTCCAGCCTCCGGTATCTCATGTTTTCTTTCTCTTGTTCTACTGTTTCATCTTTGCCAAGCAGGGGCTCCAGTAAATTCTCAAGACCACATCCCAATTCTTGCCTGATGGTTTGGCTGACTTTAGAATTCTGAGAATCATTTTCCTTCCAATTTATAAAAACAGTTCTTCACTGTCGTTCATGATACTATTGACACATCTGAGTCTATACTCATTTTTGGTCCTTTAGTATATATGACTAATAACCACCCTGGCCCCCCAGCCCCACCACTACTCCCAACCCCAGGCTTGGGGAATCTTCTCTGTTCTCAGAGTTCTGGAAAATTTTTTTTTTTTTTTTGGAGAGGATTTTTGCTATAGGGTGCATGTGCTCACCAGACAGAGAGAGAGACAGACAGAGAAACAGAAAGCAAGAAATCACCCCCTAGGGGGGATGGCCATGCTGCAATCCCTTCTCCTCCATTCTCCTCTCGGGATCTTGGGCACACATGCACACACGCCCGGCGTGAGTTTAAGCCACCGGGTCTGGGACTCGAACCACAGTCGACTACGTGGGAGTCCAGCAACAAAGCCATTACGCTAACTGCTGGTCCCCAGAGTTCTGGAAATTTACAACCCAGTGCCATAGGCAGGGTTTGTGTTCATTCTTGTGCTGTGCTCTGATTGAGCCCTTTCAATCTGGTAACTCACATCCCTCAGATCTAAACATTTTTCTTTTTTTAGATTTTTGTCACAGGGTACGTGCGCTCGCTGGAGAGACACAGACAGAGGGAAGGTGAGAAACCACCCCCTAGTGGGGATGCCACACCACAATCCCTTCTCCATTTTCCCTGGGAATTGGGGCATGCATGCACACGTACCCAGCATGGTTTTCAAGACGCCAGGTCTAGAACTTGAACTGCAGCGCTGGCCATGTAAGATCTAGCACTTTAACCACCACTCCACCTACTGGCCCCTAAAACAATTTTCTTGATCTCTGATGATTTCCTTTTCTGCTTGCCCCTTCCTCCTGACCCTCACTGTTTTCTCCTCCTGGAACTTGTATTTGGATATTTGGATGTCAGCTTTTCTGGTTTAGTCCTCTGACTGAATTGGGATTTTTTTTTTTTTTCCTTTTTTCTTTGCTTGGCTGTGTTAGAGATTTTATCACCATTATCTTCCAACCCTTCTACTGGGTTCTGCAGATTGTATCATGTTTTTACCTTTTGAGAGCTCTTTTCATGGTCTCTGCATATTCCTGTTTCATAGAATTTTTTTTTTTTTAAGAATTATTTATTTAGTTTATTCATTCATTTATTTTAACCTTACCAGAGAGAGAGAGAGAGAAAGCGAGAAAGTAAGCCACCAGGTCCATGACTTGAACCGCGGCTGACCATGTGGGAGTGTACAGATCCTTAACCACCACACCACCTGCTGGCCCAAAGTTTTCATTTTCCTAATAGCTGTTTCCTCCAAGTCATTTGTCTATTTATTATTTCTCTTTAATGTAAGAGGCATTTTGTTGTTGTTTTGGTTTTTATTTTGACTGCTCATGATCAAAGGTTTGGGATTAAAGAGCTGATTAGACAGGCCTGGCTGGTGGCATGATGATTAAGGCACTGGATTCCCACATGGTTGATCACAGTTCAAATCCTGGACATGGTGGTTTGCTCTCTCATACTCTCTCTGTCTCTCTCTGGTCAAACTGAAGAATAATGATAATAAATAAGATAAATAAGTAATTTTTTAAAAAAGTTGATGAGAAGTCTTGAGCACTCAGGTGAGGCTTGTCACTGTAGAATAATTCTAGGCGGCATGTTGGGGAATCCTGCGCTCAGCCCTTACATATTCTCTCTCAGGCAGGTCAATCCTTGAGAGGAGTATGGCGATTTTTGCCTGAGAGGTCAGGGCATAGCTGCCAGCCCTCTTGGAGCCAAGCAGGAGGAGGAGGCTGGGGGTCCCTTCATGCAGAGGTCAGTAAGCACTTATTCTCCCATTTTCTTGTTCTGAAATATACCTGGTCTCCCAGGCCAGAGTCCTTGTGCTGCACCATTTCCAGAGAATAGACCCCTAGCCATGTGCTAGGGTGGAAGTGGGTAGTCCAATGGCCTAGTGGCTTGGAGTTGGAGGAATTACCTAAGAACACTTCTCAAAGCTTTATTGTGCATACAACCCACCTGGGGATCTACTTAAAATGTAAGCTCTGATTCAGCAGCTGTGGGATCTGAGATCTGTACATTGAATAAGCTTTCTGGTGACAGAGCTGCTGCTCTTGGTGGTGGGCCAAGGTGGGTTCCACTTCCAGCAGCCAGGGCACGGGAATCTATCTGCCCTTCTAATAGTTTTTAACTAGTCCTCCTTATTTTAGCTGTATTCCTAACACCCCTCTCCCCCGGTTCTAAAGCTTCCTGCTGCTACATCTTTTGAGGATGCAGTGTGTATTGGATTCAGTCTCAGCTTTTACCATCACCGACTTTTTTCTCAGGTTGGCTGAGTCAGTTACTACTGGCCCATCTGCTTTCTGGCTTCCAGCGTTTCATTCTTGTCATTACACACTGTTATCTTTTCTCCTTTGCCCTCTCTCTCTCTGAGTTTATTTCTTGGTAGTTTCAGGAGGATTCGGGAAGGAGCAAAATTATTAATAGGTGTGTGTATTCTGCCATATTACCCCTAACTCTCACCATCTGCTAAAATATTTTCCTGGAGTTTGGTTACGTCTGTGTAAATAGGGCCAGATTCACGATAGATAACTACTGTCGTATGCCTTTAGGTCTTTGCCCAAGGAGTGTTCTTTATGCCTCCCTTCCTGCTTTGCCTGTCAGTTCTTATAGTCTTCGAGACCCAGCTCAGATGGCTGGCTTCTGTGAAGCGCTCTTGTGTCCCCAAGTTGTTAAAGCTTTCTTGTTCTGGGGCCGGCAGGTGGCGTGGTGGTTAAGGGCACTGGACTCCCACATGGCCAACCACGATTCGAGTCCTGGGCCTGGCGGCTTGCTTTCTCACCCCTCCCCCCATGCTGTCCCTCTGTGGTCAAATTAAAATAAAGTTAAAAAAAAAATTCTTTCTTAAAAAAAAAAAAGCTTCCTTGTTCTCCTAACTCCTTGTAGCCAGCTAGCTGCTCATATAGTACCTGTTCCAAACGACTGAACCCCCCTGGGCAAGGTGTGTGTCTGTGCAGCATAGTGCCCAGCAGATATTAAGATATTATAGATAGGGGCCAGCAGGTGGCGCAGTGGTTAAGGCACTGGATTTCCACATGGCTGACTGTAGTTTGAGTCCTGGAGCCTGCAGGTTAAAAATCATGTGAGGCGCATGTGCATGTGTGCCCAAAATCTTGAGGGGAGAATGGAGGAAAAGGGACTGCAGTTTAGCCATCCCTCCTGGGGGGTGATTTCTCACTTTCCCTTTCTCTGGGAAGTGCACACATCTTAAGGCAAAACAAAACAAAACAAAACAAAAAACAACGAAAAACTTACAGATATTTAAAAATGGAATGAATTTCTATGTGCATGCCTACCTTTCTCTTTTTCCTTCACTTTTTGTTCTCTTCATTTCTTGTTTCTTTCTGATAAGAGGTTATTATATTTCTCCTCTATTCTGTTGTCAAATCAAAATTTATATTCCATAATCTTAAGAATAAATGAGTAAAATAATATTTTCCAATACCTAAAAACTACCCAATTAAATTAAATATATTTAAATGTAATATAAGCTTCCATTTGATTTTTCTTCCCCATTCTAAGGACTGTTAGAGAAAAAATTTCTCAGCTCTAGATGAAGATACAATATTTTTAAAGGAATTATTTAATTTTATTTGTTATTATATTTATTTATAAAGGAAAAGTGAGAAAGCATGTCATCACATCTGGGACTCAAACCATGGTTGGTCATGTGGAAGTCCAGTGCCTTAACCACTACACCACCTGCTGGAGTGATGATATAATTTTTATCACCTACTGAAATTATATTTGGAAGGAGTTTGACTCCAAGTTATTTAAATAAACATAATTTTGGGGGGGGAACCAGCAGTTAGCGAAATGGTTATGTCGCTGGACTCCCACGTAGTCGACCGCAGTTCACGTCCCGGACCCGGTGGCTTAAAACTCACAGCGGGCGCATGTGCGTGTGTGCCTAAGATCCCAAGAGGAGAATGGAGGAGAAGGGATTGCGGCGTGACCATCCCCTCTGGGGGGTGATTTCTCGTTTTCTGTCTCTATGTCTCTCTCTGTCTGTCTGGCGAGTGCACGCGCCCTCTGGCAAAAACCTCTCAAAAAAAAATTTTTTTTAAGGGTTTTTGCCAGAGGGCGCGTGCACTCACTGGAGAGACAGAGAAAGATGGTGAGAGGGAAAATTAGAAATCACCCCTCAGGGTGGAATGCTACCCTGCAATCCCTTCTCCCCTATTCTCCTCTTGGTATTTTGGGCACACATGCACACGTGCCTGGCATGAGTTTCAAACCACTGGATCCAGAACTGAAACTGCAATTGGCCATGTGGGAGTCCAGTGCCTTAGCCACTATGCCACCTGCTGGCCCCAAACATAAATTTGTTTCAATGATAAAAATTAAAATCTTTATAAAGTCAGTATGGTTATCATTCAAGGATTTTAGCTATAAGACTCTTTTTTCAGAGCAAATGTACTGCTGTCAAAATTTAACCCAGTAGGAGTTGCTAACTCCATAATCCAGGCAGCAGATGATTTAAACAATGGAATCAAGAAAAGTATATAATGTCATTCTCACCATTCCTATCTCAGGGTGAATTTTAGACAGTGTAACTTAAAAATATATATGTTTAAGAATTGGTAGAGAGTGTGTGTGCTTGCCAGGGAGAGAGAGAGAGGGAGAGGGAGAGGGAGAAAGCACCACCCAAGGGATGATCATGCTGCAATCCCTCTCTTCCATGTCTTCAACCTGTTGGCAGTTTGGGCACACACATGTGCACATGTACCCAGTGTGTATTTCAAGCCCCTGAGACTGGGACTTGAACTGCAGTGGGCTACGTGGTATGCAGCTCCCTTAACCACAGGGCTACAGAGCTAACCCAACATCATAACATTCTATAGTCCAAATAGATTTTCATCCTTTAAAAGAAACAGAGAGATACCCATCAAGTTGAAAATCTAGATATCACTTGTATCATGTAACTGACAAGGATGTATAAGTAACTTAATATTCAAATTTTTACTTTAAGCCACCATTAACGTGGTATATTTTAATTGATTCAATTGTAATTATCCAGAATTTTTGCTTTTTTTGCTTTTATTTATTTATTTTTAGGTTTTTGCCAGAGGGAATATGTGCTTGCCAGAGAGAGACAGAGATACAGAGAAAAGGAAAGTGAGAAGTCACTGTCCACGGGGGATGGCCACACTGCAATTCCTTCTCCTCCATTCTCCTCCTGGAATTTTGGGCATGCACGCACACATACCTGGCATGATTTTCGAGCCACCACGTCTGGGCCTCGAACCACAGTCAAGCCATGTGGATCCAGCACTTTAACCACTATGTCACCTGCTGGCCCCTTAATATTATTAATTTTAAGATATTTTTTACAGGTAAGAAATAAGTGAATTATTGTTTAATGCAGGATTTAGAGAACTGTTATGTTGGTGTTACATCATAAATATTTTGAAAATAAATTTTAGTCCATCATTCCCTGAAGGTCATTATTATTCAAAAATTTGTTTTTATTTTACAGTTCACTATTTTGCTTGGCATTTAATAGCAAATGCCTATTTTTGTCTCCTTTATACATATTTTAGACGTTAATTGTAACAAAATAAATACAAATCAAGATGCAATTCTGGCTAATCTTTTGGTCTTCATCTTCTTTGAGAATCAGGTATTAATTTCTGATTTTTAAAAATGGATGAAGAAATTTCAAGTGATGGAAATTCCTTGATCAAAGCAGTTCATCAGAGCCGACTTCGCCTCACAAGACTTTTGCTAGAAGGTGGTGCCTACATTAATGAGAGCAATGACCGTGGGGAAACACCTCTGATGATCGCTTGTAAGACCAGACATGTGGATCAGCAGAGTGTCAGTAAAGCCAAGATGGTGAAATACCTGTTAGAGAACAACGCTGACCCCAACATCCAGGACAAATCTGGAAAAACCGCTTTGATGCATGCTTGCTTAGAAAAAGCTGGTCCCGAAGTTGTTTCTTTGCTCCTAAAGAGCGGGGCTGACCTCACCCTGCAAGACCATTCTAGTTACTCAGCTCTTGTTTACGCGATAAACTCAGAAGACAGAGAGACCCTGAAAGTTCTCCTTAGTGCATGCAAGGCAAAGGGCAAAGAGGTCATCATCATAACGACAGCAAAGTCACCTTCGGGGAAGCACACTACCAAACAGTACCTAAACATGCCTCCTGCAGAGATAGACGGCTGTCCCTCCCCAGCCACCTGTACCACGCCTTCAGAAATCGACATCAAAACAGCCTCATTGCCACTGTCACACTCTTTGGAGGCTGAACTGACACCTTTTGGCTTTAATGACCTGGAGCCCACTGGAGTCTGTGATGATCCCCAGGACCCAGGCTCCGCTGTGAGGAAGCCTGCTCTGGCCCCTAACGGCCCCAAGCTACCCCAGGCTCCTCTCTGGATCAAGAGTCCCCCATCATTAATGCACCAGAACAGAGTGGCCTCCTTGCAGGAGGAGCTCCAGGATATTACTCCAGAGGAAGAATTAGCCTACAAAACCAATGGGCTGGCACTTTCTAAGAGATTCATCACTAGGCACCAAAGCATAGATGTAAAAGACACTGCGCATTTGCTAAGAGCCTTAGATCAGGCCAGCTCAAGGAAGATGTCCTATGATGAAATAAATTATCAGTCTTTATTGTCAGAAGGAAATCAGCAATGTGTTGAAATTCCTGTTGACCAGGACCCAGATACTAACCACACAATATTCGCTTCCACCTTAAGAAGTATAGTCCAAAAGAGAAACTCTGGGGCAAATCATTACAGCTCAGATTCCCAGCTCTCAGCTGGCCTTATCCCTGCACCTGCAGAAGATGGCAAAGCACTTACTGGGAAAAAAAAGATCCTCTCGCCATCTCCTTCCCTGTTGTCAGGGTCCAAAGAATTGCTGGAGACTATCCCCCCAGCCCCCCTGTGCAGGAGAAATCATGCAATTTTAGAAAGGCGTGGTTCAGGGGCTTTCCCTTTAGATCACAGTGTCATGCAAACCAGACCAGGATTTCTGCCCCCTTTACATGTAAGCCCTCACCCTCCCATCTCAGATATCAATGTCAACACCAAGCTTTGCAACCTTCTTTCTTGTGGTCAAAAAGCACTTATGCCAACAGTTCCTATTTTCCCTAAGGAATTCAAAAGTAAAAAAATGTTGTTAAGGAGACAGTCATTGCAAACAGAACAAATTAAGCAATTAGTACATTTTTAAGAGCTGTCTAGACAATACACTTTCTTCAAATGTCTCTATTAGAGAAATCTAGAACTAGAGGAGAAATCTTAAATGTCCGTCCTTTTAACTCTCATAATTAATTAGCGCAGAATGCTTAAGAAAATCAAAATGTAATGCATTTTACACTAGCCACTGTGAACACACAAATGATATACAGAGTTTCTGCTAAGGCAATTCCTGCAAACAAAATGAAAGCAATTTTTCTTAAAACCTCCAGTATTTTATAGCCCTCAGGTGGTCCAAATTGTTTGCTTAAACAAAAATTTAACAAAGAAAGGAGATAATATTTCTGAAATTTCAGATTAGTTTAATACTTAAAGGAAATAGTGTTTTCGAGTCATTTAATAAGATTGTAATTTCCCTTGATGCCAAAAGCATGAGAGAAAATAGTAATAACTACAGTGAACTTAAGCTTAAGTTGAACTTAAGCTACAAAGAAAGAAGTAATTCTTAAAAAATGTTGACTGTGGGTGAGCTTAAAATCTAACTTAAACGAGGAGGGGTCTAACAGCCTAGTAGACTGGGCAATTAGTATTCATGGTGTCAGCCTAACGTGGAAAACTGACTGGTTAGAGTTTTACTAGCTACTAGTAGCTTCTGCTTGTGGACTTTTTTTTTTTTCTTTTGTTTTTTAAACTTTTCTATGATGTTATCTTATGGAATTGTTTTTTGTCCATATCATTTCAATTCAATGTTTCCAGTAACAAGATAATACAAAAATTAAAATGCATTCTTCTTTACTTATATCAAATTATTGTCTTACACAAAGAAACAGACAAATAATCATAATGTAACAACAATAATAAAAGAGTTTGGAACACATCACAAATAGAAATTAAATGCTTGCTTCATTAAAAAAAACTATTAGGTTAGTTGGCTAACATTAAGAAAGTCAATAGAAGTGCTAAATATTCAGTCAATATTAATATCTATTTCTGACATGTAGTTATTAGACATACAATAAGAATGTAGAAGAATATTTCCCTAGTGTGACATTCCAGTCATCTAGTATTTTAGAACCTGTGAATAATAAAATAAGCCAGTATCATGCCACTATTATAAAAGTATTTTAAAACAACTGTATCATCCACATGACCTCAAACTATGGTGTTTATATAAAGAATCCTTATTTCAATGTGCAGTTTTCCAACAAAGAATAAAATTCTAAAAAACCTGAATGTATTATGATGGTCATGTACAATTTTTGCCTTCTGTGGCTAGAGGGGAGTCAAATTCACGTGCTGCTTTTCTTGGTAATTTGATATAAGCAAGTTGTAATGTACATAGTAATTATTTAATTACTTGTATCTTTTATTTTCAAAAGTAATTGGAGGTCTTCTCATTTAATGTTTTGAAGAACAGTAATATTAATTACACTAGAAATATTTGTTGATTCTGAACTTAGAATCGTACCTGTTGTTTTTAGACAGCTATTAGTAACTGCTTTTGCAAGTTTTAATATGGAGAAAAGTGCTTGGCATCAAGTTGTAAGACTATAGTATTGAAGAATATGTAAATAATTGGTAAACTAAATGATATCAATAAAGATTTAAAATATCATTTTGATTATTACTGGTTTTTTATCTCTCTAATACTAATGATGAATATTTCAACATAATTTCAGGAAAACTTTTGCCATACATATTACTTCGAGTAAATAGAAAACTAAGAGACAATCGCTCATGGGATTTTACACTTCATTAAGTGGATGGAATATGTCACTGGGGTCCCAGTGATAAGTGACAGATGTTTACAACAGGATTCAGATATGTGTCTATATAGTTCATTGTTGTTTTAAAAAAATATTTATTTGATTCCCTTTTTTTTTTTAATTTGATGAGAGAGAGAGAGAAAAGGAAAGCGAGAAAAGCAAGCTGCCAGGTCCCGGACTCAAATTGCGGTCGGCCCTGTGGGAATCCGGTGGCTTTAACCACCATGCCACCTGCTGGCCCTGAGATATGTATCTATATATTTGTAAATTTTGTAACTATAGGGTGTGTACATTCACCAGAGAGAGAGGAAAAGTGAAAAATCCCCCAAGGGGGATGCCATGTTTCAATCCTCTTTCTTCTAGTTCCCTCTCAGGATTCTAGAGATTCACACACATGTGCCCAGCATGATTTTCAAGCCACCAGGTCTGGAACTTGAACCACAGTCAGCCATGTGGATCCAGCACCTCAATCACCAAACTGGCTGACCCTAGTATTTAAGTTATATTTTAACTTCATGTAAGGGAATGATTTAACTTAAAGGTGTGATGACACTTCGTTTATTAGTTTACAAGTACCTTTTTTTTTTTAAGACTTTTGCTATAGGGCGTGTGTATTCACTGGAGAGACAGAGAGACATAGCCATTATGCTAACTGCTGGCCCCCCCATAGCAAATTTAAAAAATAAGATATAATAACAAGGATCAAAAAATGGAGTTACAGAAATATTGCAGCTCTCTCCTAGCTACTACTGATGTTATGAAGGAACCTGGTTGGGTCAGCCAATGCTGTAGTGGATAAAGCCACTAGATCCCACATATGGACTGAGTGGCTTCAGTCCCAGACCCTATAGCTTGAAAAACACCCTAGGCACACATGCGTGTATATGTGCCTGAAATCTCGAGGAGAGGGGATTGAGATGTGGCCCTCTCCCCTGAAGAGTGCTTTCTCATTTTCTTCCCCGATTTCTTTCTCTCTCCCTCTGGCAAGTGCACACATCTATAGCAAAATTAAAAGGAAAAAGAAAAAGCCTGGTCCAGGAAGACGTGAATCACCATTTTGTAGATAGGTAAAGATGATAGATGTTTATAAGAGATGTCATTTATTGAATAACCTTTAGCTTTTTCAACTGGGAGGTTAAGATAGATTTTGGGGGGGGGGGTGCTTGTGGGTTTATTTGGAAAGAATTCAAATGTGCACACGAGTTGTCTACTCGTTTTCTTCACTGCGCAGCCTGGCATTGGGACTGGTGACTCTGATGGCCAACTGGGCTGCTCGTTTGATGATGGCCTTGCGGTTCTTGGAGGAAACGTGAGTGATCTCGGCGCAGCAGGACTTACTGTACAGCAGCAGCACTTCCAGCTCCTTGACATTGTGGACCAGGAACTTCCAGAAGCCGCTGGGCAGCATGTGCTTCGTTTTCTTGTTGCTCCTGTAACCGATGTTGGACATCAAGATCTGGTCCCTGAATCTCCTCCTGTTGTCAATACCTCTGGGTTCCCGCCAGTTGCGCTTAATTTTGACATATCGGTCTGACTGGTGCCAGATGAACTTCTTGGCCCACTTTTTGACAATCTTGGGTTTCACAAGGGGTCTGAGGGCGGCCAGGATCCCGGGAAAGAGATGGCTGCCACCTCCACTGGCAGTGCCAGGACGAGAACAAAGTTTATTTTATTTGCGAGAGTGAGCACATGTGCGTGGATAACAGAGAGAAAGAGAGGGAGAAGCCCTTCTCCAGGGTGCCTTAACCCCCTTTCCCCAACCCTTTAGATCGTCAGGCTCTTGGACACCCAGTGTATACACACCCAGTGAATTTTCAAACCAATCTGCAATCAGCCACATGGCTTCGAGCACTGCAGTTCAACTGTGCCGCCAGGCTGGTCAGAGACAGTCTTTACTTATTTATTTTTTAAAAAGAATTATTTATTTAATTTTCTTTATTGTTATTATTTTTTAATTTGTCCAAAGAGAGAGAGAAAGAAAAAGTGAAAAAGCAAGCCACCAGGTCCGGGAAAACCACCAGCAGCCGGGTAGGAGGCCAGTGCCTTGACCACCATGCCACCTGCTGGCCCAGTCTTTACTTATTAACTGCTTTAGATTTAATGGGAGAAGTTGAAAATGAATGAAAAATGATCTTTTTGGATTTCAGTCATCCACAAGACTTTCCGTTTTCATTTTCATTAAGTGGTGGTTGTAAGGCACAAATTTAAATTTTCGCAAAAAACATTTCAAAAAAGGGTCTTGTCAATTAAGAAAAAGTGCTATCTCGCTCCTGCCACTTCGGGACCCACTGACACCAAGAATTTAGCATCCAAATGAAGGATACTTTTATTGAGGGACACAACAATAGTTCCAGCTGAAATGGAAACTGAGATAACCACCTGGTCATTCTGATTCTATCAGAGAAGAAAAAGGGGTCATGATGTTGGTAGGAATAATTCTCAGAAGACAAAATAGGACGAGGGGGAACCAGAAGATGGTGTAACAGTTATGTAGCTGGACTCCCACATCATTGACTGAGTTCAAGTTCAGAACCCAGTGGCTTCAAACTCACACAGGGCGAGTGTGCGTTCCTGCCCAAAATCCCAAGAGGAGAACGAAGAAGGGATTGCGGCGTCACCATCCCTCCTGGGGAGTGATTTCCCACTTTCTGTCTCTCTTTCTGTCTCTGTCTTTCCGGCAAGTACTTGCACCCTATAGCAAAAATCTCTCTTTAAAAAAAACATAGGACCAGAGAAATATGGGTGGTATCTGGGGTACCACCTTATAGTATAATGGTCAATAGTAAGTGTAGATTATCACAGTCTCACACATTCAGATTCTCAAGAATGAAAGATATGGCCACATCTCCAGATACTTTATTTATTTTAAGGATTATCTAATTTAATTTATTTTAAAATGTAACTTTATTTATTTATTTACTTTGACCAGAGAGGGAGGGAGGGGGAGAGAGAGAGAGAGAGAGAGAGAGAGAGAAAGCAAGCCGCCAGCAATCGAACTGTGGTCGACCCTGTGGAAGTCCAGCGCCCTTAACCACTATGCCACCTGCCAGCCCCAATTTTATTTATTATTATTATTATTTTAATTTTTCTATAGAGCACATGTACTTGCCAAAGAGAGAGAGAGAGAGAGAAAGCAAGCCACTAGGTCTGTGACTTGAACCTCAGTCGGCCATGTGGGAGTCCAGTGCCCTAACCACCACACTACCTACTGGCCCCCAGGTAGTTTCTTTATTCTTTTCTTTTTTGGAGAGGTTTTTGCTATAAGACACATGTGCTCACTGGAAAGACAGAAAAAGACAGGGAGAAAGAAAGTAAGAAACCCACCCCCCTCCCAAGAGATGATGGCCACGCCACAATCCCTTCTCTATTTTCCTCTTGGGATCTTGGGCATGAACACGCACCTCGCGTGAGTTTATGCCACCAGGTCCAGGACTTGAACCATGGTTGACTATGTGGGAGTCCAGCGACCTAACCATTATGCCATCTGCTGGTCCCCTCCCAGGTAGTTTCTTGACTGCTCCTGCCCCCAGTTGTTGGAAGGGGCAGCAACAGGAGAAAGCCCAGGAAGTCACAGAAGACCCCTTGAAGGAGCTCTAATTTGTGAGCAGAGCTCCACAGGCTCTGTGAACTCATGTCCTTTTTCTCTAAGCCAGAGTTTTTTTGAGTGGCCACAGATTTTCACAATTAAATTCTGATTCATCTTTTTGAATTGCAGGACATTCTTTCATCCTAAGGAAGGGATAGAGAAGAAAGAGGCAACGACTAGCCTTGATGAAGATGCTACAGCAGCAGTCAAATCCAGAACAGCTCAGTTGCCAAGTTTAGCCTGGTCTCTACAGCGAGCAGAGGCAGAGTGGTAAGGCACCACTTCTTGAGAAGACAGGAGGCTGGGTGCCCCTTTCAAGCTCTGCCCACTTTCTCTCTACTCTGATAGCAGGAAAGTGTGGGGAGTTTTATTTTTCAGATTACAAAGTAATTAAAATATGCAGTAAAGTAGAGGTCACTGTGGAAGAGTAGCAAGTGGTCTTCAAGAAACTGGCAGGAGGGGGCCGGCAGGTGGTATGGTGGCTAAGGAGGCTGGACTCCCACATGGCTGACCATGGTTTGCATCCCAGACCTGGCAGCTTGCTTTCTCACTTTCCTTCTCTCTGATCAACTTCAATAAAATAACATGACAATGAATACATTTTAAAAAATCGGCAGGATAAATTAAAAAAAATATCTTCTTTGAGTGAAAGATGAGTTCAGGGTTAGGCAATTAGGGTTTTCATTTTTCTTTTTTTTTTTTTTTTTGGAGAGATTTTTGCTATAGGGCACGTGCGCTCGCCAGACAGACAGAGAGAGACATAGAGACAGAAAGCGAGAAAGCACCCCCCAGGGGGGATGGTCATGCCGCAATCCCTTCTCCTCCATTCTCCTCTCGGGATCTTGGGCATGCACACACGTGCCCGGTGTGAGTTTTAAGCCACTGGGTCTGGGATGCGAACTGCGGTCGACTATGTGAGAGTCCAGCGACATAGCCATTATGCTAACTGCTGGTTCCCTCATTTTTCTTCTCAAGATGGAATGAGGTAGCAATATCAGCGAATGACTGAGAAATACAGCCACACCAGGCCTCAACCCGGCCTCTTTCCCGGCCTGTTTGGGTCAGTAGCATTACTCTACTCTCTCATCTAGGCTAAAAATGCTAGACTCCTCCCTCTCTGCCAGACTACTCATTCGACTAGCTTTAAAACCCCCATAAACTCCTTTTTAGTCCTTCCTCTATCTCTTGTGCCTTTCCATCTCCTTAAGCTACCACCTTAATTTCGGCCTTTGGGACCAACAGATGAACTCTCGCGCAGTCGGACTGTCTGAGTCCCAGATCTGGTAGCTTAAATCTCATGCTGGGTGTGTGCCCAAGATCCCAAGAGGAGAATGGAGGAGAAGGGATTATTGACATGGCCATCCTCCCTGGGGGGGGGGGGGGGGGGGGGGGGGTGTGATTTATTGCTTTCTGTCTGTCTCTGTAGCAAAAATCTCTCTTTGGTTTTACCCTTCTCATGCCGCCACTATTACTTTTCTAACACTCACAACAGATAAAAACACTTCCCTGTTTAAAATGCTCCATGACTCCCACTGCCTACAAGAAAAGGAGCAAAGTGAATCTGGTCCCTGCCCCACAGTGGCGCCCACAAACTCTTTTTGACAGGTCAGGACAGGCCTTCTCACTTGGCTCCTGTGCCAGGGCCTGGAAGGTCCTTCCCACCTCTGAGTTCGCAGGCCACTGTGGCTCCAGGGTTTTCACCAAAGCTCGTAAAGTGTTGTTATGGGTGTTGTAGCAAGTCCTTCGCTTTTCCTTTACAGCTCTCTTCCCTTCCAGACTGTCGGCTCCTTGAGGCAGGAACCATTTCTGAAATATTCATGCAGCCTAAGCAAGTCAAATACCTGCCCCCTTGCCTGCCCTGAAGTCCTGTCACGAGATTCTCTCACAAGACATAGGGATTGGGCAAACTGAGGTCCTGGACCAAAGGCTGAAGTGCATATAAAGAAGAGAAAAGCAGTTACAGTGAGAAGTAAGTTCCACTGATGCAGAACATAGATCTGAGCTCCTGCTGCTGTGGTCCCAAGAGTGCCTTTCGTTCCCCTCTGATCCCAGTCTCTCCCAGCTCAAGTTCACTTCCTCATTGTACTCCCACCCTTTTATCTTAAGAGAAATTTCTGCTGTATGGCATGTGTGCTCGTCGGAGAGACAGAGACAGAGAAAACAAGAAATCACCCCTCAGGGAGGATGGCCACGCACAATCCCTTCTCCTCCATTCTCCTCTCTGGATCTTGGGCACAACAAGCATCTGGTGTGAGTTTGAAGCCACCAAGCCTAGCAATGTAACCATTACGTTATCTGCTGTTCCCTGTACTCCCATCTTCTACATAAAAAATTCAGTAGCACTACTGTCCTCATCTTTGACACTTTACTATTTTTCTTGTACTGACTCATGCATTTATGATTTTTTAAAAAAGAAATATTTACATAATTTTATTATTGCAAGAATTATTTTATTTAACTTTACTTATTTAATTTTAAAAATTTGACTAGAGAGGGGCAGAGTGAGAGAGAGAGAGGGAAAGTGAGAAAGCAAGCTACCATGTCCAGGACTCGAACCACAGTTGGCCAAGTGGGAGTCCAGTGCCTTGAACCACCATACCACCTGCTGATCCCTTTTATTTTTTAATTTGAACAGATCGAGTAAGAGGGAAAGTGAGAAAGCAAACGGCCAGGTCCAGGACTCGAACCATAGTTGGCTATGTGGGAGTCCAGTGCCTTAATCACCATGCCACCTCCCGGCCCCTCATTTATGATTATAAGTAGATTGTTGGTTTCTTCTAGGTAGGCTCACATCTTAAGTAACAAGGTGAGAGAGAAAGCATGTTTCTATATTCACTAGGTATTTAATTTTAGTCACAGAAAAGAAAAACAAAAACAAAATCCCCCAAACTTCAAGTCCAACAAAAAGGCAAATATACAAGCTGTTTTGAATTTTTAGTAATTTCCCACTGGATAGAAGATTACATATCCAGCTAAGTAGCAATTGCATCACTCTTACAGGGTCATAAGCTACTATACTTTTTAAAAGCTCAGAACTTTTTTTTTTTTTTTTTTTTTTTTTTTTTGGAGAGGTTTTTCGCTATAGGGCGCGTGCGCTCGCCAGACAGACAGAGAGAGACATAGAGACAGAAAGCGAGAAATCACCCCCCAGGGGGGATGGTCACGCCGCAATCCCTTCTCCTCCATTCTCCTCTCGGGATCTTGGGCACGCACGCACACGCGCCCGGCGTGAGTTGTAAGCCACCGGGTCCGAGACGCGAACCGCGGTCGACTACGTGGGAGTCCAGCGACATAGCCATTACGCTAACTGCTGGTTCCCAGAAGCTCAGAACTTTTGAACAATCAAGATACCTTATCAAAGTCTCTTCTAGGGTTAGGCCTGCTCTGCCAGTCTCTGGGAAATAGTCTTCAGATGCTATCATCTCAACACCAGTTCATTAGAGAACCTGGAGGGGACAGACAGTAGTACTTAGACGCTGCGAGTGGGAGCTTCTTTCCAAAAATTTTCTATGCTCATAAATGCATATAGAGACATACAATATTACATAAGTGTGATACCATACATGCTTGTGTACAACTTACAACAATGTTATAGCATCTTTCCACATAATAAAGGTAGATTTCTCAGGACCTACATAATGTTCTATTGTATTTTTGTATATCGAGGCATTTTAAAGATATTTTTTAAAATTAATGTATATTTTACATACAATAAAACGGACAAATATTAAGTGTGCAACTCATTTTTTTTTACCTATGTATACATCAAAACAACCACTCCAGAACAGAACACAGAACAGTTTCAACATCTGAAAAAGTTCCCACATGTCCATCTTGTACAAGACCCCATCCAATCCCATAAGTAATCACTATTCTGATTTCTATCAAATTAAGTTCAGCTGTTCTTGGACCTCACATAAATGGATTTTTTTCTTTTTTTTTTTTAAAGATTTTTGCTGTAAGGTGCATATGCTTGCCAGGGAGAGAGAGAAATAGACACAGGGAGAATGAAAGTGAGAAATCACTCCCCAGAGGGGATGGCCATGCCACAATCCCTTCTCTTCCATTCTCCTCCCAGGATTTTGGGCACACACACACACATGCCCGGTGTGATTTTTTTTTTTTTTCTTGGAGAGGTTTTTCGCTATAGGGCGCGTGCGCTCGCCAGATAGACAGAGAGAGACATAGAGACAGAAAGCGAGAAATCACCCCCCAGGGGGGGATGGTCACGCCGCAATCCCTTCTCCTCCATTCTCCTCTCGGGATCTTGGGCACGCACGCACACGCGCCCGGCGTGAGTTGTAAGCCACCGGGTCCGAGACGCGAACCGCGGTCGACCACGTGGGAGTCCAGCGACATAGCCATTACGCTAACTGCTGGTTCCCCCCGGTGTGATTTTTCAAGTCACCAGGTCTGGGACTAGAATCACAGTTGGACATATGGGAGTCCAGCGATGTAACTGCTATGCCATCTGCTGGTCCCAATAAATGGATTTTGAGAGTATGTACTCATTTGTGTCTGCTTCTTTAGCATAATACATTTTTAACTCACCCTTATTGTTTCAGAAGTTTAAACTATTTTAGTGCTGTGTAGCAAGTTTGTTGTATGACTAACAATATCAGTCTTGTTGATGAAAATTTGGGTCATTTCCAGTTTTTTTTAAATTATTATTTATTTAATTTTATTTATTCATTCATTTATTTTAATTTGGCCAGAGAGAGACACAGAGCGAGAGAGAGAGGGGGAAAGGGAGAACATTTCCAGTTTTAAGCAATTAAAAATATAGCTTCTATGAACATTCTTTTATGAGTCTTTTCATGTGAATATATGGTCTCTTTTGAAGTATATTCCTACAGTTAGAATAGCCAGGTTTTAAGTGATATTTATCTTTACTAGAAACCACCACAACCTTTTTCTTTTTTCTTAAAGGTAGTGTCAGTCCACAAGGGACCAGCAGGTGGTATAGTGGTTAAGGGTGATGGTTAAGGGTGCTGGACTCCCACATGGCTAACCATGGTTCAAGTCCCAGACCTGCTGGCTTCCTTTCTCACTTTCCCTCTCTCTCTCTGTCTCTCTCTGGTCAAACTGGAAAATAATAATAATAATAAATAAAAATAATTATTTTTTAAAAAAGGTATTGTCAGTCCTTATAGTATTAATTAGCCTTTCTAGTATATACATATTGGCATTTCATTGTGATTTAAATTTGCCTATTCTAGATAAGTAGTGTTGTTGAGTATCTATTCATATTCTTTTTTTCTTTTTTTTTTTTTTGAGAGGTGTTTGCTATAGGGCGCATGCACTAGCCAGAAAGACAGAGAGAGACAGAGAGACAGAAAGCCCAATCCCTTCTCCTCCATTTTTCTCTCAGGATCTTGGGCATGCATGCACACGTGCTCAGCATGAGTTTAAACCACCAGGTAAGGGACTCTTAACCGCGGTTGACTACATCGAAGTCCAGCAACATAGCTATTATGCTAACTGCTGGTCTCTCTCTTGCATATTTTTGTTACTGAGAATTTAAATTTAAATCCACCTTCAAAATCTTAATCTTAAGTGACATTCAGTTTATAGATTTCTCAATTAAAAAAATCACTGTAATATAATTTTAAAATATCAACAAGAAATAATTAAATAGTAACAGTATTTTGGAAAAATAAATTTATTTCAAACTTCATCAAAAACCAGCTTATTTAAATTCAAGGTTTTTTTTACAAAAGTAATACATGGTTGGGGTCAGAAGGTGGCATGGTGGTTAAAGTGATGGACTCCCACATGACCAACCATGGTTCAAGTCCCAGATCTGGTGGCCTGCATTCTTTTGCTATCTCTGTCTGGTGAGTGTGTGTGCCCTGTAGCAAAATAAAAATAATAATAATAATGATAAATAAAAATTAAATATTTATTTAAAAAAGTAATGCCTGGTCATTATGGAAAATTTATAAATGTTTTACTATAATTTAAAAATTGTTATTTTTTTAAAGAATTATTTCACTTTATTGATTGATTGATTTTATTTTAATCTGACCAGAGAGGGAGAGAGAGAGAAAGTGAGAAAGCAAGTCACCAGGTCCAAGACTCGAACTGTGGTCGACCATGGGGGGAGTCCAGTGCTCTCAACTACCACACCACCTGTGGGCCTCTAAAAACTATTCTTTATTGCAGTTGTTAAAATTTTATAATGAAATTGCACCTTTTGCCTTTGGCAAATAACCACAGAAAATGAAGTTCTACGTGTTATTTAATAAACAATATTGTGTTTGACTGAAGCTGAAATTTAAAGTGAAAATATTATAATTACTGCCTCTATGTCTGCAATGTTTCATGTTATATCTCTTAGAGCTATCTGTCTGTCTATAATGGATATATAATCATGTAATAATGGATATAATCACATAATACGTCTAGGAGCTGACTTTACCTACTGAGCACTTAGGATGTGAACAGCACCACGCTAGATGTCTCTATTTCATGATATTTCTCTTAATTCTCATACACCCTACAAAAATATTCCTATTCCCACCCTTATCCCCCCTTTTTATAGAGGGAGTGGGGACCAGTAGCTAGCATAATCGTTATGTTGCTGGACTCCCACGTAGTCGACTATGGTTCGAGTTCCAGACCTGGTGGTTTACACTGGATGTGTGTGTGCATGCCAACAATCCTGAAAGGAGAATGGAGGAGAAGGAATTGCAGTGTGGCCATCCCCCCCGGGGGGTGGCTTCTTGCTTTCTGTCTGTCTCTCTGGTGAGCGCACATGCCCTATAGCAAAAATCTGTCTTAAAAAAAATTTATATATATGGAGAGAGAGAGAGAGAGAGAGAGAGCGCACGAGCGAGCCAGGAGTTGATAGTATTAAAGAGATCTCATATTCTATGCCTAGATAAGAGAGAGAGGTGGGGCTGTAAAGGAAGTCAGTCTGAATTCAAAATCCAAGTTCTTTTCTCTATTTAGAACTACTTTATTGTCTGGGGGGAAACAATGCATTTTCTGAGTGCTCTGCTTAGGACCATGCCAAGCACTGTAAAGGATTCTTAAATGTACATCCTTACTATGAAGGCAATTTCAATATAGCTGAGAGACATGACTAACATGCATGACGCAATTAGTGAACACTATTAACAGTTAAAATGAACTGTTCAAGTAATACCCAAAGACTGTTGACATGTGAATTATTGCAATGAAGCATCGTGGGTTGACTTTGAGTGGGACTACATTATGAACCATCTTGAAAGAGAAAAACTGAGTAAAACTGAATTTAAGACCCTGGAAGTTTTTGAGATGGCACAAAGGAAGAGATGTTAAGAAAGGTTTGGTTAGCAGAAAAACTCAGGGTATCTGAGGGCAGTGTGAGGAATGAAGGCATGAAGCAGTAGTTAATGAAATTCTACTAGTAGAACAAGGACCTGAATGGCAGTGGTGGTAGTAAGGAACCTGGAGAACTATTAGATCATCGGGAAAGTCACGATGTATTTTCCTGTTTTTTGTTTGTTTGTTTGTTTTTTTAATGCAAAAAGGCTTCATGACTTTCCCAACAACCCAATATTATACCGAGGTTTAAAATTCTGCTCCCCAATAGTTTCTTGCTCACTACAGATAAGATGCTATGATAGAAACAGAGAATACAGTAAGTCTACTTGGTTACCAGGATCCTTTCCAACAACATGGAAATTCTAAATTCATCTTAAAATTTAATTTATACTTTCAGGGGATGGATTTTATCCTGATATAGAAAGCTGCTCACCTCTGTGAAAGTTAAAAACATTGGGATGGTCTAATTGTTACAACGCTGGACTCCCACGCAGTTGACCATGGTTTGAGTCCCTGACCTGGTAGCTTCAAACTCATTCCAGGCATGTGTGCGTGTGTGCCCAAAATCCCAAGAAAAGAATGGAGGAGAAGGAGTTGAGGCATGGGTGATTTCTCACTGTTTCTGTCTTTCCAGTGAGTGCACACGCCCGTTAGCAAAAGTCTCGCTGAAAAAAATTTTTTTAATTAAAGCTGTTTTACTTTTTTGTTATCTCTGTAATAATATTTTTCCAGGAAAAAATATGGCCCCATATCCTTTGGAATCTCTGTAATGCAAGTGTCAATAAATTGTGATTTAAACCTGTGCTATGATACACATGTATTCTCTCATGCACCTTCAGTATATAAAAAATTATTTTTCATGAAGTTCAGAGTATCATTTTCCTAAATTATTAATGGTTCCAATAAAATCTCTTCTTTCTAAATCTTTTAGGTAAGCACAGTATTATAAAGATGTATGCTTAAAAGGGTAAGCTTACAGTAAGCATGTGATTGGGTAAATTGCAGCATAAACCAATAACCATAACTTATATGGTAATTAATTCAGACCAAAGCAGAAAAGGATTATGAAACTAAAATATAGAAAATGATTTAGAAGAATCCTCTTTTTAGAGATTAACTTTGATACCAATGGTTTGTTTAAATTCATGGTTTTGTGGTTCTAAGATGTCATAGAAAACCTGGTTTTTGGCAAAATGATCTCTCATACAAAGTAAATCTTCAATGGAATAGTCATCATTTTTTCCAGTCCAAATTGTCAGGCTGTACCTGCATAAAAATAAAACATAATTATATAGTTACAAGTTAATATAACTTATTAAATATAGCAGTGATACAAAATTCCAATAAGGTTTAAAATAATCTCATTCATCTCTAACCCAAATGCACACAAAAACATTATAAGCAATGGTATAACCATACTTTTCTGTTTCATTCCTTCATTGAGATCAAAGGAATTAGAAATTAAAACATTCACTCTGCTGTTGTCTAAATTATGTAAGTGTGCTAGCTGAACTACAGGAATGTTAAATGACTTTAGAAAACCAGGCTGGAAATGAGTCCAATTTTGGAAAAATGACCTGGAAAGATTGTGTTGCTGATCAACAATCCTGTTACCCACACAAAAATTATGACTGTGACTTGGGTTTGTTCAGAGTCAGAGGAAAATGTACAAATGGAAGGGACAGTGAAGAGCCAAAAGTGTCCCTGATCTCTCCAACATTCACAGTCACTTATGGTGGCACTGCTATCGCTTTTGGGGGTTCTGTATGATATACAAGAATGCCAAGAGATGTCACAAAGAATAACAAGAGAATAAATTTAGATTCAATTCTGAAGAATTAAAAACAATATATACAAATTTATTATGGATGTAAGCATATGCTCAGAATGTCAATGTTATTTAAGCTGTATGTTTTCATTTCTTCTAGTGACACTACTACTGTTGCATTAAAATCTGGGGAAGTACAAAGCTATTAAGCAGTTTCATATTTATTTTCCCCCTAAACTTGTCTGAATCCAGGGAAAAATCTGCAAAACATTTATTTCTCATGATAAGAAATCAATGTCTAACTGATGTATATGATCTTATTATATTGACATATTTTTACCCTTAAGGATGGTTAAACTATTCTAGAAATATAAATAGTAAAGTATTTTGAATTTTGTCCCATAGCAGCATTATGACAAGCCAAAAAGAATTTTAAACTACAGTTGAGAATACAGAAAATAAAAAATTAAAATTAGTTTTGAAATATTTTTCCTGCTGAATCTTTATTACTTTATCTCAACACCATGGTGACAAACCTTATAAAGAGACATGAATATGAGCACTTAGGTTAAAAGAAAAGCTTTCCAGTATTTTTCTGCCTTTTTTTTTTTTTTTTTTTGGAGAGGTTTTTGCTATAGGGCACGTGCGCTCGCCAAAGAGACAGAGAGATAGAAAGCGAGAAATCACCCCCCAAGGAGGTTGGCCACTCCGCAATCCCTTCTCCTCCATTCTCTCGGGATCTTGGGCACGCATGCACACACGCCCAGCGTGAGTTTAAATCACTGGGCCCGGAACTTGAACCGCAGTCGGCTAGACGGGAGTTCAGCGACATAGCCATTACGCTAACTGCTGGTCCCTATGTTGCCTCTTTTAATATTCCTTTCATTGTATTTAAACTGAAATGGGAAAAATAACATTGTCTAAATATATCTTAAACTGGGAGCCGGTAGGTGGCATGGTGGTTAAGGGCGCTGGACTCCCATGTGTCCAACCGCGATTCAAGCCCTGAACCTTGCAGTTTGCTTCCTTCCTCTCTCTCTCTCTCTCTCTCTCTCTCTCTTTCTCTCTCTCTGTCCCTCTCTGGTCAAAGTTAAATAAATAAATAAATAAATAAATAAAGTTAAATAAAAATAATTCCTTTAAATAAAAGAAGAGGGGTCCAAAAAAAGATATCTTAAACTGTATTCATTTAAATTAATTCTCAGACTTCACTTTTAAACCTTTTTAATTATGAAATAACATGCACAGAAAAAAGTACATAAAGCCTAAGTGTAGATTTTTTAAAATTATTACAGAGTGAACTCTAGTTCAAAATTCAAACCAAGACATAGAAACGGGGCCAGCTCACAGGGGCACAGTGTTAATGAGACATTATGTGATGATGAACCACAAAGGAAGGTCCTCAGGTGGTGCCCTAGGGTCTGCTTCCCTATGTACTCTGGGACCAGACACCATAATCAAGGATTATTCAACAGGTACTGTGTTGTCAGAAAAGCCATGGTGCACCTTTGTATAGAAAAATACACCATGACTTTTCTGAACACTGAATACTAATTGGTAAATGTGATATACCACATTAACAGAATGAAGAGCAAGAAGCACATGATCGTCCTGAAACAGAAATAATAATAGACAAAATTCATAGTTTTATGATAAAAAATCAACAAATCAGGCATAAGAAAAGCACTTCAATATAATAAAGTGCACATATGGTAAGCTCATAGTTAACACCGTACTCAACAGTAAAAAGCTGAAAGCATTTCCTCTAAGATCAGGAACAAGAGAGGGATGCCTATCTTCACCAGATGTGTTCAACATATTACTAGAAATCCAAGCTAAATTAAATATGAAAAAAAAAGAAATAAAAGGCATCTGAATTAGAAAGAAAGTAAAACTGTTTGCAAATGACATGATCTTATATATATAGAAAATCCGAAGACTGCATCAAAAAACCACCAGAACTAATGAATTCAGTGAAGTTGCAAGACATTAAAAACAAACTAGCTGTAAAAGGAATTAAGAAAAGATTTCCAATTACAATAGCATCGAAAGGAATACTTAGGAATAAATATTCTGAAGTTTATTTCTTCCATAAGCAAGAATGAGAGTGAGAACAAGTGTAAAACCAAGAGATAGCTTCTCTAATGGAGTCTTTTTTTTTTTTTTAAAGATTTTTTTAAAAAGTATATTTATTTTATTTATCCATTCAATCATTTTCATTTGACAAGAGGAAGACAGACACACAGACAGAAGTGAGAAAGCAAGCCAGGTCTGGGATTCAAACCGTGGTCAGCCATGTAGGAGTTGTCCAGCGCTGTAACCACCATGCCACCCACTGCACCCCCCACCCCCCAGCTTTTAAGAGATTTCTGCTATAGTGTGCATGTGCTCACCGGAGAAACAGAAAAAGACAGAAACAGAAAGCAAGAAATCACTCCCTCGGGGGATGGCCACACCGCGATGGTCACATAGCAATCCCTTCTCCTCCATTCTCCTTTCAGGATTTTGGGCATGCACACACTCGCATGTGCCCAGCCTAAGTTTTAAGCCACTGAGTCCAGGACTCGAACCATGGTTAACTACACGGGAGTCCAGAACATAACCAATACGCCACCTGCTGGTCCCTTCTAATGGAGTCTTGATGCCACAGTTCAGTCCCTGCCTTCAACCAGCCCAATCACAGGCAAGCACATGCCCGTTGTACTCAGGGAAGTCTCTGGACTTGAATCAGCAACATCCCTATGTGGGATTACCTTGGAGTGTTGCATTTTACTGCTGTGCCACACCTAGCCCCATTAGAAATAAATTTAACTAGGGGATAGAAGATCTATACATTGAAAACTATAAAACATAGATGAAAGAAACTGAAGAAGACAGAAATAAGGGAAAGATAACCTTTTTTCAAGGGTGGAAAGAATTAAAATTGTTAAAATGTCCATACTACTCAAAGCAATTTACAGATTTGATGCAATCCTTATTGAAATTCCAATGACATTTTTCATTCAAGCATTGGGTTTAGTTGGTTTCACTGCTGAGTTTACCAAATCCAAGGTACAGGCCACTGCGATGTTATTTTTTATTTATTTATATTTTTAGAGAGGCTTTTGCTATAGGGTGGTGTACTCGCCAGAAAGACAGAGGCAGAGAGACAGAAAACAAGAAATCACCCCCCAGGAGGATGGCCATGCTGCAATCCGTTCTCCTCCATTTTTCTCTCGGGATTTTGAGCATGCACATACATGCACCCGGTGTGAGTTTAAGCCACCAGGTCTGGGACTCAAACCACTGTCGGCTACACGGGAGTCCAGTGACATAGCCGTTATGCTAACTGCTGGTCCCGCAATGTTATTTTAAACATCCCAGAATACATAAAAAAGGAAAGGTCCCTAATTAGTTTTATAAAATGTGCAAGATTTCATGCATAAAACTGAGAAAAATACTAAAAACCTACAGATCACTCTCACTTCCAAATGCAGAAATCCTAAAATATCAGCAATAAAATTTAGCAGTACATTTAAAGACAAACATCTATCATAACCAAGTGGGGTTTATTCTGGAAATGTGGGGAGGATTAGGAATTATGAAATATCAAAATGCTTTATTCGTAAGTGTAAGGAGAAAATATAATTATTTTCATAGAAACTAAAAAAGGCATTTAGTAAAATTCAGTATGTGTCTGTAGGAATATGGATACTTCCTTAGGCTATATTTTCATAGAATACTGAAAAATTCTGTGTTAAAGGTAAGAATGCGATACATATGTTCACTATGACCACTATTATTTAACACTTAGAGAAATCTCAATCTTGGCACTATTGACTTTTGGGCTAGATAGTTCTTTACTGTGGAGGGCTGTTCTGTGCAATAGAGGATGTTTACAGTACCCTCCCCGGTCTCTACCACTAGATGTCAATCCCTAATCTCCCCCTTTCCAACACGCACACACATACACATACAAGATATGGCAACTAAATGTCTTCAGGCATTGTCTGCTGAGAACTAAACCATCCTTAGTCAAGAATTACTGTTCTAGAGGTACTAACAAACACATCTAAGAAAGAAAAACAATTAGAGATGTAGAAGTTGAAAAGGAAGAGGTAAAACTAATATTATTTGAAAACATGTAACTTTTTCCTCAGAAAACTCAAGAAAATTGATTTAAAAACTTAAAAATAAGAGGAAAACTTAATATATAGATTTGGGCACAAAAGCAATATAAGTAAATCAATAATATTCATATATGTATATGTAAATGCATATTTTACTTATGTAAAACAACCAGAAGATATAATGGCAGCAAAAGACCTATTTAAAATAGCAACATAAAACACCAAATAGGAATAAAAGTAAACAATGTAAAATATCTAAATAGAGAAAAATTTAAATGCTTCTGATGAACACAAAAAGGAACTATACAAATAAATATTTAATGTGTCCTTGGATAGACAGACACCATCACAAACTTTTCAATTCTCTGTGTGTTAATTTAAAATAGTCTTCAAAAACAATATGCTTTTTCACTTTTGAGCCAGTAGAGAAGGAAAGTTCCAGTAGAGAAGGAAGGCAAGGAAAAACAGCCAGTATGTTGTTTATCACACAGGCTAAGCTGTTTTAACACAGAGATTTCAAAATATAGTGATTCAAACATGAGAGAAGTCCACATTTCTTTCTTAAAACATGCCAGAAGCAGGAAGAGGGTCTGAGGTGGGTGGGTGGGGGGCAGTACTCCAGTTGTCATCTAGAACCCAGGTTCACTCTGTCTTGCTCCTCTGCTAACCTTGAGGGTGTTCCCCTCTACATAAGGGGAAGACATCTTACACCATCGTATTCACATTCCAGCCCAGAAATGTTGAAAGAAGTTGCAGACAGATATAGTATGTGTATCCCACTGGCTAAAACCCAGTCACATAAGGGGAAGACATCTTACACCATTGTATTCACATTCCAGCCCAGAAATGTTGAAAGAAGTTGCAGACAGATATAGTATGTGTTATCCCCCTGGCTAAAACCCAGTCACATAAGAACATCTCGTAAGTAAACCTGGAAAATACGGTCTTAAGATGGATGGCAACACTCCAGTAAGAGCTTATGTGAGTCTCGACTGCCTCTGGAAACATTTACGAGTCATGAGAAATTCACAGAGGTTTTTGGCCCCTGACTTCTGGTTTACTGATAATGTATTATGCAGGTTTTTGTTACTGTTCTCCTCATGCTTTCTATGGTTTCCAGAAAGAGAAGTGAGATTTGGAACTAAGTTTCTGTCACATTCTTGCTGGAACTACAAATACTAACTATGCATAGGTAATAATACGGGTACCAGAAGAGTCAAATGAAGGCTGTATGTGTGTTTGTTTAAGATGAAAAATTTTAAAAATACTTGACATTTCAGCAGAGCTGTTCTTTGAACAAGCATGCGGTCAAGAACTGTGCTTTGACAGGAGGATGGACTCACCAACATGCCTGAGCAAGAAAAAGAGGGACTGGCAGTTCACTGTTGAATTCCCTGACACACACACTGTGATAGTATCCTGTAGTATTTCGAGACTTTCTTGACATTACAATGACCTCTAAGACTCTTTGCTTACCACTGCTTTTTATAAGTATTTCTGTATTTAAACACTAGAACTATTAGTTCGTTGGGAAAGTCATGACTTATTTTCCTGTTTTTCTATGCAAAAATGCGTCATGACTTTCTTGATGACCTAATACTTCTCCAGAAGGTATTGACTAATTTCTGATGCCCTCTACCATTAAAAGGTGCTGCTCTTGTACCTTTGTTTTTTCCGTTTAACAAACACTTCCCCAATTTCCATGAACTGCTAGGTACTGTTCTAGATACTGAGGAGTCATGGATGTCAGGATAAACAAGGCTGCTGTCTTCATGCACTCTTGCAAACATCGGGTGATAACAGATCATTGTTAGGAACAAAGTTAAAATACCTAAGTCCATCATGAAGATAATTCCAACCTCAGTCTTTTAAAAGAGAACCTTATTATTCAGATTCTGTTATTGGAATCATTAATGTCAGCCTCCATAACTAAATACCATAACTAAAATTCTTTTGCTTTTGCCCTGTATTTAAAAAAAACTAAATTTACTTTTCTTTTCATCTCAAACAATACAAGGACTAAGATTGATAAAGTGTTTCATAGCTTTTTTTCTGTAGAATAATTAGGAAAACAACCAAAACTCCAAATCAGAAACTTTGGAGGGTAAATATGATTCTATAACCCAGTAAAATGATGGCATATACAGGTATCTTTCAAAATAGTAAGTGGGGGGGGGGGGGGTAGCAGGTGGTATGGAGGTTGAGGTGCTGAACTCCCACAGAGGTGACCACAGTTCGAGTCCTGGACAAACGCTTGCTTTCGCTCTCTCTCCCTCTCTCTGTCTCTCTGGTGAGCAAATATGCCATATAGCAAATTAAACAATAATAAACAAAGTCAATAAGTAATTCTTTTAAAAAAAAGTGGGTGTCTGGGGCCAGCAGATGGCATGGTGGTTAAGGCACTGGACTCCCACATGGGCAACCATGGTTTGAGTCCTGGACCTGGCCGCTTACTTTCTCACTCTCCCTTTCACCCCTCTCTCTGTCTCGCTCTGGTCAAACTGAAGAAAAAAATAATAAATAAAATTAAATAAATAATTTTTAAAAAAGAAATTCTTTTTTTTTTTTGGAGAGGTTTTTGCTATAGGGTGCGTGTGCTCGCCAGAGAGAGAGAGACATAGAGACAGAAAGCGAGAAATCACCCCCCAGGGGGGATGGTCATGCCGCAATCCCTTCTCCTCATTCTCCTCTCGGGATCTTGGGCACGCATGCACACGTGCCTGGCGTGAGTTTTAAGCCACCGGGTCCGGGATGCGAACCGTGGTCAACTACGTGGGAGTCCAGCGACATAGCCATTACGCTAACTGCTGGTTCCCAAAAAAGAAATTCTTAAAAAAAAGTGGATGTGTTAATTTTGTGCTAAGCTTTTATTCTGGCTATTATGGAAAATGTATCATCCATAAAGTATGAATTTTATAAAAGTATACTTAATAATCTCAAACCTTTGCTACTATCATGAAATTAAAAAAAATACATTAGAATACTAACTCAAGATAGACACAATACTAAATGACAAACAGGCACAGTCTAGTGGTGCATACAGTTGCAAATTGAGCTGTAGTACTAGAAGCCACATGGCTATCCACAGGTTCAGATCCCCAGATAGTCTCAAAAACATGCCAGATGCAAGTGTGGACACCCAGAATCCTGAGGACCGAGCGGACTGGGGAAGGAAAAACATGATGTGATAAGTACCTGTCAAGGATATTTTCTCTGTGTGTGTCTTTCTCTTTCTGTTTCTTGCATGTGTGCATACACACTATCATTAACAAAGAAAAAAGAAAAAAATCCGAACATATTTGTCTTTGTACATCAGTAAGGTAACAATGAAATGAACTGTAAATTATTTTCCATTTGAGATGATTATTTAGTGCTATTTCGCCACAGAGTCTCATCTGGCTCCTTACCATGTATTTAAGACATGGACTAAATGAGAAAGAACAGTCTTACATCACTTAAAACAAGCTTAAAGCTCCCTACATAGACCTCCAAGCTCTAGGCAATTTATTTATATACACAAACTAGATACAGCATTTTTACACATAAAGTAATTATATTTACATATACACAAAAGATTGTGAAAATACATGAAAATGACAGAATAAAACAATTAACATTTAATTTAATAAACATGAACAAATAATGAAACACAATAAACTTTATTGTTTAGCCTTCTATTTATTCACTGTAATGCCTTCCTTTTCTGAAAGAAGGAGAGAGAAAAAGACAGAGAAGAAGAGAAATGAGTACCCTTGTTTACACAGAAATGCTGTTAGCATCTGATAATTTTCATTAGGCTTACAAAATATTTTATGTTAATTCAGATTTTACAAGACCCATTTGTTTAGTTTAAAAGACTTATTTTTGTTTGCAGTTATCTTGGGTTATCAGGTGTCTCTGTGAATGGAAAATTCCAGCAGGACTGAACATAATCATTCAAAACTTATTGTGACATCATTAAAAATAATTTAAAAAGCACATGCCCTATGGTAAAAACCTAAAAAAAAAAAATAGTAATAATAACTTAGCATGTACCCAAATGGAATCCAGCCTTGGCTCAATTTTCTCACAAATGTAGCCATGGTATTATAACATTTGGATACATAATGATTTCAGTACTATGTCACCATGAAAATAGATTCCATCTGTATTGTAAATGTTTCTCAAATGGGGGTAATAAAGATACATTATCAAGGATTCTGGAGTTTTCCATCAGAATTTAAAATTTTAATTAAATTCTTTAATCTCAATAATTAAAAAAATTAATATAGTATGCTATTTGACTTCAGGGTACTTCTCTGGGTAAAGGCAACAAAAACTAGAGGCAGAATTAATAAATAAATGATGAGTTCACAAGAGAATGTCTAATAGTGTCATGGGATAGTACAGTTGGCCCCAGATTCTGTATCCATGGATACAGAAGACCTATCAGAGGGCTGACTGCAAGGGACTTGAGTGTCCGCAGGTTTTGGTATCTTCAAGGGGTCCTAGATCTAATACCCTGCAGATACTCAGGGACGACTATACAGAAATAATGGTCTCCCATAGTTCAATAAATCTATTTTCTGCTTAAGATAGCCAAAATTGGTTATAGTGTTTTTTAAACTTTATTTATTTGTTTGTTTATTTATTTATTTTAATTTGACCAGAGAGGGACAGGGAGAGACAGAGAGAGGAAACAGGCACTAGTTCCGGGACTCAAACCGTGGTCGGCCAGGTGGGAGGTCCAGTGCCCTCAACTACCATGCCACCTGCTGGCCTTGTTATAGTTGTTTTAAGAACTGGATGAGTATGGTGTCTAATGTTTCTCTTTAAACATAATGTTAGCAGCCATTAAGTTCAATTCATCTATAGGGTTTTTTTTTAAGAACTATTTTATTTAACTTTATTTACTTATTTATTTTAATTTGACCAGACAGGGACAGAGAGAGAGAGAAAGAGAGGGAAAGTGAGAAAGCAAGCCACCAGGTCTGGGACTCAAACCATGGTTGGCCATTTAGGAATCCAGCACCCTTAACTAACCACTATGCCACCTGCCTGCCCTTCTATAGGTATTTTTATATACCCATGTTTTCCCATACCTATCATTCTATACCTTAATTTATTTACCTAACAATATATCTTAGAGATTATTTCACATTATAACATGGGATGTAGCCAAAGCAGTCCTGAGCAAGAAAAATAGAGCTGAAGGCATCACAATATCAGACTGCAAAATATACTACAAAGCTACAGTAACTGTTAAAATAGCCCGGTACTGGCCAAAAGAAAAAGAAAGAAAAGACAGACAGACAGACATAGACCAATGTAACAGAAGATCCACAAATAAACCCATTTATCTACAGCCAGCTAATGTTTTTTTTTGTAAGTTTTTTGCTACAGACTGTGCACTTGACAGAGAAAGAGAGTGAGAAAGGGAAAGTGGGAAATAACCCCCAGTGGTATGGCCACACTGCAATCCATTCTCTTCCATTCTCCTCAGAATTGGGGGCATACCATGCACATATGTGAAGTATATTCTCAAGCTGCTGGGTCCAGGACTTGAACCATGCAGTCAACCATGTGGGATCCAGCAACCCTAACATTCATGCCACTTGCTGGCCCAATAGCCAGCTAATTTTTGACAAGGTACCAAAATACCCACTGGGGAAAAGACAAATCTCTTCAATAAATGGTGCTTTGGGAAAACTGGACATCCAGAATGAGGTCGAACCTTTATCTCTCACCACATACCAAAATTAACTCAAACTGGATTAAAAACTTAAACGTAAAACCTGAAACTATGAAATTACTAGGAGAAAACATAGGAGAAACAATTTAGGAAATTGATTTAGAGAGAATATTTGAATAAAACTTCAAAAGCAAAGATAGACAAAATGGGTATCAAGAAAAGCTTCCGCATCCCCCTGGGGGTGATTTCTCCCGTTCCGTCTCTGTCTCGTCTCTCCGTCTTTCTGGCGAGCACACGTACTCTCTAGCAAAAGCCTTTCAAAAAAAGAGAAAGAAAGGGAACCAGCAGTTAGCGAAATGGCTATGTCGCTGGACTCCCACGTAGTCAGCCGTGGTTCACGTCCCGGACCCGGTGGCTTAGAACTCATGCCGGGTGCGTGTGCGTGCGTGTCCAAGATCCCGAGAGGAGAATGGAGGAGAAGGGATTGCGGCGTGACCATCCCCCCCCGGGGGGTGATTTCTCGCTTTCTGTCTCTATGTGTCTCTCTCTGTCTGGCGAGCGCACGCGCCCTATAGCAAAAACTGCTCCAAAAAAAGAAAAAAAGAAAAAAAGAACTGCTATTTGGGAATCATCAGATGGTGTAATGGTTACATCAATGGACTCCCACATAGTTGACCACAGTTCGAGTCCCAGACCCAACAGTTTAAAACTCATGCCTGGCGCGTATACGTGCATGCCCAAAATCCCGAGAGGAGAATGGAGGAGAAGGGATTACAGTGTGGCCATCCCCCCCGAAAGGTGATTTCTTGCTTTCTTTCTCACTCTCTCTCTCTGGTAAGTGCATATGCCCCATAGCAAAAATCTCCTAAAACAAAAAGAACTGCTATGTGATCTAGCAATCCCATTACTAGGCATACATCCAAAGGAATGGAAATCAGTATGCCTTCAGGATATCTACACTGCAATGCTTATGTTGGTATTGTTCACATTAGTCAAGGTATGGAGTCAACCTAAGTGTCCATAAAATGGGTGTGTGTCGGGACCAGCAGATGGCGTAATGGTTATGTTGCTGGACCCTCATAACAGACCATGGTTTGAGTCCCAGACCCAGCAGCTTGAAACTCATGCTAGGTATATGCACACAAATGCCCAAAATCCCGAGGGGAGAATGAAGGGATGTGGCATGGCATTCCTTACTGGGGGGGTGATTTTTCACTTTCTGTCTCACTGGTGAGCACACACCCCCTACAGCAAAAAAACTTTCTAAAAAAGATGTGTGTGGGGGCCATCAGGTGGCGTGGTGGTTTAGGGAACTGGACTCCCACAAGATCAACAATGGTTTGAGTTCCGAACCTGGTGGCTTTTTTCTCACTTTGCTCTCTTGCTCTCTCGCACTCTTTCTCTCTCTCTCTCTCGCTATGTCCCTCTCTGGTCAAATTAAAATAAAATAAAATAAATAAATAAATAAATAAAGTTAAATAAAATAATTCTTAAAAAAAAAATGTGTGTAGGGGCCAGGAGGTGGCATGGTAGTTAAGACGTTGAGCTCCTCATGGTTGACTGCAATTCAAGTCCTGGTCTAGGTGGCTTGAAAACCATACCTGATTCATATGCGTGAGTGCCTACAACCCCAAAAAGAGAATGTCCCAGTTCTGGCAAATTAAAACTCACGCTGGATGCATGTGTGTGCATGACAAAATCCTGAGAGGAGAATGGAGGAGAAGGGATTGTGGTGTGGCCATCCCCCCTGGGGGGTGATTTCTCACTTTCTGTCTCTCTGTTTCTCCAGCAAGCATGCATACCTTATAGCAAAAATCTCTCCAAGAAGCATAATAAATAAAGTATAGTAGGGTGAAGACAGTTAATAACAATCTATTATATATCTCAGAGTAACTAAAAAAGAGAATTTTGAATGTTCCCAATGAAAAGTAATGACAAATGGCTGAGATGATGGAGATACTATTTATTCTGAATTAATCATAATACACTGTAATATTGTGCTGAAAAAAAAAAGTACCCCACAGGGCCAAGAGGTGGCATGGCTGTAAAGGGTATGGGACTCCCACATGGTTGATCGTGGTTTGAGTCCCGGACCTGGCAGCTTGCGCGCTCTCTCTCTCTCTCTCACTCTGTCCCTCTCTGGTTAAATGAAAATAAATAAATAAACAAATAAAATTAAATAAATCTTTAAAAAAATACCCCACAAGTATGTACAGTAAGTATATTACAAACACGTACAATTATTAAAATGAGAAAAAACACCATAGGATCTACTTGCATTATCTGTAACAGGTATATAATATTACATTGTATGGGTGTGTAATTTACTTGACCAGTTTCTGACTGATATTTAGCGTGTTTCAAGTCTTTTACTATTATAAACAATGCTTCAAGAATATCCTTGTACCTGTCTCTCTTTGCTTATGTGAACTTCTGTTAGTAAGACACATCAAACTTTTTTCCAAGGAAATGATTGGCCAGTGTATAGCCCTGCCAATAATGTCTATCTGCTTCCCCTACTGGCTCCAACACAGATAATTTATTAAATGGGGCTATTTTCTGGATGATTGTAAAAACTCTTTGTCAGAATTCTTTACATCTGTCTAGCATACATATTGAGGATATTTTTACTCTTTCCATTTTTATGTATTCAAATGAAAAAAGCTACCAAAAAGCTATGTATTCAATACACTTTTATAGCTTCTAGGTTTTATGCCTTTAGTACTAAAAAAAGTTTTCTCCATTCTGACACCGTATTATAAAATCATCCTCTATTTTTCCTTTATGCATTTGGGTAGCTTAATGTTCAAGTATTCAATTCCTCTAGAACTTATTTTGAAGGAATGACTAAGAAAAGACATCAGCACGGCTTTTCCCTCACAGTTAACCTGTGGTCTTAACACCAGTTGGTGAGTTTTTGCTCCAATGATCTGAAATGCAAGCACGTTCCCATATCAAGTTCCACGATTTATTTCTGGACTTTTCCTGCTGTTGTGTTGACTAGTCCATAAAATTAAAACAGTATCCAAATTATTTTAATAGATTTACCTTTATATTTTAATATTTAATTTGTGGTATAACTAATTTTTATTACATATTAGGGTAATAATATTTTTGTATAGAGAAGATTTCTCAAATTATGATGGAAATCAAAGAGAAACTATTTTACCCACTTACAAGTTTTTGTGAACATGTAACTTGATGAAAAGGACAAGACACACTTACTACACACCTACTATGTCCAAAAACACATGTGAGGAATAGGGGTGGAAGATACAATGTTGAGTAAATTAAGGTTCATCAAGGAGTTTCAATCCAGCCAGACTGTTGGGCACTTACATAACCAATTTCATTCTCTGTCTCTAGCTTTATCTTACATATGTTATTCTTTTCCTTTTTTTTCTTTTTTTTTGGTTATAGAGCACATATGATCACGGGAGAGGAGAGAGACAGAGAGATACAGTGAGAGGGAAATTGAGAAATCACTCCCAAGGGGGGATGGCCACACCACAATTCTTTCTCCTCGTTTTTCCTCCTGGGATTTGGTGCACACGCACAAACATGCACCCAGTGGGAGTTTCAGGCCCCTGGGTCCAGGACTTGAACCACAGTCAGCCATGTGGGAATCTAGTGCCTTCACCACCACACCACCTGCTGGTGCCCACATCTGCTATTCTTAGATAATCAATTTCCATGCTCTTTCTCTCATACACACTGACATGCACATACTGTGCTGTAAACTAATACACACCTGTTGGATTTCTTCAACAGCCAGAGTAACTGTGAACAAGACTGCCGGACTAATGCTGCTCTGACAGGGAATGTCACGGGTTGACTTAATTCACTACATACAGAGTCCATCTGCTTCACCATTGTCCAGCTGTATCCTGAAATGAAAAGAATGAAATGAAAAGAATTCTTATTGGAATCCTAAAAGTCAATTAAATAAAAAACTAAATTACCAAACCACTGTAGGCCATGTGGGACTCCAGTGCCCTAACCACCCCACCACGGGCCAGCCTCAAGAATTTTTTTTTTTAGAGAGATTTTTGCTATAGGGCATGTGTGCTCACCAGAGAGACAGAGAGACAGAGGGACAGAAAGTGAAAAATCACCTCCTGGGGCAATGGCCATGCCACAATCCCTTCTCCTCCGTTCTCCTCTCAGGATTTTGGGCACACATGTACATGGACCCAGCGTGAATTTTATGTCACAGGGTCCAGGACTCAAAACGCAGTCGACTATGTGGGAGTCCAGTGACATAACCATTACGTCATCTGCTGGTCCCGACATGCTATATTCTTTAATGAAATTAATAAATGTTTGAATGATCAGAAAACTAACTGGAGTTAAGTTAAAATACATTTTTTGGACCAGCAGGTGGTGTGGTGGTGGTTAAGAGCGCTGAACTCTCACATGGCCGACTACCATTCAAGTCGTGGGTCTAGTGGCTTGCTTTCACACTTTCTTTCTCTCTCTTTCTCTGTCTCTCTAGTCAAATTGGAAAATAGATTTTAAAAAAAGGCTAAATAAAATAGTTCTTTAAAAAAAAAGAAAGAAAAACACATTTTTTTTCCCTCTCGATAAATATCACTTATTGTTCTAGGGGGCCATACACTGAAATGTCACTACTTACTAGATACTAGTTATTCCAACCTCATGCTGGACATTAAAATTTTACACCTAAAAATGTTAACAGCAAAGGAGTGATAAATGAATATCCTGAACACAGCATGAGAAAGGCTATCTATCATCTCTATAGGCTCTAAATAACTTATCCGCTTTTCAGGGCCAGCAGGTGGCACGGTGGTTAAGGTGCTGGACTCCTACATGACCACCCACAGTTCAAGTCCAGGACCCAGAGGCTTGAAACTCATGCTGGGCACGTGTATATGTATGTGTTCAAAATCCCAAGAGGAGAATGGAAGAGAAGGGACTGCAGTGTAACCATCCCCCCAGGAGGTGATTTCTTGATTTCTGTCTCATCTCTCTCTCTCTCTCCAGTGAGGGCACATGCTCTATAGCAAAAATTTCTCAAAAAACAAACAAACAAAAAGACGTATCAGCTTTTCATGTTTACCATGTGAGCAGATGTCCCGCAGCATTTGACTGTCTACTGGCTGTTGACCTGGAAATCACTACCTAGAGATGTGTGAAGAAATAGCAAGGTGAATCCAATGCTGTAACTAAGTTTCGGCCAGGAAGCAGAAGCTGAATGCCAGGTCTATCTGTAAGAAGATCTGAATAGAAAAAAGAGATCTAGCCCCAAAGAGGGTCTCATGACCTCCCATCCCCTGCCCACCCCAGAGGGCATCATGAGGACCCAGGGTCCCAGCAGCCGGCATCTGGAGCCCCTGCCAGGTCCAGGGAACTGTGTATTCAACCACACTCCCACTTGCAGCCTCCCATCACGGAAAGCTGTTATGACCTCATCTTTATCCGTTATGCTTTATTCTTCTAACACCGAGTTTGTTCCGCTCCCCAGGGGATAGCTACGCAGCAATCCCTTCTCTTTTTTTCTCCTTTTTTCCTACACAAGGAACAAACTTACTTGTGTTTTACAAATTCAGAGAGACCAATTTGTGGTTTGTTCGAAATATGTAGAGAGGCAGCTTTGGCTCCTCTAGACCTAGACCTTACAAATATATATTTCTCAACAGGAGCTGAGTGACAGACACCGGTGAACGCAGCGTCTACCTGAAACAACAGAAAGAAGGGTCGTCCGCACACGTGGAGGGTCAGGTCTTTCTTCAAATTAGGCTCTTAGGTTGTCTGGAATTTTGGGGGGGCTTTGTATTAAAGATGTTATTTTTATAACTAGGGGATATTTTAATTTGACCAACGAGAAATACGTGACTAGAATTATCACCTTCATTGACTTTCTCAGGATGCCATCCTGTTGTCCAACCCAGGGAAAATGTCACATCTGGAAAGAAGGCCGTCACAGTGTCTATAAATGGTTTTGCATCTACTACTCGGTTATTTCCGTTTGGACCAGGAAGAATATCAGCATTAATCCATACAGGACGCTTCAGATGCCTCTTCACGTTTTCCAAAAGCCTCATGGATGGTTCTACAGCTGCCAGACTAAAAATAGTTTGTTGTCAATGAGACTCACTCCGAAAGTAAAGTGAAAAGAAGTTCTTCAGACTAGTGGTTTGATGATTTCAAGTTCATAATAAAAATATAATACAATAATTCCTGAATCAAATAGAGTAAAAACCACATAGCACTAGAGGGGAAAGCTAACATATGCCATATTACAAAATGTTGTTATGTTATTAATCACAAAGTGACTCTAAAAGTTCAGTAAATATATGAACAGTGCCTATACTTGTGTACAAAATAGAGGTCTCAAAATTCCATATTAGGATCATTCAATATTAAAACAATTTATGGGACCAGCAGTTAGCGTAATGGCTATGTCGCTGGACTCCCATGTAGTCGACCGCGGTTTGAGTCCCGGACCTGGTGGCTTAAACCTCATGCCGGGCATGTGTGCGTGCATGCCCAAGATCCTGAGAGGAGGGAACCAGCAGTTAGCGTAATGGCTAAGTCGCTGGACTCCCACGTAGTTGACCGCGGTTCGCGTCCCGGACCCGGTGGCTTAAAACTCACGCCAGGTGCGTGTGCGTGCGTGCCCAAGATCCCGAGAGGAGAATGGAGGAGAAGGCACTGCGGCATGACCATCCCCCCGGGGGGTGATTTCTCACTTTCTGTCTCTATGTCTCTCTCTGTCTGTCTGGCAAGCGCACGCGCCCTATAGCAAAAACCTCTCAAAAAAAAAAAAAAAAACCTAAAAAAAAAAAAGATCCTGAGAGGAAAATGGAGGAGAAGAGACTGCAGCATGGCCATCCCCCCTAGGGGGTGATTTCTTGCTTTCTGTCTCTCTGTCTCTCTGTCTGTCTGTCTGGCGAGCGCACGCGCCCTATAGCAAAAACCTCTCAAAAAAAAAAAAAAAAAAAAAAAAAAAAAAAAAAAAAAAAAAACTAAGAAAAAAAAGAGATCCTGAGAGGAAAATGGAGGAGGAGAGACTGCAGCATGGCCATCCCCCCTGGGGGGTGATTTCTCGCTTTCTGTCTCTCTGTCTCTCTGTCTGTCTGTCTGGTGAGCGCACGCGCCCTATAGCAAAAAAAAAAAAAAAAAACCTCTCCAAAAAAAAAATAAAACAATTTAGTACAAATATTCACTCATTAGAGAATGTATAAATATTAATAAAATAACAAATTAAATATACTTATAACCTGCAAATATAAGGAGATATTTCTGATGCCAGCACACAGCAGTGAAGGACATTACTCTAAGGTGAATTTGGACAAAAAAATACATTTATCTTTTATTATTATTTTTAGAGAGAGAGTATTGCTATAAGGCTTGCTGGAGAGATAGAGAGGCAAAAAAGACAGAAAGTAAGAAATCATCCCCCCAGGGGCATGGCCATGCCTCAATCCCTTCTCCTCCATTCTCCTCTTGGGTAATTGGGCAGGCACACACATCTGCCTGGCATGAGTTTTAAGCTGCCAGGTCAGGGATTTGAACTGCGGTCAAATTTGTGGGAGTCCAGTGATATAACCATCACATCACCTGCAGGTCCCTATCATTATTGTCTTTTTTTTTTTTTTTTTTGCCAGAGGGAACATGTATTCACCTGAGAAAGAGAAAGTGAGAAAGCACTCTCCATGGGGGATGGTCATGTTGCAACCCTTCTCAGTCACTCCCCTCTTTTTGAGATTTTGGGCACACGTGCACACACATCCAGTGTGTTTTTCCAGCTCTTGGGTCCAGGACACCAATCATGTAGTCGGTCATACGGGATCCAGCCGACTTAACCACCATACTATTGGCTGACCCCAAAAATACATTTCTAAAAATTAAAGTACAAAACTATAACATTTCCTCAAAGCTTTTATAAATTTCTTTCTTTCCTTTTCTTTTCTTTTCTTTTTTTGACTATTAGTACTTGTTCTGGAAAGCAGAGACAAGTATAATCTATTTTTTTATTTTTAATTATTATTTATTTATTATCTCCTTCCTTCTCTCCTTCCTTCCTTCATCCCCCTCTCCCTCCTCCCTCCTTCCTCCCTCCTTCTTCTTCTCTCTCTTTTTCTCGCTCGCTTTCTTTCTCTCTCTCTCTCTCTCTCTCTCTCTCTCTCTCTCTCTCTTTCTTTAATTTTGACCAGAAAGGAACAGAGTGAGAGCAAGAGAGAAAGTGAGAAAGTAAGCCACCAGGTCTGAGACCTGAAATGTGGTCAGTCATGTGGGAGTCCGGCACCCTTAACCACCATGCCACTTGTCTGTCTCAGTATAATCTAGGTTAAATTAAAAAGTAGCTTCACTCCTTTTACTTTCCTATGTCTGTTCTACCTGATACCTAAAGACTTTAAAGTAATAGTTCTTTTCTTTTTTTAAAAAAGTAATATTTCTAATTAGCCTACATAATTTTTACTTTTTAAAAATACACAAACTGGGGCCAGCAGGTGGTGTAGTGGTTCAGGTGCTGGAGTCCCACATGGCCAACTGTGGTTTGAGTCCTGGACCCAGTGGCCTGAATATCTCTCTGGGTATGTGTGCCTGTGTCCAAAATCCCAAGAAGAGAATGGAGAACAATGGATTGTGGAGTGGCTGTACCCTTGGGGGATGATTTCTTACTTTCCTTCTCTCTGTCTCTGTTTCTTTCCAGCGAGCACACATGCCCTATGTCAAAAACCTTAAAAATTTTTTTTTAAAAAAAGCATGCACAAACTTTACTGGGAAACTGTCCTACCTATAACTGACTACCTTCTGAACCTTTACGACCTATGTTCATTTCTTTCTTTTTTTTTTCCCCAACAACTCTCCTCATATTTCCATCTCTATTTTTATTTTTTATTTTTTAGAGGCTTTTGGCTGGTACCTGTGCTCGCTGGAGCACATGAGAAAGAGAGACAGTGAGAGGGAAAGTGAGAAATCACTCCCCAGGGAGGATGGCCATACACAATCCTTTTTCACCATTCTTCTCCTGGGACCTTGGACATGCACACACAAGTGACCAGTATGATTTTCAAGTCACAGGGTCCAGGACTTGAACTGTGGTCGGCCATGTGGGAGTCCAGCGTTGTACAACTATGCCATCTGTTGGCCGCTCCATCTCTAGCCCTTTTTATTTTTAAAGACTTATTTTACTTTATTCTTATTCATTGTAACCACCTTTTAATTTGACCAGATAGAGACAGAGAGGGAAAGTGAGAAAGGCCAGGTCGGGGACTCAACCATGGTCAGCCATGTGGGAGTCCAGTGCTTTAACCAGCAAACCACCTGCTGGCCCCCATCACTATTCTTTTTATTTATTTCCTTTTTTAGAGAGAGAGAGAGATTTTTTGTTATAGGGTACATGTGCTCACCAGAGAGACAGAGAGAGACAGACAGAAAGCGAGAAATCACCCCCTTGGGGGATGGTCATGCTGCAATCCCTTCTCCTTCACTCTCCTCTCGGGATCTTGAGCACGCACCTAGTGTGAGTTTCAAGCCTCCCAGTCTGAGACTCAAACCACAGTCAGCCATGTGGGAGTCCAATGACATAAGCATTACACCATGTGCTGGTACCTCCCATCTCTATTCTTAAGGAACTGGAGCCCTTTTACGCTTCCATCCATCTTCTCTCCACTCCTTTTGGGTCTCCCTCCAATAAGAGAAGAAATTAATAATCATATTACTTACTATGTTCGCTAGGGAGCTAGGATACTGCGTACTAAAACCAGAGGAACCCAGGCTCTGGCCTTTAGCCTCTAGCCCCTCCGTCCTGCTTCCATGTGGTAAGCTTCTTTCTTGTCTCTATTCTGCAGAGACATAAAATGGAGGCCCTCAAGTGTAGTGAGTCGGGAAGCCCTGATGCTGGACCTTGCAGATCTAGATGCTGCCCCTTCCAGTTTAAATGCTGCCTGCTTTGCCTTGTATCAGTGCCATGTTAAAACCTCAGTTCTTAGATCTGCCATTGTATTTCCTATGAGATTCCATTATTGGTGGGAAACAACTTGTACCTGTGATTCCAAAGCTTGCTTGTCTTTAAGTCCCACATCAGCTGCCCAGTCCCTGTGGGCTTTGCTTTTCATGGTGGAGCAGGAAAAATCCTGAACTGATTCACACATCTGCCATCAACCTCTTCTCTTTTTCCAGAAAGGATTCTGATTTCTTAAGAAATCAGGTGTCTGAGGAGCTTGGTTAAAACACTAATTTTTATTTTATACTTTCAAAGAGAGTTTATTAGGCTTTCTCATTTTAGTAAACTGACACAGGCCAGTTTAATATTGGTTCTCCACCTGATCACATCCAGTCTTACAGTTTACTCTCTCCCAAACTGAAATTCCACCAGTTTTATTAAGAGTCTCCTATATGCAAAGGTATTGCACAGTTAAACATAAACAGAACACAATGAAGCAAGAATTTAATACACGTATTCCTTTTTTTTTTTTTTTGGAGAGGTTTACGCTATAGGGCGTGTGCACTCGCCAGACAGACAGAGAGAGACATAGAGACAGAAAGCGAGAAATCATCCCCCGGGGGGATGGTCACGCCGCAATCCCTTCTCCTCCATTCTCCTCTCGGGATCCTGGGCACGCACGCACACGCGCCCAGTGTGAGTTTTAAGCCACCGGGTCCGGGACGTGAACTGCGGTCGACTACGTGGGAGTCCAGCGACATAGCCATTACGCTAACTGCTGGTTCCCCACGTATTCCCTTTTATATGTAAACATTTTAATCATCACTAACTTAAACTAATAATACTTTCCCTTCCCAAACACTTAAATAAAAAACAAAAAAATCATAACCTATACTAAGAAAAATATAAAGCCATATTAAAGAACCTAACACTTTTCGTTATTGTAGCTCTCATTTTCTGGAACTTGGAAAAGATTATTTTTTTTTAAAGAAATATGGGGCCAGCAGGTAGCATGGTGGTTAAGGGTGCTGGACTCCCACATGGCTGACCCTGGTTCAAGTCCCAGACCTGGCAGCTTACTTTCTCATACTCTCTCTCACTCTACTTCTCTCTCTCTCTTGCTCTGTCCCTCTCTGGTCAAATTAAGATAAATAAATAAAGTTAAATAAGATAATTCTTTAAAAAAAATAATGAAATACTGGGACCAGGAGATGGCGTAATGATTACTTTGCTCAACTCCCATATAGTCAACTCCAGTTTGAGTGCTGGACCTGGTGGCTTAAAACTCACACCATATATGTGAGTGTGCCTGCCCAAAATCCTAAGAAGAGAGTGGAGAAGGAAATGTGGCATGGCCATCCCCCTGAGGTGATGAGTTTTTGCTTTTTGTCTCTCTGTCTCTCCAGTGAGCGCATGTGCCCATAGCAAAAAATCTCTTTCTAAAAAATAATAATAATTATTATTGAATTTTATTTATTATTATTATTTTAAAAATTTACTATAGGGCACATGCACTCACAAAGCAAGACAAAAAGAGGAAGAGAGAGAAAGAGAGAGGGAGAACATGGGAAAGTAAGCCACCAGGTCCGGGACTTGAACTGTGGTCAACCATGTGGAAGTCAGGCACCTTAATCACCATATCTCTTGCTGACCTCACTGACAAAGTAATTCTAAAATTTTTTTGGAAAAGCAAATGTAGAAAAAAACATAACATTTTGGAGAAAGAAGATCTAATACAAAGTTTTCAATTATTAAAATATATTGTATATTGCAAAGAATAACAAACCACACTTCCTAGCCTGGAATATTCAATATTGTACATACTGCAAAATGACAAACCTTCCCAAATTTATCTATAAATTCCATATGATTCTTATTCAAAATATCAATGGTCAATGTTCTCAATTCTTACATGTATCACCATGAAGTTTCCCATAAAAACTGCCAGTTTGCCAAAATGATTATTTGAAGAGTACTGATCATCAAACTACCTAAAATTACTCTTTGGTAGTATTTATTTAAACCTCTAGGGAAGAATACAAACTTACCTATTACAGAATAGATTTGTAATACTTTTTAATATCTAATCTCCTTTTTTTGAGAGAGAGATATTTTCTACAGGGCATGTACACTCGCCTGAAAGAGACAGACAGACAGACAGAAAGCGAGAAATCACCCCCCCTGGGGGAATGGTCACGCCACATTTTCCTCCATTTTCCCCTTGGGATTTTGAACACACACACACACACACACACACACACACACACACACACACACACACACACAAGCACCCAGAGTGAGTTTTAAGCCATGAGGTCTGGGATACAAATTGCGGTCAACCACACAACATAATCATTACACCATCTGCTGGTCCCAGATTCTTACTCTTAAAAAGTTACTTGTAAATCAAATAACTGAGTTTCTTATTCTACTTTCCTATTAATTTCATTCAGGGATTGGGGATGAAAAAATAAGTAAAAATAAATACATAAATAAAATAAAATTCGGGGCCAGCAGGTGGTGTGGTGGTCAAGGGCCCTGGACTCCCACATGGCTGACCACGGTTTGGGTCTCAGACCTGGCGGCTTTCTTTCTTACTTTCTCTCTCTCTTTCTTTCTCTTTCTCTCTCTCTCTCTGGCCAAATTAAAATAAAACACATACCTAAAACTAGTAATAAGCCAGGACCAGCAGGTGGCATAATGATTACATCGCCAGATTCCCACATGGCTGACCATGCTTCGAGTCCTGGACCTGGTGGCTAGAAAGTCACTGGACACGTGTGCATATGTGCCCAAAATACCGAAAGGAGAATGGATGAAAAGGGACTATAGCATGGCCAAGCCCTCCTCAGGAGTGACTTCTTGCTTTCGCTCTCTCTCATCTCTCTGGTAAGTGCACATACCCTAGAACAAAAATCTCTCTAATAAATAAATAATAACAACAAATAAAATTACATAAATGTTTATGAATTTATAAATCACAAGGCCAGCAGATGGCACAGTGGTTAGGTCACTGGATTCCCACATGATCAACTGCAGTTTGAGTCCTGGACCCAGAGGCTCAAAACTCATTCCGGGTGCATGTTTGTGTGTGCCCAAAATTCCAAAGGGAGAATGGAGGAGAAGGAATTATGATGTGGCCATGCCCCTTGGAGGATGACTCCTCCCTTTCCATTTCACTGTCTGTCTCTTTCTCTGGCAAACACACGCATCCCAAAACAAAATCTTCTAAAATAAAATAAAATTGATAAATCATAATATATTATTCACACACTATTTGTGTAGTAAACAAAATAACTCAGATGCACAAAAGCAGAAGAAATAAAATCTGACTGAAAGCGGGACCAGGAGTTGGTGTAATGGCTATGTCACTGGACTCCCATGTAGTCGACCACAATTTGAGTCCTAGACCCGGTGGCTTAAACTCAACGCCGAGCACATGTGTGTGCGAGTCCAAGATCCCGAGAGAAGAATGGAAGAGAAGGGACTGCAGTGTGGCCATCCCCCCTGGGTGGTGATTTCTCGCTTTCTGTCTCTCTTTCTGGCAAGGGCACGTGCCCTATAGCAAAAACCTCTCCCAAAAAGAAAAAAAAATTTTTTTTGACTGAAGGGTCATCCAGCTAACTCTTCCAGAGGTAGAGTGGCATTATGGATATGCATAAAATAATCAACAAAATTCTTCCGACTAGATTTCTCCTTTGGACTACATTTTTTTTTTTTTTTTTTAAGATTTCTGCCATAACGCACATGCACTCACCAGAGAGGCTGAGAGAGAGACGGAGTGTGGAAAAGTGAGAATCACCTCCGATGGGGGATGTTCATGTCACAATCCCTTCTCCTCCATTCTCGCACATATGCCCAGTGTGTTTTGGACTACTCTTTAACATAGTTTACATTTTAAATACACCATACAGGGCCAGCTCTGTGGCCTAATGGTTAAGGGAGTTGGATATAATATGGTCAACCACGGTTCGAATCCTGGTCCCAGCAGCTTGAAGAACATGCTGGGTATGTGTATACATGCCCCAAATTCCAGAATGGAGAAACGGAAAAGAGATTGCAGTATTGGGGGTTGCTTTTTCCTCCTCTCTCTCTGTTAAATGCATATGCTCTCTGGCAGTTAAAAAGAAATGGAAAAAATGTTTACCATTCTGCCATCACAATGGTAATTTATGATACATTCCTTTATAAAAATGAATCTAACTTGAGCCTCACAGTGCCCCAAAATCAATTTTAGAAACAACTCAGTGAGTCACAGGTCCATTTGCAAACATAGCACAATCTAAAATTCCATTTTCAGTCTGGATAAAGTACAAAAACAGGTAGTTAGGCACAGATATGTACAACTATTATTTTTATTTCTTAAAGTTATTCTGTAACAACCAGAAAATTCAACACGTTTGTACAAATACCTCTTGAAATCCAGCTTGATGCCTTTATTGCTCTTCACAACTTCAGCCAGCCACTCCTGTAGAGTATTATCACTGTTTGTTTCAGGAGGATGGGCCATGATTGGTTGACCATGTTCAGATCCATCACTTGGAAGAAGGACATCAGCCTCTATCATGTGAGCAGAACCTGTCCAAGTAAAGGGACTTGCATTAAGGCTAATCAAACAAGGAGCAGACCAGCAGGAGATGCCATGACCAGTATCTTTGTGAGGAAGACACAGGAAGGGAAGAGAACCAACACTTACTGAGTAACTACCCAATACCAGCTACTGTACAAGGCCCTCACGTGTTGTCCGTAGCTTTTACAGATGAGCAAACAGGTGCCAAAAAGTTAAGTGACTTGTCAGGTCACAAAGCACTCTTTTTATTTGCTTTTTATTACAGTGTATGTATGTATGTATTTATTCCATGAGAGAGAGAGAAAGTAGGGCTCCCCATAGCAGAGTCTTTATGCCACGATCCACCCCCAATCTCAGCTGGCCCAGGTCATGAACATGCCTGTGTACCCATAATATATCACATACCTTTAAAGCTGCTGTCATGGTTCTGCATTTCATTCCAGTAACTAGCAAAGTGAGTATACAAAGGGAAGCTTAACAAATATTTGCTGTTTTCTGGGAAGATAAATAGTACTTGTGCTTTCTTTTTATTTATTTATTTATTTTCGCTATAGGGTGTGTGCGCTCGCCAGAAAGACAGAGAGAGACAGAGAGACAGAAAGCGAGAAATCACCCCCCAGGAGAGATGGCCACGCCACAATCCCTTCTCCTCCATTCTCCTCTCGGGATCTTTGACACGCATGCACATGCGCCCGGCGTGAGTTTAAGCCACCAGGTCCAGGACTCGAAGCGCGGTCGACTACATGGGAGTCCAGCGACGAAGCCATTACGCTAACTGCTGGTCCCTTTCTTTTTATGTTTTTGTCGTAGGGAATATGCACTCACCAGATGGAGACAGAAGGGGAAGTGAGAAATTACCCCCCGGGGAGGACGGCCACTCCACAGTAATTTCTTCTCCATTCTCCCCTCAGGATTTTGCGCACACATAAAAACGCACCCAGTATGATTTTCAAGCTGCTGGGTCTGGGACTCAAACCATGGTTAGTCATATGGGAATACAGCACCTAAACCACTAAACCACCTGCTGGTCCTATAAACAATACTTTCATCATCTTACTCCCCAAATTAGAAACTATGGATATTTATTACATTTGAAAAGTCTACATTAAAAATTCATTTCTTATTGGGGTCAGCAGATTTCAAGAAAGTTAAGGCACTGGATCCCACACGGCCAACTGACCAGTTTAAGTCCTGGACCGGGAAGCTTGAGAAAATCACTGGGAATTTGTGCATGCATACCCAAATTCCTAAGATAAGAATGGAAAAGGGATGGCGGCATGGTCATGTTCCTCTAGGGAATGATTTGTCACTTTCTTCTCTCTCTCTGTGTCTCTTTCTGGCAAGCACATTTGCCTTATAGCAAACTGAAAAAAAATAATAATAATTCCTTGAGCCAGCCAGCAGTGAAATGGTGAAGGTGGCTGGATCCAATGTGGCTGATCCTGCTATTCACGTTTCAGACCAAGGGCTTGAAAGATATACCAGGTGTGTGTGGGTACATATATAAAAGCCTGCAAGGAGAAATGGAGGAAAGGTGATAGCAGTGTGACCATGCCCTGTGGAGGGTGCTTTCTCACCTCCTCTCTCTCTCTGTCTCCAGTGAGCACATGTACCCTCTAGCAAATTTTTAAAAAATCATTTATTTGGGACCAGCAAATAGCATAATGGTTACACAGCTGAATTTCCACATAATCAACTGCGGTTTGAGTCCCAGACCTGGCAACTTAAACTCGCACAGGGTACATGTGCATGTGTGCTCAAGATCCCTAGAGGAGAATGAAGAGAAGGGATTGCAGTGTGGCCAACCCCCCAAAGGGGTGATTTCTTGTTTTCTGTCTCTCCATTTTTCTGGGGAGCACATGCACCCTATAGCAAAAATCTCTCTGAAAAAAATAATAAATCAGGAACCAGCAGGTAGCATGGTGGTTAGGGCACTGGACTCCCAGAGTACCGACCATAGTTCAAGTCCCGGACCTGGTGGCTTGCTTTCTTACTTCCCTTCTCTCTCTCTCTTTCTCTATCTGCCTCTCTCTGTTGAATGCATGTGTACTATAGCAAAACAAAACAATAATAATAATAATTAATAAAGTTAAAAAATAATAATTTTAAAAAATCATTTCTTTGACTTAAAGCTCTAACACTTTCTGGAATACATACATACCCCCTTCCTTCTGTTTTTCTTCCCCTTGAATTAGGCTTGTCTTATGACTTGCTTTGACCATCAGAAGGCAGTGGAAATAAAATTGTCAGTTCTGGGCCGGATCCTTGGCCTGGTGGTTGGGGCAGCCGGATCCCACATGGCTGACCATGTGCTTTGAGTCTAGACTCAGGGGCCTGAGAAAAATGCTGGGCGCATGTACACCCTAAAAGTAGGGAGAGACAGAGGAGGATTCTGATGTGACCATTCCCCATGGGGGGTACTTTCTCTTCTCCCTCTCTTTCTAAGATTGCAGGTACCTCTAGCAAAAACAAACAAACAAAAACCTAAAAAACGTCTTGGGTGGCATGGTGGTTAAGGTGTTGGACTCCCACATGGTTGACTACGGATCAAGTCTGGGACCTGGCAGCTTGTCAGCTCCCCCCACCCTCCCCGATCAAATTAAATAATAACAATAAGTAAAATTAAATAAATAACTCTACCCCCCCCCCCCCCAAAAAAAAAATACCTGTCAGTTCTGGGCAGTGCCCTTAAAGCATCCAGCAGCTTCTGCTTTTACCTTCTTAAAATCCAGCGAGGTAAAGAAGCCCAGCAAAGATTACTGAAGAATGAGAGACCTCATGGAGAGAGAAGTCATATGGAAGAGAACTAAGACCTCTACCTGATAGATACCTGATAGAAGAGGGCTTCTAGGGAACCAGCAGTTAGCGTAATGGCTATGTCGCTGGACTCCCACGTAGTCGACCGCGGTTCGCGTCTCGGACCCGGTGGCTTAAAACTCACGCCGGGCGCGTGTACGTGCGTGCCCAAGATCCCGAGAGGAGAATGGAGGAGAAGGGATTGTGGCGTGACCATCCCCCCTGGGGGGTGATTTCTCGCTTTCTGTCTCTATGTCTCTGTCTGTCTGGCGAGCGCACGCGCCCTATAGCGAAAAACCTCTCCAAAAAAAAAAAAAAGAAGAGGGCTTCTAGCACGTGAGGTCATCTTACACTCTCCAGGCTCAGCTAAGCTCCCACCTGAATGGAGGGAGCTACATGCATGTCCCCAGCCTACACTATGAGCAACAGAAGGACCACCCAACTGTCCCACAACACCATGAGAACTTATAAACCACTGTTAATTTTAGTTATTACATTTCAGGTAGTCTATTACACAGCAATGGGTAAACAGGAATAGGAACCTGGAAGTAGAATGGTGCCATCACTAAAACCTGAACATGGGACCAGCAGGTGGCATGGTGGTTAAGGCATTGAACTCCTACATGGCTGACCACGGTTTGAGTCCTGGACCAGACAGCTTGAAACTCACAGGGCATGTGTACATGCATGCCCAAAATCCCAAGAGGAAAAGGGATTATGGCATGGCTATCCTTCTGGGGGGTGATTTCTCACTTTCCCTCTCTCTGTCTCTGTTCTTTTTCTGGTGCGCACACACACCCTGGGGCAATCACCTAAAACAAACACACCCTCAACATTGGCTTTGGGACCTGGTGGAGGTGGAAAAAGACAGAGAGGGAACTACTAGTGGAAGCTGGAAGAGCAGTATGGAAATTCTTACTGCAAGTTTGAGAAGAGATCACCTATTTTATAGGTATTAAACTTTTGGCAACTCTGTCACCTGTAACAACTGGTGTGAGATGGACTGAAGACCTAAAGAATTTGTTGACTGAACTAAACAGGTTTTCAGGGACTATGCTGGAAAAATAAACCTTTCCCTCTTTATTCATGATAGAGCACATGCATGTGCACATGAGAGAAAGAGAAAGAAACAGACAAACACCCTCCACAGGGTCTGGTCACATCCCTATCCCTTCCCTCCAATCCTCTAGCCTATCAGATCTTGGACACTGTTAAAGACTGGCCAGGCCAGGGATTTAAACAAGTGCCCAGCATGAGTTTCAAGCCTCTGGATCCAGGACTCGAACCACAGTTGGCCATGGGGGAGTCCAGCAACGTAACCATTATGCCATCTGCTGGTCCCAAAATTAAATAATTCTTTAAAAAACTAAAAATTTTTAAAAAGGTTTTGAAGATTCCATGATTATTACAAATTACACAATTTTTAAAGTTTCACTTCCAAATTTCCTGTTGTTGGAAATATAATTGGTGCCAGCAGATGGTATAGCAGTTATGTCACTGGACTCTCACATGGCTGGCTGTGGTTTGAGTCCCAGACCTGGAGAGACTTGAAAACCACACTGGGCACACATGCACGCATGCCCAAGATTCCAAGAGGAGAATGGAGGAGAAAGGACTGAGGCATGGCCATCCCACCTGGGGGGTAATTTCTTGCTTTCTGTCTCTCTGTCTCTCCTGCAAGCACACATGCCCTATAGCAAAAATCTCTCCCTTTAAAAAAAAAAAAAAGAAAAGAAATAAAATTAGTTTTCTTTTCTTTTTTTTTTTGTTATCATTATTTTTTTTTTCATTGGACATCTTTACAGTGTACAGCACGGTCCCTTCCAGCATGAGTACAGTTCACACTAGCCAAGACAATGATACCCCCACATACATCATCTTCAACAGACCACACTTCACCCCTGTGTCCATCAAATGTGATGATCGTTCCCTGAACCGCCCTCCATCACTCACTCCCATTACCTCCCCCGTGCTGTCTCCAGCATCCGCAGCTGCCATCCCTGTGACCATACCCTCCAGATCTTTCACCCTTTTTTTTTTTTTTTTTTTCCTTTTTCAATTATGAGCTCATAAAGTTTTCCACAATAGGAAACATAGGTTCTATTCAGGGTTGGGTCAAGGGTGGGTCTCGTGCAGCTCCGCAGTTGTAGGTGAGTCTCTATGGAATACAGTTTCAGGAACGCAGTTCTGGTAGGCAGAGATGGTTATCAGCCGATGCAGCACAGCATCCATCCTGTGATTACCGAGAATGGTGTTGTGGGGATCTGCAGAGTGAGTCATCCTCGAGTATCTGGCTTCCTTAAGAATGGTAGAATAGTTCTTGTTTTTCCCTGAGGTAATGCAGGGCTGGTACCATCGCCTTCTCACTGCCCATAGGCAGCGAAAATCCTCCTATACAATACATTTCTCAATTGGTTTAAGACATCCAAGGTTTCCTTCTGCTGCTTATATTTGCAAGATCTTAATCCCTGTTTTCGGCCTCAGTTTGCTGCTCGCAACCGCCGGTCACGCGCAGGCCCGGCGGTCACGGGCAGGCTCGTTGGCCACGCCCGGGCGCAGGCCCGGCAGCCATGCGCGGGCCTGGCGGCCACGCGTGGGCGCATGCCCGGCGACCACGCACAGGCCCGGCGGTCACACGCAGGCCCGGCGGCCACGCATGGGCGCAGGCCCGGCGGCCACACACAGGACCGGCGGCTATGCTCAGGCCTGGCGGACACTCGCCAACCTGGGGGCCATGCACAGGCCTGGCGGCCACACACAGGCACTGGCCCGGTGGCCACTCGCAGGCCCGGGAGCCACACGCAGGCCCGGTGGCCACACGCCGGCCCAGCGACCACACGCTGGCCCAGCGACCACGCTCCGGCCCGGGAGCCATGTGTAGGCGCAGGCCCGGCGGCCACGCATAGGAGCGGGCCCGGCAGCCACACTCAGACCCGGCAGCCACTCGCCAGTCCGGGGGCCATGCGTGTGCCCAGCGGCCACTCGCAGGCCCGGCGGCCATGCGCCAACCCGGCGGTCACGTGCAGGCCCGACGGCCACACGTCAGGCCCGAGCGCGCGCAACCACGCTCAGGCCCAGCGGCCACGCGCGGGCCCGGCGGCCACGCGCGGGCCCAGCGGGCACACGCCAGCCCCCGAGCACGCGAATGCGCGCGGGACCCAGCGCCACCTCCGGTTCGCCTGCCCGGTCAGAGCGCTGCCAGGCGGCGTCGGCGCCGAGCGCAGGACACACCCAGCGCCGGAGAGGCAGCAGGAACTGGGCAGCCTCGACTGTGGAACGCGAAGCAGAGGCGCCGCGCGCCCAGAGTCGGGCAGCCCCGGTCCCGCGCAGGCCCAGAGGCGGGAGGCCCAGCGCGCTGGCCCCAGTCCCGTGCGCCCAGAGGCGGGTGGCCCCGGTCCCGTGCAGGCCCAGAGGCGGGCGGCCCCGCGCGCTGGCCCCGGTCCCGCGCGGGCCCAGAGGCGGGCGGCCCAGCGCGCTGGCCCCGGTCCTGCGCAGGCCCAGAGGCGGGCGGCCCCGGTCCCGCGCGGGCCCAGAGGCGGGCGGCCCCGTGCGCTGGCCCCGGTCCCGCGCGCCCAGAGGCGGGCGGGCCCAGAGGCGGGCGGCCCCGGTTCCGCGCAGGCCCAGAGGCCAAGTTTTCTTTTCTTAATGCAATTGATTTTGTTTTGACTTTGTATCCTTAATTTTCTAAATTTACTATTTTTACAATCACTTATTTTTTAATTTTCTAATTATACAATCATATTGCCTGTGAACAACTGTTATACTTCTCCCTTTCCTATATATTTTTCCATTTTTACAAATTGAGATTTAAGACACATACTGTAAAATTCATGCTCTCAGGGGCCAGTGGTGCAGCAATAAAATACAATGCTCTGTAAGGCTGACCCGTGTGAGTAGGTTTTTGTTCATTTCTGGAGACCTCCCTGAGTATGCTGCAGTTTGTTCAAAAAAGCTGCCCAAGACGCGGAGCTGCCTGAAGCTGGGAGTGGCTCACAGGGTTCAGACCTCTGTCCAGACCAGGTTAGGGGGGTTGTCTGTCTGTCCTCCATCTGTCTGTTTCTCTCTCTCATGCAAAAAACAAGTAAATAAACTTTTTTTAAAAATTCACTCTTTTGGGAACCAGCAGTAGCGCAATGGCTATGTCGCTGGACTCCCACGTAGTTGACCGCGGTTCGCGTCCCGGACCCGGTGGCTTAAAACACGCCGGGCGCATGTGCGTGCGTGCCCAAGATCCCGAGAGGAGAATGGAGGAGAAGGGATTGCGGCGTGACCATCCCCCCTGGGGGGTGATTTCTCGTTTTCTGTCTCTATGTCTCTCTCTGTCTGTCTGGCAAGCGCACACACCCTATAGCAAAAACCTCTCCACAAAAAAGAAAAAGAAAAATTCACTCTTTTAAAGTATACTTTAATGGTTTTTAGAAGACAAGCAACCATCACTACTTTCTAATTTCAGAAAATCTCATTGTCCCAAAAGAAATTCTGTATCCATTAGCATTCACTCCTGCCTACTCCTGGCAACCACTAATCAACTTTTTCCTGAGGTATCATTTTAGCTAAAACTTACTAAACAACCTCTGTGTGATTATTATATGCTAAGCACTGTTTCTGACATTAGGGATTCAATATTAAACAAGACAATGGTCCTTTTTTTGAAGAGAAAAGAAAGGCATTTTAAACAGTATTTTTGAGCTGGCCCCATAGTCTAATGGTTAAGAAAGCTAGATTCTACGTGGCTGATCATAGTCTGAATTCCAGCCTCAATGGCTTGAAAAATATAACAGGCACATGTGTGTGCATGTCCCAAATCCTGACAAGATAGAGAAATGGGGGACAAAGGATTGTGGTGTGACCACATCCCCACGGGTGGGGGATGTTGTATTCTTCTCTCTCTACCTCTCTCTATGGCAAGCGCATGCAACCTCTGCCAATAAAAAGCAAAGAAAGTGTTTATACAAAAGCCCAGATACATAATGGAGTAGGGTGCAAAAATACATGAAGTTGGGATCAGCAGATGTGTAATGGTTACGTCACTGGACTCCCACATGACCAACCCCGGATTGAATCTCAGACCTGGCAGCTTAAAATTCACACCTGTGTATGCATGCCCAAGATCAAAGAGGAGAATAGAAAAGAGATTGCAGCATGGCCATCCTTCCTGAGGGGTGATTTCGAAGGCAAACAAGCTACAGCAAAGATCACTCTAAAATAATTAACTAATTAAAAAATAAAATAAAAAATGCATACAGTTTTACAATAAAACATGAGATTTCAAGGAAGCTTCCTTGTAGGACCAGGTCACTTCCAGCTAGGCCCCAGCCACATGCAGCCTCTAGCTGCAGCAAGGGGACTGTCCAGGAAAAGGCTGAGAAAATGCTACAATGTTCCCTTATGAAATGAAGGGGCATACAAGAGGATTTCAAAAAGTCTGTGAAAGGGGCCAGCAGGTGATGTGGTGGGTAAGGGTGCTGGACTCCCACACGGCTGACTGTGGCTCGAGTCCTGAACCTGGAGGCTTGCTTATCACTTTACTTCTCTTTCTCTCTTGCTCTCTGTGTCCCTCTCTTGAAACATGAAAAGAATAATAAAAAAAAAAGTTAAATAATTATTTTTAAAAAGTCTGTGAAAAAATGGAATTAAAGTGTAAGTTTATTTTGGTGCAAAACATTTTTGAAATCCATGCAACTGTCTCATAACATGCATTCTCTGTAAACATTCTGAAGACCCCCTTGTATACATGACTACAGAATGAATCAGCAAACCAAACGCTAGCTTTGCAGCTTAGGCAAAATACTGCTTAAGGCAATTAATTCTAAATTAACATATAATGGCTGCATCCATTTGACAAGTATTTATTGAGCTTCTACTTCACACACCATAAAAGGCACAAAAAATACATAAGATACATAACCCCAATGTTAAAAATTTTACTCAAGGGAACCAGCAGTTAGCATAATGGCTATGTTGCTGGACTCCCACGTAGTCGACCGCGGTTCGCGTCCCGGACCCGGTGGCTTAAAACTCACGCCGGGCGCGTGTGCGTGCATGTCCAAGATCCCGAGAGGAGAATGGAGGAGAAGGGATTGTGGCGTGACCATCCCCACTAGGGAGTGATTTCTCGCTTTCTGTCTCTATGTCTCTCTGTCTGTCTGGCAAGTGCACACGCCCTATAGCAAAAACCTCTCCAAAAAAAAAAAAATTTTACTCAAATCACAGAATACTATATTAAATAATGTAATAATACATGTGGGCTTCAAATAAGGTATAAAAAGGCTAATTACTTCTAGAAAATAAGAAAATTCTCCCATTGTGGAATTTGTTCATTTTATAAACAAAATGAAACCCCTTTGGAAAATACTTGTTCATCTAGAATTTACAGCTGTACCATCTAAATCTCTGGTACCTGCAAGCATGCCTAGATATCCTAAAAGGCATTTGTTTAGTTATCCAAAGTAAGTACAAGTAAGAAACTTGCAGGGACTTACTTCTCAGTGCCTCCTTCATTTGTGCTTTGTGGTTAGCTGCATGATACCAGATGATCTCAGCGCCATCTTCTGTCGTAATCTGGTTACTTCTCAGAAAATACTCCAATATGTTTTCACTCCAAGATCCTAAAATAACATCATTTACAAGAAAAATAATCTTTTGTAGTTTAACTTTTTAAACTAAATTTGACTGTGCGTAGGTAAAGTATACGATACAACGTTACGGACTACACAGAGGCAAAAAGATGGCTACCGAAAGCATACCCGTTATCTCGCAGTTACTCATGTTTTGGTTTTGTTTTCACGTCAAGGGTAGCTAAAATATTCGTTTAGTATGAATGCCACATGTTCCCATCCCATGTGGAGTTATTCACAGCCCTCATGTTGTATATTAGCTCTCCGAACGTGTTCGCCCTGCATGTCTGTTGCTTCCTATCATCTGACTTACAACCCCACCCTGCTTCCTTGTCTTGCCACCATCCCTGTAGCCTCTGGAAACCACTGCTTTGATCGGGCTGTGGAGGAGTGTATAGAAATAACTTCTAACACACATGCTACTTACTGACCACTCTGTATACTGGGCTACAGAGTGAAGAAATGAGCGTTAGCTGGAGCATGCCTATTTCCAAGCAGTCTCCCACTCAAACATACGGCCCTGTTTAGCATACAATGGGGTATCAGACCTTTTTGGCTTAGATAGTCATCTTTTTTTTTTTTTAATTTGGAGAGGTTTTTGCTATAGGGTGCATGCGCTCACCAGAAAGACAGAGAGAGACAGAGAGATAGAAAGCGAGAAATCACCCCCTAGGGGGAATGCCCACACTGCAATCCCTTCTCTTCCATTCTCCTCTTGGGATCTTGGGCACCACATACACACACCTGGCATGAGTTTAAGCCACTGGGTCTGGGACTCAAACCGTGGATGACTACGTGGGAGTCCAACACCATAGGCATTACACCAACTGCTGGTCCCAATATTTTTTTATTTATTTATGTTTTAAATTATTTAATTTATTATTATTCTTCAATTTGACCAGAGAGAGACAGAGAGAGAGAGGGAGAGTGAGAAGGCAAGCAGTCATGTCCAGCACTTGAACCATGGTGGCCATGTGGTATCCAGCACCTTAACCACCATGCCACCTGTTGGCCCCTATTTTTTAATATTTAAATTAGGCATTTTAGATGGCACATTATTGACTATAAAAAATGTCCACCAATAAGAATAATTAAATCTTAGGACCAGCAAATGGCATAATGGTTACGTCGCTGAACTCCCAGGCAGTCAACTGTGGTTCATGTCTTGGACCTGGCAGATTAAAACTCACATTGGGCATGTGTGCATATGCCCAAAATCCTGAGAGGAGGAGGGATTGTGACATGGCCATTCCCCTAGGGGGTGATTTCTTGCTTTCCTTCTCTCCAGCGAGCACATGTGCCGTATGGCAAAAATCTCTCTCTAAAAAAAAAAAAAAAAAAAGATTTCAATCCTAATATATATTTATGATAGAATGTGAGTTACATAACCATTAAAAATAAAGTTTTTAAAATACAACAAATGACTTAGAGAAATGACAATCAGGTATACTACCACAAAAAAACTGAATGCTAGTTAATAGTATACAGGGGTATTTCCATGGCATTAAACACACAGGATTCAGAATATTTATAGGGACCAGCAGGTGGTGTAATGGTTACCTTGCTGGACTCCCAGGTAGTTGACTGGGGTTCAAGTCCTGGACCTGGTGGCTTGAAACTAACCCTGGGCATGTGTGTATGCATGCCCAAAAACCCGAGAAGAGAATGGAGTAGAAGGGATTGCGACATGGCCATCACCCTTGGCAGATGATTTTTTGCTTTCTGTCTCTGTCTCTATCTCTATGGTGAGTGCACATGCCCTATAGCAAAAATCTCTAAGGGAAAAATAAAGTTTATAAAGGTATTAATTAAAAATAAAATACCATTATTCTAAAATTTAAAAAGATTTTTTTTGAGAAGTTTTTGCTATAGGGCACATGTGCTCACCAGAAAGACAAAGACAGAGAGACAGAAAGTGAGAAATCACCCCCCAAGGGGGATGGCCACGCTGCAATCCCTTCTCCTCCATTTTCCTCTCAGGATCTTGGGCACACACACACACATGCCTAGCCTGAGTTTAAGCCACTGGGTCCAGGACTCGAACCACGGTTGACTACATGGGAGTCCAGCAACATAGCCATTGCGCCAACTGCTGGTCCCTAAAATTTAAAAACATTTGAAGGGGCCAGAAGGTGGCGTGGTGGTTGGGAGCTTGGACTCCCACATGGCTGACTGCAGTTCGAGTCCCAGACCTGGTGTCTTGCTTTCTTGTTTCCCTCTCTCTCTCACTCTGTCCCTTTGTGGTCAAGTTAAAAGATAAATAAATAAGTGGATAAGTAAAGTTAAATAAAATGATTCTTTAAGAAAAATTGAAGTAAAATGTTCTCTAGTTCTCTTGCCTTTTATTGGATGAAATTGCTAGCTTGTATTAGCACGACTGTATATATCATTAGAATTTAAGGCTCCATTTGGGGCCAGGAGGTGGCATGGTGGTTAAGGCACTGAACTCCCATATGGCCGATTGCCATGGACCCTGCAGCTTAAAAATCACTCCAGGTGATTCTCCACCCTGCAGAGAAGGGACTGCAGTGAGGCCATCCCACCCAGGGATGACTTCTCATTTTCCCTCTCTCTGGTGACGGAAACTTTAAAAAAAAAAAAAAAAAGAAAAAAAAGGCTCCACTTACCTATACTCTTGGGTCAGTATTAATTGTATTTTATTACATTATTATTTCAAGTAGACTGGAATTCTGAAAATAAGGCCAAAAGAAAGCCATAATCCACTGCCCCCTTTTTTTTTTTTTTTTTTAAGACTAAGATCTTTGGGACCAGGGCTGGCAGGTGGCATGGTGGTTAAGGAGGCTGGACTCCCACATGGCTGACTGTGGCTCAAGTCCCGGACCTGGTGGCTTGCTTTCTTACTTTCCTTCGCTCTCTCTGTCTCTCTCTGGTCAACTTCAATAAAATAAAATAATGACCATGAATAAAATTAAATAATTCTTTTAGGAAAAAAATAAAAAAGATTCTTATATTTCTTCCATGAGAGAGACAGAGAGTGCACCCCAACAGGGTCCTGATGCTGTGATCCAGGCTCAGCTTCATCCAACCTGGGCTCACGGACACACGTGCTAGGCACCCTCAGGAAGGTCACTGGCCATGGACCTGGAAACCTCCTGTGTGGGTCAGCCTCAGAGCTCTCTGTTTACCACGCACCATCGTCCTGTCCCCAGTTTTCCCTATAGTTAACATCCTGCATTAGCGTGGCAAGTTTGTTAAAATCGATGAGCCAGGGCCAATTGGTAGTGTGGTGGGTAAGGCAGCTCAATCCCACATAGCCAAATGCTGAGTCCCAGAACTGACAGCTTGACACTCATGCTGGACAAATGTACTCGCACATCCAAAATCTAGTTAATTCTGTCATTTGTGACCACATAGGCAAACCTGGGTAGCATTTTGCATAATGAAATAAGCCAGGCACAGGAAGACAAATGTTGTATGATGTCATTTATATGCAGGCTCTAAGGCAAGCTTGTAGGAGTAGAGTAGAATGGGGTTCTCAGAGGCTGTAGGGGAGAGGGGTTGGATGAAGAAAGGGAAGATGTTAGATGATACAGTTTCAGTAAGACAGAAGGAATGAATTCCAATGATCTGTGGTACAACAGGTTAGCTACAGTTAAAAATAGTGATGTGGGCCAGTAAGAGGAGGGTGCTTAAGGCACTGGATTCTCACATGGTTGAACACAGTTTGAGGCTGGACCCACTGGCTTGAAAATCATAACAAATAAATAGACAAATAAATGAATAAATGTAAAAATAGATAAATAGTGACGTTACCATCGATTTAAAAATGGCTAAAAGTGTAGATTTTAAATGTTCTCACTACAAAGAAAAGGTTAATATGTGAGGTGAAGGATATATTGGCCTGATTTAATCATCCCATGATGTATACATGTATCAAAACATCACACTATACCCCATAAATACAGTAGCTATACATTGATTTGAGTGGATGCCTAAAGCAGCACACCCAATAGAAACTATGTTCTTTCCCATTCATACCATACCTAAAATAAAGTTTAAATTATAAATGAGGCATAGTACAAGATTAACAACTAGTTGGTAAAATATATCAATAACAATATGCCAGCATTACTACTCTTGTGCTTTGGGGCCACTATTAAGTAAAGTAAGGGTTACTTGAATTCGTGCACTATCACCCTGGACAGTCCATTTGATGACCTAGATGGCTACTAAGCAATAAATGGGCCGGGAGTACACAGTGTAGAAACACTGGACAAAGCGATGACTCATGTCCCAGAGGGTTGGACCGGGACAGTGGGAGATTCCCTCACTCTATGAGAAGGCATGCAATTTAAAACTTATGAACTGTCTGTTACTCTAACTGTCCATTTAACTTTCAGAGGACAATTGACTGTAAACTCTAACTGTACAAAGGGTGGGTTATTATGTCAATTAAAATTTAAACTAAATTTGTAAAGTTTACTGGTCCCTGGACTAGGCAATCATTAAGGTTCCTTCTAGTTTCCCAAAGCAATTACTCAAAGTAATTCATCATTAAAAAAAAATCTATCCTGGGACCAGCAGATGGCGTAATGTTTATGTCACTGGACGCCCAAGTTGTCAACCCCCCGTTTGAGTCCTGGACCCAGTAGCTTAAAGCTCACGCCGACATGTGTGTGTACATGCCCAAAATCCCAAGAGGAAGATGGAGAAGGGATTGCTGTGTGGCCACCTCCCCAGGGGTTGATTTCTCATTGTCTGTCTCTGTCTTTCCAGCAAGTGCATGCACCTCATAGTAAAAACCTCTCTTAAAAACAAAACAAAAACACAACACCATGTCCACACAAAGACTTGTATATGGATGTCTAGAGCAGTGCTGTTCAGAATAGCCAAAGGATGGAAGCATCCCAAATGTCTATCAATAATCAGTGGATAAAAAAAATGTGGTATATGCATATGAAGGGATTTTATTTGGTCATAACAAGGAATGAAGTACTCATACATGAAACGCTATGGATGAACCATAAAAACATTATACTAGGTGAAAGAAGCCAGGCACAAAAGATCATATATTGTAAGACTGCAATTATATGAAATGTCCATAAGTAGGCAAAGTCATGGAGACAGAAAGCTGGGGGTTGGGAAAATTAAAGGAGAGGTAGAAAGTTCTTTTTGTGGTGATGAAAATGCTCAAAAACTGATTGTGGTAATGGCTGCACAAATTTGTGAATATGCTAAAAACTGCTGAATTATAAACTTTAAATGAATCAATTGTATGGTATGCAAATTACCCATCAATATAGATTTTAAAAAAAGGTTTTAAAAGAGTACATTTAGGGGTAGGCAGGTGGCTGGTGGTTAAGGCACTGGACTCCCACACAGCAGACTACAATATGAGTCCTGGACCTAGCAGCTTGCTTTCTCACTTTCCTCTTCTCGCTCTATCTCTGTCTCTCTCTGGTGAGTGCATGTGTCCTATAGCAAATTTAAAAATAATAATAAATAAAATTTAAACTCTAAAAAATTACATTTACTCAAAAATTCCACTTCTGAAAACTTAACCCAAAGACAGATATGCTTTCATATGGGACATGACATGTTTTATGTAAGAATATTTATTTGCTCATAATAGCAAAAGAGTGAAAACCATCAACAATGTCCATCAACAGTGGATTATTTGGACTAATATACAATATATTCATGCTGGGAAAATTCATTTTGTATGCTGGAAAGATGCAGTGACTGCATGTAAAAAAGAAAAAAAAAAAGTTTTGATCCTTTGGTGCTTAGTTCCTGTTATAAAAATCCTGTTCAGGATAATTTTTAAAAAATCAGATTTGGGGGACTAGCAGTTAGCATAATGGCTATGTCTCTTGACTCCCACGTAGTCCACCACGGTTCATGTCCTGGACCCAGTGGCTTAAAATTCACGCCAGGCGCATGTGTGTGCGTGCCCAAGATCCCGAGAGGAGAATGGAGAAGGGATTGCGGCGTGGCCATCCTCCCTGGGGGGTAATTTCTCGCTTTCTGTCTCTCTGTCTCTCTGTCTGGCTAGCGCACAGCCCTATAGCAAAAACCTCTCCAAAAAAAAAAAAAAATCAGATTTGAAGTAGAATTTCAAAAAAAAAGTAAACCGATAAATTTCAACATTAGAAGACTAGTTAAGTAAATTACAGTATAATTGCATAATGACACAATCCAAAAATGTTTAAAAAAGCTTTTGTGACATGAGGATTTTATGAGAACATGCATGATTTTAAAAATCTCTTATGTACCATGATTTTAACTTTATTATTTTTAAGAGAATTATTTAATTTTGGGAGCCAGCAGGTGGTGTGGTGGTTTTATTTTCATCACCAGCTAGCAACAGCTAAGCAACAAGAAGCTGGATTAATGTCTGATCACATTGCTCGGTCTGTATTTCCCAAAGAGTAACCAGCCTGACCAATCCGAATTTGGCCTTTGGAAATTTTGGATGAGAACTGTGTCACATTCCTCTCATTCCAAGCAAGACCTCAATAGGCAGTAATCCTGTCCTTCTGGGCCACTCCAGCTTTCCCTTAACGCCGGCCCCAGGAACCGCGCCAGCGCCGAGGTGGCCGCTTCTCTCCTGTATCCGACATGCGGAGGGTCGCGGGGACCCAGAAAAGGGAGAAGTGCTGCCAGCGGAGCCTCTCAAATCTTCCGGACCTGAAGCCGGAAAAGGCGGGGGCAGGCGTGGCTCTCCCAGCGCGCGCCGCTAGCGCAGGGGGACCGGCCGGAAGCCACGGGGACTGGCGCTTACCCGGGCCCCCAGCGGGCGCTGTCATGGTGACGGACGCCTGCCGTCTGCGCAGGCGCCGAGCCGCTGGCGCCCACACTGATCCGTCACGGGTGGCGAGGAAACCCGACTCCAAAACAGGTGAAGGCAGAGGAGCCGTCGGCAGGGAACCTGCGACAGCGCGGGCCTAGCGGAACCGGAAGGGCGGGGAGCGGAACGCATGCGCAGAGGCGGGGCGTCCGAACTCGCACAGGTGGCTTGGGAGCGGAGGTGTGCGGTTCTCCGGCAAAACGCAATGGCAGGAGAGGCCGTGGCATAGGGGGATGTCCCAACAGAAAGAAGCCGCTGGTTGCGGTACGAACCTCCAAAGTCGGACGTCTGTCCATTTTAACTTTAGTAACATCCTTAAAAAAACGTGCAATAGTCCATAAACATAATGTTTCTGGTCCAGGTACTGAGCCCGTAGCTGGGAGGCAAGGAGACGCCCTGTCTCCAAACAAAACACAAAAAGTTTGAGATATACCATTGACTAATCTACATCTGATTAATTTCTTAAATGACTAATAATGTATATTTAGTGTACAATCCAGTGCATTCGTAGGATTGTACCCCATCACAAGTAACTTTATAACATTTTCATGACCTCAGAACATTTACTCTCCATTTTCCCTGAGGCAGCCACTAATCTACTTTGTCTTCACTAATTTGCCTTTTCAGGACACTTCATGTAAATAGACTATACAATATATGACCCTTTGTGTCTGACTTTTTTCATTTAGCATGTTTTCAGGGCTCATCCAATGTTTTTTCTCCCTCTTATATTGAAATGAATTCTACTGTTTGCATATGCTACATTCTATTTGTCTATTAATCAGTTGATGGAAATTTGGATTGTTTTTACTTCTTGGCTCCATGAATAATACTGCTGTGAACGTATGTGTACAACTTTTTTTTAAGTTTACCAGAGAAGGATAGAGAGAGGGAGAGATAAAGTGAAAAAGCAAGTTGCCAGGTCTGGAACTCAAACCACAGTCGGCCATATAGGAATCCAGTGCCCTTAACCACCACACCACTTGTACACGTTTTGTATGGACATATTTTCTTGTGTATATACCTAGGAGTGGAACTGGTTGTGAGGAAATGTCAAACAGTTTTGCAAAGTAGTTGTACTGTTTTGCATTTCAATCGGCAATGAGTGGTCCAAATTCTCCACATCCTCATGAATACTTGCTATTATGTCTTTTTTTAATCCTACTGGATATGAGGTAGTACTTCATTGCCTTGATTTTCATTTCCCTACTAATACATTTGAGTATATTTTCAGCCATTATTAGTGTATTAACCATTTATATATGTTTGGAAAAATATCTATCGAAGTTCTTTGCTAATTTTATCATCAGAGAGCATATACACTTGCCAGAAAGAGAAGGCACCCTCCAATGGGGCGTGTACCTTTTTTCCTCCATTTCTCCATCCTGTCAGGTTTGGGGCGTGCATGTACATGTACCTGACAAGTTTTTCAAGCTGCCAGGGCCAAAACGAAAACACAGTCAGTCATGTGGGATCCAGCTCTCATTTTGTTTGAGAGAGATTTTTGCTATAGGGCATGTGTCTTCACTGTAGAGACAGAAAATGAGAAATCACCTCTAAGGGAGGATGGCTATGTCACAATCTCCTCTCCTCCATTCTCCTCTTGGGATCTTGGGCACACATGCACACACACCCGGCATGAGTTTTAATCTGCTGGGTCCAGGACTTGAACTGTGATTGACTACATGAGCGTTCAGCAACATGACCATTACACCATCTGCTGGTCCTTGTTTTTTTTAAGAGAGAGATTTTTGCTATGGGGTAATTACGCTTACTAGAGAGACAGAGAGAAACAGACAGAAAGTGAGAAATTACCCCACCCCACCCCCCAGGGCGGGGATGACCACATTCACAATCCCTTCTTCTCCATTCTCCTCTCGGGATTTTGGGCAAGCACGCACATGTGCCCAGCATGAATTTCAGGCCACTGGGTCCAGGACTCAAACTGTGGTTGACTACATGGGAGTCCAGCGATATAACCATTATACCATCTGCTGGTTCCATACTTTTAAATATGTCTACATCGATGCCCTTCTTCTGCAATTTTGAACCTTGTCTCATATTTATTCTGCAGTTCCGCAGGTATTTTTGTACCAAAAGATGCTTAAAAGTTATCTGCCAAACTTTTAGTCTTTGCAATATATTCTTTCCTGCACGTAATTCAATGTTAAACTCAGGGATAGCACTAATTATAAACATCCTAAATTGTGATTAAAAATAAAAACAGAACTAATATAATTTTATGCTTTTTATTTACTTATTTTATTCATGGTAGAGAGCATGTGTACAAGAGAGGGAGAGAGAAAAGCATACTTGACAGTCGAGTCCAACCACATCAGGATTCCCTTCCTCCAGCTCATCCACATCTTGGGCATGAGTGTATGCTCCCAGCATGTCTCACGTTAACTGTGCCAAGGATTCTAATGCACAGCCAGCCATGTGGCTTCCAGCATGGTAGTGCAGTGTGCTACACACCGTGCCACAGAGGCTGGGCCTCACTGAATTTTTAATGGCCTCTGAAGTAGAAGTCAAGAGAACTTAAATATTTTATATCTTAGTTTCTTTTAACTACTTAAACATTTTGTTAAAGAATTAATTTTATTATCATTATTTTTTAAATTTGACCAGAGACAGACAGACAGGGAGAGAGAGATAGCAAGCTACCAGGTCTGGGACTTGAGCCATGGTCAGCTATGTGGAAACCCAGCACTTTAACTACCATGCCACATGCCAGCCCCACTGTCTAAACATTTTTAAAAGCTCAACATAAATAGGGACCAGCAGATAGTGTAATGGCTACACTGCTGGACTCCCGCATAGTTGACTGCGGTTCAAGTCTTGGACCTGGTGGCTTACACTCATGCCAGGTGCATATACATGCATTCCCAAGATTCCCAGAGGAAAATGGAGAAGGGATTGCAATGTGGCCATCCCTCCTGGGGGGTGATTTCTTGCTTTCTGTCTCTTTCTGGCAAGCGCATGCACCCTAGAGCAAAAACCTTTTCCCCCCAAAAAAAAACTCAACATAAATCACTTATTGCTGCCACATATCTAGTTAGCTGTGTCTGCTTAGTATTTAGTGAATTATGAAAACACAAAATCACAGGGTCCTAGATGAATTTTAGACATCTAGATTATGTGCAGTTGTTACAAGAATGGCACTCATTGGTCAGAAGAGACTTCAATTCTTGTTTCGTCTGTATGAGCTCTGGCCATTGTGTCCTAAAACTAGCACTTCATTACTTTCTAAAAGAAAAGCTATCCAGGGACCAGAAAGTGATATAGTGGTAAAGGCACTCAATTCTGGTAGATAGCATATAATGTTGTCTTGTCTTTATCCAATCTAGGTGTTTCAATTGCCGTATTTAGACCATTTAATGTAATTTTTTGTGGCTGGATGTTAAGTCTACCATGTGATCATGAATTTTTGTTTGTCCTTTACATTTTTCATCCTTATTTTCCTTTCCAGCCTTAGCTTGAATTACTTGTATTTCAGAATTCAATTTTTATATATATTGGATTTTTTAAAGAATTGTTTAAATTTATGTATATTATTATTTTTGGAGAGGTTTTTGCTATAGGGCGCGTGCACTCACCAGAGAGACAGAGACAGAAAGCAAGAAATCACCCCTCAGCGGGGACAGCCACACCACAAACCCTTCTCCTCCATTCTCCTCTTGGGATCTTGGGCACGCACGCACACATGCCTGGCGTGAGTTCAAGCCACCCCACCGAGTCCATGGCTCAAACCGCGGTCAACTACATGGGAGCCAGTGACATAACCATTACGCCACCTGCTGGACCCTGTATTATTATTTTTAAAAATCTGACCAGAGGGGGAGAGAGAAGGAAAGAAAGCAAGCCGCCAGGTTCAGGACTCAAACCATAGTCAGCCACATGGTAGTCCAGCGCTTCTAGCTGCCACACCACCTGACAGTCCCTACACTGGCTCTTTAAACAAATCTTCTTGCATTGTTTTTTAAATGGTTGTTCTAAGATTATTACATTTCTTTTAAAAACCTACTTATTTTTACCACTTCCAGTATAATACAGAAACTTGCCACTATATAGGACCCTTTACTATCTTCCCCTGCCCTCACCCCAACCCTGCTATTAGGATATAGTTCTCAAATGTACATCTATCTACATACATTGAATATCCCATCAGATGATGTCATACATTTTTTGCATTTTTGGTTAGTTAGCTATAAGGCATGTGTGCTTGCCAGAGTGAGTGAGTGAGTGAGAGAAAGTAAGAAAGCAACTGTAATCCCCTGTCCTCTGGTGTCTTCTCAGGACCTTGGGCACACGTGCACATGCTCCCAGCATGTCCCTCAAGCTGCTGCATCTGGGATTCAAACCACACAGCTGGCCATGTGGGATCCAGCCACCCAACCACCATGCCACCAGCTTTGGAAGTTTTGGTTGCTTGGTTGATTTCAGCAAGAACATGGACCTAAATATCCTAGGATGACATTTCTAGAAATAGAAATTTCCCACAATTTTATCTTTGTTCCTATTCTTTCTCTGGGCATTCTTTGCACTTAGTACATTATTGACCGTGGCATGGAATCCATAAATAAGAAATGTTGATATATCTAATTCTGCCAGAACAATTACTCATTTCTTAGCAATCTTTTTTTTTTTCTTCTTTCTTTTTTATTTTTTTGGACAGGTTTTTGCTATAGGGTGCGTGCGCTCACCAGACAGACAGAGACAGAGAGACAGAAAGCGAGAAATCACCCCCTAGGGGGGATGGCCACGCCGCAATCCCTTCTCCTCCATTCTCCTCTCGGGATCTTGGACACGCACGCACACATGCCCGGTGTGAGTTTTAAGCCACCGGGTCCGGGACGCGAACCGTGGTCGACTACGTGGGAGTCCAGCGACATAGCCATTACGCTAACTGCTGGTCCCATCTTAGCAATCTTTAGAAAGACTGCATATAGCACATAGAAAGTATACAGAAATACATAAACTGATTATCTATATAAATAGATGGGCTAGATTTTACTTATTTCAAAATTCAGAGCAAGGGAGTAGCATTTTTTTTTTAAGAATTATTTTATTCATTTATTTTTACTTATTTTTTTTTAATTTTATTTATTCATTCATTTATTTTAACATTCATTTATTTCATTTTGGCCAGAGAGAAACAGAGAGAGAGGGAAAGTGAGAAAGCAAGCCACCAGGTCCAGGACTTGAACTGTGGTCGGCCACATGGGAGTGCCCAGCACCTTAACCACCATGCCACCTGCTGGTCCCTATTTTTACTTATTTTTTTAATTTGACTAGAGAAGGACAGAGTGAGAGAGAGGGAATCAAGAAAGCAAGCTGCCAGGTCTGGGACTCAAATTGTAGTCAATCATGTGGGAGTCCAGCCACCTTGACCACCACACCACCTACCTGCCCTGCAAGGGAATAGTATTAAAAGGCTTAAAACCATGGGGCCAGGAGGTGGCACAGTGATTGAGGTGCTGGATTCCCACATGGCCATGTCTTGGACCTGGCGACTTGAAAATCAGGAATAGATAAAATTTTTTAATTTTTAATTAGTTTAATTTAATTAAAATTTAATTAATTTAAAATTAAATGTAATTAAAATTTAATTAATGTTACATTTATTTATTTATTTTTCTTCAATTTGATGAAAAAAAGGGGGGAGAGAGAGAGAGAGAGAGAGAGAGTGTGTGTGTGTGTGTGTGAGAGAGAGAGAAAACAAGCCGACCGTTCTAGGATTCAAACCATGGTTGGCCATGTGGGAGTCCAGTGCCCCCAACCACCATGCCACCTGCCAGCCCAATAATTTTTTTTTTTGGAGAGGTTTTTGCTATAGGGCATGTGCGCTCGCCAGAAAGAGAAAGTGAGAAATTACCCCCCCCCCCCCCCAGGGGAATGGCCACACCACAATCCCTTCTCCTGTCGGGATCTTGGGCACACTCACACGTGCGCGGCGTGAGTTGAAGTCACCGGGTCTGGGACTCGAACCGCGATTGACTACGTGGGAATCCAGCGACATAGCCATTACGCTAACTGCTGGTCTCCCCCACCCCACCCCCTTTTTTTTTTAAAGGCTTAAGACCTAAAATAGATCACTATAGACTTGAGTACAAAGAGCCATTCTACTTTTTAACCATTAAAAAAAATAAAAGTTCAAATTAAGTACCAATGTGAAGAACATGACCAAATAACCAGTGCATTCAGAAACACATTATACATATACAAAGAGTACTTTAAACTAAAATGTGCCTCCAAACTTTGGGCATATCATTTCAATTTTTATTGAACATATACACTCTTTCAAAACAAATCCAAAGCTACTCCAATATGGAAGGGTCCTCCACCACTTGGTTGTTTTAAATTAATTTTGGTACTCAGAGATTATGCAATTATATTGTAAAATACATACTATTATATAAAGAGAACATAAATTGAGTTTGATATGCACTTATTTTTATCTTGTATGCCTTCAATAAATTTCACAAGTTATGACATGTTTCCATTTTATTTAATAGCTGCAACATCTTACATTGCTTATGAAGTAGCTATCTCTAGAAGATCGCTATTCTCTTCCCAACTGTGTCTTTGGCTAGTATGACAGGTGTGATCCAGCAGGAACGATATGCCCCAACTGATAAAACTTAATTTCTCCTAGCCTGAGACCTCAGATCCTGAGTTAAAACCTTGACTTAATCTTCAAGTTGAGATGCTTCACAAATATTTTTCTTAAAACAGGCCCATTTAGTGTAGTTTCTTCTTTGAGATATATGAGTGTTTTTGATACAAAAACATACACAAAGCATCAAAATAATGATTAGATGTTATATAACTTAAGTGACAGGTCTAAAATATGCCCTTTACTCTTTTTCTGTTTGAAGTAAAGGAAGTTTTGTAACAGTTTCAAATACATAGAATTTAACTTATGTTAATATCCTTTATAAAAAATAATTACCATATAAAGAATTTAATATTTACAAGAGTAATTGATTCATTAAAATTTATACTTAATACGTTGGTGTCAAGGAAAATATGCAGAGCTGACAAATTTCTAAAGATAAAACTGGAAGTGAAAAACAGGCTTCATTTATTGCTACATAATGACTACTTTACGGGTCAGCTGGCCTGCTGTCAGTCACTCTTAGAAATGATAAATACAGTGGTATACTCTGGAAGGAAAAGAGGAAAAAATAATGCACTGTGATACAAAAATATTACCTATTTATAAATTATTAAAGATTTATAAAACATTGAATCATATGTTCTTGCTATAAAAATGACATACCTAAATATAGAAGCACAAAATCCTGAAGCACCCACAATTATTTTAAGAATACCCATTTAATCAGGAAAAAACAAGATATATATATATATATATATAAAATTTGAGGAGAAAAAAGGCAAAATTCTGAATTTAATCCAAACAATCATAGTTTATCTAATCATGGAGGTAGGTCTCCACTCCAATTATACAAATAAGGTAACTGGCCTAATTCAAAGTGTAAGACTAAGATCTTAAAATTTGTCTTTGCCATTAATATTTTTAATAGGCTTTAGAACCAGTATTCTAACTGGGATATACAATAACAGATATTTCCTTCATAAGGTTACACCTGAAAAGAGCCTTCATTAAAATCATTCTTGGCATAAAGAGGTATACCTAAGTGCAAATACTTTGGCTTAGCATTTCATTAACACAGTAAATGCTATAAATTTCTTCAAGTTAGAAGAAATCTTTGTCTTTTTAGTACTTCTTGTATATAAAGCTTCAAAAACTGGATCTCTTAAATCTTACATATTTAAATATTGTGCTAATGATTCAAGAAGTTCATTTCTGCCTAAAAAGCGAAGCTTACATGTTTTCAAACATCAAAATACATTTACTTTTAGTGTTTGTGGCATTTCAGCTTCAGTGCTGGAGTTAGTTTCAACAGGTCAGTTTGCAATATATAACATAGCATATCTTTTCACTAAAGAAGATTTTCTATAATGAAAAATACTAATTCTATTTCTAATGGTAAACTCGAGTTGGAAGTCCCACCATGGATCACAGGTATCAGAGCACTATCAAGATCATTTAGATAACGCTGAGGCAGAAGTTGACCTTCAGATCCTGCTTGAAACTCAACCTGAAGAGAGAAAGAATCTTGATTAAGACTACCCTAGAAAATGAGCAGTACTGTTTGAGCTCAGCAGATGGGTATAACGTAATTAAAATATTAAAATTATTTTTCAGCTTAAACGTGTTAATAAAATACCTGACATATTATTTATAAAGAATGTTGTACATTCTGAGTTTTTTAATCCATCTATTACATAAATTATAATTATTCTTCCCACAAATATCATAAAAATAAAATTGCTACTACTTCATACTTTACATTTCCTTTCAATGAACTCTTCAACACAAATGGCTGAGGCTTTAATTACCATTACTTAAATTTTAAAATCCTATGATTTAGCAAAATCTACTTTAAAGTATTTTGAAATTGGGACCAGCAGATGGCATAGTGGTTACATGGCTGGACTTCCACGTAGTCAACTGATTCAAGCCCCAAACCTGGTGGCTTAAACTAATGCCAGGCGTGTGCCCAAAATCCTAAGAGGAGAAGGGATTGCAGCGTGGCCATACCCACCGGAGGGCTGATTTCTCGATTTTTGTCTGTCTGTTTCTTTGGCGAACACACATACCCCAGAGCAAAAATCAAAAAAAAAAAGTTTGCATTTGTTATTACAATAATATCTAATACTAGAATTGAATATTAATGGTGAAAATTACATTTGAATACACATTTAAGTAAAAAAGAAAACATTCACAGTGCTTATTCAAATAATAATTATTAGGAGTTTCATTTTCTCAGTAAGAACTACAAGTATAGCATATCCTGACTAGAAAAAAAGCAAACCTTCACCATATGAATTCACCCACGTTTGGACAATGTTTTCTTTTTCCCCTCATAGGGTGTGTGTGTGCTAGAGAAACAGAAAGTGAGAAAGCGCCCCACATGGGGCTTGGTTATGTTGTAATCTCTCTTTCATTTCTTATTCCTCTAGGGATTTGGGGCATACATGAACACACACTGGCTTGTTTCTCAAGTTATCAGATATGGGACTTGAACTGTGTGGTCAACTATGTGGGATCCATCATAACATGACTGACCCTAGACAATCTTTTAATGAAGAATCTGTTTTGAAAATCTAGTATATTAGGTGTTGGAAACAGTTACAAAATAAATATACCTAACAGAGATGAACTGAAAGTTCAAAGAAAAAAAAAGTTTAAGATGGTCAGCACTCATTAAGAGAACTGCACGTTAAATAATACTGGGGCATTATCTTTTTCATCTACCAGATTTGTCAAAGTTGAAAAAGTGACTATATACTGCTTGGCTAAAGAGGTGGGGAAGAGTGTTCTCACAGATGGCCAGAGGAAATACAAATTGGCATAACCTCTATTTTAAGACAGAATAGTAATATACCTTAAGTACATACTTGGATCTAGCAAATCTACTTCTAGGAATTTTTCTTATGGATATACTCACCTATACAACAGCAAAATACTGTAAACAACCTAAATATCAGTCACCATAAAAGAATATGCATGGGGGCCAGCAGGTGGCATGGAGGGTAAAGGTGCTGGACTCCCACATGGCCAACCAAGGTTCAAGTCCCGTATCCTGGTGGCTTGCTTTCTCACTAGCCCTCTCTCTTTTTGTCTCTCTCTGATCAAACTGGAATAATAATAATAATGTTAAATAAAAAATAATTCTTAAAAAAATATGAAGAACTAGTTAAAATTATGGTACATTTATATAATTAATGACTATGCATCTATACTAATATGTAATACCTTTGAATAACATCAAAGTGGGATGGTCAGGACCAGCAGATGGCATAATGGTTACGTTGGTGGACTCCCACATAGTCAACCGTGGTTTGAGTCCCACTTGATGGCTTAAAACTCACACCAGGTGCATGTGCGTGCATGCCCAAAATCCCAAGAGGAGAATGGAGTAGGGACTGTGGCATAGCCAACCCCCTGGAGGGTGATTTCTTACTTTCCATCTTTGTCTCTCCAGTAAGCACATGCACCCTATAGCAAAACTCTCAAAAAAAAAAAAAAAAAAAAAAAAAAAAAAAAAAATGGGGTCAGCAGGTGACATGGTGGTTAAAGGTGCTTGAATATCACATGGCCAACTGAGGTTTGAGTCCTGGACCTGGTGGCTTGCTTTCTCACTACCCCCACTGCCCTTTCTGGTCAAATTAAAAAATAACAATAACGGGACCAGCAGTTGGCATAATGGCTATGTTGCTGGACTCCCATGTAGTGGACCGTGATTCGAGTCCCAGACCCAGTGATTTAAACTCACACCGGGCGTGTGTGCTTGCGTGCTCAAGATGTCGAGAGGAGAATGGAGGAGAAGGGACTGCAGCATGGCCTTCCCCCGTGGGGGCTGATTTCTCACTTTCTGTCTCTCTCTCTCTCTGTCTTTCTGGCGAACGCACGTGCTCTGTAGCAAAAACCTTTCCAAAAAATAATAACAACAAATGGAATTAAATAATTCTTTAAAATAAAAGGTGGGATGGTAAAAAATAATTGTTTAAAAAACAGAGAACAAAAAGGATACACACACTTATTTTCTTATACATACATAAAACAAAAAAGAGTAAGAAATTATTGGGGGGCCAGTAGGTGGCATGGTGGTTGAGGTGCTAGACTTCCACATGACTGACTGCAGTTCAAGTCCTGGACCTGATGGCTTGCTTTCTCACTGCCCCCCCCCTCCCCCATCTCTCTGTGGTTAAATTTGAAGAATAACAAATGAAATTAAATAATAATTTTTTGAGAGGTTTTTGCTATAGGGCGTGTGTGCTCACCAGAGAGACAGAGAGATAGAAAGCGAGAAATCACCCCCCGGGGGGGGTGTGTGGCCACGCCGCAATCCTTTCTCCTCTATTCTCTTCTTGGGATCTTGGGTACGCATGCACACATGCCCGGCGTGAGTTTAAGCCACCAGGTCCGGGAATCGAACGGCGGTCGGCTACATGGGAGTTCAGTGACACAGCCATTATGCTAACTGCTGGTCCCAAATTAAATAATTCTTTAGAAAAAAATTATTGGGTTGTTGGAAAAGTCTCAGCATATTTTTCTATGTAAAAATGCATCATGATGGGACCAGCAAATGGCATAATGGTTACGTTGTTGGACTCCCACGCAGTCAACCATGGTTTGAGTCCCAGACCCAGCAGCTTAAAACTCACACCAGGAATGCCCAAAATCCAGAGAGGAGAACAGAAAAGGGATTACAGCAGTGTAGCTATCACCCCTGGGGAGTGATTTCTCGCTTTCTGTCTGTCTCTCCAGTGAGCACATGTGCCCTAGAGCAAAATCTCTCTTTATAAAAAAAAAAAGCTTCAGGACTTTTCCAACCACCTCATAGTAACACTGACTGTTTGCCCAAGGAGGGAGGACAAGCAAAGAGCATGTAGGAAAACTAAGAAATTGGGAATCGGGAGTAGAAAGGAGATCTTTCCGGGGCTGTTGCCTTATACAACTCTACTGGGAACTACTTATTACTACATTGTCATCTATAGTTAATGTTTCCCGGATCCACTAATTACCAAGAATACACTATGAATGCTGCTCTCTAGTAATGTTCAGCAAAGTAGTCCTCTTACATATACAATTATAGACTTAACAATTTTTTCCATCATTAATATAGAAAGTCATCAGAATTAGTAAATAAAAAAAAATGTACCTATCATAACTACATGGAGCAAGGGTCAGCAAACTATGGCCTACAGACCAAATGTGGCCCTGCTGGGTAAACAGTTTCACTGGAACGTGGTCATACTCCTACATATGTAAATGGCTGCTTTGCTTTCACACAATAATAGCAGAACTGAGTAATTGCTAAGAAACCATTCAGCCTACAGGTCCTAAAATACTCACTGTCTAGTCTTTTACAAGGAAAGTTTGCTGAGCCCTATTATAGAGATTAATAGAGATAATGTATATGAGATATATAGCAAATATTTGATGCCCAACAAATTTTAATTCCCATCTTTCATCACAAAATATTAGGGAAAAAACCTTTTAATTATTTTAATATATTGGGTCATGAGAAAAGTCATGATACATTTTTGTATAGAAAAATATATCATGACTTTTTCGATGATCCAATACTATACATTCATTTCCAAAATATTTGACAAAACCATGCTCTTACCCTATCAGTGTCAATAGAAACTCTGAGCCCAATTTTATTCATCCCGTTATCCTTCAGCGTTTTTAGGTGAGGGCACAGTGCAGCACTACAAGCCATGGCTATTTCTTTTGCAAACTGGTAACGAGCTGATAAAGTTGATAAATCCTGGTCCTTTAGAAAGTAGAATACCTGAAATGTATTTAGGAAATAAATCATGATGAAGATTAAGATAATTTTTAAAATGCAACAATCACTTTCAATTCAACTTTAATAAAATACCAACGTTAGTACCATGAAAATGACTAAATCTGTAGCCTGAACTATAGTATAAAGAAAAACTTAGAACCAAAGGATATGGAATATGGGAACAGCTCAGCTATTTTTCCCTAAATTTAACTTGCAACAATTAAAGCTATTAACTCAATAGAGAGGGTACTAATGAGTCCATCCTATAAGGACATTTATTTGAAGATTAAAAAAAGAAAATAATGTCCTATAGTTTCTATATTTGTTATACATTTTATCTGTATTTTGTGCAAGCATAAAATCAAAAAGAATACATAAGAAATCAGTAACACTGACTGACCAGCAAGGGAAGATAAGTGAGAATAAAGAAGCAGACTGAGTTGGGAGTCAGTCACAATTTTTTACCTTATTTTTTTAAAATGGAGGGTGCAAAATAACTTTCACATGTGAGTGCACAGTATAAGTTGATATCAATAAAATATTTTAATTTTTGTAAAATAAGAAAATGAAAATAATAATGTTTAAATAACATTATATACGAAAATGGCAATGCTGCCAAATTTAACTGTTAGCTGTCAGGCAGTACCACCATACAAAAGCCTAAATATAAAAGACAACCTGGGGCCAGCTTGGTGGCATGGTGGTTAAGGCAGCTGAATCCTACATGGCTGACTGTAGGGTTTGAGTCCTTGACCCAGCGGCTTGAAAAACATGCCTGGCAGGTGTGCATGCATGTCCAAAATCCTGAGAGGAGAGTAAAGAAGGGACTGAGATGTGGTCATCCCCTTTGGGGGTTCTTTCTCCTTTTTCTCTGTCTCTCTCCAGTGAGTGCACATACCCTACAGCAAACCTAAAAAAAGAAAAAAAAAAAAAAAAAAAGACAAGCTGGAGTAGAAATATGTGTGTCTTAAAGTGTAATGTAAAAAGGTGTAATAGCCTATGTTTAAAGATCCTGAGGTTGAATATGCATAAACTCCATTTTTAAAAAATAAAAACCATATCTACATAGCCTGTCAAGGAAAAGGACCTTCTTTCTCAGTTACCTCAGTACATTTTACAGTCTTCTCATCAGTTTCAAAATCTGTTTCCAGTTTTATTTTTTCACTTGGAAATCCTTGTAATGATTTTCCATCCACTGAACTGACAACTCTACAAAATAAAACAGAAGACAATAGAATTATTAAAGGTGCTTTTTATGAAATGAATTAGATTTAAACCAATGGAAAAAGAAAAACTATGAAAGCTCTAAATTTAAGGCAGGAGATATTCAGCTATGTATGAAGTAATTAAATCTGTAGTTCATATTCATTTACCAAGATTTCTTAATTGTACAGTAACATGTTTTCCTTCATCAATAAATTATATCTTTTTCACATGTCCAACTCAGACCTGAGGTTTAAAATCCCTAATGAGTCTCCTAGCAGAAAAGCTGTCTCATGAATTCACACACTCTATTTTATAGAGAATCCTTCAGCATTAGCCTCCTTCTTCCCTCTATGCTCCAGAACCTGCTTTCCAAAATAGATAATGGGTATCTGAAAAGGAGTGGTGATAATAATCTGTTAAGGTCTCCAGTGTATATATTATTAAATTCAGGTTTCTGTAAAAGTAAAACACAATAATCATCCAAAGGGAATCCTTTACTTCCTTGACAAAAATAAGTGTCACATAACAGAAAAAGTGTCTTTTCTCAGCCGGGGGATCAAACCCATGCTGCTACACAATGGATGTTTTATCATTGGCTCCCTCCCCTACTAAGGGGCTGTTAATTTACAGCATCCTGGCCAACAAAACATTCAGGAGGCTGGTTAGGTATGTGTTTGAAAAACAGACTGCATTAGTTAACTGGAATATAAACATTTAAATTAATGGTATAATTCTCTTTTCATTCATAAAATATTTAATTTATTAACAGGGTGTTTCCATCCTTCCCTCTTCATTAAGTAATTGCGTTTTAACAAAACGTTCCTACCCTTGGTTTCCTTTTTCTTCAGAGTCTACCCAGCAGATATCCACATATTCTCTCAGGTCTACTGCGTCAACTTTCCCACAAGTAATTTTAAAGTCTTTTTGCTCTCGTAGAGCTAGTCGCAAGCCGTCCATGGTCTCTGGAGTTATCTGTACCATTAAGCCATCTAGAAATAGAGTTATGTTTCACATTTCTTTGGCCAAGTATCAATTTATATAGCTAAACCATAAAATTTACTATCAAAATGTGTTCTGTGCAAGATATATTTTAAATCATATGTTAATCATCTCAATGGTTGTTTCTGACTAGGAAATAAAAACATCTCAGTTAAGGATTCTTTTTTATTATTATTATTCATGATAAGAACATGTGCACATGCATGGGGATGGGCAAGGGAATGACAACCCTCCACAGAGGCCCTGGTCACACTGCAATTTCCCTTCTCCAGCCTTCCAGTCCATCAAATCTTGGACACCTGTGTGTACCTGGCATGTTTCAGGCTGACTGGGCTAGAATCAAAGCGCAGTTGCCATGTGGGATCTGGCCTCTCCTGATCAGTGCATTACCACCACAGAGCCAGCTGAGATTCTTTGCTTCTTAAGATTAAACATGAAAAGATCAGAATTTCTGCTTCTAGTTATAATTAATAACTCATACCAAAATAGCCCTTTCGTGACAACTAACCATAAAACTACACAAAATGTTTGAGACAACCGTTTTCATGTACTGGACAATGGGCAATACAATACTGAGATCCCTAGAGGGAATCTCAAGCCATAAGCTCACAATTGCCCAGGTCCTCTGGCCCAGGAAGAATTCCTTACTATGACCCAATAAGCCTACAGAGATCTTACAGGGCTGAGGACTCGGACATAAAGAGTTTGGTGAAGCCTGGAATCTGGGGTCAAGACACTGAAGTAGGGCACCAGATGACTGTGAAGACCTTGGAGTAGAACTGGGAACACATGAACCACCCAAGCCCAGATGAGCCTAACAGAGAAAAACTGTTAAAACATTAGAAGACAACAGAGATAAAAGAAGTCAAACAATACTGGGGAATATTAGTTGTCTGGACCAACCAAAATGGGAAGACCTTATTAAAACTTGTTGATGAACAGGCCCTGTAGCAAAAAAATTTCCTTCGTAAAATCTACAGGCAGATTGAGTGTGGTGACTGAGTTGTGTCAAGTTAGAGGGGACTGGTATACACTTAAGGATTTCCACATAACCATGTTAACAAATAAAAAAAATCAAGAATACCCAAACTGAAGGTGATCAACCACTAAACCTTCAGCAAAAGCTGACAGATTCTAAGGGCCAGCCAGTGACAAGGTGTTTAAGAGACTGGACTCCCAGAAGGTCGACAAGGGCTCAAGCCCTGACCCAGTGGGTTTGAAAATCATGCCAGATATTTGTGCATGCATGCCCAAAATCCTGAGAGGAGAATGGAAGAAAAGGGACTGTGGTATGCTATCTCCCCCCACTCCCCCACCCCCCCCTCCCCCGCATATGCCCTAGGACAAAAACTAAAAAAAAAAAAAAAAAAAAAAAAAAACTAACAGAATTTAAAACCTCTAAAATACACAACAGTGATCAACATACAATCAAAAACTACTAGACAAATGAGGCCAGTAGATGGTGTAGTAGTTCCGTAGCTGGACTCCCACATGGCCTACCATGGTTTGAATCCTGGACTTGCTACCTTGAAACCCATACTGGGCACCTGTGCGTGCATGTCCAAGATCCTAGGAGAATGGAGAAGGGATTGTGGTGTGGCCATCCCCCCTGGGGGTGATTTCTCACTTTCCTTCACTGTCTCTGTCTGTGTCTCTCTCTGGCAAGCGCATGTGCCTTAAGGCAAAAACCTCTAAAAATAAATTACTAGACAGAAACAAAAATGCTACACACCTACATTATACAGTATAGCTTACTGTTCCTAGGCTACAAATCTGTATAGCATGTTACTATACTAAGTACAGTAGCCAACTGTAACTCAATAGTATCTAAACATGTAAACTTAGAAAAGGTATAGTAAAAATACAAAAGATTAGGGCCACCTCCATGGTGGATAGGGAGGTCTAGTGGTTAAGGAAGCCAACTCTCACGTGGCCAATCATGGTTTCAATCCTGGCCCCTGCAGCTAGAAAAACATGCTGAGAATGTGTGTATGCCCAAATTCCTACAGCACTGGAGAACATGGGATTATCATATTACCATTTCCTACAGGGATGTTTTCTCCCTCTCTTCTCTCTCTGGTGAACAAATGCGCATTCTGGCAAATTAAAAAAAATAAATAAGCATATGAAAAAATAATGCAGTTGGGGCTAGCAGGTGGCACAAAGGTTAAGGTGGCTGGATCCCACATGGCCAAATAAATGGTTTGAGCCCTGGACTCAGCAGCTTGAGAATTACATCAGGTATGCATGTTATGGGCCCAAAATCCCGAGGGAAGAATGGAGAAGGGGTTGCAGCATATCCAGCCCCCCTGAGGGATGATCATTTCTCACTTTCCTCCCTCTCTCTCCAGTAAGCACATATGCCCTATTGCAAAAAAAAAAGAAAAAAGAAAGAAAGAAAGAAAGAGGGGAAAATGATGTAATCAACTCAGCAAAAACAAGATGTATAAGAGGGGGGGGTCTTCAAAAAGTTCTTGGAAAATGTGCACCATGAAAAAAATGGCATGGGTTTAAACTTGTAAATAAACTTTTACTTTTTAAAAAAGTGCATGTATAGATATATTATTTATAACACATATCTATCATTTATGATAAAGTGCATATACAGACACGTAAGACCAAGAAAGAGGAGAACACCCTCCACAGGGTCCAGTCATGCCACGATCCCTCTTCCACCAGTTCTAGCTTACTGGATCTTAGGCACTCATGCATGTGCCTGGCATGTTTTAGAATGAATGGGCTGGAGATGTGAACCATGGTCACTGTGTGAGATTTGGCTTCTCTTGAGCAATACATAATTGCTGTGCCATGGAGCTGGCCCTAAACTTGGGACAATTCCATTTTTGTGTAATCTTTGTGAAGTCCCCTTGTTTGAAGCTGCTGCCAGCATAACATAGCATACTGTTTTACAACAAGCTTTTATTTTTTTAGAGTATACTCTAAAGTGATAAAAAGTATAGTATAGTAAATACATAAACCAACAACAGTCATTTACTGTCAAGTATTGTGTATTGTACATAATACTATGTGTTGTACTTTTATAACACTGGCAACATAGTAGACTTGTTTACACCATCAGCAGCAGAAATACATGAGTAATGTGTTGCACTGTGACGCTATGATGTTACAATGACTAAAACATCAGTAGGCGGTAGGAATTTTTTATCTCCATTATAATCTTGGGGACCATTGTCATATATGTGGTCCATCATTGAACAAGATGTCATTGTGCAGTATTTGAGTGTATAAAATTATTGCTAACTTCTTACTAAAGACTTTGGAGGCCAGAGGTTATTTGAAAAGTAAAAAACATAAACTGTCATATGATTCAACAATCTGACTTTCTGAGTATTATCCAAAATAGTTGAAATTAAGATTTCAAAGAGGTATTAGCACTCCCATGTTCACCCATATTCAGGGTAAATCTTGTGTTCTTGCCACAGTAAAACAAAACCAAAAATAAAATTAAAAAAAAAAAAAAGCCAAAAACAATGGAAGCTGTAAGAAAATGAAATGCCGCCATAACTTTCAAAGCAAGAACCAGCCAGTGGTAAAAATGCAATGCTTTGCAAGACACTCCCACAGAGGAAGGTCCAAGTTCACGTGCAGAGACCTTGTTGAGCACACTGGGCACATGTGTGCCATGATCTGGGACTACCCGAAGTTGGGAGTGGAGTGCAGTGATGAAAACTCATTGGGGGCACCTTACCTCTTGTTCATGGAAGAAATAAATAAAAAAACAACTTTCAAAGAAGTATTCTATAGCTTATAAAAACCCTTCTAAAGTGATAAATGAAACACAGGTTCATATAAATAAAAGTCAGCAGATCTGTACTACAAAAAATGCTAAAAGACTTCTAGTTTCCACTCCAGTATGTGAAAAGCTTATAAGTCAGCACTCCTATCCTTAGAACAATTAACAAAAAATCTGAACAAACCAAAAACAAGCAAATCTTCTTAGATGCATTAGAGAACTGAGATCACAGGGCAAACTGCTGCCCTAAAAACAAGAGCAAAATCAAAATCAACAACAACCAAAAACCTCAACAACAGTAAAACCCCAAATACCCTGGAACATAGGTGATTACAAACTAAGTAGAAATATAATTGGCTATCTCACATTTTGTTATCAAAATGACAGATATGGCACATAAAATGAATCATAAAGCTCAGTTATTAATTTTATTTGATTTATTTTATTTTTTGGAGAGATTTTTGATATAGGGCACGTGCACTCACGAGATGAAGAGACAGAAAGCAAGAAATCACCCCCCAGGGACGATGGCCATGCTGCAATCACTTCTTCATTCTCCTCTTGGGATTTTCTGGCATGTATGCACATGCACCTGTCATAAATTTAAGCCACCAGGTCCAGGACTTGAACCGTGGTCAACAACATGGGAGTCCAGCGACATAACCATTACACCATCAGCTGGTCCTATCAGTTATCTTTGTTTAAGTATTATTTTATTAAACTTTATTTATGGGACCAGCAGTTAGTGTAATGGCTATGTCACTGGACGCCCATGTAGTCGACCGCAGTTCGCGTCCTGGACCCTGTGGCTTAAAACTCACGCCGGACGCATGTGCGTGCGTGCCCAAGATCCTGAGAGGAGTACGAAGGAGAAGGGATTGCGGAGTGGCCATCCCCCCTGGGGGGGTGATTTCTTGCTTTCTGTCTCTCTGTCTGTCTGTCTGTCTGGCGAGCGCACACGCCCTATAGCAAAAACCTCTCAAAAAATTTTATTTATTATTATTATTACCATTCTTTAATCTGATCAAAGACAAAGAGAGAGAGAGAGGGAAAGTGAGAAAGTAAGCTGCCAGGTCTGGGACTCGAACCACAGCCAGCCACGTGGGAGTCCAGCACCCCTAAACATCATGCCACCTGCTGGTCCTAAGCTCAGGTTTTCTTTCCTTTTTAATTTTTTTTTAAGAATTATTTTATTTATTATTATTTTTTTTAATTTGCTATAGGGCACGTGTACTCACCAGAGAGGGAAGGGGAGAGAGAGAGAGAGAGAGAGAGAAAACATGAAAAAACAAGCCTGTCAGGTATAGGACTTGAAACGTGGTCAGCCATGTGGGAGTCCAGCACCTTAACTACCATGCTACCTACTGGCTCCCAAGCTTAGTTATTTATTTATTTTTTTGGAGAGTTTTTTTATATAAGATGCATATGCTCACCTGAAAGACAGAGAGACAGAAAGCGAGAAATCACCCCCTGGGGAGATGGCCACGCCACAGTCCCTTCTCCTCCATTTTCCTCTCATGATCTCGGGCATGCACGCACACGTGCCCAGCATGAGTTTAAGCCAGTGGGTCCAGGACTCGAACCGCGGGCGACTACATGGGAGTCCAGCGACATAGCCATTACACCAACTGCTGGTCCCCCAAGCTCAGTTATCTTTAATAGGTGTTAATTGACATAATCAATCTAGACAGGAGTTTACAATCGCTGCTTCTATTAGGAGTCCTAGTCAATAATCAAGATAAATTATAAGGACTGAAGGAAAAAAAAATTACCATAAATATAAGTTATTAGCTATATAAGAACAACCGAAAGTATATACATATAACCTGTTATACAAATACTTCTTAAATAAGATCCCGAAAGCACAGGCAATAATCCCAAAAATAGACAAGTGGGATTACGTCAAGTTAAAAAGCTTCTGCATAGCAAAAGAAACAATAACTAGAGTGAAGAGATAACCCTTGGAGTGGAGAATATATTGGCAAACTCTCCTTCAAAAAAGGATTGAAAACCAAACTAAACAGGGAACTCAAGCAACTTACCTGCAAAAAAAAATTCAATACAATTAAAGGTGGGCAAATAAGCTGAATAGACAACTTTCTAAGGAAGACATATGAATAGTCAAAAAGCATATGAAAAAAAGTTCAATATCCCTTATCATAGGGAGATGTAAACCAAAACTACAATGAGATACCAACTAACCCATCAGAATGGCTAAGATTAAAAAAATAAAGAATGTAAAGTGCTAGTGAGGCCGCAGGGAAAAGGGAATATAAACTAGTTACAGCCACTCTAGAGAATAATATGGAGGTTCCTTAAAGAACTACAAATATTACTACCAACAATCCAGCTATACTACTCCTAAGTATCTACCCAAAGAAGAGGAATATGCTCAGTTGGAAAAACACTTGCACATCCATGTTCATTGGAGTATTATTCACAATTGCTAAGACATGGAATCAACCCAAATGTCCAAGAACAGATGAATGGACTGAAAAAGTGTGGCACATATACACTATGAAATACTACTCAACTATTAAAAAACAGTGAGACCCTGGCATTTGATAGAACGTGGACAAATACGAAAGATTTCATGTGAAGCAAGCCAGACTATGAAAGAAAGGTACTGTATGTTCCCACTTAATATATACTGAATGTATGCACTCTATATCAAAAACCGAAAGATTGGAAGGTTATAAAAGCAAGGGAAAGGGCTGGCAGGTAATGGGATGGTTAAGGCACTGGTCTCCCACATGTCTGACTACAGCTTGAGTCTCAGACCTCGTAGCTTGCTTTCTATTTTTCCTCTTTCTCTCTATCTAGTTAGTGCATGTGCCCTATAGCAATTTTTAAAAAAATTAATAATAAGATTAAATAAATTACTATTTTTAAAAGTTAAATAACAGTTTAGTGAGCGAATCTGTGGCATGGTGGTTAAGCAGCTAGATCCTACGTGACTAACTGTGCAGTTCCTGTCCTGGACCTATCGGCTTGAAAAACATGCCAGGTATGTGCATATGTGTATGGGGCTGGATGAGTGTGTCCAAGGTCCTGAAAGGAAGTTGAAATGGAGGAGAAAGGATTGCAACATGACTATTCCCTATGAGAGGTGCTTTCTCATTGTGTACTCTCTCTCTCTCTCTGTCAGACCTGGCCAGCACAAATGTCCTCTAGCAAATTAAAAAATAAATTAAGGGGACCAGCAATTGGCATGGTGGTTGGGGTGCTGGACTCCCACATTGCCAACTCTGGCTTGAGTCCCAGACCTAGGCTTGTTCTCTCTCTCTCTCTCTCTCTCTCTCTCTCTCTCTCTCGTGAGTACATATGCCCTATAGAAAAATTTTTTTAAAATAATAAAAATAAAATTATTTTAAAAATATAATATAAAATTGAGGATAATCTACCATATATAAACTATGTAACTATAATAATTAGAAAGAATAAGTAACTGATTAGAAAAATGGACAAAAAATGTGAACAGATATTTCACAGAAGTAATATGTATGTCCAATAAACATCAATAAGATACTCTTATCAGTAATTAGGGATATGCTGATTATGACCATACTCAGATACAACTTCCATATTAACACACTTAAGCAGTGTCATAATACATTTAGAGAATATGTAGACCAATGGGAAATCTTATATATGTTAGCATAAATTGGTACAATTACTTTGGGAAACAACTTAGCAGTATCTTATAAAGTTGCACTTCCGAATATGTATTTTAGAGGATCTTTTGGACATGTGTCCAGTGTCCATAAACAAAAATGAGAATGCTACTAGCATCACTGTTTGGAACAGCAAGAAACAATCTAGAAGTTCATCATCAGGAGATAAATAAATTATCAGACATTCACAAAATAAAGTATTTAACAGTACTGAAAATGAATAAACCATAGTTATAGGCAATAATATGCATAATTTTAGAAACAATGTGCATGAAAAAATAAATTCCTCATATGACGATGTAAAGAATAATGCCACTTTTTTTTTTTTTTAATTTACTATAGGGTACACATACTCACTGGAAAGAGACGGAAAGAGAGAGTGAGAGTGAAAAAGTAACCTCTAAGGAGGATGACCACATCCCAATCTCTTCTATTCTATCCTGCTCTTGGGATTTTGGGCATGCACACAGGCACACATATGTGCCTGCTGTGTTTTTCAAGCCACCAGGTCTAGGATTCAAACCATGCTGTTGGCTATGTAGGATCCAGCTGCCCTAACCACTTTTTTTTTTTTTTTTTTTTTGAGAGGTTTTTGCTATAGGGCGCGTGCGCTCACCAGACAGAGACATAGAGACAGAAAGCAAGAAATCACCCCCCAGGGGGGATGATCACGCCGCAATCCCTTCTCCTTCATTCTCCTCTCGGGATCTTGGGCACGCATGTACACGCGCCCGGCGTGAGTTTTAAGCCACCGGGTCCGGGACGTGAACCGCGGTCGACTACGTGGGAGTCCGGCGACATAGCCATTACGCTAACTGCTGGTTCCCCCCTAACCACTTTTGGCTGGCCCAAATGATGGCTGGTCCAAATGATGCCACTTTTCTAAATCTCCTAAATAAACATAAATAAACGATATATTGTATAGGCATATTTATATACAAAGTTAAAAAAAAAAGGCAAGAGAATAATGAACACAGTATTCAGTCTAGTAGCTAATTCTTAAGGAGAGGAGGCATAAATTGACCCAAATATTGGTCATATTCTAGTTCTTGGGCTGCGTCATTTCACCTAAGTTTATGGTGCTGTGTTTTATAACTTACAGATTTTTTTTTTTTGCTAAGTATCAAGTACATTTTTAAAATATTATGGAAAAACAACTTTACCTTAAAACAACCTTAAAGATGAAAGTCATACCTTCAACTATACTGGACTTCGCAAGAAATCCTGAAGATGTTTTTAGAGCTCCATTGAATACTACAAAACTTGCACCTGTCACTGATAAAGAAATACACCAATTAATTATGTTTTAAACTGTTTGTTTTTACATTTTTGTTTAATTTGCTAGAAGGAATGTGTGATCACAGGGGAAGGCAGGGGAGAAGGAGAAAGCATCCCCAAATGGGGCACCACAAGCTCTTTTCCTTCATTTTTCCATCCCTTTAGAATTTGGGGCATGCATACACATTCACCTGATGTGTTTTTCAAGCCTGGTGAGCGCACACACCAGGGCTGAGACTTTGAGCCATGCCACATGGGATCCGGCTTCTGTAACTACGAGGCTGGCCTTCATTTTTATGCTACATTGTATTTGTTATATGTAGAATGTAAAGCGTGAACATATTTTTTAATTGCCAGAGGGTACATGTGCTTGCCAGAGAGAGACAAAGGGAGAAAGACTGCTCAATGACGCACGGTCACACAGTAATCCCTTCTCCTTCATTCCATCCTATTCGGATTTGGGGCACACATATACATGTGCCCAACATCATTTTCAAGCTGCTAGAGACTAGGACTAGAACTATGGTTGGACACATGGGCTCTGGTTCTCTTAATCGTGAGGCTATAGGGCTGGCCTGAAAGCCATTTTAAGTACAGCAGTCTCCCCTTATCTGGAGTCCCCCTGTATCTTAAGTACATTCCATATCCTCCCCCATGGGGGGGAGGTAACTGAAACTGTGGATATTACCAAGCCCTATATATATTATGGTTTTTTGATCTGATAACCAGGATAGCTACTAAGTGACTACAAGGCAGGTAGCATACAGCAGGGATGTGAGGGACAAAGGGATGATGTGTGTCCCATATGGGACAGAATGGGTTGGTGCAGGATTTCTTCATGCTGCACAAAATGGTGCACAATTATAATCTACGAATTGCTAACTTCTGGGATTACTATTTAATATTGTCACACCATCACTGTTGAAACCACAGATAAAAGGAAACTAATACACTCAAAAAATGTTACACCTACATAATGTTCATTAGAAAGGCAATTAAGAGGGACCAGCAGTTAGTGTAATGGCTATGTCACTGGACTCCCACATAGTCAACCGCGGTTCGCGTCCCGAACCTGGTGGTTTAAACTCACACCGGGCGCGTGTGCGTGTGTGCCCAAGATCCCGAGAGGAGAATGGAGGAGAAGGGATTACGGCATGGCTATCCCCCCTGAGAGGTGATTTCTCGCTTTCTATCTCTGTCTGTCTCTGTCTGTCTGGCAAGCGCACGCGCCCTATAGCAAATACCTCTCAAAAAAAAAAAAAAGGCAATAAGAAAAACCCCCAAATACCATTAAGATAAAATGTTGCATAACAATTTGTGTTTAGTAACCGATGGAATAATGTACAATTTAAAATGTTTGTGTCTGTGTTAGTGAGGAGGTGGGAAATCAAGCATTCATTACTAGGGAGAACATAAACCAGAACAGTCCCCATGGAGCCCTTACTTGAGAATTATCTATTAAAATTTTAAATAAATGTGTCCTTTGACACACTCATTCCATTTCTCTGAGTTTATTCCATAGATAAGTTCAAATGAGTACAAATGGCATGTGTACAAGGTTTTTCACAGTATAAACAGCCAAGAATTGGTACCGACTTAGGTCCATCACTAAGGAACAGTTAAATGGCATACTCATAGAAATGTAAAGTTATTTGTGCAAAACTCTTTATAATATACCAACACAGAATAATGACCAAGGTGTGTTAACAGCAACAACAAAGCAGGGCACAATTTGGAACAACTTGTCTAAAAAAGTGGAAGAAGGGGTCAGTAGGTGGCATGGTGGTTAAGGTGCTGGGAAAAATCATGCTAGACCTGCATGTGTGCATGCCCCAAATCACAGGAGAGTGGTGAAGGGATTATTGTGTGGCTATCCCCCTGACAGGTAATTTGTCACTTTCCCTCTCTCTCCAGAGAGTGCACATGCCCTATGACAAAAAAAACTAAACTAAAAAAAAAAAAAAAAAAGTGTAAGAAAGGGATATAAAGCGAAAATATCTCTGAAAGGAAATACAAGAAATTGGTAACACTGGCTTGACTGCCTAGAGGGAGGGTGAAAGGATGCAGGCATAACATTTTTTGAGTATAGTAGTCTCCCCTTATCTGTAGTTAGTCAAGGAAGGAAAAGAGATCTTTCAGTTTAAGTATTTATATCATCTTAATTTTACCACATAAATATATTCCTATCCAACAAATATTAAAGAAGTGTCAACTTTAATAACCAAAATGTTACTGACATGTTAAGTAAAAAAACCTAATAGGAAAGTGTACATATCCAATAAAAAAGCTTCTATTTAACATATACATTAGTAGAATAAGGAAATAGAGTAAAATCTCAATAATGGCCATAGCTTGACATTTTTTTTGGAGAGGTTTTTGCTATAGGGCACATGCGCTCGCCAGAAAGACAGAGAGACAGAGATAAAAAGCGAGAAATCAGGGACCAGCAGTGAGCGTAATGGCTATGTCGCTGGACTCCCACGTAGTCGACCGCGGTTCATGTCCCGGACCCGGTGGCTTAAAACTCATGCCGGGCGCGTGTGCGTGTGTGCCCAAGATCCCAAGAGGAGAACGGAGGAGAAGGGATTGCAGCGTGGCCATCGCCCCTGGGGGGGTGATTTCTCACTTTCTGTCTCTCTCTCTCTGTCTGGCGAGCGCACGCGCCCTATGGCAAAAACCTCTCAAAAAAAAAAAAAAAAAAGCGAGAAATCACCCCCCAGGGGGATGGCCACGCCACAATCCCTTCTCTTCCATTCTCCTCTCGGGATCTTGGGCACGCAAGCACACACACCTGGTGTGAGTTTAAGCCACCAGGTCCAGGACTCGAACCGTGGTCGACTACATGGGAGTTCAGCAACATAGCCATTACACTAACTGCTGGTCCCCGGCATTTTTCTTACACTGTCTTTAAAACATATTTTCCAGGACCAACAGATGGTGTAATGGTTAGGTCATTGGACTCCCATGTAGTCAACCATGGTTCGAGTCCCAGACCCAGCAGTTTGAAACTCGTGCCAGGGAACCAGCAGTTAGCGTAATGGCTATGTCGCTGGACTCCCACATAGTCGACCGCGGTTCGCGTCCCGGACCCGGTGGCTTAAAACTCACACCGGGCGCGTGTGCATGCGTGCCCAAGATCCCGAGAGGAGAAAGGAGGAGAAGGGATTGCAGCGTGACCATCCCCCCTGGGGGGTGATTTCTCGCTTTCTGTCTCTATGTCTCTCTCTGTCTGTCTGGCAAGCGCACGCGCCCTATGGCGATAACCTCTCAAAAAAAAAAAAAGAAACTCGTGCCAGGTGTGTGTGCATGCATGCCCAACATCCCAAGAGGAGAATGGAGGAGAAGGGATTGCAGTGTGGCCATCTCTCCCACTGGGGCAGGGTAGGGGTGATTTCTCTCTTTCTGTCTCTCCAGCGAGTGCATGTACCCTTCTAGCAAAAATCTCTCTAAACAGGGACCAGCAGTTGGCGTAATGGCTATGTCACTGGACTCCCAATGTAGTTGACTGTGGTTCAAGTCCTGGACCCATTAGCTTAAACTCACACCAGGTGCATGTGCATAGTGCCCAAGATCCCGAGAGGAAAATGGAGAAGGGATTGCGGCATGGCCATCCCCCCAAGGGGCTGATTTTTCGCTTTCTGTGTCTCTGTCTCTCTGGCAAGTGCATGTGCTCTATAGCAAAAACTTCTCAAAAAAAAAAAAAAAAAATCTGGGGACTAGCAGTTAGCGTAATGGCTATGTCACTGGACTTCCATGTAGTCAACCGCTGTTCGAGTCCCGGACCTGGCAGCTTAAACTCACGGCGGGCACGTGTGCGTGTGTGCCCAAGATCCCGAGAGGAGGATGGAGAAGGGATTGCGGTATGGCCATCCCCCCCCGGGGGGGGGTGGGTGATTTCTTGCTTTCTGCCTCTCTGTCTCTCTCTGTCTTTCTGGCGAGCACACGTACCATATAGCAAAAAAAAAAAAAAAAATCCTCTCCAAAAAAAGAAAAAATCTCTCTAAACAAAAAAAAAAAAGAAAACACCCGTATTTTCCAAGCTTACTACATATATATGCATAACTTTCAAAATCAGAAGGAAAATTGTATTAGCAGCCAGAAGTTAAACTATTTTAAATACGCCCCCCCTATAATAATGTATTCAGTTTATGGAACACTTTCTTTTTTTTCATTCATTCATTCATTCATTTATTTATGGAGAGGTTTTCGCTATAGGGCTCATGCGCTCACCAGACAGACAGAGAGAGACATAGAGACAGAAAGCCAGAAATCACCCCCCAGGGGGGATGGTCACGCCGCAATCCCTTCTCCTCCATTCTCCTCTCGGGATCTTGGGCACGCACACACACGCACCTGGCGTTGAGTTTTAAGCCACCGGGTCCGGGACGCGAACCGCGGTCGACTACGTGGGAGTCCAGCGACATAGCCATTACGCTAACTGCTGGTTCCCCTTTTTTCTTAAGAATTATTTATTTTTAATTTTATTTATTTCTTTATTTCTTTCTTTATTTTAATTTGACCGAGAGAGAGAAAGCAAGAAAACAAGTCACCAGGTCTGGGACTCAAACCATGGTCGATCATGTGGGAGCGTCTAATGCCTTAACCACCACACCATCTGCTAGTCCCCTTGGAATATTTCTTTCTATTATCTTTCAATTTGTCAGGCCCTCTACTACAAGGTGTCATAACTACAGCAGTCACTGATGCCATGCAACCTGAGCTAAGAGTAATGTCACTCAGATGCTGTTCACTTCATCATTTTTATCATTTATAGCCCCAGTCACTGAAAAGTTTTTATTTATTTATTTATTTTAATTTGACCAGAGAGAAAGAGAGAGAGGGAAAGGGAGAGGGAGGGAGAGAAGGAGGGAGGGAGCGAGAGAGGGAAGAAGAGAAAGAGAGGGAAGGAGAGAGAGCAAGCCACCAGGTCCAGGACTCAAACCCTGGTCAGTCATGTGGGAGTCCAGTGCCCTTAACTACCACGCCATCTGCTGGTCCCTACTTAAAAGTTTTATACATCATTCTTCATTGTTATCCACCCTGTGCTCCCCCAATTAAGAGAACCTAGAATCAAGAGTAAAAAAATGAAAAATCTTGTTCAAGAAAGACATTATTCAAAGTAAAATTCTACCCTATTTGATACACTAAACGTAAAAATTTCAATAGAAATACAGTCTTCCAAGTTTTATTATTATTTTTTTTTTTTGGAAAGGTTTTTGCTATAGGGTGCATGCGCTCACCAGACAGACAGAGACAGACAGAGAGACAGAAAGTGAGAAATCACCCTCTGGGGAGATGGCCAAGCAGCAATCCCTTCTCCTACATTCTCCTCTCAGGATCTTGGGCATGCACGCACGTGCACCCAGCATGAGTTTAAGCCGCCGGGTCTGGGACTGGAACCACAGTCAATTACATGGGAGTCCAGAAACACAGCCATTACGCTAACTGCTGGTCCCAGTCTTTCAAGTTTTCTTTCTTTTTTTTTTTTTCTATAATTATTTATTTAATTTTATTCATTCATTCATTTCTTTTTTAGTTTGACCAGAGAGAGAGAGGGTGAGAGTGAGAGAGAGAGGAAGTGAGAAAGCCAGCCACCAGATTCAGGACTTGAACCCTGGTCAGCCATGTGGGAGTGTCCAGCGCCTTAACCACCACGCCACCTGCTGGTCCCTCAAGTTCTTAGATCAAATATAACCCAAGAGAAAAACATAAACTGCAGGCAATTTTAAAATTTGTCATTTGGGTGGCTGAAATTTTAAGGTTTACTGCATTATGACCATTGATTCAGGAAGTAAGTGAAATATACAAGACCTTTCCCCTTTGAAAGGAATTCAACTAGCTGAGGTAATTTTGTAACTTAGCACTACGAACCATGACTCACCTTTTCTAGGATGGCCAGTGGCACTGTTGGCTTGTGTTTGATAAACTCCATCATTCTGTATACAGACTAGATGAGAATCAGCTTCTGTACTAAAACTAGCTCCGATGCTAATAACATGCTCATTAGAAGAATTTATTACTTTCATGACCTGGGAAAAAAACGTAACATTTGTTTAAAAACACTTTTAACATTTTCTGCCTATTCTAAAAGACTCACTCCTGACTACCTTCATAATCAAGTTTGGGTCTTGATAACTTCCTGGAAATATGACAGAAACCCATGTTTTAAAATAAAATCACCTGAGTTAATAGATAAAACAGTAACAGAAAAAATATTTAAAAATGGGACTAAACAAACTCCTTATCAGTAAATTCTAAACAGAGGCTGGCAGGTGGCATGGTGATTAAGGTGCTGGATTGCCACATGGCCAACCATGGTTTGAATCCGAGAACCAGGTGGTTTGATCTCTCACTCCCCCACCCCCTATACCCCTATGTCTCTCTCTGGTGAACTTTTAAAAATAATAATAAATAAAATTTTAAAAATTGCAAAAACTGGCAGGTGTCATGGTGGTTAAGGCACTGGACTCCCAAATGGGCAACTCTAGTTCAAGTCCCAGACCTGGCAGTTTGCTTTCTCATATTCCCTTTATCTCTCTTTGTGTCTCTGTAGTCAAATTAAAAATAACAAATTTAGGGAACCAGCAGTTAGCGTAATGGCTATGTCGCTGGACTCCCACGTAGTCGACCGCGGTTCGCGTCTCGGACCCGGTGGCTTACAACTCACGCCGGGCGCGTGTGCGTGCGTGCCCAAGATCCCAAGAGGAGAATGGAGGAGAAGGGATTGCGGCGTGACCATCCCCCCTGGGGGGTGATTTCTCGCTTTCTGTCTCTATGTCTCTCTCTGTCTGTCTGGCGAGCGCATGCGCCCTATAGCGAAAAACCTCTCCAAAAAAAAAAAAATAATAATAAAATAACAAATTTAAAAATTAAGTTAATAATTTTTTTTAATTCCAATGTTGTCATAGTGTATTAGATAATCTAATTCAAAACCAAAAGTTTAATATGATACCATTCTAAGGAACTCTAATGTTCAATAATTGTCTTTAAAAATATGAATCAACCTGGGGCTGGCAGGTGGCATGGTGGTTAAGGGAACTGGCCTCCCACATGGCCAACCACACTTCAAGTCCCAGACCTGGCAGCTTGCTTTCTCACTTTCTCCCCACCCCTGTCAAATTAAAATAAGTAAGTAAATAAACACATAAATAGTTAAATAAAATAATTCTTCAAAAAAATGAATCAAGCAATTATACTTACATCACTATATTTTTTCCGAGGTATCTTTATGCAGCTTTTTCCCATTTCCATATGAATGAATAGCTGATCTATATTATGCAAAGTATATTGGTAATTTCGAAGGTCCTACATAAAATAATCACATTTCCATAAATGTTAAACTACTATTCATTAGCATTTATCCATTAAATCCTTTTTTAAGAGTAATCATTGGGCCAGCAGGTGGCATGGTGGTTAAGGGTGCTGGACTCCCACATGGCCGACCATGGTTTGGGTCCTAGTGGCAATTTGCTTTCTCACTTTCTCTCTCTCTGCGCCTCTCAGGTTAAATTAAAAGATAAATACATAAATAAATATAAATTTTAAAAAAGAGTAATCACCATTTGATAACTATCAAAATGCCATCTAAAAAGCAGCTACCAATTAAAAACAAAAACAAAAACAAAATCAATCCTTCCAGCTACTCCAAAACAGAAATAAAGAATGCCATTCTCAGGAGTAATCTTGTAAGAGTTTTCAGAGTAGAAAAGATTTGCAAACCTAACACTGATAAATAAAAGTGAGTCTACTGAATTGCTTTATAATGGTAACAGATAAACACCAAATTACAAAAATTTTAAGTGGAAGGGAACCTCAGATATTATCCAGACCAACCCTTCCTATTAGAAATGAAGAAGCTAAGCTCATAAATTGCTCAAAATCATAAGGCTGATTTTACACAAACTTTTTACTTCAACAATCTTAGAGGTCTGTGAAGAGCTCTCACTTTACCTAAATATGTAAGAACTAAAGCAGAATAAATTGAAAGGCAATTAGAATCGGGTACACATAGATTAGGAGACATTATGTTTTCAAAAAAACAATACATCAAAAACAGAACCAATTTATGTTAAACCAATTAGGATTTATTAAAAATTTTTTTAAGAATTATTTTTTATTTAATTTTATTCACTGTCTTTTTTTTTTTTTTTTTTTTTGGAGAGGTTTTTGCTATAGGGCGCATGCGCTCGCCAAAAAGACAGAGAGAGACAGAGAGACAGAAAGCAAGAAATCACCCCCCAGGAAGGATGGCAACGCTGCAATCCCTTCTCCTCCATTCTCCTCTTGGGATCTTGGGCACGCATGCACACGCGCCCAGCATGAGTTTAAGCCACTGGGTCCAGGACTCGAACTGCAGTCAACTACATGGGAGTCCAGCGACATAGCCATTACTCGCTGTCATTATTTTATTTTTTATTTTTTTGAAGTTGACCAGAGAGAGAGAGAAGGAAAATGAGAAAGCAAGCTGCTAGGTCCGGGATTTGACACCACAGTCAGTCATGTGGGAGTCTAGCCACCTTAACCACCACGCCACCTACCAGCCCCTCAATTAGGATTTATTATAAATGAACTGTCATTGTAACAAGTATGCCAAATTAAAACAGGAAAATATAAATGTGTGAGATGTGCTAAATAAAATTTTAAAGTAACTAGTATAAGAACACGTAATAAAATACTTGTTACTCACAACAAGTAAGTTCATAATGGTATGTCCTATTTCTCCAAAAAGAGGTTTTCGGTCTCTGATACTTGTTAGAGGAGCAGGATATGCTATATAGAAGAAAGAAAAACTAGTTACTATCAACAAAAACTCAAAAAAATTCTTATATGTACTACCTCTCATTTTCAAATAAACATGTGTAAATACCACACAATCAGTTCTTGAGGGAAGGAGACAAGTAACATTACCCTATTGTAAATATACTATTGATAGATGTTACAATGAACTGAAAACTTTACATTATCTTACTAAACCCTAAGTGAGAACTTTACATTTATTATCTTAGTAAGCCCTAAATGTGCCTGTATTTATTTTATAGATGAGAAAGTTGAGACATAGAGATTAAGAAACTTGCTCATGGTAACTAACTTGATAACTAGTAAAACAGATTTGAAATTAAGCTTGCCTGATTTCAAAGAATTTAATCTTTCCATTATACATGTTGTTTTATAAAATTATGGGGGGTGTATAATTAAAATAATTGGTTATACGTCTATAAAATTATGATAATTTAAAGAGACTTATGAGAAAAAAAGAGAGAATTACAAATTAAAGACATTTTTAAAAATTGCCAGAGGGCCTATGTGCTTTCCAGGGAAGACAGAAAAAGAGGGGGAAGGGAGAAAGCATAACAATCGTGGTCATACCACAATCCCTTCTCCTTTCTTCACTGTCAGGATTTTGGGCACATATACACATGCCCAACATGTTTTTCAAGCTGCTGTGGTTAAGATTCAAACCTGCAATCATATGGAATCCAACTCCCTTAACCAGTAGACCATGGGGCCAGCTCAGAAATTAAGGACTCTTGGGAAATTAACAAGTAGTATTCAATTGTGCTTATTTATGGTAGTAAACTTTTTTAAAAAGAATAATTTTATTTAACTTTGTTTATTTATTTAAATTTGACTAAGGGACAGAGAGAGAGAGAGAGAGAAAAAGAAAGCAAGCCACCAGGTCCAGGACTTGAACAGTCGGCCATGTGGGAGTCCAGCCCCTTAACCACCACGCTACCTGCTGGCCCCTATGGTAGGTAGTAAACTTTTATAGGGTAGTAATAAACTTTTATAGTTCTTGGGTCAGCATGATATAGAGTATATAGAGTCAGAGAAACTAATGTAAAAAAGAGGAAGAACATTGTATCTGTCACCTAAATACTTTTTTCTTTCTTTAGGGTATTATAAATACAGGACACCAAAACAGAGGATACCTTTCTGGCAATGCAAGAGACACTCTGACAGAAAGTGAAGGTAAAAAAAAGGAAGGCAAGGGCCAGCCACTGGCTTGGTGTCTAGGGTGGCTGTAAAAATTTTTGAGGGAAGGAGACAAGTAACATTACCCTATTGTAAATATACTATTGATAGATGTTACAATGAACTGAAAACTTTACATTATCTTACTAAACCCTAAGTGAGAACTTTACATTTATTATCTTAGTAAGCCCTAAATGTGAGCTTGGACAACTGCATGGTTTGAGTCCCAGATCCAGCAGCATCAAGAACACACAGAGCATGTGCACATACATGCCCAAAATCCTGAGAGGAAAATAGAAGACAAGAAATTGTGGTGTTAGGACCATCAGATGGCATAACCGTACATCACTGGACAGCCATGTAGTCAATCACTGTTCAAGTCCTGGACCAAGTGGCTTTAAATTCATAGTGGGCACATGTGCATGCATGCCCAAAATCCCGAAAAGGAGAAGGGTTTGCAGTGTGGCCACCCCTCTAGGGGGTGATTTCTCACTTTCTGTCTCTCTGGCAAGCGCACGTACCCGATAGCAAAAATCTCTCAAGAAAAAAAATTGTGGTGTGGCTATTCCTCTCCCAAACCCTACCAGGGGTGATTTCTCACTTCCTTCCCCTTAATTGGCAAGCACACCTGCTTCATAGCAAAACTAAAAAAATAATAAAATAAATTTTAAAAAAGGGAAAGCCAGACTATTTCTAAAATAATAAAAAGCAGATAATTAAAAAACCTTCAATTCTTGGGGCTAGCAGGTAGCATGGTGGTTAAAGGTGAAGGATTCCCACATGGCCAACCATAGTTCAAGTCCTGGACCTAGCGTCTTGCTTTCCCTTTCTCTCTGGTCAAATTAAAAACAATAATATTGACAAATGGAATTAAATAAATAATTCTTTTTAAAAATCTTTAACTCTCATCTTCAGTCATAGCAAACTAACCTCTCTAATATATATTACACAAATGTACTTCTTTAAAATTCTAAGAAAATTGGAGCTGGCAGGTGACATAGTGGTTAAGGGCATTGGACTCCCACATGGCTGACCATGGTTCATGCCCCGGACCTGGCAGCTTGCTTTCTCACTTTCACTCTCCCTCTCTCCCTCTCTCTCACTCTGTCCCTCTCTGGTCAAATTAAAAACATAAATAAATGGGGCCGGCAGGTGGCGTGGTGGATAGGGGCACTGGATTCCCACATGGCCGACCATGGTTCGAGTCTCAGACCTGGTGGCTTGCTTTCTCACTTTCCCTCTCTCACTCACTCTCTCTCTGTGTCTTTCTGGTCAATTTAAAATAAATAAACAAAACGAATAAATAAATAAAATTAAGTAAATAATTCTTTAAAAAAAAATCAAAAATATAAATAAATACTTAAATAATTCTTTAAAAAAATAAATAAAATTCTATGAAAGTATCATCACATTCTTGATATTTTTAAAAATATTTATTTAACTTTATCTATTATCACTATTATTATTATTTAATTTGCTGCAAGGCATGTACACTCACGAGAGAGAAAGTAGGAAAGCAAGCTGCCAGGTCTAGGACTCAAATCACAGTCAGTCACGTGGGAGTCCAGCAACTTAACCACCATGCCACCTGCTGTCCCCAATGTTATCTATTTTAAAGACTTAGGTCACAGTAATCACATCCTTGCCAATGCAAGTGCAAGGCTTAAAAATCATTCCACATGTGTGTGTGCATACCCAATATCCCAAGAGAAGAATGGAGGAGAAGGGACTGTACTGTGGCCATCCCCCATAGGAGGTGATTTCTCACTTTCCCTCTCACTGTTTCTCTCTCTGACTCTCTCTGACAAGTACACACACCCTGTAGCAAAAACCTTTAAAAAAAAAAAAAACTGTAAGGTAAAAAAGAAATAATCATATACGTAAACCTGGACCATCACAACAGCTTTAGAATCTCCGGTTGTGTCTAGGATACATATGTAACACACACACTGGGGTCAGCAGATAGCGTGGTTAAGGCGCTGACTCCCACGTGGCTAGCCGCAGTTCAAGTCCTGGATTCAGTGGCTTGAAACTCACACCAGGCAAATGTCTATGCATGCCCAAAATCCTGCAAAGAGATTTTGTAGCTAGATGTTCATAAATTATTATTTATGTTTTAGAAGAGAAGGGGTTATGGCATGGCCATACTCCTGGTAGATAATTTCTCGCTTTCTGTCTGTCTTTCTGGTGAGCACACGTACCCTATAGCAAAAATTCACCCCCCCCCCCAAAAAAAGGGCACATACACAAACACACAAAGAATCTATATTAGTTCTAAATGATAAACTAAACATCAGGAGTATAAAAATTTTAAAAAGGGATCCTCTACCCCGCCCCTACTCATCTCTGAACTTCAGATCCTTACCAGATCTTCTACCTCTGCCTCCACCCTCAAGTACTGTGCATCCCCTACTTTATGGGCTGGGTAAGGCTAAGTCTTCAAAACTCAGCTGCACCATCATCTTTTCTGAGATAGCTTCCTGTCCTGTCACTTCACAGTCCCCGGTGTTCTGCTAGATATTCCCGTGTGTGTTTGTGTGTGTGTGTGTGTGTGTGTGTGTGCGCGCACGCGCATACATACATGTTTTAGACAGGGTCTCACTATATTGTGATCCTCTTACTTTGGTGTCCTGAGTAGCTGGGCCTAAACATGTGTGCCGCTACTTGGGATTTTAGTGTGGCTGAGAATTAAACCCAGGCTTCAATTCTAATATATGCCCAAGGCCCCAGAGACGAGAATGGAGAACAAGACTGCGACATGGCCTTCCCCCCTGGGGGACAAACTTTCTGTTTGTCTCTTTGGTGAGTGCATGCACCCTATAGCAAAAATCTTTCTAAAAAAAAAATACGATAAAATAAAATGGAGTAGAATTCTGGGAAAAACAAAGTGGTACAATGTAGAGATGTACAGCTGTTAATGAAATCCCCAAATTACAATGATCCAAAGTTAACTTTGGAAGAATACACAGATTGAAATAAAGTATTTTTAATAAACAATAAATAAATATATAAAAAATGAAGTAGAATTAGTCACTTTTTGTCCATCCTAGAAATTGAGTGGCTTGCTTTCCTATGTCCCAGATCCCATTGCTTATTTTAGGAAAAGTAAAAGTAAAATTTATGTAAAATGTGTTTTTTCAAAAAAAAAAAAAAAAAAAAAAAAAAGGACTTTAAGTTTAGAAAAATGACCACCACTATTTTTTTTAAAGAATTATTTAGGGACCAGCAGTTAGCGTAATGGCTATATCGCTGGACTCCCATGTAGTTGACTGCGGTTTGAGTCCTGGACCCAGTGGCTTAAACTCATGCTGGGCACGTGTGCATATGTATCTAAGATCTCAAGAAGAGAATGGAGGAGAAGGGATTGCGGTGTGGCCATCCCCCTGGGCGGGGGGTAATTTCTCACTTTCTGTCTCTTTTTTTCTGAAGAACACAAATACCCTATAAAACCTTTCCAAGGAAAAAAAAAAGAATTATTTAATTTTATTTATTCATTCATTTATTTTAATTTTATCAGAGAGAGACACAAAGAGGGAAAATAAGAAAGCAAGCCACCAGATCCAGGACTTGAACCATGGTTGGCCATGTGAGAGTATCCAGTACCTTAACCACCATGCCACCTGCTGGTCCTGACCACCACTATTTTTAAGTACTTTTCCTAAAAATAGTTTACTCTTGGGAACCAGCAGTTAGCATAATGGCTATGTCGCTGGACTCCCACGTAGTCGACCGCGGTTCGCGTCCCGGACCCGGTGGCTTAAAACTCATGCCGGGCACGTGTGCATGCGTGCCCAAGATCCCGAGAGGAGAATGGAGGAGAAGGGATTGTGGCGTGACCATCCCTCCTGTCTCTATGTCTTTCTCTGTTTGGCAAGCGCACACGCCCTATAGCGAAAAAAAAAAAAAAACAACTCTCAAAAAAAAAAAAAAGTTTACTCTTGATTAGAGTCAACAACAGCAATGATAATCCAAAAAGTACTTTAAGATGGAGACAAATTCAAAGGGGCAAAAATTTACCTTAATACATAGGCAACATAACAAACTCCCCACAGTACATGCTTTTTAGAAACCTTTAGCAAAATTAATACTCTCAAAGTTTTCTGTTTTGTTCTCAAATTTTAAAAATTTACAGTTAAGTTAATACAATAACTTATGAGGCTGGCCCCACAGCACAGCTATTAAGCTCTGTCCATAGGGATCCAGGTCTCATGTGGTCACCCACAGTTCCAGTCCTGACTCCTGTGGCTTGAAAAACACTATGGGCATGTGTAAATGTGTGCCTCAAATCCTGACCAATTGCAGACTGCAGGGTAATCACACTCCATGGAGGGGTGCTTCCTCCCACCCATCCCAGTGAGCACATGTGCTCTCTGGCAAAAAAGTTAAGTAGTAATTTATGAACATCTAGATACTACATGTCATACCAAGGTTGTCTCGACTAACTTGGTAGTAGAAGAGGGCTGTTTTGGAGTTTAAAATTTTTACATCAAAATAAAAGTTTTAATAACCCATTAAAATTGGGACCAGCAGGTGGCATGGTGGTTAAGGCGCAGGACACTCCCACATGGCCAACCAGGGTTCGAGTCCTGAATCTGGTGGCTTGCTTTCTCACTTCCTCTCTCTCTCTCACTCTCAACGTCTGTCTCTCTCTGGTCAAATTAAAAAATACGTGAATGAACAAATAAAATAAAATAAAGTAATTATTTTTAAAAAAAACATTAAAATTGATTTTAATCATTTCTCTAAAATTATTTGATATTTAGTATATTTGAAAATATGTAATTGAACCTTTCATTTTAAAACTTACCTTTATATTCTGCACCCAGTCTCAACATTAAGCGCATAGGAAAGACCTTGGCCCAGGGAATCTCCAGCTTCTGGATCAGAATTCCACAAAGAAAAGGGCTATTTGGTAATGGGAGATCATCGAGTTTTTGAAAAGTAGGTGTAATAAACAGGAATCCTCCATGATCTTTGCTACTGAGAAAACTCTCAGTGAAGGTAATATTGTCCAAGTTTTCTATGAATTTACCTGAAAATAAAGTCATTAATAAAAATATTTTAAGTTGTTTTGAAGAAACATTCTGAATTTGACTGTCCTAATATAAACTTTCTTAAGCAAAGGCAACATAGAATTTTTTTTCTACTCTTTAAGAAGCATCTATTAAATATGTGTAAGCACAAAACTCAGTTACTTCTGGAGACTGAGGATTGTGAACAAAAATTTTTAATGTTTCCAACCACAGAAGCCTTTACATTTTTCTCCTTATTGCATGGTCAAGTGAAAGTTTCTCCAAGTCCCCTAACCTTGTACGAACAGTAAGAAAAAAAAAAAAATGAAGGGGCTGGCAGTTAAGGTGCTGGACTACCAAATGTCCAACCACAGTTCAAGTCCTGGACCTGGCAGCTTGCTTTCTCACTTTCCCTTTTTCTGTCTGTCTCTAGTCAAGTTAATAATAATAATAAATAAATTTTTTAAAATTATTCCTTAAAAAAATTGAGACGATAAATATATTTTCTATTTTTTTAGTTAAAAAATCTGTATATAGACACTAATCATATAAGCTCCAAGATTTGTGAAAACTGAAAACAATGATTCAGATCTCTTAAGAAATCAGCAATCTCTTCACAAAATAAGTCTTTAGTTTTAGCAGAAAACAAAGCTGAAAGCATAAATGCCTTTAATTAATTTATCTACCTCCTAGTCCGAATATTTCGAAATAAAATGCTATACCTTTTACAGCATCCTTATATATGGTGACAAACAGTCTGAAGATGTCCTTAGGAATAGTGTCTTCATTTGGCAAACATAGTAAGAGAATAATAATTTCTGCTTGTCCCAAGCCATGCAATCCATTGGTTGAGAAGTACCAATATTTATCTGATGAATCTTAAGTGATAAAAGCATACAACTATCAATGTCAACATCTATTAACCAAAAAAAGTAAAAATAAATGTTTTTTGCAAAAAAAAAAAAAAAAAACTTTTCATATTTCTTATTTTCCCAAAGTTTTTCTCATAAAATCTTTAAATTGGCTAAGATTTATGTAAAAAAAGAAAAAAAAAAAAGAGAGACCATATTCTACAGTCAATAAAGAACACTAAAACAGGGCCAGCTCCACATCCTACTGGCTAAGGGAGCCAGATTCACGGCCTACTATGCAGTTCAAATCCTAGCTGCAGGGGCTTGAAAAACATACGGGAGGCATGCGCATGTATGGAGAAACAGAGAGGAAGAGAGGACTGTACTGTGACCAAGCTCCACTGGGGGTGCTTTCTCCCTCTTCTCTCTGTAGCAAGTGCACACACTCTCTGGCAATTAAAAAATAAATAACACTAAAATAAACAATACATTAGTGTGTTGAAATGTAGTAGGTAGGATTAGATTAGTTTCAAAGAGAATAAAAAGTTAATAAATGAATTATTAAGTAGTGAGGATCATTTATTTATTTTTTAAGAGAGATTTCTGCTATAGGGTACATACACTTGCCAGAGAGACAGACAGACAGAAAGTGAGAAATCACCCCCCTGGGGGCAATGACCACACTAAAATCTCTCCTTTTCCATTCTCCTCTTGGGATTTGGGGCACACGTGCACATGTGTCCAGCATCAATTTTAAGATACCAAGTCCAGGACTTGAACAGCAGTCAACTATATGGGAGTCCAGCAACATAACCATTATGCTATCTGCTGGTCCCAAGGTTCATTTATTATTGAGGATTATTTACTTCCTCAGTTTTAATTAGATCACATATCATTTACTTTAAAACTGTCTTTACTGTTTTCTACTTTTATTTTATTTATTATTAATTAATTTATTTATTCTTAAGGTTTTTGCCATAGTGCATGTGCAATAGCTAGAAAGAGAGAAAAAGCAAGACAATGAGAGGCAAAGTGAGAAATTACCCTGTGAGGGAGGATGGCCACACTGCAATCCCTTTGGGATTAGGGCATGTGTGTGCACAAATCTAGCATGAACTTCAAGCTGACAAGGCCAACCGCAGAGGGCCATATGGGAATCCAGCACCTTAATCACTATACCACCTGTTGGCCCCAAAACTGTCTACTTTTACTAGTTCAGGATTCCGCCATGTGCCAATTGCCAAATTTCAATATAACAAAGTCACAGAACATAGAGTTATTTGTATCACAAGCATGAATATACAGCTCACCTATGGGGCCAACAGATGGCATGGAGATTAAGACCACTGGATCCCACATAGCTGACGGCACTGTTGGGAGTCCTACATCCGCCAGCTTTAAAAACACGCCAGATACATGTGCATACATGCCAAAACTCCCAAGAGGAGAATGGAGAAGGGATTGTGGTATGGCCATCACCCTAGGAGATGCTTTTGCACTTTCCTTGGTCTCTGTCCTGGTCTCTGGCAAGTGCACATGCCCCATAGGAGAAAAAAACCACCTTAGCTATGAGCTCATGACCTTAATGTAGGACCGACTGAGAGAGAACAGTGAAAATCTGTAAGCTCCTATTTCAAGTTCCACTGAATATACATTTGCAAAACGTATAGTCATATCTGAAAAACCAATATTCAACACTGCTTATTTTTCCCCATTGACAGTAAACTCTAACCTGAACATGTAATTACTTCAAGAACCACTTGGTAACCAACTGCTTACCAATTAAGCAAAGAAAAATGAATTATTACTTACAAAATACCAATTTGACATTCACGAGTAGATTAGCATTTAGGACAAACGTAACAGGATGAAACCCTTCGCCTTCAAGAAGCAAAATGATCTTCTCATGAGATGGGTATTCTTCTACCACAGGCACTGAACAGTGAAGGTAACATATTACTCAGTATAAATATCATGTTAAAAATGCTTAGGAGGAAGCAAATACAAATATATAAATCTGCCAATAGCCTAATCAATTTTAAAAACAAAAGCAAACATATTTCATAAAATCAATGAACACCCCAGAAAAGTGTTACATACTAATTTTCTTTTTTATTAATTTTAATTATTTATACATTTAATCGCTATACATCATTTAGATAGTAAAGAGACTTTATCCAGCGTGACATACACCTCAGTTCTGTTACATACTAATTTTACTTTTCTATCCACGTAGTTAATAATACTATAATACATATAAGTCCCATTATATTATGTATCATATGTAGTATATACACAAAAATAAGTTGATCATATAGCATACTTATACTATTTTAATGCCTTCAAAGTTTTAAAGCACTTGTAAAGTGGGGGGCCAGCAGATGGCCTAGTGGTTACATTGATGGATGCCCACATGGCTGACCACCATTGGGGTCGCAACCCGGTGGCTTGAAACTCATGCCAGGCATGTGTGCATGCGTACCCAAGGTCTCAGGAGGATAATGGAGAAGAGGGGATTGCGGTATGGGCCATCCTCACTGGGATTTTTCACTTTGCCTCTAACTGTCTCTGTCTCTCTCTCCAACAAGCTCACTCGCCTTATGGCAAAAACCTCTAAAAAAGAAAAAAAAAAGTGTAAAGTGGATTCCAGTTTTCCAGTCACTCTGGCTATAACTTCTGAAATTTCTAAGTCTGCGAAAGTAGTCTAGACTCAAGTTATATATGCTACTTGCTGCTATATACCTTTATCAGTGAAAAGTAGCAAAGAAAAGATCTTGACACACAATGGGAAAATATGCATGGCATACAAAGAACAAGGCTTAATGTATTTCTGCTACTATAGCAAGTTCATAAAACAGTTCCTACTAACAGAAGAGAGAGATCCTAAGACTCACTCCCCTACATTATTACACAGAGAACTACACTTCATGTTGTGAGATGCAAGATAATGCCTGGGGTGATGAATGTCTGTCTAGGGAACCATTCTAAGCAGGGAGCTGGCCACGGAATCTCCAGCTTAAAAAGGACCTTAAAAGTCATCTAAGTTCTCAGGGCTAGCAGGTGGTGTGGTGGCTAAGACACTGGACACCTCCACATGGTCTACCATGGTTTGAGTTCCGAACCTGGTAGCTTGCTTTCTCACTTTTCCTCTCTCTCTCTCTCTCTGTGTGTGTTTGTGTTTGTCTGGTAAAATTAAAATAAATAAAAGAATAATTTTTTTAAAAAGTATGAAAAAGTGAAGTCACCTAGGTTCTCTTCTATTACCAAAAAACCCCCACTAAGAACCAACATTAAATAATATGCTTCAAGTCACACACGTAATAAAGTAGCAGCAGAAAAACTATAATTCCTAGCATTACCATCCAACCTAATACTTTTTTTTTTCTTTTTTTTTGAGAGGTTTTTGCTATAGGGAGTGTGCGCTCGCCAGACAGACAGAGAGAGACATAGAGACAGAAAGCAAGAAATCACCCCCCAGGGGGGATGGCCACGCCGCAATCCCTTCTCCTCCATTCTCCTCTCGGGATCTTGGACACGCACGCACACGCGCCCAGCGTGAGTTTTAAGCCACCGGGTCCGGGACGCAAACCGCGGTCGACTACGTGGGAGTCCAGTGACATAGCCATTACGCTAACTGCTGGTTCCCCAACCTAATACTTTTTTTAAGGTACTGCTCTCTTAAAAAAAACAATAGGGGCCAGCAGGTGGTATGATGGTTGAGGTACTGGACTTCCATATGGCCACCCAAAGTTCAAGTTCCAGGCCTGGTGGCTTGCTTTCTCACTTTCCCTCTCTCACTATCTCTGATGAGTATATGTATCCTACAGCAAATCAAAAAAACACAAAAAACAACAACAAATAAAATTAAATAAATAATTCTTTAAGAAATTATTTAAAAAAATTAGGTCATCAGGAAAGTCATGACATATTTTTCTGTTTTTCTATGCAAAAATGCATCATTACTTTCCCAACAACCCAATAAATATATAAGTAAATAAATAGAGTGTCAAATTCTAATACGATAGAAACATTTGTTAAGTCTAAAAGTCTATGAGTTTCCCTAGCATATCAGACTTTGCCTCATTCTAAATTAGTGTCCCATCTGTGATAAGTGAATTATAAAAGTCCAAATATTCTTGGAATGTATTTATTATATAATAAGGCTTTGTAAACCAAAATTGCCAGCGCTAATATATATTACAACCAAACTAAGCTTTAAAGAAATGCATCTCACACATCACAGACAAAATACATCAGGACATTTTTTTCTGGAGAGGTTTTTGCCTTAGGACACGTGTGCCCGCCAGAGAGAGAAACAGACAGACACTGAGAGGGAAAGTGAGAGATCATCCCCCAGAGAGGATGGCCACACAGCAATCCCTTCTCCTCCCTTCTCTTCCTGGGACCTTGGGCAGGCATGCACACACGTGCGCACATGCACACATACAGGCCCAACATAATTTTCAAGCCACTGGGTGTGGGACTCAACGCAATCGGCCATATGGGAGTCCAGTGATGTAACTGCTACACCATCTGCTGGGCCCCAAGACATTCTTTTTAAAAATTAGTTTTAAATTTAAATTATTGCTATCCTACCTGATTCCTTTTCTCCAGATGCAATCAGAAGTGGGGGCAAACTGTCCTCATCATTAGGTAGAAGACTAATCTTATTGCAAACATACTTGTCAATACCAGACAGCAGCCTAAAATCTGAAATACTAGCAACAGGTAAACTGCCTTTAACTAAGACACCAGTAGGACTAGAAGGTTCCTCAATATCTGCAAACACATCATCATCAAGTGTAAAAGAACTCGAGGTAGGTAACTCCTCCGTTCCTGTTTGTATAGGTAGTTTTTCTACTGATGGAACCTGAGAAATAGGACTCTGAATTATCTCATTTTTTGTATTATCTTCTCTCTCATTGTTTGTTTTTTCCACTGTAGTAGAATGGGCATTATCCATTGTGTTTACTGTCTGTAAAATAGAAAACAAAAACAAACAAATCAGCTCATATTCTCTGTTCAATTATGAAATACTGATCTCTATTGCTAAATATATCTTTTTAGTAAGAATAAATAAAAACCAAAACGAGCTTAGAAATTGTTTCTAGAGTCCAAAGAAACCATATCATTTTGCTTCTTTAAATTCAGGACCATAAAGTATTAAAGAATGGCTTTCCTACATGCTCAGATAGGAATTAATGATTCTAATATTACAGACTGGAAAAACAAGGCAAGAAGAACTTCAGGATACTGTACCATTTCACACAATGAGCACACTTTATTCAACCCAAGGCTCCCCCCTTACACGATAGCCAAAAATGTCTTAGGTGGGAAGAAAGAGGGGGAGAAGTAGGAGAAGGAGGGGAAGGGAGTGGTTAGGAAACAGGGTGGTAGATACATACAGTCAATAATAATTACCATCTAAAATAAACTATCCATCAAGTCTGTTTGAATAAAGCCCCTTTCTTTTCTTTTTAGATGGGCCAGAATTCAAATTAATGAGAACCATTTATGAATTCAAGTAATATCTACTAGCCTGTTTAGAGCTTTTATTTTATTAAAATATGAAGAGCAGGTGCTAGCTTAGAAACATGCCTTCAGTAATTATAACTATTTGTAAAATCTAGCCCATGAACTCTTACTGACAAATGGTATAATGTTTATATAGCATGTGAACTCCAATTAAGCATGAAAATATCCATCATATCTAATGTATGCACCCAGGATCAACCAGGCAGCTGGCACAGAGTAGGTACTCAATAAGTATTTTTTTAATAAATAAAATATTCCTAATTTCTGTTTTTTTTTTTTACAGCTTTGTACAATTTTATTATTATTATACACATTCAATTGCTATACATCATTTAGCTTGTAAAGAGAATTTACCCAACATAAAATACACTTCAGAACAGTCAAGTTGAAAATACTACCTACACACATTACCATCCACAGATAATAAACCATTTTTGTGTTCCACAATATCTTACCTCTTTATTTTTTTCTCCCTAATTTCCTTCCCTATACTCTTCCCTTCTCCCACCCTCCTTCCACACTGTCTCCAGTGTCCATAACTATTTTCCATGCTTTTATGTCTTCCAATCTTTCACTCTCTACCATAGAGTGTGCAATCAGTATATGTTAAGTGAAGACATGTAATGTCTCTCTTTCATAGCCTGACACTTCACTCAGCAATAAATCTTTTATAGTTGCCCACTTTCTACCAAATGCCAGGGTCTTGATTTTTTGACTGAATAGTATTCCATGGAGTATACATGCCACACTTTTCAATTCATTCATCTGTCATGGACAATTGGGTTGCTTCCATATCTTAGCAATCATGAATAATGCTGCAATAAATACAGATGTGCGAGCACTTTTTCAACCGAACATTCTCCTGTCCTTTGGGTAGATATCCAGGCATGGAATTATGGGATCATATGGTAGTTCTATTTGTAGATCTTTGGGGAACTTCCATGTTGCTCTCTACAGTGACTGAACCAGCTTACACTCCCATCAACAGTGTAGGAAGTACTCCTTTCACCACATCCCCACCAGCACTTACCATTTTTTGTGTTTTTAATCTTTGCCATTCTAACAGGGATTAGCTAGTATCTCATTGTGGTTTTAATCTACATCTCCCTTATGATGAGGAATGTTGAGAATTTCCTGGTATGCTTTTTGGATGTTTATATGTCTTCCTTAGAGAGTTTTTTGTTCAGCTCATTTTCCCATTTTTTAATCGGGTTAGTCACTTTTTTTGGGTAAACTACTTGAGTTCCCTGTGTATTCTGGTTACTGGTCCCTTGTCTGAGGCATAGTTCACAAAAATATTCTCCCATTCTAAAGGTTGTCCATTCACACTAATTATTGTGTCTTTTGCTATAAAAAAATAGATAAATCCCATTTATCAGTTTTCAGGGTTATTGCCTGTGCTTTAGGGATCTTATTTAAGAAGTCCTTGTCTACCTCAATGTCTCCCAGAGTTTCCCCAGTGTTTTCCACCAGGAGTATTATTGTTTGAGGTCTTAGGTTTAGATCTTTGGTCCACATTGTGGTGTTTTCTGTTAATGGTTAAAGATGGGGATCCAGTTTCATTTTTCTGCAGGTGGATCTTATTTTTCCAGCATCATTTGCTGAAGAGGTTTTCCTTTTCCCACAGGATTGACTGCTATCCTTTGTCAAAAATCAGTTGATTGTATGTTTTGGGGTTTATTTCTGGGGTCTCTATTCTGTTCCATTGGTCCACCCGTCTGTTTTTGTGCCAATATCATGCTGTTTTGATTATCACAGCTTTGTAATATATTTTGGGGTGAGGGAGTGAAATGCCACCCATGCCACTCTTCTTGAGTAGGGTTTCTTTGGCAATGTGAGGTCTTTCATGATTCCAGACAAAGTCTATGATTGTCTTTTCTAGATCTGTGAACAATATCTCTGGTATTTTGATTGGAATTTCATTAAATATGTAGATCAATTTGGGTAGAATTGCCATTTTGATTATGTTAATTCTTTCAATCCAAGAACATTGGGATGTCCCTCCACTTTTTTGTTTCAATTTCCATATCTTTTTTAAGATTTTCATAGTTTTTTGGTGGTGGTGGTGGTGGTGGTGGTGTTTTTGTAAAGGTCTGGCTTCCTTGGTTAGGTTTATCACTAGGTATCTTATACATTTTGTGGCTATAGGAAAAAGGATTAATTTCTTCAGTTCTCTCCTGGAATAAAAGGCAGCCATCAATTCTGGGGGTACATCCTGACACCCCCAGGATAATCAATAATCTTGCCTGTAATATATGGGTGAAGACAGCACTAGGACCAATGAAGTTTAATGTGAACAAACAGAATGACCATGAGAAACACCAAGGAGACTTTGAGACCACTAACCAGCTTTGAGCTGAGCAGGAAAATGTTTTCCTTGAGAATCCGATTGTGCTGCTTTGGACTCGCACATTCCTGGATGTGCCGGCAGCTTTCCAAAAAGACAGTCTAAGGACAGGACCAAGCCTGGGGTCTGGTACTATATGTGGGCTATGCTTGGACCTGAGTTAGTCCAAGCTTTTTCATCTTCTACAACAGAGTCCCTGAGGAGAACACGATGTGTTCGAGAATGTGCACATTTACGGTGATGTGTCTTTTTGTCTCTGATTGTGGTTTCAGTGAGGCACTTTTTCTATTATTTCTGGGCAGTCTTCCATTGCTGAACAAGACGAGTAGACCCAAGGTCACAGCCAGCCTGGACCACACTTGAAGCTCACCAAGGTCACGAAGTCAGCCTTAGGCCATACAACTTAAACAAACCACCTCTCATCCCAGATCTTGGCTGGAGAGACCCGCTCAGCTGGAGCCTCCTACCTGCAGGCTTAGAGGCCAGGGGCGAAGGCGGGAAGCGGGTGGAGTTGGTGGAGGAGAGCCGGGGCCGGCGCCGTCTGAAGAAGCTCCTGAGCAGCCCACACTTGAGAGATTCCACGAGGGTGGTTTTCCCGGACCCCGAGTGGCCAAACAGCTTGAGCTTGATTTGGGGCTGGAGGTTCTGCGTGGGGCGGAGCTGCTGGACGAAGAGCCCTCAGTGCGTGTCCTGGGGTCAAGCACCTGTCACCAGCAGTGGAAGTACCCGGGAAATGACAGTCCAGTTGGGGCCCAGTGGCAGGCCTCGCATTTGCGTTTTGCCCTTTGGTGCCTTCTCTTGATGTTCTGGGATGGGTTCCACCCTCCCCAGCACCCCCTCCTAATTTCTGTTTTAAAACTTGTATCTATAAGTATTTTACTACTTACACAATGAGAATTCTTAATGGGCTTAGATTCTATAATATGTATCATTTACTTAACACCTAACACATTCATGTAAATGTAAACATAAACATCACTAGATACCTCCTGAATGTTTGAAAATCATTAAATACATATTAGTCTAAATGAAAATTACTAAATCTCAGTTACATTTCCCTACACCAGTAGTTCTCAAACTGTGGTCCAGGGATCCCTGGGATTGCCAAGACCCTTTCAAGGAGTTGGTGAGGTCCTATGATTTTCTTCATGTAATTTGAGAAAACAATATGTCATAGCACAACCAATGTAGAGGCAGAGGCAGCAACCTGTCTACTATTAAGTTAGACAGGGAAATTTGTAAAAATGTAAAACAATGCCAGTCTTCCACTGAGCTTTTGTTTTGAAAAAGTTATTTTTCACAAAAATAGTGTTTCTATTAAGGTAATGACTTTATTTATAAGTAATAAACATTTTTAAAGTCTCTCTTTTTCTTTTTCCCTAGAGGACTCATGCACATGCCAGAAAGAGAAAGAGAGGAAAAAGAGAAGCACACCCCCATAAGGAGTGGTCGTGTTGCAATCTCTTCTCTTCATCTCTCCCTCCTTTCAGTATTTGGTGCAAGCAAACACACACACATACTCTGTTTCTCAAGTTGTAGGTCTAGACTTGAATCATAAAGTTGGCCAAGTGGGATTCTGTTACCTAATCACCACGCTATAAGCCAACCCTCAACTTTAAATTTAATGTAATAAATATCAACAGGCATAACATATGTAACCCATAGGTCTTCGGGGTTCTCAAGAACTTTTAAGAATATAAAGATGGGGACCAGCAGTTAGCATAATGGCTATGTCGCTGGACTCCCACATAGTCGACCGCGGTTCGAGTCCCGGACCCGGCGGCTTAAACTCACGCCGGGCGCATGTGCGTGCGTGCCCAAGATCCCGAGAGGAGAATGGAGGAGAAGGGATTGCAGCGTGGCCATCCCCCCTGGTGGGTGATTTCCTGCTTTCTATCTCTCTGTCTCTCTCTGTCTGTCTGGCGAGCGCACGAGCCCTATAGCAAAAACCTCTCCAAAAAAAAAAAAAGAATATAAAGATGGAGCCAGCAGGTGGCATGGTGATTAAGGTGCTGACTCACACATGGCCAACTGCGTTTCGAGTCCCAGATCTGGCAGCTTAAAACTCACACCAGGTCCATGTGAGGGTATGCCCAAAATCCCAAGGGGAGAATGGAGGAGAGGAGATTGTGGAATGGCCATCCCCGACCCTGGAAGTGACTTCTCACTTTCTGTCTCTTTGCAAGTGCTCGCATCCTATAGCAAATATCTCTCAAAAATAAAAAGTAAACTCTGAAACACATTCACTACATCAACACACATTTTATTTTAGGAAGCTCTAAGCATTACAAAGATAAGTACTCTAGTAATCATCCACAGAATTATCCGAACAATGAAATTTTACTGAATACCTCATTCTTTAGATCCTTTATCATGGGCATGTCAGGTAAGACAGGACTAAAGTCTTCAGAACATCTTTTACTTCCAGATGATAATTTTGTCGTATCTGCAACTTCACCATTAGGCAATATACCATCTGCAAACCACACTCTCTTCTGTTCTTTAGAGCACAGTCCTAAAATGAGTTGAAAAAGTAAAGCATTTTAATTTGGCAATGATTTAATACCAAGTATAGCAAGAAATATTTTCAAAAGCTTTTTGCTGCATTATCAGGGTTGCAAAGGCCTAGAGAAATGGCCTTTTGTGGATTCATCTACCCTGAGTAGAGTCTGTTTCTATCTAATTTATATAATGGGAGTCTATAAGAACAGGAGTGGCCTTGGGAATCACGTACTCTGGAAAGAAGTGAACAGAGAGATTATACTTTAAAGGCAGTGGGGGAAGATTGAAAGTCCCTATTACTGAGGCTATATTTGTGAATACTGTTCTCTTGTTAGATAGCATCCATAGAGAAAGGTTATAAAAATCTCTGATGATTTTAGAATAGTATTAAAAAATCAGTAGGTTTCATGTCTACCTTCCAGAACATAATAAAAAGAACACTGAAAAAAACCTGAGACATATATCTATTTTTGCAATATAGGTGGACATATTAAATAAGGTATCCTTCCCGAATTTGCATTATTTTTATAATTTAATAATTTAGGTTGACAATATAAAAATATGTAAATGTTGGGTGGCATGGTGGTTAAGGTGCTGGGCACTCCCACATGGTCGACCATGGTTCGAGTCCCAGACCTGCTGGTTTGCTTTCTCACCTTCTGTCTTTCTCTTGTCAAAAAAAAAAAAAAAAAAAGAAAAAGAAAAAGAATGAATAAAGTTTTAAAAATATGTACATATCTTTAAACACAAATTTGTCTTTAGAACTATAATATATTGATATAACCATATTTTATGGATCTCCTGGTTTCAGTTATAATAAATAGAAAATACCTACTGACTAAATAACTAAAGCTTAAAGTGTCAGATCAAACCAAATCTGGTTTTAACGGATACTTTCAGTTATTTTTTTAGTATGTTACTAATAGTTTATGTTTTAAAATGTAAGCCTTGGGGAACCAGCAGATGGCATAATGGTTACGTTGCTGGACTACCACATAGTTGACCATGGTTTGAGTCCCAGACCTGGTGGCTTAAAATTCACACCAGGTGGGGGACCAGCAGTTAGCATAATGTCTATGTCACTGAACTCCCATGTAGTAGACCGTGGTTCACGTCCCACACCCGGTGGCTTAAACTCACACGAGGCGTGTGTGTGTGTGTGCCCAAGATCCCGAGAGGAGAACAGAGAAGGGACTGCAGTGCAGTCATCCCGGGGGGGGGTGGGGTGGGGGTGGGGGTGGGGGTGGGGGTGGGTGACTTCTCGCTTTCTGTCTGTCTTCTTTCTCTATCTTTCTGGTGAGCGCACATGCCCTATAGCAAAAACCTCTCAAAAAAAAAAAAAAAAAAAAAAAAACAAAACAAAACAAAACAAAACAAAACAAAAACCTCACACCAGGTGCATGTGCATGTGTGCCCAAGAACCTAAGAGAAGATAGAAAAGGGAGTGCAGTGTGGACATCACCCCTGGGGGGTGATTTCTCGCCTTTTATCTGTCTCTCTAGGGAGTGCACGCATCCTGTAACAAAAATTTCTCTTAAAATATAAAAAAGTGTGCCTTGTGGCCAGCAGGTGACATAGTGGTTATGGCACTAGATTCCCATATGGCTGATCACAGTTTGGGTCCCAGATCTGGCAGCTTGCTTTCTCACTTTCTCCCCCTTTCTGCCTCTCTCTGGTGAAGGTATGTGTCCTGAAGCAAATTTATAATAATAATGACAAATATCAATAAAATTAATAGTTCTCTAAAAAAACATGTATGTCTTACTCAAGATCCTAAATGATAATCAGTTACAAAAAAGAACAGGTAAGGAGCCAGCAAGTGGCACAGAGGTTAAGGCTTTGGACTCTAACATAGCCAACCACTGTTTGAATTCCAGACTTGGAGGCTTGAAAACTGCACTAGGCACATGTGCATGTGTGCCCAAAGTCCCAAGAGAACAGAAGAGAAGAGACTGGCATGGCCATCCCCTCTGGGCAGTGATTTCTCACTTTCTCTCTCTCTCTACCCCCACAACCCACCCCATACATGGCAAGCGCATGCACCACCCGTAGCAAACTACAATCAGAAATAAATCTTATTAATTTAAAAAAAAAAGCAAGAATAGATTAAGTCAAAGATTTAAAATCAGAATTTAAAAACATTTCATTATTGTAGTAAAACATGCATTTAAAAATAGGTGTTTAAGGAAATGGGATGTCTCTCAAATCTAAGTCCACCCTTCTACATGGTACCCTTTATGTCAGGCTGGACATCTGGAAAGTACAACCCCCCAGACTTCACTGCTAGCTACCTTTGGTCAGGTTCTGCCAATGATAGACAGTGATGGCAGACCAAAAGGAGAAAAGGGAGACTTCTTTCTGTTTCTGGTTCCAGGATCCTTCTAATGGCAGCAGCACCACCAAATACAGTTGCAGGGACCATGATTTTCAGTATGCCTAACATCAAACCCGGAACTCTTCTTCAGTCATCTGCGCACCAACCCTATGATGTCCCTTCACGGTTTCAACACCTGCTACTTGGTATTTCCCCAAAGATCACAGCAGCATGTGGTGCTCCACCCCAACTCCCAGGTCTGACAACCGCGTATCCCCTGCAGTCCCTCCATCAAGCTTTAGTGACACTTTCTCTTTTTCTCTCCTCCAGTCCTAGTGGTAGTGACTGCCTCCTGCAGTTACAACATACATGTGTAACCAAGTCTCTGTATTACTCCCTCCTGATGTCTACACACTGGGTTCTCTTTCTTATCTAGACCCTGACTACACTAGATAATTTTTATTTTAGTAATTTATCTCTAGTCTACAACACAGCATTTCCTTCTTGTTACCTTCAGCACTTGGTTGTTTAAGTGCTGAGACTGGCAAAGTTGTAGGTGAAGGTGTACTGGAGGTTTGGGTCTCTTGAAGAGGCTGGACAGTGGCACATGCATCCGAATGATTAGATTTAAGGTTAGAACCAGTTGGGCTCATCATCCTTTCAAAGGCTTGAGCTATAAAGGGAAAAGCAATACCATTAAATTCTCAGGTGTTTTTGAACTTCAAAATAAATTATAATACATATTCATTTTTCAAGTTGTAAGGAAAAAAATAAATGGCTTATCAAGAAAAAGAGGGAGTTGGTAAAGATACCATCTGTACAACTAGCACAGGTTCCTTACTTGGTTGGCAGCATTCCATATCGATAAGGTAAGTTATTTCAATATTATTTGGTGTTTTGATATATACTACAGAGAATAATCCTTTAATATGATCTCTGTTTTTGCCTTTGCACCTCTAGACTCTCTTTTCAACACAGTTCAGAGTGATTCTTTTAGACATAAATTATAACTCATCATCCCCCTGTTCACAAATCCTTTAATGGCTTCCTAACAGAGTAAACATTAAAGCTGTTACAATGGTTCAGAATTCTCTACATAATCTTCATCTCTACTTACTCCACCTTCTTAGTAACTTATTTGACTTCAGCCCTCACAGCAATCCAACTTGCTCACAATGATGTGACCCAGGACTGCGTTCAACAAGTAAAGCAAGCACTTGCCTGGCTCAGGGACTTTGCTTTTATTATTCTACCTAGAATGTTCTTCCCATAGGCACTCATATAACTTTATTCTCTCACTTAAGTTTCTGCTTACATGTCAGAATATCATAAAGCCTCACTCTGACCACCATATAAAAATATTACCTCTCGCCATTAATCCATTGCTATTCATCCCTTTACACTTGGTTCATTTTCATGTAGGTTATCATCACCATCTGATACTCTCTCTGCTCACTATCTCTATCTCCCCACATTCATAAACTACATGAAGTATCTAGTTTGTTCTCAGAGCTCTAGAACACAGAACAGTGCCTGAATAATTTTTCTTAGGAGTTTTTGCCAGGGCTGGCATGTGGCACGGTGATTAAAGGAGCTGGATTCCCACATGTCCGACCACGCTTCAAGTCCCAGACCAGACGCTTGCATTCTCGCTTTCGCTTTCTCTCTCTGGCTCTCTCTGGTCAAATTAAAATATAATAACAGCAAATAAAATTAAATAAATAAATAATTCTTAAAAAAAAAAAAAAAAAGTTTTGCCATAGGGCACATGTGCTTACTGGAGAGAGGCAGAGAAAGACGGAGAGAGAGAGAAAAAGTGAGAAATTATCCCCCAAGGGAGATGGTCAAGCCGTAATCCCCTCTCCTCCAGTCTCATTTCAGGACCTTGGGCACTTATGCCCACACTCTTAGTGTGATTTTGAATTCACCAGGTCTGGGACTCAAACGGTCGATCAAGTGGGAGTCCAGCTCCTCAACCACCATGCCACCTGCTAGCCGATAGTGAATAATTTCTTATACAAAAAAATACAGAACACTGTGGGCCAGCAGGTGGCATGGAAGTTAAGGCGCTAACTTCCACATTGCCTTGCACCAGGCATGTAAGCACATGTGCCCAAAACCCCAAGAGGAGAATGGAGGAGAAGTGACTGTATGTGCTCCCCCACCCCCAGAGGAGGTGATGATTTCTCACTTTCCCTCTCTCTGTCTCTCTCCAGCAAGTGCATGCACGCTATGGCTAAAACCTAAAACAAACAAACAAAGAAAAAAATAAAAAACAGTGAAAAATCAGGAAGCACTGGCATTCCTCCGTTGAGCACTTCTCCAAACTAATCCACTATAAATAAACTTCCTCAAGTACCAATGAACATTAGCGCTCTGATGAAGTAGCTTCCATTAACCACTTAAGTCCAAATAGCTTATTCGGGGTTTCAGTCATTTCCAAGTGGTCCCAGAGCCACCCAATGACGTCCACATGTGTGCTTCCTTTAAACTCATACAATCTAAGCATACCTTTACCTTTCTCATTATTCACAATCTCTATTCAAATGCTATTCTTTTTCTTCCATTAATTCGTGGAATGTATCTTATGAATATGATGGAACCATTTTTCTCTTATCTGTAACATTAAATAATCACTTCTATCTTTTTCAACCCTAAAGTTGATTTTTAAATAACTTTTTAAAAATAAATTTTTAAAAATAACTTACTTATGCTTTCTTATGGTACACAAATTAATGATAAATAGCACCATAAGGAAACTATATGCTACATTAAAATAGAATAAATAATTTAGATAACTAAATTCATTCTGTAATATTTTCTTTGATAAACCAGTTTGATTTCAGTATGCTACTGAGTCTTTTAACTGACCATATCTTCTCTCATCCCAGATCCTTATTATCAAAATGTGTGTAAAAGCTCACCCAAAAATGCAAACTGTCAACTAAAATAATGTTTTAAATCTTTATGATTGTTTTACTTTTGTAAAAGTGGGGAAGAAAATTATTTGTGAGCTTCCTCTAAAATTTCTAAATTCTTCTAAATTCTAACAGATTGCCTTGCTAATAGCATCAGCAGTTGTCTTCTTATTGTCTACCGAAATGGCATATAAGAATAAACAAAACACTACAAACAGGCTAACCTCTTTAATAAACAATGGTGGTAGCATAGAAATATTAAAAGATTATTATATTCTATCATCTTCCAGAGCAGAGGTCAACAGCAGAGGTCAAAAGCAGCTTACCTCAGGCTAAGACTCACATCAGAGCTTTTTGGAGAACTGCTGAAAAAATTTATCTTCATTCAAAAGAGAAAAACAGATTATTATCAGGTATTAATTTTCCTAACAGGAAGGAGTGTCTGAGCTAGTGCACAGGTTTGGTAAAAAAAAAAAAAAAAAATGGTCCAAGCGTATTCACTGGGAATTAAACTGTCAACATATCTTTGAAAATGCCAAGAAGTATTCGAAAGAACAAACAGTATTTGGGGGCAAAACACAACACACATATACACAAGACCAGGGAGAACTCAATGACCACCAAGACTTGCTGATAATGGCAGCTAGCTAAAGAGTCAGAGAAATGATGGGTAGTGTACACACACAAAACTTTTAAATTGAGAGGTGGAAAAAGTACAAGGCAAAAATATGCAAATAGGGTGGCTGACCTACAAATTTACAAAATCATACATATTACTACCATATCTTTCATTCCCATTTTAGGTTATCATTTCCCAAACAGTGGGGACTATGATCTTGCCTTATCCTATTAGTATATAATATTGAATACTATTTATTACTAGGTACTCTATAAATGTCTAGATTAAAACGATGAGGATGATAATGGTGATGACGAAAACAAAGATGAAATGCAGAATTTAGGGACTTGGTACCTGTTAAAAGTTAATGAACTGCCACTCCAGAAACTGAATGCTTCCTTTTCAGACTGGTAGTATTAATTGTGAGAGCAGAACAAAAAGAAGAGAAACCAAGCCTTGGGATGTCCCACCTAAGCCAGATAAGTCAACACTAGGTCTTTGCCTTAAGAAAATAAAGAAGTTTATCTTTGTCACAATCCAATAGTTTTTGAGATACATTCAATTACTGGAAGAAAATAAGTTAAGTTCAAACTCACCTTTACTGATAGTCTCATAGCAGACTACACACACTCTTGCTTCCTTTTCTAAATACTGCAGTTTACACTTCCTATTACAACAGACACCACAAAATACCTACAGAGAACAAAATAACAAATTTGTTTTTGTTTTAAATATATTTATACATACTAGAACTAGAAGGAGAGGTCTCAATTCTAATTAACCAAAACCTATTTTCCTCATTATTTTATTACAATAATCATAGATAGAAAGAGGTTTCTGTGACTTAAGACCATGTCTCTGAATTCCTTTAAATCAATTCTGTTAACTGAAAAAGTAACAAAAACTTTTTTTTTTTTTAAGAGAGATTTTTGCTATAGGGTACACGCACTAGCTAGAGAAACAGAGAGACAGAAAGCAAGAAATCACCCCCAGGAGGGATAGCCATGCCAATCTCTTCTCCTCCATTCTCCTCTTGGGATTTTGGGTACACACATACACATGCACATGCACACACACCTGGCATGAGTTTCAAGCTGCCAGGTCCAGGACTTGAACCAGCCATGTGGGGGTCCAGGGACGTAACCATTATGCCATCTGCTGTTCCCACAAAAACTTTCTTAAAAGAATAAGTTTATAACTTAAAAGGTTTCTATAGTTCTTTCTTTAAAAATGTAAAGAGTAGAGGAGCCAGCAGCTGACATGTGATTAAAGGCACTGGACTCCCACGTGATCGACCACAGTTTAAGTCCTGGACCTGGCAGCTTAGTTTCTCACTTTCCCTCTCGCTCTCTCTGTCTCTGTCTCTCTCTGGTAAAATTGGAAAATAATAATTATAATAAATAAAGTTAAATAAAAATAATTCTTAAAAAAAAAGGATTTAAACAATAATATTTTGCTAAAAAAGGACTGGTCTAAAATCAACATATTACAGGCTGACGACCCCTAATTCAAAAATCCAAAATCTGACATGCTCCAAAATCTGAAACTTTTTAAATGTTGATCTGACACCACAAGTGGAAAAATCCATATCTGGTTTCATGTTACAAGTCTTAGTCAAAATGCTATAATACAAAAATATTGTATAAAATTATCTTCAGGCTGTATGTGCAATTTGTATATAAAACAGTTTCATGTTTAGACTTGGGTCCCACCCCCAAGTGTAAATGATGTATAACTCAAATATTTCAAAATCTGAAAAAATCTAAAATCCAAACTGCTTCCAATCTCAGAGAGTGACAGAGAGAGGAAAATTGAGAAATCACCACTCAGGGACATGGCCATGTCACAATTCCTTCTCCGCCAGTCTCCTCTTGGGATTTTGGGCATGTACACACACGTGTCTGATGTGATTTTCAAGCCACTGGGTCTGAGATTTGAACTGCAGTCAACCATGTGAGAGTCCAGCATCTTAACCACTATGACACCTGCTGGCCCCAATATCAAGTATTTGGGGGAGTCAACCTGTATTGAAAAGTGCTAATAAAAAATGCAATACTGTTTCTATAGTCAACCCTTAGAGTTTAGAGGCGATTTTTTTTTTTTTTAAGGTTTTTGCCATAGGGCTTATGCACTCACCAGAAAGAAAGAGACAGTGGGAAGAAAACTGAGAAATCACCCCTGGAGGCGGGGATGGCCACACTGCAATCCCTTCTCCATTTTCCTGGGACTTGGGGAACGCAAACACGTGCACCTGGCATGATTTTCAAGCCACCAGGTCTGGGAACTTGACCACAATCAGTCATGGGAGTCCAATACCTTAACCATTATGGCACCTGCTGGCCCCATTTTTAGAGGCAATCATTTTATCCACTAAGAACAGAAATGAGGTCATTTTCAGTATTCTGAGCCTTGGACAAGTCAATTTGCTTTTCACTGTTTTCCTAGGCATCAGTCAAAACACTAGATGCAGAATGATCTTAAAATTAAGTACTTAAGGACAAAGGGGGATCTGACTGAATTTGGAACTTCTAATGTGTCAATATTCGAGAAATAAAAACACATTCTCTTAAATTTCACAAAAATGAGTAGTGTTCCTCATTGCCCAGCATGTAGTTAATACTCATGACAGTGTGACATTTATTCAACATTAAGCGATCTACAAAATGACAGTACCTTATATATATATATCATGACTGGCAGGTAAAAAACATCAATTTTAAATTAATTCAATCTTGCAGCCATAGGTTTTATTAAAAATGCCTCAAAGAAAAAAGACTTAAAAGATTTTTATAACTTACTTTCCCACACGCTCGGCAGTGGTGTCGCCGTTTAGTGAAAGTAAATTTGACTTGGCAGTTCATACAGTTCGGAGCTTCTGAATCAGGAACCCAAGTAGGTTGGTTCTGGCCCAAAACTAAGCCTTCTTTGCAAGTGTTTTCAGGTAAAGAATCTTCATTGGCAGTTACAAAACTGGATCCACCTTCAAAATTACTTTCTATATCCATGTAATTAGAATTGAAGCTAACTTGAGGATCACTTGTAGAACCTGGAATACAAGTGTCTGGAGCAATGGTATTTGCTATAGGGAGTTCACTTTCTGGCATATTTGGAATATCTGGCTTATTTAGTTCCTTTGAGCTCCTTGTTCTTGATGAAAGGCTAAATAATTGCTTAGGTCTGGCCCCTCCAACATGAGTAGACTGACTGTCAATAGAAGAGAATGGTAATTCATTTGTAATCTCAGACTTACTGGTGGGTAACTCTTGTTCATTTGGAATTGTGTTCTTCTCCCTTAAAGAAAGGCCACCATTTCCTACTGCATTTTGTTTATCAACTGTTTCACAAATCATATTTATACCACAACCTTCCCCAGTAGCTCCTGCTTCAGTGTTGAAATGCATATTGATATTTCCATCATCCAAGTTTTTCTTATCTACCTGATTCATTTGAGATTTTGAGTCACCTACATTTTCTTCAAAAGATCTGTCAGTGGTCTGAAGATACTGTTCTTTCAGAAAGGCATCAAGCTCAGTATCACTAATTAGAGTGCCACTTTTCATTCCTTCATCAATATTAAAGTAATCCAAGTCTTGCCCATCCCTATCACTGCTTAAAAAAGTGAGACTTCCACAGCAGTCAGAAGATGCTGAAGCATTAGTATCAGAAGGCTCTATTTGACACTCTGCAGCTATAGAACTGATGTTAACAGGGTAATCCAAAGATTCAATTCTGATTTCCATCTGATCACGACCTACCTCTCTATCTCCCATCTTTTCAATTAATGGCTGATAAAGTATGTTTTTATATTTTTCCTGTTTCAAAAGATCAGTCTCCTTGAACGGTTCCCCACCTGAAATAATACTCTTGTGCATTTCTTCATCCAAAGTCACTGTGTCTTGTATATTATCTTCTTGTTCATTCTGAGGCAAAAAATCACCATGTAATTTACCTTCCATTAATGATTCACACAAAGACCCAGATACTGGAAGACAGGACAATGAGGAGTGTATGTCATCACTTGAAACATGTAGAGCTGAAGAGGAATCTTGGATTACATCATTATTATCTTTAAGACCTAAATTTCTTGAGTCTTCTTTTGCAGATTGTTTTATAAACACAGGAGTCCTATCTTCCTGAAAGGAAATGTCAGGCAATTTGGAATTTCCATCTCTTGAATCTGAATTATTTAAGCATAAGCTTTCATTTTTCGGAGGACTATCAGGCAAAGCACTTGTTCTGCCTCCTTCTTTTAAACATTGTATGGTAGTTATGACTGCCACATCGACCTCCTCTTTCACCAAACAACCATCTTCTTCTAATGAATCGCATGGCTGACTCTTGTGTTGTAGGCTGTCTTTGGTATCAAACGTTGTGGAATTTGGTTGAGTCAAAGTAGATGACATGTTAAAATCAGTAACTGGTTCTAAATTATTAGAGATCTTTTTATCCTTTAAATTTTCCATTTTGTTATAATTACTAGAGTCTGAAAACGTTTTATCTACTTTTATACCCAATTCTTTCATTCCCCCAGTTTCTCTATTTTGTAACTCAGAGTTGGCCTCATTCTGTTCTTTTCTAACAGTCTCTTTACCATGGTCTACTGAAGAAATATATAGAGTATCTGACGCTGAAAATAAATCAAATCCAATCAACGAATCTGCACTCGACTTAAAATCATCTGACAATTTTTTAATATCTTCTTCACTATTAGTTGGATGAACTAAGTTACCCATGTCACTTATCAGATCACAGACAGGTTTACTACATCGTCTCAAATACAAAGGCTGAATTTCACCTGAAGTACCACCATCCACAGAAGAAAGGAGATCCAGTCCTGTTACATTTTTTTCATTTTGTATAGAAGTTAGTCCCTCAAGTGTTTTTTTATTCAGGGAAATGTCATCTGTTTCAAAGCATGTTTCTGATGAGGCACAACATTGTTGGTCCTTTGGTAGTAGTGAAGTTAGCTGTGAGGAAGACAATTCTGAAGAAACTGAACAGTGGGTAGAATCATATGCATTTTGGGCATCCTGGAGATAATCTTGTTCATCTAATTAAAAACAGAGACACAACATTATGCAGGAGTCCCAAATAAAATAAAAATTATTATAAAGATACTATGTTTTCTACGAATTCTAAACTACATAAGCTTTTTTTTAAAACCAGAGATAGATTACCTTTTCACAAAATTAATAACCCCCAAAACTAGTTTTTATCTGGCATTAAAGTACTTTCTGGCTTTTACTTTTGAATGTAGAGGTATTCAAGTGACAGAAATTCTGGTCAAAATAACTCAGTTACTCTATACAAACCAGATTAAGGAAGAGCTGAAAAGCAATCTAACTTCTTTATTCTGCCCTCCAGTTTCCTAGATTTCATACTGACTCGCATGGTAAAGAAACATCAATTTTTCAGTTTGCTCATATGCCACTTTTAAAGTTTTCTTATAGTTAAATTTGTATCTGAGAAAAAACTTCTGCTTTCTTACTTCTGTTTTTGGATATTAGTTTTATTGAGTACAATAATATTTTCATATGTTATAATAAAATAACTTTTTACAGGAGCTAACGATGTGACTTCACATGTTGCTTTTCTTTTTTTTCTTTTTTTTTTGGAGAGGTTTTCACTACAGGGTGTGTGCCCTTGCCAGACAGACAGAGAGAGACAGAGAGACAGAAAGTGAGAAATCACCCCCCAGGGGGGATGGCCACACCACAATCCCGTCTCCTCCATTCTCCTCTCGGGATCTTGGGCATGCACGCACACGCACCCGGTGTGAGTTTAAGCCACCGGGTCCAGGACTTGAACTGCGGTTGACTACATGGGAGTCCAGCGACATAGCCATTACACTAACTGCTGGCCCCACATGTTGCTTTTTTAAGTATTTCTTAATAGCTAAATTTGTACGTGAGAAAAAACTTCTAGTTTCTTTACTTCTATTTCTGGCCATTCGTTTCATTCAGTATAAAAATAAATTAATCTGTTACAATGGAATTAGTGAACTTTTTATAGGGGCTAATAACGTCACCAAAATCAAAACAGAATTTTGCTAAGAGTACTCTATATCTGAGGTAACTGAAATACAGACACTTACAAATACCATTAGTGGCAAAAATGGAAAACCAACAGACCTGGGTTCTGTTCAAAATCATCAAGGAGTTTGTCCAGATCACTGACGGCTGCTTTAAAATAACTATCCATCCTACCTGTAGTCTTATTCAGAATTTATTCTTCTATACCTAGAAAATAAAAATAAAGTATGATACTTTATTTAGTTCTCAAACATATAAATACTATGTAATCTACTCCATGCCAAGAAATATAGTTGGAGAAGAGACAAAGAAATACAATTTAAGAGTACTGTTTTGATAAATCTACAATTTAGCTTGGGAAATTGCCTCTCTTCATTTAAAACTGACATGAAAACCACCTCTAACAACGTAACATTTGCATTATAAATTTTAAAACACATTTATAACTCATAGGTCAAAAACCATTTATAATAAAAAGCTAAGAGGCCAGCAGGTGGTGTGCTGGTTAAGGGTGCTGGACTCCCACATGACTGACTGTGGTTCAAGTCCCAGACCTGGTGGCTTGTTTCCCCGTTTTCTCTCTCTCTCTCTCTCTCTCTCACTATGTCCATCTGTGTTCAAATTAAAATAAATAAAGTTAAATAATCATTTAATAAATAAAATAAAAAGCTAAAATACTTATAAATACTACATATCAAATAACATATACTCCATATGAATAAAAATACTGCATATAAAAGCATGTAGATTCAGCAAAATTGGTATTTCAGTGAATGGTTTAGAGCCTTACAGATGCTTATATAAAAGAAAATTGAAAACTAATAAGCTAAAAACAAAAATTAATGGAACAGGAAACAGGGATCAGAGCAAATGGTATAATGGTTACATCACTGAACTTTCATGTAGTTGCCCACCGTTCAAGTCCCAGACGTACAGCTTAAAATCCAAGCTGGGCACTTATGTATGCATGCCCAAAATCCCAAGAAAAAAATGGAGGAGAAGGGATTGCAGCATGGCCATACCCACAGGAGGTGGTGATGTCCTGCTTTCTGTCTTTCTGTTTCTCCAAGAAGTGCACAGACCCTATAGTAACAATCTGTCTTTAAAAAAAAAAAAAAAAAAAAAGGGTCAGCAGGTGGCTAAGGGCACTGGACTCCCACATAGCTGACCTTGGTTCAAGTCCTGGACCTAGCAGCTTGCTTTCTCACTTTCCTTCTCTCGCTCTCTCTCTCATTCTGTCCCTCTCTGGTCAAATTAAAATAAATAAAGTTAAAATAATTAAAATATTTTTTTTAAAAAAGGAATATAAAACAAGCACCTAAGAAAGAGGCACAAGAGGGGCTGGCAGGTGGAGTGGTGGTTTAGGCGCTGGACTCCCACATGGCCGACCACAGTTCAAGTCCTGGACCTGGAGGCTTGCTTTCTCACTCTCCTTTCTCTCTGTGTCTCTCTCTCTGGTCAAAAATGAAGAATAATGATAATAAATATTATTAAAAATAAATAAGTCTTTTAAAAAAAAGAGGCACAAGAAAACTAAAAATCAGGGGTATTTTTTAAGATTTATTTATTTAATTCCATTTGTTATTATTATTTTTTTAATTTGACCAGACAGAGACAGAGAGAAAAAAGTGAGAAAGCAAGCCACCAGGTCTGGGACTTGAACTGTAGTTGGTCATGTGGGAATCCAGCACCTTTATCTACCACACCACCTGCTAGCCCCTAAAAGTCAGTTTTACAAAAAAATAAAGAAGATGAACCACTGGTAAAGAGCAAAAACTCCACCAAATAAGCCTGAGATACCTTACAGGAATCTGATCAGTGACAAATGGGGTAATATTAAAAGGACACAAAAGTCAAGCTAAAGGGAAATCTCACTGTCTTAAATGGGACAATTCAACACCAAAAGAACAAAGACTGAAAAAGATTAAATATAAATCAAATAAAGAAAGATCATAATGGTACTAAAAATAAAATCAAATATACCACCCAACAAAGGGTCACTAGGACAGTAAACTATTACTCAAACATTGATAAATTAAGTGAAGACAGCCAAAAATTTACCCTGCCCTATATTTACAAAATGTATTTTAGGATAACAAAATAATTGCTGAAGAAAATGTCTTTAGATAAAACGTTCAGTTAATAAATGCAGAATACTGAAATTTTAAAAAATAATTTCTTCATAATCCCTAATATAATAAATGGATTAGACAACAGCTACCAATGGATATTAAAACTGTTAGAGAAGAAGGCTGATGGGAAACTTCATAATGGTAAGATTAGGTCAAAGCGCTTGAACCCAGTGATCAATCTCACCATCAATAAATGTGAAAAAACAATGGGGGAAAAAAAGAAACTTATTGGGACCAGCAGATGGCTAATGCTTATGTTGCTGGACTCCCACGTAGTCGACTGCAGTTCAAGTCCCAGATCCAGAGACTTAAAACTCACGCCGGGTGCATATGCGTGTGTGCCCAAAATCCCAAGAGGAGACTGGAGGAGAAGGGACTGCAGCATGGCCATCCCCCCTGGGGTTAATTTCTCATTTGATGTGTCTCTGTCTCTTCGGCAAGCACATGTGCCCTATAGCAAAAATCTCTCTCAAAATAAAAAAAATTCCTATCTAAAAAATATCTGAAACTAATTAAACTTTTAGAACTGCATGTTTACAGGAAATTCAACCAGAGGAACAAGTTAAATGATATTAAAAAAAAAAAGCTAAACTAATCCATAATCCATAAGGTGGAATACTCCACAACAATGTTCCTCAACTATCTACAATGACTGAATAGTTTTTTTGTTTTGATTTTTTTTTTGGGGGGGGGTGTCTTTTTTGCTATAGGGCACATGCACTCGCCAGAGAGACTGACAGAGACAGAGAGACAGAAAGCGAGAAATCACTCCCCAGAGGGATGGCCACGCTGCAATCCCTTCTCCTCCATTCTCCTCTTGGGATCCTGGGCATGCACACATACACGCCCGGTGTGAGTTTAAGCCACCGGGTCCGGAACTCAAACTGCAGTCGACTACGTGGGAGTCCAGCGACACAGCCAGTCCAGCGACACAGCCATTACACTATCTGCTGGTCCCTGACTAGTTTTTTTATTATTATTATCATTTATTTACTTTTATTCGTTCATTCATTTTATTTTGATTTGACCAGAGAGAGACACAGAGAGAAAGAGAAGGAAAGTGAGAAAGTAAGCCACCAGGTCCAGGTCTCGAACCGTGGTCAGCCATGTGGGAGTGTCCAGTGCCTTAACCACCCCCCGACCTGCTGGTCCCCCCGACTAGTTTTTTTTATAATTCCAGTTTTTCGGTGAAAAATAATAATAGGAATCTTGTAATAATAAATACAAATGAAAGGATATACATCCTTAACATATTTGAATGGTTGCCTGAAGTACGAAATGGAGGATTCAAAAAAAAAAAAGTTTTAAATGAGAGGACTTTTCAAGGATCAATTATGATTGTGTGGCATCAATTAAGGGCAATTGGGGTCCAGAAAGAAATTAAGAGATACTTTAAAGATGGATTAAAAAGAATGGACAGAACTAAAGAGGGAAATGAATGAAGACCTATCTGAAAAACTTACCTAAAATGTAGCCCAGGAAGATGAAAAAGAAAAATATGAGAAAGACATTAAGAAACATGGAGGAGGGAACCAGCAGTTAGCGTAATGGCTATGTCACTGGACACCCATGTAGTTGACCGCGGTTCGCATCCCGGACACGTGGCTTAAAACTCACGCCGGGCGTGTGTGCGTGCATGCCCAAGATCCCGAGAGAATGGAGGAGAAGGGATTGCAGCATGACCATCCCCCAGGGGTGATTTCTTGCTTTTTGTCTATCTCTGTCTCTCTGGTGAGCACACAAACCCTACAGTAAAAATCTCTCTTAAAAAACAAAAAAGAGAGAAATGAGCTATCAAGCCACAAAAAGACATGAATCTTTCCTTTTAAAGTTTGTTTATTTCATGAAAGAGAAACAGAGACAAACAACCTCAACACAGTCTCATGTCACAGTCCTACCAGACTTCCCACCCAGCAACATGAGAACATGCATGCACATACATCAATGGTATGTACAAGTTGACTCGAGAACAGAACTTCAATCTCCCACACTGCTTCCAGCACTGCTGAGTGGCATATACCATGGCTGCGCCAAGACATAAATGAACCTTAAATGCAAATTTAAGAAAGTGAAAGAATCAACATACTATATGATTCTGATCATATGACATTCTGAAAAAGACAAAACTACAGAAACAATGAACACACTAGTAACTGCCTACAGTTTGGAGTGGGGAAAGATTAAATAGGTGAAGTAAATTTTTTAGGGTGATAAAACTATCCTACATGATACTGTAATGGTGAATACAAGACAATAAGTATTTGTTAATACAGAACTTTACAGCATGAAGAATAAACCTTATGTATGCAAATCTCTTTTTTATTGAAAAAATATTCATTTAGTTTTATTTATTATCCTTTAATTTGACCAGAGAGGGACATGGGGGGTTGGGGAGAGGAAAAAGAGAGAGAACAAACAACCCGCCAGATCTGGGATTTGAACTGCGGCCAGTCACATGAAAGTCTAGCATCTTCACCGCCACACTACCTGCTGGCCCCATGTACGCAATTTTTTTTTTTTTTTTGGTAAGAATTATTTTATTCAAGTTTGGAGCCAGCACGAGGTGTGGTGGATAAGGGCACTGGATTCCCATATGGCCGACCGTTGTTCAAGTCTCAGACCTGGTGGCTTGCTTTCTCGCTTTCCCTTTCTCTCTCTCTGGTAGTCAAATCAGAAAAACTAATAACAAATGGAATAAAATAAATACTTCTTTAAAAAAAAGAATTATTTAATTTTATTCATTGTCATTATTTTATTTTATTGAAGTTGACCAGAGACAGAGAGAGAGAAGGAAAGCGAGAAAGCAAGCCACCAAGTCCAGGACTCAAAACATGGTCAGCCATGTCGGAGTCTAACTGCCTTAACCACCATGCCACCTGCTGGCCCCCAGGAAAATTTTTAAAAATTTAGTGAGGAGGTTGGTGGATCCCAGAATGAAACGCAGAATGTGACAAAAGATCTAAACATATTCAAAATGTATAAAACAAGCTTACTGCAGGGGTGGAGAAATAGGGAGTTGTCCTTTGAAAATTAGTGAAGTCTGTAAAACTAAAGGCAAAAGGAACAAACACTGTACTCTAGTTGATAAAGTTGTTTTCCACGGGAGTACAGGTTAATTCTATGAACTGTAGGGAACTGCACTGTGATGCTTGTCTTTCTCTCACTCTCATGAAAGAATAAACTTAAAAAAAAAAAAAAAAGGGCAGCAATAAGTCACACTGATAATATATATACTTGATATGATTTAATAAGAATGGTACTTTATCTTTGTCTCCCCCCTAAAAAAACTACCCCAATCTAATAAGGGAGGAAAAAGAGACAAATTCTAATTGACATTCTGACTTACAATCCTCAAAACTCTCCAGGGTATTAAAGGTAAGGAATGGCAAACTAGCTGGTGGTGCGGTGGTTAAGGTGGCTGGATTCCACATGGCTGACAGCACTGTTCAAGTCTCAAACCCAGTGACATAAAAATTGACCAGGTGTGTGTGCACATGCCCAAAATTCCAAAAGGAGAGAGAAATAGGAGAGAGGAGATTACAGAGTGACCATCCCCCATAGGGGGTGGGAGGGGCAGAGTGCTTTCTCACTTACCCGGTCTCTCTGTCTCTCTCTCCAGCAAGCACACATGACTCAGGCAAAATTAAAAAAAAAAAAAATTTAGGGGACCAGCAGGTGGCATAGTGGTTAAGGTGTTAAGGTGCTGAACTCCCGCATCATTGACTGTGGTTTCAGTCCTGGACCTGGTGGCTTGAAACTTATGCCAGACATGTGTGCATGTGTGCCCAAAATCCCAAGAGGAAAATGGAGGAGAAGGTATTGCAGCATAGCCATCCCTGGGGGGTGATTTCTTGCTTTCTGTCTGTCTACCTCTCTGGTGAGTGCATGGACCCTATACCAAAAATCTCTCTCTAAAAAAAAATAAGTTAGAAAAGAGTACATTTAAAAAAATATAATCAAGGTGTAAGAAAGTATCATAGAGAGTAGAACAAAAAGAAAAGGATAGAAAATAGGAGAGGAAAGATTAGAAAATTAGAGAATCCATCTAATAAGGTCTGATATTCAAATAAGAGATCCAAAAAATAGGGAAGGGGGAAAGAAGTGGGAATAAAATACCTCAGAACTGAAAGATACGGTCTCCAGGCGGAATGGTGCCAACAGATCAGGGCCAGTAGGTGGTGTGGAGGTTAAGGCAGCTGGATCTCACATGGCCAACTGGCAGTTCAATCCCCAGACCCAGCAGCTTGAACACACACTGGGTAACTGTGCATACATGCCCAAAATCTCAAGAGGAAATAGAGCAGTACTGTAGTGTGGTCATCTACCCTAGGGGAGTGATTTCTTATTTTCCCTCTCTCTCTCTCTCTGCTTGTCTCTCTGGTGAACCCACATGCTCTATAGCAAACTAAATAAATAAAAATCCTTACCAACCCATATTACTGCAAAATTTCAGAATACCTAATAGTTTAAGGGAAGACTGCTCCATTTTATACTGTAATATGCATTTCCCATCTTTCCTTTCCTCAATACTTCTGATTTCCTACCTCCATCCTGCTCTTCTTTTTCTCTTTTCTAAAGTAGTTACTTGGGACCAGCAGACAGCATAGCAGTCACGTCGCAGGACTCCCAGCTGACTGCAGTTCAAGTCCTGGACCTGGTGCCTTCAAAAATCACGCCAGAAGCACATGTGTGCATGCCCAAGATCCTGGGAGGAGAATGGAGGAGAAGGGACTGCAGTGTGACCAATCGTTCTGTGAGTGATTTCTCACTTTCCCTTTCACTGTCTCTGTCTTTGTCTGTCTCTCTCTCTCTCCATGGCAAGTACATTCACCCTAAGGAAAAAAATCTCCAAAAGATTTTTTAAAAGGAAAAGCACTTAGCATATCATCTTCTAACATTTGATATAATTTACTTATTACATTCACTGCTTACCATCTGGAACCATTCCCACCTGTATTTCTGTTCTCCCATACATTCAAAGTGTTTTGACCAGTGCCTGGCATGTAAAATGTGCTCAATACATCCTTGCTGAAAAAATATAAATTCTTACAGAGAGAGGTAAGAGGTCATGACCAAAGGACAGGTTATTATGTCTGGCAGTGGACTTCTCAACAGCAACATTAGAAGTTAGAGAACAATGGAGCCATGCCTCCACAATTCTAAACATGAATGCTCTATATCCTAGAATTCTATTGATATACTGAGCCAATTAATCAATAAAGTATAAAGGTTGAATTAAAAAAAAATGTGTACACATACAAGAACCTGTAAAATTGCCTCCCGTTCAGTCTTTCTCAGGAAGCTACTGAAAGATGTGCTCTATCAACATGAAGGAGACACCAAGAACAAGGAAGACCTGAAATGCTGGAAACAGGCTCTCCAACAGAGGAGAGAGACAACTAGAATCCACAGATAATCACAAAAGGACATTACAGAAGATAGCTGCAAAACAGGCCTAAAGAGCAAGCCCCAGTCAATCAAGATGAAAACAAAGTGACAGACCACTGTAAAAAAGATGATTACCTGATGTGTTTGAATCTACTAAAACGGACATACCTTGTCTGAGGGGTTAACATAGAGTAAATAAAACAAAAGATATATGAAAATATATAAAACATATATCTATAAAGACCAATGAAAAATAGATATGAGATAATTAAGAAAATTATAAACCCTAACAAAAACAAAAAATTTTATAAGAAAGAAAATAATAGGGCTGGGTGAGTGGTAGTAATGCACTGCTCAACCAAAGTTGGATTTATATGGAAGATCATGGGTTCAGTTCCTGTTGACATGTAAATGCTTGGAGAGAGGCCCATGATTCTGGCTGGCTGGGAAAACTGGGGCAGGGGGGCTCTCTCATGCAAGAAACATGCTGATCCCCGGGATCCTGTCTTTAAAAAAAAAGGGGGGACCAGCAAATGGCATAATGGTTATGTTGCTGTATTCCCACATAGTTACTGTGGTTCAAGTCCCAAACCTGGTGGCTTCAAACTCATGCTGGGCATGTGTGTGTATGTGCCCAAAATCCCGAGAGGAGAATGGAGAGAGGAAATCATAGTATGGCCATCCATGGCCGTCCTCTCTGGCAAGCCCATGCACCCTATAGCAAAAACCTCTCTAAACCAAAACAAAACAAAACAAAAATTCTATGATCAGGCCAGCCAGTGGTACAGTGGTAAAGGCAAGGCAGCTGGATCCCCTACAGCTGACTATAGTTTGAGTCTTGACCCAGTGGCTTAAAAAATATCCTGGATGCATGTGTGTCCTAAATACCAAGAGGAGATGGAGAAGGGATTGTAGTATGGCTGTCCCCCTAGGGTGCTTTCACATTCCCTACCCCATCTCTCTCTGGTGAGCTCACATCCTTATAGAAAAAAACAAAAAATAAATAAAAAACAAAACCAATGTCAATTAAAAAAAAAAAAACTCCTCGGACCAGCAGTAGGTGTAATGGCTATGTCACTGGAATCCCATGTAGTCTACTGCGGTTTGAGTCCTGGACCCAGTGGCTTAAACTCACCCCGGGCACGTGTGTGTGCGTGTCCAAGATCCCAACAGGAGAATGGAGGAGAAGGGATTGCGGTGTGGCCATCACCCCTGGGGAGTGATTTCTTGCTTTCTATCTCTCTGTCTCTGTCTGTCTTTCTGGTGAGCGTAAGCACCCTATAGCAAAAACCTCTCAAAAAAAAAAAAAATCCTCATGATTAAAAAAATGGCAACATCATGGAAAATTAATCATAAAACCAACAAAACCAACAACAGAATCCTAAAATGATTAAGGTGAGAGTGATGAACCTAAGGCAGTGCAGTAGAGATGAAAAAGGAAACAGAAATAAAAGCAACTAAAGAATGAGAATGTCTGGGGTCCAGCAGGTGACATGGTTGTTAAGGGCACTGTACTCCCACATGGCCGACCGTGGTTTCAATCCCGGACCTGGCGGCTCTCTCTCTCTCTCTCTCCCTCTCTCCTCTCTCCTCTCTCTCTCTCTCTCTCTTTCTCTCCCTGTCCCTTTCCGGTCAAATTAACATAAGTAAATAAATGGATAAAGTTGAATAAAATAACTCTTAAAAAAAAAAAGAATGAGGATGTCTGTAGAGTGATACAAGGGTGAAAGCTATGATTACTATCATGGGTGACTGAGTAGATGGTGGCAATACAAAGAGAAGATTAAGGGAAAATGTAATTTCACCTGTGGATTGTCTGAAGTACCTTGAGAACATCGTGGGGGAGATATCCAATAGGCAGGTGAATGAAAGGACTGGAATGCAGGAGAGAAATCTGAGATAGATAAAAGATTTGGGAATTGGCAACACACAGCTGTTAATGGATTAAATCAACTAGTAAGAGAATACAAAAAAGGACAGGAATCTAACATCAGACAACTAAAGATCCTAATTCATATTCCTAAAGCTCTGGATAAGATCTTGCCCAGAGCTACATGTATTTCCATAGAAAAATCTCCAATATTATGTTAAGTGAAAGAAATCAAATTATAAAATTTTGTGTACAATATAGACCCATCATTACAAAAAAATTATTTTAAAAAGTATTACTAAAGCATTAATAAAGGTGCAGTGGGGCTGCAGGTGGCATCGTTAAGGTGCTGAACTCCCACATGGCCAACTGCGGTTCAAATCCAGGACCTAGCGGCTTACTTTTTCACTTTCTCTTTCTCTCTCTTTGGTCAAATTAAAAAATAAACGAGCAATAACAACAAATAAAATAAAATAAATATATATATTTTTAAAAGCAGGCACAGTAAAAAAATATATATCTATGGCAGGGGTGGGGGGGAGGGGAGAGGAACAAACACCAAACTATTAAGAATGCTACAAATCTGGAGAGAGGAGTATGTAAGTTTTCAGTACTACATTATATCCTTCTACACCATTTTTCAGGTTTTTGTCATAGGCACATGCACTCAACCAGAAAGAGAAGGGTGGGGGAGAAAATGAAAAATCATACCCACGGAGGATGGCCACACCTCAATCCCTTCTCTTTCATTCTCCTCCTGGGATCTTGGGCAAGCACATACACAAGCCCAGTGTGATTTTTCAAGCCTCCAGGTTTGGGACTATCATGGCGTCAGCCAAATGGGAGTCCAGCACCTTTACCACCACACCACCTGCTGGTGCCTCCCATCATTATTTTAAATGGATGGTGGTACTATCCTATCATGTAAAATAATTACTGGAGTTAGTAATTAAGTGTGTGGCCAGCAGGTGGCCTGGTGGTTAAGGTGCTGGACTCTCACATAATAGATCTTGGTTAAAATGTCCCAGCAGTGGCTTAAAAATCCCAAGAGGAGAATGGAGCAGAAAGGATTGCTGCATGGCTATCCCCTGTGCAGGGTGACTTATTTTCCCTCTCCCTGCCTCTCTCTGCCTCTCTTTGGACTGCACAAGGGCTGCATGGCAAAAACTTAAAGTAACAACATTGAGAAGGAACTGTGGAGTGGCCATCCCCCTGGGGTGCAGGTGATTTCTCGCTTTCCATATTTCTGTCTCTGTCTCTCTAGGGAGGGCATATACCCTAACAGCAAAAAGCTCTCAAAAAATATATATAAAATAATAATAATTAAGTGGGAATCTGGCTTTATCGGTAATGTAACTTTTCAAAAGATATGTTGCAAAATTATCTGCTGAAAATAGTATGTATCTTTGAGCCAATATCCAGTGTATTCTGGATGGGAAAATTCATTTTGTTTGCTGTAATGACATACAGTACATGAAAGTAAAAAATAAGTAAAATTTAAAAACAGGCTGCACATATCTTTGTGATCTCATGTATTCTTTGTATAATTAAAAAGTCATGTTTATAAAGCTTTTTAAAAACATGAAAAAAATGCTTAAAATATTATTCTAACCAAGAAAGCAGGCAATCCAGCTATAGATGTATAAAAATCTCAACATTCTAAGAAAATGTGGGACCAAGAGATGGCGTAATAATGGTTACGTCGCTGGACTCCCAGGGGCCAAGTGCAGTTCGAATCCCAGACCCAGAAGCTTCCAATTCACACAGGATGCATGTGCAGCATGCCCAAAATCCCAAGAGGAAGATGGAGAAGGGACTGCGATGTGACCATCCTCCCTGGGAAGTGATTTCTTGCTTTCTATCCCTTTGTCTCTGTCTCTCTGATGAGCACACATGCCCTATAGTAAAAATCCCTCTAAAAAAAAAAGAAAAGAAAAAATGCACAAAAAGGACTCAAAGAAAAAAAGTGAAAATATTAACAGCGATTGTTTTTACACAGTGGAATGATGGCATATTTATGTTTCCTTATTCCTTATTACATTTTTCAAATTTTTGCCACTAAGTATTATGCCATTTAATATTCAAGGGAGAAAAAAAAAGAAAGAAATTACGTGAAAAGTTGAATTTAGTTCCACAGGATCAAACCACTAAACTTCTGTTAACTCATGCAACAACAAGCTCAAATGAATAAATGAAGGAACCAGATTTAACAAACTACTTATTACATTTATAAAATTAGCCTGAAACCGAGTTTATGGGCTGGTTTTCGCACACGCCAAGCTAGCAAGAACATCTTTAGTCTGTAATAAAATAATATGCAATCACGGTAACGTAAGTAACAGATGTAAGACCATGTTTAGGCGTTCTGTCAATCAAAGGGAGGTGGATCTACAAGAACGAGAAAACGCTGTGGTGCGGGTTGGGCTCTTCCGAGCACGGGCGGCGCTGGCAGATCTGTCCGCGAGGACCAGCCCTCCAGCGCAGAGGCTACCGGCCCTCGGAAAGCACAGGGACCCCGGCAGTCTCGGCCCCTCCCCGGGCGGGACAGCCGGCGCTGGGTGCCCCTCCACCCGCCGCGGCCGGGGGTCGCTCCCTGTCGGCGCCGAGCACGGAGGGCGGCGCGGGTGGGTGGGACCCGGCAAACAGCCACTGTGATTGCCCTCAAGGCCCGTCCCTGCCCTCCGCGCTCCAGCGAGGGTCCGGAAGACTAAGAACCGGGATTTCTCAGCCACTTTAGGGGCTCGGAAAAGGAAAGGGTCGGGGGCCCAGAACCGGTCCCCAGAGGAAGAGGAGGGCCAGACCCCGCGCTCAGGTCGGCGGGTCCGGCAGCCGCCCCGCCCCCTCCGGGAGGGCAGCAGAAGTAAGGAGAGGGCCAGACGGCCCGCGGCGGGGAGGGCTTACCTCCTCAACGCCCTGGCGGAGCTCTCCGGGGCCTCGACGCGACGCCGCCCGGAGGCGTGAAGAGCGACACCGGCCGGGAGCCCGGGGAGTGCGCGACGTCGGCTCAGCGCTCGCTCCCCCGCCCGCGACCTAGGCGGAGCAGACTGCGCAGGCGCCGCGGAGGCTCCCTGCTCTCGCACGCCCCTCCCTCCGCGTCCCGGGTCTCCGCCGGCCCCCGAGCGCCTGCGCACTGACGTTTGGGTCCCGCGTCGGGGGCGCCAGCTCCTTAGCGGAAGAGGTTCAGGTTGACGGAGTCCCTGGAGGATCGGACTTAGCTCGGGACTCGGTTTCCCACTGGACGCCCCGGAGTCGGGGTCGGAAGGAACTCGCGTCAGCGCCCGGCTTCCTTTGCCCTTCGCTGACCTAGATGCAGTTTCCCCTACCCGGTGTCGCCTCTGTCCGCGGAGCCGGCGCTGGGCTCCGGCGTGTAGCAGACACCGCCGCCTGCCCGCAGCTTGCCGGCCTGGCCCCGCGCAGGCCGCTCCGAAAGCCCAGCTTCGGCTTTGCGACACTCCTCCCCAGTCCCCTCATCCGACCTCGCCCTGCACCCCACTCCGAGCTCCAACCCTCCTGCCCACTGGCTACCCGGGAGGACCTGCCCCGCCCTCGCTTGCTTTACTTCTGCTTTTCCAGCAAGTGCCTCTGGAACAGCTGCCTCCCCCGTCTAAAAACAAAAGCCAGCTTCTTCGATGGAGAAATAAAATGTCACCACGTGATGTACATTTGTGCTGGTTTGGCTGTGCTATTTTTACCACCAGTTTCCTATAAATTTATATGAGGGAAGAAGAGACTTCTGTGTGGGAGCAGGATATCCTTACAGACCAGGAGAAAATCAATTGCCAAAAAAGTTTTAACAGCTCAAAATGCATACTGGTCTTCTCAAAAATTGGGAGAGTTATATCTCCAGAGTATTTAAGGGCAATTTGGTAGCACAGTGGTTACATCCTGTACACCCCCAGGCGGCTCAAAACTCTCTGGGTGAGTGTTCCCAGCCTGCCCCAAGTCCTGATAGGCAGGAAGGATGGAGGGTAGGGGTTGAGGTTTGACCAAACCCTTCCTCCCCAGGTGGGGGTGCTCTCACTCTCTCCCGGTCTCTGGGAGCGAACATACCTAATGGCAATGAAAACAGAGAGTAAAAGTATTCCAGTAACGTAATTTATGGTGAAAAATTTTCAGGGCTCACATCTTAAATCTGTAATACACTAATACTAGTTTGTGATCTTTTAAAGCAGCTTAATCTCTGATCTTTGATATTCCTCAACTCCAAAATGGAATTCGGTGGTATTCAGTAGTGGAGGTTTTTGCCATAATGTATGTGTGCTCACCTGAGAGAGACAGGAGAGACAGAGAGGGAAAGTGAGAAATCACCCCGCAGGGAGATGGCCAAACACGATCCTTCGTTCTTCTCTTGGGATTTTATGCAGGCAGGCATGTACGTGAAGGCACACATCCCTGGGTGATTTTCAAGCCACTAGGTCTGGGTCTTGAACCGTGTTCTGACATGTGGGAATTCAGCACCTTAACCACTACCCACCTGCTGGCAGAGAGGAAGAGGAACTTTGATAGTCTAAAATAATTTACTGAGCATCTGTTATGGTATGGATAAGGTGTCAGATGTTGCTTATTTTACCTCATTTAATTCTTTTTTTTAATAATTATTTATTTTATTTATTCATTCATTTATTTCTTAATTTGACCAGAGAGAGACAGAGGGTGAGAGTGAAAGAGAGAGGAAGTGAGAAAGCAAGCCACCAGATTCAGGACTTGAACCCTGGTTAGCCATGTGGGAGTGTCCAACACCTTAACCACCACGCCACCTGCTGGTCCCCCTCATTTAATTCTTGAAATCATTTTACAAAGTGCGGTATGCATTTTCTCTACTATGTGTTGAAACTGTTCACAGATAAAATACAATGCAACCTTTTGGAACCACAATTTGGTAGCAGAAATTCGTATATATAAGTGCATGTTGGGGACAGAGTTTATATATAGTACAATGTGAAGACAAAGAGACTAGAAAAGGAAAACAGACCTTAAATAGATAAAATAGAAAAAGTATATATATGAATAGTCAATTCACAAAATACCAAATTTAAGTGCCTACTACATATTTTATGTTCAAACTCATTGATGTTAACATGAAGACAAAAGAGAGATTATTTCCATGGATCTGATTAGCCAATTTGCTTAAAATGTTAATAAACCAGTAAGAGTTGACACTTCTGTATCCTGGTGGTTGTGTAAATTAGGACAAAGATTTTAGAAAATTATTTGTCAAATCATATCAAGAATCTTAAAGGGCCAGCCATCAGCCTGGCGGTTGAGACAGCTGGCTGCCCACATGGTCAAACTATATGGTTCAAGTCCTGTAGCCAGCAGTTTGAAGAACAGCGAGCATGTGAGCTGCTGGGTGACGAGGTGGTTAAGGTTCTGGATTCCCACATGGTCAAATGTGGTTTGATGCCTGGACCTGGAGATGTGCTTTCCTACTTTCCCTTTCTCTCTCTGTTTCTCTCTCTCTCTCTGGTCAAATTAAACAAATAATAATGATGATAATAAATGAAATAAAATAATTCTTTTTAAAAAAGATTAAACAAACAAACAAAAAAATCAGTAACACCAAGCATGCGTGCCCAAAATCTAAAAGGAAAAATGGAGGAAAAGGGATTGTGGCATGACCGTCCCCCATGGGGGGTATTCTCCCTCTGTCTCTGGTGTGCTGTGCACCCTTTAGCAAATTAAAAAAAAAAAAAAAAAAAAAAAGACTCTTAAAATGTACATGCAACCTAATTCAAAATTTCCCTTTTGGAAATTATAAGGAGACATACAAAGATTTATATATAAAGAGATGCTTACTATGTTATATTTGTATTTTTAAAATTGACAACAGTCTAAACTCCAACATTAAGAAAATAGTTAAAAAGATCATTCCACATGTGATTAAAACCATTAAAATTATGTTTACAAATAATTTTTTTCAAAAAGCATTTAACTTGGGAACCAGCAGTTAGTATAATGGCTATGTCGCTGGACTCCCACGTAGTTGACCGCGGTTCGCGTCCCGGACCCGGTGGCTTAAAACTCAGGCCGGGTGCGTGTGCGTGTGTGCCCAAGATCCCGAGAGGAGAATGGAGGAGAAGGGATTGTGGTGTGACCATCCCTCCTGGGGGGTGATTTCTCGCTTTCTGTCTCTGTGTCCCTCTCTGTCTGGCGAGCGCACGCGCCCTATAGCAAAAAAAAAAAAAAAAAAAAAAAAAAAAAAAAAAAAAAAAAAAAACATTTAACTTTATTATTATTTTTAAATTTGCCATAGGGTACATGGGCTCACCAGAGTCAGAGACAGAGAGACAGAAAGTGAGAAAGCAAGCTACCAGTTCTGGTACTGGAATCACGGTCGGCCATATGGGATTCCAGCTCCTTGACCACCAACCACCTGCTGGCCCCAAATAATTTTTCTTTAAGTTGTGTTTATTTTATTGAGAGTGAGAGAGACATCGGTCCCCTCCGCTGGCCACCCAAGACCATGAGGAGCTGGAAAGCTGGAGAAGGATGATCACAGCATAGCCAGGCCCAATTGGGGGTGCTTCTCTCTCCCTCTCTTTTTCTTTCTTTCTTTCTCTCATTTGCTCATGCTCTCTATTATAAAAAGAAAATAAAAATAAATAATAGTAGCATATACACCTCAAATTATATTTTTAAAACAATTGTTATTTTGCAACATATTAATATTAAGAACTGCAGCTATGTTTGTTTGCTTCTGGGCTAGATAATAAAGAAATTAAATAAGCTACTAAAACTCAATGCTTTTCATATAGGAAATGAAATTATACTTTGTAGCACATTTATTTGTGTATGGGTGTTTTCTCCCTGTGGTGTATTATATTAGGAATTGGAAGAATTACAAAGGTGAATAATTCATGAGTTTTGCCCTGAAGAAGTTCACAATCCACTGTCATTCTTTTATTTACTAACAATTTCTTTTTTTGGAGAGGTTTTTTTTACTATAGGGTGTGTGCGCTCACCAGAAAGACAGAGACACAGAGACAGAAAGCGAGAAATCACCCCCCCCAGGGGGGATAGCCATGCCGCAATCCCCTCTCCTCCATTCTCCTCTCAGGATCTTGGGCACACATGCACACGCGCCCAGCGTGAGTTTAAGCCAGGTCTGGGACTCAAACTGCAGTCAACTACGTGGGAGTTCAGCGACATAGCCATTACGCTAACTGCTGGTCCCCTTTACTAACAAATATTTGAGAGACTGATGAAAGTTGATAAACTTACAAGATATTTGTGTAGATCCCAGTTACATTTTTTTGTGATTTCTTTTGTTGGTTGAAATGAAGAAGACACTTCATACACAGTGTCAAATAAAATGTTAATGAAGAAGAATCCTTGGGAAAGTTTGGGCCATAATTGCTGAAAATCTCCATGTATCAGCTGTATCCTCTAACAAGCTCAGTTTATAACTAAATGGTTTGTGCATTTGAAGAAATCATTCCAATTGTGACATATTCAACCAATTTATTCACTAGACTAGCCGGTCATTGCTTGACTCATTAGCAGTTCTTATAATTTTGAAGGATAACCAGAATCTTGATCATGTTAAGAGACTTAAATTTCTCTGTAATATGAATTTCCAAAGCTGTTCTCTTTATAAATAAAATAGATGGGAAAAAATACCAACACTGAATGAAATGCAACAATTAAAATTTTTCATTTATTTGTTGATTTTTGGCTGGTTTATACTCATGAGCAATTTTGGAGCTAGAGATTCATTGCCTCAAAATAGATTGATATTTGGAACTATTGGTTAACCATTCATTTTTTAAAAAATTTTTTAAAGATTTATTTATTTTATTATTATTATTTTTAATTTGTTACAGGGCATGTACGCTCACCAGAGAGAGAGAGAGAAAGTGAGAAAGCAATCCATGAGGTTCAGGACTCAAACCATTATGAACCATGTAGGATTCCAGTAACTTAACTACTAAGCCACCTGCCAGCCCAAACCATTAGTATTTTTGTTTCTTTTTTTATTGTAGCTTTTTGCCATAGGGCACATGCACTCACCAGAGAGAGACAGAGAGAGGGGAAGTGAAAAAGTAAACTTTGTGTATTTATTTACCTTATTTTTAGAGTTTTTGCCTTAGGTCGTGTACATTCACTGGAGACAGACAGTGAGAGGGAAAGTGAGAAATCACCCTCGGGGGGGATGGCCACACTGGAACCCCTTCCCTCCATTCTTCCCCTGGGATCTTGGGCACGCACACACGTGCCCAGTGATTATCAGGCCAATGGGTCCAGGACTTGAACCATGGTCAGCCATGTGGGAGTCCGTTGATGTAACCACTATACCATCTGCTGACCCCTAAATTTTGATTCTTTACAAATTGCCCCATCTAAGGCATTTGTCATAGCAGCACACATTAAGATGGTCAGTAATGAAATTACAGTTTTTATGACCAAGAGACTTAATTTTTTTTAATGCAGAGAAAATTTTGGGAAAAAATCCATTAAAATAGTAACGGTGATTGTCTTTGGATGATGAAATCATCATTTTTTCCTGCCTTTCTTTCTAGTTTTACGTATCTTCCAAGCTTTTTTACAAGAAGAAAATGCTTTAATAATGCAACATTTTCTTTTAAAAAGACTGCTAAATTCATGATCAAGTCACTCTGCTACCTCACATTCATTATGCAATTCCGGGATCTCTGCATACCATGTCTTGTATGATTGTGAGTCATAAGGGACAACCCTAAAGGATGGATGAGCACTTGTTTCTGGTTGCTTTGATGGGGCAACACAGTATCATTCTTAAGGATAAAGTAGGACACATTTTCAACATTGTAACAGAGGCTCTCTTGCAGAGGAAGTCACTGGATTTCTTTGCAAATATTTTTGGTTCTCCTTTCTTCTTGAAATTTGATGGCAGTGTACTTTCAGGCTCCCAGCGGTTGAGTAAGACCATGTAACACTCATACCAATGAACTGTGTGGCATAGGCTGGATCCTTTACCCACCAGTGTGACACCCTCCAGAGCCCACTTTCTCTCCCACACAGCAACAGGCAAGACTTGATTCTGTGGCTGTTCCATTAACTCAAGTCTCTGAGAGATTCCAGTGAACAGGACACCTCTAGAAAAGGAAATGAACCTTATTGGTTTTTTGCCACTGTGAGTTTTGGGTCATTTATTGCTGCCACCTGACTTGTTCTAACCTGACAGCTAAGTTGAAACTGTGTTATGCCCCTGAGATTTGGGAGTGGCAATTCTGAATGACACTGCATCAGCGCCTCAGTGAGACTCTCTGGGAGCCTTATTTCATAATGTCTTTCTTTTGCTCGTGGAAAACATTATAATTTTTATGATTTTTAAAATAAATGTGTTTTATTGTAAATATATTCCGAGTGATAATTTTTTTTAATTTTTTGTTCGTTCCCCCCCCCCCCCCCATAGGGTACATGCTCATGCCAGAGAAAGAGGAAAAGTGAGAAGTCACTCCCCAGGATGGCCATGCTGCAATCCCTTCCCCTCACTCTCCTCCTAGGATTTTGGCTGTGCATGCATACACACCTGGTATGATTTTCAAACTGCTAGGTCTAGGACTTGAATCTCTATCAACCATGGGGAAGTCCAGCACTTTAACCACTACATCTGCTGGCCCTAAGGGTGATCTTTTTTTTTAATCACTGAACATTTCAATCACATAAAAAATTAGAAGTTATGGTTTTAGTGTGTCCCCTCAAAAAAAAAATGTATGTTGAAATCCTGACTCCCACGAAGATGAGTCCTTTGGGAAATGGTAAGATTATGAGGGCAAAGTCCTCATGCTTGAGGTTAGTGCCCTTATAAAATATCAATAGACTGCAGGGAACTATTTAGCTCCTCTGCATATGAGGGCATAGTGAGAAGTCTATGAAGGAAGCAGGCCTTCCCAGATACCAGTTCTACCAGCAGCTTGATCTTGAACTTTCCAGCCTCCGAAGTGTGAGAAAAAAGTTTCCATTACTGATAAGCTACCCACATTATGGTTTGTTTTGTTATAGCAGCCCAAACTAAAACAACAGTGCAGTGAACCATGTGTCCACCTCTCAGCTGCAGCCATCAGTGACTCACGGTCACAGACCTGAGTTGATCTACATAGCCAGTTCTAGTCCCTCTCCCCCACAAGTGGGTTCTTTTTTTTTTTTTTTTTTTTTTAATTTTTTTTAATAGAACTGACGTTCTTTTTTTTTTTTTTTTTTTTTTTTTGGAGAGGTTTTTCGCTATAGGGCACGTGCGCTCGCCAGACAGACAGAGAGAGACATAGAGACAGAAAGCGAGAAATCACCCCCCGGGGGGATGGTCACGCCACAATCCCTTCTCCTCCATTCTCCTCTCGGGATCTTGGGCACGCACGCACACGCGCCCGGCGTGAGTTGTAAGCCACCGGGTCCGAGACGCGAACCGCGGTCGACTACGTGGGAGTCCAGTGACATAGCCATTACGCTAACTGCTGGTTCCCCAAGTGGGTTCTTTTGAGGCAATTCTCATTATCACTTCCACTGTCTGGCAAGCGCACATGCCCTATAGCAAAAACCTCTCAAAAAAAGAAATATATATGGAGTATATCATTATGGATGGGTAAGAATGTATATTTATGGGTGACATGCTAGAACAATAGGAATTTTCTTCAGTATAATATGTATCAGTAAATGTATAGATGAAACAGATTGTCCATATTGAACTTAGATGGCGATATTGGACAGAAAGAAGTTGACTGCATTTTTACTTCTACCTTGTAAAGTGCTTTTCTTTTAGATAACACTTAAAACAATTTTTTTTTTTTTGGGGGGGAGAGGTTTTCGCTATAGGGCACTTGCACTCGCCAGACAGAGAGAGACAGAGAGACAGAAAGCAAGAAATCACCCCCCAGGGGGGATGGCCACGCCACAGTCCCTTCTCCTCTGTTCTCTCGGGATCTTGGGCACGTACGCACACACGCCTGGCATGAGTTTAAGCCACTGGGTCCGGGACTTGAACTCGGTAAACTACGTGGGACTCCAGCAACATAGTCATTACGCTAAGTGCTGGTCCCAGCCCCTGTAGAATTTTTAATATCTGGATTTTTTTTGCATACTTCTTCTTCATGATATCTTTTATTCATTGACAGGAACAATTTTTTAAAGAATATTTTATTTATTATTATTATTTTAAATTTCCTATAGGGCACACACACTTACCAGAGAGAGAGAGAGAGAGAGAGAGAAAAGGAGAAAGCAGGGCCAGCAGATAGCATAGTGGTTACCTCACTGGACTTCCACATGTCGCTGGACTCCCACGTAATTGACCATGGTTTGAGTCCTGGACCCAGTGGCTTAAAACTCATGGGTGTGTGTGCATGGGCGCCCTGAATCCCAAGAGGAGAATAAAGAATGGATTGCGGCATGGCCAATCCCAGGTGTGATTTCTTGCTTTCTGTCACTCTGTCTCTCTCTTTGTCTACTGAGCACATGTGCCCTATAGCAAAAAGATTGCCCTCCCCCCACCTAGTGGCCACATGCACTCACCAGAGAGAAAGACAGACAGAGAAATCACTCCCTAATGAGGAATGGTCACCCTACAATCCTTCCTCCTCCAGTCCTCCTTCCTATCAGGATCTTGGGCATACTCACACTGTGCCAATTGTGTTTTTCAAGCCATGGGCTTGAGCCACAATCAGCCACGTGGGATCTGGGCTCACTTAACTGGTGAGCTTTGAGGCTAGACTTCTTTTTTTTTTTTTTTTTTTTTTTTTTTTTTTGGTAATGTTAAAGGAAACTTGTCATGCCAGACAGTCATTGTAAATACATCAGAAATATTGGAATTAGGGTTAAAGTTTAACAAGTTTAATAAGCTATTTAGTTTACGTTCTCTTAATTTGACTACTGTATAACAGGTATTTGGATATATTCTATATTTCATTTAATCTATCTTGAAGATGATGCATGGATTTAAATTATGATTTGATTGGCATTTCTAATTTATACATCATGAGTTCTACTGAACAAAATGAATTAGAATTGCTTTTGTATATTAAAGACCTAGCAAAAGCACAGTCCCTAAAAAATATGATCTTCTTCGTTTAAATTGCAAGACCTCTTTAATTGCAATTTTATTTTCCTAGGCTGTTTTTATGTTTTATTTAGTAGAAAGAGAGCAAGAGGAAAGTAAGAATTCACCACTCCAGGGGGATGACCACACCACATCCCCTTCTTCTCTGGTCTCCTCTCCAGATTTTGAACATGAGTACACTCGTGCCCAGCATGATCTTTAAGCCGCCAGGTTTGGGACCCAAGCTGCAGAGTAGGCCATGTAAGAGCCAGTGCTTCAACCACCATTCCACCTGCCGGCCCATCTGTTAAATTTATTAAGCCAAGATTATTTTCTCTCCCTCTTAAATATTTTTCAGGAATCACACACATATGGTGAGGTGGTTAAGGTGCAGTTGTTAAGGTGTTAGACTCCCACACAGCCGCTGTGGTCTGAGCCCAAGACCTGGTGGTTTGAAAGTCACACTGTGTGTGTGTGTGTGTGTGTATCCAAAATCCTGAAATGAGGATGGAGGTAGAAGGGACTGTAGCTTTGGCCATCCCTTCTTGGGGGTAATTTCTCACTTTCCCTCTCTCTGTGTCTTTCCCGTCAGTATACCATGCTATAGCAAAAACCTAAAAAAAATATTACACAAATTACGGGACCAGCAGTTAGTGTAATGGCTATGTCGCTGGACTCCCACATAGTCGACTGCGGTTCGAGTCCCGGACCCGGTGGCTTAAACTCACGTCGGGCGCGTGTGAGTGCGTGCCCAAGATCCTGAGAGGAGAATGGAGGAGAAGGGATTGTGGCGTGGCCATCCCCCCTGGGGGGTGATTTCCTGCTTTCTGTCTCTCTGTTTCTCTCTCTCTGTCTGGCGAGCGCACGCGCCCTATAGCAAAAACCTCTCCAAAAAAAAGAAAAGAAAAAAAATATTACACAAATTTAATGTTGATTAGTAAATTAGATTAATTCAATGGTAGGCTTCATGGACTTATTTCTTTCTCCTTTAATCATCTACCACTTTTGTTACCTCTTCTCCCATCCTAACTAAATCTGGTAATGTTTACAGGAGAGACTAGAGTATAAAGAAGTGTTTCTGCTCTGAACTGAAAAGATGATTCATTACTACAATAGGCCATTGGCAGCTCTCTCTCCATGACCTCCTCTGTTATTCTAGTCAGAGATGCTTTGTAGCTAAATGGGTCACAAGTGCAAGTCAGACATTATAGATTATAATGCTTACATGGAGTATGACTGGAATAAACATTCTTGTGTTTAATTACAAAAAATAGAAAAATTATACTTAATGATTGTTACCAGAATAATACTTGTATGTCTCTTTGAAGGTGCCTGTAATTTATCTTTTTTAACTTTTTTGTTTTAATACATTGTATCCAATTGTGACAATTTTAGTGCCAGGTCTTATTCGTGGCTTAAAGGCAGTTTGGAGAACATCTGCAACTACATAAGCTTCTTTGCTCTTTTTTGAAAGAATGATTATCAGTTGTTAGGGACAAAACCTGCAAATTTTGACTGAATTTTGAGGATGATCAGATGTGGTCTCCTGGTCCCTAGTTTCTCCCAAGGCCAAACTTGAGCTAAGACTGGTGGGTTTTATTTTATTTTATTTTATTTTTTGTTCGTTTGCTTTGTTTTGCATTGCTTTGTTTTGAGATAGGGTCTGCTATGCTGCTCAGGCTAGCCTTGAAGTCATGAACCTCTGGGATTATAGGTGTGACCACTCTGCCCAGCTTAATTTTCTGATTGTTTTTAAAGTTTATTTTTTTTAATTCTTTCATGACAGAGTAAGAAAGAGAGAAAGTTGGGGCTGGCAGGCAGTGCAGTGGTTAAGGCACTGGACTCTCACACAGTGGACCACAGTTTGAGTCTTGGACCTGGAGACTTGCTCTCTCACTTTCTCGCCCTCTCTCTCTTTGACTCTCTCTGGTCAAATTAGAAAATAATAATAATAAGTAAAATTAAATAAATAATTCTTTTGAAAAGTAAAAAAGAAAGTGAGTAAGCACCCGCAACAGAGTCCTGAGGCCATAAAACCACTCCCAGACTCAGCTAGGCCTTGGATCAACCCTTGGGATTTGAACCACGGTCAGTCATGTGGGATCCAGCATACTCAGAAAAGTCTCCCAACATGAACCTGAATCTTCCACGTGAGTCAATTTGCAGAGCTGCACAATTTACCACTGCGCCATCAGCCGGCCACAAGACTACTGATTTTTTACTGTCCTCTCATGTATATTATGTGAAATTAGAAGTTTTTTTATGTTTATTTTTTTAATTTATTTAAGAGACAGAGGGGTTATCCACATTTTTGTTATCACTGTGCCACCATGGCTGGTAGGGAAATACCTAACTTGTATCTGTAGGAGTTTTCTCTTGCGCTCATCAATTCCCCTGAAGACGGATATAGCAACCTCTTATGGCTGGGGGCAAGGGTTGGGGAACAGGGTAGGGGTAAATCTTGACTGCTGGCTTTCTTAGAATCAGAGGCGAAAGAAAGAGAGAATTTCACAATTAGATCAGTAGACTTTCACTTAATAGCTTTCCTGGTTAAAATAATAATTGTTATTATTATAAGCAAAAATGGCAATTTTGAAAAGGACCTGTCAAAAATAAAGAGTTCTAGAATTTAGTATATTAAATACCAAACTCTTCTGTCCTCTTAAAGTCTTTCCTCCTTACGGTCTGCTTGTCTCTATAAAAGATGATTACATCCTTCCAGTTGCTCAGAATAAACTTAAGCATCATCTGTTACTCCTTTTTCTCCTCCAAGTTATAGCTGATTCAATAAGCAAATCCTCTTGGTCCCACCCTCAAAAATATTTAATAAAACCACTTCTCACTCTGGTGCACGCCGCCATCATCTCTCATCTATTTTGAGGCGTGTTTTTTTTTTTTTTTTAATCTGTTGCCAATGAACAATCTCTTTTGTCTGAAGTCATTACTTGCGTTTGTGTTTTCCTGCCATAGCTTTCCGTTCTAAACCTAACCACCGACCTCCAACTTGTGGCACTTGTCAGCTTCCCTCCTGTCAAATCAAGCTTTGATTCTCACTACCTTCAACCTGCCTTATTCTGTGAGGGAGGGCACTGATGGTGAAGAAGGGAAAAAAGCAAAAGCAATAAACCATCTGTCTTCCATCTGCCTTGTAATTCTGTGTCAGGCCATGCAAACAATCCTCAAAGAAACATCCGCCACCAAAAACCCCTGAATGCCACAGTGCTGGGCATTTGTTGGTTTGTTCTCAGATGTATTCTCTGCCCTTTCTGGATTGCAAGGCACTGACCCCTGCAAACTGCATTCCCTGGGCTCTTTGACAAGTGGCTTCCAGCTATTCAGGATGAGCCCATGAAGGGGCAATGACTGGAGATGGGGGGTGAGAAGTGGGGAAGCCAGGGTGTTTTTCCTTCTTTCTCTCTGTCTAATGTGGGCTTTCAGACAGAGCTTGAGCCTCCTCCGTGGTTCCTTCTCTCTCCAGGCTTTCTAAGCTCTAGTTCAACCTCCTCTTTCTTCCCTTTGTCCCTCTGGCTGTAGGAGCAATAGCAGTTTCCTGCCACTTGTAAACCCTGTGTGTGTCACTAACCTCTGACTGCCCTCTCAGCTTTCCCATCACTAGGGACTAGTTCCCCACATTGACTTCTATTAAAATACCTTGGCCTGTCCATCCTGGGCCCTGACTGGCACTACTGCTTTTCAGAGTCCCACATGCTTCTAATAATAGCTCCTCTAATGTTATGCCTGTAACCAGGCATGCTCTCTTATGCATTGCTTTCCTTCATCCTTCATTTCTCTTCTTCTTTTTTTTTTTTTTTTTTTAGAGGTTTTTGCTATAGGGCACATGCGCTCGCCAGAAAGAAAGTGAGAAATCACCCTGCAGGGGGGACGACCACGCCGCAATCCCTTCTCCTCCATTCTCCTCTCGGGATCTTGGGCATGCACGCACACGCCTCCGGCGTGAGTTTAAGCCTCTGGGTCCGGGACTCAAACCGCAGTCAACTACATGGGAGTCCAGCAACATAGCCATTACGCTAACTGCTGATCCCTCATTCATTTCTTTTGTATGTACTCTAAAGACTGAAAATCAGGTTCTCCATGTTCTATAAAAGTGAAATACTGTTAGCACCCTAGTCTAAGTATTTATTTCCCAAACTAAAAATTATAACTTCTGTTTCGGTGAATCTCTACTAAGTGTTAGTTACTGTACTATATGCTTCAAAATGATTTTTTTAAATAATTATTTCATTCTATTTTATTTATTTGTTTGTTTTAATTTGACCAGAGAAGGACAGAGAGAGAGAGAGAAAGCAAGCCACCACATCCAGGACCTGAACCAGAACCGTGGTCAGCCATGTGAAAGTCTAGCGCCTTAACCACCACGCCATCTACTGGCCCCAAAATGATTTTCTTGATTCCTGACTATAACCTGTGAGTCAGTTACTACTTCCTACTTATCAGAGGAGAAAATGAAGGCAGCCAGAAGAAACGAGGTTATGTAGTAGCCAGCAGGTGGTGAGGCCTGCCTGACTCTACACTCGCCTCTGTGTGATACTGGTGCCTCCCACTTCCCCACACGAGGTTTCTAACACACTCTATGTCTGTCTTCATTTTAATTAGTATTTATCTCTCTGATTTTCACGAGTGCAAATAGGTTTATTATATCCTTTAATAGCAATTCCAGGGACACATGAAAAAGGCACAAATATGGGAAATATTAAGTACAACCAGAAGGAACTGATCATGTCCCAGTTGGGTCAACAATTGTACATGGTGCTAAACATCATTCCAACTACTCATTGCACACTCGAACCATGGAAATCAAATCTATTTAATGAGTTAATCATGTAATTTGAAACTAATCATTTATTTCAATATCCCTGTGTGGCACTATGAAGTTAACACAGAACAGGTACTTCTATTTATTAAAAGAAAAAAAAAATGGAGAAATAAAACCAAAGCAGTTATTTCTTTCCCTGACCACTGAATCTTTGTTTTGAATGGAAATTGTTCTTAGGAGAAGCTGCCACTTTTAGCAAAGCAATAGAAGCTAAAATGAAGGCAAATCCCAACCATGCAAGCTTTAAATCCAAAATGTATCCTTATGTCTTCCTGACCCATGAAGACAAAATGTGTATACACAAGGTTGTACATTATTTTCAAGCATCATGTCCAAAAAAACTAGAAAGGAACGTATGAAACCATGAGGTTGCAAGGCCAGACTATAATATAGGAATTACCAATAAATAAGGAAAGAATTGATTTCATTTGAAATAGAAAATAAGGGACCACCAGATGGTGTAATGGTTACGTTGCTAAACTCCCGCATAGTCAAGGGCAGTTTGAGTTCTGGGCCCAGTGGTTTAAAACTCACACTGGACATGTGTATGCATACCTAAAATCCTGAGAGGAGACTGGAGGAGAAGGGATTGCAGAGTGGTCGTCCCCGCTGGGGGGTGATTTCTCACTTTCTGTCTCTGTCTGGCAAGTGCATGTGCCCTATAACAAAAATCTCTAAAAAAAAAAAAGAAAGAAAGAAAAAGAAAAAGAAAAATAGAAAGTAAAATATGATTCTACCCTCCTTTTTAAAAGAAATTTATTCATTCATTCATTTTATTCTTATTTTACCAGAGAGAGAGAGAAAGAGAGAGAGAAAGTGAGAAAGCAAGCCACCAGGTCCAGGACTCAAACCGTGTTCAGCCATGTTGGAGTGTCCAGCACCTTAACCGCCATGCCACCTGCTGGTCCTCTACTCTCCTCCTTTTTAAACAACAAACCGTTAAACACTGGTGCTAGATTTTAGCATCTACCAAATTCATGTGTTGAGATTTGGTTGTGACATTAGTAAGAGGGTTAAAACTTAATCAGTTTATGGCACTGAAAGGTGGAGGCTTTAGGAAGAGATTAGGATTAAGGTCTTTAGGGTGGAATCCTCAAGACTGAGTCCTGGTGGGTTTATAAAGACAGAGAGACCAGGACAGATAAGCTCTGCTCAAATTCCTGCCTTCTACCATGTTGTGATCTAGTCATAAGTCCCCCACCAGATGGGACCTCTGGACCTTGTGTTATAGTTTAATCAGCCAGAAATAAGGGGACACCCAGACATAGCCAAATTATTAGGGTCTTTATTGATTAAACCAGCGGCATATGGGAGGACTCATGTCTCAAAAATCCCACAGCCCCAAGTGAAATGAGAGGGGTGCTTATAAAGGCAAAGATCACAGTCAGTTTTGGGTTGACATGGTGATTACAATGGAAAATGAGAAGGGGGTGGAGAGGAAAGGGAGTGGGTTCCCATGCAAAGGCTGAAAGTTACAGAAGCTGAATAAGGAGTTAAATAGTTTCTAAGGGCACTCTCCAGACCTGTGTTTAATGGTCCCCACGGCTCTGGGTGGGGGTCGGTGATTGGTAATTACACTGCTAAGGAACATCTGGACAAAAAGAATTCAGGTTAGTTAGCAAAGACAGTAAGACTATTAATCGCTCTATTTACTCTCGGCAAAAGGAGTAAGCAAGTCTAACGTAAAGTTCAAAGATGGAGGTGCCTCTGCTTCATTCGGACCTTCAAACTGTGAGTTGAATAAACCTCATCCTGTTTCCATCATTTATTACCTTGACACTTTCTTTTTTTTAATTATCCATTTAATTTTATGTGTTGTTATTTTAAAATTTGACCAGAGAGAGAGGCAGAGAGAAAGTAAGAAAGCAAGCCACGAAGTCTGGGACTTGATTCACAGTTGACCATGTAGGAGTCCAGCACCTTAACCACCACGCCACCTGCTGGCCCCTAACTTGAGACTTTCAATTAAAATTGTTACATAAATTTAAGCCAAAACACATAACTATGGCTGTCAATATCAAACAACTTGGGTTTAATTTTGACTATACCATTTGCTAGTTGTGTGACCTTAAGCAAATTAACCTCTCCAAACCTCAGTATTTTCACCTGCAAAATGGAACTAGTGGGCTGACAAGTGGTGTGATGGTTAAGGAGACCTCTCTGAGTATACCAGACACACATGTGCCCATGATCTGGGGCTAGCTGAGGCTGAAGTGTGAATTGCGGCATTGCGGTCCTATTAAGGATCTCTCTCTCTCAGCCTCTCTCATTCATGGAGGAAATAAATAAAATTAAAATTGTGTATGTTCTTTAAAAAACAAAACAAAACGAAAAATTAGATGTGAAACAGACCTTGCCTGTGTACACTTTTTCCCCCCATGGCTTTCTTGGTTTCATTGACTTCATTTAAAACATGAAGAAGGTTAAGAAACAAGGGGGGAAAGTTGGCAAGTTCACCCCCCCCCCCCCCCCCCACGGTGTGCGCTGAGACAGGTGCGCTGCCCGACTCCTCGCTGCCTGTGTCCTGTGTCCTGTGTCCTGAGCATCAGCTCCGGCCCCACCCCATGCATGTTTCCTGCAGAGAAGGACTCTTTTTTTTTTTTAGGTTTTTGTTTTAGGGCGAGTGTGCTCTTGGCAAGTTTACTTGGCGCTGGTGTACTTGGTGATGGCCTTGGTGCCCTCGGACACGGCGTGCTTGGCCAGCTCCCCCGACAGCAGCAGGATCACCTGAGACGTGATGGTCGAGCACTTGTACTGCGCCAGGCACCTCGCCTCGCCCGCCATGCACTCGAAAATGTCGGTGATGAACGAGTTCGTGATACCCATGGCCTTGGACAAGATGCCGTGCTTCAGCACCTTGTATGTGTACACGGAGTAGCTCTTTGCGGCTGCGCTTGCACTTCTTGCCGTCCTTCTGCGCCTTGGTCACGCCTTCTTGGGGCCCTTCTTCGGGGCGGGCGCCGACTTCGCTGGCTCAGGCATTTCGAAACGTCCAGCTGCAAATTAAACGCAAGAATGAACCCCTGTGTACACTTTTTACAAAGAAATAAAAATGTGGAATGTTGAGACCAGCAGATGGCATAATAGTTATATTGCTGAACTCGCATGACCGCAGTTCAAGCACTGGACCTGGTGGCTCAGAACTCATACTGAGCACAAGTGCATGCATGCCCAAAATCCTGAGAGGAGAATGGAGAAGGGACTGTGGCATGGCCACTACCACCCCCCCCCCCGGGGGGGGGGGGGGGTTGCTCACTTCCTGTCTCTCTGTCTCTGTCTCTCCAGCGAGCACACGTGCCCTATAGCAAAAAATCTCTCCAAAAAAAGTAATTTTAAACATTTGTTATTTTTTAATTTGACTAAAGAGAGACATAGAGAGAGAGAGGGAAAGGGAAAATGAGAAAGCAAGCTACCAGGTCCAGGACTCGAACCCTTGTCGGTTATGTGGGAATCCAATGCTTTAATACCAACCACCTGCTGGTCCCCCCAGTAAATGATTCTATTTTTTTGAGGTTTCCAAAGCAATTTATTGTTCATTATTTGTACAGCTTCTTTGTGAAGATAATTCACGTATTTAAAACACCCTCAAACATTTAACAGGTATTATCAGGCATTACCACTTTAACTGACACTTTACTAACAAAGTCACAAGTGCCTACATCACTGAAAGTCTTTCCTCTTGCTTTTTTTTTAAATAACACTGATAAACTAGCAGAAGTAATTTCCCTTCTTTGTGAAGCCTGTGAGTGTCAGTTGCACCTCCAATAAAAGTTCCATTGACAAAAATTCTTGGAACGGTTCTTTCCCCAGTCATCTTGTAAGGGTGTCTTGAAGCTGGCTTCCATATTCCAGCATGTCAATTCCACCACTTTACAGCTTACGTTCATGTCATGGAAAAGCTTTTCTGCCATTGTACAGTAAGAGCAGGATGTTTTTGAGAAAATCCCCACACAATGATCAGAAATGGTTTCTTGGATCTGCGTCGCAGGGGCACTTGCTGACTTCCCCACGGAGGACGAGGTGCTGCTCCCCATCCAAGAGGCCACAGCCCCTGCCGAGCCGCTCCAGCGTCGGACCAGCCCTGTCCCCGCCAGCGCCACCGCAAGGCGCCAGGACATGGTCAAGTCGCAGGGCCGCTGCGAGCGGAGCGGACTGGGACCACGGCGACCCCGGCCAAGCCGCCTCCTCCGGCCCGCCCCGCCCCTCATGATTCTTTAAAAAATTATACTTGCTAATGTATATTATTCTATTACTTTAGACATAAAGCATATAAAAGGTCTCTTAAAGCCTCGGTAAAGACATTTGTCAATGTCCTTGATTTCATATCAGATTAAAATTTAAACTGGTCAGTTATAAATGAATTTGATCAAGAAAATAAAATATTATGTATTTTCCCTCACTCTTACAATATTCTTTCTAAAATGTGTGGACTAGGGAAGTGATTCTCTGCTGGCATGGGAAACTGAAAGTTTTAGTTTATCCCAGACTACATATTTGTGGTCATGACGTGATACTTCGGGATTTAGAAGTAGGTAGTGTTTGTCAGAGGGCGCAAAGGAAGCTGGGAAATGAAAGGAACCAGAACTCCTGGGTCGTGAAGCAAAACAGCTTTACCATGTGGCATTAGCAAACCGAGACCTGCCTGTTTTCTTAACCTAAGAGGGGACGTGGACTGTGGAGTCAGAAAACGAAAGAGGAAGCACGCAGCTTCAAACATGAATGCTAGCTTCTTTCACTTATCTACACAGAGGAGGTTTGAGATTGATTTGGGCACTAAGGCTTATGACTGAAAGTAAAATATCAACAGCCATCAGAAAAAGTCAGCACACTATAAATTCCCCACCATGAATATAAAGATATGTTCTTTGAGGAAAATTTTTATGGATGGAAGACAAATTATACGTCATCAACCTTTCCATATCCTTTAAGTCACAAATCATTAGGTACACCTAAGTCCAGAAACCAGAGATCATATCACATTGTAAAACGCTTAGATGAAAGGCATGTTCCAAAGGATATTAGTTAACATTAAGGAAATTTTGTGTGTTTAATTTGTCAGATAGTACATGCTCTTACCAGAGAGACAGAGAGAGGAGAGCAGAAAGTACCCCCAACGGGATGTGGTCATATTGCAGTCCCTTCTCCCACTTACCCTCTTTTTCCAGCCTCTCAGAATTTTGAGCATGCACACACATGTTCCAGGTCTGTTTCCCAAGCCACCATGACCGGGACTTGAACCACACAGTCCGTCATGTGGGATCCATCTTCCTCAACTACCAGACCACAAGGCCAACCCTATTTATTTATTTTTCACACTTTACTATAAATAGCAATTGTTTTATGAAAAATAACTATATTACCCCAAATCAACTTTTTAATGAGAAGAGTGACATTGTTTTACATTTTTACAGATTTCAATAATGTCTGGATTAAAGGAAGACAACTGGGGCCAACTGGTGACATGGAGGCTAAGGTGCTAGATTCCACATAGCCAGCTTTGTGGTTTGAGTCCCAGACCTGGCTACATGGGAATTATGACAGGCGTGTGCACGTGTGTACTCAGAATTCCAAGAAGAGACTGAAGGAGAAGGGATTGTGGTGTGGCCATCCACCCTGAAGGGGTGATATCTCACTCCCCCCTCCCCCCCCCCACCATTTCTTTCTGGCAAGTACATGTACCTTCTAGGAAGAATTTAAAAAAAAGAAGAAGAAGAAGAAGAAGAAGAAGAAGAAGAAGAAGAAGAAGAAGAAGAAGAAGAAGAAGAAGAAGACAACAAAGAAGAAGGAAGAAGAAGACAACCAGATTTTCATATGTATTTCTGTATTCAGTCTGTTTCAATCTTTTGTGCTGGATGAAGAATGTGAAGAAAAAGCTGTACTCAATTAGATATTTTGTTGGAAAAGGGAGAAGTATTTCATTAGTGTTTTTTTTTTTTTTTTTTTTTCCCCCCCAGATAAGTGTAAATATTCTTCTTTGATACTAAACCACAACTCAACAAGAAGTAGTTTTTTGGGGATTTTTTTAGTTTTTGCCATAGAGTTACGTGTGCTTCCCAGGGAGAAACAGAGAGAGGAAAAGTGAGAAATTGCCCCCAGTGGGGGATGGCCATACTGCAATTCTTTCTCCTCCATTCTCCTCCTAGGATTTTGGGCATGTACACTCACACGCCCAGTGTGAACCTCAAGCCACCAGGTCTGGGACTTGAACCGTGATCGACCCTGTGGGAATACATCAACTTAACCACCATGCTACCATCAGCCCAAGAGAGAGTTTCTTAAAGGTTACCTACAATGGTGAATCTGAGGACGTATCAATAAACTTTGTCCTTTAAACACTAAAATCCATTCATTCACCTTGTTTTTTTTTTATTAGATGCTCTACCTATAGGTGATTTTGTTGCATTATGCATTGATCATTTAGAAACTTTGGCTTGCTGATTTTTTTGCCTTTTTCTTTAATAAAATTTTTCTACCTTTTCATTTTTTTTTGGTCTTTTTCCCTTTGTTTCCTTTCTTTTATCTGACTTTGTCACCTTGCTTCTCACCTTCCACACACTGAGTGCCTCAGCAGGTCTAGGTGCACAGTAGTGAAACATCTCAATACTTTAAACCCAGAAGCTCAGCCCATGTGCCCCTATTGCCTTGAAAACTGTGAGGCCTTTGTAATACCCAGTTTCATTAACCAAAGTGCAGGTTGTTTGGCGAGAATCAGGGAAATGGTACTGAAGAAAGTTGCAGGCCATCTTCTGCACAGCTCTAAAACTCAGAATTAACTCCAAGAAAGTAGGAAGTAATGTATAATCCATCAAATGACAAGAAATCACCACCGCAGAGGCAAAAGAAATATGGGAAATCAAGAAAAATCTCTCTCCACCAAGGGAAAAAACAGCACTTCACCATCAACAGACAGTACAATGGAACTCCTGGAAATGTCAGATAAAGATTTTAGGATATTCATAGTGACAAAGCTAACAGAGATGCAAGAGAAGAGAGACAATGAACTCCAGAAGATGCAGGAAAAAAGAGACAAGGAGTTCGAGGAGGTGAGGAAGTTCTTCCATGATCTGAAAGAGGAAATACACACCATAAGAAAAGAATCAAATGGAACTGTTAGAGATGAAGGCTGTAATACAGGAAATCAAAACCTCCCTTGAAAGTATTAAAAGCAGATTAGATCATGCAGAAGATTGAAATTCAGATGTAGCAGATAGAACCTATGACCTAGAAAAATTCAACAAAAAGACTGAGAAAATAACCCAAAAAGGGAGAATAATATACGAGTAATACTAGATACCATTAGATGCCCAAACACTCAGATAATTGGTATCCCAGAAGGTGAAGAAACTAATCAGGGCACTGATAATCTATTCCAGGAAATCCCGGAAGAAAACTTTATAAACCTAGAGAGGCATTCAAATATCCAGACCTAAGATACACAAAGGACCCCACATAGAATCAACCCAAGATCATCTTCTCCAAGGCACATCACAGCCAGATTGACCAAAACCACAGACAAAGATACTAAAATAGGCGAGAGAAAAGCATCAAGTTACTTTCAAAGGATATCTCATCAGGCTAACATCAAACTTCTCATAGGAAACAGTGCAAGCAAGGAAAGAAAGAGAAAATATATAAAAGTGTTAAGTGAAAAACAATTTCAACCAAAAATACTGTTTCTGGCAAGATTATCCTTCATGTGGAAAGAAAAGTTCAAAACATTCTCAGATAAACAAAAACCTGAAAGAATTTACCAACGCCAGACCAGCTCTTTGAGAAGTTCTGAAGGGAGTGCTATCCCAGGAAAACTAAAGACCGACAGACGGAAATAAGAGAACAAAACATGGCCAAGAAATAGGCCAGCTTAATGGTAGGGACAAGTTCGAAAATATCAATAATAATGTTGAATGTTAACTTCCAGGATTTAAGTGGAATCAGACCACAATAACACTGCAAATTCAACAGAAGAGAAGATTAATTACATGAGACTAAGCTGGTGAAATAGAATTCTATGACTTTTTTCTAAAACATTACTGATTTTCTTCTGTGCCTTGTCTTCCAGATTTAAGGATTTTTGTTTTCTTTTGAGTTGTTGGGTTCAGCAATTTGTTAAAGAATTTTTTTTAAATGGAAACACAAACTTTTCTCCCTTCCTGACTCCTTTGCAATTGGAAAATATTTGCGAGCATTCTTATTTTGTGGCAGAAAGGTTATTTGCATAACTTCAGTAATACAATAGTATCTGTTGCCTTGTATTAGAAATTGAATTCTTATGAGGCTTTGTGCAAATAGCAAACCAAATTGATATTAACCTAAATTTTTTTTCTTTGCAAATAAGTTAGTTTATACATCTCTTTAGTAAAAGGGGGAATGGAGAAGGAAAAAGAATTGTTTCAGGGACCAGCGGTTAGCGTAATGGCTATGTCGCTGGACTCCCACGTACTCAACGGCGGTTCGAGTCTCGGGCCCGGTGGCTTAAACTCACCGGGCGCGTGTGCGTGCGTGCCCAAGATCCCGGGAGGAGAAAGGATTGCGGCGTGGCCATCCCCCCTGGGGGGGTGATTTCTCGCTTTCTATCTCTCTGTCTCTGTCTGTCTGGCGAGTGCACGTGCCCTATAGCAAAAACCTCTCCAAAAAAAAAAAAAAAAGAATTGTTTCAGAAGAAAATTACAGTGCACTTGTCACTAGATTCTTGCTTTGTCCATACTTTAAGATCTTTTGTGAATCAATAAAATGTGAAAAAAAAAAAAAAAGTTCAGTATGGAAGGGAGGGAGGGGAAAGGGGAAGGAAAAAACGGGTAGAAGTATGTTTAATTGACAAAAAATGAGAAGCTATTTGCTGCTGATGATGTATATAGTAATATCTTTGTCTTGACTAATATGCATGGTTTTGGTGTTGGAAAAAGAAATGTATACTGTAAAGACGTGATAAAATGTAAATTAAAATGTATTAATAAATAAAATACTGCCAAGCTCAATGGTTAACTACAATTTAAAATTTTCAAATCATGTTCTATTTTTCAGTGCATTAATTCCTTGTTTAAAATGTTTATTATGGAGGCTGGGAGGTGGCGTGGTAGTTAAGGGTGTTGGACTCTCACATGGCCAACTGTGGTTTGAGTCCTGGACCTGGAGGCTTGCTTTCTCACTTTTCCTCTCTCTTTCTCTTTTTCTTTCTCTTTCTCTGTCTTTCTCTGGAAATATTAAATAATAATAATAAAGTTAAATAAAATAATTATTTTAAAAAATAAAAGAAAAATGTTTATCATGGGCCAGCAGGTGGTGTGGTGGTTGAAGTGCTGGATTCCCACGTGGTCAACCATAGTTTGAGTCCCAGACCTGGCGGTTTACTTTCTCTCTTTCCCTCTCTCTCTGTCTCTTTCACGTGTGTATGCGTGCCTATAGCAAACTGGAAAATAATAATAATAATGATAAATAAAATTAGGTAAATAATCTTTAAAAATGTTTATTATAGGGCCAGTTGGTGACATGATGGCTGAGGTGGCTGGATCTCACATGTCTGGCTGTATGGTTCATGCCCCAGTTGCTTGGGAAACATGCCAGGCACATGTATGTGCTTGCTCCAAATTCCAAAAGGAGGAAGAAATGGAGGAGAATGGATTGAGGTGTGACTGTACCCCACAGGGGATGCTTTATCACTTTTCTCTCTGCCTCTCGTGAGCACATGAGCCTTTTAGCAGGTTAAAAAAAAGGCTTACAGTCCTAAGATAAAAAGGAACAATAAACAAGAGTCGGGGTGGCGGGGTGGGGGAGTGGGGACAACAAATAGTTCAATTTTGCACGTTCCTATTATTTTTGCCATGCAGGATGTGTACAAATGGGAAAGAGCTTTTAAAAATAATACAGTTCTCAAGGACCAGCAGGTAGCATGGTGGCTAAGGGGCTAGATTCCTACATGGCCCACCATGGTTCTAGTTCCCAACCTGGTAGCTTGAAAGTCACACTGGGCACACGTGTGTGTGTGTGTGTGTGTGTGTGTCCAAAATCTCGAGAGGAGAATGGAGAAGCAGCGGTGGGATTGCGGCATGGCTGCAACCCCTGGGAGATGATTTCTTACTTTCCTTCTCATTGCCTTTCTCTGTCTCTCTCTCTTTCCCTCTGCAAATGCACATGCCCTATTGCAAACACCTTAAATTTTTTTTTTTTAAATACAGCTTTCAAAGTAAAATATTTGGAAATCTGGAACATATTGCTAGGTAATTTAAGTTGTTAAAACCATCAACAAGATTCTATTACAGGGACCAGCAGTTAGTGTAATGGCTAAGTCGCTGGACTCCCATGTAGTCGACCATGGTTCGCGTCCTGGACCCGGTGGCTTAAAACTCACGCCAGGCGCATGTGTGTGCGTGCCCAAGATCCCGAGAGGAGAACGGAGGAGAAGGGATTGTGGCGTGACCATCCCCCCTGGGGGGTGATTTCTCACTTTCTGTCTCTCTGTCTCTCTCTGTCTGGCGAGCGCACATGCCCTATAGCAAAAACCTCTCCGAAAAAAAAAAAAAAAAGATAAAAAGATTCGATTACAACATAATGAAGCTAGTGATGATTAAAGCGATGACTAGTTTTGAGAGAAAATTAATTGGTCGAGTGCTTTAGAATTGGAGTGAATTCTTTAAGTACTCTATTCAGTTAAAAAGAAATTAGATCTTCCCTGGAAGGATTTTTTAAAAAAATAGTTGTTTATTTAATTTTAATCTATTCATTAATTTATTTTAATTTGATCAGAGAGAAATAGAGAGAGAGTGAGAGAGACAGAAAGTGAGAAAATAAGCCACCAGGTCCAGGACTCAAACCGTGATCGGCCACATGGGAGTGTCCAACACCTTAACAACCATGCCACCTGCTGGTCCCTTGAGAAACCACCCCCCAGGGTAATGGCCACTCCACAATCCCCCTTTTCCTCCATTCTCCTCTTGGGTTTTTTTTTTTTTTTTTTTTTTTTTTTTTTTGGAGAGGTTTTTGCTGTAGGGCGCGTGCGCTCACCAGATAGACAGAGAGAGACAGAGAAACAGAAAGCGAGAAATCACCTCCCCAGGGGGGATGGCCATGCCGCAATCCCTTCTCCTCCATTCTCCTCTCGGGATCTTGGGCACGCACGCACACGTGCCTGGCGTGAGTTTTAAGCCACCAGGTCCGGGACATGAACCGTGGTCAACTACGTAGGAGACCAGCAACATAGCCATTATACTAACTGTTGGTCCCTCCTCTTGGGAGGGACGCATGCACGCACATGTGCCTGGAGTGAGTTTAAGCCACTGGGTCCAGGACTCCAACCATAGTAGACTACATGGGAGTCCAGCGACATAGCCATTACGACATCTGCTGGTCCCCCTGGAAGGATTTTAGCAGTTATTTTTCAAATTACACTAGGGGATTTTTTTTTTATTGTTTAATTTAGTACTATATCTGATGTACAGATTTTTTCTCATTTCAATCAACACATGAAATAATAGAAAATTTAATTGGCAGGTGGCATGGTGGCTAGGGGCTCTGGACTCCCACGTGGCCAATTGCAGTTCAAGTCCTGGACCTGGTGGCTTGCTTTCTCCCTTTCCCTCTCTCTTTTTCTCTCACTCTCTCCCTCTCTGGTCAAATTAAAATAAACAAACAAATAAATAAATAAAGTTAAATAAAATAAATTTATTTATTTAAAAAAAATTAATTGACCAAATCTATCCCAAAGACTCTGAAGTAATTTTACAATCTATACAAGTTAAGAGAAATAATTAATGGGGCCAGCAGGTGGTATGGTGGTTCAGGCATTGGACTCCCACATTTCTGACCTTGGTTCAAGTCCCGGACCTGGTGGGTTGCTTTCTTGCTTTCCATTTCTCTCTCTCCCCCTATCTCTTTCTGGCCATATTAAAAAACAATAACAAATGTAATTAAATAAATAAGTTTTTAAAAAAGAAAAAAAGAGAAATAAATAATTAGTAATTCCAAACAGTATCACAACATTATCATTCAATGAATCGTTCGCTTCTTGAGAGTAAAAATAACTATTGTTTATCTCATTTTCACTGACTCTGGCATAATGCCTTGTATACAGTAAATACTCATGAAATAGTGAAGTAAGAATGAATAATTTAAAGAACAATGTCCTGGGACCAGCAGTTAGCATAATGGCTATGTCACTGAACTCCCACGTAGTCGACCGCAGTTCGAGTCCTGGACCCGGTGGCTTAAACTCACGCTGGGTGCGTGTGCATGTGTGCCCAAGATTTCGAGAGGAGAATGAAGGAGAAGGGATTGCGATGTGGCCATCCTCCCTGGGGGGTGATTTCTCGCTTTCTATCTCTCTGTCTCTCTCTGTCTGTCTGGCGAGTGCACGCGCCCTATAGCAAAAACCTCTCCCCTCCCAAAAAAAAAAAAAACAAAAAAGAAAGAACAATGTCCTGACTTCTGGACTAAAATCTATTTCCATTTGGATTTGTAAAATCATTAGTGTAAGGGAACTAGTATTTTAAGTTTAGTCAATATTTCTCTAGTAAAAGAAAAAGAAATTTATTATTATTCCACAATAAAACATGAAAGTTGCTATTAAAAGAACCACATTTTCCCCCATATTCCTCTCCTGCTAAAAGCCAGATATGCTCATTTTATTCTACTTAAAAACTATTTAGAGCTATAAGATATTTTCTTTCAGTTGCATACTCTATTAGATATATGCTTTAATTACAAAGATAAATTGTTGTAAGAAGCTATTATCATTCAATTAAGTTTCTAATAAAATAGGCAGTCTTTCCTATAAATCATCTAACATCTGGAAATGCTTAAAATTTCAGAGCCTCAGGGGCCAGTGGGTGGTGTGGTGTTGGGGTGCTGGACTTTCATATGGCTAACTGTGGTTTGAGTTCTGGACCTGGCAGCTTAATTTTTCACTTTTCCTCTTTCTCTCTTTGGTCAAATGACTTCAAATACTTACTTTATAATAAAAATTGTATTTCTGCAACAATTAACTTTATATTTTTTATAAGTCTAATAATGTAAATATGAATTCTTAAGACTTTCTTATCTTTTTTTATAGACCACAGATTATTTTTAACATCCATCAAGCCACAGGGAAGAGGTTCCAGTAGCTCAGGCTCCTTTCCATTGGTTCTCACAGAGTGTGCTTCTCTGAGTGGAGCAGGCTGGCTCTTCAGTTGAACCCAGGTACCTTTCTCTTTGGCTTACTTCTTTCTCTGGTCATTTTCCTTCACACGTTTTAGGAAGCTATCTCTGCTCTTTGAATGCTTAATATGCTCAATACACACATTCATTCTCTTGGCAAAAATCTTGCCTGTAACTTGTTTGTTCACAGCAATGCCAACAGCATGCTGGGTAACACTGTAGAGGCTCCCAGTTTTGCCATGGTAATATTTGTGGGGCGTTCCTTTTTGAACAGTACCCTTTCCTTTGATGTCTACAATATCACCTTTCTTGTAGATTTGCATATATGTTGCCAAAGGAACAACTCCATGTTTTCTAAAAGGCCTAGAGAACATATGCCGGGTGCCTCTCTTTCTCTTTGTGTTCGTCATTTTGGTGAATTACTGGAAGATGGTGATTCCAGCCAAAAGGCAAGAAGGCTTTCAAGGAAACACCAGTAAATAACATATCTATACACACACATATATATATATGTGTGTATGTGTATGTCTGTGTGTGTGTGTGTGTGTGTGTGTGTGTGTGTGTATTTAAGGTTTTAAAAATTTTATTTCTGCCGTAAGCAAGACACAGAATGACAATCACTCCACGACAGAATTTTCATGCTGCGATTTTCCCTCAGTCTCAGCCAGCTCAGATCACACCTGGGAGGCCCAGGGAGGCCCGGGAATATGAACTCAGGATCTTTTCAATGTGGGTTCAGTTGCATTAACACAGTACCACAACCAGACACTATGTATAAAGTTTATTTCTCTCAAGGGCTGGCAGGTGGCGTGGTGGTTAAGGTGCTGGACACTCCCGCATGGCCAACCACAGTCCGAGTCCTGGACCTGGTGGCTTGCTTTCTCACTTTCCCTTTCTCTCTCTGTGTCTCTCTCTGATCAAACTGAAATAAATGAATTAATTAAAAACTTAAATAATTCTTTTAAAGAAAGTTTATTTCTCTCTCTCTCCAAGTTGGAGAAGTGGAGGAAAAGGGATTTGGGTGCGACTCTGTCCCATTGGGGAGTGCTTTCTCCTGCTCCCTCCTTTTCTATCTCTGTCTCTGTATCTCTCCAGCAAGCACACACATACTTTGGGCAATTTTAAAAAAAGAAGAAGAGAGAAAATATTCTGTAACTCAATTACGGTGGTGGTTACATAATACTGTACATTTTAAATGAATGTGTTTATATAAATTATAACTCACTGAAGTTGACAAAAAAAAAAAACACATAAGACTTTTTGCAGGAGACTGTGTGTCTTTACAATATTTGAAAAGCACCAATAAAGGACTTAAAATATTTTGAAACTGAATAGAAAAAATACTGAAAATTAGTGGGAAGTATTTTGTTCATTAACTAGAGCCAGGAATTGGATTAAGCTTCTAAGACACAACTGCCCAGTGGAAACCTTGAGAGAGAAGTCAAATCTCACTTGGCAACAAAATAAGGGTATAAAAAAGTGCCTTATAATAAGGTAGAGCTTTGTTTCAGTCTGTTTTCTGATGCTATAATGGAATGCTACAGGCTGGGTACATTATAAAGAACAGAGGTTTATTTAGCTCATGGTCTGGAAGATGGAAAATCCAAGGTTGAGGGGCCAGCATCTGGGGTGGGTCATCCCATGGTGGAAGGCTGAAGTGAGCACATTATTTAGCGAGAAAGAATCAAACTAAATTTCCCCTTTTATCCTACCCCACTCCTGCAGCAACTACCTTCATCTCCTCAAGAGAACGGTGTTTTCTCTTTGTTTTTGGAGAGGTTTTTGCTATAGGGCGTGTGGGCTCACCAGAAAGACAGAGAGAGACAGAGAGATAGAAAGCGAGAAATCACCCCCTGGGGGCATGGCCACGCTGCAATCCCCTCTCCTCCATTCTTCTCTTGGGATCCTGGGCACACATGCACATGGGCCTGGCGTGAGTTTAAGCCACTGGGTCAGGGACTTGAGTCCAGCAACATAGCCATTATGCTATCCGCTGGTCCCAGCAGAAGTGTTCCTTTTTCTAAGAATTATTTTATTTAGGGAATCAGCAAATGGTGTAATGGTTACATTGCTGGACTCCCACATGGCCAACCATAGTTCGTGTCCTGGACCCCAGAAGCTTGAAACTCACGCTGGGCACCAGCCACATGCATACTCAAGATCCTGAGAGGAGAATGGAGGAGAAGGAATTGTGGTGTTGCCATCTCCCGGGGGGGGGGGGGGGGGGGGGGGGGCGTGATTTCTCGCTTTTTGTCTCTCCATCTCTCTCTGTCTCTCTGGCGTGTGCATGCTCTCTATAACAAAAATTTCTCCCTGTCAAAAATAATTATTTAATTTATTATCATTATTTAGTCTGATCAGAGAGAGAGAGAGAGAGAAAGTGAGAAAGCAAGCCACCAGGTCCAGGACTTGAACCATGGTTGGCCGTGTGGGAGTCTAGTGCCTAAACCACCATACCACCTGCCAGTTCCTTGGAAGTGTTCTTTTTTTTTAAATGTGTCTTTTTACTTAAATTAGATATGAAAGAACCTGCTCTCTCATGAGAGAAGTTAAAATTTGTTGTCACTTATTGGGGAAATTGGAGCCCCTTTGACTGGTCCAGATGCAATACCGTGTCCCAGGGGAGATGTGAGAACCAGATGTTGCCTTGCATGTAATGGGTTCTGTGCTGTAAGTGAGGAACCCTGAGAAAAGGAATCTGGGCATTTATGCAGAAGAGAAAAGCAGCGGTCTTCCTCCCTAGGAAACCTCTGCTCCTTGAAGGCAACATGGAAAGGATCCTATGTTTTCACTGCAGCCTTTTTGGAATATAAATACCTCTCTCCAGGGGCTAGCTAATCCAGTGTCCCCAGCTTTACAACCCAGAGCCATCTCCAAGTTTCCAGGCTTCACCTCAACTTGAAATATAGGGCATGTGTGCATGTGTGGCCAAAACCCTGAGAGGAGAAATGGAAGGGAATGGTGATGCTTTCTCACTGTCCCTGTCTTTCTCATAGGCCTTAAAAAAAAAGAAGGTTCAGGGGTGGGAGGGATGCCTCCCTGGGACTTGACAGACATTCCAAGAAAAATGTTACCAGTGGTAGTTCTCAGGACATCCATGCTTTAAGCATGATAATGGTCACTAGGTGGTTTATTTCAGATTGACTTTTTGAAAGGAGTTCAACAATTGGCCTCTTAAGTCACACAAAATATATTCCATTACTTCATGCATTATGATTCTTTTTTTTATGGACTTTGCTCTTACAAAAGGAAAACCAGAAGATATATACATAGTGACAGATTTTGAGACTGAAATCTTTTTACTTTTTTTTCTTAGTAGAACATATTTTTGCCAAGTTTACAACCCACTTGATCTGTCTGTTCTTTGATTTTAGAACCAATTTAGGCTTTTTAACACTGGAAAAAAAATCATAGTTTAAGCCATGGATAAAAAAGTCGTAAAAATGGAACCAGCAGATGGTGTAATGGTTATGTCACTGGACTTTCACAGAGTCGACAGCAGTTCAAGTCCTGGACCTGGCAACTTAAAACTCACTTTGGGTACGTGTGCGTGCATGCTCAAAGTCTGAGAGGAGAATAGAGGAAAAGGAATTGCATCATGGCCATCCCCTCTGGGGGGTGATTTCTTGCTTTCTATCTTTCTGTCTGTCTTTGTCTCTACAGGGAATGCATGAGCCCTATAGCAAAGAAAACAAAACAAAACAAAAAAACCCGCAAAAACTGTCTTAAAAAACTTAACAAAGTTTAGTGAAGATTTTTATGATCATCAAATATTTTCATTTATTATTTAAAAATTTTTTTTAAAATTATTTATTTAATATTATTTATCATTATTATCATTTTCAAATTTGCAACAGGGCATGTGCACTCACCAGAGAGAAACAGAGACAGAGAGGGAGAGTGAGAAAGAAAGTCATCAGATCTGGACTCAACTGATCAGCCATGTGGGAATCAAGTGCCTTAGCTACCATGCCACCTGCTGGCCCTGATCATTGAACAGTTTTAAATAAAGACTTTCCTGGGACCAGCAGTTAGCATAATGGCTATGTCGCTGGACTCCCACATAGTCGACCGCAGTTCGAGTCCCGGACACGGTGGCTTAAACTCACGCCGGGTGCGTGTGCGTGTGTGCCCAAGATCCCAAGAGGAGAATGGAGGAGAAGGGATTGCAGCATGACCATCCCCCTGGGGGGTGATTTCTCGCTTTCTATCTCTCTGTCTCTCTCCGTCTGTCTGGCGAGCACACGCGCCCTATAGCTAAAACCTCTCAAAAAAATAAAAATAAAAAATAAATAAATACTGTTCTCTGTACCCGGAATCTTTCAAGATTAGTTCTTTCTTCTGCCTGAGCTCCTGGCTGACCAGCTAAAGACTCCATTTCCTGGTCAGTTTCAGATGCATGTGACTGATTTCTCATCAGCAGAAAATGTCACTTCTGGTATGGTACCAAGTGCCATCTAATGTTGAAACTGAATTATCTTGAGATTGTGTGGCATGCAATACATGTTGTGCATTTCTGAGCTTCTCCCAAAACATTAAAAACCCTGCAGTTTCCTTGTGAGTTTGTTGTGGTATCAGTGGTGCTTCAGTTTAGAAACTGGAGATGACAGGTAAGTAATACAGAATTTGTTCAGGTAATGCATACAGACAAGCTACAATACAAGAAACGATTGTTTAAGGGGCCAGCAGATGGCATAGTAGTTATGTCACTGGACTACCACATGGCCAGCTGTGGTTTGAGTCCCAGATCTGGCAGCTTAAAACTCACACTGGGCACGTATGCATGTGTGCCAAAGATCCCAGGAGGAGAATAGAGGAGGAGGGATTGTGGCGTGGCCATTCCCTGTGGGGAGCAATTTCTCTCTTTCCATCTTTCCGTCTCTCTCTGTCTCTCATGCAAGTGCACGTGCCTTAAAACAAAAATTTCCCAAGAAAAAATACAAAAGGAATGATTGTTTAACTCTGCCATGTTGTAGTTTCTCATTTTACTCATTCATTCAGCACCTCCTATGTGAAATTTCTGTTTAGAAAGGAAATGAAACAAAGTCTAAAGCTAAAGGATCATATTTTCTTGAATGAGAAAAAATGAGAATTAATTGTGTAACCAAATGGTTCTCCCAACAGGTGGTAACAGATTCTTTCAGTTTTCCCCCATTAATAATTTACCTTCATTCCTAAAAGATATTTTTTTCTAGGTAAAGCAAGTCTCAATTGACATTTTTTTCTTTCAGTTCTGAGAAATCCACTGTCATTTCTGCCTTGTTTATATCTAAGGAGCCTTTTCTCCTTAGATGCTTTATTTATTTATTTATATATTTACTTACTTTGTTTTTGGGTAAGGAAGTTGGCTATGAATGTCTTTTTTTTTTTTTTTTTTGGAGAGGTTTTTCGCTATAGGGCGCGTGCGCTCGCCAGACAGACAGAGAGAGACATAGAGACAGAAAGCGAGAAATCACCCCCCAGGGGGGATGGTCACGCCGCAATCCCTTCTCCTCCATTCTCCTCTCGGGATCTTGGGCACGCACGCACACGCGCCCGGCGTGAGTTGTAAGCCACCGGGTCCAAGACACGAACCGCGGTCGACTACGTAGGAGTCCAGCGACATAGCCATTACGCTAACTGCTGGTTCCCGCTATGAATGTCTTTTGAACTACTATGAGTACACACTATCTTGGAGTTCACTCAGTTTCTTCAATATATAGGTTTTTGCCTTTTACTAAATTCAAGAAATTTCCAGCTATTATTTCTTTGAATACTTTTTCAGTCTAGACTCTCTTTTCTTTTTGGGACTCACGACACAAAGGCCCGTGAGACTTTTTCCCCAGACTATTTTTTCTGTTACTCAGGATGGGTAATTTCCTTGCTTCTATCTTCAAGTTCATGTACTGTTCCCTCTGAAATCAACATCCTGCTATTAGCACACCCAGTGACTGTATAGTGCTTATGTTTTCAGTTCTATCATTCGATTTATGTTTTCTTTATACCTTCTGTTTCTTTCTTTCTTTCTTTCTTTCTTTTTTTTTTTTTTTTTTTTGAGAGGTTTTTGCTACAGGGTGCGCATACTCGCCAGAAAGACAGAGAGAGACAGAGAGACAGAAAGCGAGAAATCACCCCCCAGGAGGGATGGCCACACTGCAATCCTTCTCCTCCACTCTCCTCTGGGGATCTTGGGCACGCACGCACATGCACCCAGCATGAGTTTAATCCACCGGGGCCAAGACTCAAACTGTGGTCAACTACATGGGAGTCCAGCAACATAGCCATTATGCCAACTGCTGGTCCTGATATATCTTCTTTTTTCTTTGCTGATACATTATATTTTTCCATTTGAGTGTGTTTATAATTGTGCACTGAAACACTTTTATTAATGATTAGCTTGAAATTCTTTAGATCATTCCAATGTCCATGTCATCCTGTCGTTAGTATCTGTTAATTATCTTTTCTCACTCAAGTGGAGATGGTCTTGATTTTAATATAAAATTTTTAAAAAAATTTTATTCTCGTCATTTTAGCCATTATGACATGAGATCTGGATCTTATTAAATCTTATTTTAATAGACCTCCACTGATTCTGTGCCAACAAGGCAAAGGGGTAGAAATCCAGGCTACCACTGTGGTCTCCACTGACATTCTACTCCACTGAGTTAGGAAGGGGCAGGAAGAGTACCTTATTACTGATGGCGAGTGGAACTTCAGGCTCCCGACTCTGCCTCTGTTTCATCCTCACTACTGCCTGTCCTCTGCAAAAGCATGAAAGGCAAGGCTCTCCACTTAGTATTTGGTGGTGAGGGGGGTGAGGGTAGAGGTGTGTTATTTTTCCATGCAATTTGGCTGGATTAGGGTTGTTTTTGTTAAAGGTTTCTTTCTTGCCAGGCTTTCTCTTTACTCTCTTCCCCCCGCCCACCCCCCTCCCCTCTTCTTTTGACAAAAGAAAGCAAGCCTTATGAAGAACATATTTTGTCTGCATACATTGACATTTCCGGATTGTAGGATCCTCCGGCATCCAGCTCAGGATATATAAGAGGCAAAAAGGTAACCCAGGATGTCAACACCATGCTGTTCTTTACCTTTCAGGGTTCCTTCTTGGTCCACCTCCTTCTTTCTACCTCTCAGAATTTTCTTATTCCTGTCTTATAGAGAACATCCAGAGTTTTTAGATAATTGAGACGCTTAAGGGGAAATACATCTGCTCCAAATTTTCTGGACCCTGAGGTCCAACTCATGTAACTTTCCCTGGTGTCCCTACCTGGAGGGATAGAAAAATAAATTCCAACAAAGAAAAGATCTAAATAGACCTCTCTTCTACTAAACAAGTTGGGGGATTTGTCCCCAGAGGCATCAGTTACACAGCCGCAGGCTGCCCACAGTTTGCTAACTGAGGAGAAAGGGAGGAACATTAGGAAAAGTGGAGCCAACCATAGGGAGATTTGTGAGAAAAGAAAACGATTTGCTTAGGAGTGGTTTATCAGCATTTTTCTTCTTTTCTTTTTCCACAACATCACACTCTTCAGTGTACATAATAAGAAAAGAAAATATTTAGAAAGTGAGCTTCGGGGCCAGCAGGTGAGATATGGTGGTTAAGGCACTGGACTCCCACATGGCCGACCATGGTTCAAGTTCCAGACCCACCAGCTTGAAAATCATACCAAGTACCCCAAATCCCAAGAAAGAATGGAGGAGCAGGGATTGTGGTGTGGTTATCCCCCTGGGTGGTGATTTCTCATTATCTGTCTCACTATCTGTCTCTCAGGCAAATGACAAAAACTTTTTTTTAAGAATTATGTGATTTATGGGACCAGTAGTTAGCGTAATGGCTATGTCTCTGGATTCCCACGTAGCCAATCGTGGTTCACGTCCTGGACCCGGTGGCTTAAAACTCACGCCGGGCGCGTGTGCGTGCGTGCCCAAGATCCCGAGAGGAGAATGGAGGAGAAGGGATTGCGGCGTGACCACCCCCCCCCGGGGGGTGATTTCTCGCTTTCTGTCTCTCTGTCTCTCTCTGTCTGGCGAGCACACGCGCCCTATAGCAAAAACCTCTCAAAAAAAAAAAAAAAAAAAAAGAATTATGTGATTTAATTTTATTATTATTATTTCAAATTTTGCCAGAGGACACATGTGCTCACCAAAGAGAGAGAGACAGAAAGAGAGAGAGAGAGAGAGAGAGAGAGAGAGCAAGCTACCAGATCAAGGACTCAAACCATGATTTGCCATGTGGGAATCAGGCACCTTAACCACCATACCACTTGCCAGGCCTGTCAAAAACTTTTATTAAAAAAAAAAAAGAAAAAGTGAGCTTTAAAAGATCACAAAACATTATACACTTTTCCCCAGAACTTACCTCCCAAGTGATGATTAAATAAAGGAAAAAGTACTTTTCTTCATATTCTGGTTTTTATTTATGTTTTTACTTAAATGGACCTGCAACTTCTCACCCTTGATTAACATGTGGCAGGATCTCTAATAACTACAAAACAGGAGTAGATTGTAAAGGTGTCGATTGATGCTGACACAACAGTCGTGAAAGACGAAACTTACGTAACTACCGAGGTAATGAATAACATAAGCGTGATCTTTCTTGGTTGAGTGAGCAGATCTAGGGCTGGTGATTGGTAATGCCTGAAGTTGGGTGTACGAGGTGAAATGTTTTGGGAGTCACCTTTTCTTTGACTTTCGGTATTTCCTATCTTAGGCTGCTGGCTGGCCTCTTTCTCCCTAGAAGAGCTCTTCTTGCAACACGAGCATTGAACCGGTTTTTACGGGCTTTCTTATTATGACAAACATCCAGGCTTCGATAGAATCTGTCTTTTCTCTGAAATGTACCCTCCATTTCTTTCATGTTCTGTTCGTCAGTTTCTACTTTCTCTGCTTCTGTTGGCTTCGGATGGTTCTTGTACTGGACGTGGCTTATCTGAAATGGCTCCTCTCGCAGGCTTCTCTCCTCCTGATGGTGAAGTTCTCTGAGAATCTCTACTCTCTGCTGTAAAATCTGGCATTCATTTGCCAGCAACGCGGCAATCAAATGCAGTGAATGAGTGTCCTCGTGCAACTTCTTCACTTGTTCCTCCAACTCATGTTTAGCTGACACGTCGCTGTTGGGCTGCACTTGCGAATAGACTGCACTGTTTCCAGGAGTGTCTCTTACGTCCTTCTGAGATTTCTGATAGGACTTGATCAGTTCACTGAGCTCAATATGCTGTTTACTCCAGTGTTCCGCTTCCTGTAGTAACTGCTCCATGTTGTTCCTAAGTTTAACATGTCCTCCTGGCACATAAAGGTACTTTGCTTTCTCTTTACTTAGTTGAGTTTTGTCAAGAGCTTTTTGTTCGAAATGATTTACCAAATCCTGTTGAGGAATGTGTACTGTGTTTGCAGATTTCTGGTTTCTCAGTAGCATCTCCTGTTTCTTTGCATTCTGTTCTTTCTCTGGTTCTAAACTAATAAGCAGGTCTTCCATTAGCATTTTGTTTGTTTTGTCAAGTCCTCTGATTTTTTCTTTAAGTTCTGACACATCCTGGGAAATACTGGTTTTCTCAAAAAGTTCTTTTGCTTCCGTGATATTTTCTTCCAAACCTGCCACGTTTTTAATAATATCCTTAACTTCTCTTAAGAGATTTTCAAACTTCTGTGCAGTCTGTTGTTCTTTTACTTGATGACTACTATTATTTAGGGAAGGTGTAGAGCCCCAGGAAAAGGAGGGGAGTGATCCAATGTCAAATAAGGCAATGATAACCCGAGGGTCCAAAGACTCTTGGTGAAGATCAGGAGTAGGGTTCAGGGTTTTGAAGAGGGTGGGCATCTCAGCTGAGTGGGCCATCAGGACATGAGGAAAGCAGAAAGCCTTAGAGAGTCTAGAAGGACAGGTGACAGTCCTCTGTGCAAATGGGTGGAGAACGTGGAGCCAAGCAGAAGTCAGAGACCAGAGTTAACACCCACAACTGGGGAAGATGACGGTTAGGTGGAAGGTGACATTTCAGACAGCCTGGGGGGGAAGGAGGGGAGGGAGGGGGACCAGGAGCTGGGGCTCCATCTCTCCTCTAGGCTTCTGGTGTTTATCCCCTAACCCCAGTGACCGGGTCTTTATTCTGTCACCATACCATTGTGGCCTGCCACAGCTCTGTCTCCTTTGTGTCACAATGGAAGCCTCTTAAACTCTTCCCCAGTGACTCATGCATTGAAATCAATCTTGAGCCACTTCTCCTTCTCACCCCAGAAAGATCTCTGTAAGCCCCTTAGTTTTCTAGGGTGGAATTCATCTCATTCTACCTGCGTTCAGTGGCTTCCTTATCACCACTTCCTATAAACTCGGCCTTTACTGCAGCATGTTTTTCTGTCACCTAAGGGCACGGCTGAGAGAAGTTCCCCTGGTGAGGTCCCCCATTTCTTCATAGCACCCAGAGACCTTCTTACTCCCATCCTGGGAAAGATGCTACTGTAAGATAAATAAATAAATAAATAAATATCCAAAACAGGGACCGAGAGATCAGCAGGTGGCATGGTGTTTGGGGCACTGGCCTCCCACAGGGCCAGCTGCTGGCCCCCAAGAAGTACCTTTTCTTTTCTTTTCTTTTCTTTTTTTTTTTTTTGAGAGTTTTTTGCTATAGGTTGCGTGCGCTCACCAGAAAGACAGACAGAGACAGAGAGACAGAAAGTGAGAAATCACACCCCAGGGGGGATGGCCATGCCGCAATCCCTTCTCCTCCTTTTTCCTCTTGGGATCTTGGGCACACACGCACACGCACCCAGCATGACTTTAAGCCACCGGGTCCGGGACTTGAACTGTGGTCGACTACACGGAAGTCCAGCAACATAGCCATTACACCAACTGCTGATCCCCAAGAAGTACCTTTTCTAATTCACACAGTGGCATAATTCACGCAACAGGAGATAGGAATTCCTTTATACTTTAATTCTTTCTTATAGGGGCCAACTCTGGTTGTTATATCCTCCTTGATTCAAACATCATTTAAGATTTTTTTTTTGTCTCCAGAAAAAGGGGATTTTTTTTTCTGATTTTCTAATTAATTTCTAGTTTAATTGCATAATCAGAAAATGTCTGTAATACTTCTACCTTTTGAAATGAATTGACATTAGATTTGACCTAATAGATTATCAATGTTCATGTATACTCCATGGATACTTGGGAAGAAAAATGTATTCTCTCTTTTCTAATTTGTTTACAGCTTGAATCCAACAGCCTTAATCATTAGGCCATGGCTGGCTTGTGCTTACAGCTTTTTGATGCTATTGAACAAAATATGATACTACCCTTTACTTGATTTTTTATTTTTAAATAGAAAACTGGAATGAACGTAGTGTTGTCAGGATTCTAAGAATTGTTTTTAATCCTAAAGGGATTTAAATATTTCTTTTGGGGACCAGCAAGTGGTGTAATGGTTATGTCACTGCACTCCCATGAACTCAACCAGGGTTCAAGTCCCAGACCCGACAGCTTGAATTCATGTCGAGTGCGTGTGCATGGCCACAGTCCTGAGAGGAGAATGGAGGAGAAGGGATTGTAGCGTGGCCACCCCCCCCCCGGGGGGGGGGGGGAGGGCGACTTCTCGCTTTCAGTCTCTGATTCTCTGGTGAGTATAGGCTTTCTATAGCAAAACTCTCTCTGTCTCTCAAAAAAAAAAAAAAAAAAAAAAAGAATTTCCTTTTTTCTTACAAATACAATAAATTCTTTTAAAAAACTTCTTTAAAGAATCATTTTATTTAACTTTATTATTATTTTCAATTTGACCAGAGAGACAGAGAGAAAGCAAGTGAGAAAACAAGCCACCAGGTCTAAGACTCGAACCACAGTCGGCCATGTGGGAGTCCAGCATCCGTAACCACCATGCCACCTGCCAGCACCAATAAATCTTTTTTTAAACAAAAATAATTATTTATTTAATTTTATTTATCATCACCATTATATATTTTTTAAATTTGGTACAAATACTCTCTCTGTCTATCAGAGAGATAGACAGCAAACGAAAGAGGGAAGGTGAGAACGTAAGCTGCCAGGTGTAGGAGTCCAACCAAGGTTGGCTATTTGAGAGTCCAGCACCCCAACCACCATGCCACCCGCTTGCCCCACAAATATAATAAATTATGATGAACATTTCTGTTATTTTAGGGCCAGCAGGTAGCATAGTGTTTAAGGAGCTGGGTTCCTACATGGTCGGCCACAGTTCGAGTCCTGGACCTGGTGGCTTGAAATTCTCTCAAGGCATGTGTGGTGTGCCTACCCAAAATCCAGAGATGAGAATAGAGGAGAAGAGATTATGGGTGTGGTCACTCCCCCCAGGTTCAATTTCTCACTTTCTCTCTCTCTCTGGTGAGTGCATGCTCCCTAGAGCAGAAAAAAAGAATCTCTCTCTCTCTCTCTTTTTTTTTTTTAAGAGAAGTTTTCACTATAGGGCATGTGAACTCATCAGAGAGACAGAGAGAGAGAAAGTGAGTAATCACTCCTGGGGGGATGGCCACACTGCAATCTCTTCTCCTCTGTTCGCCTCTCAGGATTTTGAGCACGCACACACATGCACCTGGCATGAGTTTTAAGCCACCAGGTATGGGACTCGAATTGTGTTCAACTACATAGGAGCCTAGCAATGTAACTATTACACCATCTACTGGTCCTGCAAAGTACTCTCTCCTAAAAGAAAAAAATTCTGTTAATTTTACTGAAATTTGAGTTTACCATTGATGCCAAAGACACGTAGGTGCTGAAAGATATCCAGAGCGGTCCCCTTTTCTTCATCCACTCACATTCCCAGCAGACAACCACAGAAGTTAAACTCATTTGGATTGTCTTACAGTTTCTATCGACTACATTTCCCATAGCTCAATGTCTTAAAAAGAAAACAGAAACATAAAAACAAGAGCGAAAGGTAGGCCAACTGGGGGCCAGTAAATGATGTAGTTAAGGCACTGGACTCGCACGTGGCCAACTGCAGTTTGAGTCTCAGGCTTGGTAGCTTGAAAATCATGCTGGGTGTGCGTGCACCAGTGCCCAAAATCCCAGAAGGAGAATGGAGGAGAAGGGACTGTGGCGTGGACACCGCCCCCCCACCCCGGGGAAGGATGATTTCTCACTTTAAGACTATACAAATATCCTTTTCTCCTCACATGTTGGTCTCTAATTTTAGTACTGTCCCTCTTACTGTCTCTCTTTGTCTCTTTTTGGTGAGCACATGCACCCTATGGCAAAAACCTTAAAAAAAAAAAATAGTCCAGCTGGCATGGTGGTTAAAATGGCTGGATCCCACATGTAATTGCATGGTTTGAGTCCCAGACCTGGTGGCTGGAAAAGCACTCCAGGCAAGCATGTGTGTGTATGCCCAAAATCTCAAAAGAAGAAATGGAGGAGAAGGGATGGCATCATGACCATCCTCCTTGTGGGCTTTCTCACTTTCTCTCTCTCTCTCTCTGACTCTCTAAGGTAAGAGCATGTACACTCTAGCAAATTAAAAAAAAGAAGATAAAGAGGACAAGTAAGGGACCAACAGATTGTGTAATGGTCATGTCGCTGGACTCCCAGGTAGTTGACCACAAATTGAGTCCTGGACTCAGCAGCTTAAAAGTCACACCAGGCGCATGTACACACATGCACAAAATCTCAAGAGGAGAATGGAGGAGAAGGGATGGCAGCATTGCCATCTCCCCAGTGGGTGATTTCTTGCTTTCTGTCTCTCTGTCTCTCCGTCGAGTGCACTCACCTTACAGCAAAAGTCTTCCTTAAAGAAGAAGAGTAGGGACCAACAGTTGGCGTAATGGCTATATGGCTGGACTCCCATGCAGTAGACCGCGGTCGAGTCCCGGACCCGGTGGCTTGAAACTCAGGCCGGGCGCGTGTGCTTGCGTGCCCAAGATCCCGAGAGGAGAATGGAGGAGAAGGGATTGCGGCATGGCCATCCCCCCTGGGGGGTGATTTCTCACTTTCTGTCTCTCTGTCTCTCTCTGTCTGTCTGGCGAGCGCACACGCCCTATAGCAAAAACCTCTCAAAAAAAAAAAAAAAAAAAAAAAAAGAAGAGTAAAAAGCTGTTTCTAAAACTATTAAAGAGAAAACTTGCATCAAAATTTTCTCTCTTGGCCAGCAGATAGCTGGTAATTGTTATGTCACTGAACTCCCACATAATTGATCACAATTTGAGTCCCGGACCTGGCCGCTTAAATTCACACTGGGCACATGTGCATGAATGCCCAAAATCCCAAGAGGGGAATGAAGAAGGAATTGCAGCGTGGCCATTTCCCATAAGGGGGTGATTTCTCACTTTCTGTCTGTCTGTCTCTCTCTCTACCTCTCCGGCAAGTGCATGCATCCTATAGCAAAAAGTCTCTCTCAGAAAAAAAGATTTTCAGAACCAGCAGATGGAATAGTGGCTAAAGACGTTGGGCTCCCACATGGCTGACCGTGGTTTGAGTCTCAGACCTGGCAGCTTGCTTTCTCACTTCCTTTCTATGGTCAAATAAAATAATAATAATAGATAAAGTTAATTTTTTTGAGAGTTTTTTTCTGTAGGGTGCATGCGCTTGCCAGAAAGACAGAGAGAGACAAAAAGTGAGAAATCACCCCCCCGGGGGGGGGGGGGCACGCCTCAATCCCTTCTCCTCCATTCTCCTCTCATTATCTCAGGCATGCACGCACATGCACCCGGCGTGAGTTTAAGGTACCTGGTCCAGGACTCGAACCGCAGTCGACTGCATGGGTGTCCAGAAACAGCCATTACACCAACTGCTGGTCTCCTAATAAAGTTAAATATTTTAAAAAGCAAACTTAAAAAACAATTCTCTCTGGGCCAGCAGGTAGCACGGTGCTTAAGGCACTGGATCCCACATGGCCAAATCTGCTGTTGGTCCTGGACCTGGTGACCTGAAAAACACACAGGGTGCATTTGTGTGCGTGCCCAAAATCCCAAGAAGAGAATGCAGGAGAAGGGACTGCAGCATGGCCATCCCCTCTGGGGGGTGATTTTCTCACTTTCCCTCCCTCTCTGTCTCTCCAGTGAGCTCAGATTGAAAAGAAAAAAAAAAAAAAAAAACTAAAAAAATGTTAAATTATGTCTTTAAAACCAGTTTGTGGTGCCAGTAGGTGGCTTGGTCAAGGTGCTGGACTCCCAAATGGCCAACAGCGGTTCGAGTTCCAGACCTGGTGGCTTGCTTTCTCACTTTCTCTTTCTCTCTCTGTCTCTTTCTGATCAAATTTAAAAACAAAAATAATAATAACAAGTAAAATAAATAATTAAAAAAAAACAAAAACACAGTTTGCTGGGGTCAGCAGGTGGCATGGTGGTTAAGATTTTGGGCTCTCACGTGGCTGACTGCTGTTTGGAGTCCAGGACCTGGTGGCTGGTTTTCTCACTTTCCCTTTCTCTCTTTCTCTCCGGTGAGCATGAGTGCCCTGTAGCAAATTAAAAGTAATAACGATAAGTAAAATTAAATAAATGATCCTTTAAAAAAATAAAAAAGTTTGCTCTTACAAAATAAACAATTATATGCTCTCCTTTAATGTATTTGAACTTTTTAAAATAATTATTTTATTTTAACTTTATTTATTATTATTTTCCAATTTGACCAGAGAGAGAGAGATTAAGAAAGGAAGCCACCAGGTCTGGGACTTGAACGTTGGCCTTGTGGGAGTCCAGCACCTTTAACCACTGAGCCACCTGCTGGCTCCTTTGTATTTGCATTTCAAAGTGAACATTAAAATATAAAATGTGTTTCTTATGATTCTTGGTGTCCATGACAGAGACTAATTCAAATTGAGTTAAGCATTATTAGACTTAAACATGTTTGGCAAGAGTGCACAGAAGTGGTATGTCCTTCTCAGTGTCTCCTATCAAAGGGTGCATGATGTCAGTCAGTCTTTTTTTTTTCTTTGGACAGATATTTTTGCTATAGGGCGCGTGCACTCACCAGACAGACAGAGAGAGACAGAGAGACAGAAAGAAAGAAATCACCCCCCCCACACCCCCAGGAGAGATGGCCATGCCACAATCCCTTCTCCTCCCTTCTCCTCTTGGGATCTTGGGCACGCACGCACACGCACCCGGCGTGAGTTTTAAGCCACCGGGTCTGGGACTCGAACCGCTGTCGACTACATGGGAGTCCAGCGACATAGCCATTATGCTAACTGCTGGTCCCTAAAGTTACTATCTTGCCCTGTGTAATTAACAGACATCTTGGAGTGATACTTTGAGACTATACAAATATCCTGTTTCTTCTCAGATTTTTGTCTCTAAATTTAGTACTGTACCTATAGGTGCAACAATTACTACTTGATGTTCTAATATTTCTCTTTTTAAAGATTATTTTATTTACCTTTATTTATTTTTATTTTGACCAGAGAGGGGCAGAGTGAGAAAGAGAGCGAAAGCGAGGAAGCAAGCTGTCAGGTATGGGACTTGAACTGCAGTTGGCCATGTGGGATTCCAGTGCCCTTAACCACTCCTGCTTACTCCGGTGTCCTAATATTTCTTTTTTTTTTTTTTTATTTTTTTTTATTTTTATTATCTATTTTTTTATTACATTGAATTACATATAACTTTACAGTGTATTACATTGCTTTTTCAAAAGGGAATGCCATGCATGTCAGTCAGTACAGAGACATTAATCTCCCCGCTTCAACATTCAATATCTTTCCTATGTTTCCCCCAATCATTATTATTATTATTCTAATTATTTTTTATGATAAACATGATTTTTTTTCCAATTATCAGATCATAAAGTTCCCAACAATAGGAAACGTAGACTGCACTCAGGGCTGGACCAAGGGTGGGTCTCGTGCAGCCCCGCAAATGTAGGTGAATCTCCATGGAACACAGTTTCAGGAACGCGGCTCAGGAAAGCAGAGACGGCCATCAGCGGTTGCGGCACGCGGGGCAGAACCCGGCCACGGCACGCGGGGGCAGACCCTGGCCACAGCACGCGGGGCAGACCCCGGCCACGGCACGCGGGACAGGGCCCCGGCCACGGCACGCGGGGCAGAACCCGGCCACGGCACGCGGGGGGCAGACCCCTACCACGGCACGCGGGGGCAGACCCCGGCCACGGCACGCGGGACAGGGCCCCGGCCACGGCACGCGGGGCAGGCCCCGGCCACTGCACGCGGGGCAGAGTCCCGGCCACGGCACGCGGGGCAGACCCCGGCCACGGCACGCGGGGGCAGACCCCGGCCACGGCACGCGGGGGCAGACCCCGGCCACGGCACGCGGGACAGGGCCCCGGCCACGGCACGCGGGGCAGGGCCCCGGCCACGGCACGCGGGGCAGAGCCCCGGTCGGGCCGGAACTCCGGATAGGGCATGTGGTGCAGAGCCCCGGCCACGGCACGCGGGGCAGACCCCGGCCACAGCACGCGGGGCAGAACCCCGACCACAGCACGCGGGGCAGGGTCCCGGCCACGGCACGCGGGGCAGGGCCCCGGCCACGGCACGCGGGGCAGAGCCCCGGCCACGGCCACGGCACGCGGGGCAGAGTCCCGGCCACGGCACGCGGGGCAAAACCCGGCCACGGCACGTGGGGGCAGACCCCGGCCACGGCACGCGGGGCAGGCCCCGGCCACGGCACGCGGGGCAGAGTCCCTGCCACGGCACGCGGGGCAGAACCCGGCCACGGCACGCGGGGGCAGACCCCGGCCACGGCACGCGGGGCAGAGCCCCAGTCGGGCCGGACCTCCAGATAGGGCATGTGGGGCAGAGCCCCGGCCACGGCACGCGGGGGCAGAGCCCGGTCATGGCACGCGGGGCAGAGCCCCGGTCGGGACGGACCTCCGGATAGGGCATGTGGGGCAGAGCCCCGGCCACGGCACGCAGGGCAGACCCCGGCCACGGCACGCGGGGCAGGACCCCGGCCACGGCACGCGGGGCAGAGTCCCGGCCACGGCACGCGGGGCAGAACCCCGGCCAGGGCACGGCACGCGGGGCAGACCCTGGCCACGGCACGCGGGACAGAGCCCCGGCCACGGCACGCGGGGCAGAGTCCCGGCCACGGCACGCGGGGCAGACCCCGGCCACGGCACACGGGGGCAGACCCCGGCCACGGCACGCGGGGGCAGACCCCGGCGGTGTCCTAATATTTCTAAGAAATATTTTGTTTCTGGGACCAGCAGTTAGTGTAATGGCTATGTTGCTGAACTCCCATATGATTGACCACGGTTCAAGTCCTGGACCAGGTGGCTTAAACTCATGCTGAGCGCGTGTGCGTGCATGCCCAAGATCCCGAGAGGAGAATGGAGGAGAAGGGATTGTGGTGTGGCCATCAACCCCGGGGGGTGATTTCTCGTTTTCTGTCTCTCTGTCTCTCTGGCGAGCGCATGTGCCCTGTAGCAAAAACCTCTCAAAAAAAAAAAAAAAAAGAAAAAGAAATATTCTGTTTCCTTAATTCCTTTTATATTTATTAATTGGAATTAGTTGATAAAGAAGAGTTGTTTCTTTTTTCTCTATTTACTTATTTACTCATTTACTTATTCAATTATGTGTTTTTATTTATGAATTAATAGATTTGTTTTATTATTTGGGTTATAATACAATACAATCATTTATCTTATAACTCAAATAGTATATATAATTTGTCCCGACCCGCGGGACAGTCGAACAGGTTCCCTGGGGGAGGGAGTGAGAGATGGGACAAACACACGCGCACACACACTACGAGATGCTGATCAAGTCGTCTTCTTCTGTCTACTTCCTTTATTCAGGAAAAATGGCGAATTATATACAGCTGGTGGGCACCAATTGGCTGCCTGAAATGCAAATGAGAGAGAACAGCATGAACCAGTCATTGATGTGGGTGGATCTCTCCTGTTGCCTAGAAACCCAACCACTTCCAGAGAGAACGGTTGGTCACATGATTTCTGAGAAATGGTTTGCTAAGTGAGGAAGTGAAGCCTAATGGTTTCCAAGATGGTGGATAGCTCAAGATGGCGGATAGCTCAAGATGGCTCCCGTATGCAGTGCCCTCCACAATAATTTATATATAGTTTAAATGTAATGAGACTATTTTAATATAATAAAATAAATTTTGATTGTTATGAAATTGTTTCACTTTTTTCAATCTTAGTTTTTTGCTATAGGGTAAGTGTGCTCACCAGAGAGAGACAAAGTGAGAGGGAAAGTGAGAAAGCACCCTTCTCCTCCATTCTTCTCTCGGGATTTAAACATGCCTCACATGTGCCTGATGTGATTTTCAAACCTCCAGATCCAGATCTCAAACCACCAAGTGGAAATCCAGCGGCCTTAACCACCAGGAAACCTGCTGGCCCAGGTTTTTCTTTTTCTTTTTAGGATTTTGTCATAGGGTGCGCATGCTCACCAGCGAGACAGAAAGAGACAATGAGAGGGAAAGTGAGACATCGCTCCTGGGGAGATGGCCATGCCTCAATCTCTTCTCCATTGTCTTCCTGGAATTTTGGGCACTCACATACACCCCAGTAGCTATTTTTTTGTTTGTTTGTTAAGGTTTTTGCCATAAGGCATGTGCACTCTCTGGAGAGAAAGAGAGACAGAGACTGTGAGAAGGAAAGTGAGAAACTACCTCCTCGGGCGTAGGGGATGGCCACGCCGCAATCCCATCTCCTCCTAGGACTTTCAGCCCGTGTTCACAAGCACCTGGTGTAAGTTTCAAGCTGACAGGTCTGGGACTTGAGCTGTGGTCAACCATATGGGAGTCCAGCACCATAACCACTACACTATCTACTAGGCCCCAATAGCTATTAAAAAAAAAAAAAAAAAAAAAAAAAAAAAAAAAAAAAACTCTGCCAAGTTTTATTAAGGGAAAATGTTGCATGGCTTCCTTTCACCAGTCTGTTCCGGCATCCATGACAGCCAGTGTGCATACTCCAGTATTTCCCGCAGGCCCTGCCTGATTCAGCGTTCTTTCCACTGTAGTGATCGACGCTAGTTTCGGTCAACATGGCATAGTATTCTGTATGAGATTTCCTCAAAATGGGGCTGTTGTTGGCGAGGATGACTAACTTCACGTGGCCTTGTCTGATCATCTCCAGATCTGTTTGTACCCTGACACGTCCATCCCTCTTTTCATAACAAGCCTAGGGTTGATGGACTCTAGGGACTTTTTCATTGTCTTTGCGGCCACCATCTTCCTGTCTTAGGTGTGGGACGGCCCCCAACCAAGAGCAGCCACCAAGATGGCCAGGAAACAAGGAAGGAAGGAGTCCCAATAGTTAATTTTTAACTGAAAAATAATTATCGATTGGTTATGAGTATTCAAGGGTTATCCTTTGTATTCACAAAGGAGTCTATACAGGGTGTGATTTTAAGCATCATGCTTTTAGAGGTAGTAGTTCAATTACAATGTAGCCAGTTTAGGAGGGAAATTGTTTGAAAACTGACTTTTTCATTCAAGGAATCAAAATACAGAACCTATTTTTTTCCCAAAGCACGTCCTCTTCTCTTTAACCACCAGGTGGTGCTGTTGGGCTTTAAAAACTACTATGGGACCGCCTGCAAGTGTGTGTACATGATAATACCGAAACTGTAGAATGACTGGTCCTTGAAGACATACGGTCATTTTTTTTTTTTTTTTTTTTTTTTTTTGAGAGCTTGGCATTGTAGATTCTAAGAGACATACTCAAAGCTATAGTAAGTTAAGATTAGAGTTCAGATTAGAGTCCACCAAGTCTCCTGTCTTGTTAAAAATTGTAGAAGAGATTCTGCGGATCAGAAGGCTATAGAATAATTTTTAAAGCACCTGTGCACTGGGGTCAGCAGGTGGCATGGTGCTTCAGGTGTATGTGCTGGACTTCCACAAGGTCAGGCCATGCCTCAAGTCTCATTTTCCCTTTCTCTCTCTGGTCAAATTAAGTAGTAATAATAATAACAAATTAAATTAAATAAATGTCTTTAAAACATATGTTCATTTTCTTACATGCAATCACTGTGTATCTTTACAACATTGAAAATGAATTTCCTCAGCATAAATAACATTTATGTGAATACAAAGAAATTACCCCACATGGTCATCAACAGATAATTTTCCTTTTTTTTTTTGTCTGTTGAATGTTTTTTTCCTTTGTTTCCCTCTCCTCCCTCAATAAATAATTCCTTAATAAAGACAAAACATCTGAGTTGTTATTCAGAAAAAGGATTCTGTGAAAGAGCAACTTTGCAGCGCTGATGAGACCGACTGTTTAAAAAGCCATTGGCAGATGATCTCATTTACTTTAACACACACAGCCTCTCAGTTGCAGAAAAGACCAGGGCCCCCAGGTGGTGTGGTAGGTTCTGCAGGTGCTGGATTCCCATGTGACTGACAATGGTTTGAGTCCCAGACCTGGAGGCTTGAAAATCGTGCTTCACAGGTGTGAGTGCATACCTCAAATCCTGAAAGGAGACTGGAGAAGGGATTGCTGCAGGGCCATCTCCATAGGGGTGATTTCACACTTTTGCTCTCTCTGGTTCTCCCGCCTGAGCACACACAGCCTATGACAGAAACTTTCTCTTTTTCTTTCTTTCATTTTCTTTCTTTCTTCTTTCTCTCTTTCTTTAATAATAATAATAAATTGGTAATAATAACAAATTAAATAAATGCTCTTAAAATATATCTTCATTTTTTTACATTCAATCACTGTGTATCTTTACAACATTGGAAGTGAATTTTCTCAGCATAAATAACATTTATGTTAATACAGTCAAAGACATTACACACACATTGTCATCAACAGATAATTTTCCATTTTTTTTGTCTGTTGAATGTTTTTTTCTTTTGTTTCCCTCTCCCCCTCATAAAATAATTATTTAATAAAAACAAAACATCTGAGTGTTATTCAGAAAAAGGATTCCATGGAAGAGCAACTTTGCAGCAGTGATGAGACCGACTTGTTTAAAAAGCTTTCTTTCTTGGGAACCAGCAGTTAGCGTAATGGCTATGTCGCTGGACTCCCACGTAGTCGACCGTGGTTCGCGTCTCGGACCCGGTGGCTTACAACTCACGCCGGGCGCGTGTGCGTGCGTGCCCAAGATCCCGAGAGGAGAATGGAGGAGAAGGGATTGCGGCGTGACCATCCCCCCTGGGGGGTGATTTCTCGCTTTCTATCTCTCTGTCTCTCTCCGTCTGTCTGGCGAGCGCACGCGCCCTATAGCGAAAAACCTCTCCAAAAAAAAAAAAAAAAAGCTTTCTTTCTTTTTTCTTCCTTCCTTCTTTTCTTGTCTTTTCTTGTCTTCTTTTCTTTTTTTGTTTCTTTTTCTCTTTCTTTCTTCTTTTTCTCTTTCTCTTTTCTCTCTCTCTCTCTTTTTTTTTTTTGGAGAGAATTTTACTATTGGGTGCATGTGCTCACTAGAGAGAGACAGAGAGACAGAAAGCAAGAAATCACTCCACAGAGGAGATGGCCACACTGTAATCCCTTTTCCTCTGTTATCCTCCTAGGATCTTGGGCACACACGCACATACACCCAGTCTGAGTTTGAAGCCACCAGGTCTGGTACTCAAACTGCGGTGGCCATGTGGGAACCCAGAGACCTAACTGCTATGCCATATGCTGCCCACCCCCCAAAGCCTAAAAAAAAAAGTTGAGACTAAAAAAGTTCAGGGAAAAAAAAAGTTCAGAAAACCGAACCCTGTATCGCCCCATTGCCCTAGGGACAATAGTTACGCATTCACTAATTCAGTGCTTGAGGCGACTTTACAGGACCCAAGTATTGCCGATGGTGAGAACTGACTGCATGTAGAAATAAATATAACCAAAGAAGTTAACATGAAGAGTTTAATAAACCTTAGACTCTGAAAAACCAAACATTGTTGAAAGATATTAAAGTATTTTGGCCAGGGCCAGCAAGTGGTATGGTGCTTAAAGGTACTGGATTCCTCCATGACTGACTGCGGTTTGAGTCCCAAACCTGCTGTCTCATTTTCCCTTTTTCTCTCTCACTCTGTCCCTCTCTGTTCAAATTTTAAACATAAATAAATAAATAAATTAATAAATTAATGTAATTAAATTAAATAGGGACCAGCAGTTAGTGTAATGTCCAGCTATGTTGCTGGACTCCCATGTAGTCAACCGTGGTTCGAGTCCTGGACCCGGTGGCTTAAACTCATGCCGGGTACATGTGCGTGTGTGTCCAAGATCCCAAGGGGAGAATAGAAGAGAGGGGATTGTGGTGTGGCCATTCCCCCTGGGGGTGATTTCTCGCTTTCCGTCTCCCTCTGTCTTTCTGGTGAGCACATGCACCCTATAGCAAAAACCCCTCCCAAAAAAATTAGATTAATTTAAAAAAATATAGTTTTGGACCAGCAGGTGGCATGGTGCTTAGGGTGCTGGACCCCTAACCTAACTGACAGCGCAGAACAAGTCCTGGACCCAGTGATTTTAAAAACACACTAGGTATGTGTGCATGCATGCCCAAAATCCTGAGAGGAAAATGGAGAAGAAGGGATTGCAATGTGGCCATCCTCGCTGAGGGGTGATTTCTTACTTTCCCCCTCTCTCTGTCTGACACTCTCATCTCTCTCTGGAGAGTGCATGTACCCTATAGCAAAAAATAAAAAATAAAAATAAAAATAAAAAACAAAAACTAAGATTAAAAAAAGATATTAAAGATCTAACTAAATATAAAAACATCTCATATTCATGGATTTTGAAGCCTTAATAATGTAAGATGGTGATACTGTATTGATCTATATTGATCTAAGATTCAATACAATCCCTGTCAAAATCCTGGCTGCCTCTGACAAGCTAATTCTAAAATTCACATGGAAATTCAAAGGATCCAGGATAACTAAAATAATTTTGAAAAAGAAGAATAAACTAGGACAAGTCAAATTACCTGATTCCAACACTTGCTGTAATCACAATAATAGACATTGTACATACTGGTGAAAGAATAGACATATAAATTAATGAAACAAAATAGCTCAGAAGTAGATCTAGACAAATACAGTCAGCTGATTTTTATCAAGTTACAAACACAATTCAATGGAGAAAGATCATTTTTCTAGTCTAAGACTAATTGGACAGATTAAACATCCATATGCAAAAGCATTAACTCACACCTCAGACAGAAATTAACACTAAGGGGGCTGGCAGGTGGTGTGGTGGCTAAAGGTGCTGGATTCTCACATGGCCAACTGTGGTTGGAGGCCCAGACCTGAAGGCTTGCTTTCTTACTTCTCCTTTCTCTCTCTGTCTGTCTCTGGTCAAATTTAAAAAATAATAATAACAAATGGAACTAACTAAATAAATAATTCTCTTTTTTTAAATAAGAAATTAACACTAAGTAAATCATAGACTTATATGTAAAATATAAAACTATAGAATGTATAGACAAAAACATAAAAGAAAGCCTGTGTGCCCTAGATTTGTCAAGTTTTTAAAGAATTATTTATTTTATTATATATGTGTGTATATATATATTATTATTATTTATTTATTTATTTTAATTTGACCAGAGGAGAGACACAGAGAGAGGGAAATGAGAAAGCAAGTTGTCAGGTCTGGACCTTGAACCTCCGTCGACCATGTGGGAGTCCAGCACCCCAACCACCGCTCCACCTGCTGGCCCCTGGCAATAAGATTTTAGCTACAACATCCTAATCATAATCTGCAGACAAAACAGTTGATAAATTGGATTTCCTCAAAAGCAAAACTTTCACTTGTGAAAGACTGCAAAGTACACAAACGGCAGGGCACAGACTGGAAGAAAACATTTGCGAATCACAGACCTGATGAAGGAGTTCTATCTATAACATACAACAAACCTTTAAAACTCAGCAGCAAGAAAACAACCCGATTTTAAAAATGGACAAAATATCTGAATAGAGTACTTCACATAAAAAGATACAGGGGAGGCAGATACGCATGTGAAGAGATGCTAGACATCATTTGTCACTTAGGGAAAGGCAGGATACAACATAACAACAGGCAGAGGGTTGGACAGTGGCACAGGGTAGGGCGGTGTTCTGTGAGGCCGACGCCCGGGAGAAGGCTGATGCCAGGAGACCTCCCTAAGCACACAGGGCACAGGTATGTCTGTGGTCTAGGGCTGAAGATCGGGGAGGAACATGGCTTGAAGACCTTGTTGAGGGCACTTCTCTCTCTTTCTCTCTTGCTCTAGGAAAAAAAATAAACTTAAAGACAAAAATCACAAAATAATGAGATACTACTACATACACATTAGAACATTTAAAATTAAAAACTGGGACCAGCAGATGGTCTAAAGGTTACGTTGCTGGACTCCCATGTAGCTGACCAGGGTTTCAGTCCTGGACCCAGAGATTTAAAACTCACGCTGGGCACATGTGTGTGCATGCCCAAAAATCCCAAAAGGAGAATGGAGGAGAAGGGATTGCAGCGTGATCTGGGGGGTGATTTCTTGCTTTCTGTCTCTCTGTCTGTCTCTCCAGCAAGCACATGTGCTCTATAGCAAAACTCTCTAAATTAAAATAATAGTAATAATAATAATAATAAATTAGAAACCAAGCTGACAATACCAAATGCTATAAAGAATTTAGAATAAGAGTACTGGCTTTTGGGACAGTTAGTATAATGGTTACATTGCCAAACTCCCATGTAGTCAACCATAGTTTGAGTGCCCGACCTGGCAGCCTCACACTCGTGCCGGGTGCGTGTGCCTGCGTGCCCAAAATCCTGAGAGGAGAATGGAGGAGAAGGGATTGTGGAGTGGCCATCCCCGTGGGGGATGATTTCTCTTTCTGTCTCTCTCTCTCTCCAGTGAGCACATGTGCCCTATAGCAAAAATTTCTCTCTAATAAAAAGTACTGTCTTTCATTGCCACAGGGAATACAAAAAATGATATAGCCGCAGGCCAGCTCTACAGCACAGTTGTTAAGCACCATGTACAGGAAATCAGATCCCACATGTCTAATTGAGGTTCAAGTCCTGGCCAGGCGGCTTGAAAACATGCCATGTGCGTGCATGTGTACTTAGGATCCTGATGGTATGGCAAATTGGAAAGAACAGGACTGTAGCATGATCAGATCCTCTGGGGCAGTGTGTGGTCTCTCTCTCACATGAATGTATACATACACACACGCACATACATATAGCCACTTCAGAAGACAGTTTCCCAGTTTTTCTTTTTGGACCGACTTTTTTTGTTATTTGGCATACCCACTCACTGGAGAGACAGAGAGAGAGAGAAAGTGAGAAATCACCCCCTGAGGGAATGGCCTTGTCACAATCCCTTCTCCTTCATTCTACTTGTAGGATTTTCGGCATGCATGCGCACACTCCTAGCCTGAGTTTCAAGTTGCCAAGTCTGGGACTTGAACTATGACCGGCTATGTGGGAATCCAGTGCCTTAACCACCATGCCACCTGCTGGCCCCCCTCCCCTCCCTGGCATGAGTACCTTTTAAATCTCCCCAGTAAATGTCCATGTGTAGCCAAGTTTTTTCACACCAGAAGAGTCTCTTCCCTGGTTTTCATTTAAATCTCTTTGTTGGTCCAAGTAGACCAGGCCGTTTCTAAGTCCCATATGAAGTCTCAGGATCCTTAAGAAGCTCTGAATATGGAGAGATTGTAGGGATGACATGCCAGAAGCCTAACACTGGCATGCTTTTATGGTAATTAATAAGACTAACGATTATGTAACTGCATTAAAAGAATTGCAAAAGACTTGAATGATGTAAATAATTAATATTCCTTTCTCATCACAATGTTTCCCAGACATCAATTCTGCCTTTTTTCTTAATTTTTTTTTTCTTTTTAGAGTTTTTTTGCTTTTGGGCATGTGTACACACCAGAGGGAGACAGAGAGATAGACAGAAAGTTAGAAATCACCCCCTGGAGGGGATGGCCACGCTGCAAATCCCTTCTCTTCCATTCTCCTCTCAAGATTTTGGGCGCACATGCACACATACCTGGCGTGAGTTTTGTTTTTTCGGGGGAGAGATTTTTGCTATAGGGTGCATGTGCTCACCAGAAAGACAGAGAGCAAAAAATCACCCACTGGGGGGATGGCCAGGCCACAATCCCTTCTCCATTCTCCTCTCGGAATCTTAGGCATGTACGCACACACACCTGGCCTGAGTCTAAGCCACCGGGTCCGGGACTCGAACTGCGGTCGACTACCTGGGAGTTCAGCGACATAGCCATTATACTAACTGCTGGTCCCCCTGAGTTTGAAGCCACTGGGTCTGGGACTTGAACCATGGTTGGCCTTGTGGGGGTCCAGCGACATAACCATTATGCCATCTGCTGGTCCCAATTTCTGAAGACAATCTTCAATTGCTAAACAAAAAGTTACACAGTGAAATCAATGCCAAGAATAAGGTTAGGAAGAGCCAAATAGCTTGTCCCTAGGTGTCAAGATTTCAGTTCACTTGAATGTTGGAACTAAGAAGCCACTTGTCCTTTCTGTTAGGGTGATCTGTGTCCAGGCTGTGAAAGAATTCGCAGACTCAGTAAGTGAAAGAATTTGCAGACTCAGAAAAGGTTTATTATTCAGTTTCAAAGGGAGGAATGAGGTCAGATGCAAGAGTTGTATCTGCCCTAAAGGGTAAGGTCCAGGGACTTTTAAGAGATTTAGGGTGAGATGATTAAGGTAGTCCTGAGACGCAGCTGGGTGGTCTTTTACAACATCTGGATTGTGCGGTAACTATTGCTGGGTGAGTCAGTTATCTGCTATAAAATCAAGCAGTCCCCCTTTCGTTCCACCTTTCAAGTGGAAATCGTCCTCTGGTACCAAGGAATTCCCCACTCGGACATGTCCCCTCCCACCAAGGGAGCCAGACTAGGTTTGACCCTTTAGGCCTCTCTCCCTGTCCTGCCAAGGTACTCAAGGTTGCCTGGGACACCAACTTCCCTGAAACAGGGCCCAAGATAAGAGACCAAAATCCAAGGGTCGCTCCTAGAAAAGAAAATGCTCGAAGCATCTGTGGGACTTTGAAAGTGTCCTTCTCATCAAAAATGTCTAAGATATCTGGGGTCGGGCCTAAGGTGTCCTTTCACTTTCTTTCTTTTTGCCTCTGGGCCCAGAATGCCAGGACATTTTACCTCCTCCGAGACTTTTTTACTGTGTCCCTGTGCTGAAATCTCTACAATGTAAACAGTAAGAGCACTGCCACCTCCCCGTTCCTCCAGTGAAGGCCGCACTGGCTTTGCTTTCCAGGCCAGTATCTGAACACCTTTCCCATTTCCTCACCTGCTCACTCTGCAAAGCACTGAATCTGCCTTCCTGCTCCGGAACTTCACAGAGTTCCTGAAAGAATTCCATTC